>CM069439.1:40141532-41391532 GCA_035610365.1 Aquatica leii
ATAACGTCATTATTACGCCCTAGTAGAAAAATTCATTTCTGCAACATTTTCAAAACGATTTTTATGAAATAAAGAAATATACCAGAATCGTTTCACACTTGTCTCAAATTTGATAAATGTCCGCCCTTTGCAATGTTTCTATAAATCATTTCCTAAATCATTCTTGAAATGTTTTAAAACACTTCTAAAAATGATAACTAGAGTCGTTACTTATTCATGTTCATTTAATTTATTAAATTGTTTCTTAAAATAGCATTGGAACGATTATTAAGTTTAAATCCAAAATAAGGAAAGTGTACGTTCAAAAAACGATTTTTTGAAATGTTTTTGGAACGTTTACACAGGCGGGGTTTGCAACGATTATAAAGTTCAATTTCAAAATAATGCAATTACGCGTTCAAAATATAGGATAGAAAAACTTGCTAGAACTTGATCTTGACGGCCGATTGGACTTGTTCAACGAATAAAAAACGTCATTTGATATATTGCTTTATAAACAACCAAAAAATATAATGAGTATCACGAGTGAGACTCGTTATTTCTACGTTTGGCAAAGGTTACATACCACGAGTTTGGCTCGCTATTTTGTCCCAATGGATTAATACTGAATCGTCAAAAAACAAAGCTATCTAATAGCTTTTTGTATTAAGTTTAGCGGTTTCATATGTATAGTTTTGGAAATACAAATACAAATCATTCAAAAAACGTACGTGTAAATCGTTTCTAGAAACATTAAAAGATGATAACTGTGTATTATTCTGCAACGTTACGTAGATAACTCCGTAAATTATTTTAGACATCAACGTTTAATATTTAGTGGAAACTAACTGAAAATGTTACAAACACGATTTAGGCAATAATTTTTCAGTCAATTTTGGTATTATTTCTGAAATCGATTTTTACGCGCTTCAAAAACCGTCTAAAAAACAATGTTCGGATTCGCTTTTGAAGCAGTATGACATTGATTTGAAAACGTTTTATAAACGTTTTAATGTACCATTTAAGCGTATTAAAAATATTACAAATGTAAATGATTTAGAAACGTTTTGCTCTACTAGGGCGCTGCACGACATCATAAGGGCTCTCCTATTGCCTTTGCAGCATCAACGACAAACCACGTCTCCTTTGGAGATTATACAACCATACCATGCCGCCAGGTTAAAACCCACCATTTTGTGTCTTTACGGCATATCTAGTCTAGATACTGACGCTGGCAATTTGTGTGTTTTTACGGACTACTTTATGTACTTTGTCTAGCCTCTTGGTCAGCTTGCTGACGTAATCTTCTCCAGCAACTTCTTCTTCCGGTAAACTAAACAAAACCTTCACTGCGCCCGTAGGGTTTTCGAATTCAAGTACCTCGGACTATTGCTCGACGACAAACTGAGTTTTGTAGAACATTGCGCTTTCGTGGTTGACAAGTGCAGAAGCGTCTTGCACTTCTTCTACAAATACTCACGCTTGAAATGGAACCTTTACAAAAAACTTCTTGCGAATATATAATGCAGTCATTCCCATACTCACTTATGGCCTAGACATCTGGTACCACAGACTTCAACACTCCCACAAAGTCTAGAAACTGCCCTCGCTCCAATCCTCGGGGCTTATCGTACCGTTCTGTAGATACCCTCTGTGTTACATTCAAACATTCTCCCCTACATCTTCTTTTGCAGGAAATTAACTACATCAAAATTCTAAGCTAGGCTGGTTCGTGCAACTTCCTTGACCAGCACGTTTCAATCAACGATTTTTCGTCCTTTTCAGCGGCCTTAATGACAGCGGCGTAAACTGTAACTATTCGCTAAGAGAGACCGGAGCTTACAGTAGTGTAACGAATTTTATTATTATTAAAACTAATTTATTTATACTACAAATATGTAGACGTTTAAACTAACCGAACTAATTAAATCTAATAATATTTACTTATTTACACTAATTTTTTATGTATAGCGCTATCACTGACACGAAGATAAGATAAAGTCACACACTTGTTTAACACTTATTGTTTACGTTAAAGTCACGTACCAAGTTATTTATCTCACGCGTGACTACTTATTTATTTAGACTTGAATAATCTTCTTATCACTGCCGTCTTCGAATTACGGGAAATAACTGACCTGCGATTTGTTTCAACCGTATTTATACACATTTTGGAAATCCTTCTTGAATGTTCCATATCTTTCGATATACGTTCTAGAACATGGATAACAACTTCGAGAAGGCTCTTGAATTTGAGAACGTTTCACTGCCTCCTCCTTAGAACTGTTCTGTCCCAGAACAGAAGACTGGATGCGACACCGGTAGAAAGGATCGTGGCGATAGCGGCAGCTTCCTCCATTTCCTTGACCATAAAAGTAACAGTCAACGGACTTTTAGTACGTGCGTATTTCTTGGTGACGAAATAGAAAACGAAGCGTGTCACTACACGTAGTCCTAAAGCTTTTCCGACTTCCGGTTGCTGTCTTCGTAATTCATCTAGCTGTCCAAACTTTTTTTTAAACACGACTGCAACCCCTCTGGACATGTCAAGATCCTCGCCCACGCAATGTGCGATGACGTAATCTTTTTGTGTTTGTTGTTACTCGGTGGGAACTCTAAACCTTCGATTCGATTCCTGGTTCTGCTGCTTATTACTCTGGTTCGAACCTGAACTTGTGTATTGTAGTTATCGCCAGCAAAGGGGGCTAGACGATTGACGTGGACCACTTTTGGCATGCCTCTGGGTGGTTTTCGGATGCGATATATAACGTCATTAATACGCTGCACAACTTCATAAGGGCACTCCCATTGCCTTTGCAGCTTCGGCGACAAACCACGTCTCCTTTGGGGATTATACAACCAGACGATGTCGCCAGGTTGAAACCCACCATTTTGTGCCTTGACGTCATATCTAGTCTTCATCCTGTCGCTGGCAATTTGTGTGTTTTTACGGACCTCTTCATGTACTTTGTCTAGCCTCTTAGTCAGCTTGCTAACGTAATTTTCTCCAGCAACTTCTTCCGGTCTTCGTCCAAATTGGAGGTCGCATGGCAGTCGTATTTCGAGATCGAGCATCACACAGGATGGTGTTTGGCCTACGCTATTGTGAACGGATAATCGGTATACCATTAGAAAAAAGTGCAAATACTGATCCCAGTCTCTTTGGTGTTCGGACACTACTTTGACTAAGTATTTTCCCATTGTTCGATTCATCCGTTCAACCATGCCATCAGATTGAGGATGGAGAGGCGTCGCCCTAGTTTTCTTAATTTCCAACAGTCGGCAAACTTCTTGAAACAGCCCAGACTCAAAGTTGCGACCTTGATCGGAGTGTAATTCCAACGGAATCCAAACCCGCAGAAAACCCCTTTTACTAATACGTCTCCAACTGTACCTGTTTCTTGATTGAGTATGGCATAAGCCTCAGTCCATTTCGTGAAATAATCCATCACCACCAGGATGTATTTATTTCCCGAATCGAATTTTGGGAACGGCCCTGCGATGTCCATCGCTACTTTTTCCAAAGGGCTTTCTACGTTGTATTGCTTCATGGGTGTTTTGCGTTTTCTTGCTGGCCCATTTCCTGATGCGCAGACCGTGCTCTTACGGCACAATTTCATGACGTCCTCTTTGCAGTTCACCCAATAGAATCGTTCTAGAACTTTCCCCAATGTCTTATTAATGTACCATCGTGGAGATGCTTCAACACTTCTGACACCCGGCTCTTTGGCACTACTAACTGTAGTCTGTTTACCGTGTCGACACTTTCTAGGGATCGCTTAAGAAGACCGTCTTCTACTACCAAAAAGTCCCACTGCGCACAGTACGCTCTGATGTTTCTGTCAAAAGCACTATTATTTCAGGATCGTTTTCTTGTTCGCGACGCAACTGCTCAAGTTCCCACTCATCATAAACCATAGCAGTTCTCCGAAGGCTTTCGACTTTTTCTTCAAGTCGCGAACAATGGCTGCAGTCCGCTGAACATGGTCTTCTGGACAAAGCATCAGTGTTTCGATGACTGCTACCGGTACGGTGTTCTGTGTCATAGTCATATTCTTGCAGTCTCTCAATTCATATTGTTACTTGTCTTTCTGGGTTACGAAACTGCACTCTCAGTAAAAATTTTTGTCCATACAAATATTTGTAGAAACGTTCTATGGACTTGACGACTACTAACAGCTCTCTCCTAGTCACGCAATAATTCCTTGCTGGCCTGGAAAAAACCTTGCTAAAATACGCGATAACTTTTTCTTGTCCATCTTGAACCCGCGAAAGGGCCGCGCCTATGGCCTGATTGCTTGCGTTGGTATCCAAAACAAATTTTCCATCTTCTTTTCGATAACTCAAAATCGGCGAAGTGACTAGGGCCTGTTTTAGTTCATAAAAAACTTTTTGGTAGTCTTCATTCCATCTAAATTCTCCTTTTTCTTCGGTCAATTTCGTCAAAGGTTTGGCAATATTGGCAAATCCGGGTACAAATTGTCTATAAAAGGTGGAAACTTCGGACCTGATGTTTGTCGATCCGTCTTGGCCATGCTTGCACTGCTCGAATTTTGTCTGGGTCAGCCTTTAATTCATCTGCCCAAGGTATTGCACTTCTTTCTTAAATACGTGACACTTCTTTGAGCTCAGTTTGAGGTTTGTCCCACCTAGTCGCTGGAACACTTCTTTCAAATTGTTCAAGTGTTCATCAAACGACCTTCCAACCACGGTCACGTCATCCAGGTAAACCAAACACGTCTTCCAAGACAGTCCGCACAAGATGGTCTCCATCAAACGCTCGAACGTTGCAGGAACGTTACACAGTGAACTGCTACCAACCAGTTCCGATCGTAAAAGCTGTTTTTTTCACGATCCTTGGGTTGCCAGTAACCACACTTTAAGTCTAACGTAGAAAACCACTAGGATCTTGACAGGGTGTCTAACGTATCGTCAATTCTGGGTAAAAGGTAGCTCTGTCCTTTTTGGTCACGTCGTTTAGCTGTCCGTAGTCTACGCAAAACCTCGTTATTCCATCTTTCTTCTTTACGAGTACCACTAGAAACGCTCATAGACTATTTGAAAATTCAATCACGCCTTCTCTCTCCATATCCGTAATTATTTGTTCGGCTTCTTCTCTTTTCGCCAAAGAAAGTCTGCGTGGATGTTGTCGTGTCGGCCCAGCGTCTCCGGTATTACTTTTATGAGTCACCACGTTAGTTCTTCCTTTACAACCACTCTCTAGCGCGAACACATCTTGGTACTCTTAGATCAACACTTTAACTTTAGCCAACTGGTCTTGGGTGAGGTTTTGGCATTTGGAGGTAAGAATGCCCAATAGATGTTGCGGACACTTCTTCGACGACGTATCTGCGTTAGGTTTCACGTATCTCACAATTTGAGATACTGGCGTGCATTGGCCTACCACGGTCTTCTTTTTCAACGTTACAGGATCTGAGTTGGTGTTTAAGATCCTTACTGGCATCGTGTTCTTTACTCATACTAAGGTTCTGCCAACGAGTAGTCCCTTTTCCACTAAGTCGCCCTCCATTGGTTCAATCGCGCGAATGTAGCCTTCCCGGAGATTCCTATCCAGGCGTGCTATCACCACACTTTCATTCCTCGCAGGCAGAGTCACGTCTTCACTCAATAAGACTCGCACGGCTGCCTTCTCTGACGAATGAAAAGGAATTTCTTCATTGTCGATCTTCAGGACATCGTTCTTCATATCCAAATGGAACCCATACTTCTTTATAACGTCCATTCCCAGAATAACTTCTTCCATGATGTGGGCTATCAGTACTTGATGTCCTCCATTTCCCAAACCAATGGCTACTTTGACTTGTCCGTAAGTAGGTATTTCTTCGCCTGTCGCCGTTCGAAGTTGTACTGCTACTGGTGATATCTTCTCATTTTCCAATATGTCAGGACGAATGATGGTCTTCCTCACTTCCGTGTCAACCAGTAACTGAACACTTCTTCCATTGATCTTGCCATCGAGATAAATACTATGCAATTGCTCCATCGGCGATGCCATTTCAATTCTAATCTCCGGAACCTGACTAGATGAGACTAAATTAGAATTTCCGTATATGACCTTCGGACTACGCAACGCAGCACAAACCTTCCAGAGGTTCACGGATGAAGTATTACGAGACATCGATTTCTGCTATGCACACATAGACGATATACTAGTAGCATCGTCATCGGAAGAAAAGCACGAGGTACACCTACGACAGTTGTTCCAAAAATTATAAGACAATGGGATTCTCATGAAACCAGCGAAATGTACATTCGGAGAAACGCAAATACAGTTCCTAGATTACCAAGTGTCAGGACTCTAGGTGTACTTGTTGCGTTAATATACATTTTGATGATATCAAGTTTGGTATCTAAAGCAATAACAAACCATCGTGAAATTGGGAATTTAAAAAATATGATTCAATTCGATTTAGTGGTTATCTGACCCACTTCCTGTTCCAGAACATACATAGTACATGCAAAAAACAGTAATTTGGCCAATAAGATGACAGAAATTTATCGACGTTACTTTCAAGGAATAACTGTTACGTTTATTTAACGTCGTTAGTCATTTTATGGCTGCTTAAACCGTTTCAGTACGTTCTTAAATGAATAATAATGCTATTTATTTTTATTGTATGTAATTTTTATGATTACATGTATAAAATGTAATATAATTATTAATGTGTATTTGAGATGACCCATTTTATATTTAAATCTAATTAAAGGTCCGCGAAATTACGTAAGTATCGTCATCTGACGGAAAGAACGATAACTACGAAAACGCGTGTTTTTTAAGAATAGGTTGCGCACGCTAAGGGTTCCGTCTCGCAGTACAATTAGCATTGATAATACAAAATTTGTGTAATGTTTGGTTTTCTTTGTGTTTTGTGAAATTTTATGAGTATGTAACTAAAGGTATTAGTTAGCTAACGTAAAGAGTAATAAAGTTAAATAACATTTGTAAACAATTTGTATTAAAATTCCAGCATTCCTTTGTTTTGGTAAAACAAATGCATTGGTGGCCATTTCATTTTTGTCGATTCAATTGTTTTTATATTTGTATGTGTGCAATTCATTGCAAAATCAATTTATGTGTAATTATTAAACAATATTTTTTACAAATTATTAATTAAAACTAAAAATTACGAAATCAACATGTCTTAAAAGAATGCTTGAAATGTAATTTAGATTCGTCGTATCTTCTTTATTTTATAATTTCATGTTTGATGATCACAATCACAGCAAAATGTCGCCATTTTTCTTTGTCTTACTTTTAGTTATTGCTGCGTTATGGTACAAAGTTTAAAATTATATTCAGCAATAACTAATGCCTGATTTTGTTAACTGACAAATCAATATTTCCAAACTTCAACATACGTCCGGTAAATTATAATTTCGTAACACATTAAAATTCAAATCATTTTGATTTAAAATATGGTTGTTTAGTTACATTATCGTATCCGTAACACTCACGCTTGGGGTGACTACCGCTTAAACCACGTCGTCAATGGTAAACTTGTTTTATACTTTGTTGTCTTTGTGTTAACTAACTCGTATAGCGCGCTTCGTCCATTGTACGTATGTACACTTGGAGTACATCTAACGTGCATTTGTCTACATGTTACCGGACCGTGGTAGGGGTCCGGTAACATGCTGCGCCTTCCACCTCCGATCTCGTGGCCTCCAGCAGTAACTGACGCTTTATAAACGAACCACGGAGCTGCAAGAGGTAATAGTCGTTGGGCTCGCAAGACTCCTTCGATTAATGGACACTTGAGTCTGAGTACCCACCAAACGATAAACTTAAATCGCGACGTATATGTTATATGTATTTTATTGTATATATGTATTTCTATCAATATATTATTTAAACCACGCCGATCTTTTACTTTCGTGTCGCGTTTACCGGTCACCACCAACGCCACCACCAACGCCACCACCAACGTCGCCACCTCAAACATCGCCACCTCGCTCATTACGTTCCTTACCTAGGCAACGGTAGCAATTGGCGCCCAACACCTGGGGCTCACTAGAAATCAACGCGCTTCCAACTCACGACGACCTACCGACGAGCAACCGCAGCACAAGATGCCTGAAACAAGATCCACAAAAACCTCCGGGCTGGATGCCGGGTCCAATACATCCAGTGGCGCCCAACAAAACG
This sequence comes from Aquatica leii, assembly GCA_035610365.1. Lineage (NCBI taxonomy): Eukaryota > Metazoa > Arthropoda > Insecta > Coleoptera > Lampyridae > Aquatica > Aquatica leii. Next base: position 40,149,679 of record CM069439.1, read on the forward strand.
ACGAAGATACAAAACGCGCACTCGCCCTTATCACGGCTAAGCTAGCTAATAACGAAAAACCAGCACAATTCAAAGGCGAATCACTTGAAAACCCGGAAGTGCTTATCGACGCGCTACAAAAGCACTTTGAAGACAACAAGATCATTAATCCAACGGCACAACTAGAAATCACGGCCAAGTGTTTAGAAGACAACGCCGCCAAGTGGTGGAAAACGTACGAAGCTTTTGTAAACACGTTCGAAGAATTCGCGGATCTGCTACGAGAAGAATACGACAACATTACCATAAGAAGTCAACTGACCGCACAATTCTACGGCAGAAAACAAACGAACTCAGAAGGCGCAGCCGAATTTCTACAAAAGAAAAAGAAACTGGCGAACGATTAAACATCGAGATAAGCAAACATATCCCACTTCTTATTACGCAACTTCTACCGACGTTACAAATACATTTCATCGATACGACACCCACTTCCGTGCTGGCACTCCTTAAGAAAGCAAAGTTACTGGAAACCGCCCTGAAATCCATCGCAACCGCAGAACCCAAACCTACTACTGTCAAGGTATCAACACCGAAATACACGCCTCTGTTGCCACCTTGTCATTTTTGCCCAGGAAGACATTTCAATCGAGATTGTCCCACTCAGCAACGACCAGAACCAAGTTCGGGGAACGGGCCGGCAACAAACTAGACCGGCCCTCAACCAACTAAACGTCGAAGGACTACGACCTATCGCGCGCATCAGAATAAACGAGCGCGACTTACAAGTCCTATTCGACACAGGAGCGACGCACAACTTCATAAAAAGATGCGACGCCCTTACCGCCGTGCAACCCCCATTGAATGACTACGCCATAGCCGCTTAAGGGTCCCGGCTAAACATACTTGGGGAGACCGTCGAAAAATGCGTATTGTTATCGGAAGAGGTAGACATTAAATTTCTCGTCGTCGAAGACCTTACGGTGCCTGTGATACTAGGACAAGAATGGCTACTAGACCAAGAAGCAGTTATCGATTTTAACCGGCGCTGCATCCACTTTGGAAAAAACCAGAGACAAACGCTATTCTGGCACCGGAATACGACCGTCAGACGCGTCCGACTGATCGATCCTCTCGAAATAGACCAAGGATTCTCCGACGAGCATCAACCCCAACTAGTAGCCTTACTAGAAGACTTCCAACCCGTGTTCTTGATTGGTGGTCCACAAACAACCACGAGAACCACCAACCACAAGATTCGCCTGAAAGAAGACAGATCGTTCCGATTACCGACGTACCGATACTCACCCGCCAAAAAAACGGTAATTGCCAGAGAAGTGGAAAACATGCTAGCGACCGGTATCATAGAGGCATCTCATTCCGACTACTCGTCACCCATAGTACTAGTCGACAAGAAAGATGGCACGCCAAGATTCTGTGTAGATTACCAGAAAGTAAATAAGTTAACCCAGAAATTTATGACCAACGAAGTGTTTCCCGGATTTTTGCGGAAATTTCTATTGGTGTACTTAGACGATATTGTGGTATACTCGAATTCGGTGGAAGAACACCTACAACACCTGCGATTAACGTTCGAACGCCTGCAACAACACCAGCTAAGGGTAGCGCTAAACAAATGCAAGTTTGGAGTCGATAGCATCAGGTACCTCGGCCATGTTATCACTTCCACGGGAAACGTGCCACTACCGGAACACGTCGAAACCATTGCGGCATCCGAACGACCGACTAATCGCACGCAACTTCGCCGCTTCCTAGGATTGTCCAACTGGTTGCGCGACTACATACCCAACTGTGCACAGCTTCAAGCACCGCTCCATGATTTGTTAAAGCCGTCGCGAAAATTCCGCTGGGATGAAAAAGCCGAAGAAGCGTTCCAACAAATTAAACAAAGCATCGCACAACCCTTAGAACTAAGTCGACCGGACTTCGAAGAACCATTCTTCTTGCAAACGGATGCCAGCGGGATAGGAATAGCCGCCGTTCTCTACCAAGAGCCCTAGGGTAAAAAAATCATCAGCTATGCAAGCGGAAAACTACGACCACCCGAACAGAAATACCACGTGAACGAGCAAGAATGTTTGGCAGCCGTGTGGGCCATAAGTAAGTACCGCCTAGAGACTTAGAGGATAAGTGGTTCACTCTCAGGACGGATAGCCGAGCGCTTACCTGGCTTGATCGCGCTAAAGAAGTCAAAAGCAAACTAATGAGGTGGTCTCTGCTCCTTCAAGAATTTAACTTTGACGTGAAACACTGCACTGGGGAAAAGAACGAGCTACCGGACCACCTTTCCCGAAATCCAACTTCGGAAGAATCCATCGAGACTCACTGGGAACGGTTGTTGCCGCCGTCTCCGAACAGCAATACCGTAGAGAAACCGATGGTGTTGCAATTAACTCCGGTCTCTAATCTTGTGCGCGAAACACAAGACACGCAACAAACCTCTCCGGGAATCTAACGAATCATTTCTGCCTGGGAAAGAGTCCAAGCCAACGGCCCCGGCCCCGAAGACGAAGCCGACACACACAATGAATATAGGGTACACGAGGGCTATTTGTACCACGTGACCAAAGAATCGCTTACGCTCTTCGTTCCCACTGAGTTATGTACGCATACCACGACAGTCACGACGCCGGTCACCCGGGAGCAGAAGAGACGCTTCAAGCAATCGTCGAAAGGTTCTGGTGGCCACGAATACGAATACCTACGTCAAATCATGCTGGGTTTGTGCAGCTGTAAAAAGAGGAACGCTTCAAGAACGCGCCACTAACCGGCCAAGAGACCCGTTACTGCCGTGGGAGGTAGTATCCGTCAACCTGATGGGATCATATACGCCAACAAAACTCGCACAGAAATGGATCCTTGTAGTAACGGACCTATTCAGCCGCTGGGTGGAAGCATTCCCGATGAAGACGATCACAAGCCAAAAAATAAAAAAGGGGTTACGGATCCAGTTATATCAAAAGGATCCAGCAACATGGAACGAAGTCCTTCCCACAATTCTATACCAACTGAGAACGCGGAAGAACGCAGCCATCGGAACCACACCAGGAGAAGCATTACTGGGTCAACGACTTCAACGACCAGGGGATTGGAAACTCCCAACTACATCCAGAGACGACGATCCACAACCCGCATCGTTACAGATCCCGTTATGCCGACTACACGCCGCCAAAGACGCAGTACAAAGAAGGAGACAGGGTAATGGAAAGAACGCACCAAGAATCAGGGAAAGGAAAATTTCCGGCAAAATGGAGCGGACCATGCAAAATCATTCAATCAGCAGGAGTGAATGCCTACTGGATCGAGCGGGCAAACTTGTAATAGGCAAAAATTCACGTTCACGACTTGCGGGCCGCCCCGGCTCGACCACCATCAGCACCAGCCGCCTCGGCTCGACCACCATCAGCCCCAGCCACCCCGGAGACCACTCTTGACCATGGGGGGACTGTTACCGGACCCCTACCACGCTGCGCCTTCTACCTCCGATCTCGTGGTCTCTTTCTATCAATATATTATTTAAACCACGCCGATCTTTTACTTTTGTGTCGCGTTTATCGGTCACCATCTCCGCCACCACCAACGCCGCCACGAACGTCGCACCTCGCTCGTTACGTTCCTTACCTAGGCAACGGTAACATACACACTACACTGTACACACGTTAATATACGTAAGCTGCACGTACGTAATATGCACGTACACTGCACATACGCAAATGTGCAAAGATTTTTATTATAAACATTGTGACGGTAAGTGTCGTTTTAACTGTATTTCAATCTTTATTCTGCTTTTAGAATGTAAAATGTAAAAGAGTAACTAATAACTGGCATTTATCAAAGGACAAAGGCCACTTATACGACATGTGAAGTAATAAAGTCGCCGTGCCGTAGTTGATGAGGCATTTACTTGCTACACCAACAACGGGAGTCCGCATTCTAGTCACGGCAAAGTTTTTAATTTTGTAGCGTATATTGTTCGCTACATACGCTGTACTTACATAGGTACTTTAATGTATATACACTGTACATACATGCTACATACATTTGCTATATGGGAACTTAAAAGATGAATAAATTTTAAACTCTTTGTATTAAAATTCTACCGTTATAAAAACATCATTTAATTTATTGTTTGATAGAGGAACACGAATTTAGTTAAAAAACCTGAAGGTTTTTTGTCATGTCATTTTGTAAAAAAAGAAAAAGAAAAAATACAAGACTTACCATGTTATCAAATTCCTGGTGATGTGTAACTTCTCTTTGTCAACGAAATAATTTAGTTAAGAAAACTTTTCATTTAAAATTTTTCCGTTTTCCGAGAACCTAGAAATAGGCGAATTTGAGTAAAAACGCATTGTAAATGTTTTAGACATCTACGTACCTGCAACAATAAATAAATAACAGCGCGGTTGCTTCCTTGCACGTCTAAAGTTGATTTTTAGTCGAAATTAAAAGTTATTAGCTAAACAAACTGACATAAAAAAAACCAAGGATTTTTGACGTCCATCTTGATGTGGGCAATGATTGATTTGTATTTTATTCAAAGTAACTCATAAATTAAGTAACAATAATGGTGTTTATTAGCAGTGATTCTACACAAGTCGTTCTGATTCTGTAAAGAAATAACAGTTATGTTTATTTAACGTCATTGATGATTTTTTATGATTACTTAGGTCTTATCTCACAGTATTATATGATGATTATATATAGAATTCAACAAAGTTTAAGTGATTAACGAGCGTCCAAAATAGTAATACAAATAGTATTTGTTAAAACAAACTTAATTTTAGTGAGTTGGCTACCCGCAGATTGGAAATTCAGTTGGTAACAACTAAATCTAAATTTATTTATCTATGCTAACTTCGTGTTGCTTTTGTCATTTATTAACTGTCAAAATAGTTGTAAAAAATTTCCTTTCAAAAATATTAGAAAAAATAATTAAATCACGACTTTTATTACCTTATGTACTTTTTAACACCATTAGAAATGCGTTCAAAATTTCTGATTAAGTATAAATGATACAAGACTTAGGTAAAAATTATATTCAAACGCTAAAATATTAATGTTTGCTTTTTAGGTCTATTTTCTTGTTAAATCAAATAATGTACAATCTTTTTCCTAAACATAATGAATTATTCACGCAGTACCTCACCTTTACCCCTACCTGTAAACCACCAGCGTGACTGTATGTCGGCTGCCACAAAAAGATGGAAATATTTACGGCGAATGTTTAAGTTTAACCAAATGGACTTTGAATTTGCATTTTGGCAAATGTTATATTTATTAATAGCCCCCCAAAAGGTTTATCGAAATTTTCAGTACAGGAAGCGTAAGTACATTGGTTCGTAATTTTGAATTACATTGACTGTTATCTTTTAGAAACTAAATCGCAGTTTGCTCGGGACGATCCTGCTTTCTTAGTACTTTTTGCAGCATGGCTGTGCAGTATGTACCAAACGTTATACATGTCTGATGAATAATAGAAATTCTTTTTAGTAACATCTATAGGATTTGCGATAGTGTTACGTCTAACATTTTGGAAATTCGTACATTTCTTACTTTACGTTATCTTTATCGATTGCATCGGTATTGGCCTTATCATTGCATCTTTATTTTGGTACATATTAAATAAATACTTTCGTATTAATGAGGAGCAGGATATAGAATGGGGTTATGCCTTTGACGTGCATTTAAACGCTTTCTTCCCACCTTTAATAATCCTGCATTTTTTTCAGTTATTTTTTTATAATGGTAACAAACAAACTTATTATATTAAAAACTATAATCTATACTTCTAGGTTTAATAAATCACGAGTGGTCTATTTCAAGATACTTGGGAAATACATTTTGGTTAATTGCCGTTAGTTACTATATTTATATAACTTTCCTTGGATATAGTTCGTTGCCAATATCAAAACGTACTCATCTATTACTAGTACCCTTACCAATAATTCTCTTATTTTATGTTATTAGTTTAGCAGCGGGGTTCAATATAACATATTTTCTAATGAAGTTTTATACTGAACGGATTGTGTAAATTGTTTGTAATAATAAAGATAAGTTGTGTATAAATATTTGTATTGAAGTGTAATAAGTACAGTTAATAAAAGTTACTTTTTATAAAATTTGTTACATTGGCGATTCCTATCGGCATGACCTTCAATGCTTACTGCCCCATTAATACCACTAAATGCAACTCTGCATCGGTCTGCAATAACATCAGGATGCACAATACTCTGAGATTTTTGGGTTAAATGACTGTTGCTTTTAATAGATTTATTCTTATCGAGAGAAGTCAATTTGGGTAGTTCCATCAATGTCGCAGAATTAGTATCGATACTGCTGTTACTAGAATTCATGGGATAATCAAGATCATATCCAGGAGTGTAGTAATTACTACATTCCGATATTGTTCTTTCTTGGTTTAAACATCTGTAACAGTTGTGGAATAAATACAAAAATTAATTTAAAAGCTAAATTACTTTCCTATCCATTATTAAATAATTTAGAACAATTCAAAACGTTTCAATAAAGGCAAAATCAAAAATGATATAGACGGTTACAATACACTTAAATTTTTAAATTCTTGAAATTTTTATTGCAATGTTGCCAAGCTTACATATTTTATAACCGAAGCAGGATATTAGTATACATTAATTTTTACCGGTACACTACAGCACAGAATACGTTGTTTTCTATTATGTTAGCAATAAAAATTAATAATTCTTTTGCGTTTTATTAAACAATACATTGATAAAACAACTTCAAATTGTAACCCACCCACGTTTGAAAACTAAAACCCGCGAACAAAAAAGTATCATCACGGTGTGGCTGTGATCGTCAAAGCTACTTCTTCTATGTTGTATTAAGTTTGTTATAGTAGATCAAATAAAACACCAGCAAAAGTATAGGTTATTCAAGTAGAACTCGTTAAATTTTAAGCGAAATTTTGCCTGTTCGATGGAACCCGCAGTAAGAAGAGAGGAACAAGTAAAGAAACCCCTCTGGTCTTCTAACTGAATGTAAATTCAAGATCATTGCCAAATTTAGATTATCAATAAACATCGGAAAATTAGAACATCCCCAAATTAAAGTTAATTAAACGTATGCACAGATATGATAACAGGTTTAAATCCCAACGCATATACAACACGTGCACAAACATCATTATATTAAACAAAAGAAAAATTAGTTAACCGACGGCCTGCCAGTGGGTACTGAGCTCCTAGTTAGGTAGCAACCCAGGTATTATAGTTAAATGGTCGGGACTAACAAACAAGAGCCAAAATACACATATATAATAAACACACAATATAATACATGAAACAAAAGTTATAAAAATGTAGGGTCCAATCAGGAAGCAACCCACCGCGACTTTAATACATAAAATACTAAAATTGACAATTTTCTATAAAATGGATACAAAGTTGCACTATTACACATAAAATACAAGCAGGGTTCTCGATTTCCACCTCTTTCTGTCCCACCAATCTCCTTGTCGTAGGTCTCTTGTGGCCATAGCGTCTTGAATTTCTTGAAACCATGTTCTTGTTGGCCTTTCCCTTTTCCTTTTTCCTTGTGGAGTCCATTTCCAAACTTTCTGTGGCCATCTTGTTTCCTCCATTCTTTCTAGATGTCCGTACCACAGAAGTCGTTTTGTTTCTATAGTATCGATAATAGTTTTATCCACTTTCATGTCCTGTCAGATCTGCTCATTTCTTACATGCTCAAGTCTTGATGTTCCGTTGCTTCTCCTCCAGTAGTCCATTTCTAGTGCAAGAAGTCTATCTCTATCTCGTTTATTCAATACCCAAATTTCTGATCCGTATGTTGTGATGCTTTCTACAATAGATTGGTATATCATATGTTTTGTCTTTTTAGTTATTTTATCATTCCACAGTACAGAATTTAGCTGTCGAACTGTACGTTTGCCTTGTCCTATTTTGTTTTTAATTTTTTCCACCATTTTGCCATCGGATGTGAATGTTACGCCTAAGTATTTAAATGACTTGCACCCCTTAACTGTTTCAGTTTCGACACCCAAGTCGGCCACGTCATTTTCTCCTATTGCCAAGTACTCTGTTTTAGACACATTTATAGTCAGACCCCACCTCTCATACTCCTCGATGAGTTTTCGTAGCATGTAATTGGCATCATCCATATCAGAGGCGACTATGACGTGGTCATCAGCGAACAGGAGTGTATACAAAGTTTCGTCCCTAATCGGGATTCCCATTCCACAACATTTACGCTTCAAATCTTTCAATGCTTCTTCTAGATAAATTTTGAGGAGGATTGGAGCCAGAGTACATCCCTGACGTAGTCCCTTGGTCACCTCAAATTCAGGTGTTACCCTTTTTCCTATCTTAACTGAACTACTGCATCCCGTATAGAATTTTTTTACTGCATTCACATAGGTCCCACATACACCATTATTCATCATGCTTGTCCACAGCTTGTTCAGTGGAACTGTGTTGTAAGCCATGTGAAGATCTACGAAAACTAAATGTGTATTCATAGATCGTGCAAGTCTTTTTTCTATTGCTTGTTTCAATGTGAAAACTCCATCTATGCAAGACCGACCTGGCCTAAAACCATTCTGTTCATCAGACTCCTTTATTTGTTGTTCAATCCGTGGTTTTAATATCCTACCATATATTCTAGCTACTGACGGCATAACGCTAATCCCCCTATAATTCTTGCATTCTTTTCGGTCGCCTTTTTTATAAATGGATGTTATTGTGGCATTTTTCCATTCTTCAGGAATTACGTCTCCACTGATACACTTGAAGATCTTAGCCAGTGTCTCGAACAACATTGTAGAACCAGCCTTTATAAGTTCAATATTGAGATTTCCAGGGCCTGGAGCTTTTCCGTTCTTCATGTTTCTTACAGCATTCGAAACCTCTTTGTAATTTAATAGTGGAATATATTCTAATTCTTCTCTGTCTACAATTGTTGGATCCAAAAATTCCTCGCGGTTTTCCGTCAGTAGCTCCCTGTAGTATTTTGTCCATTGGTCTGTACTTATTAAAGTTAGTCCTGTTGCGTCTTTATTCTGGGTTCTCATACTTTTCAGGATTTTCCAAGCTCTGTTTGCTCTTGTGTTTCCTCTACAGTTTTCCACCTCTTCACATGTTTTTTGCCATGTTTCATTCTTTTTTGTCCTAATTACTTGCTGTACTTCCTTCCTCTTGCTTCGATATTCTCTGAGATCCTCATCTAATTTAGTATTCAACCATTTTTGATAGGCTAACTTTTTGTCTTTTACTGTCTGTTCCACTGTCTCGTCCCACCACGGTTCGCTTTTTTTGTTCCTTTCAGGTTGCCGTTTTTTCCCTAGGGCTTCGTTTGCAGCTTCGTGGATTGCTCTTTTCACCTTTTCATACATATTATTTGCTGAATCATCCGGTATTTCTGATAATTTCTGTGCAAGTCTCAGCTTATAAAGAAATAGAGTTGAGTCGTCTTTTAAACTATCTAGATTATACTGCAAGCCATTTTCTTCATTCCGCTCATCATTCGATTCATCATCCTGTTGGGCTGCTGTCATGTGTCTGAACTTGAACATAATTTTTGAGCCCAGCAGATGGTGATCTGATCCACATTCGGCTCCTCTCCAAACTCGTACATCTTTTATTGTGGGTCTAAACTGTTGTCTAACCACAATGTAACCAATAATTGACTTTAGTTGGCGAGTAGGTTGCGTCCATGTATATCGGTGGATGTTCTTATGTTTAAACCACCCATTTGTTATTTTTAGAGATTGTTGTTGACATAGCTCAATTAGTCTGTCACCGTTATCATTCACCACATTTTTGCCATACTGTCCGACAATAGCGTCATTATTTCTTGATCCCGTGCGTGCATTCAGATCTCCGAGGATAATCAGTTCTTTACGATCAGCAATATTATCTATCACTTTCGTCAATTCTTGGTAAACGAGATCTGTTTTCACTACAGTAGCGTCGTCTTTAGGAGCATAAACTACAATAAAAACTACTTGATGGCTTTTTAATTCCATTTGTACTTGGAGTATCCGATCGCTTAATTGATTCCAGGACTTAATATTTCTTCTGTACTTATTTTTAATGGCTATCGATACACCGCTTTGACCTCTTTCCTCTTTATTCACTCCAGAGTAAATATGAATATACCCATGTTTTTCCTCTGTTCCATTTCCTTTCTTTTTCGTTTCTGTTAGTCCGACAATGTCCATATTATACTTTTTTATTTCTTTGAAAACTTCTTCTGTCTTAGTGGAGATTTCTTGTACGTTCCATGTACCTATACTCATAATCCGTTTCTTTGCCAATTTTCGTTTACCGTAGGATCCGTCCAATTCCGAGGCAATTTCGAGAAATTTAGCGAATACATTTTTTTTTTACTGATGACGGAGTGCAAATCCGACGCTCAAACCCCCAACCTGGAGGGCCAGGTCTTTTTTAATCATGGTTGTCTTCCATTAGATCGACTGTCTTCCTAGACTTAAGGATTCGATCTATCCTTTGTGCTTCTGTATCTATCCCAAAAGCAAGATTGCCACTTGTGCTAATTCCGCCGTTCTGAAGTTGCTCTTCTCCGCCTTCGTTACCGGTGTGGTCTTCGCCCGTAACCCTGGGCAAGGGTGAAGCGTTATATCCCGCGACACTGGGTCCATAGCAAAACTTAGCCACCAACTTATGAAGTTGGGCCCACCCCCGCGACGTGGACGCGCCTGCCATGAGTTGCCTAAGTGAGTTCAGAGAAGATGTCTCTGGTTCTCCGTAGGCCGGGTTAATGCTTATGTTTGATCCCATAAGCAAAAGCTAAATTTTTATAAATAGTAATATTATTGGTTATTAATTATACTGTTTGAATTTACTTCACTTAACAATGATGTTTATATAATCAAATATATAATGATTTTTTAGTTGCAAGTTTTTGGCTATTAATGTTTTAATAAATCTAAAATAAAAATTACATTTTAGATGAACTCACCTTAATTCACAACACAAAACACATAAAGTCTGTAAAACTACAAAAAACGAAAATTTCAAAAGCAGATATCTTTTACCCCATGCACCTTTTCACTTCGCTAAGTTTATTATTGATCAGGGAACAAATGAAATCGCGACCAGTGCAGCGTTTAAATATATAAAGTTTCGTACATTGCAGACTCAGACAGGAAAAAAACGCTTGTTCGCTCGTTGGCCTGTTGCAAATTTCAAGCTCAAACATGAATAAAATCAGATTTCTTTGAGTTCACACAATTCATGTTATCATGTTACGTATTCGATCGAATATATGCTATTATTGCGTACTCTCATTTGGAAAATGTATTATTTTCGAAAAGTAATTCGGTTCTCTCTTCTCAAAGAGTAAAAATAAACAAATAAAAAACAATGTAATAGCTAGCAATTCCTTACTGGTTTTTTTATCATTATAAATTTTGTTTTGACAATGTTGTTTGTTGCTTTATTTTTTTTTTTACTTTTGAGTTTTGAAGCTTTTCGGCGCTGTCGTCTACCACACGACTTTGCCCTTATGTACAGCGAGGGATTCTAACGAATTATTTTCCAAATCGTTTGTGCTAATACTGTTTCTTTATTGACGAGCCGCTACTGAGTTTTACTTAGTTGTGCAAATAATAAACTTTTATGTTTTAAAGTCTATAAAAAGTGTATTTACTTTCTTCCAACATATTATAATACGATTTTTCTACATTAAATACTGACTGTTCCACAATTGCAATAATTTACTAAGTACGCCTATGCGATACTGTTCTATTCTGGTTGATAAAGTAGAAATTATCGACCGGCTTAATTTTCAGTTGGTGATTGGTCGTCATTGAGAGCGGTGTCAAGTTGAATTTAAGATCACTGTGGGGTCAAAATTTGAAAAAATAAAATGGCAAAGTACAAGATTGTTATGGTACGTCACGGTGAATCCGAATGGAATCAAAAAAATTTATTCTGCGGATGGTTTGACGCCAATTTGAGCGACAAGGGTAAATAATGTAGTTTTTTGAAATGTCCTTCCCTGACCTTCAAATGTTTTTAAATATGTTCGTCGTTTTTACAATTAATAACAATTTATGGCATTTAAAATACATCTAAGAGCATCGTACGTGATACCGATAATTAATACTTCAATTTTTCTTTAGGTAAGGAAGAAGCTCTTAGCGCTGGGAAGGCCCTTAAAGATGCTAACTATAAATTCGATTTGGCCTACACATCTGTACTAACTCGTGCTCAAAACACGCTAAAATCAATTTTGGAACAAATTGGCCAAACGAACATTCCAATTACAAAGACTTGGCGTTTAAACGAAAGACATTATGGAGGCCTAACTGGTCTCAACAAAGCTGAAACTGCAGCGAAATATGGAGAAGAACAAGTCGCGATTTGGCGCCGCAGTTTTGATATTCCACCACCTGCAATGACACCCGATCATCCTTACTATGACCAGATTGTGAAAGACCCTCGTTATGCTGATGGACCTTCTGAAGCAGAATTTCCTCAATTTGAATCATTGAAGCTAACCATTGCGAGAACCCTTCCATTCTGGAATGACACAATTGTTCCTCAAATTAAAGCTGGAAAAAGCATCTTAATAGCTGCTCATGGCAACAGTCTCCGAGGTATCGTTAAACATTTAGACGAAATGAGTGACGAACAAATCATGGGCCTCAACTTACCAACTGGAATTCCGTTTGTTTATACTTTGGACGAGCATCTCAAACCAGTTCCAAATGGAAGTCTCCAGTTTTTGGGTGACCCAGAAACTGTTAAAAAAGCAATGGAAGCTGTTGCAGCTCAGGGAAAAGCTAAATAAGATGTATCTGTGTGTTTGTTTTACTGGCTCTCAGTATTTTCTGCTGTTCTAGAAATAGCCAAATATTGTTTATTAAAGAGAATATTAATTAAATTATTGTTTATCAATTTTTGTTATAACAATTTGGTTTAATTATTTGTTCTGATAAGTATATAGAACGTGTAGGATAAAAATCCCTTTGAGCTGATTTCAACTACTGTTTTTTTTAACTCTGTAAAAGATATTTACTATAAATTTGTTATTCATTAATTACCCAGAACTTAGTAGTTTGTCAGGCACTTAGGGATTTTGTAGGAAAAAGAGTGACAAACCATTGGAATCGAAGTTAGAAAATTGTTGTTAATGTATATAAGCCACCTTAATTTGAGATTACAATAAAGCACTAAAAGAAATGAGTATTTACACAACTATGAGTTCATCCGCGTTTGTGTTGCGGGTAAGATTAATGTACATAGGCTATAGTCTTATTATGATTCCGATGCCAAAAGGATGCGTTGAGAGATCTTCCTGCAGAGGTAAGTTTAAGAGCATGAGGAACCAAACAACTCCAGGTTTTTTATGTATCTGAATGTGTTAAGTTCATGAAAAACATGCCTCACATGTGCAATCTTCCTCGCCATGAGCATCAAGACATAAATTTAGAGGTGCTCATACTCAGCCATCACATCTCTAGATTTGAAAAAAGCTGCTTCTATTCAACAATAAAGTTAATAACTTGATCCCCGACATTATTAGAGCGCTCCCTACAAAATTATTATTATTCAAGTTTCTTTGAATGTTTGAACGCAGTCAAAGCCAGATTTAGGCACATCATGCCGTACATGTAAGCTTCCTTACAAGGAACTTCGGTGGGATAAGTTTTTTGGTATTCATTTGAATCATTGTTATTAATTATATTTGTTAGCGACTCCATGTAAACGAAATAGTTCCTTTCCTTCGTTAGTAGTTTCAAACGTACCTTTGGTGTCTCCGAGCCGAGGATCTTATTAGTACGAAGAATGGTGACTAGTTTTTCTCTTTCTTTTATTATAGTTTCTTCAATCACGCCCACTCACCGACATCGTAGCTGGACGTGGTTATTATCAACGGGACCCGCTACAGAAAAAGTTGGTGGCTGGTGGCCATTGCTGCAACAGGGTCATTTCAATATTATAACATTAAAAACGCATTTTTACGTAATAAAAGATTTATTATTTTTTTGGAGAGTCATTGACCAAATGACCTAATGGAAAAGCCGCCTCTGATTATTAGTCTACTACTATTAGTGTACTAAATTAAGCTTTGGTCCAGGTCAGATCTTTTTTCCATTCGCTGTATCAGAGACTAGAGGTCAATTGGCCTGATTAACCAATGGTCTGAATCGGTGACGATTGTTACGCTTGTTCAAATGTGATCAGTTTTCACACGATATTGAAGTATTTCTTTGATACGTACCAGTTCGTTCCGAAAGTTTTCGCACCCGTTTAGTAGCTCATGCGTTTCCGTAGTCTAAAGTCAATCAACTAAATCTGCAGTAGCCGAACACGTACACCAAAGTAGAGTCTATAACATTGTGATGAAATCGTCAAGCTAACTACCCCCCTTCTAAATAAAACACACAATAAAAAAAATGAATCGTGAGTTTTATTCGTGAAATTTTGCATGTTCAGTGGAACCGGCAGTAGAAGGAGAAGAAGAGGCCAAGAAACCCCTCCAGTCCTCTAACTGAATGTAAATGCAAGATCATTACATAATTTAGATTTATCAAGTATCATTAAAGATATCAATAAACCTCAGAAAGTTAGAACATCCCCAAATTTAAGTCAATTAAACGCATACACAGATATGATAACAGGTTTAAATTCCAACACATGTAAACACGTGCGCAAACATTATATTAAACTGAAAAAAGACTGTTTACTAACGGCTTGTCAGTGGGTACTGGGGTCCTGGTTACGGAAGCCCAGGTAAAGTTAAAGGGTCGGTACAAACAAACGTGGGTCAAAAATACGCATATCATACACACATATGTCAGAAAAATGTTATAAAATGTATGGTCCATTATCATAGAAGCAACTGTAACAAACCGTTACTGATTTCGTTTGTTTATTATTAAAACCATCTAGCGAACCGTTACGAATTTACTTTGTTTATTATTAAGATTGTATTATTAGGATTGTATTAATTACCAGTTTTCCGATTGTAAATAAATAACCTAAGAAAATTCCGCATGTTATCCCCACTTAAAGTTGTTTCTCTTATCAGAGCGCATGTTATATCCGCTTAAGAGTCGTTTCTGCCCCTTCGAACCGTTGGTTATAAAACTGAGCTCGCAACGGCAATACGTCAGTTTCAGTTGGACCTCAATTCGAAAAGGAGTCCGAAAACAGCCAGCTGAACTAAAAAGGTAGGCCGTTTTAAATATATTAACCGAACCTCCGAGATATACCGCTGCGCCGTCAAATCTTCCCTAACCCTTTTTACCGGGCGTCGTATTCGTAGTGTTGGGCTTTGGCCTGCGTAATACGCCGTCAACACTGGGTTCAAATGGTATGTTGAGAGATTTTTGCACGGCTACCTGTTGCACTTTATTCCTTACCGGGCGTCGTATTTGTAGTGTTGGGCTTTAGCTTGCGTAATCCGCTGTCAACACTGGGTTCAAGTGGCGTGTTGAGAGATTTTTGCACGCATACTTGCTCCACCCTAAGATCCGTCTCTACACCGACTATACGAACCCGCAGTAATCCCTTCCATCGATCCGACGGAAGTTAATACCGTTATTGCATGCTTGCTTGGTCACCGAAGTTACCGCTTGCCGAACGCACGTTTGTTTGTTTTTCATCTCCGCCGCTTCCGCTCTCTTCGGTTAGCTCGCTGAAACTACCGGTCCGTTTTAAAGACGAATACAAATTTTTATCTACCACGGACTTTTATTTCCGTTGCCTAGCTGCGTTTTTAGGACCGCTCGAAACACTAGACAACCGTGTCTACACTACAGTTACCAGGACTACACCGTCGAACAGGAGAGCCAACTCCTCGAACAAATCTGGCGTCCGAGAACCGTACCGTCATTTAGCTTTCTATTTCGGATAAGCCGTCCGTTCGGAGTAAGGGCCAGTTGTTACGTGCATAAATAAAAATAATGCATTACCCTGTATATTGGTTTAATTAAAAATTACTTTTATATTTCTCGACGCCATCTATCGGGTTCGTTGGTCACTTCGTATTGAGTAGGCGACATCCGGTGAGATTTCCGGCATTTTGACTTTAACATCGTGCCTGTTATTATCTATGTCTGCGTGAGTGAAAAGTTCGTTTTCTAAAATCATCCACGTGTTGGAACACGATGGAAATTAGTAATTTCCTTAATTAACTAATTTATTCACGCAGAGTAAGTGGATTGTGTTCTTTCTTTAATTAAAGGTAATTTTTATGTCTTTTGTCAGCGCCATGTGCTACCTCCATGAATAGGGGTATTCTTATCGTTACCTAAAATCCTCAAGGGAAAACTATAATCGGAAGCGGAAGATCCTAATTACTGGATACGATTGAATTCTATTCGGAGGCAATTAATACCTTGATGACTATCACCTTGTTCGGAAGATCCTAATTACTGGATACGATTGAATTCTATTCGGAGGCAATAACTTAACACCACCATAGGCGGAAAATTAATGTAACAGCATACGATAAGTGTCGGTTCGATTACTGTCCCTTAAATGTGTCTTTTATTTGTAGTTTGTGAGTCGCCAGGTAGACACGATTATTTTTCAGGAAGTTTAATTGCAGGAAGCCAGTAGGAAAAACGTTTTTCTGAAGGTACCCTGGACTTTGGTAAGTCAACTTTTACTTATTTATTCGTTGTCGCTACGGTGCATACTCACGACTTATTATATTTGCTAATCGTACGTTCGAATTGATTTGTTACTTGTTATTGTGACTCAATTAGGTTAAGTAAAGGACTTATCGCTTGCTGCTTATATCCACCGTCAACTATCATTATTAATGTTACTTACTGATAAAGTTTTATACATGTTATGGTAGTTACACTTTTGTTTGACGTGTAGTGTAAGTTGCCGATCCTGCTGCTATTCTCTTTTCTATATTCTCTCCAGTACCGGCTTATATTTGACTATTTAACTGTTAATATATTTATCTTGATAGAGTAATTAAAGTACAATTGTTGTTAACGACGTAGTTTCTTCTTTTTTTCGTTTCTTTCAGCATTACGAACCTAACATCTTGTTACAAGTGATACCACCTGTCTTCAGCGGGACAGAAGTTACTTTGGAATAAGCTCTGGCGCCCTTAAATATATTTAATGTATCTAGGAACCTACCCCTCTCACCGACTATTCCGAGTTGGCCGTGCAGGTTCGTAAATAGCAAAAGCTTGTAACACAGTTGTACAATCATGGTTTAAACTACAGTTTAACTAACCTTGGTTCAATTTCAAAATACTGTTATATTATTGGTTGACAGTTTTGTGCTGACCAATAATATGATAGAGTTTTAAACTTAAACTAAGTTTAGTTAAACCGTAGTTTAAACCATGACTGTACAGTGCGTATTTTAATGATTGTCCGGTGTTTGAATTTGCCGCGTCGTCATTCTAGTAACTATAATCAAACAATGTTGGTTCGTTGACAGTTCATTTCTCAATTTGGCGTTTTATAAGCCGCAAATTCAAACACCGGACAATCATTAAAATACACAATGTATAACTGGGCCTAAGTGTCACAAATTGCGCTCGAGCAGGGACCTTAGTTTTTTTTTCGAGCAGTAAAAACTTACCGTTTGAGGAGTTTCGGTAATACCGTAAGATTACCGAACTTACCCGAAGGTAAACTGCAGCCAATAGGCAAATACGAAGGGTCGATGCTTACCGTTTGATGAGTTACGGAAATACTGGAAGATTTTCGAACTTACCCGAAAGTAAATCGCAAGCCGATAGGCAAAAACGAATGGTCGGTGCTTACGTAATTTCGCGCGTCTTTGGAATTAAATTTAAACTGAATAATCTCAACATTAACTACAATAAGTAACGCCGTGCCCCCCCCCACCCCCGAAATAAAATGGATTAACACTAGATAAAATCGACTTTTAGGTGGAACCATTCCAAAGATGTTAATCTTTTCAGTATTTTCACCAAGCAGCATGTCAACAACGAATTCCCACCCAACTCGCCGTCCCTGTCGCTGCTGCCTATTACCTATCTGTCTTCGCGTGCCGTCATTCGTCTTTTTGTGCTCGACGAGTGAAAACCTGTGTCTCTGTGCAGTGCAATACACTTGATACAATATAGAAAACAACGGTTTTTCATTCATGGTGAGTATAAATTACCTTTTAATCGTCAAAACTTATTTTTTGTCATGGGAAAACTAAAAAGAAATCGACACAAGTCTTTTAATATGTAATATATTATTATAGTACTATTTTTTTTAGATCATTGATCATCAAGATGTCTAAACGTACTACATTGCAAACGTCACTGTTTACCTATTTTACAAAGACTCAAAAGACGAACACTGCAAGTGTGCAAGTGACTCATCTACATCTGCTTGATCTATTGTCTCTGAGGCAAGCACATCGTCTTCTTTTTCTACGTGTACTGAGATCAGCGAAGTAAGACCTGAAGAAAGCTACTTACTAATTCACCACTTTGATTTGGGAAACTATGTAGGTAACCAATTAGATGATGACTTAAAATTTAAGTTGCTGAGTACTCCGTGGACGCTAGAGAAAGATTTCAAAAATCCAGTAAGCGTAAGTGGGAAGAAAAACCTTCGATTTCAAAGGTAGTGGCTTGATAGGTACCCGTGGCTCATTTATACGAAAAATGACGGCGCATTGTGCAAATATTGTGTAATTTTTTCACGTCACACTGTAGCTAAAGGAGGCAATCAAGCTTCCAAATCTCTTGTGACAGTTCCGTATAAGAAATGGAAACACGCAATCGAAGACTTGGAATCCCATCAATCGAAACAACACCATCACGAAGCTGTGGTTAAGGGCTCCAACTTTTTGAAAACTATGCAAAACCAACACTTGGATATCAGGAACGTTATTGACTCAGGGAGAAGAAAGCAAGTAGAAGAAAATAGAGAAAAATTATTTTCAATTGTGGAAACTATAGTTTTGTGGGCGTCAAGAACTGGCTTTGAGAGGAACAAACGATTCTGGCCCTGTTTCTGTGATTGATGTGGAGCCAGTCACAAATGACGGCAATTTCAGAGCCATCTTAAGAATGAGGATGAAATGTGGTGATACAAAATTGCTCAAACACTGCGAAAACATTGCTCTGAACGCGATATATATGAGCGCTAAGGTCCAAAATGATCTGATATCAATTTGCGGGGAAATAATTCAGAAGGAAATTGTAAAATGTTTAAATGAAGCGAAGGTGTTAACCGTTTTAGTAGACGAAACTTCTGATATTTTGGGACACGAACAACTTTCACTATGTGTTAGATATACAAAAAAGGTCGAAACTTGTTATGTGGTGAAAGAAGATAATAATAATACAACTACACAACCATTGGCTGACACGATCATACCTTTCCCGAAAAACCTTGACATTGACTGCAACAATATGGTGGGACAGGGGTACGATGGTGCTGCTGTGATGAAAGGTGCTGTTAATAGCGTTCAAGCAATAATACGGAAATCATTTCCTCAAGCTCTGTTTGTCCATTACAGCTCTCATTCTTTAAACTTGGCCCTTTGTCATTCATGTAATGTACCTTCTATCAGAAATTGTATAGGAACTGTGAAAGCAATCGAAATTTTTTTGAGAGCATCTCTAAAGCGATCAAGCTTCCTTCAGGCACGCATTAGGGCCAACTTTCCTGATGCAACATGGCAGAAATTAACACCAATGTGTGAAACGCGGTGGGTGGAAAATCACAACGGCTTGTTAAAATTTAAACAAAATTTTAAATCTATGATTGAGACTTTAGAATAATTCAGCACAGGCCTGGATATGGAGACCTCAACCAAAGCTTCTTCTTTTCTGAGATCTGCTCTTGCCAGCGAATTCGTGGTATCACTCTGTTTTTTATCGAAGGTATTTGCAGCAACATTAACAGTATGCAAAGTCCCACAGTCACCTCTGTGTGACTTAATAACAGCTGTCGACCATATTGAGAACGTAATATCGCACTTTCAAGATATTCGATCCAAGCTTCAAAAATAATTTTCAAATTCATTTACAGAAGCAAAGGATTTATTGGCCGATGTCAATGAAGAGATCAAGCTTCCACGGTTGACATCAGTACAAAAGCATCGCGCTAATCCAAATACTAGTAACCCCGAACAGTATTACCGCATAACTGTTGCAATACCCGTATTAGAAGACTTAACTTCCCAGCTCAAAATAAGATTTACTGACCACAAGAAAGTGATTGCTGCTATGTATACTCTTATACTAACAGTTTGTTACGAGAAGGAAACGCCATTCCCAAGAGAGGACCTAGTGATGTACGAGGACCTGGTGGAACTAGACGAGGCACAAGGCGAATTTCAACCATGGAAATTGTTGTGGCAGGGCAAAAGCCCTTCGGACCGCCATTGAAGCTGTCTGAGAGTGCAACAGACAATTGTATCCCAACATTTATATGTTGTTAAACATCTTGTCGACTCTACCAGTAACCACGTGCACCCCGGAAAGGTCATTTTCCACACTTGGCGCCTAAAAACCTAGCTACGGAATTCTTGTGGACAAGAGAGGCTAACCGGGTTGGCCCTTATGGCAATTCACAGAGATGTTATCATCCCAACTGATGATGTTATAACCGAATTTGCTTATAAAAAGTCTAGAAGGCTTGATTTTGTATTGTGAATTCACTGAACTGGAAATTTGAGGTTTTTAGTTTTAAGAACGAATATGTTAGTACAGTTTTTTCAATGGCGGGCTTTTTCCGTGCCAATGTAATGGTAATTAATTAAATTTGAATTAGCAGATCTGTTTTATTGAGACACTCTCCGAAACAAAAATCTGGGCACGGCGCTGACAATAAGGTAAGAGATTTATCCGAAATCATGAAGTCACTAGCATGGGCGGGTTTAGCAATATATGGACGCTGGGATTGGGCAACAATCGCTCGACCATTCACAATCGTAACTAGTCAGCAAAAGCGACTGCCATAAATAAAATAAATTAGAAAAACAATTTATATAATTTTTATCGCCATTATTTTCTCAATTCAAGTATTTGTGATTTCAATTTTTTTTCCTACATCAAACTATTCTGGAAAAGTAATAAAATAAAAAATGACTAAACAAATACGTTTATTGTTAACATAATAGTGACGATGGCACCACAAATGTTATAAATTAAACATTTACCGACACGTTACATAAAAATAATTTAAATTTTAGGTAGCTTTAATCAAACGTTTTAAGATGGAACGCCACTAACAGTTCATATAATTTGACCAATAAAATAAATTACATTTAAAATTAACACATTTTTCCACACATCAAAATTACGAGTCTACATAATTGTGAAGTTACAACATTCGTAATGTAAATTTTAAAAAAATTGAATAAATCTAAAACTAACAATTTTGCCAATAGTTTATCTAATGTTAATTTACAAAACAGTTTAGTACATGGGTTTATAAAAAGCCTTCACCAATATGTTATAAATTAAACGATATTTACAAAATAAAAGGAGTTAACGTTTGAGCAATTTTAAAATATACTAACTATTTAAATCTTTTTATAAATAATACATTATCATAACGAAATAACATCATTTTACAATAAAACCATATTTACAAGTAAACTTTATTGTCTGGCACTCAGTTCGTTTCGTACATTTTCAACTCTATAACATACTATCAATAAAATACTGTTTAATATAATAATAATAGCTACAATTTCTAAATGTACGATAGGCCAAACGTGAACACAACTATTACATACAAAAAATCTATAATACATTCATTAACTGTAAAAATTATCACGTTGTTGATAAATAGGCAAAGGCGTATCTGGCGAAAGATCTTCTTCTGAGCTTAATTGTCCAGATTCTAATGGTAATGAGGCTAGCGCTTTTACTAGAATCAAATAGAAATCTTAACACAATTCTAAAGCGTCAAATGACTGTCAAATATTAAACGGATAATTTGGTGTACTGAAGGACTTAGGTTAAATGTCCTCGGATAGAAAAAAAGCAATTGGTTTTGCAGCCGACTCGGTTGGTACAAGACCACAGTCTGAGATCACAAGAAAAACTGAAACACCTTCAGAGACAGAATACGTTTGCATTAATTATTACGCCTTAACTTCGTACTTTTTGCATCTCTGTTTGTTGCATTTTGAGCTTTCTTATAATAATTCTATATGCACTGCGTGCAATTTTTCTAAAAGAGAAAATTTTTATTTACCTCGGGAAGCATAGACATGTAGTCTAGTCAAACTTCAAACCTTAGACCATAGTATAGAAAGAAAACATACAAAAAAAATTAAACCCGCACGGGCATCAATTAATGGGTTAATGCCACCCATCAGCGGAATTGGAAAAACTGCAATAAAGCAATACATTGTAAAAGATTGCTAAAAACTCCAAACCCACTAAAGTCTTGCTAAGACTAAATAGAACTCATATTAAGCAAGTGGTCAGTCTTCTGACAGACACTGATGCAAAAGATGAACGTCTATAAAAATGAACCAATATGCAGATTTTGTCAAGAGGAAGATGAAACAGTGTATCATATCCTCTTTGAATGCCCAGCATTAGAGCGCAGAAATACCAGCTAGATTGGAGCCTTAACTCTATTGACAACCGTAAGCTAATGGGGAACATCCAAAGTCTAATAAGAGACGCGGATGTAGGCCTATCGACTGGAAAGCGCCCAACGGTACCAAAAGCCCGAAGGGCTGACGTGCGTATACCAGGTATAGACAATCGGAATCTAATCTAATCTTCAGAATTTAGTGATTTTACACACGGAAAATTAGGTCCTAACAGTGTGTACACCGCATGGCGTGTTCTCTGGTTGGCAAGGTCCAGAGGTATGCTAAGCGGTTAACCTTCCTGGGGTCCTTTGGATATTGATTTTTATTTACATTAGAAGTTTTTCAAAAAGTCACGGATTTCTGAGTAAGCATCTCTTTTGCATGTAACACCATGCTCATTACCGACATTGCCAAGATTCTGCAGAAAGAAGTTCAGGTACCAATGCAAAATGTGTATTTTAAGACTCATATTGCACCCTAACGCAAGGTAACTTCTAAGAAACTCATTGACATTTACCTGGTAATTTTAAGATCTTTTTGGGCCACTTCTTAAATAGATTTTAAGCATCCCGTCCTAAATCGTTTAACGTTACGTCACATTCTCGATCCTGCTGTTATAATTTGATCTGGGTCCCTCTTTAAGTATTACGCCACTTATATTAAGAAATTTTTGTTTCAGGTATACAAATCCTGGTCCATTGTAATCTTAGTTTGATTTTCGTATTGTTTCTTTCGTGAATGACCGGGTATTTGTTGACATTCAATTCGTTTTCCTTAGCGGCATTTTAACACAATTTTAATTTTGAAGTTATTTAACGTTTTCAAATTTTTTGTTTCGTCCATTTATGTCTATAATTGTTGTATAAGTTTAAATTTATTAATTCCGTCGGTCATTAGTATTTTGTTTCAGTCGTAAAGATTTGGTTTGTATTTCTATATTGCTTATTTCCAAGTAAGTTCCGTTTATGTTAGGGCCATTGAGATTATCTTTTTTTTTTTGGTATCCTGGAAGATTATACGTCATAGTTTTCAAATTCAGTAAAGGGAACTGATGTTCCAAATGGGAGTTTTGAATCAAACACGTAAGTTATCTTCGCTTTTAAAGCGCTTCATCAGCTGTCTCGCCGACTCTGAACCACGTCGCCTAGGAACTATGGTCAACCCAAAACACGCTGTCCGAGTACCACATTTAGAACCAAGTATTTATGAGTAACGATTATTGTAATTATACAGATTGTTTTGCTAACAATTGCAAAAAAGCTTTGAGCGAAAACACAAGTTTGTGAGTTAACGCCTATTATGATTTTATGAATCGGCAATTCCGCTTTGTATAAATGCACATTTTGTGATTTACCATTCAAGACTTAACCGGTATTTAGAGCAAAATTTGAAAATTTCAAGTTACGATCAAATGTAGCCTCGGCTAAATTTACGTAATTAATAAATCGATTTTGTCATTTTTATTATCGTTGTATAAATTCAAATTAATTAATTAATTAATTCCGTCGATCATTAGTATTTTGTTTCAGTCGTAGAGATTTGGTTTGTAATTCTATATTGCTTATTTCTAAGTAAGTTCTGTTTATGTTAACGCTATTAAGATTATCATTTGTTTTCGCCGACTCTAGTGAAAAACGTTCTTTTCTTGGAAAGTATTTTGCGAACTTTGGTCAACCCAGAAGGTCTGAGTATCGCATTTAGAACTAGGCATTTATGAGTAATGTTATTAGTGATAGCGTATTTTATATAAATTACCGTAAGTTTTTATTCTTAGATAGTTTGATTTAATTAGTTCGGTTAGTGTATATATTTTTAGTGTAAATAAATTAATTAGTTTTAATAATAAAATTTGTTACATTTGGTGTCACGGTGCGCGGTCGCGATTTATAGTGTAATTAATAGTAGTAATTTAACACCGCTCCCGTAATAAATAGTAACTCTCCGGTTAGCTCGACCGAAGACATTGGATGACGCTTTGGTGCATGCTTTGGAGTTTGAAGCAGCAAAACAAGCATCGCAACGAGACAGTCATAGACCCTGCTGTGCTGCAGGAGTACCCGTGCAAACACTGGAAAACATCGAGGAGATAGCGCGACGAATACTTCGGGAAAGAGAAGTGACAGCTTTGAACTGCGATGAAATAGGCCATGTACGACGGCATCGTACTAAACCTAAGAAGAGGGCAAGAAGATCGCTCCAAAATTTGGAACGAGGCGACCAAAAGAGACAAAAGGTAATCTCGTCTAGTCAGGCCCCGGAGATTACCATTCAAATGGCATCGCCGATAGAGCAATTGCATAGCATTTATCTCGATGGCAAGATCAATGAAAGAAGGGTTCAGTTACTGGTTGACACGGGAGTAACGAAGACCATCATTCGTCCTGACATGTTGTTGGAAAACGAGAAGACATCACCAGTGCGACTTCGAACGGCGACGGGCGAAGAAATATCTACTCGCGGGCAAGTCAAAGTAACCATGTAGTACTCGACTATCAAGTATTGGTAGCCGACATCACGGAAGAAGTTATCCTGGGAATGGACGTGATAAAAAGTATGGGTTCCATTTGGATATGAAGAACGATGTCCTGAAGATCGACAATGAAGAAATTCCTTTTCATTCGTCAGAAAAGGCAGCCGTGAAAGTCTTATTGAGTGAAGACGTGACTCTGCCTGCAAGGACTGAAAGTGTAGTGATGGAAATCTCCGGGAAGGCTACATACGCGCGATTGAACTAATAGAGGGTGGTTTAGTTGAAAAGGGACTACTCGTTGGCAGAACTTTAGTACGAATAAAAAACACGATGCCAGTAAGGATCTTAAACATCAACTCAGATCTTGTAACGTTAAAAAAAAGACCGTGGTAGACCAATGCACGCCAGTATCTCAAATTGTGAGATGCGTGAAGTCTAACGAAGATACGTAGCCGAAGAAGTGTCCACAACATCTATTGGACATTCTTACCATCAAATGCCATAACCTCAGCCAAGACCAGCTAGCTAAAGTTAAAGTGTTGATCCAAGAGTATCAAGATGTGTTCGCGCTGGAGAGTGGTTCCAAAGGAAGAACTAACGTGGTGAAACATAAAATTAATACCGGAGACGCTCGACCAATACGACAACATCTACGCAGACTTCCTTTGCCGAAAAGAGAGGAAGCCGAACAAATAATTATCGATATGGAGAGAAAAGGCGTGATTGAGCCTTCAAGTAGCCCATGGGCATCTCCAGTGGTACTCGTAAAGAAGAGGGATGGATCAACAAGGTTTTGCGTAGACTACAGACAGCTAAACGACGTGACCAAATAGGACAGCTACCCTTTACCCAGAATTGACGATACGTTAAACACCCTGTCAGGATCCCAGTGGTTTTCTACGTTAGACTTAAAAGGTGGTTACCGGCAGGTAGAATTGGAACCCAAGGATCGTGAAAAAATAGCGTTTACGATTGGAACTGGTTTGTGGCAGTTCACTGTGATGCCCTTCGGCTTCGGATTTGCTAATATTGCCAAACCTTTGACGAAATTGACGGAAGAAAGAGCAGAATTTAGATGGAACATAGACTGCGAAATTCTTTCCATCAACTAAAACAAGCCCTAGTCACTTCGCCGATTTTGAGTTATCCAAGAGAAGATGGAAAATATGTTTTGGATACCGACGCAAGCAATCTGGCCATAGGCGCGGTCCTTTCGCAGGTTCAAGATGGACAAGAAAAAGTTATCGCGTATTTTAGCAGGGTTTTGTCCAGGCCAGAAAAGAATTATTGTGTGACTAGGAGGGAGTTGTTAGCAGTCGTCAAGTTCATCGAACATTCTACAAATATTTGTATAGACGAAAATTTTTACTGAGAACAGACCACGCCGCTTTAAAATGGTTACTGCAATTCCGCAACCCTGAAGGACCAGTGACAAGATCGAGAGACTGCAAGAGTATGACTATGACACAGAACACCGTGCCGGAAGCAGTCATCGGAATGCTGATGCCTTGTCCAGAAGACCATGTCCGGTGGACTGCAGCCATTGTTCGCGACTGGAAGAAAAAGTTGAATGCCTCCGGAGAACTGCTATGGTTGATGATGAGTGGGAACCTGAGCAGTGGACTGGAAAGAAAACGGCCGACGACCAACCTGGGAAAAAGTGAGTGCTTTGGGCAGAAACATCAAAGCGTACTGAGCGCAGTGGGACTGCTTGATAGTAGAAGACGGCTTTCTTCAGCGATCCCTAGAAAGTGTCGAGGGCACGGGTAACAACAGACTACAGTTGGTAGTGCCAAAGAGCAGGGTGTCAGAAGTGTTGAAGCATCTCCACAATGGGACATCAGAAGGACACTTTGGCATTAAGAAGACATTGGGTAAAGTGCGAGAACGATTCTACTGGATGAACTGCAAAGAGGACGTCATGAAATGGTGCCGTAAATGCACGGTCTGCGCATCAGGAAATGGTCCAGCGAGAAAGCGCACACCACCCATGAAGCAATCCGTAGGAAGCCCTTTGGAAAGAGTAGCGATTGACATCGCAGGGCCGTTCCCAGAATCCGATTCGGGAAATAAATACATCCTGGACTTAGCCAAAGTAGTGTCTGAACACCAAAGAGACTGGGAGCAGTACTTGCACCTTTTCCTAATGGCATACCTATCATCCGTTCACAAAAGCACAGGAGAAACACCATCCTGTGTGATGCTCGGTCGCAAAATACAACTGCCATGCGACCTCCAATTTGGACGTAGACCGGAAGAACAAGTTGCTGGAGAAGATTACGTTAGCAAGCTGACCAAGAGACTTGACATGTCCAGAGGGGTTGCAGTCGTGTTTAAAAAGAAGTTTGGGTAGCTAAATTTACTACGAAGACAGCAACCGGCAGTGGGAAAAGTTTTAAGACTACGCGGTAACAGACGCTTCGTTTTCTATCTGGTCACCAAGAAATACTCACGCAGCAATCCCTTATACGAAAATCTGTGGCGAACATCATGGAATCTCAAGGGAGAAATTGAGTTCCACAAAAGTAAAAAATTGGCAGTACCCAAGCTTGGTTGTGGCCTAGATCAATTAGATTGGAGGACAGTTCGAAATATGCTGGAGGTCGTCTTCCGAGAAACAGACGTTCAGTGTTGGTCTGCAGTTACCACCCACGTGGACTATCGGGTCAGGACAAGTCCATTGACTGCTACTTTTATGCCCAAGGCCGTTGCCAAAATGGAGAGCTGCAGCTATCGCCACGATCCATTCTAGCGGTGTCTGTTCTGGGACAGAACAGGCTTAAGAAGGGGGCAGTAGAACATTTGCGAATAACGTCGAATCTATGATTCGATAAAGCCAAATTTCAGATAACGAACGATAAATGCAGAAAGGTTGCGAATGTTCTAGACCGAGATAACATGAATGTATAAGAAGTGTTCGAGCACACGGAAGGTCAGTTTTTGTAGCAGTAATTATTGAATGAAGTTAAAGTGTTGTTACGATGAAGATAAATAAGTGATTACCACGTGCGAAGTTTTAAATAAACATCGAAGAAAGTGAACGTGACTTTTAAAGTAAACAACTGTGGACCTATTAGTGATAGCGTATTTTATATAAATTAGTTTTTATTCTTAGATAGTTTGATTTAATTAGTTCGGTTAGTTTAAACCTATAAACATAATAACACATTTCTAGGGTCTTATATAAACATGTACGTATATGCTTCTAGAGAAAAAGGGGAGTGGCTTATGAAGTATGACGTAGAAATTAAATCAGACAAGTTAGAACCTGTCGGCCATCTCCTTTTGCATAATAATAATTACTAGATATTTTGTGTAGTCCCAGTATTCCTCTCGGAGTGTAAGAGTAAGTGTTCGAGTGTGCCTGGTGGCAATGAAATGGCATGTGAGTGTTAGAAATACGCATCAATAAGTCGATAGTTACCGCAGTGATACAAACAATTGCAGCATAAACAAATATTTAGTGTTTTGAAGTTTAACCCAAACAATTATAAAAATTCGAGCAGAACACTCTACAGTTCAGCAAACACATCGAATAATTCAAGTTTTTAACCAAGCTTTCGAACAATAAAATTGTACTTCAGTCCTACTGGATGTCAGCCAGGCCTTCAATATCAGGAAAATCCTCCCACTGAAGTATTTTGGCATCTTGAAATCCACCATCTCACACCGCAAGTTTAGAACCAAAGTGGGAGATCATCAATCTATAGAAGCAGATGTATCACAACAAACCGACTCTTTAATTTTCTATTTTATCATCAGCAACTTTGGCTACCGACACGTATTCTATTAATGCTGGGATATTGACACGTTCGTTTATACTGGAAAATTCCTATAATGACGCTACAATTTACGAAGTATTGAAAATGGTGCTGGATATGTATTCAGCTTAGGTTAATTTAGAACATCGAAACCATTGTTTCAATTTCTACAATTAATTTAGCGAAATATCTATAGTCATTTGGGTTTTTTTCATAGATCGTATGAACCTAAGGAATTTATTTGTGATCAGCAAATTTTAGGAAATTGTGTAGAAAGTGCTGTTAGCTAACCGCATACTTCGAAAAAAATTGTGAGTATTTTCTCTATGTTCTTAGTCGTTTGCACGCACCACTGTACGTAAATATGTTTATATATTATTATCTGTTTCGCTTAATCACGAGATATTGAATATTTGTGTTATATTCACCAATGTAAATTTGTTCCTTTGGCATGTAAAACCCAACAAATTTAATTTTATGTACAAAGTGTTGCCCAATCTAAGAGAGCTTGTATCAACGATTATTGTCTGTGATATCTACCACCGAACTTTTTTATCTTCTCTTTGTTAAAATAATTATATTCGTTGTTATAACCTGTGTTTTGTCATTTGTTTTTTTTTTTTCAGTGTTGGACAGATTTAAACAGTATCTGCGATTAATAGTTTCCCGCCGTTTCGGCGCATTTTTTAATGACTATGATTAGCACACCGAGACTTGCGACCCTCTCACCGAATTGTATTGAGCTAGTCGCCTGCATTTAAGTATAATACAATATGTTCAAAAGACGTAACCGCACGGACATTGGAGAAGGGCAAGACAATTGTACAACTTCTCGTCTTACTGTGTTTTTAGCCATCCCATTTCAGAGATTAAAGTCGCCACTTATGCTCGGCCTAATGAGGAGTAGCGGCGGCGCCCAGTTTTCTCAAATGAGTGGGCAGAATCATTAGCGTAAAAATAATTTAAAAAAGTTGTTTAGCAAAACTATTCGGCATGATCACCCTCTGGCGCCGTCGCCGATAACTTCTAGGCAATTTGACAGTCATTTTATAAAAAATAAAAAAGTGCATGCATAAAAACAAACCTCGAACTAAAAGCAAACTGCATGCCAACTACTATTCGCCAGGATTGCTGGTACCTATGATAACAAAACAAAAAATAGCAAACCAAAATGTGCAATACCAAACTTATATAATACCTGCAACGATTTTACTCATTTCCATAACCTGTTTCGCCAGAATTTGATTTAGCTGTAATAAATGCTCGCGTTGTTTCTTCTCTTCAATTATTTTAGAAGTTGTTTTAGAACCACTACTTGTAGAGTTTTCGGCATTCGTTTCCTCTGCAAGTGTTAAAAATTAAAAGCGAATGTTATGATGGTAGAATAATTACCTGAAACCAAGTTAGGCGAACTACCACTAATAATAGTTGTATCGGAAAGCATTTTTTTGATAGATTCTACTTTTCTCAGTCTATGTTGTTGCTCCTCCGCGGTCAGTTGTGGCAATTGTTCCGGAACGTATCTTTCTGGTATAATAATTTTGTTCGGAGTTCCAAGAATATTGTCGATAGTGCTTTCGTTATATTTTAATTCCTTATTACTAAGTGTAGAACGAACCACGTCGGGTGCATCAATTCGTTGTCTAAGTGCTCTTTCCATATCTAAATCGTCACGCGCTCGCCTTACATCTATTTTGTCAAAATCCTTGTTATCAGTTGGTAACTGATTAAGACTCTTCATTATTAAATTATTATGAGGAGCAGTGTAATGTCTTCGTTTTTCTTTAGGTACCGCTCTTCTGTTGGCATGTTTAGGAGTATCCTGAGTAGTCATCTCCATTATTATTTGTTTAGCCGATTCGCTTTTGAATATTGGAGACAACTCTGAAATTTTGTCGGAACTCACATTCAACGTGGTTTTGATGTCCGAATAAACTTGTGGCAAACTAGGATGAGAGAGAGAGCTTTGTCGACTTAACACTCCGCCGCAATCTATATTAGCCGCATTTTCTAAAGCTACAGTACTTTGAGTTTTTTGTATTGGAGCCGGCCTAAAAAGCACGCTGGAACCTTGGGACAAATCGTCTTCTTCGGTAACTATATCCCATCTACCTGTACTAACCTTTTCGCGATCTCTTTGTCGGCGTTCCGATTCGCGCTTAACAATTCTAACGGTTTTGATTTCTGGCTTTTCTTGAGGCATCGCATTTTGATTCAGGTTATCATCGCTGGTTGAATCGTTCGATTTAAAACTACTAGTAGAAAAATCGGACTCAACGTTTTGTTTAATATTTGTGTTGATGTACAAAGGCATCATACTATTAGATTGTGCTACGCTATCAGAAGATTCACCGTGATCTATAAATTTCATTGTATCTAAATCTGTTTCCCTCCACAATGGATTCATTTTTTTCTTGTTTCCTTGACCCACGTGCGAAGGGATTGAAGAGAGCCGTAACTGCTGTAGACTATTTGAACGATCGGTAAGTTGTCTAACTTGTGCGCTTAATTCCTGACGTTGGCGTTGAAGATCGCCCACTTTTTGTTGTACTCTATGAAGATCAGATTCTAACATGGCACTTGTTCCAATTACACATGGCAAACTATCTCCTACCAACAACAAGCGACACATAGTACTCGATATTTACTAATTTAAATTAGCCACATTAGTATTAAGTACACAAACGTATTTTATCTAACAAATTTTAAAACGAAATATTCAACTACATATTTTTTATCTCACTCTGTAGTTACATTTGTTTGAATGTATTAAACAATGTTGCTTGATGCGAAGTAATAACATTCTGCTGAACTTTCATTGTTTATTATTTTGAAACGAATATACACAACGTTTCGATTGCTGTGGTATCTACAACCGTCATCAGGTGAATACTAACAAACTTAGAAACTACTGGAGGTTACATACTAAAGACAACTTCGATGAAGCGTTCAAGCGTACAAAATCAATTTAGCGTAACAGATTAAATAACAAAATTACGTAGTGAAGTTTAAGTTGTTTTAGAGGTTCGATTAGTGGTTTCCATATGTTGCTTATCTCGACACTTGACTGGCTGAAAATTTCTTTGTTGTTGTTGATGAATGCAGCTTCTTTAGATTTCCGTTTGTACCAATGTTCCTCTCTGTGTATGATTTTTACTTCCGACCATTTCATTCGATGTTGGTTATCCCACCAATGTTGCGCGATGCCGGACTTAGAAGTCTCTCCTCTCTGTGTGTGCGTCTGATGCTCTTTCAGTCTGATGTCAAGTGGTCTTTTGGTTTCCCCCACGTATGACTTGCCACATTCACATGGAACTTGGTAAATACAGTTTTGGGAATCTCGACTTGTTTGTGGCTTTGTGTTGGAAATTATACTCCTAATGGTGGTCGATGATTTGTACACTCTATTTAAGTTGTAGCTTTTCCCTATACGTTTTATTGATTCTGATAAACCTTTGACATATGGGATGCTCAGCAGTGAATTGGGCAGTTCTTCTGTTTTAGGTTGTTCCTTGGTGTTCAATTGCTTTTTCCGTGAAAGCTTTTTTACAATCTTTTCTGGACAAGCATTCTGCCTTAGATCGTTTCTAATGTTTTTGATTTCTTCTCGTAGCTCTTTTTCTGTGTTGCACAACTTGTACGCTCTGTCGATTAGAGATTTTGCTACTCTCCTCTTCGTAGATGTGGAATGTTTGGATTCAAAGTTAAGATATCGACCGGTGTGAGTCGGTTTCCTGTAGACAGTCGTTTCCATAATTCCCTTGTTCTTTGTTACGTGAACGTCTAAAAAAGGAAGTGAGTTCTCCTTTTCCTTTTCCATAGTGAATTTGATGGATGGTTTGATGTTGTAGAGAAAGGGTCTAGTTGCCGATTACTGTGGTTCCAAATTATGAAGGTATCGTCAACATATCTAAGCCATATTTTGGGTTTGAATTTTGATTTCTCTATGGCCTGGGATTCAAACCAGTACATGTAGATGTTGGTGACTACTGGTGATAGAGATGAACCCATTGGTAGTCCAGTGAAGAATCTGCATTTCTCCTGAAAGTACGAGTTCTTCAGGCAACATTCTAGGAGCTTCATTATTCCTTTTACTGGCACCGTAGTTCTTTCCTGGAGTTTTTCATCTTCTCGGAGCTTCGTTTGAATGATTTTCAATGTTTCTTCAACTGGCACATTAGTATAAAGACTTTCTACGTCGAAGCTGACTAATCGATCCCGTGGTTGTAGCTCTATTGTTTTCAGAACCTCAACGAAATGTTTGTAGTCTTTGACAAAAGATGAGCTGTTCTTCTGTAGTGGTTGCACAATTGGTAGTAGAAATCTGGATAGCTGGTATGTGAGTCCATTACGAGAACTGGTTATCGGTCGAAGCGGCATGTTGTTTTTATGTATCTTCGGTAGTCCATATAGATGCGGCGGTTTGATGTAGTGTGGTGTTAGCATCGTTCTCATTCTTGGTGTTAGATGTTTTTCGTAGAGTTTTAGGGCTTGATAGATCTTCCTCTCCAAGCTTGCTGTCGGATTTTTCTTCAGTCTGTGGTAATTCCCTTGATTTAAGACGTCTTCAATTTTTTTGGTCGTAGGTGGTGGCGTCCATGATAACAGTTGCGGCCCCTTTGTCGGTGTTGGTTTCGTGTAAGTTTAGCCCATTTTTTGTCGTGCGTTTCTTGGTGTAGTTGTCGTACCTTCTCGCAAGTACCGTCTATTTTGCGGAATATTGGTGTGTAATCTTCTTCCATCGATGGTGGTTGATTTGTGCCCGAATAAGCGCAAAACTTGCTCGTTCCAGTATCTTGAGGGCTCTTGTTCCTGGTATCGGAGATTTCACTCAGAAGCCATTTGGTATAACTTGGTTGTCTCTTGCCCTCCGTAACAATTTAATGTGTGTCTCTTCCTTCGTAATCTTGATCATTGTCTTCTCGTAGTCTCAAAATTTGTTGCCGACAAAGGGGCCGCAACTGTTATCATGGATGCCACCACTTACGACCAAAAAATTGAAGACGTCTTAAATCAAGGGAATTACCACAGACTGAAGAAAGATCCGACAGCAAGCTTGGAGAGGAAGATCTATCAAGTCCTAAAACTCTACGAAAGACGTCTAACACCAAGGATGAGAACGATGCTAACACCACACTACAGCAAACCGCCGCATCTATATAGACTACCAAAGATACATAAAAACAACATGCCGCTTCGACCGATAACCAGCTCTCGTAATGGACCCACATACCAGCTATCCAGATTTCTACTACCAAATTGTGCAACCACTACAGAAGAACAGCTCATCTTTTGTCAAAGACTCCAAACATTTCGTTGAGATTCTGAAAACAATAGAGCTACAATCACGGGATCACTTAGTCAGCTTCGACGTAGAAAGTCTTTATACTAATGTGCCAGTTGAAGAAGCATTGAAAATCATCCAAACGAAGCTCCGAGAAGATGAAAAACTCCAGGAAAGAATCACGCTGCCAGTAGAAGGAATAATGAAGCTCCTAGAATGTTGCCTCAAGAACTCGTACTTTCAGGAGAAAGACAGATTCTTCACTGGACTACCAATGGGTTCATCTCTATCACCAGTAGTCGCCAACATCTACATAAACTGGTTTGAATCACAGGCCATAGAAAAATCAAAATTCAAACCCAAAACATGGCTTAGATATGTTGACGATACCTTCATAATTTGGAACCACAGTAATCGGCAACTAGACCCTTTCTTTACAACATCTGAACAACATCAAACCATCCATCAAATTCACTATGGAAAAGGAAAAGGAAAAGGAGAACTCACTTCCTTTTTTAGACGTTCACGTAACAAAGGGAATTATGGAAACGACTGTCTACAGGAAACCGACTCACACCGGTCGATATCTTAACTTTGAATCCAACCATTCCACATCTACGAAGAGGGGAGTAGTAAAATCTCTAATCGACAGAGCGTACAGGTTGTGCAACACAGAGAAAGGGCTACGAAAAGAAATCAAAAACATTAGAAACGATCTAAGGCAGAATGGTTATCCAGAAAAGATT
Organism: Aquatica leii; assembly: GCA_035610365.1. NCBI lineage: Eukaryota > Metazoa > Arthropoda > Insecta > Coleoptera > Lampyridae > Aquatica > Aquatica leii. The sequence continues at coordinate 40,184,475 of CM069439.1, forward strand.
GTAGAAGAGCTTTTACGGAAAAAGCAATTAAACACCAAGGAACAACCTAAAACAGAGGAACTGTCCAATTCACTGCTGAGCATCCCATATGTCAAAGGTTTATCAGAATCAATAAAACGTATAGAGAAAAGCTACAACTTAAATACAGTGTTCAAATCATCGACCACCATTAGGAGTATAATTTCCAACACAAAGCCACAAACAAGTCGAGATTCCCAAAACTGTATTTACCAAGTTCCACGTGAATGTGGCAAGTCATACGTGGGGGAAACCAAAAGACCACTTGACATCAGACTGAAAGAACATCAGACGCACACTCAGATAGGAGAGACTTCTAAGTCCGGCATCGCGCAACATTCGTGGGATAACCAACATCGAATGATATGGTCGGAAGCAAAAATCATACACAGAGAGGAACATTGGTACAAACGGAAATTTAAAGAAGCGGCATTCATCAATAACAACAAAGAAATTTTCAGCCAGCCAAGTGTCGAGATAAGCAACATATGGAAACCACTAATCGAACCTCTAAAACAACTTAAACTTCACTAAGTAATTTTGTTATTTAATCTGTTACGCTAAATTGATTTTGTACGCTTGAACGCTTCATCGAACATGTCTTTAGTATACAAGCTCCAGTAGTTTCTAAGTTTGTTAGTATTCACCTGATGACGATTGCAGATACCACAGCAATCGAAACGGTGTGTATATTCGTTTCAAAATAATAAACAATGAAAGTTTACCAGAATGTTATTACTTCTGTAGTTACATGTTTAACCATGCACGAGGTGTGGCAAATTGGTAATTGGTGCGGAAATTGAGTAATTTTCTATAATTCATATACATTAAGTCATTTATTGCCATTTGCGTACTTAATACCGTTATCAAATAAAAAGACAAACGCTCATGCATACTCAATTATAATGGTTAAGACATGAAAATAACCATGCAGTGTAAATGTGACTTTTATATGTAAAAGTAGTAGTATTTAAATTGTATTTGTTTATTAATACTTTAGTTTTGCAAAGTAAAGAATGTGCTTTGTCTTCCATTTTTTGTAAAACAGTAATGTGCATGTACATAAAAATAAATCAACGAAACAACTACCTGCATTAGAAATCTGAGGAGAACTCCGCTGGTGCTTTGAAAGCTGTAATTTCTGTTTAAGCACTAATAATTCCTGTTCCAACCGGGCGTTTCCTGCAACCGTTTCTTCCAATTTCCTCGAATTTTGTGCTAGCATAGAGTGGACTCTACTTAATTCATTTTCTAATATAATCTGTTGCTTTCTAGCTTGTTCTACTTCAACCGGATCCTTAAAACCTTTTATTAGCCTATGCCTAAGTCCACCTAACGTTCTTTCTATTTCTTCTTTGTCTTGTTGTAGAGACTGAAGCGTTTCAGATTCTTCTTGTATTAATTGGTCTAACTGATAAAGTTGTTGTACTTTTGTTTGTAACTCGCTTTGAGTTGGACTTAGGCGGTTCCAATCGCGGCGCTCCTCGGCTAGAAGGCGCCGTTCTTGAATATGCTGATTAAACACCAAACGATCTCTTACGTAAGGATGGTTATTGTTATCCTTAGGAAACCTATACAGTGATCCCAATTTCACCATATTATCTACTAAATTTACTAACGGTTTGCCTTTTTCATACTGAAAAACTTACATCAGCACGCATGTCACGTTTACACTGTCGTGCTTACCTGTTTTTCTAATTCTAAGAGATGTTGTTTAATTTGTTCTAATTTTTGAAGATTTTCTAATCGTTTTGAAGCGTCCATTTTCGGTAACCTCGACTGAAATATAAAATACGATAATCAACAACATATTAAAAGTGCAAAAAAAGCGCAAATATAAAAAGCTTGTTATTCCCCATTTCTTAATTAAGCCAACCAACCACTGTCTTTATTTAAATTAAAGTTAGTTTAGAGTTATTTTTCGTCAAAGTTTCAAAATTTACATTAATTTGAAATAAATTATGTCTTCACAAAAATTTCTTTCATTTAATATTTAAGTCTTATTCGAGTTTTACTGGATTTCATTTTTCTAATTATACGTTAGGAAGTATTAAGATAAATAAACAACCAACGTTATTAAATAAACTTAACTGTTATTCCCTGAGAGTAACGTCGCTAATTTACTGCCATCTCATTGGGCAAATTGCAGTTGTTTTACACAGTCGAAAAAATGCAACCAAAAAATAGTGTAAACGTAAATATGTCAAAGAAGTTTTAACAAATTTCTAAAACCATAACCAACTAAAAACTTACAAATAAAAATGATTTTATTGCTGACCCAGATCGCACGCAACATCTTCAACACGTCTATTTTATGCCTGTTGAAGGTCTGAACGTCTATGATTCTAAAAAAGACATTTTAAGGATATCTACTGTGAGACATCTTAAAGACGTCTGAGTTGAGAGACATTTTTGTTAAAAATCTTCAAAGTTTTCTTTATAAATGGTATACTCGTATCACAGTTGTATCAAAAAGTATGTTGTAGCTTTTGGCGCTAAGTGTATTTATTTATCTATATGTAGTTGATTTTTCCTAATCTTAATTGCTAAAGTAAAAATTTTTAAGAATGCTATATTTGGTAAATATATAATATAAAAACTTGATATTATTTTTCAGGTGATTGTATGACAAACTAAAAATATTATCTTTGAGTAGTGACAATTGAACCAGTTGGGACGTCTTAAACATGCTTTGAATAAGACGTTTTAAAGACGTTGGGTTTTGTAACATGACATTTTAAAGACGCCTGCAAGATGTGGTACGCCAAAAAAAGAATCTATAAGACGTCTTGAGTATCTAAATTTGACATCTTTAAGACGTTTTTAAGATGTCTGGAAAGGTGGATTACGTACAAAACTAGATAAAAGTGATGTAATCAAAACTCGATCTGGTTGGCAAGCGGTCACCCATCCGTATAAATCCTCAAAAATTCATCCAAAGAAAAGTGCCGTTCACTGAATCGGCTGCTATTAAGCGGTACTAAATAGACTACAAAAGTATAATTAAAGACCAACTGGTAGACATTGAACCTCCTACCAGACAAATCTTCCCAATTTGGGCAAACGCTGCCTTTTACAAAAAGTGAAGCGGCAACAGCAAATTATTGAAAACAATGTTTAATTGATGATTTGGTTAATTGAAGTCTTCCCGTAGCTGTTATGCTAGGAGAAACGGTGGGATTAAACGAAATTACGCCGTCTGTTTTAAACTTGCTTACAAACATTTCCAAAATCATTAAATTTGGGTCTTATAATTGAAGTATTGAATATAATTGAATGTCGGCTTTCGAAGCTGTTGTCAATTGAAGCAATGTCTTCTGAGCGTTTCCTTGTTGTCATGTTAAAACTTCATGCTGTCAACCTCTCGCAAGATTTCCAAAGACTTTAAGTCTTCTGAAGAAACTGAACAGCATGAACAGGCAAGTTTTAACATAACAGCCGGAAAACGTTACTTCAATTTTAGTCCTATTTCAGTCAATTTTTATTGCGCATTACGGTATGAGTTGAACTGCGCGAAGACAATTTTTACACAAATTTGGTCGAGTAAAACAACTGATTTGTTTATACTGTGGTTAATATTTGTTTTTTCACTTTTAAAATGTCTGACTTTCATGGAAAAACAAATGAGGGAGCAAGACCAGAAGGATGTAAAAAATTCTACATCTTCATTTTCATAGTCTTTTGATAGGACACTCGTCAACCAGCAACGTCGATCATTTTTATACGTAACGTAATCCAAAGAAGAGTTCATAGAAAATTCCAATAAACTTAAGGAAAAATTGTTGGAAAATTCAAGAACACTTGAAGAGAACATAAAACAACTACAAAAATATTCTATTCATTTAGAGATGAAAGTTGAAGAGAAACTAGTAGAAACATCTAGAGTAGTGGAAGGAAGATTTAAACTAATGGAAAAAAGGCTACAAGGCGAAAAACATGTGACTCCAAGAACAATCGTAATACCCAAAAATGAAGGTGAAGTAATTAACATCAAGAATACGAATCGCACCGCCGACGTTCGATGGTAAGACACCGTGGTCGACGTACTACAAACAAATCGTAGCTGCTGCAATGAATGGAACAACCAAGAGAAATCCACTTCGTTGATTGTTGCCGTCCGAGGAGAAGCGATAAACATCTTGCAGACCATCTCTGATTGCTAACAAATGAATTATCAGAAGCTGACTTCACGTCTGGAGATCCGATATGGAGACGCTCATTTTCAACAGGTGTTACACGCGCAGGTAAAGAATCGTTGTCAAAAGTCGACAGAAAGCCTTCAATAGTTTGAAGCAGATATTGCGCGTTTGGCGAGAGTACCTCGTCCTACAGTTCCATGTAGTTTTCTGGAACAACTGGCGGTAGAAACTTTTATCGATGGTTTGAGGGACAGCGATACACAACAAACGCTGCAACTCGCTCGACCTAAGACGCTCAACGACGCGCTGGCACATGCGTTAGAGCGGCAAAGTAAGCATCTCATCGAGGTAGTCATGGTGTTAGTAATATAGTAAGAAAAGCAAAAAATCATTGAAGAGCTACTTCAACAAGTATTGCGTCGTGTACGTCGAGACCCTAGATGTTGGAACCGGGATGAATTGATCCCATTCCGCTGTCCCCAAACCAAGACCACAAGAGCCATCAGAAAACTAGTAGAGGTCGTCCGAAAAAGACGTCCGATAACCGTGCACAGGAGATCACCATCCATACTGCATCGCCAACTAACTCTCTGAACTGCATCTATGTTGATAGCACCAACAATGAACTATTGATTGACACAAGAGCGACGAGAACAATAGTGCGCCCAGATGTAGTTCGAGAATATGGAAGAATAACACCAATCACGATACAACTAAAGACAGCAACTGGCGAAACAATCCCAACTCATGGAGAAATGATGGTGACTGTATTGGAAATAAATTAATTAATCAGATACTGGTAGCTGACAGAACTGAAGAAATAATTTTGGGAGTTGACCTTATAAGGAAGTGTAGATTCCATTTAGATATGGAAAATGATGCCTTCAAACTAAAAAATGAAAAAATTCCTTTTCGTTCGTCGAAAGATGACAAGGTGAAGGTTGTTCTAGTCAAGGATGTCGTTTTACCTAGACGAGCTGAGAGTGTTGTGATGGGACGTCTGGTTGGAGATCTCTATGAAGGTTCCGTTCGTAGCATCGAACCAACCGAAAATGAAATATTCGCCCAAGTACTAGTTGGTAAAACTCTGGTGAACGTCAAAAACATAATACCCGTTAGAATTATGAATACCAGTCTAAACCGGGTAACTTTGAGGAAGAATACTGTGATAGGACAATCTACGTCGGTGTGTCACATTCTGAAACGTGCAAACATTGTTGAAAACCCATCTGCAAAGAAATGTCTTCAACAGTTACTGAAAATGGTGACTTCAGCGTGTTAAGGTCTTGACCAGCGCGAGCGCAGTGAAGTCAAGAAACTATTCCAGCAGTATCGCGACATGTTTGCAATGGATGATAACTCCAAAGGAAGAATTGACGTCGTGAAACAAAAAATCAATACTGGCGATGCTCAACCAATCCGACAACTTCCGAAGCGGCTTCCCTTGCCCAAGCGAAAAGATAATCGCCGAAATGAAAACTCAGGGTGTGATCGAATTATGTCCGTGAGCATTTCCAGGTCTTGATGAAACTTTAGATACCCTATCTGGTTTGCAATGGTTTTCCACTTTGGATTTGAAAAGTAGTTAATGACAAGTGGACGCGGAACCAAAGGATCGCAAGAAAACGGGATTTACGATTGGAACCGGTTTTGCCCTATAGCCTATGAATTGTGCAACGCTCCTGCGACTTTCGAGCGTTTGATAGAAACGATCTTGCGAGGACTGTCTTTGAAGACGTGCCTGGTGTGTTTGGATAACGCGGGATAAGAAGCGTATCAACGATTGCGAGGTGCAAACCTGAAATTTTAGTCCAAAAAAGTGCCATATCTTCAGAAAAGTGAAGTATTTACGATACATTGTATCCAGGACGAGAGTGATGGTCGGCCCTGATAAAATTAACACAGTCCAAGATTGGCCAATACCAAGAGATAAACACGAACTTCGCAGTTCTCTCGGATTGTGCACGTTCTATCGCAGATTCGTGCCCGGTTAACGAGGATTGACGATAATTGATAACCAGCTCAACTACGTCGAGAAGAAGAGAGTGATCCGGAACTACAGTTGATAATATATTACAAAACGAATGGACAAAGACAAACTTAGAAAGAAATCAGCGCGCAAAGTGGAATGGTGAAAGTATATTAGACTCCTTGAAATTGGAAAATAGTCTTCTGAAGCGATCTCGCGAGAGCGACGATGGCACCGAGACGAAAGTGCAGCTAGTGGTGCCGGGTGTCAGACATATTGCAGCACTTGCATGATGAAACATCTAGAGGACATTTCGGTGTGAAGAAGACCCTTGAAAAAGTCAGGGAAAGGTTCTATTGGGTAAACTACAAACAAGATGTAAAGAAGTGGTGCTGCAAATGTTATTTATGCGCGTCTGGAAACCGACCAATTGGAAAGCGCAAGGCTTCTATGAGGCAATTGACATCGCAGGTCCATTCCCAGAAACAAAAGAAGGCAACAAGTACATTCTGGTGGCCATGGATTATTTCACCAAATAAACGGAAGCGTACGCCACACCGAATCAAGAAGCCACAACTGTTTCTCGAAGACGTCTTTCGATTCGACTAAAAGTTTTGTAATTTGGAATTCTCCGATTTGGATGCTTTTATCGATACACGCGGACATTTTCGAAGCAGTTGCCTTGACAGAATCCAAGAACTAATCGCATGTTATCAGCGAAAATATCTTTTCCCTTCGAAACTATGCGAAACGCGGAGAGTCCAATCGACTTATTTTAACCTCTACATTACGTGGTAGCTTTATTTTCCCGCAACTTTGGAACACCCGGTATATAAACTTTTAGTTATTTCGAGACATTTACGTTATTTTTTAGTTGCATGGAGTTATACAAGAAACACTGTGTAAAAAAAACTGTAATTTGGACAAGATGGCAGAAATTTAGCGACGTTACTCTTAGGGAACAACTGTTACGTTTATTTAACATCATCATTAGCCATTTATGGTTGCTTGGGTTCCTACATATAGATATGCGTGGATGAAATTCTATAGTTTCGTTTATAGTTATAAAACTAGTCGTTTTTTTTGTAATTTCTAAATCATTTTCGTACAAGTTCAAGAATCGATTCCCAATGAACCGACGACACTGTTCAACGTCACGTAAAGAATCAATGCAAATAAATTATGAAGAAATTAAATAATGTAGTAATTAATAAAATAATTTCCAAAATTGTTAACGAAAGACTTTGACGCAAAATAGCCCTATAAAAATTTAAAAAAAGTTTCGCCGATGCTGTGTTAGTCGTTTTAAAGAATTTATATAATTCAGACCTGAATATTATCAATTTCGTTATAACACGCTTCAATTGCATTGCAATTATTTGCACTTTGCCTGCGCAATTGAATCAATAGTAGCACTAATTCTTCATGCGTACGTCCTAGAAGTTCTCCAGCATTCATTTTATCTCCTAATTTCCAATTAACCTACGCGAATTTCATTTGTGGATAATAATTAAAAATTCCAGCTTTGGAGAAGATAAAAAATAAAACTTACCCTTCGGGAATTACTCGATTGTGATGTATCCGAGCTTAGATCATGATGACTAGGGGCTTGAGGAATGTAACAGCCTTGATGTGGTCTTTGAGAGCTAAAATGATCCTTTATTGATTTATTTTGAAATTATTGTTTTTTACCTTAAGTACTCGCTGTTTAAATTTGTCGACGATCTTGATTGAACCGACCTGGTATTAGGAATCCATACCTTTTTTCCTGTTCCAGTTCTAGGAAACGTATCTCTTGTTGTTATTGAAATTGACCCAGACGCTATAATTTTTTTAATGTTGTAACGGCAAGAAAATAACCCTTTGAGCAAGTTTCAATACCCGATTTTCATCAAATTATGTACAAACTTACAGAATATAACTGTTATCCTCACAGTACAAAAAACATTTACAAATAAATCGAGTTTCTACTTGTCTAAATAGCAGATTTTGGCAAAGAAATATACTTATTGATTTTTTACTGTGTACTCTGTGTTTAAATTCCGTTGGGGTAGCGAACCTCATAAATATTTTAATCGAAAAAAAACCAATTATTCGTAAAAGAGCGTTTCGGAATTTTATATAAAAGCGATAAAAAAATGTGATACTTGATACTACATATGTATATATAAACATTATCATCAAGAATAATATAAAATAAATAGTTTTTGGAAAAGCTAATACTAGCGATATAAGAGAAGTGCACGAACGCTACTGATAATATGCTTAGTGTTTCTATACCGTAGGTATACGTATATAGTTTCAGTTGGGAGTAGAAGCATAGGCGGACCGCGAAGTAAATCCTGAGGGAGGCTATAGGCCCATGGCATACTAAAAAAAGTCTGGCTCTAATGACCCCTATTACACCATCATAATTTTCATCAGATGTTTTATAAAAGATTTTATAAAAAAAATTTCGGCATGTGATATTTAATTTAATTTAATCTAATATTCTAAATTTCTGAGGAGAGGAGGCTATTGAGATGCTAGATAAGGGGGGTTAAGAACCCCCCAAGGCCATAGAAAGGTCCACCTATAAGCAGAAGCTTTTTAAAGTAGCCGGTAGTTGAATAAAATTATGAATTTCTGACTAACTAACTTTGGTTTTAGTTAGTTTTTTGCTGATTTCCGGTCTTGAGCTTGGGCACTGAACGAAATGAAGCGCTTTGGCAATGCAGAGAAGTAGAGTTTTAAATTCCATCTAATATATTATCAGTGACGGGACCAAACACTCCATTAAACAAACCGTACAAAAAACATAAATATTAATTCAAGCAGACAAAAGCCGCATCCGAGCGAAGTATAAAAACTGAAATCAAAATACTCTCCCAAAAACATTACAAACCAAATAATCTTATTGTTTATGCTAAATCAAAGATATATATTAGATGCGGTTGCAACGTGTAGTTACCAGAAACTTCTTTAAAAAATTTGAAATAAAAAGAATTCCAAAATAAACAAAATTGACTGCTAAACATAGTACACATAGAAAAAAGATGACCTAAATTCACTACGTGGTGATGTTCAAAATAAAGTTGATGTAAAAAATTTCTAATTCACTGATAAAACATTAAAAACCAAATAATTCTATTATTTTTTATGCTAAATTAAAAATCTATATTAGAAGCGGTTACGTCTTTAGTTAAAAAAAATTCATTTAAAAAAAATCGGAAGAGAATCCCAAAATTATAACTCACGTCAAAAAAATTTGCAAATTGACTGCTAAATATAGTATAAATACACAAAGATGGCCTAAAATCACTACAAAATGATTTTTAATAGAAACTAGTTAGGAATTGATCTACTGGGTGTTAGTTTGAAGAAATTTCATTAAATAAATTCACGAAAAGAATCCCAAAATTAATATTCGCGTCTCAAAGAAATTGGTAAATTAACTGCTAAACATTATACAAATATACAAAGATGGGTTAAAATCACTACATGGCAATATTCAAAATAAAGTAGTGAGGAATTGATTAAAAAAAATTCTTGTTCACTGACAAAACGTTAGAAACCAAATAATTTTATTATTTTTTATCCTATATCAAAAATCTCTTTTAGATGGGGTTACGTATTTAGTTGCAAAAAACTTCATTTAAAAAAAATTACAAAAACAACCCCAAAATAAAAATTCACGTTTCAAAAAAAAATTGAAAATTGACTCCTAAATCTTTAAAATAAACCAGTGAGTTGGTTAAAAAAAATTCTGGTTCACTGACAAAACGTTAGAAGCCAATTGATTCTATTCTTTTTATGCTACATCAAAAATCGATATTAGATGGGGTTACGTATCTAGTTGCAAAAAAAAAATTACAAAACGAACCCCAAAATAAAAATTCACGTTTCAAAAAATTGATAAATTGACTGTTAAACATAGTATAAATACACAAGGATGGTTTAAAATCACTACAAGGTGCGCTTCAAAATAAACTAGTGAGAAATTGATCTAAAAAAGGTATGGTTCACTGACAAAACGTTAGAAACCAAATAATTTTATTATTTTTTATCCTACACCAAAAATCTATATTAGATGCAGGCAGTTACGTGTTTAGTTGCCAGAAACTTTATTAAAAAAAAATTAACAAAAACAGTCCCTTCAAAAAAAAAAAAAAAAAAAAAAGAAAAGAAAAAGAAAATTGGCTGCTAAAGATAGGAGAAACGCACAAAAAATATGGCGTAGAATCATTACATGATAATCTTCAAAATAAACTAGGGAGGAGTTGATCTCAAAAAATTCTGGTTCACTCACAAAAAGTTCAAAAACGTGTTATTTCTTGAAATAGCTCCTAAAAATATGAGTGATAGCTCATTGAATTCGAAATGACGTCTAGAAAAATGTATTAAAATGCTTTTTTAGTAGATACATTTTTCGCGAATAACTCAGAAAGTATAATTGATAATCGAAACCCGAATTAATTCTTCAAGAGAAGGAAATTTCCAATAAAAAGGTCATAACTCCCGTCACATATAATATTAAATGTTAATTGAAAAATTAAAGAACATCATGTTGTGTTCTCAACACTGGAGGGAATAAGGTCCCGTTGGAAAAATTGATCTAACTTAAGTTAGGCGATTGTTGATTAAGAAAATTTTTATGACCTCAGTGATCATGAAAATTGTTTAAAAGATTAACACAAAAAATTTTTACTTTTCAGAGCCTTTTTTATGTATACTCAAGAATATCACGCCAAAAAATTTTGTTAATTTTTTTTTTAAATATTTGTTACGGTATTATTGTTTTTGTATTGATGAAGACATTTATTAAACATAAACATTTGTTTTTCACGCCATTTGTTTATAAATCGTTTATAAACAAATTGACTACTTTAATATTAAAAAAAAATTTTACAATTTTGTTATGAAATGATTGATTTTAAAAAACAATTTTTAATTGTTTATAATCATTTTTTTTATATTTCTAATATTTAAATAATCAGTTAAAGAATTATTTTTTAAATCATCTTTGACAAACCTCTATAAAGTTACAAAAAAAAATTTAATGATTTCATTCTTTATTTAACAATTTGTTATAAACAAATTCTGACAATCACAATGTTTTTGTATAAATTTTTGAAAAATTACCATTAGCAACAATCAATCCATAACTATTTATTTAAACATTAGAAGTATAAAAAAACGAGAGAGAGAAGAAGATGAGGAGTACATAATGAAAAAAAGATGGACAGAAGAGGGTATAAAAAGATATAAAGAGAGAATAGAGAAAACCGTATGGATAGGAAAGGGATTACAAGAGAGTGTAGAGGAAATGAGAGAGATGATGGAGAAAGCAACAGAGAGTCAGATTTAGAAAGTGGAAGAGGGAGAAAACAGGATGGAAGAAATGGTGGGATAGAGAATGCCAGGAAGCAAAGAAAAATGCAAGGAAAAAAAAAAGGGAGGAAAGAAATAAAAGAATACAAAGAAGCAGTAAAAATATACAAGAAAACATGCGAAAGGAAGAAGGAAGAAAACAAAAAGAAACAAGAAGAGCAGATCAAAGGAATAAAAACGGAAGAAGCTGTATGGAAGTATCTAAAGAAAATAAAAGAAAAAAACATGACGACAAAAGGAATACAAATTAAAGAATGGGAAATATATTTAAGGAACCTGCTGGGAGGGGAAGAACAAAATCAAAAAAAAGAAAAGACGCAGTAGTAAGACGAGAAGAAGGAGATAGGGATAGAATAAATAAAGACGAAGTAATAGAGGCAATAAAGAAGATAAAAAAAGAAAAGGCGACAGGAGAAGATGAGATACAAGGCGAAGAGTGGATATACAGGGAAGAAAGTGTAGCAAAAAGGATGACGGAAATACTAAACAAAATATGGAAAGGGGAAGGATTCCCGGAGAGATGGAGAGAAGGAGTAATATGCCCGATCCATAAAAAAGGAGAAAGAAATAAAGTCAAGAATTACAGAGGGATAACATTATTAAGCACGGCATACAAATTATATGCGACAGTACTATAAGGAAGACTACAGAAGAAAATATAGGAAAGAAGTTTGGTACCAGACAGACAAGCGGGATTCAGAAAAGGAAGAAGAGTGATAGACAACATATATATACTCAAGCACTTGGCGAATAGAGAGCTAGAAAAAAAAGAGGGAAAATGGTGGCACTATTCGTAGACCTAAAAGCCGGTTTTGACAAAGTGAACAGAAAAACACTGTGAGATTACATTAAGAAAAAACACATCAATGAAAGATTAATAGAAAGGATAGAGAAAATCGACGAAGAAACGAAGAGCAGGGTCAAAGTGAATGGAGAAGAGAGCGAGAAATTCATTACAAAAAGAGGGTTGAGACAGGGATGCCCACTGAGCCCAAGCCTGTTCGCAGTATATACGGGGGATCTGGAGGAGACAATGAGAGGACAACAGACAGGAGGGATAGTGGTAGGGAAAGCGAAGGTATGGTCGTTGGCGTATGCGGATGACATAGTGTTGGTGGCTAAGGAGGAAAAGGAAATGAAAGAGATGATGAAAACGCTGGAAAAACACAAAAAAAATGGAAGTAAACACAGAGAAAACAAAAATAATGGTATTTAGAAAAGGAGGGGGGAAAAGAAAAATAAAGGAGTGGAAATGGAGGCATGAAGAAGTGCAGCAAGTGAAGGAATTTCCATACCTAGGCTACACGATGAAGCAGGATAATAAGGAGGGAGAACACATAAAGGAAAAAGTGAGGAAAGGAAACAGGTTAATAGGACAAGTGTGGGGTGTAGGGGAAAGAGTATTTGAGATGGATATAGAAAAAAAGAAAGTTGTTGTTTGAAAAGTTAATAAAGGGGGTGGGTGGTGATGTATGGGGCAGAAATATGGGACTGGAAGGAGTGGAGGGAGGTAGAGGGGCTATAGGAAAAATACTGGAGATGGGTTTTGGGACTGGACAGAGATACACCAGGGTACATTATGAGAGAGGAGGTAGCAAAAATAAGAGTAGAGACAGGAAAAAGGGCCATAAAATACGAGGAAGAACTGAGGGAAAGAACAGAATGCAAAATACTGCAAGAATGTTGGAAACAGATAAAGGGAGGAAAAGTGAAGTACGGGCAGAGAAGAGTATTACAAAAGAAACGGGTACGCGAGAGAAGAAGTGGAGAGATTAAGAGAAGAGGGAGTAGGGGTAAGGGAAGAAAAAAAAAGGAGAGATAAGGATATCGAAAAACAAGAAAGATGGACAAGGATAAAAGAGGGCAGATATAATAGGAATTATAAGAATATCAAGAGTGAAGGGGTACCAGAATATTTAAAGGATATAGAGAATAAAAGCAACAAAAAGAAAAAAAAATTATAGCACGGTTCAGATGTGGGAACGAGGAGTTAGGTAACAAATACTGGAAAAAAGAAGAAGAAAAGATGTGCAGGCTATGTGGAGAAGAGACGGAGGACCTCAACCACATGAAAGATAAATGCAGTGAATTAAGAGAAGAGGTTAGAAAATAGAGGAAATCTTAGACGAAAAAAGAAATGGAGGGGAGTGGATGGAAGAAGTATGGAGAAGGAGGAAAAAAGAAAAGATGAGAAGAGGGATAATGAAATGTATTTAAAAAAAAATGTAAATTGTAAATAAAATGTAAGCGTAATCAACAAATAAAGTTTAACTTATATATTAAAAAAACGATTATAAACAATTAAATGTTGTTTTTAAGAAATTTAAGAAAGTTCAAATAGTAAATTTGGTTATAAACAAATTTTTTTACGTTAATAAATGTGTTTCGTCAAGACAAAAACAGTAGTACCATAATTATAAAAAAAAAAAATTTTTAGATTTTTCATTTTTTTGCAACTTAAAATTTTTTGGCGTGATCTTGAGTATACACACAAAAAATGAGAAGCGAAAAATTTTTGTGTTAATTATTTAAACAATTTTCATTGTTTGCATTGTTGACTGAGGTGATAAAAAATTTTCTTAATTAACAATCGCCTAACTTATTCAAAACTTAAGTTAGATCAAATTTTCCTCAAGTGTTGAGATACATAATTTTGTTAAATTTTTTAATTAGCATTAAATACTAAAAAAAAACATTTTATGTGACGTACTCGCTTCAGAGACCGCGCGCGCATCCCTAAATAGTCACGCGGAGGCCTAATTTCAGAGTTCATACAAAATTATTATGGAGATAGAGTTTTGAGAGTTGGGACTACTTTATTGGAATTTTCCTCTTCTTTAAGAATGCTTTTTTCAGATTTCGATTATCTCTTGTAGTTTCTGAGTTATTCGCGAAAAACTAAATGCCTTTTTTTTTATCTTAATTTGTTTATAACTTTTGCAATTTTTTATCTGCTAAAAATCATTTTAATACATTTTTCTATACGTCATTCGGAATCTAATGAGCGAATCCAAAAGAATTAACACGTTTTTGAATTTGTCGACTAGACTAGACTACTAAACATAGTACAAACACACAAAAATGGCCTAAATTCACTACCTAGTGATCTTCAATATAAACTAGTGAAAGGATTTGATCTAAAAAAATTCTGATTCACTGACAAAACGTTAGAAACCAAATAGTTCTATTTTTTATGCTAATTCAAAAATCAATATTAGATGCGGTTACGTGTTTAGTTGCAAAAAAACTTCATTAAAAAAAATCACAAAAATAAAAATTCACATTTCAAAAAAATTCGCAAATTGACTCCTAAACTGAGTACAAATACACAAAGATGACTTAAATTTGGTACATAGTGAGGAATTGAAAAAAAATTTTTGGATCACTGACAAAACGTTAGAATTCAAATAATTCTATTATTTTTATGCTACATCAAAAATTTATATAAGATGCGGTTATGTGTTTAGTTGCCAAAAACTTTAGCCAAAAGAAATTTCACAAGAATAACATCGAAAATAAAAATTCACGTTTCAAAAAAATTGGTAAATTGACTCCTAGACTGAGTACAAATACACAAAGATGACTTAAATTTAGTACATAGAGAGGAATTGAAAAAAAAATTTTAAATCACTGACAAAACGTTAGAAATCAAATAATTCTATTATTTTTATGCTACATCAAAAATTTATATAAGATGCGGTTATGTGTTTAGTTGCCAGAAACTTCAGGCAAAAGAAATTTCACAAAAAGAATATCCAAAATAAAAATTCACGTTTCAAAAAAATTGGTTAATTGACTCCTAGACTGAGTACAAATACACAAAGATGACTTAAATTTAGTACATAGTGAGGAATTGAAAAAAAATTTTTGGATCACTGACAAAACGTTAGAATTCAAATAATTCTATTATTTTTATGCTACATCAAAAATTTATATAAGATGCGGTTATGTGTTTAGTTGCCAGAAACTTCAGGCAAAAGAAATTTCACAAAAAGAATATCCAAAATAAAAATTCACGTTTCAAAAAAATTGGTTAATTGACTCCTAGACTGAGTACAAATACACAAAGATAACTTAAATTTAGTACATAGTGAGGAATTGAAAAAAAAATTTTGTACACTGACAAAACGTTAGAAATAAAATAATTGTATTATTTGTATGCTACATCAAAAATTTATATAAGATGCGGTTATGTGTGTAGTTGCCAGAAACTTCAGGCAAAAGAAATTTCACAAAAAGAATATCCAAAATAAAAATTCACGTTTCAAAAAAATTGGTAAATTGAATCCTAGATTGAGTACAAATACACAAAGATGGCTTAAACTTAGTACATAGTGAAGAATTGAAAAAAAATTTTGGATCACTGACAAAACGTTAGAAATCAAATGATTCTATTATTTTTATGCTACATCAAAAATTTATATAAGATGCGGTTATGTGTTTAGTTGCCAGAAACTTCAGGCAAAAGAAATTTCACAAGAAGAATATCCAAAATAAAAATTCACGTTTCAAAAAAATTGGTAAATTAACTCCTAGACTGAGTACAAATACACAAAGATGGCTTAAATTTAGTACATAGTGAGGAATTGAAAAAAAAATTTGGAACACTGACAAAACATTAGAAATCAAATAATTCTATTATTTTTATGTTACATCAAAAATTTATATAAGATGCGGTTATGTGTTTAGTTGCCAGAAACTTCAGGCAAAAGAAATTTCACAAAAAAAATATCCAAAATAAAAATTCACGTTTCAAAAAAATTGGTAAATTGGCTCCTAGACTGAGTACAAATACACAAAGATGACTTAAATTTAGTGCATAGTGAGGAACTGAAAAAAAATTTTGGATCACTGACAAAACTTTAGAAATCAAATAATTCTATTATTTTTATGCTACATCAAAAATTTATATAAGATGCGGTTATGTGTTTAGTTGCCAGAAACTTCAGGCAAAAGAAATTTCTCAAAAAGAATATCCAAAATAAAAATTCACGTTTCAAAAAAATTGGTAAATTGACTCCTAGACTGAGTACAAATACACAAAGATGGCTTAAATTTAGTACATAGTGAGGAATTGAAAAAAAAATTTGGATCACTGACAAAACGTTAGAAATAAAATAATTCTATTATTTTTATGTTACATCAAAAATTTATATAAGATGCGGTTATGTGTTTAGTTGCCAGAAACTTCAAGCAAAAGAAATTTCACAAAAAGAATATCCAAAATAAAAATTCACGTTTCAAAAAAATTGGTAAATTGACTCCTAGACTGAGTACAAATACACAAAGATGACTTAAATTTAGTATAGTGAGGAATTGAAAAAAAAAAATTTTGGATCACTGACAAAACGTTAGAAATCAAATAATTCTATTATTTTTATGCTACATCAAAAATTTATATAAGATGCGGTTATGTGTTTAGTTGCCAGAAACTTCAGGCAAAAGAAATTTCACAAAAAGAATATCCAAAATAAAAATTCACGTTTCAAAAAAATTGGTAAATTAACTCCTAGACTGAGTACAAATACACAAAGATGGCTTAAATTTAGTACATAGTGAGGAATTGAAAAAAAAATTTGGATCACTGACAAAACGTTAGAAATCAAATAATTCTATTATTTTTATGCTGCATCAAAAATTTATATAAGATGCGGTTATGTGTTTAGTTGCCAGAAACTTCAGGGAAAAGAAATTTCCCAAAAAGAATATCCAAAATAAAAATTCACGTGTCACAAAAATTGGTAAATTGACTCCTAGACTGAGTACAAATACACAAAGATGACTTAAATTTAGTACATAGTGAGGAATTGAAAAAAAAATTTGGATCACTAACAAAACGTTAGAAATAAAATAATTCTATTATTTTTACGCTACATCAAAAATTTATATAAGATGCGGTTATGTGTTTAGTTGCCAGAAACTTCAGGCAAAAGAAATTTCACAAAAAGAATATCCAAAATAAAAATTCACGTTTCAAAAAAATTGGTAAATTGACTCCTAGACTGAGTACAAATACACAAAGATGACTTAAATTTAGTCCATAGTGAGGAATTGAAAAAAAAATTTTGTACACTGACAAAACGTTAGAAATAAAATAATTGTATTATTTGTATGCTACCTCAAAAATTTATATAAGATGCGGTTATGTGTGTAGTTGCCAGAAACTTCAGGCAAAAGAAATTTCACAAAAAGAATATCCAAAATAAAAATTCACGTTTCCAAAAAATTGGTAAATTGACTCCTAGACTGAGTACAACTACACAAAGATAACTTAAATTTAGTACATAGTGAGGAATTGAAAAAAAATTTTTGGATCACTGACAAAACGTTAGAAATCAAATAATTCTATTATTTTTATGCTACATCAAAAATTTATATAAGATGCGGTTATGTGTTTAGTTGCCAGAAACTTCAGGCAAAAGAAACTTCACAAAAAGAATATCCAAAATAAAAATTCACGTTTCAAAAAAATTGGTAAATTGACTCCTAGACTAAGTACAAATACACAAAGATGGCTTAAATTTAGTACATAGTGAGGAATTGAAAAAAAATTTGGATCACTGACAAAACGTTAGAAATCAAATAATTCTATTATTTTTATGCTACATCAAAAATTTTTATAAGATGCGGTTACGTGTTTAGTTGCCAGAAACTTCAGGCAAAAGAAATTTCAGAAAAAGAATATCCAAAAGAAAAATTCACGTTTCAAAAAAATTAATAAATTGACTCCTAGACTGAGTACAAATACACAAAGATGGCTTAAATTTAGTATAGTGAGGAATTGAAAAAAAATTTTTGGATCACTGACAAAACGTTAGAAATCCAATAATTCTATTATTTTTATGTTACATCAAAAATTTATATAAGATGCGGTTATGTGTTTAGTTGCGAGAAACTTCAGGCAAAAGAAATTTCACAAAAAGAATATCCAAAATAAAAATTCACGTTTCAAAAAAATTGGTAAATTGACTCCTAGACTGAGTACAAATACACAAAGATGACTTAAATTTAGTATAGTGAGGAATTGAAAAAAAAATTTTGGATCACTGACAAAACGTTAGAAATCAAATAATTCTATTATTTTTATGCTACATCAAAAATTTCTATAAGATGCGGTTATGTGTTTAGTTGCCAGAAACTTCAGGCAAAAGAAATTTCACAAAAACAATATCTAAAATAAAAATTCACGTTTCAAAAAAATTGGTAAATTGACTCCTAGACTGAGTACAACTACACAAAGATGACTTAAATTTAGTACATAGTGAAGAATTGGAAAAAAATTTTTGGATCACTGACAAAACGTTAGAAATCAAATAATTCTATTATTTTTATGCTACATCAAAAATTTATATAAGATGCGGTTATGTGTTTAGTTGCCAGAAACTTCAGGCAAAAGAAACTTCACAAAAAGAATATCCAAAAGAAAAATTCACGTTTCAAAAAAATTAATAAATTGACTCCTAGACTGAGTACAAATACACAAAGATGGCTTAAATTTAGTATAGTGAGGAATTGAAAAAAAATTTTTGGATCACTGACAAAACGTTAGAAATCCAATAATTCTATTATTTTTATGTTACATCAAAAATTTATATAAGATGCGGTTATGTGTTTAGTTGCGAGAAACTTCAGGCAAAAGAAATTTCACAAAAAGAATATTCAAAATAAAAATTCACGTTTAAAAAAAATTGGTAAATTGACTCCTAGACTGAGTACAAATACACAAAGATGGCTTAAATTTAGTGCATAGTGAGGAACTGAAAAAAAAAAATTTTGGGTCACTGACAAAACGTTTGAAATCAAATAATTCTATTATTTTTATGCTACATCAAAAATTTATATAGATGCGGTTTTATGTGTGTAGTTGCCAGAAACTTCAGGCAAAAGAAATTTCACAAAAAGAATATCCAAAATAAAAATTCACGTTTCAAAAAAATTGGTCAATTGACTTCTAAACTGAGTACAAATACACAAAGATGGCTTAAATTTAGTGCATAGTGAGGAATTGAAAAAAAAATTTGGATCACTAAAACGCAAATAATTCTATTATTTTTATGCTAGATCAAAAATTTATTTAAGATGCGGTTATGTGTGTAGTGGCCAGAAACTTCAGGCAAAAGAAATTTCACAAAAAGAATATCCAAAATAAAAATTCACGTTTCAAAAAAATTGGTAAATTAACTCCTAGACTGAGTACAAATACACAAAGATGGCTTAAATTTAGTACATAGTGAGGAATTGAAAAAAAAATTTGGATCACTGACAAAACGTTAGAAATCAAATAATTCTATTATTTTTATGCTACATCAAAAATTTATATAAGATGCGGTTATGTGTTTAGTTGCCAGAAACTTCAGGCAAAAGAAATTTCACAAAAAGAATATCCAAAATAAAAATTCACGTTTCAAAAAAATTGGTAAATTGACTCCTAGACTGAGTACAAATACACAAAGATGACTTAAATTTAGTCCATAGTGAGGAATTGAAAAAAAAATTTTGTACACTGACAAAACGTTAGAAATAAAATAATTGTATTATTTGTATGCTACATCAAAAATTTATATAAGATGCGGTTATGTGTGTAGTTGCCAGAAACTTCAGGCAAAAGAAATTTCACAAAAAGAATATCCAAAATAAAAATTCACGTTTCCAAAAAATTGGTAAATTGACTCCTAGACTGAGTACAACTACACAAAGATAACTTAAATTTAGTACATAGTGAGGAATTGAAAAAAAATTTTTGGATCACTGACAAAACGTTAGAAATCAAATAATTCTATTATTTTTATGCTACATCAAAAATTTATATAAGATGCGGTTATGTGTTTAGTTGCCAGAAACTTCAGGCAAAAGAAACTTCACAAAAAGAATATCCAAAATAAAAATTCACGTTTCAAAAAAATTGGTAAATTGACTCCTAGACTAAGTACAAATACACAAAGATGGCTTAAATTTAGTACATAGTGAGGAATTGAAAAAAAATTTGGATCACTGACAAAACGTTAGAAATCAAATAATTCTATTATTTTTATGCTACATCAAAAATTTTTATAAGATGCGGTTACGTGTTTAGTTGCCAGAAACTTCAGGCAAAAGAAATTTCAGAAAAAGAATATCCAAAAGAAAAATTCACGTTTCAAAAAAATTGGTAAATTGACTCCTAGACTGAGTACAAATACACAAAGATGGCTTAAATTTAGTGCATAGTGAGGAACTGAAAAAAAAAAATTTTGGGTCACTGACAAAACGTTTGAAATCAAATAATTCTATTATTTTTATGCTACATCAAAAATTTATATAGATGCGGTTTTATGTGTGTAGTTGCCAGAAACTTCAGGCAAAAGAAATTTCACAAAAAGAATATCCAAAATAAAAATTCACGTTTCAAAAAAATTGGTCAATTGACTTCTAAACTGAGTACAAATACACAAAGATGGCTTAAATTTAGTGCATAGTGAGGAATTGAAAAAAAAATTTGGATCACTAAAACGCAAATAATTCTATTATTTTTATGCTAGATCAAAAATTTATTTAAGATGCGGTTATGTGTGTAGTGGCCAGAAACTTCAGGCAAAAGAAATTTCACAAAAAGAATATCCAAAATAAAAATTCACGTTTCAAAAAAATTGGTAAATTAACTCCTAGACTGAGTACAAATACACAAAGATGGCTTAAATTTAGTACATAGTGAGGAATTGAAAAAAAAATTTGGATCACTGACAAAACGTTAGAAATCAAATAATTCTATTATTTTTATGCTACATCAAAAATTTATATAAGATGCGGTTATGTGTTTAGTTGCCAGAAACTTCAGGCAAAAGAAATTTCACAAAAAGAATATCCAAAATAAAAATTCACGTTTCAAAAAAATTGGTAAATTGACTCCTAGACTGAGTACAAATACACAAAGATGGCTTAAATTTAGTACATAGTGAAGAATTGAAAAAAAAATTTGGATCACTGACAAAACGTTAGAAATCAAATAATTCTATTATTTTTATGCTGCATCAAAAATTTATATAAGATGCGGTTATGTGTTTAGTTGCCAGAAACTTCAGGGAAAAGAAATTTCCCAAAAAGAATATCCAAAATAAAAATTCACGTGTCACAAAAATTGGTAAATTGACTCCTAGACTGAGTACAAATACACAAAGATGACTTAAATTTAGTACATAGTGAGGAATTGAAAAAAAAATTTGGATCACTAACAAAACGTTAGAAATAAAATAATTCTATTATTTTTACGCTACATCAAAAATTTATATAAGATGCGGTTATGTGTTTAGTTGCCAGAAACTTCAGGCAAAAGAAATTTCACAAAAAGAATATCCAAAATAAAAATTCACGTTTCAAAAAAATTGGTAAATTGACTCCTAGACTGAGTACAAATACACAAAGATGACTTAAATTTAGTCCATAGTGAGGAATTGAAAAAAAAATTTTGTACACTGACAAAACGTTAGAAATAAAATAATTGTATTATTTGTATGCTACATCAAAAATTTATATAAGATGCGGTTATGTGTGTAGTTGCCAGAAACTTCAGGCAAAAGAAATTTCACAAAAAGAATATCCAAAATAAAAATTTACGTTTCCAAAAATTGGTAAATTGACTCCTAGACTGAGTACAACTACACAAAGATAACTTAAATTTAGTACATAGTGAGGAATTGAAAAAATTTTTGGATCACTGACAAAACGTTAGAAATCAAATAATTCTATTATTTTTATGCTACATCAAAAATTTATATAAGATGCGGTTATGTGTTTAGTTGCCAGAAACTTCAGGCAAAAGAAACTTCACAAAAGAATATCCAAAATAAAAATTCACGTTTCAAAAAATTGGTAATTGACTCCTAGACTAAGTACAAATACACAAAGATGGCTTAAATTTAGTACATAGTGAGGAATTGAAAAAAAATTTGGATCACTGACAAAACGTTAGAAATCAAATAATTCTATTATTTTTATGCTACATCAAAAATTTTTATAAGATGCGGTTACGTGTTTAGTTGCCAGAAACTTCAGGCAAAAGAAATTTCAGAAAAAGAATATCCAAAAGAAAAATTCACGTTTCAAAAAAATTAATAAATTGACTCCTAGACTGAGTACAAATACACAAAGATGGCTTAAATTTAGTATAGTGAGGAATTGAAAAAAAATTTTTGGATCACTGACAAAACGTTAGAAATCCAATAATTCTATTATTTTTATGTTACATCAAAAATTTATATAAGATGCGGTTATGTGTTTAGTTGCGAGAAACTTCAGGCAAAAGAAATTTCACAAAAAGAATATCCAAAATAAAAATTCACGTTTCAAAAAAATTGGTAAATTGACTCCTAGACTGAGTACAAATACACAAAGATGACTTAAATTTAGTATAGTGAGGAATTGAAAAAAAAATTTTGGATCACTGACAAAACGTTAGAAATCAAATAATTCTATTATTTTTATGCTACATCAAAAATTTCTATAAGATGCGGTTATGTGTTTAGTTGCCAGAAACTTCAGGCAAAAGAAATTTCACAAAAACAATATCTAAAATAAAAATTCACGTTTCAAAAAAATTGGTAAATTGACTCCTAGACTGAGTACAACTACACAAAGATGACTTAAATTTAGTACATAGTGAAGAATTGAAAAAAAATTTTTGGATCACTGACAAAACGTTAGAAATCAAATAATTCTATTATTTTTATGCTACATCAAAAATTTATATAAGATGCGGTTATGTGTTTAGTTGCCAGAAACTTCAGGCAAAAGAAACTTCACAAAAAGAATATCCAAAAGAAAAATTCACGTTTCAAAAAAATTAATAAATTGACTCCTAGACTGAGTACAAATACACAAAGATGGCTTAAATTTAGTATAGTGAGGAATTGAAAAAAAATTTTTGGATCACTGACAAAACGTTAGAAATCCAATAATTCTATTATTTTTATGTTACATCAAAAATTTATATAAGATGCGGTTATGTGTTTAGTTGCGAGAAACTTCAGGCAAAAGAAATTTCACAAAAAGAATATTCAAAATAAAAATTCACGTTTAAAAAAAATTGGTAAATTGACTCCTAGACTGAGTACAAATACACAAAGATGGCTTAAATTTAGTGCATAGTGAGGAACTGAAAAAAAAAAATTTTGGGTCACTGACAAAACGTTTGAAATCAAATAATTCTATTATTTTTATGCTACATCAAAAATTTATATAGATGCGGTTTTATGTGTGTAGTTGCCAGAAACTTCAGGCAAAAGAAATTTCACAAAAAGAATATCCAAAATAAAAATTCACGTTTCAAAAAAATTGGTCAATTGACTTCTAAACTGAGTACAAATACACAAAGATGGCTTAAATTTAGTGCATAGTGAGGAATTGAAAAAAAAATTTGGATCACTAAAACGCAAATAATTCTATTATTTTTATGCTAGATCAAAAATTTATTTAAGATGCGGTTATGTGTGTAGTGGCCAGAAACTTCAGGCAAAAGAAATTTCACAAAAAGAATATTCAAAATAAAAATTAACGTTTCAAAAAAATTGGTAAATTGACTCCTAGACTGAGTATAAATACACAAAGATGACTTAAATTTAGTACATAGTGAGGAATTGAAAAAAAGATTTGGATCACTAACAAAACGTTAGAAATAAAATAATTCTATTATTTTTATACTACATCAAAAATTTATATAAGATGCGGTTATGTGTTTATTTGCCAAAAACTTCAGACAAGAAATTTCACAAAAAGAATATCCAAAATAAATTCACGTTTCAAAAAAATTGGTAAATTGATCTTCAAAATAAACTAGTGAAGAATTGGTTTAAAAAAAATTAATTCACTGATAAAACGTCAGAAACCAAATAATTATATTATTTTTTATGCTAAATCATAAATCAATATTGGATGCAGTTACGTCTTTAGTTCAAAGAAATTTAATTAAAAAAATTTACAAAAAGAATCCCAAAATAGAAATTCACGCTTCAAAAAAATTAAAAAATAGAATTGTATTTTACAAAAAATCACTTGTTTCTATATTAATATTTTTGAGATTTTCCAATTAGAATAGATTTAAGTAGTACTATACAGTTTATACAATTTTCTGTTCATTACAGAATGCTTTGACTCGCATTCTCAAATAATTCCGAAAATAGTAAAGTAAAAAAGTAAGTGCAATGAAAGAGAAATTTGTATAAAAACTATATACAATTATCTTACAAAGTCTGAAAGAAGAAAGAAATGTACCTGGATCTCGTACGTCGTTTCGTTCAGATGACTCACAAACACTCACACCTGCACCTAAGTCTACCACTGTGTTAGTACAACCGTGAATAGGTGATTGCGTGAATGACTGAGAATCAGAAGGTGCACTAGATAAAAAGTCCCATTGCCTTAATTTTTCCCTATCAATAATAAAGATTCCGTTTTTATTACTTTCGTCTTTTTTAACTTCTAATTCCATCGTATGCTTATCTTGAATTGGCATATTGAACATATTATCATTGACGTACGTTACAAGGCGCGTAATTCCGCGAGTATGCTTTTTAGGCTTTTTTTCAAATTCTCTTATAGATTCTAAATCGTCCAGTGATCTGGTATGCCGTTGACTAGCTGAGCGTAATTGTTCGTGCCAGATCGAATCTTCCTCCCACAAGTGACTACCTTCTACTGCTTGGTTAGTATCTTGGTTTTCGTTTGTTCCGGAAGTTTCTTGTTGCTGTGTATCGCGAAATTCTCGAGGAGCGACTATATTCTCATTTAAAACGTTTTCTAGCAAACCTTCTAACGAATACGATCTTCTAACGTTTAAATCGTTACCGCTAAATTTATCGGCTCTGCCACCGGGATACACATTTCTGACTTCAGATTTATCTTGCAAACTAATTGAAGAATCTGCAATCTTCAATCGTTTTAATGTATCAGATTCATATATATTTTTCTTATCTATGTTTCCGCATTTATCGGCAATATTCAAAAAATCCACAGAAGCCGAGCGAGCCTCTGCAGCAAGTTTGCATCTGGTCGCAAATAAACTTTGAGGTAGTGTAGATTTTCCAATGCGGTTATTGCATCTAATAGGATTTATAATATGTGTAATATCCCTTTTGCTACCACTCATGGCAGATCTTTGATTATTCAAAGTTAGAATCGACGAGCTACTGTCAGTCCTAGACGTATTAATCGATAAATCTGAATAATAATAAGGCGCCGATTGGGTACTGAACGAGTTTAAGCCTAACTGTTTCGATTTACTTTCAAAGAAGTAAAAAGTGTTTGCGCTGATATCAGAAGCGTTTGTCGAACTTTCTGGACATACAATTGGTGTCAATCGTCGACTGGAACCACTCGTATACTCGTTTCCCTCATCTAGAATTGACGTGCTACTGTTCGGTCTACCTCTTAGAATAAAATCATTTGGGGAGAACGTAGATCTTCGACTGCTTGATGTAATTTGGCTGCTGGCGGTGTCTCTACTGTTATCTCTGCTATGCGAGTGCATCGTAATCGGAGACATTGCTTCTATACTACTAGAATGTTGAGTTGCTTTTGGAGGAAGACTAGAGACATACATATTTTCGTAATCGTGGTTAACACTTAAATTTTTGTCATCCTTTACCGAACTATTGTAACTGTCCGACATAAACACATCGCTTATTTCTAAATTTTGTAAATAATTGTCTAAATCAATGGCACTATTTGAATTATCTATACTCGATCTAAATTCGCAATAAAACTCCTCAGAAACAGGTCGTCTT
Source organism: Aquatica leii (assembly GCA_035610365.1). Lineage (NCBI taxonomy): Eukaryota > Metazoa > Arthropoda > Insecta > Coleoptera > Lampyridae > Aquatica > Aquatica leii. The sequence continues at coordinate 40,210,724 of CM069439.1, forward strand.
TTTAACAGGCGCTCGTAGTCAGAAGTTCTCGATACCCGAGTACGTAGCTCTACATCTGAATCATTTCCCCCGATTTCTTTATTAGAAATTCCTTTATTTCGAAGAAAATCCTCTTTAATTTCTTGCGATGTTATACTAGTGTTTAAGGATTCGTCCATATTATCTAACTCGTCCATTGGAGGTGGTGACGTAGGAATAGGAGGCGGAGAAACTAACTCACTGTCGGAACTATCTTGCAATTCGGGCATGGTTCGGCTTGCTCCCAAGTAATACGACGCGGGTCTAAAAGAATCTGACAAACTAAAACGTGGGTTGTAAAGTGTATCTAAAGAATCTAAGTATTTAGAGGCTTCGTCGTCGGCATCGGAGCTATCCGATTTGTTATCATTTTTGCTTTTATTTTGAGACGCAATTAAGATATCGGGTAAATCTGATTTGAAATTACTCGCTATTTCTTTTTTGACATCCAAGTGATTTAATTCCATATACACAGGTTCCACTTTACCTCCACCACCAAAACACACTAATTCATACGCTTGAAGTTCATTTGTGGATCCATCGATTCCGTCGGTAGACGGTTTTAGTATTGAAATATGAGAACCCTGAGTCATTTCTACATATAAATTTTCGTCTAGATCCGTACTCATAAGGATCGATAAGATGGAGCTAGTATCAGACGGTTCCAAAACACTTTTTTTGGGAGTCATAGTCATATAGTTGTCTTCTGAATTAGTTGAAATTTGGTCTGTATTAATATCGGTTCTACGACAATCTTCTTTTTGTTCAAACTCGGCGAGAATTCTTTTTACGAGAGCTCCGTTGGTACTTATTTCCGTGGTGTTGACTTGTTTTTCTAAATCATCCGAACAATCGCCTAAATGCGCAACAAGCGCTTTATGTGTTGCATTGCGAATTCCCACTGTCAGTGGCTGTTGAAGTTCATTTTCTTTGCTCGTTGTCGATTTTAAATCGGAATCCCTTTCGTCCGTGTCGCTACATGGTCCCGTACACTTATGTACAATATTATGCGAGTTGTTTTTTAATGATGAATTAAACACAGTGGTAGTATCTTTAAGTGCAGAAATATGAGGTTGAGAAATGCTTGAATATGTGTCCGTGGTCCGTCCTGCCTGTGTTTGCACATTTTCTTTGCTTCCATCCTCAATTTCTGAACCGAGCAAATAAAATTTTACAATTTGTATAATAAGATGTATACAATTTACTTGTCAATAAGTACATTAATCTGTTAGTATAGTAACGAAAAGTTAAAAGAATTGCCACCGAAAGTTAGTAGTAGAGGTTGAGACCCAAGCTGTTTCAGGCAGGAAGGACCAATGTAGATGAGCCGAAATACCCCACTATATATAACATGCATTACAACATTGAGAATTTACTTGTATTAAATTAAAAAAAAAAAAACTCAGCGAAAGAAAACAAAAACTATTGCTGCCAACTAACAAAAATCTTACCTTCGTCATCAGATGAGTAACTGTTATACTGGGGCATGGCTGTAATGCAATCTTTGCTCTCCGAATACATATCAGACATTGAAGTAGGATAACCATTTTCGTTTGTTCTGTAGTACGGTGGATGTTTACTATTTTTATTCACTCCTTGATTGACTTTTCTGTTGAGAGGCGATTGGAGCATTCTTTGTTTCCATTCCAGCAACCGCTTCATAGACTCTTCTCTCTTGAAGTAGGTAATAAAAAAATTAAGTCAAATCTTGTTTTCACAAGCGGAATATTAGTGAATCGATTTTTATTTCAAATTCTAAATGTTAGAAAACTTACCTTTCGTTCACCTTCTCGATTTAAAATTTTTTCTTCAATCTGCCCGTTATTTTGTGTTAATCTAGCGCTAGCCGATCTTGTGAATTGTTCACATTCTCGCAGTCTACGAATATCCTCGCTGTGGCTGTATGCTTCTTGGCGGTTTATAAAAGCGGGACTAATAATTTCCTTTTCAAAGTGACTTGGCATAGTCGAGTGACTTTCCATATCAACTTCTTTAGATAAAGATCCATCGCTTAGAACGCTCCGACTTCTAACAGGTTGTAGATCTCTTTGGCAAAATTCTTGATTGAGCTCGTTAAAATTTAAAGGGCGACTGCTTGGTCGTGTGAATGGCAAAGTATTTTCCGAATCGCTTTTATTAATAGTATGGTTCCATTTTTGTTGATCTGTAGAATGTTCACCGCGCCCAGATAATTTTGACATTTTCGGCAAATACTGAGTGGATTTCCTCATTTTTTCGGCATACCTTTCTTCCGAATAAAAGTAATTATCGTTAATGTGCCTGTTTATATCCAAACTAGATTTAGGCCTAGTTTTTCTAATTACGTTCGGATTTTCGTGTTTAATTTCATATTCCAAGAAATCGGCACTATGCGGTCGGGGTATCGTGTTTGGAACTTTGTGTTGAATTTGCTGTTTAGATACAAAAGGTAAATTTCCTTTAGAATCGTGGATTGCAATCGGAGTGTATGGTTTCATAGCCGAGACGGAATTTAATTTATTCGTGTGATTATAAGCCATGGGACTTAACGGGCGTTTGTACATCGTTTGGTCAGAGTAAATATCTTCATAATCCGAAGGGTAAATACCTTTTGACTGGCTTAATTTAGATCGTCCATAAGTGTCGGGTGTTCTACGTTCGACATTGTGATTATCTCTAACGATAGCGGATTGGTGATCAGGAATATGTAAGTGCTTATTATTGATTTGGTGCTGTATAGGACGACATATGTATTCGGGATGTAGTTGTGGATTACTGTAAATGTTAATAGGAGATTTCGACGTAAGTGGCACGTACATCGGTTGCAAATTGTACTGTTGTGCTTGTTGCAACGTTACATACTTTGGATCGTTAGAAAACCTATCTAAAACTTCTGAACTAGGTGAAACGTAGCCGTCTGTTAACCGTCTTGGCTTAGGTGGAGCATTTGCATATAATGGCTGGGAAAATTGACTTAATTCTTGTTGGCTCGGACTACTTAAATCTGTTGCGTTGCTAGAAGTGTGCATATGCGTTGGAGTATTCCGTGAATTCGAAACCTGCGTTTTTACTGATAACGTTTCGACAGGTGGATTAGGCGTTGAAGATTGGCACTGCATATCGGGATCACTACAACTGAACGAAAGAATGACTAGTAGAATATAAAATTCTTTTAAGATACTCACTTAGAATTTTGTAACAGAGACGCTAAATTTAAAACTCGCACCCATTGCATCATCAATTCTTGAGATTCTGCAGCTAGTACGTATGTTCTCATATTAACGTGCTCGCATTTAAAAGCGTATTTTCGGTTGACTCTATCATCTTGTCCACAAATCGATACTTTATATGATGGCAATAAAATGGATCCTAAAATTTTTTCTTCGTCGGGACCTGAAAATATTTTATTTATCAACCGTGGAACTGCCACAATAAGGTTTACCTTTATAGTAGAATAAACAGAATTCTGATAAAACAAACCATCGCTTTTTCCATAACATTAAACCATCAGAACCTTGTTTATGTAACCAGCCTTGAATAGCAACAGGAGCTTCGGAAGGTCTTTTTACTGTTGGAAACCGTGCATTTTGGTTGTTGGTAGATTTTTTACGTTCATTGTCTTTTGATTTGAGTGGAGGTGATGTAGGACTGGATTCTTGTGACGTTTGTTGTTCTAATTTTTGAGGTTGCGATTGCTGATGTTGTGGATGATAATGGCCTGATGGTTGATGTGGTACCCATACTTGTGAATTTTCTAAGTGCAATTGATGATGATTTTGTGAATGTACTAAAGGCGATTGATTGGTTTGATAATGAAAATGGTTTTGTTGGTTTTCTTGTGTTTGCTGATACTGATATTGTTGGTGGTGGAATATTTGATTTTGGTATATGTTGGGAACAATTGATTCGCGAGATTGATATGGCGATTGAGGACGGTGATGGTGATGTATTGATGTTGGTTGATGCTGATGAGAACCTATTGATGATGGTTGGTGTTGATGGCTTAATTGGGAATGTTGGTGGTTGGGAATCTTAAGTCCGTATTGTAATAAGCGTAAGTGTTGAGGTGGAGTATTATGTTGATGTACGTGTTTTGGTATTGCTTCGTTAACTATAGCTTCTGTAGTTGAATGGTTTCTTGTGTTTACAAAAGTCCCCTTTTTATTTTCCATACTTATCGGATCCAACCTGTCCCAAAAAATTATTTTAACGAATGCCGTTAAACATGCGTGTTGAAATTACCAATCCCACAAATTCCACAAGCAATTAAACATATTGACGCTATTTTTATCCCATTCTAAATATAAATAAACTTCTTTTTTGTTGACGTAGGAACGAATAGAAAATTATTTCAAAATATGTGTCATGTTATTTGTGTATTATACGGATACATAAATACACGTATGTAGGTCACAATGGCCGCGTACTTGTCCCGAATTCCAAAATTACCGATTTAACGCGTGTCCAGTATTATGTCAAAACGTAATACTTAAATGGCTATTAATGAACTAGGCCATATATTCACTTTGATTTAATTACATTTTGCCGATTGCTTATATTTTATTAATCGTACGCATTTTAGAAATGTTACGGCATCTTACGATGCCTTCACTGAAATGCGACATCGACGCCGGCGCCGGTCAACGCCAAAATTTATGCCTTATACAGACAAAAAGTCCGCAGACGCAATAAAACGAACGAGGACAGACACTCCTTAAAACGTGATAGGATAAACGTTATTGAATAACAGGAAACGTTCGTCCCAACAAAGCACTTTCGATATATCAAAATTCGAAGTAGATGGAACATATTAAAGAAATACTTAGAAATCTTGCTGCTTGCGTGTTTAAAAAATAAATTAACATTTATATGTAATTCACAAAAACAGCATCTGGTGAACGGATATGTGTCATTGTAAATGTACGCTGAACCGTTGTTCTTTACTACTCGATAAAACTTTATATCCGTTTATTTCCTTTACTTATTATAAACCGGTATAAAATTAACAATTATTCGATTGGGTAAAAATTGTTTTAAGAAAATTGATTCGTAAATGCACGATACCGTACTTCCGTACCACTAATTTTATAAAGTAGATAGACGAGGAAGAGATGTTGATAGTGTAATTTCCTTGCGATTTTAACGACTATTAGCATCGATGGTGGTATTTTATAAATATCGGATGTTTCAAAAGTATCGGAGTTTATAGTCTTCTTCATTTGCCTACCGCATTCCCAAAAGCAATTGATTTTGTTTCTTTCACAACAAACAGTTTCAAAAATAGCAATTTTTGTCCAAACATTTCTATGAAAATAAAAGACTATTGAAAAAAAAAACCTCCAAAAGTTTATCAAGAATTTTGAAATTAACTAATTTTCATTTATCTCAAGCATAACACTTTTCATAGATCTACAGTGCCTGATAGAAATTAAAAAAACTCCAGCATCCTTTACGTTAAAAATCGAAATAAAAAAAATGTAGCGCTAACTTCGCGAATCCAGCACAACACAGTCCTCTCTCAAGTCCTAGAACACGTTGAATTTACAATTTTTGACAAGACCTTTGAATAACTCTGTTTGTGTTAAGCATATATGTCCAATTTCAGATCAATATTTTACCAACTACAAATTTTTAATCAATTTCTGATATTTACACTTCAGCCCGACGATTACTGAAAATGAGTCGTGCTGAAAATTTTTCGCAATTTAAATAATAGTTTTTCTAAGCAGCTTTACAAGAGTTCTCAGCTTTAATAACATTTCCTTACGTTAAAAAATCGAAATTAAAAAAAGATGCTAAATTTCAAGAATATAGCACGACACCCTTCTCTTTAAAGTTCTAAAACGCATTGAGTTTACCATTTTTGTTAAGACTTCTGAAACGTTCCGTTAGTGTTAAGCATGTATGCCCAATTTCAGAAAAATATATTACAATTTTTAATAAGCTTCTAATAATCACGCTCAGTACGACATTTAGTGAAAATGAGCGGTGTTGAAAATAGTTTTTTCAATTTTACAAGAGTTCTCAGTTTTTTTACAAAAATTTCCGCATTGTTAAAAAATCGAAATTAAAAAATTTTGAAAGTTCCTGAAACGGGTTAAATTTGTAACAGTGCAGGCTTCCACGGCCGGAATCTATACTATGATAATGTCTTCCGAGTTTGGACCGTGTCATTGTTGTTGTAACCGAAGTTTCCAACGTTTCTCCCACTTTCGTAAGGGGCTTCATCAGGGCGTAAGATAAATCACAATACTCAAACAAGCAAGAACTAACTAAGAACTTTTCAAAAGTTAGGTTATCAACTTGTGAAACAAGCCGTAATCTAAACTCTGAAAAGGTAAGGAAGAAAACGATAACTTGAAAAAGCAAACGAAACTAACAAAGTGACTTAGGCAGAAATAGTTTCCGTATATAAAGGAGAAGGATCGTCACGGTTGCTAAGCTCAAAACCATGATCGCGATTGAAATTATTGGGATGTTTGATGATTTCTATGCTATCTCGGGACTTCCTGTTGAAAAAGAATGGAGATTTGACCAGAGTAGAAATGTCCTTAGGTAATCGAGTACGTGGATGTAGACGACGATTATAACTCTATATCACGCTTCACATAACTATTGTTCCCTAAGGTTCTAGTAAGATGACTGAGTTTCGAGTCTAGATTCTCAGGTTCACAAATAGAATAGGCACGATGAACCAAAGATTCAATAGCAGAACGTTTCTGTGCAGGATGATGATGAGTCGAATCATGAAGGTATCTGTCCGTATGGGTGGGTTTGCGATAAACAAAATGGCTCAGAAGTCCGTCGGACTTACGACTCACAAGAACGTCAAGAAAAGAAAGACAAGCATTACTTTCGATTTCCATAGTAAACTTGATATCTAAGTGTTGATTGTTAAGATGATCTTAAAACTTAGACAATTCGAGATGACCATGAGGCCAAACAATAAACGTGTCGTCAACATACCTAAACCATACTTTAGGTTTTAATATTGATGATTCCAAAGCAACCGTTTCAAAGGATTCCATAAAAATGTTAACTACAACAGGTGATAGAGGAGAACCCATAGCAGCACCAGAAACCAGTTCGTAAAACTTGTTATCAAATTGAAAGTAACTAGAGGATAGACATTTATCAATAAGAGGAACCAAACTCAAGTCCTTGCCATGTTGAGACAGAATCTGTTTGATGATAATAAGCGAATCCTTAATAGAAACTTGAGTAAAAAGTGAAGTAACATCAAAGCTCACGAGAAGATCTTGGGGTTCAAGTTTTAGAGTTTTTAGACGTTGAATAAAATGCTGAGAGTTGAGGATGTGAGAAGAGGTTTTACCTGTAAACTCGCAAAAAATGTTGGACAAGAATTTGGCTAGCTTGTAGGTAGGAGATTGGATAGTACTGACGATAGTTCGAAAAGGAATACCCTGTTTGTGAACTTTGGGAAGTCCGTATAGACGAGGTGGTTTAGAATCTGATGGGGTAAGTCGACGTTTAGTTTCAGTAGGTAGATTGGAAGATTTGATTATTTGGCTGACCTCACGTTCAATCCTCAAGGTGGGGTTGTGAGTTAGAAGAGCGTATGTTTCCTCAGCCAAAATAGAATGGATTTTCGCAACATAATCAATTTGGTTCAAAACTACAGTAGCGTTGACTTTGTGGGCTGGAAGAACAATAATATCAGGGTTCTTACGAAGACTTTTTAGAACTGACACTTCCGATATAATACTGTTAGTGTTAAACATGTATGTCCATTTTTCGCAATTTTAGTGATAGTTTTTTTCAAGTTTTACAAGAGTTATCAGCTTTAAAAATTTTTTACATACATTTCCACATTCCTTGAGTTAAAAAATCAAAATAAAAAAAGATTCAATTTCAAGAATCCAACATGAAACCTTTCTCTCTAAAGCCCTAAAGCGAATTGAAATTACTATTTATAACAAGAATTTATATGTCCCACTTCAGATCAATATTTTACCAATTAACAATTTCAAATCAATTTCTGACAAGAATTCTTAATAGTTCTGTTCATGGTAAGCAAATATGTCGTGTTCAGATAAACATTTTACCAATTAACAGTTTTTAATCAATTTCGAATATTCACCCTCAGCACGACATTTAGCGAAATTGAGTCGTGCTGAAAATTTTTATTGATAGTTTATTTAAACAGCTTTTCAAGAGTTCACAGCTTTAAAAAGTATTTTTTCAAAAATTTGCTCATTCCTTACGTTAAAAAATCGGAAAACAAAAAAATTTTAATTTCAAGAATACAGCACGACACCCTTTTCTCTTTAAAGTTCTCAATCGCGTTGAGTTTACCATTTTTGACAAGAGATCTAAATAATTCTGTTCGATTCCACGTAAATATTTTACCAATTAACGACATTTAGTAAAAACGAGTCGTGCTGAAAATTTTTCGCAATTTTAATATAAGTTATTTAAGCAGCTTTACAATTCTCAGCTTTGAAAACATTTCTACAAAAATGTCCGCATTCTTTACGTTAAAAAAACAAAAACCAAATTAAAAGAACTTTAAATTTCAAGAGTACAGCACGACACCATTCTCTCTAATTCCTAAAACGCGTTGAATTTATCATGTTCGACAAGAGGTCTCAATAGTTCTGTCCGATTTCAGATAAACATTTTACCAATTTTTAATCAATTTCTAATATTCACGCTTAGTACGACATTTAGTTAAAACGAACCGTGCTGAAAATTGTTCTCAAATTTAATGATAGTTTTTTAAGCAGCTTTATAAGAGCTCTCAGCTTTAAAAAGATTTCGATAAAAATTTTCGCTTTTCTTGTGTTAAAAAATCGAAATTAAAAAAATTTTAAAATTCAAGTATCTAGCACGACGCCCTTCTCTCTAAAGTCCTGAAACGGGCTAAATTTGCCATTTTTGATAAGACTTTTAAATCGTACTGTTAGTGTTAAACATGTAAGTCCAATTTCAGATCAATAATTTACCAATTAACAATTTTTAATCAATTTCTAATACTCACGCTCCGTACGACATTTAGTAAAAATCAAATCATACTAAAAATTTTTCGCAATTTTAGTGATAGTTTTTTTTTAAGTTTTACAAGAGTTGTCAGCTTTAAAAATTTTTTTACATAAATTTCCGCATTCCTCGAGTTAAAAAATCGAAATAAAAAAAGATTCAATTTCAAGAATCCAACATGAAACCTTTCTCTCTAAAGCCTTAAAGCGAATTGAATTTACTATTTTTAACAAGAATTTATATGTCCCACTTCAGATCAATATTTCACCAATTAACAATTTCAAATCAAGTTCTAATATTAACGCTAAGTACGTTATTTAGTAAAAACGTGTCGTGCTGAAAAATTTTCCCAATTTTAATGATAGTTTTTTTTAAACACCTTAATAAATTTTTACAAAAATTTTCGCATTCCGCGTTAAAAAAATGTGACAACTTTACGAACGCTAAAACGCGTTGAATTTACCATTTTTGATAAGAGTTTGAAACAGTTTCGTTCATGTTAAGCATATGTCCGATTACAAATCAATATTTTATCACTTAACAATTTTTAATCAATTTCTAATATTCACGCTCGTTAAGACATTTTGTGATGAATTTTTTTGTCAATTTTAAGTTTAAGTTTTTCTAAGCACCTTTACAAGAGTTCTTAGCTTTAAAAACATCTCTACAAAAATGTCCGCATTTCTTACGTTAAAAAAAAATTTTTAAATCTAGCACGGCACACTTCTCTCGTAAAACGCTTTAAATTTACTATATGACAAGAATTCTTAATAGTTCTGTTCATGGTAAGCAAATATGTCGTGTTCAGATAAATATTTTACCAATTAACAGTTTTTAATCAATTTCGAAAATTCACCCTCAGCACGACATTTAGTGAAATTGAGTCGTGCTGAACATTTTTACTGATAGTTTATTTAAACAGCTTTTCAAGAGTTCACAGCTTTAAAAAGTATTTTTTCAAAAATTTGCTCATTCCTTATGTTAAAAAATCGGAAAACAAAAAAATTTTAATTTCAAGAATACAGCACGACACCCTTTTCTCTTTAAAGTTCTAAAACGCGTTGAATTTGCCATTTTTGACGAGAGATCTAAATAGTTCTGTTGGATTTCACGTAAATATTTTACCAACTAACGACATTTAGTGAAAACGAGTCGTGCTGAAAATTTTTCGCAGTTTTAATATGTTATTTAAGCAGCTTTACAAGAGTTCTCAGCTTTTCTACAAAAATGTCCACATTCTTTACGTTAAAAAAACGAAAACCAAATTAAAAGAACTTTAAATTTCAAGACTACAGCACGACACCCTTCTCTCTAATTCCTAAAATGCGTTGAATTTATCATGTTCGACAAGAGGTCTAAATAGTTCTGTCCGATTTCAGATAAACATTTTACCAATTTTTAATATTCACGCTTAGTACGACATTTAGTGAAAATGAACCGTGCTAAAAATTGTTCTCAAATTTAATGAGAGTTTTTTAAGCAGCTTTACAAGAGTTCTCAGCTATAAAAAGGTTTCTATAAAAATTTCCGCTTTTCTTGTGTTAAAAAATCGAAATTACAAAAATTTTAAATTTCAAGAATATAGCACGGCACCTTCTCTCTAAAGTCCTAAAACGCGTTGAATTTATCGTTTTTGACAAGAAATTGATCCGATTTCAGATAAGTATTTTATCAATTTTAATCAATTTCTAATATTCAGGCTCAGTGCGGCATTTAGTGAAAATGAACCGTTCTCAAATTTAATGATAGCTTTTTAAGCAGCTTTACAAGAGTTCTCAGCTATAACAAGATTTCTATAAAAATTTTCGCTTTACTTATGTTAAAAAACCGAAATTAAAAAAATGTTAAATTTCAAGAATACAGCACGGCACATTTCTCTCTAAAGTTCTAAAACGCGTTGAATTTATCATTTTTGACAAGAAAATTATCCGATTTCAGATAAATATTTTACCAATTTTTAATCAATTTCTAATATTCACGCTCAGTACGACATTTAGTGAAAATGAACCGTGCTGAAAATTGTTGTCAAATTTGATGATAGTTTTTTAAGCAGCTTTACAAGAGTTCTCAGCTATAAAAACATTTCTACAAAAATTTCCGCTTTTCTTACTTTAAAAAATCGAAATTAAAAAATGTTAAATTTCAAGAATACAGCACGACAACATTCTCTCTAAAGTCCTAAAATGCGTTGAATTTATCATTTTTGACAAGAGGTCGAAATAGTTCTGTCAGAATTCACTTAAATATTTTACCAATTAACAATTGTTAATCAATTTCTGATATTCATGCCCAATAAGACATTTAGTGAAAACGAGTCGTGCTGAAAATTTTTCGCAATTTTAATGATAGTTATTTAAGCAGCTTTACAAAAGTTCTGAGCTTTGACAACATTTCTACAAAAATGTCGGCATTCTTTACGTTAAAAAAACGAAATCCAAATTAAAAGACTTTAAAATTTCCCTTCTCTCTAATTCCTAAAATTTATCATTTTTGATAAAAGATCACAATAATTCTGTTCGTGTTAAGGATATATGTTCGATTTCAAATGGATATTTTAACAATTAAGAATTTTTAATCAATTTCCAATAATCACGCTCAGTACGACATTTCGTGATGATTTTTTTTTTCAATTTTAATAAGTGTTTCTAAACACCTTTACAAGAGTTCTTAGCTGTAAAAACATCTCTACAACAAATTTCTTCCGTTAAAAAATCAATATTTAAAGAAAATTAATTTTAAAAATCTAGCACGACACACTTCTCTCGTCGTAAAACGCTTTGAATTTACTATATGACAAGAATTCGAAATAGTTCTGTTTATGTTTATATGTCGATTTTAGATAAACATTTTACCAATTAACAGTTTTTAATCAATTTCGAATATTCACCCTCAGCACGACATTTAGTAACATTGAGTCGTGTTGAAAATATTTATTGATAGTTTTTTTAAGCAGCATTTCAAATGTTCTCAGCTTTAATAAGTATTTTTCGGAAAACAAAAAAAAATTAAATTTCAAGAATACAGCACAACACCCTTCTTTTTAAAGTTCTAAAACGCGTTGAATTTACCAATTTTGACGAGAGATCTAAATAGTTCTGTTCGATTTCACGGAAATATTTTACCAATTAACGACATTTAGTGAAAACGAGTAGTGCTGAAAATTTTTCGCGATTTTAATATAACTTATTTAAGCAGCTTTACAAGAGTTCTCAGCTTTGAAAACATTTCTACAAAAATGTCCGCATTCTTTACGTTAAAAAAACGAAAACCAAGAACTTTAAATTTCAAGACTACAGCACGGCGCCCTTCTCTCTAATTCCTACAACGTGTTGGATTTACCATGTTTGGCAAGCGATCTAAATAGTTCTGTCCGATTTCAGATAAATATTTTACCAAATTTTAATCAATTTCTAATATTCACGCTCAGTACGATATTTAGTGAAAATGCATCGTGCTGAAAATTGTTTTCAAATTTAATGATAAGTTTTTTAAGCAGCTTTAAAAAGATTTCTACAAAAATTTCCGCTTTTCTTGCGTTAAAAAACCGAAATTAAAAAAATGTTAAATTTTAAGAAAACAGCACGGCACAGTTCTCTCTAATGTTCTAAAACGCGTTGAATTTATCATTTTTGACAAGAAATTGATCCAATTTCAGATAAATATTTTACCAATTTTTAATCAATTTCTGATATTCACGCCCAGTACATTTAGTGAAAATGAGTCGTGCTGAAAATTTTTCGCAATTTTAATGATAGTTGTTTAAGCAGCTTTACAAAAGTTTTGAGCTTTGACAACATTTCTACAAAAATTTCGGCATTATTTACGTTAAAAAAACGAAATCTAAATTAAAAGACTGTAAAATTTCAAGACTACAACACCACCACCCTTCTCTCTAATTCCTAAAATTTATCATTTTTTATAAAAGATCAGAATAATTGTGTCCGTGTTAAGGATATATGTCCGATTTCAAATAGATATTTTACGCATTAAGAATTTTTAATCAATTTCTAATATTCACGCTCAGCAAGACATTACGTGATGAATTTTTTTTTCAATATAAATAAGTTTTTCTAAGCACCTTTACAAGAGTTCTTAGCTTCAAAAACATCTCTACAAAAATATCCGAATTTTTTAAGTTAAAAAATCAATATTAAAAAAAAATTAATTTTAAAAATCTAGCACGATACACTTCTCTCGTCGTAAAACGCTTTGAATTTACTATATGACAAGAATTCTAAATACATAGTTCTGTTCATGTTAAGCATATATGTCGATTTCAGATAAACATTTTACCAATTAACAGTTTTTAATCAATTTCGAATATTCACCCTCAGCACAACATTTAGTAAAATTGAGTCGTGTTGAAAATTTTTATTGATAGTTTTTTCAAGCAGCATTCAAGAGTTCTCAGCTTTAAAAAGTTTTTTTTGCAAAAATTTGCGCATTCCTCACGTTAAAATTAATCATAAAACAAAAAATTTTTAATTTCAAGAATACAGCACGACACCCTTCTCTTTAAAGTTCTAAAACGCGTTGAATTTACCATTTTTGACGAGAGATCTAAATAGTTCTGTTGGATTTCACGTAAATATTTTACCAACTAACGACATTTAGTGAAAACGAGTCCTGCTAAAAATTTTTCGCAAATTTTAATATAAGTTATTTAAGCAGCTTTACAAGAGTTCTCAGCTTTGGAAACATTTCTACAAAAATGTCCGCATTCTTTACGTTAAAAAAACGAAAACCAAATTAAAAGAACTTTAAATTTCAAGACTACAGCACGACACCCTTCTCTCTAATTCCTAAAACGCGTTGAATTTATCATGTTCGACAAGAGGTCTAAATAGTTCTGTCCGATTTCAGATAAACATTTTACCAATTTTTAATCAATTTTTAATATTCACGCTTAGTACGACATTTAGTGAAAATGAACCGTGCTGAATTTTGTTCTCAAATTTAATGATAGTTTTTTAAGCAGCTTTACAAGAGTTCTTAGCTTTAAAAAGATTTCGATAAACATTTTCGCTTTTCTTGTGTTATAAAAAATCGAAATTAAAAAAAATTTAAAATTCAAGTATCTAGCACGACACCCTTCTCTCTAAAGTCCTGAAACGGGTTAAATTTGCCATTTTTGATAAAACTTTTAAATCGTACTGTTAGTGTTAAACATGTAAGTCCAATTTCAGATCAATAATTTACCAATTAACAATTTTTAATCAATTTCTAATATTCACGCTCCGTACGACATTATTTTAGTAAAAATCAAATCATACTGAAAATTTTTCGCAATTTTAGTGATAGTTTTTTTATAGTTTTACAAGAGTTCTCAGCTTTAAAATTTTTTTTACATAAATTTCCGCATTCCTCGAGTTAAAAAATCGAAATAAAAAAAGATTCAATTTCAAAAATCCAACATGAAACCTTTCTCTCTAAAGCCCTAAAGCGAATTGAATTTACTATTTTTAACAAGAATTTATATGTCCCACTTCAGATCAATATTTTACCAATTAACAATTTCAAATCAATTTCTAATATTAATGCTAAGTACGTCATTTAGTAAAAACGTGTCGTGCTGAAAAATTTTCCCAATTTTAATGATAGTTTTTTTTAAACACCTTAATAAATTTTTACATAAATTTTCGCATTAAATTATTAAATTATCCGCATTTCTTACGTTAAAAAAAATTAATCAAAAATTTAATTTTAAAAATCCAGCACGACACACTTCTCTCTAAAGTCGTAAAACGCTTTGAATTTACTATATGACAAGAATTCTAAATAGTTCTGTTCATGTTAAGCATATACGTCGATTTCAGATAAACATTTTACCAATTAACAGTTTTTAATCAATTTCGAATATTCACCCTCAGCAGGACATTTAGTGAAATTGAATCGTGCTGAAAATTTGTAATAATACTTTTTTAAAGCAGCTTTTCAAGAGTTCTCAGCTTTAAAACGTATTTTTGCAAAAATTTGCGCATTCCTTACGTTAAAATTAATCATAAAACAAAAACTTTTAAATTTCAAGAATACAGCACGACACCCTTTTCTCTTTAAGTTCTAAAACGCGTTGAATTTACCATTTTTGACAAGAGATCTAAATAGTTCTGTTCGATTTCACGTAAATATTCTACCAACTAACGACATTTAGTGAAAACGAGTCGTGCTGAATATTTTTCGCAATTTTAATATGTTATTTAAGCAGCTTTACAAGAGTTCTCAGCTATAAAAAGGTTTCTATAAAAATTTCCGCTTTTCTTGTGTTAAAAAATCGAAATTACAAAAATTTTAAAGTTCAAGAATATAACACGGCACCTTCTCTCTAAAGTCCTAAAACGCGTTGAATTTATCATTTTTGACAAGAGGTCTAAATAGTTCTGTCAGAATTCACTTAAATATCAATTTCTGATATTCATGCCCAATACGACATTTAGTGAAAACGAGTCGTGCTGAAAATTTTTCGCAATTTTAATGATAGTTATTTAAGCAACTTTACAAAAGTTCTGAGCTTTGACAACATTTCTACAAAAATGTCGGCATTCTTTACGTTAAAAAAACCAAATCCAAAATAAAAGACTTTAAAATATCAAGACTACAACCACCACCCTTCTCTCTAATTCCTAAAATTTATCATTTTTGATAAAAGATCAGAATAATTCTGTTCGTGTTAAGGATATATGTTCGATTTCAAATGGATATTTTAACAATTAAGAATTTTTAATCGATTTCCAATAATCACGCTCAGTACGACATTTCGTGATGATTTTTTTTTCAATTTTAATAAGTGTTTCTAAACACCTTTACAAGAGTTCTTAGCTGTAAAACATCTCTACAACAAATTTCTTCCGTTAAAAAATCAATATTTAAAGAAAATTAATTTTAAAAATCTAGCACGACACACTTCTCTCGTCGTAAAACGCTTTGAATTTACTATATGACAAGAATTCCAAATAGTTCTGTTTATGTTAAGCATATATGTCGATTTCAGATAAACATTTTACCAATTAACAGTTTTTAATCAATTTCGAATCCTTAGCACGACATTTAGTGAAATTGAGTCCTGTTGAAAATTTTTATTGATAGTTTTTTTAAGCAGCATTTCAGGAGTTCTCAGCTTTAAAAAGTATTTTTGCAAAAATTTGCGCATTCCTCGCGTTAAAAAATCGGAAAACAAAAAAAAATTAAATTTCAAGAATACAGCACAACACCCTTCTTTTTAAAGTTCTAAAACGCGTTGAATTTACCAATTTTGACGAGAGATCTAAATAGTTCTGTTCGATTTCACGGAAATATTTTACCAATTAACGACATTTAGTGAAAACGAGTAGTGCTGAAAATTTTTCGCGATTTTAATATAACTTATTTAAGCAGCTTTACAAGAGTTCTCAGCTTTGAAAACATTTCTACAAAAATGTCCGCATTCTTTACGTTAAAAAAACGAAAACCAAGAACTTTAAATTTCAAAACTACACCACAGCGCCCTTCTCTCTAATTCCTAAAACGTGTTGAATTTACCATGTTTGGCAAGAGATCTAAATAGTTCTGTCCGATTTCAGATAAATATCTTACCAATTTTTAATCAATTTCTAATATTCACGCTCAGTACGATATTTAGTGAAAATGCACCGTGCTGAAAATTGTTCTCAAATTTAATGATAAGTTTTTTAAGCAGCTTTACAAGAGTTCTCAGCTATATAAAGATTTCTACAAAAATTTCCGCTTTTCTTGCGTTAAAAAAATCGAAAATGAAAAAAGTTAAATTTCAAGAATACAGCACGACACCATTCTATCTAAAGTCCTAAAACGCGTTGAATTTATCATTTTTGACAAGAGTTCTGTCAGAATTCACATAAATATTTTACCAATTAATCCATTTCTGATATTCACGCCCAGTACGACATTTAGTGAAAATTAGTCGTGCTGAAAATTTTTCGCAATTTTAATGATACTTATTTAAGCAGCTTTACAAAGGTTCTGAGCTTTAACAACATTTCTACAAAAATGTTGGCATTCTTTACGTTAAAAAAACGAAATCCAAATTACAAGACTTTAAAATTTCAAGACTACATGAATTTATCATTTTTGCTAAAAATTCAGAATAATTCTGTTCGTGTTAAGAATATATGTCTGATTTCAAATAGATATTTTACCAATTAAAAATTTTTAATCAATTTCTAATATTCACGCTCAGTAAGACATTTCGAGATGAAATTTTTTTTCAATATAAATAAGTTTTTTTAAGCACCTTTACAAGAGTTCTTAGCTTCAAAAACATCTCTACAAAAATGTCCGAATTTTTTAAGTTAAAAAATCAATATAAAAAAAAATTAATTTTAAAAATCTAGCACGATACACTTCTCTCGTCGTAAAACGCTTTGAATTTACTATATGACAAGAATTCTAAATAGTTCTGTTCATGTTAAGCATATATGTCGATTTCAGATAAACATTTTATTAATTAACAGTTTTTAATCAATTTCGAATATTCACCCTCAGCACGACATTTAGTGAAATTGAGTCGTGTTGAAAATTTTTATTGATAGTTTTTTTTAAGCAGCATTTCAAGAGTTCTCAGCTTTAAAAAGTATTTTTGCAAAAATTTGCGCATTCCTCACGTTAAAATTAATCATAAAACAAAAAAAAATTAAATTTCAAGAATATAGCACAACACCCTTCTCTTTAAAGTTCTAAAACGCGTTGAATTTACCAATTTTGACGAAAGATCTAAATAGTTCTGTTCGATTTCACGTAAATATTTTACCAATTAACGACATTTAGTGAAAACGAGTAGTGCTGAAAATTTTTCGCAATTTTAATATAAGTTATTTAAGCAGCTTTACAAGAGTTCTCAGCTTTGAAAACATTTCTACAAAAATGTCCGCATTCTTTACGTTAAAAAAACGAAAACCAAGAACTTTAAATTTCAAAACTACACCACAGCGCCCTTCTCTCTAATTCCTAAAACGTGTTGAATTTACCATGTTTGGCAAGAGATCTAAATAGTTCTGTCCGATTTCAGATAAATATTTTACCAATTTTTAATCAATTTCTAATATTCACGCTCAGTACGATATTTAGTGAAAATGAACCATGCTGAACATTGTTCTCAAATTTAATGATAGTTTTTTAAGCAGCTTTACAAGAGTTCTCAGCTATATAAAGATTTCTACAAAAATTTCGGCTTTTCTTGGGTTAAAAAAATCGAAAATGAAAAAAGTTAAATTTCAAGAATACAAAACGACACCATTCTCTCTAAAGTCCTAAAACGCATTGAATTTATCATTTTTGACAAGAATTCTGTCAGAATTCACATAAATATTTTACCAATTAATCCATTTCTGATATTCACGCCCAGTACGACATTTAGTAAAAATTAGTCGTGCTGAAAATTTTTCGTAATTTTAATAATAGTTTTTTTAAACAGTTTCACAACAGTTCTCAGCATTAAAAAGATTCTTACAAAAATTTTCGCATTCCTTACGTTAAAAAACCGAAATTAAAAAAATGTGACTTTACGAATTCTGCATGATAACCTTCTCCCTAAAGCCCTAAAACGCGTTGAATTTACCATTTTTGACAAAAGGCCAGAACAATTCTGTTCGTGGTAATTGCATGTGTCCGATTTCAAATAAATATTTTTAATCGATTTCTAGTATTCACGCTCAGCACGACATTTAGTGAAAATGAGCCGTGCTGAAAATTTTTCGCATTTTAATGACAGTTTTTTTTAAACAGTTTAACCAGAGTTCTTAGCTTTAAAAACATTCTTACAAAAAAATTTGCATTCATTACGTTGAACAATTGAAATAAAACAAAGTAACTACGAATCCTGCACGGCACCCTTCCCCTTCAAGTCCTAAAACGCGTTGAATGACAAAAAATCAGAATAATTCTGTTAGTGTTAAGCATATATATGTCCGATTACAAATAAATATTTTACCAATTAACAATTTTGAATCAATTTCTAATATTCACGCTCAGCACATTTAATGAAAATGAGCCGTGCTAAAAATTTTGTAGCAACTTTAATTGTAATTTTTAACAGTTCTACAAGAGTTCTCTACCAAAAAACATTTTTACAAAACATTAGTTACGTTACAAAAATCGAAATTAAAAAAAATGTTAATTTAAAAGAATCCTGCACGACACCCTTCTACCTAAAGTCCTAAAACTTGTTAAATTTGCCATTTTTGACAAGAGTTCTGAATAGTCCTGTTTATGTTAGCATATGCGCATGTCCGATTTCACATAAATGTTTTACCAATTAACAATTTTTAATCAATTTCTAATATTCAGGCTCAGCACAACAATTAGAGAAAATGAGTCGTGCTGAAAATTTTTCGCAATTTTAATGATAGTTTTTTGAAGCAGCTTTACCAGAATTCTTAGCTTTAAAAACATTTCTGCAAACATTTCCGCATTTGTTACGTTAAAAAATTGAAATTAAAAAAATGTCAAATTTCAAGAATACAGCACGACACTCTTTTTTATAAAGTTTTAAAACGCGTTGAATTTACCATATAACATATATGGTATGGTATGGTATGTCCGAATTCAGATCAATATTTTATCAATTAACAATTTTTAATCAACTTTGAATATTCACGCTCAGTACCACATTTAGTAAGAATGGGTCGTGCTAAAAATTTTTCGCAATTTTAATAACAGTTATTTTGAACAGCTTTAAAAGCATGACTACAAAAAGTTCCGCATTCTTTAAATTAAAGAAATGTTAAATTCAAAAAAAAATACAGCACGACACTCCTCTTTAACGTCCTAAAACGCGTTGAATTTGGAATTTTTCAAGAGGTCTAAATAGTTCTGTTCGTGTTGAGCATTTATGGCCAATTTCAAATGAATTTTTTACCAATTAACAATTTTTAATCAATATCTAATATTCACGCTCAATACAACATTCAGTGAAATTGAGCGGTGCTGACAATTTTTCTCAATTGTAATAATAGTTTTTTAAGCAGCTTTACAAGGTTCTCAGGTTTAAAAATATTACTACAAAAATTTCCTCATTCCTTACGTTAAAAAAAAATCGAAATTAAAGAAATTTTAAATTTCAAGAAGCACAACGCTTTTGAATTTGTCATTTTTTAAAAGAGATTTGAATAGTTCTGTTTATGTTAAGCATATACGTATGTCCGATTTCAGATAAATATTTTAACAATTAACAATTTTTAATATTCACGCTCAGCACGACATTTAGTGAAAATGGCCATGCTGAAAATGTTTCGCAATTTTAATTATAGTTTTTTTAAACGGCTTTAGAAGTTCTCAGCTTTAAATTTTTTTTAAATTTCCGCATTCTTTACGTTAAAAAATTGAAAGTAAAAAACTCATAACTTTATTAGTTATGTTTATGTTAAGCATATATGTCCAATTTCAGATCAATGTTTTACTAATTAACCACTTTTAGTATTTACGCTCAGTAAAACATTTGGTGAAAATGTGTCGTGGTGAAGATTTTTCGCAATTTTAATGCTAGTTTTTAACAGTTCTACAAGAGTTAAACATTTTTACAAAAATTTTGGCATTCCTCAAGTTACAAAATCGAAATTAAAAAACTGATAACTTTATTATTTATGTTTATGTTAAGCAAATATATACGATTTCAGATCAATATTTTACAAATTAACAAATGTTTAAGATTAACGCTCAGTATGACATTTAGTGAAAATGTGTCGTGCTGAAGATTTTTCGCAATTTTAATGGTTTTTTTAACAGTTCTAGAAGAGTTCTATGCTTCAGCAAAATGTTTACAGAGTTCTGATTGTTTCCAATTTTTCCGTAATTTTTGAACAATTACGTTTCGTTAATCAGTATGATGTACTCAAACCCAATAGCAGCTCAGCATAGAACCGTAAATTTTTTTTTTTAAATATTTCTAAAGCATAGAACTCTTGTAGAACTTTTTAAAAACTACGCTTGAAGCTACGAAAAATCCTCAGCACGAGACTTTTTTATGTCGTAGTGGGCAGAAATATTAGACATTGATCGAAACCAGTTAATTCGTAAAATATTGATTGCACATATATGTATATGAAATACGACTACAAACTCCAGGAGTAGTTTCCTTAAAAAATAAATAAATAAAAATAAATAACAAACAAAATTATAAAAAATGTATATATGATGTAAATATAAAAAGCCTTGTATCTGGCTGCATAGACTACGTCTAAAGAAAAAAAAAAGTTTCCTTGTGACGTTGAATGAAAATTTTTCCTTTAGGTCTAAAGTGGCCCAGTTTTAAGATATTTGCAATTAAAGTTTTCAGGGCGGCCCTGACTATATCGAAGCAAATAGAAATTGTTGATTGTAACTATAAGGTAAATGAAGTGCTGAATTTTCACAACACGCATGAAGAAAACCCATATCAATGCCCATATAAAATTCAGCAAAGTAACTTTCAGTAGCCGTTTTCTATTAATGTTTAAGAAATAATTTAATTAGACCGTTTATTTTACCGTAAAGACTTACAGGTGACTTCTACTTTTTCAAGAAACTTTGGCGCAAGAATTTGATGACTTACCCCTTGAAGCTCGCAGAACAATGTAGTTTATGCACGATAGAGCTCCTCCGCATGTAAGTCGCCCCGTTTGCGATTTCTTAAATATAATTTTTACGGGTCGTTGGATTGGAAGAAACAGCACTAGACGCTGGTCAGCCCGTAGGCCAGATATCAACCCTTTAGATTTGTTTCTGAAGTATGTGAAACGTAAAGTATAGAAAAATTCCGTAAATAATAGAGAAAAGCTGCAAAATCGATTCTTTGTAGCAATTACGACAGAATGTGCAATTATTTACGCGAGTAAGGAACAATTTTCGGCGACGTTTAGACGTTTGTGTTTTATCTAATGAAGGACATATTATCTAATATACTTGAAAAGAGTGTACAGGATAGCACATTTATTTATCCACAGTAATTTCACTACGCGTTATCTGATAACAATATTTTGTATTTATTTTTTATGTCAACAAATCACTGAGAAAAAATTTGCACTTCTTAGACTTAGGAGAGACTGCAGGTCCATAATTTAAGATTTATTTTGCTAAAAATTTTCATTTTTTTAAATTTTTTATACTTTATTTTGGAATTAAACTACATATTCTGGCCGGTCACATAAATAAATATTTAGGTGTGTCAATATTTACGTAGTTACGACCTTGCTAGGCATTTATTATTGTTTTATAAATATAATATCTTACCAAATAACTTCACAAAAAAAGTTAAAAAAATTGTGCTTTTGTCCATTGGTCGTTACACTGTGGGCCAGTTCGGGTTACTGGAATGTTCGGATTACGGAAGTTCGGATTATGAATATTGCACTGTACATACTTCTCTATATTGAAATTAAAATTTTGTATTATTGCTAAAGTGGAACCAGTGAATTTTTACAATGACAGTCGAATGTACGTAGAGATAAATCGCATAACAATTTGTTATTATTATTCGTTGTATAATATTTTATTTTAACGTTTTTTGTCATGTTACTTTCAAATTTCCTTAAAGTTCCATCATATCAAAACTTTAAGTAACAGTCATAACATTCCCCTTCTCACATTCATTTATAATGGCTGTACGTCTATGCCTGCAATAAAATCTAAGACCATACGATTTAAATTTGACTTTGATTTTTTAATATACAGCTGCTGGACTTTATACTTCATTTAAATAGATTAATTTTTCCCACAGATGACTGATGCCATGTCCGAATCTAAAAAGAAATGTAGACAGTACAGTGTTGATTATTTGAAACTTGGCTTCATTCCATCATTGTCGGACAAACAATTGGCTTTTATGCAACAAAGTTTTGGGCAATGACGGTATGAAACCATCTAAGCTGCAAGATCATTTGAGAAGATGTCACCCTGATAAAACAGATAAAGATTTGAAATACTTTCAAACACTCAAAGATAAACTTCAGAAGAAACGGAATGTTCGCTTCGACGTCACAAAGAAACGATGATGGTTTGCGTGCGTCTTACAATATCTCGCTACTTATAGCAAAATCCAGAGAACCGCATACTATCGGAGAGAAGTTAATTTTGCCAACCTTTGAAGAGGTTTTAAAAACTGTTTTGCACAAACCTGCTTCTGATATTAAAAGAATTCCCTTAAGCAGCTATACTGTTGAAAGACGTATTGATGAAATGAGTTCTGATATTGAAAGCTTCTTGTGTAATTATTTGCAAACGACCCATTTTTCTATACAACTGGACGAGTCAACTTTACCTGGTAATGCAGCATTATTATTGGCATATGTTCGTTTTATTATAAATCAAGAAATCTACGAAGAACTGCTCTACGCAAGAACTTTGACAACGGACACTAAAGGTGAATCAATATTTCATGTTTTGAAGGATTACTTCATTGCAAAAGCAATCCTTTTATCAAATATAATATCAGTAGCTACAGATGGAGCACCTGCCATAGTTGAACGTTATCGTGTATATGTGTCAGGGTTGTTAGCAATACATTGCGTCATCCATCGACAACATTTAGTTGCTAAAAATTTGAGTGTTAAAAATGACGAACACTTTCATCAATTACTCCTTCACACTGAAGTACGCTGGCTGTCAAAAGGCTTATGTTTGACAAGATTTTTTGCACTTTTTGAGACTATTTTAGAATTTCTGGATACTAAAGAAAAAATTTTAAAAGACAATTTAATGAAGTGGCAAACAGACATCGCCTATTTAAAAGATTTGTTTACAAAATTTAATATGGTTAATTTGCAGTTACAAGGCGACAGTCTAAATTTGAATTCATAAATTCATGAAACCGCATGCATAATCAACCACATAGAAAAAAATCAGCCTGTGATATCCGAACCAATAACCCCAACTACTCCCCAAGACATCAAAGAAATAATTAGTAAACTCCCAAAAAGATAATCCCCCGAATATGATCTAATAACAAAATTAATATTAACACACCTCACTAATAAATCCCTAGCACACCTCGCCACAGTATATAACGCGGGTCTCCGCCAAGGCTATTTCCCAAAAGCGTGGAAGCACGCCCACATACTGCTATTTCCCAAGCCGGGTAAAGATAAAAAATCGATAGACAGTTATAGGTCAATAAGCCTGCTCACAAAGCTCTCAAAAATCCTAGAGAAGATCATCCACAGCCAGTTAATGAAAGAACTGTTACCACTCAATGTACTACCACCATTCCAGTTTGGCTTCAGAAAAGCACACTCAACCCAACATCAACTCCAACGAATTTCCGAAAAAATAGAAGAGGGATTTGAAACTAAAAGCTATTCTGTTGCTGTATTCCTAGACGTCGCCCAGGCCTTTGATAAGGTCTGGGTCGAAGGCTTAAAAAGCAAGCTAATTAAGATCAGAGTCGCCAACTACCTCAAAGCAATAATCTTCTCCTTTCTTGACAATCGAACCTTCGCAGTACGTATCAACACCACAATATCAGAAACTAAGATCATCCGCGCAGGTGTCCCACAAGGAAGTGTATGGCGGATGATACTGCAATTCTGACTCAACACACTGACCTCATCCACGCTGTAGAGACACTGCAGATAGCAATACATCGAATATGCACATGGTACACGAAATGGAATATTCACATTAACCCAACTAAGTGCCAAGCAAAAATATTCTCCTTAAGAAGGATCACAAACCCTCCCAATTTAGTAATAAACAACAGCATCGTTCCTTGGAATCCGGCTGACGCTGCCATAAAGTACTTAGGGGTACTACTCGACACGAGGCTCACATGGAAACCCACGTAAATCATAAATTAAACAAAGGATATGCGAGGTTGGCTCAGCTGTATCTCCTCATTAATAGGAAATCATCGCTTAAATCAAAATGCACCATCATGATGTACAAATCGCTTATTCGACCACTGGTGCTCTACGCATCGCCAGTATGGAGTAACATAGCAAAAAATAACCTGGAAAAAATACAAAGACTCCAAAATAAAATCTTACGCATTGCAGTGTACGCCCCATGGTTCATTCGCAATGAACAGCTTCACTACGAATTAGACGTAACTACAGTTCACAGCTACATCAGTGCGAGTGCTAAAAAGTTCTTTACGACCATTCACAACTGTCAAGGCGCTGTTCATTATAACATAGGCAGACAAAACATTCATCAAAGACTAAAACGCCAACTGCCTTGCCAGAGTTAAACTAATGAAGCAAACTATTGGACGGCGCGAATTTTTCCAGTTCCCCAATTTGTCACAGACAAACTGCCAGGAAAACGACGTTTCAACCTACGTTCAACATTTAAATGCCCTCTATTCAAATTTTGAAACTAGGTTTGAGGATGTTTTGACTATGGTAAGACCACCGTGGTTAATTAACCCATATGGTGGCATAGAAGAAGCGAATGTCATAATACAAGAGGAACTGGCTGAACTAAGTACAAACGAAGAACTTAAGGTTAAGTTTAAAAACGGGTATCATCAATTCTGGTTGCAAAACAACATACCCGTTACTTATCCTGTAATTATGGAATATAGCGAGGAAATTTTTAATTTCCTCTCTATTTTCATACCTAGTGAAATGGGGGTTCAGTGCTGTTACCAATCTCCTAACGAAAAAAAGAAACAGACTGAACATCATTAGCCGAGGAGATTTAAGATTAAATCTTACAAAATTGACGCCAAATGTTGATAATTTATTATTAAAGCATCAGGTTCATCCTTCTCACTAAAAACATTTAAGTATTGCTTAGTTTATTTTATGTTACGTATATTTTATACAGTGTGTCCGAAAAGTATGGAATATATTATACAGGTCGATAAATATGCACTTTACACGAAAAAGTTGTAAATAAAAGTTGTTTATCACTTAGTTATCTACCACCTGGGAGATATCAATTTAAATTTTTGCTGTAAACAAAATCGCAACGAATAACACTTACATTTTTTAAATGGCAAGGCACGTCTTTATTATACTCATTTGATAGAGTCTTTTTTCTCTTTTCAATCATATGAAACTTGAATACCTTTACATCAAAAAATTTTCAAGAAAAACAAGGACATGTCTAACAAATTTATTTTACTGAGCAGTATTAATCAGGTACGTAATATGTAGCATTGAAACAATTGAATGCACTTTAGAACACTGTCACACTTTGCTATTTGTTAGTGCTTGAAATATGGCTCAATTATCTGAGAAACATAGAATTGAAATTTTAATGATTCTGGGATATGGAGATAGAAGAAGAACCCAAGACGAAGTATGTAATTTATTTAATAACTTGCATCCAGAATTAAACATTTCGCAGTCCACGGTAAGCAAAATTTGGCGGAAATTTCAAGAGACAGGTTCGGTGAAAGATGCGAGTAGAACTGGTAGACCTTTGTCATTAAGTAATGTGGAACGAGAAAATGTGTTCTTGTCTGTTGAGGAAAATCCACAAATTTCTGTTCGGCAAATTGCTAGAGACCATAATTTGAATAAATCGGCTGTACATGACGTTTTAAAAAAAGAAAAATTTCATCCTTATAAAGCTTGTGTAGTTCAAGAATTATTTGAAGACGATTTGGACAGAAGGCTGGAGTTTTGTGAAACAATAACAAACAAACTTGAACGAGATGCACATTTTCATAAAAATATCCTTTTTACTGATGAGGCCACGTTTTGTTTAAACGGCACAATTAACAAACAAAACACACGTTACTGGTCTTCACAAAATCCTCACTGGTATCTAGAAGGACACACCCAATACCAGCAGAAAGTCAACGTCTGGGTAGAAATGATGGGAAGTCAAATTTTGGGGCCATATTTTTTTGAAGGTAGTTTAACGGCGAATATTTATCTCGATTTCTTAAGATTTGAGTTAGTTCCTGCTTTGGCCGAGTTATTTCAACATGAAGTAGATCCAGATATACCTCATAACAGAATATGGCTTCAACAAGACGGGACACCTCCACATTTTGGAATTAATGTCCGCCACTTTCTTAATAATACTTTTCAAAATACATGGATAGGCAGAAGAGGTACGATAGAATGGCCTGCTCGCTCGCCGGATTTAAGTCCACTAGATTTTTTCTTTGGGGCTATATTAAAAGCAAAATTTATGTAAATAGACCTGATAATGTTGAAGATTTGAAAAATCGCATTAGAGTTGAGATAAGAGCTATAACTCGAGATATGATTTCAAAAGCAATCGATGATTTTAAAAATCGAATTTACCACTGTCAAATTATGAATGGTTTACATTTTGAACATTTATTGTAAGTTTAGTTTAAATACATTTTTTTGTTATAACAATTTTATGTATAGATATTTAAAGTTTAATATTTGCTATTGTGACAGTGCATTCAATTGTTTCAATACTACATATTACGTACCTGATTAATACTGCTCAGTAAAATAAATTTGTTAGACATGTCTTTGTTTTTCTTGAAAATTTTTTGATGTAAAGGTATTCAAGTTTCATATGGTTGAAAAGAGAAAAAAAGACTCTATCAAATGAGTATAATAAAGACGTGCCTTGCCATTTAAAAAAATGTAAGTGTTATTCGTTGCGATTTTGTTTACAGCAAAAATTTAAATTGGTATCTCCCAGGTGGTAGATAACTAAGTGATAAACAACTTTTATTTACAACTTTTTCGTGTAAAGTGCATATTTATCGACCTGTATAATATATTCCATTCTTTTCGGACACACTGTATAACAGATACAAAATTTTATTTTAGGTAGTTTTATTTTAAATTCAAATTAATAAATGTATAAAACTTAACATGTGTTTTTACTTTAAGTTTTTAACACCAAACTTCACTACAGTTAGAAATTTACAAAAAATCAATCAGGTAAGTAGGGGGTCTACCCAAAACCGAAAAACATGGCAAGAGATCTACGACACAAAAAAGTTTGGAAACCTCTGTGCTAAGATAACAACCCGTTAATCGCAACACCCTCTATGCTTAAACTGAACAGAAGTATTGTCAAAAATGGTTTTTAACATAAGAGACACGAAACTTTTTTTTAAATTTCCATTAGGAACTGTGAAACTATGAAAAGTGTTATTCGAACGTCTTGCTGACTTTAAAGACACATTGAAAATATTAAAAAATACCAAAAAGACAAATCGTTTATAAAAATTATTTTTGTTGTAACACGTGTGTAATAAAGTCAAGTTACACAAATTTGCAACAGAGTTGACTTTCTTCAACAACTTTCTCGTTTTGTTGCACATTTAATTTCTTGTTTTTAAAAATGTTTTTGACAGCATAGAAGAAAAAAGTACAAGGCGATGCACTATCATAACATCGACAGTTGATAAGATCGACATTACAATAACAGAAACTAAAAAAAACATTTCCAGAAGAGAAAGTCCGCGAAAGAGTTAAAAATGAACAAAAATAAGACAAAGTATATGTCTCGCAGTACAGATAAAGACAAACTAACGTGTTTTCAGTTAAGAAAATATCAGTTTAAATAAGTAGTAGCTGAGAGCCATAATTAGTAGTCAGACATATGATTCGATTAGACTACTTTTGGCAACCAAAAATTATGACGGAAGATACTAAAACTAGAATTAGCTAGATCACATAATAGAATCAATTGGTCTAACAATAAAAGAAGAAAATGAACTCAAAGCCTTTGAGAAGCAAACAGTGTAAAACATAATGAGATCAAGGAAATTAAGAGAAGAAGAATTTAGACTACTTACAAATCGCATAATAGAAACAAATAAAATAATATACAGTTCGAATTAAAAAAAAAAATAAATAAAAAAACCACTTTCCAAAGAAGATTACCAATTTCCAGAAAAAAATTTATTACAATTTGGCGAAAAAGTTATAGTCAGATTTTCTGGATTTTTTCTTAGTCATTCAACTGCTTTGAAATAAACAACAAAGTAACTGAACGAACAACTTTTTGTATGTTTATTAAAAAATGTGGCTCCAAATCATATGAGTCACTTGCATAAATTAATATAGGAATAAAAAAACGTTCCAATGTCTTAGATTAACGTAAACAGATTTATTCCTACATCCACTGCATAGAATTTTAATCACATCAATTTGTATTCAAAATGTATTTTTTCAATTGGCTCATTCTGCTCCTTTATATAAACATGTTGAGGATGTACTACAAGTTGTGCGACAACGTATTATTTTTGAATAATTAATATATGGAATCGATTAATGAGTGTGGCACTACTTCCAAAAGTACTAAATGAATTGTAATCGCAGTTTGTAAATGCAATGTCACGTGTTTGTGAATGCTTAAATTCTAGCGTGTCCCTCAAACAACAAACTATACAAAAACCTACATACTTGAAAAACTACATCATACATATTAAACACTGAATTAGTAATCTTAGATTCTACACACATTTTTATGTTAATAACGTAATGTCCATTGTATTTTTAATTTCTTTAGTGAGTAATTGTTTCGGTTAATACCTCTTTATGTTTACGGTTACTTTCCGTGATTAGAGAACAATAAAAAGTAAAATTCATACTTTTAAAAAAAATGTATTTAACCCCTTGTATGTATGCATAATTGTATTGAGTTTATTATTCCTATAACGGATTCAAAAAAAGCTTTAGGATAACATTGCTTAGCTGCACGTACCGAATCCTGACTGACCAAAACCGGTGACCAGCTTTAGTGGAAAGCAAACCAGGAAAATAAAGCACTCCACACGAGAAAAAATAAGCATTGTCAGAAAATGCAGTTGGATGTGTCAAGATTCAATCCACACAAGATAGACCTAACCTAATACAAGAAGAAGAATTAACATTCCAAAACATCATAAAGAAACGTAATCAACCAGTACACTCTTTGCCGTCATAAAGAACATACACGGTGAGCCAATAGCGTGTCAAACTAAAATATCTTCCTTATTGTACAAAGTATAAAAAAAATATTTATAAAAGTTGTAGCGTCCTTAAAGTTATACATTTTAAAATTATTTTCTACTTTACCTAAAATTTTCTACTTTACCAAAAAACTTAACTGGTTTAAATTTAGAACATCAAGCAGCCCCAGCATCTAATCGCTCAAATGCCAACCTCAACTGCACGCAATACCCTCTGCTGGATAACAAACGACGAGGCTTTGGCGATCCAATGTCAGAAGGTATAACCTGATACCAGTTGTTTCGAGGTAACGGGACCCTCATCGTTAGGCTAATCACCCACATGAGTCATCATGATTCAGAGATGGAATTAAAGCCTCGGAAATGAACAGATTAAAGAAAGACGAAAACATAATGAGAATGGGAACATGGAATATAAGAGGATGAATAGAAAAGAAGTAGAATTAATTGATGAGATGCTGAAATATAAAATAAACGCCCTGGAGATAAATAAAATAAAAAAGAAAGAGAATGGGTAACTAATACAAGGATGCCAACTATTATACTCAGGATCAGAAGATAGAGTAAAAGGTGGCGTAGGAATTATACTTAACCCACATCTAGCTAGTCAAATGACATACTGGGAAGCAGTAAATGCAAGAATCATGTACGTGGACATAAAGACACATTAATATAAATATATGCCCCTATAGAAGACTCAGACCAACAAGAAAAAGACGAGTTCTTAGATGTATTACAAAAACCGATTGATAAGACAAGAGACAAAATGAACATGTGTTCATAAATGGAGATTGGAATGCAACAAGATAAAGAAAAACGAACTAAGAAAACCAGAGATAGCGGATAGCTAGAAGAAGCTGCTGAAAACCAAAAATAGAGTATAGAAAAAAGGTGGAAGATGCTATAAACAACAATAACAGAACAAGCAGAAGAGGCATGCAGAACAACATACCAAATAACCAAAAGCGGACCAGCTGCTAGAATGGTAAGTAAGAGACAAAGTTAAAAACTAAAAAAATGCATGGAAAGGATATATCCAAAGTAAGAGCAAAAATGATAGACAGGTATATATATCCCGAAGAAATAACGCTAAGGAGACCATCAAAAAGTGAAGTAAGAATCTAGGGAATATGGCAGAGATCTTGAAACGAAATGTAATACTAATAATGGAAGGGAATTCTGGAAATCAATAAACAAAATACAAGGGAAACATGGAAAACCAGTGTAGAGTATAAATACACTAAGGGTAATATAGAAGTAGAAGAAAAAAAGATTCTAGACGCATGGAAAAAATACTACAGTCAGAAACTTATGGAAAACAATAAAAACAGTAGAAGAGGAAGAAGAACGAGACATAAAGAAAAGCAGCATGCAGAAATGGAATGTTCGAACCAACAAGCTATAAAAAGACTGTACAAAGAAACAAAGGGAAGAGTGCGTATAAAAGCAGCAGTCAGAAAGTTTTAAAATTAAAAAAAGGAATAAAACAAAGGGATTTTCTCGGCACACTTTTATTTATAGCAGTAATGAACCAAATAATAAAGGAATGTAAGGACCCATATTTGGAGTAAAAATAATATGTATATGCAGGTGACATAGTACTACTGACCGAATCAGCAAAAAAATTGTAACATCTAGTCAGTAAATAGTGCATAGCTATGAAAGATGAGGAATGAAAATCAACACAAACAAAAGTAAAGTTCATAACAAAGAAGGAAGCATTAAATGATACACAAATATTATGTAGCGGAAAACAAATAGAATGGGTTGAAAATTACGAATTACGAACCTGGGAACAATAATAAATAAAATTGGAACAATAGAGTAAGAAATATTAAATCGAACGAACAAGACCAACGCACTGAATAGAACAGTAATTTGCAAAAAAGAAGTAAGCATACCGACAAAACTGTATAATAGCATATGCATAGCAACATTAACATACGCATCGGAGAGTTGGACAATGCAAGATAACCGCTGGGGAAAAGAGGTATTTGAAATGAGTAACACCAACTAAAACAGATTGAGTAAGAAATATAGCAACACGAGAGAAATTAAGCATCAACCCAATATTGTACTAAAAAGAAAACCAACAGTTAAAATGGTTCGGACATATAGTACGGAAGAGACCAGACAGATATCCAAGACAGACAGAGACAAGATCAGAAGAGAAAGACCACGTGAGACGCGGGAGGAAAACATAGAAAAAAAAGTGACACAACGAAGGAAAGATATAAGATCAATAAGACAAATGGCTGAGGATTGCAAGCTTTACCGAAAATAGATAGAGAACCCGACGCTGTAAAGCATAAGAGATAGGAAAAAAAATACATCAAACAACAAAAAATAATCAACAAGAAAAATTACATGGTACGAAACAATTAACGAGAACAAACAATAATTCTAATAAGAACGAAAAAACTTAAAAGCCGTTTTCAAAGTGGCCCCCATCAGAATTGATACATCTCTGTAATCGACCTTCAAGGTAAGCACATTTCTGAATGTGTTGGTTTGAATAATTTGTGTAATTCTATTTTTCGTATCATCTCTTGTAGTAGGTGGTGTTCGATAAACTACATCTTTAACGTGGCCCCATAAAAAAAATAATTTTGGATATCAGGTGATCGTGGAGACCATTCAATTAGATCGCTTCTTCCAATCCACCTTTGTGGGAATGTAGCATTAAGATGATGATGGATAAAACCAGTGTGGTGAAGAGGAGTACCATCATGCAAATACCACATCCTCTCTGGAAAATTCCGTGGAATAACTTCAAGTAATCGAGGCAAGTAAATTTGCTAAAACTCTAAATAAATTTGGTCATTCACAGTACCATCAAAAAAGTGGACACCTATTACATAATATCCGAAAATACCGCCTAATACATTTAAAGACCACCTAACTTGACTTGTTTTGTATAAAATGTGGCTTTTGATCAGAATAATAGTGGAAGTTATGGTGGTTAACAGACCATTTTTGTGAAAAGTGTCTTCAACGTCAAAAAAACAGCATCTACATTTATGATTTTTTGACCCCAATTACAAAATGCTAATAATCTTTTTTGATTATCATGTTCAAAAGAAAAACTAAACAAAACGAATACAGGAGGCTAAGGAATGCTTATAAAAAAGCATTAAAAGGGAGTAACCTAAAACCCTATAGAAAGTACTGTACTGCTCCAAGGATCCCTGGCACATACCCTACAAAATAATATCTAGCAGAACAAACAAACAATCCCAAACGAATACAATTTAAGATAAAGACGGAAAGTGGACGTGGAAACCAATTTGGCGTTGCTAGAAAAATACTTCCCACATAACAACAAAGACAACCCAAAGCAAAGAGAGATAAGAATCAAATCCACAGAACTGCCAATTGGAACCAATAAACCTCCCTTCACCGAAAAAGAGGTGACAAAAATATGTAAATAGTTAAAAAGCGCCCGGATCTGATAGCCTCACATGGCCAATCATAAAAAGAACTATCACTGTAGATGTAAACTGGTGACGAACTACTTTAACAAGTGCCTGGACCTGGGAGAATTCTCAGAAATCTTCAAAGTGGCAAAGATCGTATGGATACTTCCTGGAAAACAACTCCTTGCTAAATACCGAGCAATGCGGCTTCAGACAAGCAAGAACCACAACAATGGCTATTAAAAAAGCACTAGACAACAACAAAGAATAAGGGAAACACAGCCTAGTGGTGACACTAGATCTCAAAAACCCCTTCAAGACAAGAAAGAAATCTTGCAAGAATGTGCTAACTGGGCGCAAACGCATAAAGGCACGTAGGCGGAGAAAAAAACAACCGGCAAGGCAGTACATACGACCACAATTAATAAAAATAAAAAACCTACCAACCAAAATGTCCAACACAATAAAATATCTTGGCATTACCATCGACATCAAAAGACACTTTATAGAACACCTAAGAAAAGTCAGAAGAAAGCTAGAACAACTGGCTGTTTGCAGTAGCAGGAAAAACATGGGGATGGAAAACAGAAATACTAAGCCAAGTGTATAATCGGGCTGTGAAGGAAGAAAACGAAGCCACGGGTAAAAGAAATCCTTGATTCTATAACTAGACCAATATTATTAGGAATAACGAAAACCTAAAGGAAAACACCCACTAGAGAACTGGAAGTAATAGCCGGAACAGGCCCGATATAGGCGGAAATAACGGCAGTGTGCGAGATACAGAAAGTAGAACCAGAAACACCAGTGGGGGGCATATTCAGCCGGCACTAAATGCCACTCTATTCAAGGAAAGTATAAAAACGAAGAAAAATCATTTCGCAATTTACACAGACGGGTCAAAAAACGAGGAAAGAGTAACATCAGTTGCAATAACTAAAAAAGAAAATCAAGAACTGGTAGAAATCATCGAAGGACAATTGCCCGACTATAGTAGTAGCACACAAGCCGAAATAGCGAGTATCCAACTAGCGCTAGAATGGATTAATATACATGCAATCCCAGGATGCACAGCTATCATCAAAATTGACAAGACGGCAATAACGCAAATACGTAGCACGAAATGAAAAAGCTCATAGACGAGCAGTAAGTTACACGGGCAATAAGTGGTTAAGTGTAGAGCTGTCTAAACAAGTGGCCAAGCAAAAAAACACTAAAAAGAAAATAGAAATATGACGAAAGACATGGGAAGAGGCAAGTGAGGGTAGACAACTATACAGAATAGTAGCCACAGTAAGACCAGGGAGATTACAACTTACAGTGGACGCGCTGAGGGTAGCTACGGGGCATGGACCCTTCCGTGAATACTACAGTAGGTTCAACCCAACAAACATAGAAAAATTATGTCATTGCAAAAACAATATAAGAGAGAAATGGCCGCTAATTAATGAAAATCAAAAGAATAAAAAAAAAATAACAAAAATACTGAACGAAACACTACCTTCTTTTATTCTAGATGAAGAAAGATAATGACAGGTAATAACAAGTAACAGGTATAAGCTACAGGACGGAAGGGATCGGGGCAGTGGCATACTAGACAAGAGTAGTATACATGAATTTTAAAGAGAGGATGAGTTCCAAGAGTAAGGGGGAAGCAGATCAGTCACCTGCATCATAAAACAAAATTCAACAGGCGTGTGAAGATCTTCCGTGGACGGGGCCTAACCGGAGAAATGGTGTATAAAGATAACCACCTAGGCTGGACCCTTTCGATCTCCTCTGTACCTGCAGGGCGAGAGCGAGCGGAGGTGCCACCTTAAGGGAAAGATAACCAGCTATTAATCTATATAATAGCGCACTTCCACGGCCGGAATCTATACTAAGATAAGAATGTCTTCCGGGTTTTGACAGTGTCATTGTTGTTGTAACCGAAGTTGCCAACGTTTTGCCAACTTTCGTAAGGGGCTTCATCAGGGCGTGAGATAAATCGCAAAACTTCAAACAAGCAACCGAAATCTAACTAAGAACTTCTTAAAAGTTAGGTTATCCACTTTTGTAACAAGCCATAATATAAACTCTGAAAAAGTGAGAAAGAAATGATAACTTGAAAAAGCAAACAAAAATCTAACAAAGAACTACTACCGAGTTAGGTAATCAACTTGTGAACCAAGCCAGATTCTCAGGTTGGCAAATAGAAAAGGCACGATGAATCAAAGATTCAATAGTAGAACGTTTCTGTGCAGGATGATGATGAGACGAAGCATGAAGGTATCTGTCCGTATGGGTGGGTTTGCGATAAACAGAATGGCCCAGAAATCCGTCGGGCTTACGAGTCACAAGAACGTCAAGAAATGGAAGAGAACCATTACTTTCGATTTCCATAGTAAATTTGTTATCTAAGTGTTGATTGTTAAGATGATCAAGAAACTTAGACAATTCAAGATGACCATGAGATCAAACAATAAACGTGTCGTCAGCATACCTAAACCACACTTCAGGTTTTAATATTGACGATTCCAAAGCAACCGTTTCAAAGGATTCCATAAAAAAAGTCTTCGTAAGAACCCTAATATTATTGTTCTTCCAGCCGACAAAGGCAACGCTGCTGTAGTTTTGAATCAAATTGATTATGTTACGAAAATCAATTCTATTTTGTCTGAGGAAACTTACGGTCTTCTAACTCACAACCCCACTTCGAAGATTGAACGTGAAGTCAGCCAAATCATCAAATCTTCCAATCTACCTCCTGAAACTAAACGTCGACTTACCCCATTAGATTCTAAACCACCTCATCTATACGGACTTCCCAAAATTCACAAACAAGGTATTCCTTTTCGACCTATCGTCAGTACTATCCAATCTCCTACCTACAAGCTAGCCAAATTCTTGTCCAACATTCTTTGCGAGTTTACAGGTAAAACCTCTTCTCACATCCTCAACTCTAAGCATTTTATTCAACGTCTAGAAACTATAAAACTTGAACCCCAAGATCTTCTCGTGAGCTTTGATGTTACTTCACTTTTTACTAAAGTTCCTATTAAGGATTCGCTTATTATAATCAAACAGATTCTGTCTCAACATGGCAAGAACTTGAGTTTGGTTCCTCGTATTGATAGTGTCTATCCTCTACTTACTTCCAATGTGATAACAAGTTGTACGAACAGGTTTCTGATGCTGCTATGGGTTCTTCTCTACCACCTGTTGTAGCTAACATTTTTATAGAATCCTTTGAAACGGTTGCTTTGGAATCATCAATATTAAAACCTAAAGTGTGGTTTAGGTATGTTGACGACACGTTTATTGTTCGGTCTCATGGTCATCTTGAATTGTCTAAGTTTCTTAATCATCTTAACAATCAATACTTAGATATCAAATTTACCACGGAAATCGAAAGTAATGATTCTCTTCCATTTCTTGACGTTCTTCTGACTCGTAAGCCCGACCGAGTTCTGGGCCATTCTGTTTATCGAAAACCCACCCATACGGACAGATACCTTCATGCTTCGTCTCATCATCATCCTGCACAGAAACGTTCTACTATTGAATCTTTGGTTCATCGTGCCTTTTCTATTTGCCAACCTGAGAATCTAGACTCGGAACTCCGTCATCTTACTAGAACCTTAGTGAACAATGGTTATGTAAAGCGAGATATTCATGGAGTTATTAATCGTCGTCTACATCTACGTACTCGATTACGTAAGGACGTTTCTACTGCCGAATCGAACCCGAAATTGGCCTTTTTACCCTAAATTCACAAGGTTACAGATCAAATAGGGAAACTTCTTCGTAAGAATGGTATTAAACCCATATTCAACTCGACAGGTAAAATCTCTCAGATTCTTCCTTTTTTTTTCCTACACTTTCATCTCAAGGTGTATACCAAATTCCTTGTTCATGTGGTTTAGTCTAGAGGGGAACGAGAACGTCTATAAAATATCACGACAAACAAGGTTCGGTGGGTCAAATAGACCAAAGGCCCAGGATTCCGAAAGCCTAAAAGTCAAGTAAATAAGGGAGCTATTTTACTTTGACACATTATTGGCCCACTCTGTATATTAGGCATAGAATTTATGGTGGTAAACCAAGATATGAAGAACTAATATTAGAGGAAAACAATTTAATTTGGTATAATAAATGTTCATACACTAAGTAATCTAAAACTAGACATGGAGGATAAGAGAATAATATATACAACCAGAATCGTAAATATCACGATACTTATTAAAAACATTCAATATTTACGATATATGTACATACATACATAGGATGTTTCCAAAACTTCTTAAATATTGTTTAATAAAAATTTACGTTTTTCAAAATCTTGCTCAAAAAACTCAGACACGTAAAAAACTGATTATGACAATCTCCAATTTTGTTTGAATTACCTATGCTGATGTGTACTACCAAAACATAACAAAATTGTTTTCAAGTTCCTTCAGAACCAAAAAATATTTAGTTCATCAAATAATCTAATTTTATAACTGATATTTATTTATAAACTTCCGTAACCATAAATAAGTACAAGCGTGTGGACACAACGTTGCAATTTACAAAATAAGATCATCCCGTGCCAATTTAAAAATACACTATACTTAAGTTCAGGAATTTGTAAAATTGCCGTTAGAACCAAAATACAAAATACAAACAATGATCTTAATGGTAATTTCTAATAAAACCAAGTAATTAAGTGCCGGTTAAAAACCACTTTACCGTAACAGTTTCACGTCCACATAATTTCTTACTAAATTGCTAGTGAACACGGATCCGCTTCTTTGTTAAGCAAAAAGCGTGCGTAATCAATTAGTACCTGCACACGACAAAATTCCATAATGCTTAGGCGAAATTCGTCTTCTAAATTTAGTTTAATAGACATGCCAAATATTCACAGAAAGGCATCTTCGTCGTGTCCTTTCCATAGTTTCCAAATATATCCAAAAACCGTTATAATGCACAATGAGGTTTAAGCACTCAAGCTCAAATACAATCAATATTTTGTAAAAGAAAAACTGGAAGAACGCTTCTTTACAGATTGACAATACAAACTCAAACAATAGTCTTCAATAATTAACCTTTTTTAGAAGTTTGCAAAACGCGAAAGTAGAAATCCTTCGGCTTTATTTCTTCTAAACATTGTCTAAGTTATTTTTAGTTTTTGTTGATAATAATTTGCATTGATTTTTAAATTTAATGTCTTAGGTTACAGGAAATGAATTTATTAATTCTCTCTTATTCATAAGTATTCTTTAAATGTTATTTGTTTTATTATGCACCAGAATTGCTTTAATTTTG
Source organism: Aquatica leii (assembly GCA_035610365.1). Classification (NCBI taxonomy): domain Eukaryota; kingdom Metazoa; phylum Arthropoda; class Insecta; order Coleoptera; family Lampyridae; genus Aquatica; species Aquatica leii. The sequence continues at coordinate 40,249,253 of CM069439.1, forward strand.
AAAAGTTTACATTTTATTATAATTTACTTTAACTTTTAACATATTTTTGAACACTACTAGTGCTTTATTTCTACAAGTATTTAAAAACAAAGAAAAAGCATACAAGAGCAATCGGATGAAATCAAATTTGGTACACAAAAAATTTAGAAAACCAAAAACAAAGAGATGAAAAAAGTTGAAATTTATTTTCTTCTGTTTTTTACGCCATAATTCTCAAGTGATACAGATTATACTGGTCTGCATGAAAATCGGCCCTGATACCATTCTTGACGATTCTTATGTAAAATGACCTCCTGAATCCAAAAATGAGCTCCGTTTTTACCCATCACCCAACTATTTTCGGGGAACCCCATTTTAATTTTATTTTTTGCATTTTTTTTAGAATTTTAACTTATAGCCGTTAAACATCCCAAAGCAGGTAATAAAATTTATACCAAAGTATATGGCAAAAGTTTTGCTATAAAATGTATATAGAAACAACAATAAAATACAAATTTATAAGAACAGTAAAAAAATATCAATAAACAGTTAGGAAGATTCACTGCACGACGCTGGCGATCTCAATACCACATGCAGGTTTGAACAGGAATTTTCGACAGGCTTGAACTTGCATTACTCTTCTCATTATAGTATATTACATTGTTTGCTTAACTGTTTCGATCAGTACATCTATAGCTGTTGCAGAGTTAACTTGTCGACGTTTTAAACGCGCTGGATTTTGTGTTCATTTTTGTTCATTTGTGTAAAACAGTAAAACTACTTTTACTCCGGATTTTTTCAAGTGACTAAGTGTGATTTGTGGTTAATGTCAGGCGTTGAATTACTTTAATTATGCCACGTGAGTGTAAAAATCATCCCGATAGCTTCTGCTATGTCTGCGAGGAATTAACTTTAAAAGCGCAACGAAAACCCCTTTCTCCGCTTGTTAAAACAGCTTATAAATTGTACTTTGATTGTCAAGTTGGCGACCAGGACAAGACTTGGGCTCCATCAGTTTGCTGTACGACTTGTTACAGTAGTTTGACCAAATGGCTCAAAGGTACCCGTAAATCAATGCCATTTGCTGTGCCCATGGTTTGGCGTGAACCTCGCTGTCATCTTACAGATTATTACTTTTGTATGACTTCCACTGTCGGGTTTTCGAACAAAAGTAAGCATACAATTCAGTATCCCAATATTCCGTTAGCTCTAAGACCTGTTCCTCATAACGATACTTTGCCCGAATGATACGTTCAATGATGATGAAGAGTATTCCGCAGATTTAGTTTCTCGGCAACCTCATCTGCTCACTCAATAGGAATTAAATGATCTTGTCAGGGATTTGCAGTTACCCAAGACTAAATCTCAGCTCCTAGGATCGCGACTTCAACAGTGGAATCTCTTAGAAAAGGGAGTAAAAATATCTTCTTACAGGACCAGACAAGCAACCCTAAATTGTCTTTTCTCAGACGATAAAGGTTTAGTGTTCTGCCCTAATGCAAATTTATTGATGACAGAGCTACAGATGCCATGTGACCCAGACAAATGGAGACTGTTTATAGACTCATCAAAAACAAGCTTAAAAGTTGTCCTGTTGACAAATGGGAATGACTTCCCATCAGTTCCAGTTGTATACTCTGTTGATATGAAGGAAACGTACGAAAACATCTTCAGAATCCTTGATAAAATTAGTTATCATAATTATAAGTGGAAACTTTGCGCTGACTTAAAAGTTGTTGCTCTACTCACGGGCCTGCAATCAGGATTCACAAAATATTGCTGCTTCCTTTGAGAATGGGATAGCCGAGCCCGAGATAAACATTACATCGTACGGGACTGGCCTCTGCGAGAAAATCTTATTTCTGGTCAGAAAAATGTCGCCCACAATCCTTTGGTTCCGAAGGAAAATATTTACTTACCACCTTTACACATCAAGCTTGGATTGATCAAGCAGTTTGTGAAAGCAGTGGACAAGACAGATGGCGCATTTCAATTTTTGAAAACTAAATTTCCTCGTCTTAGCAAAGCTAAAATCAAAGAAGGCGTTTTTGTTGGTCCCCAGATTAGACAATTCTTCCAAGATTCGACGTTTATTGAACACCTAAATCGAAAAGAAAAACGAGCTTGGCTTGCATTTCAAAACGTTTGTAAGAACTTCCTGGGTAACCACAAAAATGAAGATTATGTGGCTCACGTCGAGAAACTGCTTTTAGCGCACAAGGACATAGGATGTAACATATCTCTTAAAGTTTACTTCCTTCACTCACATCTGGACTTTTTCCCTGAAAATTTAGGAGCAGTCTCGGATGAACACGGGGAAAGGTTCCATCAAGACATCGCTAAGCTGGAGAAGAGATTTTCAGGGAAGTGGAATGCAAGCATATTGGCGAAGTACTGCTGGTTTTTGAAACGAGAGAGCTGTACCTCAGTGTATAAAAGGAAAGCAAGCACCAAGTAACGATGAATATCTTTTTATTTATTACTGTTTATAGTTAAAATAGTTCTTTTTCCCATTTAAATTAAATTCATGTTCATATATTTATTATTATAATAATTATTATAATTATTATTATCGTTCGATAAATAAATTATAATTAATTTATCGAAAAGTGGTAAAATTATAGATTTGGGGCTCCCTCGAAAATGGTGGGTGATGGAAGAAAACGGAAGACATATTTGGATTCAGGACGTCATCTCCATAAGAATCACCCGGAATAGTGTCAGGGCACGATAAAAAATATTTTTTTGCAGACCAGTGTTATAATACACGATTTTTCCCAAAATTCTACAACAATTTTTAATACTCACAAAATACTCGCAACTACATAAAATCCCCAAATTTTGTGGTTTTCCACTACAATTAGCAACGCTGCTTATGCAGCATGTGGTCGAGCGTTGTTCAACAGTAGCGAAGTGCTTCGATTGACCAATCTTAGCTGCCTCCTCGTTTCATCCAGTTCGTGGCAGTAGACATCGGCCGTGATCGATTCGCCAGGTTTCATGTAGCTGTGATGGATTACACCTGAGCTAAACCACCAAACACTCACCATAAGTTTTTTTTACATACATTTTTTTCGCGCAATGTTTTGGTGGTTCATCGTAATTCAACCACTGAGATGAACGTCTGGTGTTATCGTAAAAAGTCCATTTCTCATCACAGATAACAATCCGATTTAAAAATAGATCGTTATTGTACCGACACAACACAGAAACACAATGAGATACAGTGCCTACTTGTCCAGATTTGTCCCCTTGCAAATTTCATCCGAACGAGTCAATATTGTTTTCTTGGTTACACCAAACATTAACAATAATTCAAGTTCACTTGGACCGGGATTCGCTTCCACTGCGGCTTTCAGGTGATCGTTATCCACCCGAGTCCCAGGTCGTCGACGAAAAAAAAGTTATGTAAAAATGTGAAGAATGAAGTAGCAGTTGAATGTGGCCTTTCAACAATCTACTCATTTCATACTACACGACCTGTACAACAATTAAAAAATGTAGTTTTTATTTTTCATGGAAATCATCATAAGTATGAACTTTCAGTTAAAGGAATAATGAAGCTATTAGAATGCTATCTCAGAAACTCAGATTTCCAGGAAAAAGACATTCTTCGGTCATGACGACAGCCTTTCAATTGGTTCATCTCTATTACCAATTATTGCCAACATCTCATGGACTGGTTCGAATCTCAGGCAATAGAGTAAGCTAATTGCCAACTAGATCACTTTCTGCATTATCTAAACAACATCAAGCCACCTATCAAATTCACCATGAAAAAAAAAAAAGAAAACATACTACCATTCTTGGATGTTCACGTGAAGACAAACAATGGAAGAATCCATACAGCTGTTTTTTTCAGAAAACTAACACATACTGACCAATATCCGAACCACGCATCCAACCACTCAACAACAACGGAGAAACGAATAGAATTCGACAGAGCCCACACTTTATGTAACACAGTGAAAGAACTTCAAGAAGAAATCAAAAACATAAAAAAGCTAAAACAAACTGGTTATCCAAAAAAAAAAGATACAATATCGTTTCTTCAGACAATTATTTTAAAATCATATTTAAGTGCATATTTTTAAGACATTTTTTCTGTATATTTCAATGTTTTTAAGTACATAACTATGCCTACAAAAAAACTTTTAGAATTTATTTTAAAAGGCAATTTAGACATAATAAATAACGGAGAAGCGCCTACGTTTATAACCGTGTCGCGCAGTGACGTTATTGACCTTACGCTTGCTAGTCCAAAAGCGAGCAAAGTGATAAAAATGTGGCATGTATCAGATAAGCCTTCTTTATCTGATCATAGATACATTCGATTCAACATTGAATCAGACAGGGAACTCGTAATAGAAAACAGAAACCCGAGAGAAATCAACTGGGATTTGTTCAATGAAACTTGAGCGGGCTGAATCAGGAACTGTCCCACAGTTGCAAGATCAACGCAGGAGCTAGAACTAATGACGGATAGTATTGTTAATTCATTAAAATCCGCATTTGAAGCAAGCTGCCCAAAAACTGTCAAACGAACGCCCAACAAGATAACTTGGTGGATCAGGGAGCTTGACAAAGCAAGGGCACGCACCAGAAAGCTATTTAATACAGCCAAAAAAAGCGGAGACAGATGAATACAAAACCAGCCTCACAATATACAACAATTCCATTAAAAAGGCAAAGAGAGACTCATCGAGAAGGTACTGTAGGGATGTAGAAAACGAACCTAGTCCTCGACTCCAAAAAGCTCTGAGCAAAGACCGCACTGAAAACATTGGTTCTTTGCTGACCGAAAACGGAAAGTTTATAGACTCGGTTGAAGGAACTTTGCAAGAACTACTGCAAAAACACTTCCCGGGTTCGCCGTTAACTGAAGTTCCTAAGCACCAAGACCTAGAGGTACCAAACAGACAGGCACCCAAAAGGAACTGGGATTTAGCGAGAAAAATAATCAATCCTGAAAACCTAGAATGGGGAATCAATACATTTAAACCATTTCAGTCTCCAGGAGTCGATGGAATTTATGCCATCATGCTGCAAAAAGGATTTGCTGCTCTTCGAAACGCAGTATGCAAAATTCTCAGAGCCAGCTTAGCACTTTCGCACATACCAGCTGGCGGATTGCAAAATCCTACAGACCGATCACCTTAACTTCTTTCATCTTAAAACTACTTGAAAAAGTAGTCGACACGTATATACGGGACACTAAAGGCTTTGCCTTTGCACCGAAACCAGTATGCTTACCAATCTGGAAAATCTTGCGAGCTAGCAATTCATCAACTAGTAAGCAGATAAAAATGCAATCCAATACAATGATATTGCATTGGGTGCTTTTCTAAATATTGAAGGAGCATTTGACAATACTACCTTCACCTCAATTGCAAGGGCAATGGAGAAAAAAGAAATCACACCTCTAGTACGAAACTGGGTCAACTGAATGCTCAGGAATCGGACGGTAACAGCTACTTTGTACGGTAGCACTGTGGGAGCCATAGTGGGTGGCGGATGTCCACAAGGCGGGGTGCTATCACCTCTACTGTGGTGCCTCGGCATGGACGGCCTACTACAAGAACTAGAAGACGGCGGGGTATTTGCTTTAGGATACGCCGACGATCTCACCATTATCACAAACGGGAAATTTGGGACAACTGTATCGAACATAATGCAAAGTGCACTAAACACCGTCGAAAAATAGTGCAAAAAAGAGGGACTATCAGTGAACCCAGGTAAGACGGCAATTGTTCCGTTTATGTACGGAGTTACGCTCTCGATGACAAAAGAAGTAAAACATCTGAGACTTACTCTTGATACTAGACTGACATTCAATGCTCATCTAGAAAAAAAGCCATCAGAGTTCTTAATACAACCAAACAGATGGTCGGGTACACATGAGGATTGAAACCCACAATGACCAAATGGTTATATACTATGGTAAGACTCATCATCACATACGGCGCGCTTGTATGGAGTGAGATAATCGATCATGTCTCACAGCTAAGCAGCACTACTGGCGCTAAGATCACCAGTAATAAACTCTAAACTGATTATGGCATAAAGTCTGGAAATATTGGCAACTCGCCAACCAGTGCAGCTCATCTGGGTACCAAAAGACCAGAATGTAAAGGGTAACCTAATGGCGGACGCACTAGCAAAAAAGGGCACAACAGGGACATATATCGGACCCGAACCCGTTTTCGGAACCGCATAAGAGACCGGAAAAGAAATAATTCGCAGCAAACTTGCAGCAGAGCATAAAAAAACTATGGAAAAACTCTTCAGGGATGAGGCAGGCAAAACTTTTCCTTACAGAGCCACAATTAAACACTCAAACTGCACTATAAAGCATGAGTCGACAAAAATGAAGGAAACTCACGGGACAAATTACAGGGCACTTTGGTCTTAACAAACATATGCATAAAATAGGACTGTAAAGTAGTCCTCTATGCCGAGGATTATTGGAGGACGACGAGACTCCGCACCATCTGCTGTGCAAACGTGAAGCGTATCAAATGCAACGCACAACGATTCTCGGAAAACCAAAGCTAACCGATGATGAGTTGAAAAAAGCCCCTTGGAATAAACGTCTGGATTTCATTGACGAAACAGAATTAATGAGGGAATAATAAATCAGAGGTGCACAAAAGGACCAAGGAGACGAACCACCTCTTAAATTAAATTTTAAAAAATGCCTGCAATAACGTTCTCGTTAAGTGCTTAGGTACCTCATTAACAATTTATTTCGTTCAACTGCATATGAATTAATTTAACCGAATCACTACTACAAACAATTCTTAATACTAAATCGATTTAAAGGGTTTGTAAAACAACCAGTCGACATGCATACTTTTTAAAACGAATCGATTGAAGCAACAATAGGAACTGAACGAATTTCACGGATTCGAATGATTCGATTTACTAAAGTGAACGATTCCCCTAACTATTCTCTTTTCTATATTTATATCGTAGGTGTGTGTGTTTTTTATGTTAACTGCATTGTATACAGGGTGATTTTTTGAAAACGATCTACCCACATCCACTTAGTGTGCAAAATGGCGAAACTGGTCAATTTTGGTTGTGAGTGGATCACTTAATTAGTGTAGCTTTAGACCTGCAGGTGCATTCTCTTCGTCAAGGCTGCAGACCCTCTAAAATATAAAATGGAAAAACAGGTTTAGGCTTTCATATTCATCAGTTCGTAAAATGACAAAATTCATAGGTTCCGTCCTCATAAAATGAAAATTGTCCAAGAGCTTGGTGAAGATGATTACGACAGACGAATAGAGTTTTGTGAGACTATGTCGAATTTAGTCACTTTGTAAAACGTGTCTGCTTCAGTGATCAATTCAGCTTTACTTTACATGGCTCTGTTAATAAACACAATGTGCGTTACTGGAGCGACGAGAACCCCGATTTTGTCTTACTCAAGATTCCCAAAAACTGAATGTTTGTGGATGAGTTCTTGGGAATGCTGTCATTGAGCCCATATTCATAAATGAAACATTAACTGGTAAAAATGTTAGAAAACATAGTAGTAGCAAGATTTAGAAGGAAATCAAATGTTAGACGAAAATGACTTCTTCTTCCAAGCAGATGGAGCCTGCCGCCTTAAACGTTCGTAATTGACTTAACAACAGATTGCCGAACCATTGGATTGGCAAACGTGGGGCAATTGAGTGACCAGCACGATCACCAGACTTAAAGACAGAGTTTAGATTTTTCTCTCTGGAGCCATTTGAAGTCAGTGATATACAAAACACAACCAACTAATTTGGAGGACTTACGACAAAGAATTGTTGATGAATGCAAGCGAATTTGAAAACCGGATCTACTACTGTATGAAGCAAAACGCTGCTAATTCAAGCAACTCTTGTAAAATTCAACTTTTAAACGATAAGAATTGTTTCTTTGAAGACACATTTTTTTCCATCATTCATGGTGTGTTTCTTTACTTATTAATTGACCTTTAACTGATTGCTTGAAGTTAAACTCTAAACAGTGGTTCACACATTAGTTTCATCAAAACGCCCATCTTGGGGCGTTTGACTTTCCCAAGCGTTGATTTTATTAACAATAGGAGCCCTACAACAATGTTGTTCAGAAAAAACATGAACGTGGGCTATGCTGCAAAACAAACCGTTTTCCCAAAAACTAATCGTAGAAATTAAAAACTACTACATAGCCAAAGACGAATCAGGACGTCACGGCGCGACCGTTACGGCACCGCCATTACGACGCGGCCATTTCGGCGCCAAATTCTAGACAAAGAAATGAACCCTTTATTTTTTTGCAGTAGTATCTTTCGTAGTATCTTGTTCAATGGCGTAGCCGCATCCACTTTTTGTGTCAAAGTCAAACTTTCGCACATTTTGTACAGAGTGGTGATTACTTTAACACATTAATCAATTGTTTTTTGGTTTCAAACTTTGGTAACTCACTTCGAGAAGCAAGTTTAGCACGAATAAGTCCGTATCTTGTTCGTTGCCATATACTGAAGAAGAAGCTTCCGTTACCAGCTTTATCGTTCAACCGCCTGAGTGTGGCAAGGTAACTTCAAAATGCTGATGTCAGGAACGTCTAAAATCATATTTTCGAAATCCTCAGTCGAAATATGTCTTATTAATGGTGGTTCGGTAACTTCAGAGGACTGCCAATTGATCATATCGATGTACTCTTCGGCTTTGAAATTAAGTTTGGGCACTTGAAACACCCGAATAGTGCCCTGATTACGACTTGATGCTCTACGTCTACACTTGAGAATCCGCCGTAAACCTAATTCCCGAACGTATTTTCGTTCATCAGCTAACATCGCCAACAGAATGTTTTCAGGATGGCCGAAATACGCATTTCTTTGTAATATTGGATCCACTATATTCTTAAGTTCGTCAGATAGGTAACGACACTTCTTGATAATTCCAAAGAAATGTTTAGATCCGTCCTTGCAAGTAGACTTGGTTTTAATCTCAAACCAGCTAGAAGAGTATACCTTGATCACATATTTAGCTAAAGTTTTCAGTTCCATTGATGGTTCTATTGTAGCTACATATAACCTGAGAGTTCGGTTTGCGGTTGTTAACCAGCGCGAGTGTGACATCTTCCCAGGATCCCGCAAGGATAAAGACGATGATCTATTACCTCTAAAAATTTCATTACATATATCGAAGAGATATTTCTGATCCGTACTCAGTTCATTTGGATCAATAATCGGCAATTCCGCTTGCATTGGCTCGCGCAATTTTCTAGCATCTTTCCAATTGCACTAGAGAATCCTTTAGGATCATTTGTCTTTCCATCTAGGTGTTGCATTAAGTGGCGAAGAGGTAACTCATTAGTGTGTAATAAACATATCTGCCATTGTAATGGACGATCTATGGACTTTTCTAGTTGTTGGATAACACCATTTTTCAAACCTGTATTTATGACAGTACCATCGCATCCAACTGCTTGCAATTCATCTACATTGCAATTGGCATGAAAATCCTTTAAGAATGTCATGATACTTAATGCGATATTTGTAGCACATCCATATATTGGTGTGATATGGCCGAGGTATTTACAATTAGGCTCTGAAATTAACACAATATGTTCTTCTGTGACAGTTTTCTTGTAATATTTCGTGCCTATTTTTTCTTGCTGAATTGTCTTGTCTTTCCTACCGTCGAAATAAAGTCCTTTAACTGCTGATGATTTTTTTCCTGATTATTCTCGGAGTTCTGTCCGTCTTTTCTACTGTTCTCTCCTTATTTTACTTCTATCCACTATTTTTGACGGATTTTCCTTTGATATAACTTGAAAATCCTGGAGAACGGCGCTTACTAGTATTGAGACTGATCGATCCGATATTGCGTAATTTAATTAGTTTTCCAAAACCCCAAGAAAGTAGTGTTTGAGATTATGTTGACGGTTCTGAAATTTCTGAAGTTGCAAGCTCTTCTACGGAAGTTGTAATACCTGAGATTACAAGTGTAAATGTTTCTTTAAGTGTCTTTGTTGTAATGTCTGGAACCTTAGATGCTAATAATCGAGATACTTCAGCTTTCCTTGCAAAACTCTTTTGAAGAATTTGGCTGGTTTTCTTATTAATATTACCAATTGCCATCTTACGAGCTGTTCGTTGGTCCACTAGAAAATCTCTTTCTCGTTTAGGTACTTTAATTTTGCACAATTACAGAAGTTTTTACATTGGCAGACGGATATATCAAATAGCGTTTTTTCACTGAGCTCTCACTTTTTCTTGGGATTTCTTTTTGTTCTTTTTTATAGCATTATATTTTTCATTAAGGTTCGCTATCAAGCTCAAAATTCTTTGATCAGAAATTATTGGAATTTATGCTTTTTGCCATATATTTTTCAAATCCGCCAGTACAGCTCTGGAACCTACACCACAAATAATACCTCATAACATCTGAGTTTGTAGGATGTACATTGCCATCAAATTCCTTGGATAAACCGAACACTTCACAAAACGATTCTTTACGTGTTTTCGACATTTCTATATTACGAAAAATGTTCTGACAACCGCGAAAGTGAACTAAACAGACACTGAAATATGCGAGTGACTTGAGCCGAGACGTTGTATTATTAGGACATGCGCACTGCGCCCCAATTGCGCAGACGCAGTGATCTAAAATATTATTACACTGATTTTAGGTTAAAATTGCTGTTCTAGTGAATACTTCGATAAAGAAGGGCGAAGAGAAACCTCAAGATCATATTGGAAATGTTTCAAATTTTAATCACTAACTAGTTACCTCAAGACACGTCTTTTGACACTACAAATTTCACTCCACACTAGTGCATATGCAGGTCTCAACGTTTCGGCATTTTGCACATAACGTTTTTGTTTTCTAGATATTTAGGGTGGATCGTTTTCAAAAATTCACGTTGTATGATAACATCTAAAAAGTAATTTTAATAAAAAAATATTTGATATTATTGTATTCTAAAAATATTTGTATTGCTTATTTAGCTTTGTTTTACCGAGCTACGTAACATTACTTTATTTTAACATATGTAAATCACGTTATCATCGAGTTACTTTGTGCTTTTAATGTTCTTGGAAAGAATGTGCAGTTCTTAGCATAACAACTTAATTTAACTACGTCTTATGTGATAACATTCTTTTGTATTTATTTTTATTTTTAGTGTCAGCAAATTACTGAGAAGAAATGTGTAGTTCTTAGAACAGTGAATTAAATATCATAACATTACATCTTATTTGTTGACGATGTCAACAAACTATTTAAGGCAATAGGTCCGTAACTTTCGATTCATTTAGCTCAAAATTTTGACTTGTATTGATGCTATAATTTCATCTTCTAGATTAACATCCTCTGAATCAGATACAAGCTGTATGTATGTATTGCTTTTTAACCAATAAATATTTATTTCTTGATTTATTTATTTTTTTAAAGCGGATATTAACACAAAGTCCCAAGAAAGATTTCCAAATACTAGAAGAATTCCTGATAGGAAAATATTTGAAAGAGTGGATCGTTGTTTGAGAGACAGGTAAAAACTACGAGGTTTAATTTTTTACTTGTACTTGATGATGCGCTTTTTCCTGAAGCCTTTCCGCAAAAGATGAAATTTTTTAATTGAGTTTTAGATCAACAAAGAAACGATGCCAATTTTATTGGTTCAGTTCTCGTTACTCACGAAACTGGATTTTCTAAAAACGGCTTATAAACTTCCATAATTTGTATTTGTGGACAAAAAAAAATCTCCATGCATCTCTTATAAAATAATAAGAATCATCAGCATCAATTTGAACCCATCGACGTGTGGACCGGAATAATCGGCAATCATTTAATTAGACCATTTGTATAGCCAAAAAGGTTAACTGGATAACTTTATTTTGGAATTTTTTCAAAACAATTTGCCAGAACTTTTAGATCTACCTCTGGCAATACGACGTGTTATGTGAGGAGGAACCGCGGCTTGGCCTCCTCGATCACCTGACAAAACCCTTAGATTTTTTTGTGGAGCTACTTTTTGAAAAATAACCTACACCACAAATAATACCTGATAACATCTGAGTTTGTAGGATGTACATTGCCATCAAATTCCTTGGATAAACAGAACACTTCACAAAACGATTCTTTACGTGTTTTCGGCATTTCTATATTACGAAAAACGTTCTGACAACCGCGAAAGTGAATTAAACAGACACTGAAATATGCGAGTGACTTGAGCCGAGACGTTGTATTATTAGGACATGCGCACTGCGCCCCAATTGCGCAGACGCAGTGATCTAAAATATTATTACACTGATTTTAGGTTAAAATTGCTGTTCTAGTGAATACTGCGATAAAGAAGGGTGAAGAGAAACCTCAAGATCATATTGGAAATGTTACAAATTTTAATCACTAACTAGTTACCTCAAGACACGTCTTTTGACACTACAAATTTCACTCCACACTAGTGCATATGCAGGTCTCAACGTTTCGGCATTTTGCACATAACGTTTTTGTTTTCTAGATATTTCGGGTGGATCGTTTTCAAAAATTCACGTTGTATGATAACATCTAAAAAGTAATTTTAATACAAAAATATTTGCTATTATTGTACTCGAAAAATATTTGTATTGCTTATTTAGCTTTGTTTTACCGAGCTACGTAACATTACTTTATTTAAACATATGTAAATACGTTATCATTGAGTTACTTTGTGCTTTTAATGTTCTTAGAAAGAATGTGCAGTTCTTAGCATAACAACTTAATTTAACTACGTCTTATGTGATAACATGCTTTTGTATTTATTTTTATTTTTAGTGTCAGCAAATTACTGAGAAGAAATGTGTAGTTCTTAGACCAGTGAACTAAATATTATAACATTACATCTTATTTATTTTTATTAACAATGTCAACAAACTATTTAAGGCAATAGGTCCGTAACTTTCGATTCATTTGGCTCAAAATTTTGACTTGTATTGATGCTATAATTTCATCTTCTAGATTAACATCCTCTGAATCAGATACAATAACCAATAAATATTTATTTCTTGTTTAATTTATTTTTTTAATATCGGATATTATCACAAAGCCCCAAGAAAGATTTCCAAATACTAGAAGAATTCCTGATAGGAAAACATTTGAAAGAGTGGATCGTCGTTTAAGAGACAGGTAACAACTACGAAATTTTATTTTTTACTTGTACTTATCGAATGATGCGCTTTTTCCCGACGCCTTTCCGCAAAAGATGGAATTTTTTAATTAGGTTTTAGATCAACAAAGAAACTATGCAAATTTTATTGGTTCAGTTCTTATTACTCACGAAGCTGGATTTTCTAAAAACGGCATTATAAACTTCCAAAAAAAATCTTCATGCATCTATTATAAAGAATCATCAGCATCAATTTGAACCCATCGACGTGTGGGTCGGAATAATCGGGAAACATTTAATTAGGCCATTTGTATAGCCAAAAAGGTTAACTGGAGACTGGAGAACTTTATTTTGGCATTTTTTCAAAACAATTTGCCAGAACTTTTAGAAGATCTACATCTGGCAATACGACGTGGTATGTGGTTCATGCATGATAGAACCCCTCGAGAACACCTAAACAGGAATAATCGATGTATAGAAAGTGGAGGAACTGCGGCGTGGTCTCCTTGATCACCTGACCTAAATCCATTAGATTTTTTTGTGGGGCTACTTAAAAACTTGAGTCTATGCTAATTCAATAGACAATCGAGAAAACTTATTGGAAATAATTCATTTCCATTGTCGCAAAATATGAACTAATGTTGAGACATTGTGAAGGGTCCAAAAATCTTCAGTTCTTAGAGCTTAAAGTAAAAGGGAAAAAATGGTATTATTGTGTTAGAGCTAATCCGTCCCTGACAAACTAAATAAACCGAATGTGAATAAAAGATTTCAGGTTAAAGAGACTTTCCTAGTAACCATCGTATTAATTATGTAATTATTTAATTACACCTAGTGCTTCAAGAGTGTTTTTTTAAACAAACTGTTACCAGGGGCGTCCGTTTGAGCCTGTATGTCCGAGAGAAAAGAGTGTATGGTAACATATTATTTTTGTGTGTCCTATCTGAATCCGAGACATCGTAGACATACTTTGGAACGCCCTATGTTAGAAATAAATAATAACTTACAAGACATATTTTAAATGCATATTTTGAATATTTTTCGTGCATATTTTGAGTGTTTTTAGTGCTTAACTATCGGAAGCATACAAGAACGTTCTGGTAAAGTGATTACTTCATATCTAAGCTAAACCTTAATTTCTGGACTGAACTACGAGAAGAATGGAAACAATTTTTGAAGAATCTATACAAGCATGTGCAAAACATGGCAAAACACCGCAAGAAATATGTAGACATTACGTAGTTCAACACTTTAGATACAGTAATTTCCAAAATATATGTTTTAAAAAAAATTGATGAGCACCTTTCATCAAATAATTTTTCCTAGTTGTTATTAAAATAATGTTATTCATGTGTTTTTTAGTTTCACTTCCTACACTTCGTAAAACTATAATGCCAAATTTTAGAAGATTTGGATTTTGGACTAAGAGCCATGTACCTCCTTACAACATCCTCTCAAACCATCTCACTCAGAAGTCTTTCAAGATAAATCCTCTAGATCGGATAAGAGCTGTACAGTAACAAAGCATATTTTCAGTTGCCTCTTCCTGTTCGTTACATCCTTACACACCTAGGTGTTTTAAAAACACAATTGTTTATTTACTTGACCAGTTTTTTTCTGTAAAGGCTCCAGCATGACTGAGTTTGCTTGCGGGCAAGTCTTGATATTGTTGATAGTTTTTGTTGCTAATGCAACTTTAATATATGTATTTTTTTTAGGAATCAGCTCCTCGTGTGGAACAAAAAATACATACGTGGAATCCATCTTAAGAGGATAAAGGACTAGTGGCATAAGATCGATTTAATATAAAATTACTAAAAGTAATCAATTGAGGTTTTACCAAAATTAAAACAAATAAAGTTACTTTAACGAATTTTTTTTCCAATTATCTATATTTATATAGTTTTTTGTAAAGATCAATAATTTATATGAATGAATAAATTTGTTTAAATTGCCGAATTCGAAGAAGACTATTAGCATATGTTTGAAGGACTGTTAGTAATTTCGCATTAATTAGTTACAAATGATGCTCACTCCTTAAAACATTTCCAGTTATTTGTAAGTCATTGTAAGTAGTCGTTACTTTTAATATTTTACTTAAACTTGTAATTAAATACAAAAATCATGTTCCTTGTGCTTGTTAAATTTGCATTGACTTTTTAAATTTCTATTTGAAATAACGTTATTTAACAGTTTCTTTTTGATTGATTGACTAATTATTTTGTGAATAAGAGTAGGACTGAAAAAAAGTAATTTCTACAAATTGCATTCATAGCAATTATACACTATTCTAATACATACATGGACAATAAATGACAAAAATCAAATACCAAAAACGTAATATAAACTATGATAAACCATATAGTTAAAGCACCTTTAAAAACAGTAATTAAGAGGCAGAGTCGCTGGTATATCAGTGTTAACACGAATCTTAAACAGAAAAACAAAAAGAAGCCATGAAACACTGTTTCATGTTTCCAATTGAGTCTTGAATAACCGAACCTTCTACAGTATAACCTACAAAATATCTCTAAAATAGATCATCGTTAACATTACCCAAATGCATCATAGCGGATCCCATGTGCAAATGCAAAACAAAAAAAACCGATAACAACCTCGTAACATAGTTCAGCTAATCCAAATTTTAATAACTGTGTCAACCTTGTAACAAAAGCCGCCAACGTTTCGCCCACTTTTAAACAGAAATTCATCAAGGCTAGAAAGAAATCGATGAACTTGACACGAGCAACCGTTTTGTTTCACGCAATAGACGACGCATTAAAATAAGTTACGGACAAAGAATATATTTTTTTGATTACGTCCTAAAGACGTTTCTCAAGAAGACATAAGCAAAGTTTTCACTTTTTAAGCATCCGAGTCCAAGTTATATTTTCAAAGTTGTCTGTTTTTAATACTAAATCATTATGTTAATTCCACAAATATTTAAAATTAATTACTCCATAAAAACACGTAGTACATGCAGTACACTCAAGTAAAGAAAAAACGGGTCAACACTACATGCTTCTACACACCTCTGTAAATTTTTTAACACATCTGAAAGAATTAATTTAATCATTCTTTATTATTGTATGTTTGCAATGTTAAAAAGCAATTTTGTCGGTTACAGTTTTAACAAAAGTTTCAAATTAATTACAAATTGATGTAAAACACTTGCATAACGTATTTGTTTCTTTAAACCGTTTTCCGTTTTGTTTATAATAAGACTCAATTAGCATTTAACCTCAGATTAACCTCAATGACTTTCTTTAGCCTAAAATTAAACTAGCTTCTTTATTTCTATTTTAAGCATAATGTATTTAAATAACAATAAAGTCATTATTCAAATGTTTCTAAAATTATTAACTTTTATGGTGAAGATAAACAAGTAACCAAAAAAGTAGTTCTATTAGAAAAACAAAAATTCCGTGTGTCAGAGGAGAGTTTTATATTCCTTCGTTTTGCTTCACTATTTACTGTAAGTTTAAACTAAATTTTTTCTTTAATAATCAACTTTTTTCATTTTTTACCAAAATCCTTAAAATAGTAAAAAGATTTTTTTCTTTACTTATCATTAGAAAATTTTTTTAACATAAACTGATCACTGTTTTCGTCTCTTTTTGTCTATTAAAACCTTCACTTTTGAGGTAAAATTTTATGTACCAGGTCAATTTTCCTTGTTTCAATTTCATCGGTTTTTCACTTTATTTCAATTTCTTCACTATTTTTTGGTCCAAAAACTAATTCTGTTATTTATTTTTTTAATTTCTACCATAAATAATTTCTATGGATTTTTTTATTTATTGGAAAACTGATAAAACATGAATCGTGTGAACAATTTTAACTCTTTAAAAAGTATATATGGGGCCAAGGGTAAATGTAAACAGCATTTTAGGGCAAAAACAAAACTTTAAGTCAAACAGTTACTTAACTGCTTCTTTGTTTTAGGTGCCTCAGAAACACATTTCAAAAAATACTGGGCTGCTCTACACAAAGAAAGAATTTGAGAATGCAGTAGGTGAAGCTACTGCTGAATATTCTAATGCGTTATCTCTCAAAGAATCTCAAGAAAAACAACAATCGATGGAAATTGCAGAAACGATTCACCTGATGTAATTTACATTTTTTATGAAGAATTAATAAACATTTTTGCACGTATTGATATTGATGGAGAAGGTAAAGCTTGCTTCATATTTAATGCTGAAGGGTCATTCCATGTTAAATCAAAGCAGTGACTAAACCTCGCCATCTCAGATTTTGAGGAAATTTGGTACATAGGTTACCTTCATGTGGACTAAGAAAAATACAAAATTTCAGCCCAACATCTCAATTTTTTCAAAATATAGCTATGTAAAGTTTTCGAAAAACGCAAATTTTGACCTGTGCCGTCATCTTTGGGTGACGATATCATGTTAGATTTAAGTTGAGAAGGTTTAGATGCGGGAATGAAGAGCAAGAAAATAAGCATTGGAAGGAAGATAAAGAGAGGAGATGTAAACTATGTGGGAAGAGGTGGGAAAATATAGAGCACATGTTAAACGAATGCATAGAACTAAGAGAAGAGTAGAGAGAAAGGTTGGAGATTTTGGGAGAAGAAGGAGAAGGAGTGGGATGGATGGAAGAGCTATTAAAAAGGAGAAGAAGATTACAAGTAGTGTAGTAGATGTATACAAATAATTCATTAGCGGTGGAGGGTTTAGGATAATTGAATAATGATGTATGTAAATTTTGAATTTTCCACCCAAGAAGACCATATTGAAACAGAAAGTTTCTTGGAGACATGCTTCAGTTATGCTCTCACCATCAAAGGTGCTCAGAAACGACTTGCTTTTATCCCCCTACCAACAAGCACATCAAGAATATTAGTCAAAACCATTTTCAAATTTGTAAAGTAAACTAAGTTAAAACAAAATTATTATATTAATTAATTAATTTAATGAAGAAGAAAAGACCCATAAAATTCTAAGATACACCGCATTATATTCATGTAAATGTTGTAATTTGTGTAGCGGTTCAATCGAATTCCCAGCATCTGTTTATAATACTTTACTGCATTTGGTCAAAATTAACTATAATAACAAAAATTGAGCAAAATCTACATATTATGGCTATTAAAATTACGTGGTTTCCTTGGGCTATAGTTTTAGAGGCTTACTAGCCTGTAGTATTTCATCAAAATCTGAGACGGTGAGGGAAAAAAGTTGTCGTGTTGATTTGACGCGGAATGACTCTGAAAAGATCGGTTTTGAAACTGCCCCAAGCTGTTTAAAGGCAACTGAACAAAAAGCGACTCCTTTGGTAAGTCTTTGGTGGATAAGAGCGGAAATCAACAATGTTCCTTGTCTATATGGAGGGGAATGGTTCAACTTTACCACCTGGATATTATTTAAAAAAGCTAGGAAGCAAGGAAGATTTTGTATCGATAAAATGAAATGAAAAGAAGGAACATGTTTAAAAGAGTCTGGTTTTATTGGATTTAAAAGAATGTTATAAACTATTAAAAAGAAACTGATTAATTTGCAAAATTAGTTTTTTAAAGTTCCCTGAATTAAGACCCAAGAATTGTATCTTGGCTGGGGGAAATGGAACACGTGTGCACGATACACCAGAATGTAAAATTAATGATTGTTGCAGGAAAACCTCGAAGAAAGCTAAAAGAGTTGAAGCTTGGTGAAACTAATGATCTTAGTAATTACAAAGTTTTTTACAAACAATGTGGCAAGAAAGACTCCCAATTGCGAAATTAATAGAAAAACTTCTGAACCACTATGAGAAAGGAATGATAAAAACCAGCATATACTATTATATATATACTAGTCTATAATACGAACTATAAAACAGTCGTGCGTCTAATCAACAACTTAGTTCTGTGTTATGCGTGATGTGAAGTGCATATAACAAATGTTTCTAGTCTTGGACAAAAAGAAGTAAGTATATTGCTACGCTGATAGCGTACTTTCGTTACATAAGTATATTTGAATAAAATTGATATCTCTTTTTAATTTAAATTTATTTAAACAAATTTATACTCTTGTTTAAATCGGTTAAAAAAATTATATATCACAGTTATCAGTACAGTAATCACTTAACATTCATTAAGGATTTCTTTTTAATTAAAAACTTAAGGGATTGTAAATTTTTCTAACAGATGTGTTTTTAAAGAATATATTATTAATGATTGTGTAAAGGAAGTTAGACATATTGCGTTTTATAATTTAATATAATGTACCCTAAAAGTTATAGCTTACTATTTTATATTTTTGTTTATTTTGTTTACCTCCGTGAATAACCAAATCCGCGAATGTTTGGAATTACTGTATTATTACATTGTTAATTAATTTTTAAATTATGTATTTTTCTGGAAAAATTAATTGGTACACAATGAGTACCTACACAATATGTGACATTAAATGAAGTTTTATCCTTACATCTCAAATATTCAATTCAAGAGAACGTTACATTGCAACATTCCATTTTTATTATAAATAACAGTGGTTTTTTGCAAATAAAAATTTTGATACATATATATTTTCCTATATCTTTTAAGGTCCTTTTCAGATAACAGTATAAGTGAACCGAAAAAAATACAGACAATACAGTGTTAAATATATAAAATATGGCTTTATTCCGTCACCAGAACATTGTGGTTTACCTATGTGTCTTCTATGTAATAAAACAATGTCAAACGATTGATGGAAAACTTATTCTAACAGCTGTGAGTGAGGTAATACGCACAGAGTTGCACTAACCAGCTTTCAATATTATAAAAAGAATTCCAGTGAGTAGTAATACTGTTCGCAGAAGGCTCGACAAAATGGCTCAGTGTATAGAAAACTCTTTATACTCTTTATTTAACGCTTTTGGTTGTTGTATTCCGAAACAAAAAATTCACTTTACTGCTTCTGTTGCAAAATTTTTAAAGAGAGCGATTTGAAATCTGTTCGCCTTAGTGATGAATCTGGTTACAATGACTGGCAGCATTTAAGTAAACATTTAAACATTCATGAAAAGAGCAAGATACATATCGAAAATGTTCTAAAATTGTTAGACCTTTCTAACCGTTTTAATAAAGACGAAATAATGGATTCTGAAATTCGGAATGTAATAAACAGAGAAACTAAATACTGGCAAGCTGTTATAGAAAGAATTTTCTACGTGATTCAGTTTCAAGGTTAGCAAAATTTAGCTTTTCGTGGAAGTAGTAACAAGTTTTCTTTGGGAAAAACAATGGTAACTTTTTAAAATGCCTAGAAATGATTTCCAAATTCAACCCGATTATGTCAGAACATACAAAACGCTCTCAAAGATCACAAAAACTATCTAAGGGATAAAATACAAAATGAAGTAATCAACTTGATCGGTGAAAATATCAAATCCAAAATTTTAGAAATAACTAAAAAGGCAAAATATTATTCCATATTATTAGACTGCACTCCTGACTCTAGTCACCAAGAACAAATTTCAGTTTGTATAAGATTTGTTAACTTAAAGAGATCGGGAATTAGTATAGAAGAACATTTTTTAATATTTTGTCCTATAGATGATATTTTGGGTGAAGGCTTGACAAAATTTCTTTTGTCGGCGTTGGAGAAAGAAGGCTTAAATATCAGCGATTTGCGGGGTCAAGGTTACGACAATGAGGCAAATATGCGTGGTAAGCATAATGGTCTACAAAAAAAATTTTGGATTTCAATCCGCGAGTTTTCTTTATTCCTTGTTGCAATCATACTCTAAATTTAGTCGTCAATGATGCCGCAAAATCAAATACTTTGAGTATCAATTTTTTTTCTTTAGTTCAAGAACTGTTTGTATTTTTTTAGCTTCTACTCCACGCTGGTCAATTCTGAAATCTAATTTATCTAATGTAACAAATTTAACTTTAAAACCTTGATCGGATACTCGATGGTTTAGTAGAATGGATGCAAAAACTCCTTTAAGGTATCAACTTGGGGAGGTTTATGATGATCTGTTTGAAATAAGCGAAAAAAACTTTAAAAATAACGTAAACATTTTGACTGCATCGTTGGTCAAAAAATTGCAAAATTTTGAGTTAATTTGCATTCTTATATTTTGGTATAATATTTTAAGTAAAGTTAACATTAATAGTAAAATTATTCAAAAACGGAAAGCTCAATTCACTTAGCTAAAATATTAATAACGATACCTAATACCTGGATATTAACCTTTTATTAAAATAACACAGCCCAACAAAATAAAATTTTTGTCTTGGTGCCGGAAAAGTAAGAACTGATTTTGAATATTTGTGAATTGCTGATTCCAAAAATACCTGACTTTGTTTCATAGCAGCTTCAGTTTTTGAGATGCGGGCTAATTGGTATTAGTTCTGATAAAACGCAAAAATCTTGAAATAGTGTTATCTTTAGAGGCCAAAAGTGAAATTTCTTACCTAAATAATTAAAATCTAATGAACTAGTTTGAGTTACTTGGTATTATTCATTACTGTAAAACCCGACAATCCTATACCCCTATCAAAAACTAACTAATTCGTCGTATTTCCTCGCAAATATCTCTGCTTTACGAGGTACAGTTTATATAAAGAAATTAGAATCTAATTAGCCAGTTTGAGTTATTTGGTATTTATTCATTTTTGTGAAACCCAACATTCTTATAATTACTTCCATCTAAACCTAATTAACACACAGCTATATTAACTCGTATCTTTGCTTTACGAAGTACATTTACCAATTTAGTTTACGTAGCTGAAGTTGTGGTATCATTTGGTGTTGTTCAGTGATAAAACATACATTTAATTTTAAAACCATGGTATTCAGAAGCAAACGTAGTTGTGTGAATCATCCAGACGTTTTTTGCTATGTACATATGTGGCGAGTACACTTTTAAAGAAAGTAGAAAGCCTATTTCTGATTGTGTGAGAAGAAGTTATCTGGCCTATTTTGGCGTTCACTTGGGTGACCAGGATAAATCTTGGGCTCCACATTTCGTATGTAAAACATGTATTGAACATCTGCGTCAGTGGACAGTTGGAAAGATAAAGTGTCTAAAGTTTGGAGTACCAATGGTTTGGAGAGAACCAAGAAACCATCACGATGACTGCTATTTTTATCTCGTGAATATCAAAGGAATTAATCGGAACAATAGACAGAAATGGCCATATCCTGATCTAGATTCAGCAAAGAGGTCTGTACTGCATAGTGAAGAAATACCCATTCCATCATTCAGCTGTCTGCCTTCGCTTCCGGAAGATGATGCAGAACTACCCACGTTTGATGAAATTCAGTGTATGGAATCAGAAAACGACAGTGATTTTGAAGCAGATTTATCAAGTCCGCAACGTTTCAGTCAACAAGAACTGAACGATCTCATTAGAGACTTGAATCTTTCAAAGGAATCTTCTAAATTACTCGCTTCCAGATTAAATGAGAAGAATCTATTTGTCGATCAGTTTCGTCCTGTGATATATAAACGAGTATTTTGAATGTTTTAAATATTTTTTTTATTTCTTGTGCTTTTGTATGATATATTACACGATATTACATTTGAAACTAAAATAGAAAAATTTTGAGTTGTAATACTGTTAGAATATATTTCTGTTTTCTATAAGTTTATAATTATGTTATGTACCTCAATGAAAAAATACTTGTATGGCTTATGGCTTGTACTTGTAAAATATAAAAATGAAAATAAATGTACTCACATATCAACGTAATACAAATTTGGGGCGTTATTTTAAATTTGCACAAGGGCGCCAAAAATGCTCGGCGCGGGCCTGATGTTTGGAAACTGATATTAAAGGTAAAACGTTATTTAGTGTTATCGGTACATTGTGTCATTCATCGACATTATTTGGTCGCAAAAAAGCTTTGTGAACTTTTGCATGAAACACTACATTATGTCATTGGATAAGTTAGTAAAAGCAAAAGGAATTCCCTAAATGAGAGATTGTTTGCTCAACTTTGTTTGGAAAATGATGATGACTATAATCGTTTATTTAAAAGTGCACGTTTGAATCGCTTCCATTCGCTCTTTGATTCAGTGTTGGAAGAGTAAAGACAATGATTTGCGGCACGATTTAATTATCTCAAAAAATACGCTTACTTATATGACTGATTTGTCAGAATTAACGAGGCTAATTTGAAACTACAATGTGACACATTAAATTTAATCAAAGCTAAAAGTGTAATATCCGCGTTTGTTGCTAAACTTTTGCTGTACAAACAAAACTTGGGAAGAGGAAAATGTTTTCAGTTTCAAAATCTTTCTAAATAGAGATGAAGATTTGTTTGCTTATTGTCAACACCTAACGGCGCTTCATTTGGACCTTAACCGAAGGTTTCAAGACATTCTTCACTTGGATATTCCCGACTGGGTGTTGAACCCTTTTGCAAGTAGTCAAGCTCAGAGCATAAATACAGATGAATACATACTGATACACGAGCAACTTATTGAATTATTCAGAAATGAGGAACTGAAACAAGGATACAACTTCTGGTTACAAAAACAGATCCCAACTTTATATCAAGCATTATGGGTTATTGTACAGAAGCTGATAAAACGTGGATTCAGTGCCGTTATGAGCCTTATCACAAAAGAAAGAAACCGACTAGAAATTAGTACTCATTTGTAATTTTTGTATTATGCATTTATATAGTTTTTTCACTCAAAGGTCAGTGGGCAAATTTGACTATAAAAAGGGTCCGTGTGCCAAAAGAGTTTGGGAACCACAGCTCTAGAACATTCTAATACTCAATAGGTAATTAAAATAGTACATTTCTTGGTAAATAAAAAAATATGGCGTTGTATTTGAATTAATCAAGTTATAGTTAATTTTTGAACACCCTGTATAAGATGTAAACTGCAATATAAAATATGATCTATTAGACTTCACTCTAAATTTCGCTTACATAGATTAGATAATTCTTAGATAAAACATGAAAAGTAGGTTATATTTTGACAAATTACACTGGTCTGCATGAAAATCGGCCCTGATACCATTCTTGACGATTCTTATGTAAAATGACCTCCTGAATCCAAAAATGAGCTCCGTTTTTACCCATCACCCACCTATTTTGGGGGGACCCCATTTTTATTTTATTTTTTGCATTTTTTTTTAGAATTTTAACTTATAGCCGTTCAACATCCCAAAGCAGGTAATAAAATTTATACCAAAGTATATGGCAAAAGTTTTGCTATAAAATGTACATATATAGAAACAACAATAAAATACAAATATATAAGAACAGTAAAAAATATCAATAAACAGTTAGGAAGATTCACTGCACGACGCTGGCGATCTCAATACCACATGCAGGTTTGAACAGGAATTTTCGACAGGCTTGAACTTGCATTACTTTTCTCATTATAGTATATTACATTGTTTGCTTAACTGCTTCGATCAGTACATCTATAGCTGTTGCAGATTAACTTGTCGACGTTTTAAACGTGCTGGATTTTGTGTTCATTTTTGTTCATTTGTGTAAAACAGTAAAACTACTTTTACTCCGGATTTTTTCAAGTGACTAAGTGTGATTTGTGGTTAATGTCGGGCGTTGAATTACTGTTTAATTATGCCACGCGAGTGTAAAAATCATCCCGATAGCTTCTGCTATGTTTGCGGGGAATTGACTTTAAAAGCGCAACGAAAACCCCTTTCTCCGCTTGTTAAAACAGCTTATAAATTGTACTTTGATTGTCAAGTTGGCGACCAGGACAAGACTTGGGCTCCATCAGTTTGCTGTACGACTTGTTACAGTAGTTTGACCAAATGGTTCAAAGGTACCCGTAAATCAATGCCATTTGCTGTGCCCATGGTTTGGCGTGAACCTCGCTGTCATCTTACAGATTGTTACTTTTGTATGACTTCCACCGTCGGGTTTTCGAGCAAAAGTAAGCATTCAATTCAGTGTCCCAATATTCCGTCAGCTCTAAGACCTGTTCCTCATAACGTTACTTTGCCAATCCCAGAGCCCCCAAACACTTATACTCTAGAGCTGGAAATTGATTTAAAAGACTCTGAGCCACAACCTGGGGCTTCGAATGATACGTTCAATGATGATGAAGAGTATTCCGCAGATTTAGTTTCTCGGCAACCTCACCTCCTCACTCAATCGGAATTAAATGATATTGTCATGGATTTGCAGTTACCCAAGACTAAATCTCAGCTCCTAGGATCGCGACTTCAACAGTGGAATCTCTTAGAAAAAGGAGTAAAAATATCTTTTTACAGGACCAGACAAGCAACCCTTAAATGTCTTTTCTCAGAAGATAAAGGTTTAGTGTTCTGCCCTAATGCAAATTTATTGATGACAGAGCTACAGATGCCATGTGACCCAGACAAATGGAGACTGTTTATAGACTCATCAAAAACAAGCTTAAAAGTTGTCCTGTTGGCAAATGGGAATGACTTTCCATCAGTTACAGTTGCATACTCTGTTGATATGAAGGAAACGTACGAAAACATCTTCAGAATCCTTGATAAAATTAGTTATCATGATTATAAGTGGAAACTTTGCGCTGACTTAAAAGTTGTTGCTCTACTCACGGGCCTGCAATCAGGATTCACAAAATATTGCTGCTTCCTTTGTGAATGGGATAGCCGAGCCCGAGATAAACATTACATCGTACGGGACTGGCCTCTGCGAGAAAATCTTATTCCTGGTCAGAAAAATGTCGCCCACAATCCTTTGGTTCCGAAGGAAAATATTTACTTACCACCTTTACACATCAAACTTGGATTGATCAAGCAGTTTGTGAAAGCAGTGGACAAGACAGGTGGCGCATTTCAATTTTTGAAAACTAAATTTCCTCGTCTTAGCGAAGCTAAAATCAAAGGCGTTTTTGTTGGTCCCCAGATTAGACAACTCTTCCAAGATTCGACGTTTATTGAACACCTAAATCGAAAAGAAAAACGAGCTTGGCTTGCATTTCAAAACGTTTGTAAGAACTTCCTGGGTAACCACAAAAGTGAAGATTATGTCGCTCGCGTCGAGGAACTGCTTTTAGCGTACAAGGACATAGGATGTAACATGTCTCTTAAAGTTCACTTCCTTCACTCGCATCTGGACTTTTTCCCTGAAAATTTAAGAGCAGTCTCGGATGAACACGCGGAACGGTTCCATCAAGACATTGCTAAGCTGGAGAAGAGATTTTCAGGGAAGTGGAATGCAAGCATGTTGGCGGAGTACTGCTGGTTTTTGAAACGAGAGAGCTGTACCTCAAAGTATAAAAGGAAAGCAAGCACCAAGTAACGATGAATATCTTTTTATTTATTACTGTTTATAGCTAAAATAGTTCTTTTTCCCATTTAAATTAAATTCATGTCCATATATTTATTATTATAATAATTATTATAATTATAATTATCATTCGATAAATAAATTATAATTAATTTATCGAAAAGTGATAAAATTAGAGATTTGGGACTCCCTCGAAAATGGTGGGTGATGGAAGAAAACGGAAGACATATTTGGATTCAGGACGTCATTTAACATAAGAATCACCCGGAATAGTGTCAGGGCTCGATAAAAAATATTTTTTTGCAGACCAGTGTTATTTAAAAAATCTTTTTTACATCGAAAAATCTAAAAATTCAATGTACAGGTTTCATTTAAAAGAACACAACTTTGATACTTTTTGGGCTTTATAATATGAAAATAATTAAAAAAAGTAATGATAATAGACTCCCATACTCGCTCCCATATATCCCAAAAATGAAACTTTTTTGAAAGTCGCGTAAACTAAAGAACTCAAGAAGTTATCAATACAAGAAGTAAACCAAGAAGATCAAAGAAATAACTGTAAAAAAAATAAACCAATTGGTTGCTAACTTACCAATTGATAAATTCTTCACTACATGGTTCGTTTATTTAAAAAAACAAGGAATACAAATTTTTTTTAGTAAGACATTACATGACATAACTAACTGTGAGAAAAATGCGGAAAATTTAAATAGAATAAAAAGTTTACATATAAACAAATAATGATAACAAAACAGTTCGTTTGTTTTCAGTTTATTGTTTAAAAAACACAGTATTTAGAGGTCGAGCAAAATCAGCACAATTTAAATTTACGAAAAGCCAGCCCTGTATTTTGCCATATGGAATGGTGCGAAAACACTGTTGCAATTTTACACAGAACGTCTATTAAAATGCGTATTATAAATTTTAGAAATACGTTATGGAATTCCAAAAGTAACCTATTCGACAAAAAACGCATAGGTGTGTCATTAGTAAGCACTTAAAATTGCATAATTACCAACTGCAATAAAGCTACGAAATAATGTTTAAATAAATAAATAACACCACAGTTCAATAGCAATCGTAGTTACGCACGGATCAGCTCCAGCAAGTTGCGGAAAAAATCATTTCCGTGAAAATTCCAACATCGACATCAACAACCGTCAATTGTTTTGTTTACATCATATCAATTGCCTTAATTTTGATAGGTTAAAAATAGCTTTCATTAAGTTTTTTTAAATCGCGTTAAATTAAATCAAACTTACCTAATTTCATAACACCGTGTTAGGTGCCATTGATCCCAAAAACATCGACACTTTATAGGAATCCCATAAAATTACCATAAACAACCTTGAAATAAATTCCAAGTACTGGAAGGTGGTATTCCATTGCACTTTTACACAAAATCATTTTCCGAAAAAACAATATTTAAACGAAAACAAATCCGAACAATTTTAACCGTTTATGGCTACATCAATACAACCTCACTAAAAATCATACTACTCCATTCTGTAGGCAAGAGAGTGCGAGGACGTAAAACGGAAAGTAGAGAGGGAACAGGTAGTCATATCTTGTACACGCACGATGCCGATGTCCCCGTCCCCGTTGCTCCGTAGTCCTCTCACGCGGACAGGTAACCGGAGTCCTATTTTTCTTCGTTATTGTTCTATTCCTTACAAATCCTTTTCCTTCACAGTTACTACCGATTTTTGTACCCTAAACGTGTCAATTTTAAAATAAGTTATCCGGTGGCATCTAACAGATACATATGGTGCAGGTAAAAACTATTATGTAAGAAGCGTTAGATTTAGTGACGAAATGGGTACGTTGCACTTAAAACGGCTTAGGCACTTAATAATCTCGTTCGGCCAGAAAAAGTTATTCAACGTTCTATATAAAATTCAAGTGCCAAAACCAACAAACTTTCTGCTGATTTCTGGAACACAAATCAAGAAAATTATACCGATGGCGTATAAAAATAATTTACGATTTTGGAAACGTACTAAAAATATTTTTCTCTTCTTAGAAAGTATCTTACGTGACAAAAAACAAATTAAATAGCCTTTTCTACGTCTTAAAAACCAATTTCCATCAAAAGATGAATTTCCACATGGTTTTCAAATTCGTTGCTTTTTAATGAAAAATTTAGTTTTTTTTAGTCTTTTGCGGCTGTGTTTTTAGCACTTTAGAAACATTTTTTTCCCATTTACAGTTTACAAACGAAATAGTAATACGATAAAAAACAATTTTTGTTTTCTTTTGGTAACGTACGTCGCTTCCAGATGCGCCGTTCTTAAACCAACGCAGAATTATTTTATTTTTTTGTGTACAAATACAAAACTAAAGATAAGTCTTGCTCATACAAGTTTTTTGGCGCACAGATTTGTTAAACAAAGGCGGCGTTAGATTGGGATTGGGAAAAACCTTTCCAAGCAGTACACTAACGTTTTATTGACGTCATTAAGATGTACCGATTTCGTTACATGGCGTCAGTGTATTACTTGGGCTACAACAAAAGAAAAGAAAAGTAGCTTAATTTTTACATATATAAAAAATGTTACGGTAGAGTTCACTTATTTTGTAAAGGACTACGTGATATGCGCAGTAAACAAAATTGACACGACAAATCCATTCTTACGCTTTGAAAAGTGTTTTGATCTAATAGTCGATTCACAGTTATTATTGCTTTTGTTGTAGAATCTGTGTTGTTCACTGAAGATTTGAAATTTTGATTAGTGATAAAGTGTAAGTAAAGTATTTGCTATGTAGCCACTGGTTGTTGTCGTATTACAATAATTGACCTTTTACTACACCAATATCTTTAGAAAGTCGCGCCAAAAAGCTCCACTCACAGGTCCTTATAGATTACACGAACTCTATATACAGATTTACATTAATTAACAAGTGGAATGCTAACAAAACTAACATAAGTTGAAAATGAATTGATAAATTATCAAAAATACGCACAGTCCGTTATTAGAATACCCTAACGTACTCCACATCCCAAGCAACTATAAATGACGTTAAATAAACGTAACTTTTATTCATTGAGTCTATCGCAACGGCAGCAGATTTTTTAGATGGGTAGGCACAAATGGCCAACTAGATTGCGTTTTTAATCACTTTTACTCTATTAGACTACTTTTGTAACGTGCATCAGATCCTAACCGAACATGAATGATCAATGACGTCAAATAAACGAAACTGTTATTCCCTGACAGTAACATCGCTAAATTTCTGCCATTTTATTGGCCAAATTACAAATTTTTTACACAGTCGCTAAAAAGCAAACACGATAAAGATTTAGTTTTACCGTTAAGAAAAGATGAACGATAGTAATAACGCAGCTAACTAGATTACGTTTCAAATACGTCACTTTTACTTTATCAGAGCACTTTAGTAACGTGCCATATATCCCAAGCAAGCATAAATGACCAATGACGTCAAATAAACGTAACTGTTATTTCCTGAGAGTAACAGCACTAAATTTCTAACATCTTATTGGCCAAATTACAAACTTTTGTACACAGTTGCCAAAAAACAAATATGACAAAGATATCGTTTTACCATTAACAAAAGATGAACGATAGTAATAACAATAACGCAGCTAACTAGATTACGTTTCAAATACGTCACTTTTACTTTATCAGAGTACTTTCCTGATGTGTCATACATCCCAAGCAAGCATAAATGACCAATGGCGTCAAATAAACGTAACTGTTATTTTGCATTTTTATTACATCACTTTTACGTTATTAGAATACCCTAACGTACTCCACATCCCAAGCTACTATAAATGACGTTAAATAAGCGTAACTAAATTTCTAACATCTTATTGGCAAAATTACAAACTTTTTACATAGTTGGGAAAAACAAATATGACAAAGATTTAGTTTTACTATTAACATAAGATGAACGATAGTAATAACGCAGCCAACTAAATTGCATATTTAATACATTACTTTTACGTTATTAGAGTACTTTTGTAACGTGCATCACATCCTAAGCGAACATGAATGACCAATGACGTCAAATAAACGGAACTGTTATTCCCTAAGAGTAACATCGCTAAATTTCTGCTATTTTATTGGTCAAATTACAAATTTTTTTCACAATCGCCAAAAAACAAATACGACAAAAATTTAGTTTTAACATTAAGAAAAGATGAACGATAGTAATAACGCAGCTAACTAGATTACGTTTCAAATACGTCACTTTTACTTTATCAGAGTACTTTTCTGATGTGTCATACATCCCAAGCAAGCGTAAATGACCAATGACGTCAAATAAACGTAACTGTTATTTTGCATTTTTATTACATCACTTTTACGTTATTAGAATACCCTAACGTACTCCACATCCCAAGCAACCATAAATGACGTTAAATAAACGTAACTTTTATTCATTGAAAGTATCGGTAACGACTCCAGATTTTTTAAATGGGTGGGCACAAATGGTCAACTAGATTGCGTTTTTAATACATCACTTTTACTCTATTAGACTACTTTTGTAACGTGCATCACATCCTAAGCGAACATGAATGACCAATGACGTCAAATAAACGGAACTGTTATTCCCTAAGAGTAACATCGCTAAATTTCTGCTATTTAATTGGCCAAATTACAAATTTTTTACACAATCGCTAAAAAGCAAACACGAAAAAGATTTAGTTTTACCATTAAGAAAAGATGAACGATAGTAATAACGCAGCTAACTAGATTACGTTTCAAATATGTCACTTTTACTTTATCAGAGTACTTTTGTAACGTGTCACACATCCCAAGCAAACATTAATGACCAATGACGTCAAATAAGCGTAACTGTTATTTCCTGAGAGTAACATCACTAAACTTCTAACATCTTAATCGCCAAATTACAACTTTTTTACACAGTTGCCAAAAAACAAATATGACAAAGATTTAGTTTTACCATTAAGAAAAGATGAACGATAGTAATAACGCAGCTAACTAGATTACGTTTCAAATACGTCACTTTTACTTGATCAGAGTACTTTTGTAACTGCCATACATCCCAAGGAAGCTAAATAACCAATGACGTCAAATAAACGTAACTGTTATTTCCTGAGAGTAACATCACTAAATTTCTAACATCTTATAGGCAAAATTACAAGTTTTTACACAGTTGCCAAAAAACAAATATGACAAAGATTTTGTTTTAGCATTAAGAAAAGATGAACGATAGTAATAACGCAGCCAACTAGATTGCGTTTTTAATACATCACTTTTACGTTATTAGAGTAACGTGCCACACATCCTAAGCAAACATTTATGACCAATGACGCCAAATAAACGTAACTGTTATTTTGCATTTTTATTACATCACTTTTACGTTATTAGAATACCCTAACGTACTCCACATCCCAAGATACTATAAAGGACGTTAAATAAACGTAGCTTTTATTCATTGAAAGTATCGGCAACGACACCAGATTTTTTAAATGGGTGAGCACAAATGGCCAACTAGATTGCATTTTTAATACATCACTTTTACTCTATTAGGCTACTTTTGTAACGTGCATTGCATCCTAAGCGAACATGAATGACCACTGACGTTAAATAAACGGAACTGTTATTCCCTAAGAGTAACATCGCTAAATTTTTGCTATTGCATTGGCCAAATTACAATTTTTTTACACAGTCGCCAAAAAACAAATACGACAAAGATTTAGTTTTACCATTAAGAAAAGATGAACGATATAATAACCCAGCTAACTAGATTACGTTTCAAATACGTCACTTTTACTTGATCAGAGTACTTTTGTAACGTGCCATACATCCCAAGGAAGCTAAATGACCAATGACGTCAAATAAACGTAACTGTTATTTCCTGAGAGTAACATTACTAAATTTCTAACATCTTATTAGCAAAATTTAGTTTTTTACACAGTTGCCAAAAAACAAATATGACACAGGTTTAGTTTTACCATTAAGTAAAAATGAAGGATAGTAATAACGCAGCCAACTAAATTGCGTTTTTAATACATCACCTTTACGTTATTAGAGTACTTTTGTAACGTGCCACACTTCCAATGACGTCAAATAAACGTAACTGTTATTTTGCATTTTTATTACATCACTTTTACGTTATTAGAATACCCTAACGTACTCCACATTCCAAGCTACTCTAAATGACGTTAAATAAACGTAACTTTTATTCATTGAAAGTATTGGCAACGACACCAGATTTTTTAAATGGGTGAGCACAAATGGCCAACTAGATTGCTTTTTTAATACATCACTTTTACTCTATTAGGCTACTTTTGTAACGTGCATTACATCCGAAGCAAACATTAATGACCAATGACGTCAAATACACGTAACTGTTACTTCCTGAGAGTAACATCACTAAACTTCTAACATCTTAATCGCCAAATTACAACTTTTTTACACAGTTGCAAAAAAAAAATATGACAAAGATTTAGTTTTACCATTAACAAAAGATGAACGATAGTAATAACGCAGCTAACTAGATTACGTTTCAAATACGTCACTTTTATTTTATCAGAGTACTTTAGTAACGTGCCATATATCCCAAGCAAGCATAAATGACCAATGACGTCAAATAAACGTAACTGTTATTTCCTGAGAGTAACATCACTAAATTTCCAACATCTTATTGACCAAATTACATTTTTTTACACAGTCGCCAAAAAACAAATACGACAAAGATTTAGTTTCACCATTAAGAAAAGATGAACGATAGTAATAACGCAGCTAACTAGATTACGTTTCAAATACGTCACTTTTATTTTATCAGAGTACTTTAATAACGTGCCATATATCCCAAGCAAACGTAACTGTTATTTCCTGAGAGCAACATCACTAAATTTCTAACATCTTATTGGCCAAATTACAACTTTTGTACACAGTTGCCAAAAAACAAATATGACAAAGATATCGTTTTACCATTAACAAAAGATGAACGATAGTAATAACGCAGCCAACTAAATTGCGTTTTTAATACATCACTTTTACTCTATTAGACTACTTTTGTAACGTGCATCAGATCCTAAGCGAACATGAATAACCAATGACGTCAAATAAACGAAACTGTTATTCCCTGACAGTAACATCGCTAAATTTCTGCCACCTTATTGGCCAAATTACAAATTTTTTACACAGTCGCCAAAAACAAATACGACAAAGATTTAGTTTTACCATTAAGAAAAGATGAACGATAGTAATAACGCAGCCAACTAAACTGCGTTTTTAGTACATCAGTTTTACGTTATTAGAGTACTTTTGTAACGTGCCACACATCCAAAGCAAGCATAAATGACCAATGACGTCAAATAAACGTAACTGTTATTTCCTTAGAGTAACATCACTAAATTTCTAACATCTTATTGGCCAAATTACAAATTTTTTATACAGTTGCCAAAAAACAAATATGACAAAAATTTAGTATTACAATTAACAAAAAATAAACGATAGTAATAACGCAGCCAACCAAATTACGTTTTTATTACATAAGTTTTACATTATTAGAGTACCCTAACGTGCCTCACATCTTAAGCCAGGTTTCTTAGATAGGTGGGCACAAATGGGCAATTAAATTGCGTTTTTAATATATTACTTTTACGTTATAAATAACCAATGACGTCAAATAAACGTAACTGCTATTCCCCGACGGTAACATTGCTAAATTTCTGACATTTTTACACAGCCGCCAAAAATTTACAACTTTAGATAGATAGTGGAATTGTCTAAATCTTTTATCTTAAAACAGTTGTAAGTCTGACGTTAATAAAACGTTAGAGTGCTGTCTGGGATTATCTACGCATTGTCTACCTGTTTTCTATGTACACCTGGATAATAATTATTTTCTAGGCGTATTCGCCCCAAGAAAAATTTCTGGACACAACAATGCCTAAAGATACATCAGTAAACAAACAAACATTTCACTTACGTAAAAATAGAACCAAAAACGATACGCGTATAGTAGGTGAAATTGCGCAGTAATATTTATATTAAAATGTTTACAATTCACATAAACTTTCATGTAAAAAATAACAAATTATTAACGTAAAACAAAATGTATAATATCTGATAAAAGATAACGAAAGGTTAATAATAATGAAAGCAACCGTTCTTTAAAAAAAATTTTTAAGTACACTCGTTTAAAAAAAATCGGGACAAACTATTTGTCACAAACAGAAGTTTTAATGGTGTAAACGGGGTTTGACCGTAGAAACCTCCCGTTTCCTTGTAGCTGGTTCTACGCAATTCAGCAACTGTAATTATGATGAAACCTCATTAGATAATTCTAATCCACAAAGCAATTATCTTTCCTGAAAAAATATAAAGACATCCGGCTTGTCCGTTTTAATTTAACTGAAATAAGCCAATAAAATTAATTAATTAAATTTGTATTTATTTGTCGGTCTTAATAGGCTCGATTGACGCAAATAAGGATTAAATTTTTTTGAATAAAATTAGATTTCGTAAAAAAAACGATTACAGAAAAAAATACCTAATCTACTTAGAGAATTAATGGCATTTTTGGATAAAATAGAGCAAACAAAAAGAATTTAAATTGCTTCCAATTTAGAGGTTGACACCCAGTCTAACTTACAAAGAGAGTTTATTCTACCAATATCATTTTAAAATTAGTTTGAGATTTATTTATTATAATAACTCACTCATTGAGACATATACGTTTATAACCGTGACGCGCAATGAAGTTATTGACCTTACGCTTGCCAAACCGAAAGCGAGCAAAGTGATAAAAAGTGGCATGTATCAGATGAACCTTCTTTATCTGATCATAGATACATTCGATTCTACATTGAATCAGACGAGAAACTTTTAATGGAATACAGAAACCCGAGGTAAACTGATTAGGAGTTGTTCAAAGAAACTTTAGCCGGCCAAATCAGGGACTGTGCTTAATTAATGAATTGGTTAGGAACACTCTTCACTAGGAGGGGCAATTAAACCACTTTAGATTTTTAATATGGCGACGTTTCGTGCAACCATGTGTGCACTTCTTCAAGCCACTAAAATATATTGTACGTAAGTTACACATGACTGTGCTTACTTCAGTCGCAAGGTCAACGCACAAGCTGGAGCGAATGACGGACAGTATTGTTAATTCATTAAAATCAGCATTTGAAGTAAACTGCCTAAAAACCGTCACAGAAACCTGCAACAAAGTTACTTGATAGAACAGGGAGTTTAATAAAGCAAGGACACACACCAGAAGGATATTTTGTAATACAGCCAAAAAGAGCGGAGACTGGGATGAATACCAAACCAGCCTCACAACATACAACAATGCCATTGAATAGGCAAGAAGAGATTCAAGGAGAAGGTACTGTAGGGACGTAGAAAACAAACCTACAAGTTCTTGCTTCCAAGCAAGAACCGCACTAAAAACATCGGTACTACGCTGACCGAAAGCGGAAAGTTTACAGACTCGTTTGAAGGTACTCTGTAAGAACTATTGCAAAAAAACTTCCCGGGTTCATCGTTAACTGAAGCTCCTAAAAACCAGAACATAGAGGTACCAAACAAACGGTCACCAAAAGAAACTGAGAATTACTGAAGCACAAAATGTAGCTTTGCTTGTGCACAACAGAGAAAATCAATTTTCAACTCTCAAAAGCTTTATACAAGAAACAGGCTTTTTTGAGTGGATTTTTACGGATTTGTTAAGAATTCGTGATAACGGTGTAAGAAAATATACAGCGACATCTAGAGAGATTCTTACCGAGAGAAACCAAAGGAGTTCGCCCAACGCTACATTAATTAGCTTTTGGGGTTTTGGCAAAGCGTCATTTTCAGCGACGAAAAATCGTTTAATAGTTCTAAGATGGATCTATAAAAAATTTTTGAGCAAAAGGGACCCGTTACTATCAAAATTACATCAATCTCTGTAAACACAGCGCGTTCTGCTATGGTCAGCAAAAACACACAATTTTAACATCATTGAAAACGTTTGAGCTGAAGTATGCTGTTAAATCGAAACTAACAAAAGCCAACTTGTTGATGCAATTAAAGATGCGTAGGGTGCCATAAACGAAGACTTCATTGAGGCATTGATAGCATCTATACTCACACGGTAACAAGAAGAGTCATACGCATTATTAGTTATATATTATCTATTTTTGTAACCGTCGTTTGATTTTGTGCGTTTTCTTTTGTGAAAGACCAGTTACTTCAGTTTGTTTTATTCATTTCGTTTTTCGCATTAATTTATTCAAGTTATTTCACGTTTTAAAATCTTTGCTAATTTTTGATCATTTATTAAGTACATATTTAGTTCGTATGCACTTGAATCGTTTAGATCGATTTTATTGTCATATGTTTCAAGTACATTTTATAATTTATTAGTTCTGACAATTCTTATTTAGTTTTTGAGATACGAGTAATTTGATATTTTTAAGCAGTGGTTTGTGTTAGCACCATTAAGGGTTTTGTTTCTCCATTATTATTTTTGCTTAAGGTTGCAAGTACGCTGTGGAAAACTTTGTGCAAACTTAAGCGAAATTAAGTTTCGTTTTAATTTTCATCTCTGTTGGTTGCACTTTCATCATAGGGGATTTCTTTTGAAATATCTGTTGGCAGTTCGTGTATGGATTATAAGAGAAAAACGTTTTCTAATTAATAAAGCAGTTGGATACAAATTGTCACAGAATACAATAAGATGTGGTAGTGCCGCCGTTCCTCTAGATTCAAGGTAGCAGACTGCGAGTTTAATATGTCTTTGTCAAAAAGTTAAGCGGGTAGTTTAATGCTTCAATTTCGTTTTGGTTAACGAATTCTATTCTTCATCAAACACAACTATGTTTTGATAATGTTATGTATGGAAATAGTTAGATTTTTCTATCCGTTATTTATCTGGGCTTGTTAGCGAACCCAGCAACTATTGAGATCATCTCCGGCTACTACACTTAGGAACTGCGGTCAAACAGATAACACGTCTGCCGATGTAATAACTAGGCATTTAAAGTAATATTTATACCGTTTAATTTGCTATTAATGGCAAAAACGCAACAACTATTCAAGAGTCGAATAAATGTGCTTTCGACTAAAATAAAACAATAAGTTGAATCTCGTTTGTATTTTATTTTTTTGTCTTTATATAATTGTGAATTACATTGTTATTTTGATATAATTATGTTTCTTTGTTTTTTTTATTCAACTTTAAGCTTCAGTGCATTTTTTAAAATTAATTAAACCCCGTTACACTATTAAAACTTCTGTTCGTCACAAAAAGTTTGCTTCGATTTTTTTCAAAACGAGTGTACAATATCCGTTACCATGTGTTTGTAAACACGTTAAAGTCACGCGCAATATAGACCAGCTTAAAAGCGAATAATGACATGAAATATACGTGATAAAAACGTCATTAATGTTACTTATATACATTTTATGTAATACTTTATAATTTGTCTTTTTTAATGTGTTTTTTAGTGTCATCGGTAAACACAATATATATTAATCTTAGTAATGAAACCATTTATTTGAACGTTTTATTACATTAACTAGCGGAAAAGGTGTGAATTTTAATTTCAAGTAATTTGTTAATTCAACAATACGTGGCTCGAATTAATTTAATCAATTATTTTGTCCGTTTATACAAATCCTGTGTACTTGTATTAACTGCTATTTGCGCTATAAAATACAGGAAATGCAAATTACACTCTAAAGGAAATACAAAAGAAGAAAGTGTTAATTGCAAAAAAGTAATTAACATTATAATACACAAAGTACTTACTTTGTAATTCTGTAAAAATCATCGGTGTGAAATTAAACGACTGTTAAAACAAGACGTCGAATTAAAACTTTTGCATTTTTTAAGTGTTACACATTTTGTTATTTAGAAATGTGTAAGAACCATAAAAAAACTAGAATCGCGGTCATAAAACTATCATTATCTGTTTTCTAAGGAAATTTCTTGTATAATAACGTATAAATAATTGTGTTCGCTTTTATTTGTAATTATTAATTAAGCGTGTGATTAATGGCGTCTTAAGTTAGTGAGTAATTCATTAGTGTTTTTTTATTATTGTTTATTCAAATTAACATATTTTTATTAGCTTACGTTTCCCAGAAATAATTTTTATTAGATTTCTTCTTCTAAGTAAGTTTTTAGAACATCAAAAAAAAAATTTATCATTTATTTTCAGAAAAAGTTTTTTCCAATAACACTTAATGTTGATTATTACTCTCTAATCTACTATATCTACTCAATAGAGATATAACTTTTAGATAACAATGTTTGTCATTTTTATTTTTCAAATGTATTTTTTTCCAAGATTATTTATTACTTCACTGGTTTAAAACAATCTGCGCTTTTTCAAACAAATCTTGCACGTGGTTGTGAATAGAAACTCAATTAAAACCAGTTTAAAGAAAGCGATAACATGATAAAAATTATGCTCCAATCAAAAAAAAAGAAGAAGAATGACAATATTCTCCTTTGCTTTACGTGGAAAACCAGATAAAGATATTTGTATTATAAGGGACCTTCGGCTTAGACCGCGTGGTAGTGGAACATCCGACTCTTTTTGAGAGTCAAAACAAGAAGTTTGCCGTATTGTCATTCCTGAACCCAAACAAACGGACGTTTCGCAAGACATTGCAGATTGCATCTTCGGAGTGGCAAATGTCACTGAAGGAAAAAGTGTAAGTGCCGGTATTTATATCATTAGCGATTAGCGTAATTAACGTACCTTAACTTTCCGTTACCGCTTGACTGACTTCATTATTACCTGGAGTTCGTGTCTCGTGGGTTGAGCTACCTATCGGGCGCGTCTCAAGGTAGTGGATAGAAGGGTAAATAGGATGTAACGGCGTACCGTTCAGCTTCATCAGCTGCCCCAAATAACCCTGTTTACATTGGCAGGTGTTGGAGTCGCGGCCTAAAATTCGTACGTACTCCAATACTACTGTCACGCAAACCAGCTCTCCCAGCTCAAGCTGTACTGTCGTGGCAAGACCCAACACTGGGATAACGATGCCTGCCGCTGCTCTGCTGACTTTGATCAGCAAGCACGGCAGCCAAACCCAAACCTCTTGCTGCTGTGGCAGGCAGTGCTGGGGGGTCTTAGCTTAATTGTCTGGACCAAGAGGAGACAACCTCATTAAAAACCTAAATCTAAGGTGGAAAGGACCAGGCCGATACATGCGTGACTGGATAGAAGACACCAGTCGTCACTGGTTCCAACCTCGGGGCACTGTGCACAGCGACCTTCTTTTCCTCCGCACTCGTGAGAACATATATGGAACCACCGACGCAAAATTTAAAAAAAGACGGGAACTCTGAGCAGAACCAAAAATAACGGCTGACGCTGAGCGCAAACCCGAAAAGCCCAAAAAGCTTTCGGTAAGGTAAAAGCTTAAAAAACAAAGAGAATCGGGAGTGCAGGCAACCGGTTCCACTTCAATGGGACGCGAGAGCGAAACCCACCTATACAAGAAGCAAAGGCGGGCACGTCAGGAACGCAACAGCGACACCAGACGGCGCACGCAACTGTACTAACTGCCGGAACAGGGGCGCAAAAATGCAACCTTTCCAGCAGTAGCACACCGCTGTTACGAAAACGACCGGTAAAGCAAAGTCGAGGGGCCGAAGGAACCCAAAAAAAGACATTCAGGGACACTCTGACGGGAATTGCTCTTGCAATGATACCAAAAGGGTTCCCTGAAAACACCATCAGTCCTGAAGAATTCGAGGTCATAAAAACCTAGATACTTGGATGGATTGACGAATTGAAGAAGGGATAAACTTCTCCGCGTTTTCAGAAATGTACCCATTAAGGGGGATTTCTGAAAATAACGTGCGCAGACGAAGCAACCAGAGAGTGGCTAAACGGCACGTCAAATATTTAAAAACCACTGGGGGAGAATAGGAAACTAAAAATTATTTCTGTACCCTATTGAAAAGAATATCGGTACAAAACAACATCAGTACCGAAACGTGGCGAGTGGTTAACTCTAAACCAGATCCTAAAGGAACCCAATACGTCCTGATTATGGACACAGGGTTCTGGGAGAAGGTGAAAGCGTCAACCAACCAATTGCACATAGAATTTTCAAGGATCACTCTCCGGGCGCTGGTCGACTCCAAAACGGACAGCAAAGAACCGGATGCCACAAGAGATGTCCACGAGGCAATGGATGTAAATCCAGAGCCAAAAAAAACTTGCTGACGGCTAATCTAATGGTGAAAGTGTTTACATCACTGTAGGGCAGCCTCAGCGGCCCTCAGTGCTTATATCGTAACACAGGAGCCACGGAGCCACAAGGGAACAATAAAAAGGTTGAACTACCCAGGTAGATGGCTGCTTGCGGCCCAGCTTGTGCACAACCGTTGCACATGCATTATTGTAAAAAATGCACTAAAATTAATGCCATTGTGGGATTTATGTTCTAGAGACCTAGTGACAGCTAAAATATCTGTAATAGAGGAAGGAACGACCAGACAAGACCACCGCCGCCGTAGGAAATCCACAAACTGATTAACAGTGGAGCCAACAAACAGCTGATTCTTGGATACGGTGCTAATGCACACCGCACCTTGTGGGGGGCCACAGACACAAATCCAAGAGATGAAAAACTTTCAGAATTTATTTTAAAAGGCAATTTAGACATAATAAATAACGGAAATGCGCCTACGTTTATAACCGTGTCGCGCAGTGAAGTTATTGACCTTACGCTTGCTAGTCGAAAAGCGAGCAAAGTGATAAAAACGTGGCATGTATCAGATAAACCTTCTTTATCTGATTATAGATACGATTCAACATTGAATCAGACAGGAAACTCATAATGGAATACAGAAACCCGAGAAAAACCTACTGGGATTTGCAAGATCAACACACGAACTAGAACTAATGACGGATAGTATTGTTAATTCATTAAAATTCGCATTTGAAACAAGCTGCCCAAAAAATGTCAAACGAACTCCTAACAAGATAACTTGGTGAAACAGGGAGCTTGACAAAGCAAGGGCACGCACCGGAAAGTTATTTAAAACAGCGAAAAAAACGGAGACTGGGATGATAACAAACCAGCCTCACAACATACAACAATCCCATTAAAAAAGCCAAAGAGAAACTAATGGAGAAGGTACTGTAGGGACGTAGAAAACAAACCTACAAGTTCTCGACTCTAGAAAGCTCTGGACAAAACCGCACTGGAAACATTGGTTCTTTGCTGACCGAAAACGGAAAGTTATAGACTCGGTTCAAGATACTTTGCAAAAACATTTCTTGGGTTTGTCGTTAACTGAAGTTCCTAAGTACCAGGACCTCCTTCGCCAAACTGGGCTAACAAAAAACACCTTAAAATTGCGGCAAATAAAACGGAAGCCTGTATATTAAGTTGTAGGAAAAAATGGAAAGATGTTGTCTTTTCATGTGATGGATCATCTATCTATCTTGGCGTAATTCTCGATCCAAACTTACCTTTGGCCCACACCTTAGAGCTGCCTGGCATAAAGCTAACAACTATATTCAACAACTCAGCAGAATCTTGCCAAGATAAATAGACATAATGGACTTCCGCAGGAAAGTAATTGCTATGGTTGCCGAGTCAAAATTTCTTTACGCGTGTCAGATGTGGGGCTCTACTCCCTCAAGAAAACCACTTATAAAAAAATTATTTCCCAAATCGATAGAAAGCTGCTTCTTCTAAAATCCACAGCATATAGAACTGTTAGGACCGAGGCTCTTGTCGCCATGTGTAGAACTATCCCAATGAGCCTCAAAATTCAGCAGAGTAGAGACATTTGGGTTGCCGCCAAAAGAAACCGTCCTGACTCGTTCAAAGTTCTTCGAGATATTCCAAGACATCTGGAACAATATCCCTGATACAAATAGGACTAAGTCACTGCTTCCTAATCTTAATGACTGGCATTGAAGACGCTTTGGGAGCCTAAACTACTTCCTAACTGTCTCACCAATCATGGTAACTTCCAGCAGTATTTACACAGGCGTGAGATTACAGAAGACAGCCTATGTTTGATGTGCAAACATGAAGTTCAACTTCAATTTAACCCGAACAAACTTTATCTTTGCCGCTCTAACCAGCAACACTAACTGGAATAACACAGTCAACTTCTGCAATGAAATCATAGCTGCTAAGTTGCGAGAATGCAAACTCATCAATTGTCTCCTCTAGTGTTGTGTAGTGCAGTGTCACTCATCATGAGCATATTGCTCCGTCGCCTATTTTGTTGCTAGTTATACTATATGTTTGTTTTATATACGTTTTAAAGTCTCTTCTTTTATAATGTGCTAATTTACTTACTTATATTGCAATTACTGTTAGCTTTGTTTGCTAGTATCTCTTTATGTATAAGTATACTTTGATTTAAGTCATTATTTAATCTCTGATGTCTGTTCTTTACTATGCCTAATTGTTCTGCAAGCTAAGCTGCATCTTTGCGTTATTTTTTAGTTATGTAAAGTAGCTTCTAGGATTAGTTGTTTCTGGGCTTGTACTTATTTCTTATTATGAATGATATAATGTTTATTTTTATGTTTTTCCGCTGAGATAGCCACTGTGGGCGAGTGTGAAGACTGCTTATGGGCAATGCCGCACAAACCCTCCGTGATCTATCAAGACACAGTAGTTCTTCGTGCTTTCTTTATATTTAGTTATGTTTGTTTTTCTCTATTTTAGTTTATGCTCTGCTTTTTCCTTTCTTCAGTTTTGTATATTTCTTGGCTTAATAAATGTATTAAACTATTAAAAAAAAAAATACTAGGACCTAGAGGTACCAAACAGACGGGCACCCAAAAGGAACTGGGACTTAGCGAGAAAAATAATCAATCCTGAAAACCTAGAATGGGGAATCAATACATTTAAACTCTTTTAGTCTCCAGAAACCGATGAAATTTATCCCATCATGCTG
Organism: Aquatica leii; assembly: GCA_035610365.1. Classification (NCBI taxonomy): domain Eukaryota; kingdom Metazoa; phylum Arthropoda; class Insecta; order Coleoptera; family Lampyridae; genus Aquatica; species Aquatica leii. The sequence goes on from CM069439.1 coordinate 40,292,437, forward strand.
CAAAAAGGATTTGTTGCTCTTTGAAACGCAGTATGCGAAATTCTCAGAGCCAGCTTAGCGCTTTCGCACATACCAAACAGCTGGCGGATTGTCAAGGTGGTATTTATACCTAAGCTAGGGAGATCTACGTACGCCCAAGCAAAATCCTACAGACCGATCAGCTTAACTTCTTTTATCTTAAAACTACTTGAAAAAGTAGTCGACAGGTATATACGGGACGGGGCACCAAAGGCTTCGCCTCTGCACCGAAACCAGTATGCTTACCAATCTGGAAAATCTTGCGTTCTAGCTATTTACCAACTGGTAAGCAGATGCAAAAATGCAATCCAATACAATGATATTGCATTGGGTGCTTTTCTAGATATTGAAGGAGCATTTGACAATACTACTTTCACCTCAATTGCAAGAGCAATAAAAAAAAGGAATCACACCTCTAATCCGAAACTGGCTCAAGTAAATGCTCAGGAATCGGACGGCAACAGCTACTTTGTACGGTAGCACTGTGGGAGCCAAAGTGGCTGACAGAAACCCACTAGGCGGGGTACTGTCACCACTACTGTGGTTCCTCGTCATGGACAGCCTATTACAAGAACTAGAATACGGTGGGATACTTGCTTTAGGATACGCCGACGATCTCACCATTATCACAAACGGGAAGTTTGGGGTAACTGTATCGAACATAATACAAAGTACACTAAACACCGTCAAAAAATTGTGCAAAAAAGCAACTATCAGTGAACCCAACTAAGACAGCAATTGTTTCGTTTACCAAACGACGGAAAACGGATGTCATAAAACTACCTACGATGTACGGAGATACGCTCTCGATGACAAAAGAAGTCAAATATCTGGAACTTACTCTTGATACTAGACTAACTTTCAATGCTCATCTAGAAAAAATCACAACGAAGGCCATCAGGGTTCTCAATACAACCAAACGGATGGTCGGGCACGCATGGGGATTGAAACCCACAATGACCAAATGGTTATATACTGTGGTAACAAGACCCATCATCACTTACGGTTCGCTTGTATGGGGTGAGAGAACCAACCTGAAAAGCACAGCTGCAAAGCTAAGCAAACTACAGAGAATGGCATGTCTACTGATAACAAGAGCGATGAAAACCACGCCCACAGCAGCTATGGAAGCACTACTTTCACTTCCACCATTACACCTTGTTCTAATGATGGAAGCAAGACAAGCAGCATACAGGCTGCAGATTAATAAACACGCGTCAATTACCGGGAAAAACAAACCGGGTATATACAACGTGCTGCGTGAAGAAACAATCTTAACTATGAGATCCGACTTCATAAAAAATTATCACATTTTAAAGAAATTTAAAGATAATACCGTGACGAGACGGGTGGAGAAAAAACATTTATCTAGGCGCGGTTCCTCCGTATAAGCTCATAAAATTATCGAACTCCATTCCTTCGATTTGATTTCTGGTTCTCCTAGTTATTTTTTTGCTTCGGACCTGAACTTGCGTATTGTGGTTATCGCCAGCAAACGGGACTAGACGATCGACGTAGACCACTTTTCGCTTGCTTCTGGGCGGTTTTCGAATGCGATATTCGACGTCATTAATAAGCTGCATGACTTCATAGGGGCCCTCCCATTGCTTTTGCAGCTTCGGCGACAAACCACGGCTCCTTTGAGGATTATACAAACAGACCATATCGCCAGGTTGAAAACCACCATTTTGTGCCTTGACGTCATATCTAGTCTTCATCCTGTCGCTGGCAATTTGTGTGTTTTTACGGACTTCTTCATGCACTTCGGCTAGCCTCTTGGTCAGCATGCTGACGTAATCTTCTCCAGCAACTTCTTCTTCCGGCCTTCGTCCAAATTGAAGGTCGCATGGCAATCGTATTTCACGACCGAGCATCACACAGGATAGTGTTTGGCCTGTGCTTTCGTAAACGGATCATCGGTATGCCATTAGGAAAAGGTGCAAGTACTGATCCCAGTCTCTTTGGTTATCGGACACTACCTTGACTAAGTACTTACCCATTGTTCGATTCATCCGCTCAACCATGCCATCAGATTGAGGATGGAGAGGCGTCGTCCTAGTTTTCTTAATTTCCAAGAGTCGGCAAATTTCTTGAAACAGTCCAGACTCAAAATTGCGACCTTGATCGGAGTGTAATTCCAACGAAACTCCAAACCGACAGAAAAACTCTTTTACTAATACGTCTGCACTGTAGCTGCTTCTTGATTGGGTATGGCGTAAGCCTCGGTCCATTTCGTGAAATAATCCATCGCCACCAAGATGTATTTATTTCCCGTTTAGGATTCTGGGAACGACCCTGCGATGTCAATCGCTACTCCTTCCAAAGGGCTTCCTACATTGTATTGCTTCATGGGTGCTTTGCGCTTTCTCGCTGGACCATTTCCTGATGCGCAGACCGTGCCCTTACGGCACCATTTCATGACGTCCTCTTTGCAGTTCATCCAGTAGCATCGTTATCGTACTTTACCCAATGTCATCTTAATGCTAAAGTGTCCTCCTGATGTCTGTCCCATCGTGGAGATGCTTCAACACGTCTGTGACCCGGCTCTTTGGCAATACCAACTGTAGTATGTTTCCCGTGCCCTCGACACTTTCTAAGAATTGCTTAAGAAGGCCGTCTTCTACTATCAAAGAGTCCCACTGCGCCCAGAACGCTTTGATATTTCTGCACAAAGCACTCACTTCTTCCCAGGTTGGTAGTCGGCCGTTTTCTTTCCAGTCCAGGAGTAGTCTTATTTCAGGATCGTTTTCTTGTTCGCGACGTAACTGCTCAGGTTCCCACTCATCATCAACCATAGCAGTTCTCCGGAGGCATTCGACTTTTTCTTCAAGTCGCGAACAATGGCTGCAGTCCGCTGGACACAGTCTTCTGGACAAGGCATCAGCGTTCCGATGACTGCTTCCGGCACGGTGTTCTGTGTCATAGTCATAATCTTGCAGTGTTTCGAACCGTCTTGCCACTTGTCCTTCCGGGTTACGGAAGTGCAGTAGCCATTTTAAAGCGGCGTGGTCTGTTCTCAGTAAAAATTTTCGTCCATACAAATACTTGTAGAAATGTTCAATGGACTTAACGACTGCTAACAGCTCCATCCTAGTCACGCAATAATTCCTTTCTGGCTTGGACAAAACCTTGCTAAAATACGCGATAACTTTTTCTTTTTAGTTTTAGTTGATTAAAAGAATTTTTGCTGTCTTCATTCCATCTAAATTCTGCTCTTTCTTCCGTCAATTTTGTCAATGGTTTGGCAATATTGGCAAATCCGGGTACAAATCGTCTATAATAGGTGCATAACCCAAGGAAACTTAAGACCTAATGTTTGTCGATTGGTCTTGGCCATGCTTGCACTGTTGGAATTTTGTCTTGGTAAGCCTTTACTCCATCTCTAGATACGACGTGGCCCAGATATTGCACTTCCTTCTTAAATACGTGGTACTTCTTTGGGCTCAGTTTGAGATTAACCCCACGTAGTCGCTGAAACACTTCCTTCAAGTTGTTTAAGTGTTCTTCAAACGATCTTCCAACCACGATCACGTCGTCCAGGTAAACCAAGCACGTCTTCCAAGACAATCCGCGCAAGATGATCTCCATCAAACGCTCGAACGTTGCAGGAGCGTTACACAGGCCGAAATGCATCACAGTGAACTGCCACAAACCAGTTCCAATCGCAAAAGTTGTTTTTTCACGATCCTTGGATTCTAATTCTACCTGCCAGTATCCACTCTTTAAATCTAACGTAGAAAACCACTGGAATCCTAACAGGGTGTCTAGCGTATCGTCAATTCTGGGTAAAAAGTAGCTGTCCTTTTTGGTCACGTCGTTTAGCTGCCTGTAGTCTACGCAAAACCTCGTTGATCCATCCTTCTTCTTTACGAGTAACTCTGGGAATGCCCATGGGCTACTTGAAGGTTCAATTACACCTTCTTTCTCCATATCCGTAATTATTTGTTCGGCTTCCTCTCTTTTCGCCAAAGGAAGTCTGCGTGATGTTGTCGTATCGGTCGAGCGTCTCCGGTATTAATTTTATGTTTCACCACGTTAGTTCTTCCTTTGGAGCTACTCTCCAGCGCGAACACATCTTGATACTCTCGGATCAACAGCTTAACTTTAGCCAGCTGATCTTGGCTGAGGTTTTGGCATTTGGTGGTAAGAATGTCCAATAGATGTTGTGGACACTTTTTCGGCGACGTATCTTCGTTCGACTTCACGCATCTAACAATATGTGATACTGGCGTGCATTGGCCTACCACAGTTTTCTTTTTTAAAGTTACAGGATCTGAGTTGATGTTTAAGATCCTTACTGGCATCGTGTTCTTTACTCGTATTAAAGTTCTGCCAACGAGTAGTCCTTTTTCAACTAAGCCGCCCTCCATTGGTTCAATCGCGCGTATGTAGCCTTCCCGGAGATTTCCATCCAGGCGTGCCATTACCACACTTTCCGTCCTTGCAGGCAGAATCACGTCTTCACTCAATAAAACTCGCACAGCTGCCTTCTCTAACGAATGAAAAGGAATTTCTTTATTGTCGATCTTTAGGACATCGTTCTTCATATCCAAATAGAACCCATACTTCTTTATCACGTCCATTCGCAGGATAACTTCTTCCGTGATGTCGGCTACCAGTACTTGATGGTCGAGTACTCCATTTCCCAAACCAATGGTTACGTTGACTTGTCTGTGAGTAGGTATTTCTTTGTCCGTCGCCGTTCGAAGCCGTACTGTTTACTGGTGACGTCTTCTCGTTTTCCAACATGTCAGGACGAATGATGGTATTCATTGCTCTTGTGTCAACCAGTAACTGAACACTTCTTCCATTTATCTTGCATCGAGATAAATGCTATGCAATTGCTCCATCGGCGATGCCATTTGAATTGTAATCTCCGGAGCCTGACTAGATGAGATTACTTTTTGTCTCTTTTGGTCGCCTCGTTCCAAATTTTCGAGCGCTCTTCTTAGGTTTAGTACGATGCCGTCGTACATGGCCTATTTCACCGCAGTTCAAAGTTGTCACTCCTCTTTCCCGAAGTATTTGTCGCGCTATCTCCTCGATGCTTTCCAGTGTCTGCGCGGGTACTTCTGCAGCACAGCAGAGCCTATGACCGTCTCGTTGCGATGCTTGTTTTGCTGCTTCAAACTCCAAAGCATGCACCATCCAATGTTTTCGGTCGAGCTAGCCGGTGAGTCTGCTGCGTTTCGTTGTCTCTGAGGCCGTCTACAAAGGTTTGAATAGCCAACTGCTCCAAGAAGGTATCTGGCGCTGTAGGATACGCAAGCCGTGTTAATCTGGCGATGTCAGCCTTAAACTCTTGAAGACTTTCAGCAGCTTTCTGAAAATTTGAGCTTGATACACTTGTTGAAGATGAGCATCTCCATATCTCATTTCTAAACGTGAAATTAAGAGTTCGTAATTTTCTTGTAGGTGGTCAGGAACAGTTTGTAAAATTCGAAGCGCCTCTCCGTGCAAGGACACTATTAAAGACGTCGCTTCCTGCTTGTTGCTCCAACCATTAGCTGTAGCTGCGGCTTCAAACTGCTTGTAGTAGGTGGACCATGGAACTTTACCATCAAAATTTGGAGGTACAACTTTAAACTTGTGAGTGATTTCTTCCCGCTGGTCTATTATTAAATCTTCGCACGTGACGCTTCCTTCACCGTTGAAAATCATTTGGTTCATTCTTTCTTCAAGCAGTTTCATTCTGTCTCCTACTGCTTCTATTTTGTCATTCACAGATTCGCAAATTTCTTCTTTTAAATTTAACATATCTGTTTGGGTTTCCTCTTGAACAATTTTTATTTGATTTTCTATGCTCGTTTGTATTTGCTCTTCAATTGTTTTTATGTAATTTAAATGCTTGTTCGAATTTCTTCTTTTAAACTTCTAGAATTTTCCAACAATTTTTCTTCTATTTTATGAGAAGTTTCAGACAGTTTTTGTTCTATTTTTCTGAATTTTCGGATAATTTTTCTTTAATTTTCTGAGAATTTTCGCTCATTTTTCTATTCATCGATTCGAAAATTTCAAATATTTTTGAATCCATTTTAACTGCTTGTAAACGCGTCGCCGACATAAATTTAACCACCCATAATAATAATTAAAAAAAAAATTAATACACTAAACACACAAATAAATACACCGGCATCGTGACACCACTTTGTAACGAATTTTATTATTAAAACTAATTTATTTAAACTACTAAAAATATTTTTACTTATACTAAAAATATGTACACTTTTAAATTAACCGAACTAATTAAATCTAATAATATTTAATAAAAACACTTACTCTAATTTATATCACTTGCACGAAGATAAGTAAAGTTCGCGGATATCTTCACAGACTTGTTTACACTAAAGTCACGTACAAGATTATACTCCGTGTATTATCTGCACACACGTGTTAATCACTTATTTATTTCAACTTGAATAATCTTAACAATGCCGTCTTCACATTACGGGAATAACTGACCTACGATTTGTTTGTTCGGTATTTATACACATTTTGTTAATCTTTCTCGAGTGTTCCATATCTTTTGGTATACGTTCTAGAAGATGGATAACAACTTCGAGAAGGCTCTTGAATTTGAGAACGTTTCAGTATTTTTTCTGGGTAGTTATGTACGCTTCCTGGATGGTAACCTTAAGTTCTGCAAAAACATCGTTGGAAGCAAAGTCTTAAGACCAAGAGTAAGGTATATAATGCTTGGTAGTTTGGAAGATTACAAGCGCGTAGTCGCAACAAAATACCGCGTGCTGTGAGGATCATTGCCGTAGCTCTCAATTTAGTCGGGTCGTAGACGCAGTGAATTACATAACAACTAGGTAACTGAAAGTTAAATTCTTCAAAAATGCTGAACACACGGTTCTTCTATACTATTGCTTTCACGTGGCGTCTTATCCCATGCATTCGAGCTACGTCGAAAATGAATCCTAGAAATGACAAACGATAACCAATAACATTGACTAATATTTCTCAATTGTTTAGTAAACATTTTCAGAAAATGATCTTAATAAGAGATGCAAAATAAAAATTCGCGAATATATTTCACTCTATATTACATATAGTATTTATACAACTAATATGATGCACACTACTAATGATATATAAAAAAAATAACTTACAAACAAAACTGGAATCATAGATTTACATATACTTCTGTAGAAGATTTAGATATTTATACAATCAACATATACAAATTATAACATTTAGGCCTGATTTCATCAATGTATGATAACTTCATTTGTTAAATTAATCCGTAACTACTAATCGAATTTAATAAAATTATCGGGCATATCAGAAATCTACCTGGAGTCTTAAAAACTATGATATAGTCAGTATATTAAAAGTCTAGGAATAATAGAGTAAGCAAACTATTAGATATCGTTGAAATGCGATATCACTTGGTACGAATTACATTTTCAACATTTCAACTGCTAGATGCAGTTTTATAGAATCACATTTTTTAATACTACTAAATTGCATTTAATAGAATTAAAAAAATTACTTTTAGCAAATAACAAAAAATAACATAAGTAAATAATATTTATTGATATTTTTGGAAAAATTATATTGCATACATATAATTGGTAACTGTACGCAGTAAATTTGTATAAATTTAACATAATTGTATATTGATTAGAGAGGTCATTATTACTTATATTAAAATAATTTCTAATAGATTTTACACCTTCCGTTGCTAATAACTGAAAATTACCTGAGAAAAAAGTTACGGCTATTAATAATGACCCCTCCAAATTTATTTTAAAATTTATCCCCCTATAAGATTATAATGTGCGTTAAAACAAAATATAGATTATAAAACTAAAATTGAAAACAAGAACTTTTAACTTTTCCAATGCTAAAAAGCTAACATTTAACATTCACAGGCAAGGATATATGCACACATTTGCAATTCACAAACATATTGTCTCAATTCATGCACAACGGGTCCTTAATTTAATATACGTATAACAGATTTTTTTTAAAGAGGAGTTGAATATATGTCGCTGATAAGTGCATATTAATAGAGTGAATGTTTAGTATTCGAATAATGGAATAATCCCTAATTATGAGAATTAGAACTGTTCCGCTAAGAGATCACAGACTTCTACCGATACACTCTCCTTGCTGGAACGTACTGTAAGTCTGTACATCTAAAAACATAAATTGTAAAATATACGTAAAAGTCGTTAGAAATAATACCTGAGCATTAGTATTTGGTTCTAAACGAAGCAAACATCCTACTTGCTGAGAACGCATGTGCACGATGCCGGCGCAAACGAAATTATCTGGATTAGGATCAATGCCATCTAACAACTGCATTCCAAAACCCATTAATTTGGTGCGAGTGGCCTGCAAATCCATTGGACCGCTGGCCTCGAATATCTTTTGCGATCTTTGCTGATTGGAACTGTTGTAATATAGTATTTTAATTACATTTACTAATAATACTAATACCACAAACCTGCCCAAATTTTTCCATCTTGCGAAAAACGATTCTCCGTTCATTTCAGTTGGTTCAAAAAATTTATTTATTGTTAATGGCAGTTTGATAGTAATCTTCTGTGGGATATTATTGTATATAAAAGAAATAACCATACTGGGAGAATCTGGAAATATAAAATCACAGAATTTAAAACTAGATCCAAACATTCGCAATTACGTTAACCCTCTCAGGATTCATTTCTAATTTATGGATTAATGTACAAGTTGACTTTTACATAACCAAGATATTTCTATTTAGAATACAAACCTTTACACTTTTAGTCAGAATAATAACTTAAAGTACTTCCTAAAGATTTCCAGCTTCAACTTGTTCAATCAGAAGTATTTTTTTGGTTGGGTACAAGACTAAACAAGTCTATAAATTAAGCATAGCTCTGTACACTGCCCTTTAGACGTCAATTTCTCAATGTTTTCTTCCGTAGTTTCTGTATCACTTCCATTAAGCGTTGTTCCTTTGTCTTCTCTTGTTTAGTAAATGTTCCAAATTTGTTGCGAACATTCGGCATTTTTTCCCTCACCTTTCATCCAGTACTTGTTCCTTCTCTGTAAATTTCCACATCTAATGGATATAGATCCATGTCATGGTCATGTCGTTAAGCATCATTGGTACAAAATCAATTGTTTTTCTGACGACATAGTCAAATCAATAGCTACGAACAACGGCGTCAACTAACAACATAGTTAATTCTGCTGTGTGCAACCGGGAAGTAATCTTTCTTCCACATATTATGTATTTTTGATGTCTCTGTCTATATAAGGTTTTTCCATAACCTCCTCCGAGTCTTCCTACCTCTCTCTTAAGTACCCCATTCTCTCACACTATTTCTTTTTTGAGTCTTGGCCGTTTTAATCTCTTTCCTTGAAAAAAAATTGATGCCGCCACAGACTAAATAATAAAACAGGTCAAAGCACACCTTAAGGTGATAACTAAAATCGAACCTAGAGATAGAAAAAATACCAATAACTTCGGAGGTACGAAAGTACCTGATGGCCATATGTAGCATAGAGCTCATGTAGGGTCAATGACCATGTACGCATCATGAGATGCTTTAAGTGTCAGAAGTTCGATCACCAACAAGCTGAGTGCAAGAGCGAGCTGAATGCTGAAAATCACGATAGGAGACGCTGTATGTACAAACTGCATAAGATATGGCCATAGAAGCGATATAGCGTCTTCTAACAACTGCACGGCGTACTTAAAAAATCTTGACGCCAAGATCTCAAATAGACTGTCAGGACGCTTCTCCGACTCTCTCGGCGTTTTCGTGGTGCCGCCCAGGAACTCAAGAACTTCTCCTCCGACAATGACATAAACTTTCTACTGACCCAAGAGCTATATGTGTACAGACCCGCTGCTGTGGCCTTGCCCTTCAACCAGATCACCGCATTTTGTTTTTGTTTTCAATAGCGCGAAGCCCATCGGAATAGTTTCCCTCGGTCATCTAACTCATGACTGCACTGCCGTATCTAGGATCACATTTGGAAATACCTCCTTGGATATCGTCAGCGTTGATTGGCCACGAAGCGAGGATGTTCGTATTGTAACGAATTTTAAATCTAATTTAATTAAATATTTACACTGTTAGAACTAACTAATTGAATCTAACGATATTTAAGAATAACACTTATACTAATTTATATATATCATCAGTAATCTGCACTTTTTAATTTTATCTAAAACTGATACTTGCACGTATTTATGTTTCACTAACACCGGCACTTTATTTATTTATCTTTACACGCGTTAACAATCTATTTATTTTAAACCGACAAAATCTTCTCGATTCAATTCGAGAACTGACTTATGCTTCTTTGGACCGGTTTTTATATATTTCTGTCATCTGTCTCGCGAACGTTTCAGTATTCATCTACATCTAGATAAAGTTTTGGACGAACTAAGAAGCGTCCCGATTATTATAGGTGATTTCTATGCATAATCGCCGCTTTGGTATTCCTTGCAGACTGACGAACGAGGCAGAAAACGTGACCTATGCGTTATATAATTTAACTTTATTTGTTGCCTTCGCTTACAAATTAGTTCGTGCTGTTACCCTACATTCTATATTTACATTCTATTTACATTTTTTTTTAAATACATTTCCTTATCCTTCCTCTTCTCTTAACTTTTTCCTCCTTCTCCATACTTCTTCCATCCACTCCGTTCCATTTCCGTTTTCGTCTAAGATTTCCTCTATTTTCATAACCTCTTCTCTTAATTCGCTGCATTTCTCTCATGTGGTTAATGTCCTCCGTCTCTTCTCCACATAGTCTGCACCTAACTCCCTAACTCCTCGTTGCCACATCTGAACCGTGCTATCATTTTTTGCTTTTTGTTGTTTTTATTCTCTATATTCTTTAAATATTATGGCACCCCTTCACCCTTGATATCTTTATGATTCCTATTATATCTGCTCTCTTTTATCTTTGTCCATCTTTCTTGTTTTTCGATGTCCCTATCTCTCCTTATTATTTCTTCCCTTACCCCTACTCCCTCTTCTCTTAATCTCTCCACTTCTTCTCTCGCGTACCCGTTTCTTTTGTAATACTGTTCTCTGCCCTCCTGCCCGTACTTCACTTTTCCTCCCTTTATCTCTTTCCAACATTTTTGCAGCATTTTGCATTCTGTTCTTTCCCGCAGTTCTTCCTCGTATTTTATGGCCCTTTTTCTGCGGTAACTTTCGATGTAGAAGGTCGTATTTACATTGAAGGAAGCGTTAAAGTGAAATACAAGTGTAGAAGTTAATTAGTGAAGGAGCTGGTGTTAGTAGTGGTAGGAAGAGGGAAGCAGGAGAGAAAAAGGGATGGGTAAAGGAGAAAGGGTGTAAAATAATAAATAAATTAAGTGAAAAATAGAAACCGTGGTGGAAAAGTATAAAACTGTGACGAACAAGTGAGATTAAGGTGAATAAACAGGATAATCGAGAAGATCAGCAATAAAAGATAACCTCCTACATTAATAGAAATTATTACATTTAACGCGAAATTACTACAAGTGGGACGTTTTAAAACACGAAAATAAGAAAAGAAGGTAAGAAGGAATTTAAAAAAAAAATATAGAAAAAACAAATAAAAAAACAAAAATAAATAAATAAGAAATAAAAAAAGGGGAAAGGGATGAATAAAAGAGAGAGGGAGGAAGAGGAAAAAGAAAGACAACAAATATTTGAAAAAGGAAAGAAAACAATATCACCAGACATTAAAAACATAACGGAGGAAATCGAAGGAAAAACCTCAAGAACAGAAGGAGAAAGGAAAGAAATGGAGGAGTTAAAAGAATTAATGAGAGAAATGATGAAACAGATGGAAGAAAATATGCAAAGAATAAGGCAAGAAATCAAAGAAATAGGAGACAGAGAAAAGAAGTGGAAGAAAGAAAAAGAGGAACTGGTGGAGAGAAATGAAAAATTGGAGAAAAAAGCGGAAAACGAAGAAAGATGGAAAAGGAAGAATAATAGTGTGATAAAAGGTGGAGAACTGAAGAACCACAAAAAGATTTAGCATTGATGCTGAAAGAAAAATTAAATGTAAAAGTAGAAGTGAAAAAGTGATAGTAATAAACAAAGAAAAGAAAAATGAGATGGTTGTGGCGGAAATAGGATGATGGGAAGAAAAGCAGAAGGTAATGGCGGAGAAGAAGAAATGAAGGAATACAAGAATATATATAAGTCACGATTTGACATGAAAAGCAAGAAGAGTGCAAAGAGAAATAATGAACCTGACGGTGGAAAAAAGAGCGGAAGGGAACAGAGTATGGGTAGAATACAGAAAAATAGAGATAGACGGAGACAAATACATATGGAACGACAGGGATAGGGGCCTGAGCAAAGAAAGGGGAGAGAAAATAGGTAACCAAAAGGCAAAAAACTAAAGAGCAAAGAGGGGGCGATAAAGAAGAGAAAGTTGACAAAATGGCAAAGAAAAGGAATAATGAAAGATGGAAAAGGAAAAGAAAAAGTAGGAGGAAAAAAAAAACAAAGTAAGGAAGAAGCACAGGGAGAGATGAGTGAGCTGAGAGTATTGTTTTCGAGCGTAGCGGGAATAAAAAACAAGGCACAGAATTTTTGGGAGTACATCAGAAAACAGGATGTAGTGAAATTACAGGAGGCATGGATGGAAGAAAAAGAATGGGAGTGGTGGAAAAGAAAAGAGAGAAGAATAAAGGAAGAGCAAAAGAGGGTATAATAACGGAAGTAAGAAAAAAATGGTTGAGTCAGGAAAAGAAAGAGAAAGTGCAACAGAGAAGAGGAGTTGGAGAAAGGAACATACAGGAGGGAAAAACAAAAATAAACGTAGTGCCGGTCTATAGAAGTAGAATGAATGAGACCAGAAAAAACTTAGAAGAGATGATAGAAGAGAGGGAGGAGGGATTGATAATAGTAGGAAGAGACTTCAACGCAAGAATAGGGGAAGAGGGGGGAATACAAGAAAGAAAAGGGACGGGAAAGAGACAAACAAAGGACAAGGTGATAAATAAAGAGGGAGAAGAACTGCTGGAAATGTGCAACGAAAAAGAGTGGGAAATAATGAACGGGAACAGAGAAGAAGGAATGGGGGAATTTACGTACATAGGAGGAAGGGGAGAATCAACAATAGATTTTGTAATGACAAATGAAGAGGCTGGAGAAAAGGTGAAGACATTTAAGGTGAGAGAAAGGGTAGAGTCAGACCATCAACCTCTGGAATTGACAATGGAAGGAAGAGAAAGAGAAGAGAGAGAAGAAGGCGAGGAAAAAGATATAAAGAAAGAATAAGAAAAACGGAATGGATAGGGAAGGAAGTACAAGAGAGCGTGGAGGAAATGAGAGAGATGATGGAGAAAGCAACAGAGAGTCAGATTTAGAAAGTGGAAGGGGAAGAAAACAGGATGGAAAAAATGATGGGATAGAGATACAAGGAAGCAAAGAAAAACGCAAAGAGAGCATTAAGACAGTGGAAAAAAGGGAGGAAAGAAAAAGAAGAATACAAAGAAGCAGTAAAAATATGCAAGAAAACATGCGAGAGAAAGAAGGAAGAAAGCAAAAAGAAACAAGAAGAGCAGATCAAAGGAATAAAAACGGAAGAAGATGTATGGGAGTACCTAAAGAAAGAAAGAAAAAAAAACCTATGCGTTATAAATGCGCCTGATCATTTGCTAGCTACTAAGGTAGTACAAACATCGATGTCACTCTAGCATCGCAAAGTTTAGCTCTTAAAATTGCTAACTGGAAAGCTATCCCTGACGTGATTGAAAGTGACCACCGAGTTATAAGTTTTGATTTAACCGTCAAAAATACTCGACCGGTTCCGATTCCCAAGCGTATCCTCGATGTCAAACGCATATATCCTGTGAAGTTGAACACAGCTGCCAGCGCTCTATTTCCTACTTCTCTTCCACGTGGAGTTAAGTGCCACGATCCTACTTCTATCGACGTCTCCATTGATAAGCTGAGCAGGCTAATACTTGAATCTAGCCAAAATGGGTTAAATCAAGTTCGTTGGAATTCTGGAGCTGGTATACCGTGGTAGATTCCAAAGCTAGATAGGTTAAAGCGATTCATACGTTGCTTAAGAAAGTATACTCCAAAAGCCCCAGCAGAGCTAAAAACTCAATGGTTAACCTCGTGCAAAGCCGCGCTTCAGCGGTACTAACTGGAAGTGCTAAATTTAGCTCATGGCAAAAGTTGGTAGAGAGAAGTTTCGCAGCAAGCTCGTGGGGATTAGTTGCTGTCCAACGTTGGTGATGGTGACAGATACACTCTTACAGAGCACGATACAGTCAAGTTAATAGTTCGATCCAACAAACGACAATCCTTACCAAGCCCCGAATTAGATCCCGATCTCTTAAATATTGAGTGTCAACATGACTGAGTGGTTACAATCGAAAACATAGCGTCGGTGGTTAGCAGGATTCCTAAGAACAAATCTCCTGGACCCGACAGTTGTACAAAATTCCCTCTCTTCTACGTTCATTGACGTATTTAATTCTTGTGTTCAATGCAGGTACTATCCAAACAGTTAGAAAACTAGTAGGTTAATAACGATTCTCAATCCTGGCAAGGGGGATCTCGTCAACCCGAATTCATATAGTTCGATCGCGCTACTTTCCGAACTTGATAAATTATTCGAACAAGTCCTGTTAAAGAAAATACATAACAATATCCCTTCACAAAGATTGTTCCATCCCAGTCAATACCACTCTTCGTTCCCGGCAAAGCGAAGACAGATGCCATTTGTAAGCTAATGACGAAAGTACAGACGAACGACTCCAAGTACAGACTAAACATTTTTATAGACATTTCAGGAGCGTTCAATAACATTAATAACTAAAGCTCTCGTCGTCAAGAGAGTACCTGCAGAGGCCGTGCGCGTTATTCGAGTCGCTCGTTTTTGGTTCTTCCTATACAAAACGACTAGCAAAAGGTTGACCACAAGGATCAGTTTTCGGGCCGACCTTGTAGAACATAGTTGTGGTTTCTTTACTCGAACGAGACTTATCGGATAACTTTGACATTTTCGCTTACGCGGACGATATATCACTATCACAGTGCCTAGACATTCTGACGTTCTCGGCTGTCACCACAAATTCACTGCCTCAGCTGATACAATACATGGTTTTTGGTTCGTCATTGAAAAGAGATTTCTCACTTCGACTTAACATTTCAGTTCAAAAGGTTTTCGAGTATAAGTACCTCGGTCTTATGTTCGATCATAAACTGAGCTTCGTCAAACACTGTTCCTATCTATGCAACAAGAGCAGGACTGTCTTGCACTTGTTTTATAAGTATTCTCGCCGTAACTGGAACCTACATAGGAAATCATTAGTGTAGTCATCCCTATGCTCACATATGACTTAAACATCTGGTACCACGAACTGCGACATACTCACATTGTCAAGAAACTTGCCTTCCTTATTCCTTCGTACAATCTTCGGATCATATCGTACTGTTCCCATCGATTCTTTATGCGTTGTGGCAAAACATTCTTAGACTAGCAAGTTTCGACAGCAGATTTTCCCTCCTTTTCGGCCGTCAAGCGTCATCTCAAGACTTTGATATTGAATGAATGGCAGCGGCTGTAAGATATATCCCATAAGGGTGGTAACGCCCATTCAATGATTCCAAATATCCTAGAGACTGGATCAACATTTCCCATGATCCGGAATGAGCTTGTTGCATATGCATGCGTGTTCCTGATACTCTGTCACATAAGATTCTTACCTTTTGAGAGTTCGATGATGACCCGAGTACCCTAAAAACCCGAGTCTACCCGTATCCCGATTCCCCCGAGTCTATCCTTAGACTAGTGTCAGATGTTAATGTACTCATTGCATTCGCTAGAAGAGTCAAATGTAAAACAGAATCTTATTTGGTTTATTTATACATCGCATTCTGATTTTATTTTCATAGTCAGCTACGGCAAAGTAGGGTATTTATTTTTTCCCCGTTGCCACTAGATCTAAGACGTTCCAGATATCTTTATTCTTTCTACTACTATTCCTCTCATTTGCTTATGGAACATCTGTGTTTTAGTCCTTTTCTCGTCCAGAATTCTTCGCTTGTTTTATCACTTGCTTTTATTTTAATTGTTTCTTCATATATTACTTCTATTCTTCTAACCAGTTGTTTATTTATTTATTTCGTTCTTAGGTATTTATTTATTCGATTTCCTCTCCGTATCTGGTTTATTCGTTAAAGTTATCAGAATCTCCGTTCCCATTCTTTAATTCGCATGTTGTTGTTCGAGCTTCATCTCTTTATTTCTTACTTTATATCGTCTTAGTGTTTTTATATTTTTGTTCTTGTTTTTTCACGCCCTTCCGCTTCTTAACTCTCTTTTTGCCTGCCTTTTTTCCTCAGTTTCTTCATGCTTTTGTTTACTTCTTGTTTCAATTTTTTTTCTGATAATTATTTATGCTTTCTTGTCGCTCATGCCTTTTTACCTATGTTGAGTTGCTTTCACGTTTAACTTTTTTTCCAAGGCTTGTTGACGCTATATCATATTTTAAAATTTTCAATATTTTTCTCTATTTCTATATTAGTGATCACGAAATAAATCACCGATTCTCCGCTCGCTCTTATGTATGTGAAATCCTCTGTCTCCACTCTCCTTATTACCGTTAAGTATTTCTCACCCTCTTTGTATTCTTTATCTTTTGGCTTTCCTTTTTTTTAATACTCCATCTATTCACCCCTTTTCGAGCATTAGATTCATCAGTTCCTCTTCTACTTCAAGTATATCTTCCAGGTTTTTCCTACTTTAGTTCATTTTCAGACTGTACACTGTTCTATCTTTATACATATTTTTTTTACTTCCACTCTGTTTTGCCAACCCTTGATTAATGGCTACTTATCTTTTCTATCTCTTAATCAGCTGTTCTTTTTATAATGTTATGCTCTTTTTGTTTCATTACTTTTCTTTCTTGAGCTTGAGACAAAGTTGTTCCCTAACATATTTATGCAAAACTTAAGAAAAATTTGAAACAAACAAGGCAGTAGTCGGGTGAAAGATGCCCATGACGTAATAATAGTGATTAAAGAAGTTTAAAGAAACTATAAGATGCATAAAAAAATCTCTAAAAAAAGAAAACCTACATTAAACACAGAGAAAAGAAAACTAACCATTTTGGCTAAGTGTGAGGTACGCTACAAGTCGGGTATCGCTACCAAAAATTTTTATGAATGAATTCATAATATTGGGTTCAAATGGATAAATGATGATACTGAAAGGTACGAATACTGAAGATTTGTGTATTTAGTGTTATGAATTTCTGTTTCTTATCTTACTAAAACTAAAATAAATTCTTTAGATTAAGCTTATACTGCGTACTTTTTGATCACACTTCCAAGTAATTAATTAGTGAAATAAGCGGACTAGTTTGTCTAAACCTTTTTTGTTTTGTTTTCTAAATAAAAAAACATTTTATTTAACACAAAACTAGTCAAGAAGACTACTAAAGTATTGTAATGTTGACACCTACCTGTATAATCATCTATGCATTCGGCGTTGATTAACTGTTGAATTTGTGCACCGGCTTCAAGCAAAGGTTCAACGGGTTTCATTTGAATGCTCATTTTTGCTGCTTGCTCATCAGACCACAAAAGAGTAGGGACGAAAGATTGCAAAGGGAAAGTGGTTTTGTTACCGTAAAACAATCCAAGACGTCCTAAGTTTTGACGAAATTCGCTTTTGACGCCTATTTGTATTAAATCATTTTCGAACAGAACTCCGTTGTTTTTACACACAAACCTAAAACTAAAAATCAATTGCGTTGTATAATATTAAAAAAAACTGACTTTTTAGGGTTATAAAGATTTTGTTGAGTATTATTGGTACTATTTGCGATTGTTTTAGAATTATAGACATCTCCTAATACATCTAATAAAACGCCCGTGTTGCTCGAGGACGGTTGTGATGTAGGCGGAGTTGATAATCCTAATAAATCGCCTGACACACTGCTAAAATAAATTTATAAGTTTGCAATATATAAGTCATTATCGATTATATACCTGGTATTATTTACTTCGTTAGTGTGATTAGTAACCGGCGTAGGACTTTTTCCATCTTTAACTTCGTTTTCAGGAACACGGCCGGGTTTCTTTTTCTTTAGCACAGCTAAAATAGAACTCTCCCTTTCAGGGAAAGATGGCATTTCTTCGAGAACTGTGGCAAGCACATCTGGACTAGCTATGATACTTAATTGTAAATATTCAGAAGCGCGTTGTTGCAATTCGGCGTCAGCAGATCTTAAATTACTGTGTTGTCTAAATACTTCTTGTACTTGGGAACGAATTTCTGGGAACAGGTTTATAAATTTAATGTAGGTAGATAGTAGAAGAGCACGTGTCATTGGTGAGCATAAATGATACTTTGAGTGAAGTAACTGAAATTGTACTTGAGGTGATGATCGTTGATCGCCAGCTATGAGATTACCAAACTCTCCCAAAATATAACCTCCTACTTTCACCATATTTTCGTGACAAGCTGGTGCTTGCAATGCTTCAAAAACAGTTTTAGCTGCGTATCCCTGAACCTCGTCTCTATTAATAACAATCTGAATAACTCGATACCAAACCTCCTCCGATACGTAATCACCAGCAATTCTAATCAAATTTAATATAACATCTACGTACCTATACAAACTAGTCATTAATAAATCAGTAAAATAACACATCCATACCAGGTATAATCGGTAGCATATTTTTCAGCCAATATAGCTACTTTCAAAACCATCTCCTCTCGAATGGAATAATCAGCCGTTTCTAAATAATTCAACATTTCTTGCACAATTTCCTCAGCGTTAGTTTTGTCGCACATGGCATATAATAAATCCACAGCTTGTTGTCTCACAGAGACATCTTTTTCCATTTTCATAGACAAAATAACAACTTCTTGATGCTTTTTAACGGCCTCGTGAGAAAATTCGGATGTAGCTAAATGACACATCGACTCCAGCGCTAAATATCGTAAATTTGTTTCTCTGTTACTTAAAAACTGACCAAGTTGATTGCAAGCTCTCACTAAGAGATTCGCTTCACTAAAATCATTCAATTAAATATTTAGTAAAATCTTGTTACACGGATCTACCTATCGTTATGAATTATCAGACTAATTGCCTCGAATAAAATAGCGTTTTTTGCATTCGAATGTTGTACTTTCTTTGATTTTGGTGGTTCTTGAGCCTTATTTAATATAGTCTCTAAGCATTCATTTAATCTACCTCTAACGCCTGGATCTTCAGCTAGAAGTAAAAACAATTTGAAATTAAGTACGTACTAATTTCATAAACAAATGTTTTTTTTTAAATTTCATAAGTGAATTTCGGTATAATCAGTGTCCGCTTTGTCCTGGCTGTGCAAAATTGTCTATGAAAGTAGAAAAACCAGAAGATTTTCAGCCAGCAGTGTAAACACAAAAAAATAAAATAAAAGTATAAAAATACAGGAAACGAACATATAATGATAAGCAAAAGAAACATATTACGAAAACAATTGCGTAGAGAACTGGTAGCGAAAATTTCAATTTCAAGAGAACCAAATGGGTTGATATAAACAGAATGGCGAAGTATCCATGAGTTAAGCCAACAATCAAACTCGTTACCAATTGGTAAATTGGAGAATAAATAAGGCATCTCGGTAGACTGTATACAGGATGTTAATACCGTAACGTTAATTTAAAATCGTTTATTAGAAACTAAGGGCTCAATACAGTCAACAAATAATTAAACAAAATAAAATGAATTGTAAATAAATAACTAATAACTAATATTTACAAACTAATAATAAGTCACTAATAATTGATTTATTTCGACACTATTTATTTTTCACGATCACGCATACGATAACGTAATGGTCACTAAACTGTACTCGCGCTGATTACACAATGAATCTCCTCGTTTGTTATCTTCTTATCACTTCTAGGAGCTTCCTTCATTTTCTTTAACCTTTGAACACTTTTCGGAAACAGAACATAACACTGCCCCCTCGTTGGATCCGTTCTGTCCCAAAACAGGTTCAAACTCATGGCTTCTGTAAAAGGAGTAATGACGGTAAGCACAATTCTGTCCATTTCTGCATCGTCCTCGTTGATAGAAATAACAGGCCACGGATTTGTCATTCCCGATCGAGTCTAAACAGCAGCCAAGCTTAGAGACCGACAGTTTTCTGATGTTGTTTCGCATGACGTGGTCTCTTAGGTCCAGCAAGACGTTCCATAAGTCTCTGTATTCGGGCTTCTGATGAGACAACTCCTTGTTAACTAAGTGGTAGAGGAACCGTTGTTGATCTTAAATCTTCAAAACTCTTCCTACTCTAGCTCGCTGTTTTCGAAGTTCATCCGAGCGTCCAAACTTCCTCTTAAATACCACGGCAATCCCTCTGGACATGCGCAGGTCGTGGGCAACACAGTGTGTAAGTGAGTAGTCCTTCGATACGTCAAACAAATCTTGTTGTATTTCTGTAGTCACTCCAAACCTTCCTTTCGCGTTTCCATTATAAGTGGACATGAACCACTCGAAGTCTTTCGCATCGTCCTTATCTGTCGCTCTGTTGACCACTCTCATGTCCTCATCCTCAACCGATTGATGTGTACTATCTTCGGTTTGCCTTTTGGTAACTTTCGGACGCGGTAGATGACGTCATTATTTTTATCAAAATGGCGTAAGGGCCTTCCCATTATCTCTGTAACTTTAGAGACATTCCTCGTTTTCGTTGTGGGTTGTACAACCAAACCAGGCCACCAGGTGGAAACTCTCCTTCTCTGACCCTTACGTCATATTGGTCTTTCATTCAGTCACTGGCGATTTGGATGTTCTTTCGGACGTTATCACTGACGTAGTCATCTCTAAAAACTTCTCCAGACTTGCATCCAAACTGAGGATCGCACGATAACCTTATCTAACGTCGAAACATCACACAAGCAGGAGTTTGCCCGGTAGTCTCGTGAACGGATGATCGATACGCCATTAAGAACAAATGTAAATATTGGTCCCAGTCTCGTTGGTGTTCGGAACGGATCACTAATCTTTGAAAATCAATTTGCAGAAAAAGAATATTTATTCTGCTAGCGTTTTAAATTTCAATACGTAAAAAAGTATGAATTAAGTCTGTAACTTTAAACTAGTTTCGTGCAGTTCCTCCTTCAGTTCCTCTGAATACGACAAAAGAGTTTCAAGTGATTCGGCATTTGAATACTGGAAAACACGTGTTTGATAAAAATCGAAAAAGTGAAAGAAAAATACAAGCATTAACTACATTTTATAGGAACTAGTCCGAGTTTGTGGCACCAAGGAAACTCTACCAGATATATAAGAATACTGCGCATGGTGGGAAAACAAAAGTTCAGACAGAAAAACCAAATAGACGATCCTATGCGGCGACCGTGGCAAATATCTGGACAAGAGTCTGCAGATATTACTATTTTGATGTGTAATGTTTGCACGAGTTGTTTCGAAGCTTATGCCACAAGTTCAAGAATAGCAATGATAAAGACAGTAAATCTAGAATAGACAACTATAGAGAAAACCATAAACAAAGTTGATAAGAAAACCGGAGATAATTCTTTAAATATATTCTAGAATAAGCTACGTTTAGCTAACAACAAAGTTTACTTTGCTTATACAACCGAGAAAACAAAGTTATCCTATAATATATAAAGAAATATCCAGAGAGCAAAAGAACAACCTGTGGTCTAGTTAATTACAGTCAGGGTAAACACAAAAAGACCTATAAGACAAAACAACAGCTTACGCTGAATGGTAGTTCCTGAACTGACCTTCCAGTCAGACAGAAAAAAAGCTAATATGCTAAAAGCACGAGTAGGGCTATGGCTATAGAGCTAGAACGCTATTGGAATAATTCGTGCTAGATTTACCCCAACCAGCCACTTGAGCCCTTCCAATAGAGGATAGAGGGTATCAAATAGCAACAAAGACACTTAAACCCGGTAGACCTAAAACTCTGATCAAATTGGAAACCATGGAAGTGGCTAAAAATGTAATCTCATGTAAGCCAGAAATGGCATGATCTCCAATAAAAAACGTCGAGGCGGCGAGAAAGATATACAAAAAGAAGGCGACCGGACCCGATTGCGTACCTTGGAAAGCAAATGCGGTGGTCGTCAGAATGTACCCTAAAAAGCTGGCTGTCCTGCTAAAGGTGCTCTTGCGAGCTAACTTAGTGTTACTAGACAAAGGAAAACCTTTCCCAAATGCCTCAGGGTCCTACGGGTCGTTGTGCCTGCTAAACACCACGGCCAAACTGTATGAACACCATACTCCAGGTTGCAAACCAACATCGCCGAACTAAGCGGCCTGTCCGACAAACAGTACGGTTTGTAGAGGCAGGTCGACAATAGACGCCATAAAGTCGGTAGTCCGACCATAAAACCTAGAAGAAAAGACGCGTTTGTGGCGCACCCGGTGAAAGCCTGATATACCTTGGGGTTCACATGGATCAACACATTAATTATGGTAATCACATAGCAATGATCGCAGTCAAAACCACAAAAACGGCGGTAACCATAGCACAGTTCATGCCCAACGCAGGTGTAGACGAGAGCGATGACTCATGAGCAAGTAACAGGGTATAGTCAACAAGGTGCATACTTGTTGACTCTAGAGAGAAAGAGAATTAGACATGACGATAAGCCGTCTCACATAGCCAGGAGCAAGACGATAGCTAGGTCAAAAGAGACCTGAATTACCACACTACCCAAGCCTTTACAAGACACAGCTGCCTTGCCACATATCTTCGTATACTGCAAAGCCGTAGGCGACCCAGAGCACACAATCTTTGCCGGTCCAAGATGAACCAACCTAAGAGAAGAACTGATCAGTCTGTCGCCTAAGAGTAATGAGCAGAAAATACTGGTATAGCACCAGTACCTCGATGGAGATGATAATCAGACAAAAACAGGAAGATTCCCTAAGACTGGAGAAGTATGGCAAAAGTCGATACCGTGAGCTCGAAGAGAGTACACATTTTAACTACGTGTTGTTATCACACTGTTTATACAGTGATCCAGTCCCTCCCCCTCCAAGGGTAGAACTAGGAGACCCCAGGCCAGACCGCGGATAAAATAAATTAAAAAAAAGTACGTTTGATTTAAGAAGTACAAAATTAAATTATAGCACAGTTCAACAGTTTGTTGCGAAGTAATAACATTCTGCTGAACTTTCATTGTTTATTATTTTGAAACGAATATACACAACGTTTCGATTGCTGTGGTATCTGCAATCGTCATGTTGTTTATTATTTTGAAACGAATATACACAACGTTTCGATTACTGTGGTATCTGCAATCGTCATATTGTTTATTATTTTGAAACGAATATACACAACGTTTCCATTGCTGTGGTATCTCCAATCGTCAAATGCAAATGTTATTACTTCGCATCAAGCAACATTGTTTAATACATTCAATCAACAGTTTCTTGTTACATTTTTTTAATTAGTCAACTTAATATGAACGTGATCCAGCCCACTACAACCTTTCAAACCAAACCAATTTTCCATATTTTGCTTTACGTTACAAGCGATACTAGTCAAGGTCAAAATTATTTCTAGGTACGACAATTTGACTTAACCATTAAGAGTTGTTGTTAGAGACCGTAAGAATCGACATTTCAATCGCGTGGTCTTAAAAAAAGGTTTAATTAAAAACTTTTTTTACCAGTACTGTACAAGAAATTAAAAAAAACAGCAAAAAGGCTCTGAGGTGTGAGCCATGTATAGAGGTTGTGACTAAAACTGTGCCGTCGTATCGATACGTTAGACAATGACCACACACAAAAAAATAATATGTATCGATGCATATTGATACCACAATGAGTATCTATTTTTCGTTGCATATCGAACCTCTGATGCGGATCGTCCTTCCGATGCGTAACGATACTCCGATGCGTGTCGATACTCCCATGCGTATCGATACTACGATGCGTATCGAACTTTCGATTCGTATCGATACTCCGTTGCGTTTCATTTAAGAAGTACAAAATTAAATTATAGCACAGTTCAACAGTTTGTTGTTACATTTTTTAAGAACTGAACTTAATATGAACGTGATACAGCCCACTACAACCTTTCAAACAAAAACCAATTCTCCATATTTTGCTTTACGTTACAAGCGATACTAGTCAAGGTCAAAATTATTTCTAGGTACGACAATTTGACTTAACCATTAAGAGTTGTTGTTAGAGACAGTAAGAATCGACATTTCAATCGCGTGGTCTTAAAAAAAGGTTTAATTAAAAACTTTTTTTACAAGTACTGTACAAGAAATTAAAAAAACAGCAAAAAGGCTCTGAGGTGTGAGCCATGTATAGAGGTTGTGACTAAAACTGGGCCGTCGTATCGATACGTTAGACATATTGACATGACCACACACAAAAATTAATATGTATCGATACATATTGATACCCCGATGAGTATCTATTTTTCGTTGCGTATCGAACCTCTGATGCGGATCGACCCTCCGATGCTTAACGATACTCCGATGCGTATCGATATTCCGATGCGTATCGAACTTTCGATTCGTATCTATACTCCGATGCGTATCGATACTCCGGTGCGTATCGATACTCCGATGCGTATCGATACTACGATGCGTATCGAACTTTCGATTCGTATCGATACTCCGTTGCGTTTCATTTAAGAAGTACAAAATTAAATTATAGCACAGTTCAACCGTTTGTTGCTACATTTTTCAAGGACTCAACTTAATATGAACGTGATCCAGCCCACTACCTTTCAAACCAAACCAATTCTCCATATTTTGCTTTACGTTAGAAGCGATACTAGTCAAGGTCAAAATTATTTCTAGATACGACAATTTGACTTAATCATTAAGAGTTGTTGTTAGAGACTGTAAGAATCGACATTTCAATCGCGTGGTCTTAAAAAAAGGTCTAATTAAAAACTTTTTTTACAAGTATTGTACAAGAAATTAAAAAAACAGCAAAAAGGCTCTGAGGTGTGAGCCATGTATAGAAGTTGTGACTAAAACTGGGACGCCGTATCGATACGTTAGACATATTGACATGACCACACACAAAAAAATTATATGTATCGATACATATTGATACCCCGATGAGTATCTATATTTCGTTGCGTATCGATACTCCGATGCGTGTCGAACTTTCGATTCGTATCGATACTCCGATGCGTAACGATACTCCGATGCGTAACGATACTCCGATGCGTGTCGAACTTTCGATTCGTATCGATACTCCGATGCGTATCGATATTCCGATGCGTATCGATACTCCGATGCGTACCGATACTCCGATGCGTATCGAACTTTCGATTCGTATCGATACTCCGATGCGTGTCGATACTCCGATGCGTATCGAACTTTCGATTCGTATCGATACTCCGATGCGTACCGATACTCCGATGCGGATCGACACTCCAATGCGTATCGAACTTTCGATTCGTATCGATACTCCGATGCGTATCGAACTTTCAATTCGTATCGAACTTTCGATTCGTATCGATACTCCGATGCGTACCGATACTCCGATGCGTATCGACACTCCAATGCGTATCGAACTTTCGATTCGTATCGATACTTCGATGCGTGTCGATACTGCGATGCGTATCGAACTTTCGATTCTTATCGATACTCCGATGCGTATCGACACTCCGATGCGTATCGAACTTTCGATTCGTATAGATACTCCGATGCGTATCGATACTCCGATACTATGCAACCTGAAGCAAGAATACACGTTTGTTTGAGATCGATCATGAAGCAGGTTGCGATGACGAGTGTGATTTTTATGCTTTTCAAACGTAAAGCGATGAATTACACGTATTATAAAATCAGAGTACAAATCAAAATATTTACTTTTAATAAAATGCAACGTGTTTATCTTAATTGAACTTAATTTACAGCTTGTCATTGTCATCAATGGTCCTCAACCATAAACTATTAGCAACATCTCTTAGTTTACAGTTCTTTTTGCTGTCTTCTTTTTTCGTATGAAAATTGATAAGCACGTGTAGATTCTAAATAATCACAAAATGATAGAACCAGTAATAGCAAATAAGCCCATAAACCTTACAATTTTTTAAATGAAACTTCACGACTTGAATATGTTTGAGGCAATAAGTAGATAGACATTTTTAATTAAAAAAAATAATTTAAACAACAAAAGTTACAGAATAAAATATTCAAATAATCAATATTTAGAAACTCGATATTAACTCATACAAATATCAAATAGAAATTACATTGCAATTACATTAAAAAAATAAAGTGTACTTACCTGGTGGAGTATAATTTTGTAACAGGCGCAGTAACTTAACAGAGAGCCATGGTGCTGGTACAAAATAATAAGTGTAATCTTGTAAATCCGTGTAACTGGCAGTAACAATCTGCAAACAATTCAAACTCAATAACATAGATAAAAGCCTTTATAACTTACTCGACTGAGGCGAGATACAGCAAGCGATACGCATCCTTTATATTCTTCTGGATTCTTTTTAACTAATGCATCTATAAGACTAGTTGCTGCCGTAACCACCCCCATATGTTGGTCATTTAAAAGATGAATGATGCGTGATGTCCATTCACCACCGGGAATTATCTCGGGACAAGTACGGAATAATCTCAATAAGCAAAGTGCCGCACTTTGTTTAACAACATCCATAGTGTCGCCGGACACCAACAATTTTGGAATTTCGTTGCCAAAAGCTTCGGCCATTTCTCTACTACCGATATTAGCAATACACTGAAGAGCTAAATTGACATGTATCGGATTTCTCGAAGCTAAGTCATTTTTTATGCTTTGTATTATCAGCTTAATAAGCTCACTATTTGTATTTACTAATACGGAAATAAATAAATAACCCTAATAAACCCGCCATTAAATATTAGTTAAGTAATTAGTGTAATCCTTACGATTTGTTTTTCCGAGTATTTATTCGAGGATAACAGATTTACTGCCTCCATGTGACCAAAGTCAATATCATGACCGAGGAGAAATATAAACAACAATTTACAAACGTATTTCTTTTTTTGATATCCATCGAGAGTCTTGTCGCCTTTAAATTTACTACGTATGTTGGCTAATTCTTTATTAATTCTTTTGATTTCAGCTTCTTTACTTTTACCTACAACACAATTATGTAATTTGTTTAGAGTTACGAGTTATGTTCACATACAATTCCTTATATCAGATATGAAGACAGCGAGACCTCGCATGCCATCTCCTCGAACAGCCGGCATTTTGGCAAGCTGTCTTTACACTTCTGCCTCTAAATCTGCAATAAGTAAAGAATTTAATTGATAAAAGTCTTAGATTAACCCTCTTACCATTAAAAGGTCATAATGGACCCTCCCCCTATATAAGTGATTTTGACAGACACCCACTAAACTCTCGTTTAAAATTTTACGTACCTAATGGAAGATTTAGTTGATATTTAGGTGCAGCTTAAGTAGTGGCAGTTTAATAAACTCTCGTGCTAATGAAAAAATAAAATAAATATCAATCACTAACGTAACAAATGTCAACGAAGACAGCGCCACAGAACATGACAGCGAACGCCGGTGTCATGTCACGGTTTGCGATTGTTAAAAAAAAATCGAGTCGGTAAAGAAATTACCGACTTTAATCAGCAGCAGCATTGTTCAAAATAATAGCAGTTATACACTTATCACTCTGACTAAAGCATGTTATTCACCACTTTCAATCAACTTTGATTGCATTGTTTTTTAATCAGACTGAGTCAATTTGAATTATTTTTAGCATGTATACAATGTCAATTTACAACTAAATTTACATTTACATGCATTTCAATATGGTAAAAATAGTATAGTATGTAACAATTTTAATTTCAGTTATGTTTGCACTTTTCTTATTGTAACTAATTTTTTTATTGATTAAAAAAACATATTTCTCAGTTTTAGTTTATCTTTCATTTTTTTTTGTTTGTCGCTCACGTAATGTGCGATGACGTAATCTTTTCGTGTTTGAAACAGGTCTTGTTGTTTCTCGGTTGTAACTCCGAACCTAGCTTTTCCAGAACCCCCGACATGCTCATAAACTTATCGAAGTCCATTCCTTTGACTTGATTTCTAGTGTAACGTTGTTATCCTCAGCAAACGGGGCTAGACAATCCATGACGTCATGTTAAAGCCCACCGTTTTGTACCTTGACGTCATATCTAGTCTTCATTCTTTCGTTGGCAATTTGTGTGTTTTTACGTACCGTTTCATGTACTTTGTCTAGCTTTTTTGACATAGTCTTTTCTAGCAACTTCTTCTTCCTGTCTTCGTCCAAATTGGAAGTTGCATGGTAGTCGTATTTCGCGAGCGAGCATGACACAGGATGGTGTTTGGCCTGTGCTTTCGTAAACGGATGATCGGTATGCCATTAGGGAAAGGTGCAAGTACTAATCCCAGTCTCTTTGTTGTTCGGACTGTACTTTTATCCGTTCAACCATTCCATCAAATTGAGGATGGAAAGATGTCGTCTTATTTTTCTTAATTCACAACACTCTTAAAACAGTGCAGACTGCGGCCTTAGTCGGAATGTAATTCCAACGGAACTCCAAACCGACAGAAAAACTAATACGTCTGCGACTGTAGCTGCTTCTTGATTGGGTTTGGCGTACGCTTCCGTCCATTTCGTAAAATAATCCATTGCCACCAGAATGTATTTGTTTCCCAAATCAGATTTTGGGAAGGGCTTTGCAATGTCAATCGCTATTTTTTCTAAAGGGCTTCTCACGTTAAACTGTTTCATCGGTGCTTTGCGGTTCTTTGATAGACCATTTTCCAATGCGCAAACCGTGCACTTATGGCACTATTCCATGACGTCTTTTTTGCAGTTCACTCAGTAGAATTTTTCTCGAACTTTCCATAATGTCTTTTTTACGCTAATGTGTCCTGCTGATGTACCATCGTGCAGATGCTTCAACATCTGTGATACTAGGCTTTTCGGCACTACTAACTGCACTCTGTTTTACGTGCCCTCTACACTCTCTAAGATCGCTTAAGCAGACCATCTTCTACTCTCAAAGATTCCCACTGCGCTCAGTATGCTTTGATGTTTTTGCCTAAAATACTTAGTTTTTCTCAGGTTGGTTTGCTTTCCAGTTCAGGAGTTCTTGTTAATGATGAAACTGCTCAGGTTCCCATTCGTCATTAACCATAGCAGTTCTTCAAATACATTCGATCTTTTCTTCAAGTCGCAAACAGTGGCTACACTCTGCCGGACATAGGCTTCTGAATAAAGCATCAGCGTTCCGATAACTACTTCCGGCACGGTGTTCTGCGTCGTAATCATACTAATCGACGGATAACTCCTATCATGTCCAAATAAGATCCCGATCTCTCTTGCATAGTAATTTCCGACGTTTTGCAAACGGTTGTTCTAGATTTTCACTCATCCATGATCGTTGACCTGTTCAACTCTTGCATAAAATGCGGTTATTTTAGTATAAACTGAAAAGCTGGTAAGCTAATCACTATTCTCAAGTCCGGATCTTGCCAACCCAAGCTCGTATAGTCCAATAACTTTGTTATCGGAACTTTTTAAAAGAACACTCTTTAAAAAGAGACGTTTCCAAGTATAGACTAACTATTTTTCTAGATATTTCTGGAGTGTTTAATAACGTTAAGAGGATGACTGCTGACGCTACGCGCGTCATTCGTAGTTATCGAATAGATCGATAACTTATTCTGCAAACGTTTCATGTTCAGTTTTCACCATACGACTGACAAAAGGCTGTCCAAAAGGCTCGGTATTTGGAACGACTTTTTGGAATTAATGATCTTTTAGATTCTAGACAAAGACTGCGAAATGTTTGTTTTTGCGGACGACATTACCGTCAGTATCCGGAAATTCCGAACGAGACTTTGAGGCAAAATCAAACTCGTGCTTAAATATTGTGACTAGTTGACCTCTGCAGACAAGACAATGTACATGGTTTTTGGTTCCACGCTAAGACGTGATCCTTCACTGCTCCTTCACGATACTCCTGTCCGTAGGGTTTTTGAATTTTTTTTGAAGTACCTCAGACTATTGCTCGAGTATCGTAAAACATTGCACTCTTGAGGTTAACAAGTGCAAGAGCGTCTTGCACTTGTTCTACAAACATTCACACTTGAAAAAGAACCTTCACCAAAAACACCTTCCAAACAAAGCAGTCATTCCTATGCTCACTTATAGCCTAGACATCTGGTACCACAGACTTCGACACTCCCACGTGGTCAGGAAACTAACCTCGCTCCAATTCTTATTCCTTAAAACTATCTTCGGGGCTTATCGTACCGTTACTATAGATACCTTTTGTGTTTTATCCAAACATCCTTCCCTACATCTTTTTTTCCAGGAAATTTACAGCACCAAAGTTTTACGCAAGACTGGCTCGTGCACCTTCCTTGATCAGCACGTTTCAATCAACGATTTTCCGTCATTTTCAGCGGCCAAGCGTCACTTAAAGGTCTTCATCTTGAGTGAATCGCAGCGGCTGTAGGACACTTCCCATAAAGACGTAACGCCTACATCCCGGATACCCTCACCTGGATCAGAATGTCTCACGTCCCCGGACGAGAAACCGTCCAGATCCTTTCTTTACGCAGCGAATTTTGATACCATGGATGGATGACGATAGATTCGATGATCACTGTAGTGTCTTACTAGCTACTATCAACTCATATCCCGATTCCCGCCAAGTCATGCTTAGACTGTTGCATGATGTAAACTGTTATAGACGATTCGCTAAGAGAGACCAGATCTTACAGCAGTTTTAGCTTACTAGCATATGTGCATGGTTTTTAGTTTTATTATCCTTTCGTACAGGCATGCGATGACAAAGTAAGAATTTAGTTTTTAAATTTATTAACTGCAGAGTAATTTCATTTTATTATTTTTAGTGGAATAACACTCTTCAGTTTATGTTTCGTTGTCGCTACTTGACTTACTCTGTCTCTCTTACTTCCTTCCTGCTTGTCAAAGTCATTTTTCTACCAACTTGGTTTTATTCCTTAGAAGCAAGGATAAGCCGTGCTTCCTTAGCACGTCTCCGTTACGTAGCCCATCCAACTGAGTCTGACTAGACTACCATTCGATTTTTACACACTTTTTTGAACTTAACCTATCCTTTTTAGCGATGCACGCCCAATAAAATTTCGAATCTTGTCTGGGTCAGCCTTTACTCCATCTCTAGATACGACGTGGCCACTTCTCTCTTAAATACGTGGCACTTCTTCGGCGACGTATCTTCACTAGAATTCACGCATCTCACAATTTGAAATACTGGCGTGCATTGGCCTACAACGTTCTTTTTTTTCAACGTTACTGGATCTGAGTTGACATTCAAGATCTTTAGTGACGTCGTGTTTATCACGCGTACTAATGTTCTGCTAACTAGTAGACTTTTTTCAACCAAGTCGCCCTCAGTTGGTTCAATAGCGCGAATGTAGCCACCCAGATATTTCCATTCAGGTGTCCCAGCACCACACTTTCAGCCCTTCCGGGCAAAGTCACATCTTCACTCAATAAGACTTGCAGGGCTGCCTTCTCTGATGAATGAATAAGGATTTCTTCACCATCGATCTTCAGAACATCGTTCTTCATATGCAAATAGAATCCATACTTCTTTATAACGTCAATTCACAGGATAACGTTTTCCGTGATATCGGCTACTAGTACTTGGTGGTCGAGTAGTTCATTTCCCAAATCTATTTGTCCGTGAGTCCTTCGCCGTTCGAAGTCGCGCTGTTACTATACGAATGATGGTCTTGGTCGCTCCCGTGCCAACCAGTAACTGAACTCTTCGTCCATTAATCTTGCCGTCGAAATAAATGCTATATGAAATTGCTCCATAGGCGATGCCATTTGAATGCTGATTTCCAGTACATGACTAGATGAGATGAAAGTTTGGTCAATTTGTTTCAAGCTTTGGAGCGCTCTTCTTGTCGTCATCTTACATTTAATACGGTGTCGTCCTACGTGGCCTATTTCACCGCGATTCAAAGTCGTCACTCTTTTTTCCCGAAGTATTCGTCGCGCTATCCCTTCGATATTTTCTACTATCGCAGCACAGCGGAATTTATGACCGTCTCGGTGCGATGCTTGTTTCGCTGCTTTAAACTCCAAGGCGTGCACTAAAGCGTCATCTCTCATCTAGCTTCCTAGATCGAACTAATCGTAGAGTTTGCAGCCTTTTGGATGTCTCGAAGGCCGTCCACGAAGGTTTGAATAGCCAATTGCTGAGAATGTTGCTCAATTTTTTCTTCCACTTTTCTCAGAATTTTCTTCTATATTCTTATTCATCGATTCTTGACCATTTTTTATTGATTCGAAAAATTCAAACAGTTTTAACATCCATTTTCACTAGTAAACGAAGTTATATAATAGTGTAGCGAATTTTATTATTAAAACTAATTTATTTATACTACTAAAAATATTTTTAATTATACTAAAAATATGTACACTTTTAAATTAACCGAACTAATTAAATCTAATAATATTTAATAAAAACACTTACAGTATAATTTATATATAGCGCTATCACTGACACGAAGTTAAGATTAATTCACACACTTGTTTAACACTTGTTTACGTTAAAGTCACGTACCAGATTATTCACCGTAGGTTTATCTCACACGCGTTAACGACTTATTTATTTAGACTTGAATAATCTTCTTAACACTGCTGTCTTCGCATTACTGAAATAACTGACCTACGATTTGTTTGTTCTGTATTTATACACATTTTGGAAATCTTTCTCGAGTGTTCCATATCTTTTGGTATACGTTCTAGAAGATGGATAACAACTTCGAAAAGGCTCTTGAATTTGAGAACGTTTCACTGCCCCCTATTTAGAACTGTTCTGTCCCAGAACAGAAAACTGGATGCGACACCGGTAAAAAAGATCGTGGCGATAACGGCAGCTTCCTCTATTTCGGCAACTTCCTTGACCATAAAAGTCAATGGACTTTTCCTGACCCGATATTCTTCTTGGTTGGTAACTGCAGACAAACACTTGAACGCCTGTTCCTCGGAAGACGACCTTCAACATGTTTTGAGCTGTCCTCCAATTCAGTTGATCTAAGCCACAACCAAGCTTGGGTACTGCCAACTTGTTTACATGGTGGAACTCCATTTCTCTCTTGAGATTCCATAATGTTCGCCACAGATTTTTGCATAACGGCTTGGTATGTGAGTATTTCTTGGTGACGAAATAGAAAACAAAGCGTCTGTCACCACGTAGTCCTAAAACTTTTCCGGCTGCCGGTTGCTATCTTTGTAATTCATCTAGCTTCCTAAACTTCTTTTTAAACACGACTGCAACCCCTCTGGACATGTCAAAATCCTCGCTCACGCAATGTGCGATGGCGTAATCTGTTTGTGTCTGGAACAGGTCTTGTTGTTCCTTGGTGGTGCTTATCACTCTGGTTCGGACCTGAACTTGCGTAATGTGGTTATCGCCAGCAAACGGGGCTAGACGATCGACGTGAACCACTTTTGACTTGCTTCTGGGCGGTTTTCGGATGCGATATATGACGTCATTAATACGCTGCACGACTTCATAGGGACCCTCCCATTGCCTTTGCAGCTTCGGCGACAAACCACGTCTCCTTTGAGGATTATACAACCAGACCATATCGCCAGGTTGAAACCCACCGTTGTGTGCTTTGACGTCATATCTAGTCTTCATCCTGTCGCTGGCAATTTGTGTGTTTTTACGAACCTCTTCATGTACTTCGTCTAGCCTTTTGGTCAGCTTGCTGACGTAATCTTCTCCAGCAACTTCTTCTTCCGATCTTCGTCCAAATTGAAGGTCGCATGGCAATCGTATTTCGCGACCGAGCATTGCACAGGTTGGTGTTTGGCCTGTGAACGGATGATCGGTATGTCATTAGGAAAAGGTGCAAGTACTGATCCCAGTCTCTTTTGGTCGCCTCGTTCCAAATTTTTGGGTGCTCTTCTTGTCCTCTTCTTAGTTTTAGTACGATGCCGTCGTACATGGCCTATTTCACCGCAGTTCAAAGTTGTCACTCCTCTTTCCCGAAGTATTCGTCGTGCTATCTCTTCGATGCTTTCCAGTGTCTGCGCGGGTACTTCTGCAGCACAGAAAAGTTTATGACCGTCTCGTTGCGATGCTTGTTTTGCTGCTTCAAGCTCCAAAGCATGCACCAAAGCGTCATCCAATGTCTTCGGTCTAGCTAACCGGAGAGTTTGCTGCGTTTCGTTGTCTCGGAGGCCGTCTACAAAGGTTTGAATAGTCAACTGCTCCAAGAAGGTATCTGGCGCTGTAGAATACGCAAGCCGTGGTAATCTGGCGATGTCAGCCTCAAACTCTTGAAGACTTTCGGCAGCTTTTTGAACCCGACTTTTAATTAGAGCCTGCTAGACTTGTTGAAGATGAGGATCTCTATATCTCATTTCTAATCGTGAAATTAAGAGTTCGTAATTTTCTTGTGTGTGGTCAGGAACAGTTTGCAAAATTCCAAGCGCTTCTCCACGTAAGGACACTATTAAAGACGTCGTTTTCTGCTTGTTGCTCCAAACATTAGCTGTAGCTGCTGCTTCAAACTGCTAGTAGTAGGTTGACCATGGAGCATTTACCATTAAAATTTGGTGGAACAACTTTAAACTTGTGAGTGGTTTCTTCACGATGGTCCATTACTAAATCTTCACTCGTGACGCTTCCTTCACCGTGACAATTCATTTGGATCATTCTTTCTTCAAGCAGTTGTATTCTTTCTCTCAATTTTTTCTCTAGCTTGTCTTCTATGGTTCTTGAATTTTATTTTAATTTCTGTTCTAATTTGTTTTGAACTTCTTGTATTTTGTCATTCACAGATTCGCAAATTTCTTCTTTTAAATTTAACATATCTGTTTGAGTTTCCTCTTGAACAATTTTAATTTGGGTTTCTATGCTCGTTCGTATTTCTTCTTTTAAACTTCTAGAATTTTCCAACAATTTGTCTTCTATTTTTCTAGAATTTTCTTCCATTTTCTGAGAATTTTTTTCCATTTTCTGCGAATTTTCGTGAAACTTTACTTCCATTTTTCTATTCATCATTTGTTGACCATTTTTTATTAATTCAAGAAATTGAAATAGCTTTGCATCCATTTTAACTGCTTGCAAACGCGTCACCGGTATAAATTATATATAACAGCAATAAAAAGTTTATATACACTACTTTTTAAAATGCAGTTTTTGTATAACACACGATTTTAATAACGGTCCACTTGTTAATATTAAACCATTAGTGTACAGGCACGAATTAATATCACGATCACGCACTTGTTAAAAGAAAAAGTTTAATAAACACTACATCGAATTACCAACTGTAATATTGTCCCACGTCTGATAAGAATGAGACAATTTTTAAAACGATTTAACTTACGAGTTACTATTTATTACGGGAGCGGTATTAATTATACCATAAATCGCGACCTCGCACTGTGACACCACTTGTAGCGAATTTTATTATTAAAACTAATTTATTTAAACTACTAAAAATATTTTTACTTATACTAAAAATATGTACACTTTTAAATTAACCGAACTAATTAAATCTAATAATATTTAATAAAAACACTTACAGTATAATTTATATATAGCGCTATCACCGACACGAAGATAAGATAAAGTCACAAACTTGTTTAACACTTGTTTACGTTAAAGTCACGTACCAGATTATTAACCGTAGGTTTATCACACACGCGTTAACGACTTATTTATTTAAACTTGAATAATCTTCTTAACACTGCTGTCTTCGCATTACTGAAATAACTGACCTACGATTAGTATGTTCCGTATTTATACACATTTTGGAAATCCTTCTCGAGTGTTCCATATCTTTCGGTATACGTTCTAGAAGATGGATAACAACTTCGAAAAGGCTCTTGAATTTGAGAACGTTTCACTGCCCCCTCCTTAGGACTGTTCTGTCCCAGAACAGAAAACTGGATGCGACACCGGTAAAAAAGATCGTGGCGATAACGGCAGCTTCCTCTATTTCGGCAACTTCCTGACCCGATATTCTTCTTGGTTGGTAACTGCAGACCAACACTTGAACGCCTGATCCTCGGAAGACGACCTCCAACATGTTTTGAACTGTCCTCAAATTCAGTTGATCTAAGCCACAACCAAGCTTGGATACTGCCAATTTCTTTACATGGTGGAACTCCATTTCTCTCTTGAGATTCCATAATGTTCGCCACAGATTTTTGTATAACGGCTTGGTACGTGAGTATTTCTTGGTGACCAAATAGAAAACAA
This sequence comes from Aquatica leii, assembly GCA_035610365.1. NCBI lineage: Eukaryota > Metazoa > Arthropoda > Insecta > Coleoptera > Lampyridae > Aquatica > Aquatica leii. The sequence continues at coordinate 40,328,679 of CM069439.1, forward strand.
AGCGTCTGTCACCACGTAGTCCTAAAACTTTTCCGACTGCCGGTTGCTGTCTTTGTAATTCATCTAGCTTCCCAAACTTCTTTTTAAACACGACTGCAAACCCTCTGGACATGTCAAGATCCTCGCTCACGCAATGTGCGATGGCGTAATCTTTTTGTGTCTGGAACAGGTCTTGTTGTTCCTCGGTGGTAACTCCGAACCTAGCTTTTCCAGAACCTCCGTATAAGTTCATAAACTTTTCGAACTCCAGTTCTTCAATTTGATTCCTGGTTCTGCTGCTTATCACTCTAGTTCGGATTTGAACTTACGTAATGTGGTTATCGCTAGCAAACAGGGCTAGACGATCGACGTGGACCACTTTTGACTTGCTTCTGGGCGGTTTTCGGATGCGATATATGACGTCATTAATACGCTGCATGACTTCATAGAGGCCCTCCCATTGCCGTTGCAGCTTCGTCGACAAACCACGTCTCCTTTGAGGATTATACAACCAGACCATATCGCCAGGTTGAAACCCACCGTTGTGTGCTTTGACGTCATATCTAGTCATCATCCTGTCGCTGGCAATTTGTGTGTTTTTACGGACCTCTTCATGTACTTCGTCTAGCCTCTTGGTCAGCTTGCTGACGTAATCTTCTCCAGCAACTTCTTCTTCCGATCTTCGTCCAAATTGAAGGTCGCATGGCAATCGTATTTCGCGACCGAGCATTGCACAGGTTGGTGTTTGGCTTGTGCTTTCGTGAACGGATGATCGGTATGCCATTAGGAAAAGGTGCAAGTACTGGTCCCAGTCTGTTTTGGTCGCCTCGTTCCAAATTTTCGGGCGCTCTTCTAAACCTCTTCTTAGGTTTAGTACGATGCCGTCGTACATGGCTTATTTCACCGTAGTTCAAAGTTGTCACTCCTCTTTCCCGAAGTATTCGTCGTGCTATTTCTTCGATGCTTTCCAGTGTCTGCGCGGGTACTTCTGCAGCACAGAAAAGTTTATGACCGTCTCGTTGCGATGCTTGTTTTGCTGCTTCAAGCTCCAAAGCATACACCAAAGCGTCATCCAATGTCTTCGGTCTAGCTAACCGGAGAATTTGCTGCTTTTCGTTGTCTCGGAGGCCGTCTACAAAGGTTTGAATAGTCAACTGCTCCAAGAAGGTATCTGGCGCTGTAGGATACGCAAGCCGTGGTAATCTGGCAATGTCAGCCTCAAGCTCTTGAAGACTTTCGGCAGCTTTTTGAACCCGACTTTTAATTTGAACCTGATAGACTTGTTGAAGATGAGGATCTCTATATCTCATTTCTAATCGTAAAATTAAGAGTTCGTAATTTTCTTGTAGGTGGTCAGGAACAGTTTGTAAAATTCCAAGCGCTTCTCCACGTAAGGACACTATTAAAGACGTCGTTTTCTGCTTGTTGCTCCAAACATTAGCTGTAGCTGCTGCTTCAAACTGCTTGTAGTAGGTTGACCATGGAGCATTTACCATTAAAATGTGGTGGAACAACTTTAAACTTGTGAGTGGTTTCTTCACGATGGTCCATTATTAAATCTTCACTCGTGACGCTTCCTTCACCGTGACAATTGATTTGAGTCATTCTTTCTTCAAGCAGTTGTATTCTTTCTCTCAATTTTTTCTCTAGCTTGTCTTCTATGGTTTTTGAATTTTTTTTTAATTTCTGTTCTAATTTGTTTTGTACTTCTTCTATTTATATATATTATATATATATTAATATATATCGCGATCACGCACTTGTTAAAAGAAAAAGTTTAATAAACACTACATCAAATTACCAACTGTAATATTGTCCACGTCTGATAAGAATGAGACAATTTTTAAAACGATTTAACTTACGAGTTACTATTTATTACGGGAGCGGTATTAATTACACTATAAATCGCGACCGCGCACTGTGACACCACTTGTAGCGAATTTTATTATTAAAACTAATTTATTTAAACTACTAAAAATATTTTTACTTATACTAAAAATATGTACACTTTTAAATTAATCGAACTAATTAAATCTAATAATATTTAATAAAAACACTTACAGTATAATTTATATATAGCGCTATGACCGACACGAAGATAAGATAAAGTCACACACTTGTTTAACACTTGTTTACGTTAAAGTCACGTACCAAATTATTCACCGTAGGTTTATCTCACACGCGTTAACGACTTATTTATTTAGACTTGAATAATCTTCTTAACACTGCTGTTTTCGCATTACTGAAATAACTGCCCTACGATTTGTTTGTTTCGTATTTATATACATTTTGGAAATCCTTCTCGAGTGTTCCATATCTTTCGGTATACGTTTTAGAAGATGGATAAGAGCTTCGAAAAGGCTCTTGAATTCGAGAACGTTTCAATACGAATAAAAAGTTTAATAACAATAAATTTTGATAACGGGTGATTCTTTATCGAACTGGAACAACTATACTATAAACAAACACACGCGAATAAACAAAATAAAATAAGTAACTAATTAAATCTAACGAAATTTAAGAAAAACACTTACATTAATTTATATATTACTATCACTCAAAAAATAATGTCAGCGGATAAACCGGTATTTGTTTATATTAAAAGCACGTACACTTACACGCCGTATTTATTTTTCACTAGTACGGGTACTTTATTTATTTATCTTAGCACACACGCTAATCACCGACAAAGTCTTCCTAACCTTTCTTCCGACTCAATTCGAAAACTGACTTCAGCTTCCTTTGAATACTTTTCATATATTTCTTTTATCTCCCAAGCAGCACACTAACGTCATATGACGACATTGACGCGTCTCAATGACGTCTCGTACGTAATTTTGACGTCAATAAAACCTAATGTGTTGTGTCTAGAATGTTCAACATTCTTCGGTTATTGTCTCGAAGTTCACAATTACTTCGAGAACGGTTCAAAATTATTTCTTAAAACAAAAAAAATTAAAATTACATGACTTAAATTTTTTTTTTCCTATTGATTTAAATTACAAACAAACATTGAGCATTAAAAACATTTTTGGGAACAATTTATAGGAAGTTGAACTAACTTTACTTGTGCGAGAAAATTATTTTTGTAAACAAAATTCATTAACACGTACGATTACAGAAGAGACACAAACGCCTCAGTTGCTTTACGTACTTGTATATTTTTTAAATGCTATTAGTAGAAATGTGTTTGATTTAAATACGTTTTTTGTTGTTTCAAAATCAATCTTTTTAGTAATTTTAAGTATGAACACAGGTAAGCTCACACACTTGTTGAGGTAAGCTTTTTGCAAGATTGTTGGGTAAAATGTGTCACCTAAACAATGTTGAGAACCACTGATTTAAGCAATGAGTCATACCTAAGTATATATGGAATTGACAATAATTATAGCTAACGCCCTAACAACTCAAAAAAAAAATCTAAGTAAGCTAAATCAAGCCCTTTGTTCATGGCCCAATCAAATTTAGACCATATTTATAGTAACTATTTTCTGTGCACCGTTAGCGTTGATTATCATAGAATTAATAATGTAGTCCTGAATTTATAATAAAAAGTTATTCGAGTTATTCGCGAAGTCATAGAGACTAATTTAAAAAATCGGTTTGAATACACCTTACCCTGTAAAAAATATGCAGTTAACGCCATCTACAACCTGTTACAAAAGTTATTTTGCTGTCTAAATTGAGGTATCTTAGAAGCATCATGGATAAATAACAAACGTATTATTTGCTATTATTGATTAAGAGTGACATTTTGAGAGTGTTGAAGGATGCACATTACAAATCGCCTAAAATAAGTGTTTGTTTTTAGTTAGAGAATTTATTTAATTTTGTATTGGGCGAGTACGGCCTCGAATTAAGTCTTCAGTCGCATCTGTGCATTCTTTAAAAGTTAGGTTATGTCAACGAACTGTTTATGATTTTGCAGTGAAAAAGAATGTCAGGCTTAGCGACGAACGCGCCTACATCCGCCGATGCTTGCCTTAGCATTGTTCACAGTTTAATGTGCCATAGGCAAGGAGGCGAAAGCGAAGGATTTGCTAAACGAGCTATTGAGTCACTTGTAAAAAAGTTAAAAGAAAAAAGGGACGAATTAGATTCACTCATAACCGCAATAACTACTAATGGTGCTCACCCCAGTAAATGTGTTACAATACAAAGAACACTTGATGGCCGCTTACAGGTATACGTTTTCACAAACTTAATTTGACTTTACTAATTTTTGTGTATAGGTAGCGGGACGTAAAGGTTTTCCACACGTAATATATGCTAGAATTTGGCGATGGCCCGACCTTCATAAAAATGAACTAAAGCACGTCAAGTATTGTCAATTTGCCTTCGATTTAAAATGTGATTCTGTATGTGTTAATCCCTATCATTATGAACGAGTAGTGTCTCCTGGTATTGACTTATCAGGCTTAACTTTACAATCGGGACCATCCAGATTAGTTAAGGATGAATACAGTGCTGGTGCGCCAGTACCAGGTAACAGTATGGAAGTAGATGGAGAAATTGGTGTATCGCAAACCATTCAACATCATCCACCGCAACAAAATTTTAATCTCGGAAATTTGCAACAAGCACCAACAGGTTAGTCTATAAATTAATAATATTACAGAAAGAAAGTCACATTTTTGTAATTTACGCTACAACCCTTTAAATGTGTAGTAAATTCGTTTATTGTTTGTGATATTATGTAGATTGCTGCACTTATTTAATGTTAGTTGTGTTTGTTTGTGGTATGGATCTCATTTGAGCGTACAGTTTTTAGAAAGCCACATATGCAATACCAATGCAGTAGCAGGGAGCTCGAGCTCCTATTTCTTTCAATTTGACAAAATTATACATATTGGTTCATATGTCTAACTCTACATTGTGTCACATGTAATAAAATGATTATATTCCAATTTAATATTAAATCAGAATTACCAAAAATAATTATTTCTAATGATAAATGGATATTTAATTTTTTTTAAACATCAAAATTTAAAAAAATCAGTTTTTTTTAATATAAAGTGAAAGTGTAAAGAGAAAGTAAAGAATAAATAACGAAATAAGAGTATCAGCATAATCATGGAAGAAGAAAATGAAAAATTGAGAAAAATACTGATACTTTAAAAACCACATAAAACCAGCATATTTTTTGCTATAGAAAACGAGAAATAAAAAATAATAATGACTAACAAACAAGAACTAAAAATGTAAAAGAAACGTGTCGCAAAGTAGAAGTAAAAATGACCGTAAAAACGAAATGAGTTTAGTAGGTCAGTGGCGTGTTCTAAATTTCTCGGTAGCGGTAAAGTTAGAATACAAAACAACCTAGATACAGAGATGAAAGTCATGCTCACAGCAAAAATGACGAAGGAAAACGCCAAAATATTATAAATTAACCTAGGCAGAAGAGGACTGCACATGACCTGTTGTATACCACCGCTATACCGAAGGGCGTAGACATCGCAGCTGCTGGTTTTATGATGGACTTGAGGAGACAGTTGCAATTGCTTCCTTCGGACAGAAACTAATTTTAAAGTCGCACTAAAGATTGAAGGTAGCGGTTGCAGCAGAACTAGATAGCTTCTACATGTATTCCTGTTACGTACATCCGAACAAGAACATGGAGCATTTCATCGAGGTCATAGATGGAATCAAATCCTCCATAAACAATCACAACAAACCCGCCATCATAGCGGGAGACTTCAACGCCAAATCCCCTGAATAGGGGGCGCCTAAAGTAGATGATAGGGACCGGAGTCTAACGGAATGGCTGGCCAGTTGCCACTTCATTATGAGCATGGGAAAAGAACCGGCATGTGTGGCACAAAAGTTCGATACTGGACATCACCTGCGCCAGCAACAAAATGGTCAATAGAGTGAGGGGATGGACAGTATCTGATGAAGAACCTTTAAGACCGTGTCATTGTTGTTGTAACCGAAGTTGCCAACGTTTCGCCCACTTTCGTAAGGATCTTCATCAGGGGGTGAGATAAATCGCAAAACTCAAGCAAGCAACCGAAATCTAACTAAGAACTTCTTAAAAGTTAGGTTATCCACTTGTGAAACAGCCATAATCTAAACTCTGAAAAGGTAAGAAAGAAAACGATAACTTGAAAAAGCAAACGAAAATCTAACAAAGAACCATTACCGAGTTAGGTAATCAAGTTGTGAACCAAGTCAGATAAAGTAAAAGGATCGTCACGGATGGTTAAGCTCGACTCTGATTGGGTTACGGGGCGTGTTTTCAATAAATGATTAATGACAAGGAACCAAAGAGGGGATAGCTCGAAACCATGATCGCGATTGAAGTTATTGGGGTGTTTGATGATTTCTATGCTTTCTCGAAATTTCCTGTTGAAAAAGAATGGAGATTTGGCAATCACAAAACTATCAAAATCTATCTTGTGACCTGTAGTAAAATGATGTTCGGCAACCGCAGACATGGAAATATATCTTTTCCTTATACAACGATCATGTTCTGAAATGCGAGTAATGACGGAACAACCGGTTTCACCAATGTAGACTAAACATCATGAACACGGAATTTGGTACACACCTTGAGATGAAAGTGGAAAAAATATGTCTTTGGGAGAAGGAAGAATTTGAGAGATTTCACTTGTCGAGTTGAATATGGGTTTAATACCATTATTACGAAGAAGTTTCTCTATTTGATCTGTAACCTTGTGAATGTAGGGTAAAAAGGTTAATTTCGGGTTGGATTAGGTAGTAGAAATGTCCTTAAGTAAACCAGTACGTGGATGTAGACGGCGATTGATAACTCTATGAATATCTCGCTTTACATAACCATTGTTCACTAAGGTTCTAGTAATATGACGGAGTTCGGAGTCTAGATTCTCAGGTTGGCAAATAGAAAAGGCACGATGAACCAAAGATTCAATAACAGAACGTTTCTGTGCAGGATGATGATGAGAGGAAGCATGAAGGTATCTGTCCGTATGGGTGGGTTTGCGATAAACAGAATGTCTCAGAAGTTCGTCGGGCTTACGAGTCACAAGAACGTCAAGATAAGGAAGAGAACTATTACATTTGATTTCCATAGTAAATTTGATATCTAAGTGTTGATTGTTAAGATGATCAAGAAACTTAAACAATTCGAGATAACCATGAGGCCAAACAATAAACGTGTCGTCAACATAGCTAAACCACACTTTAGGTTTTAATATTGATGATTCTAAAGCAACCGTTTCAAAGGACTCCATAAAAATGTTAGCTACAACAGGTGATAGAGGAGAACCCATAGCAGCACCAGAAACTAGTTCGTAAAACTTAATATCAAATTGGAAGTAAGTAGAGGATAGACACTTATCAATAAGAGGAACCAAACTCAAGTCCTTGCCATGTTGAGACAGAATCTGTTTGATGATAATATGCGAATTCTTAATAGGAACTTTAGTAAAAAGTGAAGTAACATCAAAGCTCACGAGAAGATCTTGGGGTTCAAGTTTTATAGTTTCTAGACGTTGAATAAAATGCTGGGAGTAGAGGTTGTGAGAAGAGGTTTTACCTGTAAACTCGGAAAGAATGTTGGACAAGAACTTGGCTAGCTTGTAGGTAGGAGATTGGATAGTACTGAAACGTTGGCAACTTCCGTTACAACAACAATGACACGGTCCAAACCCGGAAGACATTCTAATCTTAGTATAGATACATATTATATAACATAGTAAGGAACAATAAAAGAATAACTTTCATGGTATTAGTCTCAACGGTCAGCCAAGATGGAACACAAACAAAATAAATGACGAGAAACTAGTACATTTAGCCGGCTCGTATCATCTAAAGAGGTGAACACGCCCGAAGAAACGGCGGAAGCAATGACAAAATGTTGTATACCACGGAAAAGGGATAAAAACACACTGGTGCTGGTGTGTACTGTTGGAATAAGGAATTAGCTCGATTAAGGAAACAGTGCCAGCAGAAAAGACTAGCCACAAGAGCAAACAAAAAAGCTAAGACAAACTCCACCACAGAATATCAGTAATATAAACAACTGAGAAATTACTTTTGTAAAGCAATTGAGGCAGCCAAGAGTAGGGCCTGGATTGAATTATGCCAAAGTATAGACTATGACTCGTGGGGAAAAGGTTACAAAATAGTCACCAAAATGTAGAGGACACAGCCATGCTTACTAAATTGTGATCAAATGCGCACGGTAGCCTAAGGTTTATTTCCTTCTCGACTAAAGAGGGAGATACATGTAGAAGCCCCCCACACCGTCGCCTCCATTTTCCGTGGAGGAAATACTTTAGACGACAAAGAGACAAGGACGAAAAAAGGCACCAGGCTCTAATGTCATAACGGCTGAAGCTCTAGTTGATGTGGTTACCAGCTATCCTGGAACGCTGGCGCTATTACTAAACAACAACAAACTACTAAACTCGTAAAAATTCGCAGTGATTTGGAAACGGGGCAAAACTTCTCTAATGACCCTGGTCATATAGATCCCTATGCTTGCTTAACATAACTGCCAAGCTGTACGAGCTTTTGATTAATAAAAGACTACGAGAAAGCATCGAAGAGACGGGTGGTCTTATCATACAGACAGTACGGTTACGGATTCTCTCAATGCAAGCCCATAGAAGCACGCAATAGAATCGGTCGACTGGTGGGCCAGGAACACCAGGGCAGGCACCAGGAGGAATATACAGTTATGTGCAATGGTCACGCTAGATGTTAAGAACGCATTTAATGCACTATCGTGGTCAGTGATAATTGAAGCACTGACCTCAAAAGGAATTCCCAAGTATTTTATTAACATTATAAACGACGAGCAAGAGTGACTAAATAAATAGTACAGAGGGCACGGAAACTTTTCAGGTGTCTTGCGGTGTTCCACAAGGCTCGGTTGTGGGGCCGACATTGTGGAAAGTTTCGTTTGATGGGTTATTACAGACAAACATGGGGGAACACGCAAGTGGTTGCTTTCGCAGACGATCTTGTTCTTTTGATCAGCGCCAGGACCGAGGACGAACTAGTGGAGATTACAAATGGGGCTATTAGTCGCATCGACAACTAGCTTAAACTTCACGATCTGGATATAGCCCCACACAAGATAGAAGCGTGATATTTTCGGATAGGCGACGCAGAAATAACATTTTGTTTAGGGTGCGGAGCTGCGTTGTCAACGCGGGGAACATCAAATACATCGGGAGTCCACATGGATAATATACCTGACATCATATCGAGATGGCGGCTGCCAAGGCTAGTAGAATGGCGAAAAGACGCTTAATATCATCAGTGGTCACCTCCTCCATGATGTACGCAGCACCTATATGGGTTGATGCACTAAACATGGGAAAATACTAAAGTAGAGTCTTCAAAGTACAAAGAAAACTATGTATTAAAATATCATCTAGCTATAGAACAATAGCCAATGAAGCTGTACGGATATTGGCTGGGACTATATCGTGGGATATACTTGTCAAGGAAAGGAGATCGATTAGAACAGGTGCAAAAAAAGGAGCCAGGAAAGTGACAATTCATAATTGACAAGGAAAGTGGCAAAGCGGTCACAAAAGTAAATGGACAAGACTTTTAGTACCGAATATTGAACCCTGAATACATCACCTAGCCCAAGTGCTATCTGGTCACGGCTGCTTTGCCACCTACCTGAACGGTATTAAAAACCGATCCAACTCACTTTGCGCGTACTGTGACGTGGTGGACGACGTAGAACATACGGCGTTTGCTTGTTCTCGATGGACCAGTATCAGAGGAGTATTGAACAAGTTAACCCCCGAGTCACTGATTCAACGTATGTTACTATCGCATGAACACTGGGCGAATATCAGTGGCTTGCTGGTCTGAAATCTGAAATATTAAAGAGAAAGAGACTCAATTCCTGAGACTGGAGAACACTGACCACGAGCTCGTCACAGCAGGTGCAGCCAAGACACGAATTAGCAAAATCTGCCTGAGACTTGTGTGTCACAGTGTGACGCCTTAAGTTAAGACTTTTTCCTTTATGGTTTTATTTATACTTTGTTTTTAATTACATGTAACATGCCATTTACCATGAGTATACACTCTACACAGTTGTAGGTTTTTTATCAATACGATTTGAATGTATTATTTACTGGTTCAGCATACCGGTAGACCAAGTTGATAGAAGTTCTCGACCGGATGTCAATCAACGAACGAAGAAGTAGCATGAGACCAACTGAAGTAAAACTTCGTTGTACGCCTGAACAGGCTGAACCCAAAAAATTTTGAAAAATAACGCGAGAAATAAAAGTAATAAAAGAGAGCTTAAAAATATATTACTAACGAAATCAGAAAAAAAAATTTGCAACAATTGTAAAAACAAAACCAATAAGCGGCGAGGAAGGAAGATAGGAAGAGGAAGAAAAAAACTGGAACAAAGTAGAGAACTTCAACACAAACCCGTAAAGAAAAAAAATTCAGGAAAAGTAAAACTTAATAGGATCATGGAAAGAGACAAAAAGCGAAATAGCAGCCATAGAAGAAGTTAGAAGGCCTAGAAAAGAATTGAAATTATGCAATGTAGTGTGTAAAGGATTATGCAACAATATTAATTTTTTGTAAATAGTAACAAACCTAATTTCTATTGTGTTTTCTAAATATAAATCTTTAACGTTTTTAACGAAATCAAATTGAATTTTGAAATCAAGTCTTGGTATGTGTAAATTCGAAAATATTCCAAAAAATTAAAACTTTAGTTTTAGCTGGAGTTCAAGAAAAAAATGTTTTCTAGTCTTGAGATTGTTTGGTAAGCTAAAACTGAAATTTTGATTAATTTACGAAAAATAGCAATTTAGACAATTTCGAAAAAGGTCATTTTCTAGCTAAGTGAAAATCACTCTGTATGTCTGATAGGGTGAAAATGGTAAATGAATATAAAAGTAAAATACTTTATTGTTCTTAATTGACATTTCTGAAAAATGCAATAAGAACAATGATTTATCGTATTATAGCATCGCAGGATATGGGTGACAGGGGAAATACGAATTTTTTGTTTATCATACTAGTGATGGTGTCTCTCCCGTCTCTAAAGGAACGTAACGTGTGGAAATTCAATGACACATTGTTTGATTTATTTATTCTTACGAAGATTATACCGGTTTATTTATACACGAAAATATGTTGTATAAAAATAAAATGCCGCATGTATCTTTTTTGACACAAAATCATTCCACTGTTAATAATAGTCTAGTCAACAAGTTGAAAAACGTGTTAATTCTACCTACTGCAAATTAAAACACGTGCGATAGCTCGTTTGATTTATTATTACGTCTAGAAAAATTTGGAGAAATTTTAAATCCGCACATCAACTATTACAAAAGTTATAAACAAAGGGTTCTTCTTTATTGGAAATTACTCAAAAACTATTGGTGCTAGAGTTTTGCAAAAAGAAGGTTCTTAAAGAGGAGGAAATTTTCCGAAAAAAGTGTCGACTCCCGGAACTTGAGTTCTAACAAGCCTAGTTTACACAGCTAACTATTTCAATCGAGCTAACCAAGGTGTCCCGTTTTTTGTTTAGTTGAGTGTACCTCTATTTAATGACTCATTGCCTATATTCGCCCGATTTATTCTTGATTACTTCTTGTTACTCCGATACATTAAAAAAAGCGCGGAGGGCGTTTTTCATCGCCTGAAGCACCTCGCTCAGAGAGTAGAAACTGTTTTGAAGATTGCCTTCATCGATAAAATGGAGTATTTTGAGAAACATTGAAGTCATGAAACAATTATATCTAGGTATCAAGCAAGTTAAGAGAAAAATAAACATTTTTCTAAACAATACTATATAAAATTCTTAAAAGTATGTGGCAAATGAAGTGCCTCAAATCAACTGTATTTTATTGAAGTAAAAGAATTTAAAAATTGTGTAAAAAAAACAGTAAATTTCAAATCATAATTCCGCAATTTGTTAATAAGGTCATTTTCCCTAACACCAAAAATACATAACTAAGTTAATTACCAACGGTTTATTAAAACTAACCCCGTTATGTAGTTTTCTTTATCGATTACATGACGCACACAATTTTATTAACGTTCCGGAGAATCATTCGTCCCTTCTTATTAGATAATAACTGTTTGCTAATATTACTATTAAATATATTTCATTGGGAAATACAAAATAGTTAAATAAATAGTGACTATTTACTATGCGATTTCTACTGTATTTTGGAAATTACTGACCTGTTGCATTAAATAATTTGTTGACGCCGTTAATAAAAAGAAATTAAAAACAATGTTGTTTGAATAAATAAATAACACTGCAAAAACTAAATGTGCAAAACAAGTATTTTTAGAGTATACATTTTTCATTCTAAATATGCGTAATTCTGAAAAATTTAGCTAAAAAATTCATGCAAAGTAGAGAAGAAAATTGATGACATATACCGAAACTATGATTATTATAAACGATGTTTTTTCTATGTATTGGCATACGTCCGGCCCGTTCTTTAATGAAGTGATAACATTAACCGACTGATAACATTATCTGTGATTCCCATAAACGTCTGCACTGTATAACGATACTGATTGAAGACGGATGTTGCTCGTGACTGTACTCTTAAGAAATAGAAGAAAAATAACTAAATAGCAAGGAAATATCGCCGCAGAAATTGACATAAATACATTGACTCATAAACGGTGGTCCCAAAAAAAAATATTGCGCTCTTCAAAATTAAAACAATAACTTATTTATTTTAAACGGAATGTCTTTTTACATGTACCGATGTAGAGTTGTACTCTCTTTTAAGCGAATATTAATTTCCTATACCTAAACAAAAGCGTTTCCAAGATATTTTAATTTTTTTGTTATTTTATGAGAACTGTTTCGTAAAAGTTTGTTTTGATATTTGTTAATGTGTTGTCGTGTTGCCGTTGTTATCGTTATTATTCGTGCTGTTACTCATTGTTTCCGTGGGTTAGTTTCAATTGAAATTGTGAGTTTCAGTCAATACGAGCTAATTGACGTGATCTACATTCTTGGCATTCATCAAAACCTTTAAAGAACGCTATTCCGACCGATGTCTTCTGAAAACCCAAGCACTAGAACTTTTGACAAAGCGTTTTGAAACTTATGGAAATTTAGATTGCAACAAAACATCTCCACGTTGGTCACAATAAATTGCTTTAGTCGTTGGAAATTAGTATAAGAACGTTAAGTGAACGTCAATGTGTCAAAATATCGATTACTATAGCCAGTAAAATTTCTCATTAAATAACCGAAACCTAAAAGTTTGGAAACGCTTACGTTAAGGTATAGGTAATGTTCCCGTGAAAGAAAATGTAAATCTACATCAGTACATGTAAAAAAAAATAAAATGTTTTATTTAAAATAAATAACTGTTTTAATTCGTAAAATTACGTTATTTTTTGCACTTACTCTGTATGCAATAGATGAGTTCAATCTACTAATGCATCCCTAATTTACGTGTAAACTTGCGTTACTTAAAGTAATTGACTAAGAAGATATGAGTTTTTCAGCTTAATGTTTTTTTACTTAGGTTTACTCGCTTAAGCTTAGCTTATAAGCTGTCAAAATATTTGTATTGCCACTATTAATCTTTCTTCCAAAAGGTTTTTTTCTTTTTTGGCCATTATACACCTCATCAACGGATCTCGGAACTCGTGTACAAACTTATTAACCTTCCCAATAATAACTGTCCCAATATTTTTTTAGCTGAGTTTCTTTCAACATCGTTTAGTAACATATAACAAATTTTTCAATTGTTATTTGTTCTGCGACGTAAAAAAAATATTGTCGTTGGGGTCATATTTGACCCCACTTGGTAACCGACGTTCTAAAAAGTAATTCTAATAGTTTGTCTGCATTTGTCATCTAATCTGCTTGTTCCAACGTGTTATTCGTCTGAATCATGATTACTACCATTCCGTCTTTAGTCATTACATTCGGTGAGTTTGTTCGAATCAGTTGAAAAGTGTGTCTGCTGTGTTATTACATTTGATTGGAATTAGTTGTTGAATTATGGCTAGAAAATATTTGTCTCAGCCGGAAGTGGAAGAAATAGCTAGCAATATGAATTTACTGAATGAAATTGAAGATGAAATTTTATCTGACGATAGTGATGCCGAATTTGAAGAAGTGTACCTGATGTAAACCCGATTGAAAGTTCGGAAGACGATGACAGTCATGATAATTCGCTCAATGATAAAGATATACTGGTGGGTAAAGATGGTTCCATAAGAAAAAAAAGATAAGCCTAACGTTAGAAGACGAAATCAGCGAAATATTCTAAAAACACCGCCAGGATTAACAAAATTCAGTGAACATATTTCAACATGCCTAGATGCTTTCCATTTAATTATGGACGTAATACTTAGAGAAACAAACATTCGAGCTAGAAAAATTGTAGGCGATACGTGGAAGCCAGTAGATGCGGATGAGTTACATGCATTTTTTGGATTACTGCTTCTAGCTGGGGGTTTGAAAGCACGCCAAGAACCAATATTGGAGCTGTGGAGTACGAAATACATGTCTCTCCATAGATCAATTTTTTGTGCTGCAATGTCTCGTAATCGAATGAGAGACCTTTTGAAATACATTCGATTTGACGATATGGACACCCGAGAAGAATGACGGGCAACAGATAAATTAGCAGCTATTCGTAACATTCAGGATATTTTCGCTGCAAATTGCAAAAAACCGAATAACCCTAATGCTGAAGTACGTATTGATGAACAACTTGTTCCTTTCCGTGGAAAATGTCCCTTTCGAGTGTATATGAAGTCGAAGCCAGATAAATACGGAATTAAAATCTGGGTTTTATGCGATGTTAGTAACAGATATTGCTGGAATTTCCAAATATATACTGGAATGGTAGACCACGCTCCAGAACGGGAACAAGGTAAAACACAATTTTATCGTTTTATGCACGAGTATAAAATTTCATTTCTAGGGAAGCGGATAGTTTTGGATTTGGTTGAAGGTTTGAGAGAGGGTTATGGTATTACCACAGATAATTTTTTTACGTCTATGTTTTTGGCGAAGAAGCTACTGCAGCAATTAAAAACCTTGACCGGAACAATTCGTAAAACACGTAGAGAAATATCAAAAGAATTTTTACCAAAAAGAAATCGAGCAGTATACTCAAGCGAAATTCTATATGGAGAAGACACAATTTTAGTATCTTACGTACCTAAAAAATATAGAAGCGTTATGCTACTTTCAACGCAACACC
Organism: Aquatica leii; assembly: GCA_035610365.1. Taxonomy (NCBI): domain Eukaryota; kingdom Metazoa; phylum Arthropoda; class Insecta; order Coleoptera; family Lampyridae; genus Aquatica; species Aquatica leii. The sequence continues at coordinate 40,343,843 of CM069439.1, forward strand.
AAGATTTGGAATTGTCCGGAGAAGACCTCAGTTACAAACCGCAAGTTATCTTGGACTATAATAGCTGCAAAGACGCTGTGGACAGCGTCGATAAAATGGTGAAGGAATACTCACGCAGAAGAAATACAAATCGCTAGCTTCTTGTTCTATTTTTTAATTTCCTTGATATTGCTGCCATTAATGCATTTATTCTATACACTACGAAATTTGGAAATTTTGAAAAAGGGAAAACATCCCGAAGGAGATTATTTTTGCGAAAACTTGGGTTTGAATTAGTAATCCTACATATCAAAAAACCTACACTTCAAGGATTACCAAGACATGTGCAGAATGCAATAGCGATGGTTTTGGCAGACACAGAACCAAAGGAATAGACGAAACTATCGCTCGTCCAAAAAGAGGTCGTTGTAAGATATGTCCAAGAGCAAATGACAAAAAATGTTTGGAAACATATGAAAAGTGCAAACTCTTTGTATGTAAACAACATTGCCAGAAAAAAACTACAATAATATGTAATAGTTGTTGCTCTCACTAATTTATGTTTACATTTTATTTTTATATTTTTATTAGTTTATATGAAATCTAATGTTAATTTAAAATATTAATAAAGGTTACCATTATAAATTAATCGGTTTTTCTTTACAAAATAAGAAAAAAAATCTTGGGGTCAAATCTGACCCTACTTGGTAATCGGCGCCTCAAAAATTGCTTGGTAATCCGAAGGTTAAGCACATAAAATCATGTTGCCAAAGTGGCGACCCTGACGTAATTAAGAACGCAACTTGATCACCGCCGTATTGACAAGGTTCATATTGCCAAAGTGGCATATGACGACTACGACGCAATATATGTACTACTGACATTGGTCACATCTCGGACAAAAAAAAAACGTTGTCGCACTGTCCCGTGTCAACAGCATCGCAACACCGATATAGTTGTCAATTGCAATCTCTACTTCAACTGCTCGCTTTTTCGTCGCAAAAACTTACCACCGACAAGTTTTTGATGCTCATCATGGTTTGGCATATCCATGAGTACGAGCTACAAGTCTTCTCATTAAACTGGATATTCATTGAAGCTGACGCAAACATGTATCTACTGCTAGTTACACGACACACAACCGCTCCTATTGGAACAATCCAACTTTTAACCGCTCGTTTTGAACATATCTACTTATACATCGTGGGACCTCTTTGCATTTCCGAAGACAAACGCTTCTTCCTTACGTGTATCTTTAGATTTTCTCGATGGCCATCGAAAACGTCGAAGCCGATACCGTCGCTCGCACTTTTTACAATTATTGGATCGCTCGATTTGGAACATCTTTACGCGTAACAACGGAACAAGGTCGACAATTTCAATCATTATCATTCAATTAATCAACGGGTTGGTACTAAACACCTACGAACAACAGCTTACCATCCACAAGAAAATGGCATGGTAGAACGTTTCCACCAACAACTGAAGGCAACGATTGGATACGACGAAAATCAGGAATGCACTCAAATTTTGCCCTCAATTTAACTTGGACTTTGTGGGGTTTGGCGCTACGATCTAAAGCTTTCAGCATCTGAACTCTTATGGTGAATTTTGGCAAATTTTTTAGAACAAGGAGAACTTTATTTTAAGCTTCGACCCTGTTAGTTTCGTTCAACAATTACGAGAACATTTTTTCGATCTACATCTAGTAACAGGAACTAACCATTCGCAGCATAGAACGTTTATTTTTAAAGACGTTTTGGTGAACCCTACGAAGGCGCGTACTCTGCCGTCCAAAATGGATCGAAAACATTTGAGACCCAGGCCCACGCCTAGCACTTTTCATAAATTTATATTTCATTTTTATATTTTACAAGTACAAGCCATAAGCCATACAAGTATTTTTTCATTGAGGTACATAACATAATTATAAACTTATAGAAAACAGAAATATATTCTAACAGTATTACAACTCAAAATTTTTGTATTTTAGTTTCAAATGTAATATATGATACAAGAGCACAAGAAACGTACTAGAGACGTAATATCTTTTTTATCAAAATTTTGTAATATTGCAATTCTTTGACAAGTTCTACGGCAAGTTATGTCCCTTTCATTGCGAGTTTTGTCGTTTAATAAATTTTTAACTTTTTGACATAATTCTAATTGTTCGTTTTCAGAATAATTTTTGAATTTATCAATATTCCATAAAAACGCGAAATTATTAGAGTAAGAAGAAAGTAATTGGAATCTCTCATCCACTGATGTTATGATTACATCTAGAGCATTAAAAAAACAATCAACTTTGAACTTTCAAGTTTCGTCGTGGATCGTCACATTCATAATCAAAATGTTTTTTTTATTTTTCGCGGTCTTAGACCTCTTTGTTTTATTGAATTTAGGTTCTATGTCTAAGCTGGCCGCTATTTCTTTAGCATCAATCAATAGATCATTAAAACCTTTATGGGAGCGATAAACTTTCAAAAAATTATTCAAATTATTTAAATGATTACAACACTGAGCAACATCAAACTTTGGTTTTGAATGATTTTACTAACAATGGTAACTTTACTTAAAATTTTATACCACAATAAAAGAATGCAAATAAACTCAAAATTTTGCAATTTATTGGCTAACGATGCAGCCAAATTTTTTACGTTATTTTCAAAGTTTCCTTCGCTTATTTCAAACAGAGCATCATAAATCTCCTCAAGTTGATACCTTAAAGGAGTTATTGCAACTATTCTACTAGACCAGAGGTTCCTAAACTTTGTGTCGTAGACCCCTTGCCATGCTTTTCGGTTTTGGGTAGACCCCCTACTTACCTGATATTGATATTACTATCAACATTTGGCGTCAATTTTGTAAGGTTTAATCTTAAATCTCCTTGGCTAATGATGTCCAGTCTGCTTCTTTTTTTCGTTAGGAGATTGGTAACAGCGCTGAACCCCGTTTCCACTAGGTATGACGATGGAAAGGAAATTAAAAATTTCCTCGTTATATTCCATAATACGAGATAAGTATGTTGTTTGCAGCCAGAATTGCTGATATCAGTTTTTAAACTGAACCTTAAGTTTTTCGTTTGTACTTCTATGGGTTAATTATCCACGGTGGTATTACCATAGTCAAAACATCCTCAAACCTAGTTTCAAAATCTGAATAGAGGGCATTTAAATGTTGAACGTAGGTTGAAACGTCGTTTTCCTGGCAGTTTGTCTGTGACAAATTGGGGAACTGGGAAAATTCGCCCCGTCCAATATTTTGCTTCATTAGTTTAACTCTGGCAAGAAACGCTGATAAGATGGACTTTGTTTTAATCAAATTTAGACTGTCGCCTTGTAACTGCAAATTAACCATATTAAATTTTTTAAGCAAATCTGTTAAATAGGCGATGTCTGTTTTCCATTTCATTAAATTGTCTTTTAAAATTTTATCTTTAGTATCCAGAAATTTTAAAATAGTCTCAAAAAGTGCAAAAAACTTTCTCAAACATAAGCCTTTCGACAGCCAGCGTATTTCAGTGTGAAGGAGTAATTGATGAAAGTGTTCGTCATTTTCTTCACACAACTGCGCAAATAACCGCGTATTCAACGCGTTGCTTCGGATTCGGTTTATTGCATCAATGACTAATTGAAGAGATTCATGCAATCTAACACTCAAATTTTTAGTTGTCGATGGATGACGCAATGTATTGCTAACACCCATGACACATTTTGTTTTAAATAGCTTATAAATCCACGATAACGTCCAACCATGGCAGGTGCTCGATCTGTAGCTACTGATAATATATTTGATAAAAGAATTGCTTTTTCAATAAGGTAATCCTTCAAAACATGAAATATTGATCGAAGCGAACATTCTGTCTAGCGTGGGTCTCTTCTGCAGTTTATCTTGGAGTGTTTGAAAGTATTTCAAATATTTATCTGTTTTATCAGGGTGACATCTGCTCAGATGATCCTGCAGCTTAGATGGTATTATAGCGTCATTGTCGAAAACTTTGTTGCATAAAAGGCACATAGGCAATTGTTTGTCCGACAATGATGGAATGAAGTCAAATTTTAAATAATCAACACTGTACTGTCTACATTTCTTTTTAGATTCGGACATGGTATCAGTTATCTGGGGGCAAAATTAATCTATTTAAATAAGACAAAGTCCAGCAGCTGTATATTAAAAAATCAAAGTCAAATTTAAATCGTATAGTCTTAGATTTTATGGCAGGCATAGGCGTACAGCCATTATAAATGAATGTGAGAAGGGGAATGTTATGAATATTACTTAAGGTTTTGATATGATGGAACTTTAAGGAAATTTGGAAGTAACATGACAAAAAATGTTAAAATAAAATATTATACGACAAATAATAATAACAAATTGTTATGCAATTTATCTCTACGTACATTCGACTGTCATGTGTAAAAATTCACTGGTTCCACTTTAGCAATAATACAAAATTTTAATTTTAATATAGAGAATGTACAGTGCAATATTCATAATCCGAACTTCCGTAATCCGAACATTTCGGTAATCTGAACTCGCCCACAGTGAAACGACCAATTGACAAAAGTACAGTTGTTTTACTTTTTTTGTGAAGTGAAGTAAGATATATGTAGTTATAAAAAAAATAATAAACACCTAGCAAGGTCGTAAATAAGTAAATATTGACACATATACATATTTATTTATGTGACCGGTCAAAATATGTAGTTTAATTCCGATATAATTTTTTTTTAATATGTTTCCTATATGTGAACATTTAAATTCTATGAAAAAAAACAAACAAATGAGTGTGTTTTGTAAATTTTTCAAAAAAAAAAACACGCAGCTGTACAGTTGTGAATTTCTTATTTTCTTAATTTATCTTTCAAAGAAAAAAAACATATTGTATGTTAATAATAAAATACATACGTAATATGTATGTACAGTTGCCTTTTTTTAGATTTTTTCGAAAACATTTCATAATCCGAACATCTCCTTGCAGCAATTGGTTCGGATTACGGAGATTGTACTGTAATTATAATAACGATTGCTAAAACTTTGAAAAAGAAACTATTGTATTCGTGTAATTTTGCATGATTTGAATATTAAACTATTAATATTTGAACTCATGATTGGCGTAATTTATCTATCTTTGGTAACTACGAGTACAGAACTAAAATTTAATAAAAAATATAATGTACTTATTTTTCTCCGGCACTCTCAAACAAAATAACACTGATTCACTATAATTTGTGTGATAAACTACCAGTTTATATTTTTTTAAATATTTTCTTAGCACTTTCCTTTTCAAGATTCAGGAAACGAATAAACGTATTTGTCTCACATTCGTATTTATGGAGTGGCGAATTGAACAATCAGTGCAAGTTCGCGAAGCTCTGAGACTGCGCGTATGCTTGTAACAAGATGATACTGGTATATCATTATGTGCAGGTTTTTACAAGTTCAAAATGTATTGCGACCATAAAGCGAATGCCTACATCCTACAACTTACACAATTTTATAAACATATATAACAAATTTTTTACTTCATAGGTACTTTTATAAATAATGTCTTTATATTATAAGATAGTATAATGTAAGTAAATAGGTACTATCAGTGTATGTTGAGATCAACTATCGTGGACCCCCATTTTCATTTCATGGACCCCCAATTTTTTTTTTGCTGACGTAGACTCTGCTGGTTGTCATAGACCCCTGGGGGTCGATATAGACCACTTTGGGAATCACTGTAGTAGACCATCGAGTATCCGATAAAGGTTTTAAAGTTAAATTTGTTACATTAGATAAATTACATTTTAGAATTGACAGCGTTTAATAGAAGCTGAAAAAAATACAAACCGTTCTTGAACTAAAGAAAAAAATGGATGCTCAAAGTATTCGATTTTGCGGCATCATTGACGACTAAATTTAGGGTATGATTGCAACAAGGAACAAAGAAAGCTCGCGGATGGAAATCTAAATTTTTTTTGTAGACCATTATGCCTACCACGCATATTTGCCCCATTGTCGTAACCTTGACTCCGCAAATCGTTGATATTTAAGCCTTCTTTCTCTAACGCCGACAAAAGAAATTTTGTCAAGCCTTCATCCGACACATCATCTGTAGGACAAAATAATAAAAAACGTTCTTCTATACTAATTCTTTAAATTAACAAATCTTATACAAACTGAAATTTGTTCTTGGTGACTAGAGTAAGGAGTGCAGTCTAATAATATGGAATAATATTTTGCCTTTTTAGTTAGTTCTAAAATTTTGGATTTGATATTTTCACCGATCAAGTTGAATACTTTATTTTGTATTTTATCCCCGAGATAGTTTTTGTGATCTCTTATTTGAGAGCGTTTTGTATGTTCTGACATAATCGGGTCGAATTTGGAAATCATTTCTATGGATTTTAAAAAGTTTCTATTGTTTTTCTCAAACAACTTATTACTACTTTCACGAACAGCTAAATTTTGCTGAGCTAAAAACTGAATCACGTAGAAAATTCTTTCTATAACAGCTTGCCAGTATTTAGTTTCTCTGTTTATTACATTTTCAATTTCAGAATCAATTATTTCATTTTTATTCAAACTGTTAGAAAGATCTAGCAATTTTCGATATGTAACGTGCTCTTTTCATGAATGTTTAAATGTTCACTTAAATGCTGTCAGTCATTGTAGCCAGATTCATCACTAAGGCGAACAGATTTCAAATCGCTGCCATTAAAAATTTTGCAAGAAGCAATAAAGTAAATTTTTTGTTTCGGAATACAACAACCAAAAACGCACATTTTATTTTGTTTGTTCGGTAAAATTCTAAAGAAGTAACTATTGGAATCTCTCGGATAAATATCTTTTTTGTTTTGATAATGAGCAGGGCCATTTTCTACTAAAACACTTCTACTATTATTAGGACGTAATTTTTTTGGTCATAGTGCAGCATCTTTCGAAAGTTGACTCATATTTTCCGTTCTGGTAATTTTTGAAGGTGTTGATGGATTACTTTCTAGAAGATCAGTTTCTTGTCAGCTGTATTATTGTTATTAATATTTGGCAAACTCGGGTTTTGAAAAAAAATGCGTAATTTTGACTTGGTTTTCTAGTTCTTCCTCTCTTTCTTTTATTCAGCAAATTTTTGTATCCAGTCAATTTCTTCTTTTTTTCTGACATTCTGTATACTGTAAAGAAATTAATACGTAAGTGAACAAATTGACAAATTATTCATGAAAAATGGAAATGTTTCGACGTTTCAAACTCAAACTTGAAAGTATTTTCTCAACATTACTTATTTTAAGTTATTTCAAAATTTATAAATTTTTATAAATAGTAATATTAGTTCTTATCAATTATTTTGTTTGAATTTACTTCAAATAACAATATAATCAAATATAAAAGAATTTTTGAGGTGCAAGTTTTTAGATTTTAATGTTTTAATAAATCTAAAATAAAAAATAAATTTTAAATGAACTCGCCTTAATTCACAACACAAAACACATCACTATAAAGTCTGTAAAACTACAAAAAACTAAAGTTTGAAAAGCAAAAATCTTTTATCCCATGCACCTTTTCACTTCGCTAGGTTAATTATCGATCGGGCATCAGGCAACAAATGAAATCGCGACCGATGCAGCGCTTAAATATATAGTTTTCTACATTGCAAGCTCAGACAGGCAAAAAACGCTTGTTGGCTCGTTGACTCGTTGCAAGGCAAATTTCAAGCTCAAACATGGATAAAATCAGATTTGTTTGAGTTCAGACAATTCATTTTATCATGTTACGTATTACGTATTCGATCGAATAAATGCTGTTATTGCGTACTCTCATTTGGCAAATATATTATTTTTGAGAAATAATTCGGTTCTCTGGTCTCAAAGAGTAAATATAAAAAAATAAACAATGTCATAGCTAGCAATTTCTTCTTCTTTTTTTCGAAAGCCTAGAGGCTTGTTATACCGAGTATTGCTTTTCTTGGAAGACTGAAGACCAGCTGTCCTTCCATCATTTTGGAGGTCTTCCTGGTGGTCGTTTGGATGCTGGTTTATAGTTTCTGGCAATTTTTGCAAGCCAGTTATTATCCATTCTGGATACGTGTTCGTTCCAGTACCTTCTGCGAGCACGTGTCCATCTTACGACATCCTCCACGTTGCACTCTTCACGGATGTTCTCGCTTCTTCTTAGATCTTTAATCGTGTTTCCCGAGATCATGCAATTCCTTACTGGTTTTTTTATTATTATAAATTTTATTTTGACAATGTTGCTTCATATTTTTTTTACTTTGCCCTTATGTACGGCGCGGGACATAGATTGTCTTAAACCTGCATACACTACAGGCGATGTCCGACATATCCTGCACGACTTGTCACCAGTTAAACCATGTAGTGCAACAACACTGCCGCCACTCATAAGAACCCCATCAGGACGAGTATGATTCCCAGAACGCTTAAGCTAACACCAAACTTTTTTTGTCCACAACATCAAGGTGAATTCGCAATACAGCTCATCACAGCGAAGGGAGCCCTGTGACAACCTAATTTCCTAATAATTTCGTATTTCCTTTTGATTTAATTAAGTAGCATATGCATAAATGTACATTCCATTTGCATACTGCTGCCATTTATTGCAATTATATCGCACCACATAAATATTAAGTTAACTAATATATTGTAATTTTACTATAGATAATTTAACATAAATTATTTATAGATAGATAGTAAGTAGTTTTAAATCCTTCTTATCGACAAATTTATTACGCAAATAGACTCATATTTTCAAAGTGGCACATGGCACCAAAACATTTAAGCAGACTCAAATGTTTTAGTAAATTAAGAATTTTCTTCTGATTGGATCACGAGCCAATATTGACCACTGTAGCCGTAAGTCCTCGTAGACTTAAGATGGAGAAAGACCTATTTTTGACTGGTGCACAAAAAACGGCAAGTTAACAGTTGGTAATGGTGGGCTAGCTCGGCCATTCTCGAACGTATAAGACCACTGTGGAAAAGCACACATAAAAAAACACCTAGAAAATAAAAAGTTTTGTATGTGTTAAAATAATATTGGTTTTGTCCCAATCGTTAAAGAAAAAAAATTATTGCTAAATATTATTTTGCATACTCTAAAAAACTGTTTTGCTGAAGTCTGTAGTTTGTTAAATATGTTTTATAATTATTTCAAAGTCATTGTCAACTTATTATCGAGCCCCATTTATTTAACTATTTTGTATTGCCCAAAGAAATATATGCAATAGTAATATTACCAACAATTTATGTATCTAGTAAGTAGGGACGAATGATTCTCCGGAACGTTAATAAAACTGTGTGCGTCATGTAATCGATACAGAAAACTAGATAACGTGGCTAGTTTTAATAAACCGTCGATAATTAAGTTAGTTATTTTTTGTGTTAGGGAAAATGAGCTCATTAACAAATTGCGGAATTATTATTTGAAATTAACTGTTTTTTAGAGAGTTTATTATACTTATAGGCACTTGGGAAATTTTTTTAACTTCAATAAAATAAAGTTGATTTGAGACACTTGATTTGCAACATATTTTTAAGACTAAGACTAAGAAAATGTTTATTTTTAACTTGTTTGATACCAAGATGTATTTCTTTTTATCTACGAGGGACACTGCTAAAGTTCGCGGAGAATATGAAATAAATTACAAATTACGCTATGTAAAGCTGAGAATACTCCTCTTTAAGATACACTTTTGTTGATGAAACCAATTTTCAAAATATTTTTTCCTCCCGGAGCGTGGTATGTGCAAAACATTGACTTAAATGACAAAAAATGCCTTTCACGCATTTTATTTTTGATCGTATCGGAATTAACTGAGGATCAAATAGGGCGAATATGGGCAATGAGCATTTATTAGATGTACTTATTGGTCAAAAACTCGACAGTTCGGCGTGCTGGGTGAGCGCTTGCATCGTCACGATGAAGAATAACTCGTCGGTTTATATTGTTTTTGCTGACTTCGGCTATAACTTTCAACAATCGTTTTGTGACCGTTCAATGCTGTTTCGTTTCAGACTCGTATAAATATATACAGGATTCGTCACCTGTTACAATGTTGTATAGAGAATTTAAACGGTCACATTCAAATTTGCTGTTTTTTTCCGTCAAACTGTGAGGGATTCAACGGCCAGAAAGCTTTTTGACATACAAATCATCTTGCAAAATTATATGTATTTGTTTCGTCGCAATGCTTAAGGTTGCCAGTAGTTATTTGAATTTCGTCTAAGTTTGGTTGCGCGTGCAACTTTGAATTTAAATTCCGTGTAAGTTTGGGTAATCGTGTAAGATCAGGTTTTCCCCTTTTCCACCTTTTTTCCTATCAAAATTTTTTAGGACTTTTTTAAAAGCGCACATCAGATTATAAATATATGCATATATATCCAATTACGTATTTTAGTATTTGAAAATAACAAAACAATCAGCCATGGCTACAGATAAATTGAAGTTTACAAGTTCCAACTGTTGGTTTGTACGGCGCTAAAAGTTTAATCTCACTGGTAACACTCGCTTCTTCTATAGTTGATATCTCTGATGTCTCAAGCATTCATTGCAATCTCAATGGCTTGAATTTATGTCAAGCAGATTCAGCGGTACCAGGGAAGTGGTGAAAAGACTGTTTTCTGCTTTTGGGGTATCTTGATTTATGTATTTATATGTGGCATAACCTGAGCTTCCATCGAATCCCACTGGCACATTAAAGGTAATTTTCTAGTGTCATTTGATTTAAGGGTAGTACGTTTTAAAATAATTCCACAGGTTTTATCGACAAGTTTCTGTAGAGGTACTAGTTCTTGATATGTCTGATGGATGAAGGGTTTTTCGTTTCTTTATAATATGGATGATACAAGTCGTGTTCGTGACACTTGGCTCTATTTCTGAAGATATATTGATCGCGAGTCAAATTGCATAGAAATGAACAGAGCTACGGTCTCTTCTAGGGAATAACTTGACCGATTCTTTTCTGGGGCTCTTTTGACGTTTACTTATCGAGGAGCATTTGCCAAAGTCCTTGGAAGGTCTGCCAACTAGTATTGAACAAGAGGAATCCGAAATACATCGAAGAACTTCATCGGGAAATTACATTTTCTCTCACACATACATTCAATTTTCCAACAACTTTTGATTGCTTGTACCCTTTGCCACAGGATGCCGATTAAAAGTTTTGTAATATAACCATTAATGTTCAGGGAATAATCTTAACTCAAATTGATTCTGAACTGAGTTGGCCTACAAAACGAATCAAAGTTAATTGCCGTATTTCGAAGAAAAACTCTTTACTACTAATACAAAATTTAAAGACACAAATAATACCTTTCTAATCTTTCTAAGTTCCTAAAGCTGTTCTTAATGGACGCAACTTTCAAATTAAATTATATTTTACACGAATTTCCGGGTACGTTAGAATGTCTTCCGGGTTTGGGCCGTGTCATAGTTGCAACCGAAGCTGCCAACGTTTCGCCCACTTTCGTAAGGGGCTTCATCAGGGCGTGAGATAAATCGCAAAACTCAAACAAGCAATCGAAATCTAACTAAGAACTTCTCAAAAGTTAGGTTATCCACTTGTAAAACAAGCCATAACCTAAACTATGAAAGGTAAGAAAGAAAACGATAACCTGAAAAAGCAAACGAAATCTAACAAAGAACCACTACCGAGTTAGGTAATCAACTTGTGAACCAAGCCAGATTCTAAACTCCGTAGAAGTGACTTAAGAAGAAATGGTCTCCGTATTTAAAGGAAAAGGATCGTCACGGATGATTAAGCTCGACCCTGATTGGGTTACGGTTGCTAGGGGGCGTGTTTTTGATAAATGACTAATAACCGGGAACTAAAGAGGGGATAGTTCGAAACCATGATCGCGATTGAAGTTATTGGGGTGTTTGATGATTTCTATGCTTTTCGACCTATCGTTAGTACTATCCAATCTCCTACCTACAAGCTAGCCAAGTTCTTGTCCAACATTCTTTGCGAGTTTACAGGTAAAACCTCTTCTCACATCCTCAACTCTCAGCATTTTATTCAACGTCTAGAAACTATAAAACTTGAACCCCAAGATCTTCTCGTGAGTTTTGATGTTACTTCACTTTTCACTAAAGTTCCTATTAAGGGTTATTATCATCAAACAGATTCTGTCTCAACATGGCAAGGACTTGAGTTTGGTTCCTCTTATTGAAAAGTGTCTATCCTCTACTTACTTCCAATTTGATAATAAGTTTTACGAACAAGTTTCTGGTGCTGCTATGGGTTCTCCTCTATCACCTGTTGTAGCTAACATTTTTATGGAATCCTTTGAAACGGTTGCTTTGGAATCATCAATATTAAAACCTAAAGTGTGGTTTAGATATGTTGACGACACGTTTATTGTTTGGTCTCATGGTCATCTTGAATTGTCTAAATTTCTTGATCATCTTAACAATCAACACTTAGATATCAAATTTACTATGGAAATCGAAAGTAATGGTTCTCTTCCATTTCTTGACGTTCTTGTGACTCGTAAGCCCGACGGACTTCTAGGCCATTCTGTTTATCGCAAACCCACCCATACGGACAGATACCTTCATGCTTCTTCTCATCATCATCCTGCACAGAAACGTTCTGTTATTGAATCTTTGGTCCATCGTGCCTTTTCTATTTGTCAACCTGAGAATCTAGACTCAGAACTCCGTCATCTTACTAGAACCTTAGTAAACAATGGTTATGTAAAGCGAGATATTCATAGAGTTATTAATCGTCATTTACATCCACGTACTCGATTACCTAAGGACATTTCTACTCCCGAATCCAACCCGAAATTGGCCTTTTTACCCTACATTCACAAGGTTACAGATCAAATAGGGAAACTCCTTCGTAAGAATGGTATTAAACCCATATTCAACTCGACAGGCAAAATCTCTCAGATTCTTCCTTCTCCCAAAGACAAATTTCCCACACTTTCATCTCAAGGTGTATACCAAATTCCTTGTTCTTGTGGTTTAGTCTACATTGGTGAAACCGGTCGTTCCGTCATTACTCGCATTTCAGAACATGATCGTTGTATAAGAAAAAGGTATACTTCCAAGTCTGCGGTCGCTGAACATCATTTTACTACAGGTCACAAGATAGATTTTGATAATGTTTCGTTGATTGCCAAATCTCCATTCTTTTTCAACAGGAAATTCCGAGAAAGCATAGAAATCATCAAACACCCCAATAACTTCAATCGCGATCATGGTTTCGAACTATCCCCTCTTTGGTTCCCGGTTATTAGTCATTTATCAAAAACACGCCCCCTAGCAACCGTAACCCAATCAGGGTCGAGCTTAATCATCCGTGACGATCCTTTTCCTTTAAATACGGAGACCATTTCTTCTTAAGTCACTTCTACGGAGTTTAGAATCTGGCTTGGTTCACAAGTTGATTACCTAACTCGGTAGTGGTTCTTTGTTAGATTTCGTTTGCTTTTTCAGGTTATCGTTTTCTTTCTTACCTTTCATAGTTTAGGTTATGGCTTGTTTTACAAGTGGATAACCTAACTTTTGAGAAGTTCTTAGTTAGATTTCGATTGCTTGTTTGAGTTTTGCGATTTATCTCACGCCCTGATGAAGCCCCTTACGAAAGTGGGCGAAACGTTGGCAGCTTCGGTTGCAACTATGACACGGCCCAAACCCGGAAGACATTCTAATGTTAGTATAGATTCCGGCCGTGGAAGCCTTCGCTATTACATTCCGGGTACGTGTCTACACAATGCCGACAAAGTTACCAAATTTTATTATTACCTCCTACAATCTAAAAATACCAATTATTGCGAAGTTTAAAAGCTTATATCTCTAATTGGGATTATAGAATATACAACATTCTAAGTTTAAAACTTCTATAATTTCAATATTATCAGTAGAAGTTGAAAATTTGGATTTTGATCGGATTTTTCTAATTCTAAACCACAGTGCTGTAGTCCTATTTATCGTGTGCTTGCGATACCACTTAATTCGGATACGCCCTACAGTAATCCGTGAAATCATAAACATTCGAGCAATTGCTCGAAAGCTGACTCCGCGATGATTTGGGCCTTCAAATCAACACTCGTATTTGCAGGCATTTTCAACAACAAACAGCTTTCTAAAGAAACTTACTAATTTGATTATATATTTCTACTAAATCAAATCAAAAATTTAAAAAAAAATTTGTTTGGTGCCGACTTTTTATTAATACGACAAACTGAATGACTGATTATTGTATTGCACTACAATGAGGTATATGTAGTGAAATAAAAAAATAACATTATTTCTTCTACGGTTACTGTCTGTTGTCAGTTTTTTAGATTCTAACAGCTACTTAAAAGCTAAAAATAGTAAATTAATATAAAGACAAAATACTTCATTGTTCTTAATTGACATTCCTGAAAAATACAACAACGATTATTTATCGTATTATAGTAAAGCAGGATATGGGTAACAAGAGAAATACGGTTTTTTGCTATCATACTAGTGATGGTGCCTTTCCCGCCTGTAAAGAAACGTAATCTTACATAGATTATACGCTTTTAAATCTATACGTATTAACAACATTCAAATAAATGCCTTATTTTTCTACTAGTGTCGCAAAAAGAAAATTGATTGTATTAACGTTATATACAAAAATTGTTAAACTAAAAAATGCAGAAAAAGGCTAAGGCGAACAAAGGAATAAATAGTTTGGGGTTCCAATCAATTTCATTTATACACGAAACTATTTTGTATAACAACAAATTCAGCACATATCTATTTTGACACTAAATCATTGCACTGTAAATAAGTCTTTATAAATGTGTTGTTAATTATATAAAACATTTAGTATAAATGCCTTTCTCTGACATTTTGACCAAAAAGAGAAATTAAAAAAACAACGAAAGTGCAATAGCTTATATTCACAATGTTATTAGTGTACGTTAAAAAGTAAAATGTAAAATATATTGATTGTTTAGTTTCTGCGGATAAACAATTTGACTTTCTGGTATTGTCAATATTTATTTTTTTGTCTAATTTGAATTTCTTGAATAGCATCGCGAACGGTCACGAATGATTTCCGATCGCATTCGGACTAACCAAGGTGTCCCGTTTTCTGTTTAGTCGAGTGTACGTACGACAGCTCAGAATAATAGATCGTTTTTGGCTTAATTAACATTGAATCACTAAATCCGTTAATGAGGCTCGAGTTGTCTAAGTGAATATTGTGTTCAGTAGATAAGAAATTTGGACAACTTCTCCTAGATCTTTACTCAAACTTCCACTACACACTATTAGAAATAAATTAAATTTGGATTTTAGATAAAAAATTGTGCATTTAATAATCAAATTTCGAAAATATTTCGTCTTAATCATTGTTATCCTACCTTTGAGTCGTAGTTATTAGTACCTACTTTTTATAAGTAAAAACTCGATAGCAAAAGATATGGATTTCATTTTTAAAAATACTAAAATCTGTAAACGTTGAAACTAGTTTATTGAGAAAGGTACTCAAAACATTTCTTTATTGCAATTTATCAATAATTTTAAACGTTCAGTTTTTAAAATCAGTTGAATTTTCTGATTTGAGGAGAATAAATGATTTTTTTGTTTGTGGTAATTTGCAATTTCTTATTGGAAATTGTATAAATTATTTGCAACATTGATTTCTGTACTGTGATGTGTGTAGATAGGGTGGTTTTCTATTAGTTATAAACATTTTTGTGTTATTTACGTTACTTAAAACTTTGTGGATTACATTTTTAGTTGTCGCGGTGTGTTCTTATCATGGAATAGAATTTATTCTTTATCATAACTTTACGATTGTATGTTTGTAGAGATATTGTCACCTTAGTTCGATATTACGAAACCTTACTTTTACTTTACATAAACGACATTTACTTTGGGCATAGCGTTTAAATAAAGTTGTGGTTGCATGCAAGTGTCTCGTGTGCATGTAAAGTACATAAAAATATAGTGTAAATGGGAGTATGCTTGTTAATTATTGTTATTTTATGTTCTGCATGTTTATTTTTTGGTTGCACAGTAGGAGATCCAGCATTGTATAGTACAACAAACAGGCCTCTTTTGGGACCTCCTCCAACTGTTCCTAAACTTGAAGGTGGACCTGATACGTGTTCACGAGCAAATTGGTTACCTACCCGTATACATCTACCTCTTCGTAAGATTTTTATTTATTTTATTTTTGCTCGCAATACGCGTATGAAGAAATACAGTGATTTTTTGTTTACTTCCAGCTCCCATGCCAGTACCCATTCATCAACATACGTTATCAGGTGGCAATCAAACCCAAGTGTCATCGGGTACTTTACCTCCCCAACAACCACCCGGTACTCCCGGAACACCTTTACACGTATCTGCACCAAGCCATAATACTCAAGGGCAATTTTTTAACCCTACACAAAATACAGGACACGTAACAGATAGGAGTACAACAGAAACATTACCTCAATCTATAGGTTGGTTAAATACACTTACGATTTCGTCTTTATCTTTTATTTTGTAGGTGGTAACAGCTCACCCGTTTCTCCACATTTACATCAAAACGGATTCAGCAATTCAAGCGGCAATAATATCGCAACTGGTAATAATGGCCAAGTTGCGGGTCCACAACCTACTGCTAGTATTGGACAAAGCTATACAGGAGCACAAGGAACCTGGACCGGATCTAATACCTTAACGTATACACAATCAATGCAACCTCCCGACAATAGAACACATCACACCCCTTATTGTACGTACTGCGAAGTAAATCCTTGCAAGAATTTACGACATTTTTACAGGGAGTCACAATAATCAACTTGGAAATGACATTGGTATTTCTGGTGGACTTCTTTCAAGTCAACCAGCCCCCGAGTATTGGTGCTCTGTAGCATATTTCGAATTAGATACACAAGTTGGAGAAACTTTTAAAGTTCCTTCTAGCTGCCCAAATGTAACCGTAGATGGATATGTCGATCCTTCAGGAGGGAATCGGTTCTGTCTCGGGGCTCTCAGTAATGTTCACAGGACTGAGCAGAGTGAACGAGCAAGGTATTTAATTTTATTTTTTTTAAATTTATTTCTTAATAAACAAGGAAAAGTAAACATTTAGTTTTAATTTTACCACTGATAGAATTTACTAAAACGTAAAACATTATTTAAACATGTTTGTAATATTTTTTCACTTATATAAAGTACCACGATGTGTTGTAGAAAAGTTTAAAGGTTTTTGTGCAATGATTCTGGTTGGGTAAATACAAAAGGTGTAATCAAATTTGTTATTGTTGTAGTATGATTTACATTGGTGAAACTTGTAATTTCGCGTTAAAGGACACCTTAGAACGTTATTGTTGTATCAACTGATTGTTTTTACATCGTCGATAGAAAAATGCGGGAGATTATTGAAATTTTAGTTATCAAAGCGGTAACCACGCCCCCTTTTTGACCGTAACCAATCGATCGCGCTTGCCATTACTTCTATAGTTACCCGATCTCTTTTAGGTCCGCTTATTACGAAAGTACATGTTTTAATTCCGACGTTCCAACGGTTTTTTAGTAATTGTGTGTTTATTGTATTGTTTGGTCTATAATAATTGGTTAATGTCTGCTATAATCAATCTATAATTCTAATTAGCTGTGAAATTGGACATTGATGGTAGTAACTCAAAATGTTTTCCTGCAATAAAAGCTTGCATTTTGTTCGAAATGTGTTGGTAAAAATTAATGATTAAATTGGGCAATAACTTAAATTGTAGATTACACATTGGTAAAGGTGTACAATTGGACTTACGAGGCGAAGGCGATGTATGGTTACGTTGCCTGAGCGATCACTCGGTCTTCGTTCAGAGCTATTACTTGGACAGGGAAGCTGGTCGTGCGCCTGGCGATGCTGTTCATAAAATTTATCCTTCAGCTTACATCAAAGTAAGTTAGCTATCTTGTAATGTTTGGGCTGGTGTAGTAAACGAGAATTCTAGGTGTTTGATCTAAGGCAATGCCATCATCAAATGACCACACAGGCAGCTACGGCACAAGCAGCGGCTGCTGCACAAGCTGCTGCCGTCGCTGGTCACATACCTGGTCCGCACTCAGTCGGAGGAATTGCCCCAGCAATAAGTTTGTCCGCAGCCACTGGTATAGGGGTGGACGATTTAAGACGTCTTTGCATTTTACGTCTGAGTTTCGTCAAAGGTTGGGGACCGGACTATCCGAGACAATCTATTAAAGAAACTCCTTGCTGGATTGAAGTTCACCTGCATAGAGCATTGCAGCTACTGGATGAAGTTTTACATACAATGCCGATTGATGGTCCACGAGGCATCGGAAAATATTAAAGCTCCGTGACGCTCGTGAGATTTACTAAATAAAATCAACCGGTATACTTTCGCCCTTCTTTCTCGCATTTACCTTACCCTCAGATAACTCCTACCGTAATCGATAACTCTCCTCTCCTATTTGTTTTTTTCTGTGTGTTTTTGTTGAATTTGGGCTGTCAGTTTTAATGATGGTTATGCTATTTGTAACTTAGTTCTATTTGTTTTAAAATTATGTAACTTAGTGCCATTATTTTTTTAGTTGATGAATTTTTGCTATGTTTTAGCACACATTTGATTAGATTATACAAGCGATTATATATCTTTTATATTTATGTACGTAGTAAGCATTTGTTGCATTTTAAGATCACTTCGTTGATATACATAACGTTTTCTGTTATCTACTTTTTAAAATTTGCTTTCGCTTCGTAATGATTATTTTCAGGAAATATAAATTAGGCTGTGAAAATTAAGTAGAGTAAGGGAGTGTGTTTTTAAGCAACAATAACTTGTGAGTATTGATACTATGTGTATATATATTTATGTATATGTATGTATATGTAAACATATATACACGTATAAATCTGTTTAGTTTTAGTTTCAAATAAAACGTTTTATAAACAGGCTGAACTGCAATTTTAATTCAATAAGGTTCAATAATAATATTAAAAATCTCTCAGTATAACACCGAAATTTATTACCGAGAGTTAATTTAGGTAATATGTAATGTAGTGATTTTGCCTAACTGAGAGGATACTTATATGTGATCCATTTTTGAAGTTCAAGAGAAACGATTGATAGTTTATAAAAGTTTTGCCCTGGTTGCACTTCAGAAAACTTTTGGAACGTAAGAACCGTTTTATGCAATATGTAAATGTTCTCTTTATATTTGTAAAAATTTATTTTCACAAAGTTTTCGTTTTACAGTTTATCGAAATTATATTTATTATAATTACAATATATACATATATAAATTATAGGCTTTCATAAATAAAAATATATAACGTATTTACTTTCTTTAAACGATAACCATATAATCAACGGTTTAGTACAAAACATAAGTCCAGACACTATAACCCACCAAAAATGACAAAAACATTAATACATAATGAATAAAATGTTTTCTATCAACTTTTGAAACTGGAAATAAAAATAATAACAAATCTCGTGAGTAAGTAGCCTCAGTACAATTGCGGAAGAAGTTTTACCAATGCTGAGGAGTCGTAAAAAGCCGAAACTGGTTCTTTAATATCGCTTTTCACAATTTTATTGACCATTTACTACTTGCACTATGCAACAAAAAATTGCTACTAGATGAAATAAAACAAACGGGAGCACTGGGACAAGTTCTAACTTGTTTGCGAGCTAAAACAATTAACATGTTTTTTCAAATTAGTTTTCGTTGTGTCAACAATCCGGACTGCTTTTGCTACGTTTGTGGCAAGTAGACGACGTCCAACCAGTGCAAGAATATGACTAAAGGGCTACGTATAGCTTACAACATTAAATTATAGCTAAATCATAACTCGATCTTAAATCAATCTGAATTGGCATCATACTTTGCAGAATAATAGAGACCAGACGACAAATGCCACAAGTGCTGGGGAAACAGACATCTGGAAAAGAATTTCCGTGGATCCAATAAAAAGCATTGCTGCCATAAAGGTTGCCCACTCTGCAAGGTGATAGGCCACACGGTGTGGACAGCTGCGTACTCTAAATTTGAAGATCAGAATCAAAATAATACAGATTAACGTGGGAAGGAGGAAAGCAGTGCACGATTTGCTGCTGGCGGCGGCTAAGAATAGCAACGCGAACATTGGATTTCGAGGAGACATCGGCGATAGCAATCCTTAGGAGTAAATGGACACGAGAGTTTGCGGGGTGTAGTAACAGTCAACTTAGAAGATTTCTGTACTCCTGTTACATATCACTTCTTTCACAACATAGGCATAGTCTCCGGCGATTTTAACGCCAAATCGCCCGAACGGGGGGAGACACAAGAGGCAGACTCCTGTTTGAATGGATGGCGATACTAAATATGAGTATAATGAATCTGGGCAATTCGTACACTTTCTCCTCACGTGGATGTACTTTCATAATTGATATAACACGTGCCAGCGCCAAAATATTCTCAATGATCAGTGGATGGAAAGTGATGATAGATGAGACGCTAAGCGACCAGAGCTATATGTTATATGAAGTAACGAAGAACTCGTCAACCACTAGCGATCGAAGCTTCTATCCAACGTGGAACAAACTAAGAGGGGGATTTGCTCGGCTCTCGCGCTCGTATAGTGACATAATCGCAGTCTTGCTGGATCGGAGCTGCGACGCCAGAATGTTCCCGTTTAGGAAGAACAATCGTTCTGGCATTGGACTATACTAATGGAACGATGATCTGATCCGATTCAAGAAGGAAATGCCAACCCGCTAGGAGATTTTTCGTCAGAGCTAGCAAGAAGACCAACAGCATTGTAACTTACGAATACCATCACTAAAAGACACTTAGGAGACAACTACGCAGAACTATCTACGCTGCCCAAAATGATGCATGGCAGGAATTGTGCAGGAGCATCGAGCACGATCTTTAGGGTAAAGGATACAAGGTAGCAATGAAAATACCGAGAAAGGCCTAGCAGGACATCCAGCTTAATTAGCAGCAACTGCACCTAATCATTAAAGAACCTTTTCCAGAAAAACTACTACCGATCCTCTACCCTCCACCTCCATTCGTTACGGAGAACATAATCGCCGCAGTCAAAAGACTCAATAACAAAAAAGTCCTGATGGTCTCAAGTTCTGACGGAGGTCGCTACTAGCAATTCCGAAGCCACAACTCATTTCATGAACCACACTGTAAACTCAATCCATCCCGGAACAGTGGAAAAAAGCCAGGCTCGTTTTCTTAGACAAGAGTAAAAATCCACCAAACGAAGCCAAGTTATATAGACTACTAAACACCGCAGATAAACTGTATGAACACCTCATACTGGATAGATTGAGAGCTAGTATACGGGCGGCAGGGGTCTATCAGAACGCCAGTACGGTTTTAGATCTACTATGAATGCCATAGAGACTATCGACCGATCGGTCATCAGTGAATGGTATGGTTGAACGCTTACACCGCTAACTGAAAGCAGCGATCACGTGCCACTAAAATCATCAATGGACACAAGCTCTTTCTACGATTTTACTAGGCATCTGGTCAGCTTGGGAACAAAATCTACAAGGTACAACACCTGATATAGTTTGTGGTAAATATCTGCGCCTCCCTGGTGAATTTTTCTTATCGCAAAAATCTACAGTGATCATTACTTAGTGTCGGGAAAAATGAATAAATGCAGAAAGCAACAAAAACGCACGGATCGACTACAAAGAAAATCAAAAACAAAAAACAAATGTTATAATCACGCAGTGCATTGATTATGGCACAAATTAAAGACAATCGTTTTGTAGACATCAAAAATCTAATGGTAACGAAAAGCAAAGATACCTTCGTTGCAAAACAGAAGAGACCTACACAGAATATGAATTTAAATAAAATTGCAACGATCACAAAGACAATTGTATCGATTGTGTAAAAGTATATTTTAAATGGGACAGAATAAATAACAAACAAATTCTACTTACTAACGTGCAAATAAAAAATGTGTAAACAGTATGATAACAATACGTAGCTAAAAATAGTGCTGGTAGGCAGCTGGTCACGACGCATCTGTACTATCTTCGAGCTCATGGTATCGACTCTTGCTATACTTTTCCAGCCTTAGGAAGTCTTCTTTCTGTCTGATTATCATCTTTATCGAGGTACTTATGCTATCCCAGTGCTTTCTGCTCATTAACGCGTACTGTCAGTGTCTCGGGGAACAGACCGACCAGTTCTCCTCTAAGGAGGGTCTATCTTGGTTAGGCAAAGATCGTGTGTTCTAGTTCGTCCACGGCTTCGTAGTATATACAGTCGGGGTCCACTTTCTCTGGATGCTGTTCAGATATGCGGCAAAGCAGCCGTGTCTCGCAAGTACCTAGGTAGTTCGGTAATTCGGGTCACCGTGTTCTCTTTTGACCCAGCTCTCTACATCCTGATGAGCCTGTAGGTCCAGCTGCCCTCCCATCTGCTGTGCCATTCGGCGGCGGTTTCGCTTCTGGCTTGGCGAAACGAGTTATTGTCATGCCTAATTCTCTTTCTCTCTAATTCCATCATGTCTCAGGGTATAGTTTCTGCTAGTAATTGGGTTACCTCTGTGGCTACCGTCCTGTACGCCTAAATTATGCGTATGGAAACTTTTCTTTGTACCCTGTTGACTCTGGTACTTGCTTATCCTCATTGCTTCTGCTCACACCGAGAATTGTGGAGGTTACGACCGTCGACACCAGCTTCCTCTTTAGCATTGACGAACCTTTTGTGTTGGGCATGAGCGCTGCTATGACCGACGCCGTTTTCGTGTATTTGGTTGCGACCATTTCCACGTGATGGTCATAATTAATTTGTTTGTCCATGTGGATCCCAATGTAATTCAGGCTTTTACCGGGTGCGACGACGAATTCTCGTAGCTTAAACTTGACAGCACTGATTTTTCTTCTAACCGAGAAGATAATGGTTTCCGATTATAAGCGACTTTCGGCTTAGACAGCGTCGTAGTGAAACACCCAGACTTAGATTTGGTCCTAGTCTCTTCTTGAGAGCCAAAACAAGAAGTAGAACTTGGCCTTTGCCGTATAGTATTCCTTCAGTGAAATTTTCCACTCTGAAGATGCAAGCTGCAATGTCTTGTGAAACGTTAGTTTGTTTGGGTTCACGAACGACAATACGGCAAAGGCCAAGTTCTACTTCTTGTTTTGGCTCTCAAGAAGAGACTAGGACCAAGCCTAAGTCTGAGTGTTTAATTACGACGCGGTCTTAGCCAAAAGTCGCTTATAATCATAAACATAACAACCGCGAAAGCTTAAGATTTTATAATGGTTTCCGTTTTCTTCTAACTCTTTGGATTTTAACCAGTTGTCTCGCATGAGTCGAGGTTAGTAAAGCGAGGTTCCACAGAGTCGGTTCCAGCAGCAAGCTCAGAGGGACTCCGCAAATTGCCTGAATTTCCTCCGTGCCTTCTGCACTTCGAAGTATCAGTTTCTTGTCTTTAAGGTAACTATTATGAGGTTTACTAGGTAGCATTTGATTCCTTTAGTCACAAGCGCGTCTATAATGATCGGCCACGCCAACAAGCTGAACGCGTTTTGGACGTCCAGCGTTACCATTCTTCCAGGTGTCTTCTCTGGCTTCTGTCGACCGACTATGGCGTTCATTGTCGACCTACGTCTTCTAAAACCGTACTGTTTGTCGGACAGGCTGCTTAGTTCGGTGATGTTGGTTTGTAGCCTGGCGAGTATGGCCTTCATAAAGTTTGGCAGTGGTGTTCAGCAGGCACAAGGGTCTGTAGTACCCTGGGTTGTTGGGGGAAGGTTTCCCTTTGTTTAGTAGCACTACGTTTGGTCTTTTTGACTCTTTTTTGCCGTAGCAAAAGCGTTTAACAGGAGTGCCAGCTGATCGGCCACCGCAATTGCTTCCTGAGGTATGCAACCGTGTTTGTACGCTTGCCTTTTGTGTATTTTTCTCGCCGTCTTGACGATTTTGTTCACGCTGAATGGAGATGGCGGGGGAGTGTCTTCTGGAGATCCGGGTTTTAGGTCGACCAACTTTAAGTATCTTTGTTGCTATTTGGTACCCTCTACTCCAGGGCTCACTTTATGCTCTCACTAATCTCCATCCAAGCCTGATTTTTCGCCGTCAGAATAGCCTTTCTGAATTCACTTCTCTTTCTGCATTGCTGTGTGTTTCTATTGTATGTGTTGTGCGACACCTTGGTTAGATAATTTAACTCTTTTTGAAGATTTTGGGGTTGACTTAGGGAAACAGCTTTGTACATAAAATAATTCAGTACTGGCAATTTTTGAGAAGGGTGATGGTGAGACAATCTATTTAAATATCTATCTGTATGGGTAGGTTTTCGATAAACTGAATGTGATAATGAATAATCTTTATTGCGATTAACTAAAACGTTCAAGAATGGTAAAGAGGAGCTTTCTTCTAATTCTATAGTAAAACGAATATTTTGATGGATTGAGTTTAAATGATAGAAACTCGTTGAGCGTAGAAAGGTACCATATGTTGCGAAATAACAAACGGTGTCATCGACTAATCTGTATTAGCACTTGATGGGTTTTAGATAGTTTTATCTAAGTACGGATAGACCTTTTAAAACCAATAAAAACCTATAGTTTTCTACTAAGTAATAACTTCTTCTATTTGTCTATCTGCTTATATCATAGTTACGTTGGGCTAATCGCTTTGAGGGCATTTTTATTCTCTTATTCTCGTGCTGCCGGTTCTTCTACATCCTCTTTGCTTACTATAAAAATAATCAAAAGAATACCACATTCGCTAATATCACTGGTCTGCATGAAAATCGGCCCTGATACCATTCTTGACGATTCTTATGTAAAATGACCTCCTGAATCCAAAAATGAACTCCGTTTTTACCCATCACCCACCTATTTTGAGGGGGGCCATTTTTTTTAGAATTTTAACTTATAGCCGTTAAACATCCCAAAGCAGGTAATAAAATTTATACCAAAGTATATGGCAAAAGTTTTGCTATAAAATGTATATAGAAACAACAATAAAATACAAATATATAAGAACAGTAAAAAAATATCAATAAACAGTTAGGAAGATTCACTGCACGACGCTGGCGATCTCAATACCACATGCAGGTTTGAACAGGAATTTTCGACAGGCTTGAACTTGCATTACTCTTCTTATTATAGTATATTACATTGTTTGCTTAACTGCTTCGATCAGTACATCTATAGCTGTTGCAGAGTTAACTTGTCGACGTTTTAAACGTGCTGGATTTTGTGTTCATTTTTGTTCATTTATGTAAAACAGTAAAACTACTTTTACTCCGGATTTTTTCAAGTGACTAAGTGTGATTTGTGGTTAATGTCGGGCGTTGAATTACTGTTTAATTATGCCACGCGAGTGTAAAAATCATCCCGATAGCTTCTGCTATGTCTCCGGGGAATTAACTTTAAAAGCGCAACGAAAACCTCTTTCTCCGCTTGTTAAAACAGCTTATAAATTGTACTTTGATTGTCAAGTTGGCGACCAGGACAAGACTTGGGCTCCATCAGTTTGCTGTACGACTTGTTACAGTAGTTTGACCAAATGGCTCAAAGGTACCCGTAAATTAATGCCATTTGCTGTGCCCATGGTTTGGCGTGAACCTCGCTGTCATCTTACAGATTGTTACTTTTGTATGACTTCCACCGTCGGGTTTTCGACCAAAAGTAAGCATACAATTCAGTATCCCAATATTCCGTCAGCTTTAAGACCTGTCCCTTATAACAATACTTTGCCAATCTCAGAGCCCCCAAACACTTATACTCTAGAGCCGGAAATTGATTTAAAAGACTCTGAGTCACAACCTGGGGCTTCGAATGATACGTTCAATGATGATGAAGAGTATTCCGCAGATTTAGTTTCTCGGCAACCTCACCTCCTCACTCAATCGGAATTAAATGATCTTGTCAGGGATTTGCAGTTACCCAAGACTAAATCTCAGCTCATAGGATCGCGACTTCAACAGTGGAGTCTCTTGGAAAAGAGAGTAAAAATATCTTCTTACAGGACCAGACAAGCAACCCTGAAATATCTTTTCTCAGAAGATAAAGGTTTAGTGTTCTGCCCTAATGCAAGTTTATTGATGACAGAGCTACAGATGCCATGTGACCCAGACAAATGGAGACTGTTTATAGACTCATCAAAAACAAGCTTAAAAGTTGTCCTGTTGGCAAATGGGAATGACTTCCCATCAGTTCCAGTTGCATACTCTGTTGATATGAAGGAAACGTACGAAAACATCTTCAGAATCCTTGATAAAATTAGTTATCATGATTATAAGTGGAAACTTTGCGCTGACTTAAAAGTTGTTGCTCTACTCACGGGCCTGCAATCAGGATTCACAAAATATTGCTGCTTCCTTTGTGAATGGGATAGCCGAGCCCGAGATAAACATTACATCGTACGGGACTGGCCTTTGCGAGAAAATCTTATTCCTGGTCAGAAAAATGTCGCCTACAATCCTTTGGTTCCGAAGGAAAATATTTACTTACCACCTTTACACATCAAACTTGGATTGATCAAGCAGTTTGTGAAAGCAGTGGACAAGACAGGTGGCGCATTTCAATTTTTGAAAACTAAATTTCCTCGTCTTAGCGAAACTAAAATCAAAGAAGGCGTTTTTGTTGGTCTCCAGATTAGACAACTCTTCCAAGATTCGACGTTTATTGAACACCTAAATCGAAAAGAAAAACGAGCTTAGCTTGCATTTCAAAACGTTTGTAAGAACTTCCTGGGTAACCACAAAAGTGAATATTATGTCGCTCACGTCGAGGAACTGCTTTTAACGTACAAGGACATAGGATGTA
Source organism: Aquatica leii (assembly GCA_035610365.1). Classification (NCBI taxonomy): domain Eukaryota; kingdom Metazoa; phylum Arthropoda; class Insecta; order Coleoptera; family Lampyridae; genus Aquatica; species Aquatica leii. The sequence goes on from CM069439.1 coordinate 40,370,578, forward strand.
ACATCTCTCTTAAAGTTCACTTCCTTCACTCGCATCTGGACTTTTTCCCTGAAAATTTAGGAGCAGTCTCGGATGAAAACGGGGAACGGTTCCATCAAGACATCGCTAAGCTGGAGAAGAGATTTTCAGGGAAGTGGAATGCAAGCATGTTCGCGGAGTACTGCTGGTTTTTGAAACGAGAGAGCTGTACCTCAGGGTATAAAAGGAAAGCAAGCACCAAGTAACGATAAATATCTTTTTATTTATTACTGTTTATAGCTAAAATAGTTCGTTTTCCCATTTAAATTAAATTTATGTTCATAAATTTATTATTATAATAATTATTAAAATTGTAATTATCGTTCGATAAATAAATTATTTATTTATCGAAAAGTGGTAAAATTAGAGATTTGGGGCTCTCTCGAAAATGGTGGGTGATGGAAGAAAACGGAAGACATATTTGGATTCAGGATGTCATTTTACATAAGAATTACCCGGAATAGTGTCAGGGCTCGATAAAAAATATTTTTTTGCAGACCAGTGTATTTTGCTTATTTCGTCAAAGAAATTTCTAAATTAAGAAAATTTAATTGTCCAAACTATAAGGTTAGAACACAAAATTAACAAATGATAATATCGGCATGGATAAGTAGAGTGCGTTATTTGTAAAGGACTTGTCGGTGGAGATTTTTGTGCGAGTTTCTAAAGACAATGCCGTAGCGAAACCTCAATTCTGGCATTCTATTCGTAAGAATGATTTTGTCGTACCAAGTACTTTACAAATTACGCGAACTTTAAAACACGAACATAATTGTGAACGTACCTGTCATTTCGACGTTGAAAACAATTAGAAGAAACACTTTTTATACATAAATGAGATTAAGGTTTTATCACACCTTTACTTCTACTGAAACCAGTCCTGCTTAAACAACATGCTATGTGCGGATATACGCCTTTTAAAAATTGAAAAATATTTGCAGATATAGAAAATCATAAATAACTATTAAGCTTCACAATTTTACTATTTTAAACAGTAATTACCAATTCAAATTTGATTTGCAATTACCTTCCCAATACAAATTCATTAAAAACTTTTAAAGTTTGATTAGTAAATACGAATTAAATCTTTTTTAATAGGAAACCACATTCAAACCTATAAGATTTATTTAAAATACCGCTTATACGGAATTACATTTAAAAATCTATGAACAGTGTACTACGAAACCTATTGATTCTAATGCATCCAATTAATTCTTTTTGAAACGTATTTAATCTTGTATTGGTCTCTATCGGTATGTGACAATTAGTTGTATTGCTTTCCCTATCAAAAATGTTGAAAAGAGCTTGTTACTATTTACGTAGTATGTAACTCATTAAATGTCAATAAATAATTTTATTTAAAAACGAACATATACAGTACAGTTAAATAAATAAAAGTTTTAGTCACGAAATGAAGCTCTACAAAAATTTGTTTTTTTAATTAACGCTTACTTCATAAATCATAACTTATTCCCAACCTTAGGACGTCGCCGCTCTTCAGACATTGATTTTAATTACAAGCTTTAATTTTAACTAGATTGGACACTTAAAATTTCCTAGTAACTCTTTGAAAATAATTAGAACAGAAGAGCTTTGTTAAGTTTTAAAATCGAGGATTAGTGTCGGAAAAGTCATACTGACGTAAAACTTTAATTTTGTTTGAGATTTAAACTAAAAATAGTTGCAGCGATAATGGCACTACGTCTTGTCAATAAGCGACTGATATAAACGAGAGTTTTTGTTTAGACGTTAATAAAAAAATGTTTGTAAACATATTTGTAAACAATAGAAAGTTGAAGATCGTAAGATAGATTTTCGCGATCCCTTTACTCTAATATTCTTTAATATGCAAATAAAATATTTAGTATGACAATAAGCAGTATTAAAATATTGGTGTGTACTTTTAAAAACATGACCCCAGTTTAATAACTGCTGCTCTATATCAACAGTCGGCTCAATTTCCCGGCCCGGGAATTGTTTTTATCGTACTGAAATTAAATCTACCCGTCCTATCATATATTCCTAACTAAATTTTATTAATGTTTGTAAATTAATATTTGTACACTTAGGTAAATTGATATATCACGTTCCTAAAAAATGAAAATTTAGGTCATATAAGGAATTTAATAAACAATACATACAGGGTGTTCCAGAATATGTGGAGAATATCCCGGATTCAGTTCCTATATTTTTTTTCTACGGATATACGGGCTCATAACGGACGCCCTTGGAAATCGTTTCTTGAACTACTAAACATGAACCCTTGTATTCACATTCGGCATATTAAGCTTGCTAGTACTTTGTACGATAGAGACACAACAATTATATTTTTGGATAGCTTAAACCTTCAACTAAAAAAAGATAATATTGATCGACATTGATAAAATGAACTGTTTACGAAAACCAAAATATTTTTGTTCAATATGATTTTTATTTTGTATGTCGGTTTCACATAAACCCCTTCTACTCTTTTGCATTCTCGAGCTTGATCCTCCATAAAGTCTCAACATTAGTACTTATTTCACGACAATGGAAATTAATCATTTCTAATAAGTTTTTTCGGTTGTCTATTGGATTCGCATAGACTCAAGCTTTTCAGTAGTTCCACAAAAAAAGAATCTAATGTATTTAGGTCAGGTGATTGAGGAAACTGGTCTTCCTATTCCTATCCATCGATTTTCGAAATTCCTGTTAGGTGTTTTCGAACTCTTAGATTAACACGTACTACGTCGTATTGCCAGAGGTAGGGTAGAGGCACCACTTATGGCCACTTGAAGAACTTTTTAATTATTATTGCATTGAGAAAAATATTGAAATGGAAAAACACCTTTTTTCTTAATGTCACTTTATGCTTCAAAATCTGCTCTTTTAGAAAATCAATTGATATTAAAGATTAAATATAATTTAAAAATATTAACGCTTTATATTTTGAACCATGAAATTCCCTATTTTTGGCCATCTGTTTCTACATTTGGCCATACATTTTCTCTACTTTTGGCCATTTAAAAATTATTTAAACGCGAAATACAATTTTTGCAAGTATAGGTACAAGCCTATATATTTATTGAAATACAAAGCTGTAGATGAAACAAAAATACATTTCTGGTACAAATAGGTAAGTAATATAAGAGAAAAGTTTATAAACAACGTTTGTTACATTATTAAACTATATCTGTTCAGAAATGTCTACTTGACCTAGAAAAATTGTCTTGCACTTTATCCTCTTGTCTTTAACAGTGGGCTCGGGTAGTTTCCCTAAAATATCGCATTGATTTATGGTAGAAATGTCATTTTCTATAGGATCAAAAACAGTCTTCTCATCATTGGCAGTCTTATAACATTGTATTTCATATTCTTCTGATGATAAAATTTCTAGAATTTTAGCCACATATCTATACGTTGTCGGCGATCTTTTACCAGTTAGCTTGAATCTTACAAGTACAACATTGATCCCAAATTGAGATCTTTGGGTTCGAAGATTTCAATGTCTTCCTGTTCAAATACCGTGAAGTCAATATCGTCTCCACTACTACCACTTTCCACCCAGTCTTCAAGGTCCTGTGAGGAAGAGCCTGAATCTATGTCTTGTTTTTGATGTTTTGCTGGCTTTTGTTTAAGTTTTTCGCCTTTTTTAGCCATCATCTGTTTCTTACTCTCTCGAGCCTGTTTCCTTTCTTGCTTTTCTCGTTTCTTTTCCATTTTGAGTCTCTCGCATTCTTCGCGATACTCCACCCATTTACCAAATGTAATAACACTTGGTGTGTATTCTTTTTTCTCTTCTTCTTTGAGTCAGTATTATTTTCTTTAGGATAAGGAAGTACATTATAAAATACTTTTGAACAGATTGTTTTTTGAGCGAAGCAAATATTACGTGTTACTTGTTCTACCCTATCTGGACGAGATGTAGTAGCCAATGCAGTATTACTATCATTTGGCCGGAACTTCTTTTGGTTTATCAACTGGGAGCATATCAGTTAAAATGCTAGCATCTAGAGGAGATACTGGAGGGGTTTGGAGATCATTTTCAAGTGCAGGATCCTCGATCACTAACTTTGGTAGGCCTTCTACATCACTTGCAATTTGATGCCAAACATTGTACAAACTCTTATCCTCAGTATTACCTTCCCATTCGTAGTTTCGTCTTTTTATTTGCTTGAATTCATCTAGCAAAACCACATCAATCTTTGATTCTAGGTACTTCAAACAATCTTCAGCTGCTGCGTCAATATCTCGGGTTTGGTATGTTTTGGGTTTTCTCAGAATAATTTTACTATAATCTACATTATTTGATGAAAAAGGATAAAGGCCTGTTGCTCTAAATCCTGATATTATATTTGATATCATTTTTGGATCTTCAATCATGAGACAGTATCATGGGCAAATTTAATTTGGTGATCTCTTGACCATTGTTCTCTATCTTATATTTTCGCACAATATTCCTCCACTTTTTCTTTAAAGCCGCAAACACAGCGACATCCAACGGTTGAAGGATGTGAGTAGCATTAGGGACCAGTGCTATTAATATTACTTCATTTTGTCTGCAGAACTTACTTAAATGGAGAGTCAGATGAGATGCGTGTCCATCTAAAAAGATGATAACGGGTATGGTACAAAGACGTTGGAGAAGTATTCGTAGAAACATTCGGCAGTCATCCAGCCTTTTTCACTTTTGCCAATCCCCCAACCCTTAGGAGCTGCTTTAGATACAGCCGATGGAATCCGGTTATATTTAAAGATTGTTAACGGAGGAACGAATTTTCCTGCTGCATTAACTGTTAACAGTGTTGTTACATTTACCTTGTCTGATGATAGTCGTTCATCGTAGACATGTTTTCGTCGTAATCCAATAACAGTACCACTTTTTGGAGCTAAACAGAAACGTGTTTCATCTTTATTAAAGATCCTGTGTGGATTTTCTAATACACTGGTGGTATTAATTTTGCTTAAACTTGTTTGAATCTCGTCAAACCACTTCCGGTTTTTTTTTAGTTACTGCACCTCTTCCACCGTGAATGTATTCGGCTTTCTTTTGGGAAAGTTGTTTATGGCGATTAAGGAAGCTGTAATACCATTTCTTTCCCGGACGATCGTTGACGAAAGGAGTTTTAATATTTGGTTCTCGTACCAATTTTTGTACTGAAGTCAGTAACCCGTCTTTATCAATTGGAAATCCCATTTTCGCACAAGCAAGTATCCATTCAACCAACTGGTTTTCAGTATCCTTTCCCAAGTGAGACTCGAATCCGCAGTGCCTTGAATCTCTTGGAGACTTTCCTGATACTTTATTACGCAAAGTAGTTCTTGCTTTGGCAACAGCCATTCCGTCAGATGTGGCATTTAAATCAAAATTAAGTTTTGTAGGAGAATACTGAAATTTTGCCTTTCCCAGCTTTTCTACTCGGTCTTTATGGGTTTTATTAAGTGCTTTTGGCATTTTAACTGAAAGAAATATTACACATTTATGTAAATATATTACATTAGGTATTTATTTAAACAAAAAAGTAAACTGGCCAAAAGTAGTTTTTCCTTATCTACTTATGGCCAGCAGGATGGCCATATGTGGGTAACTAGTGAATTATTGATTCCACTAACGGCCACTGACATTATAAAAATATCATACTGTTAAGTGTAACGAACAATGAAAAATATTCAACAAAAAATATCTGCTTACCTTAATTACAGACTCCAGTGCAGAAAAAAACCGTTAGTTGGAGATTCAAGCTAAAATAAAGCTAAAATACAGCTTAGATAAATTTCTGTCACTGTACCGACTTAATATTGACTGAAATTTTAGCACCTACAAGGTCATTGGTAGATAGACACCATGTTTATTATTCAACCAATTATAGTAGAGTGGCCATAAGCAGGGTAATGGCCATAAGTGGTGCCTCTACCCTAGATCTTCTAAAAGTTCTGGCAAATTGTTTTGAAGAAATTCAAAATAAAGTTCTTCAGTTAAATTTTTTGGCAACACAAATGGTTCAATTAAATATTGATGGGTTTAAATTGATGCGTTATAATAGAAGCATGAAGATTTTCCTCTGCCTATAAATGCAAATTATGGAATGGAATGACACTGAACACAATATACACTTAGGCAACTCAAGTCTCATTAACGGATTTAGAGATTATTCAATGTTAATCAAGCTAAAATAAATCTATTATTCTGAGCTGTCGTATACGTACATTCGACTAAACAAAAAACGGGACACCTTGGTTAGTTCGAATGCGATCGGAAATCATTCGTGGCCGTTCGCGATGTTATTCAAGAAATTCAAAATAGACAAATAACAAAGATTGACAATACCAGAAAGTCAAATTGTTTATCCGCAAAAACTAAACAATCAATATATTCTTATTTTTGAATGATTTGGAACAGTAAACTGCAATTTACTTTTTAACGTAGATTAATAACATTGTGAATATAAGCACTTTAGTTGTTTTTTTAATTTCTCTTTTTGGTCAAAATGTCAAAAAAGGCATTTATACTAAATGTTTTAAATAATTGCCAACACACTTATAAAGACTTATTTACAGTGCAATGATTTGGTGTCAAAAAGCTATTTACTGAATTTGTTTTTATACAAAATATTTTCGTGTATAAATGAAATTGATTGGAACCTCAAACTATTTATTCCTTTGTTTGTCAATGCATGTTCCCGCCCTTAGCCTTTTTCTGCATTTTTTAGTTTAACAATTTTTTATATAACGTTAATACAATCAATTTTTTTTGCAACACTAGCAGAAAAATAAGATATTTATTTGAATGTTGTTAATACGTATGGATTTTAACGCGTATAATCTTTGTAAGATTACGTTTCTTTAGGGGTGGGAAAAGCACCATCACTAGTATGATAACAAAAAATCCGCATTTCTCTTGTTACCCATATCCTGCTTTACTATAATACGATAAATAATCGTTTTTGTAGTATTTTTCAGGAATGTCAATTAAGAAAAATGAAGTGTATTGCCTTTATATTTATTTACTATTTTTAGCTTTTAAGCAGCTGTCTAAAAAACTAACAGACAGTCGCCGTGGAAGAAATAATGTAATTTTTTTATTGCACTCCATATACCTCATTGTAGTGCAATACAGTAATCAGTCATACAGAGTTTGTCGTATTATTAAAATATACAGTCCGCACCAAATAATTTTTTTTAAATTTTTGATTTGATTTAGTAGAAATATATCATCAAATTGGTAACTTTCTCTAGAAAACTGTTTGTTGTTGAAAATGCCTGCAAATACGAGTGTTGATTTAAAGGCCCAAATCATCGCGGAGTTAGCGTTCGAATGTTTATGATTTCACGGATTACTGTGGGTCGTATCCGAGTTAAGTGGTATCGCAAGCACACGATAAATAGGACCAAATTTTCACCTTCTACTGATAAGGGTGAAAAGAAAATTCAATTTTCTGTGAAGTTTTCAGGAAGAAGCGCGTGGATTTTTTGAAGATGGTATTAATGCAACTGTTGTTAAGGATTCTAGACAACGTCGTTTTCGGACAATTTTCGTACACTCTTAGAAGGATCTGCTTCTACAATATTTAAGATGTTTTCTTCAAAAGAAAGCGCGGTTATAACAACGCGTCTTGGTCTCTTGGATATTCAGCAGATGAAGAATTTATACATTAACAACCATATGGACGAAAATGCATTTTAGTCAACCGACTTAAAGATGATTTCATTGGCACAATTGCGATGAGTTTTGGGATGTATACCTGCTATAAAACAAACGCTGTAAACATAACGTAACAAGAAGTCAATGATTGTGGATAAATATTTACTCAAGTAACGACTGTCAAGGACGAAGTTGGATTTTTACGTGGTTTGAGAAGAAAATTTCGAATTATAGAGAACAGTTTTATTGATTCAATTAGACAAAAGATGTTAAACAACGGAGTTAAAAAACACCTTAGCTTCGATGAGATCTGTATGAGGATCGTCCATTTAAACGAATTGCTGTGAATATTACCGGAACATTTCCGGAAATGGAGTCGGAAAATAAGTATGTACTGATGAAGTTACAAAGTTTTTGCCAAAAATGAGTACTGTTGCTGGTGTGTTAGATAAGAATTTTTTAACAGATTTGGAACACTCATGAAACTTAGTTACGACGAAGGTCGTTGAATTTATCAAACGGGAGCAACATCGCGACATTCGTCTTGTAGACAGTTCCGAAAAACGATATATTTTTTACGAATGCACCTCGTATGCAAAGATTCATAAGGGAAAAACCAATTTATCGACCTGTTAAAAGGTACAAAATGAACGTACTAAATTTTAAGCTGGGTCTTACGATTATTGTTTTGTAACATTTTACTTTTGCGGTGATTACCACACTGACTGCTTCCAATTTCATTTTGTTCTACAAGACAATAAAGGAAGCCACTAATTTTTCTTCGGAAAATTGGTTATTTTATGTTATAGTGTTTCCTTATATTGCATTTTTCATGAAAATTAAAAATATATTACGGTATATTATTATTTTCTTTTGTAAATTTCTGCGACGATCCCAAAAAAATTGTCTGGTTGCACAAAGTAGTAGATTGTCTAAGTAAAGTGAGAATTCTACGAATAATGAAAGTAGGAGCGACTGAAACTAGGAATAAATGTAAACACCGTCGATAGAAATTAATAGGTCCGTATTAGGTGATTTAAATACGAATTAGCATTAGTGGAAGACACTTATGAATGTTCGAGGATAAATACAAAGGCTCTAAGATAAAAGAGCAATGGAAGAGTAAATAAAAAGTAGGAAAAACACAAGTACAAGACAAAATTACGGGAGAAATGTATGAGAAAAAAAGAAAAAAGAGGAATTATACGAGAATACTATAAAAATTAAGTTTTTGAAGATCGAAACACATAATAATATAACTTGGGAAAACGAAACCTAAAGGATAGCAGAAGTTATTTAGGGATTATTTCAGAAGAATCGCAAGGATAATTCCCTGGGAATCCTGGGATGGTAGACCAAGATTGCATCGACAGTTATGAAACGACACAAAAAGTTTTATGAATTGCAGCGAAAACGTACCAAAAAGTCGCGAAAAACACTCTAATCATCCCCTTTTATTTCTGGTGTAAGCAACTCTGGCACCCAACGCACCGAGTATTTTTTTTTAATTCTTTAGTTAAAATTATGTGCACACTGTTGTTTCCTTATATTGCATTTTTGATGAAACTTAAGAACACACTATGGTGTATTGTTATTTTCTTTTTTAAATTTTATTACGTGAACTTAGACTTATTACGGTTCCGAGATAATCCCAAAAAAATGTCTTAAGTAAAGTGAAAAAAAGAAAAATATATTAACGAAAAACAAGACACTTGAGAAAGGATTAGTAGGTAAAAACAGTGTCAAATGATAAACATAATTATGTGTTAATAGAAGAAAAAGACATAACGGAAAGGTGGAAACAATACTTTAAAAACTTATCAAAAAAAAATAGAAAGAAGAAAATGAATATAAAGCAAAAACCTAAAAATGAAGCGACAATGAGATTGATATACAACCTTTTGCAATGGAAGAGTAGATAAACAGTAGGAAAAACACAAGTACAAGACAAAATTACAGGAGAAATGTATGAGAAAAAAAAAGAAAAAGAGGAATTATACGAAAATACTATAAAAAATTAAGTTTTTGAAAATCGAAACACATAATAATATAACTTGAGAAAAAGAAACCTAAAGGATAGCAGAAGTTATTTAGGGATTATTTCAGAAGAATTGCAAGGATAATTTCCTAAGTATTCTAAAACACAGTTATTGCACTGTTCATGCTGACGAAACTGTTTTTGCCTTCTTTGGTGGTGGAAACCTTTAGGAGCTCATTATTTGGACTGTTTTTTGGCTTTGGAAGTGTAATGGTGGACCCAGGTTGTATCGACAGTTATGAAACGGTACAAAAAGTTTTATGAATTGCAGTGAAAACGTACCAAAAAGTCGCGAAAAACACTCTAATCATTCCCTTTCATTTCTGGTGTGAGCAACTCTGGTACCCAACGCACCGATTATCTTTTTTTAACTCTTCAGTTAAAATTATGTGCACACTGTGTTCTAAATTAAGATATCCGATATAGTAGGTCGTAGTCTTCGCTGTAGCTATTAACATCAGCAATTGCTTTGGAATTAGACGAAAATTTCTTATGACCGAGCTATTTTTTCGGGTTTGAGAACAGCCGATAATCGCGGAAGGATAAATCTGGGAAATAGGACAAACAATTGAAGCCAGTTTGAATTCTTACAAACAGAACGGGACAATGGAGCAAGAAACGTTTTTATACTTTGGGAAGAATTGGTAAAAATATCAAAAGACATAAAGGAAAGAAATTAAAAACGATATTGGCAATAGTATGGTATGCATAACATGCGACCTTATTGTAGCAGATTTAAAATTTATGCCCTTTAAGACATTTATAAATTAATGATACTTACTGATCTAAACAAGTCACTAGAAAAAAACAATTATGTGTTAATAGAAGAAAAAGACCTAACGGAAAGGTGGAAACAATACTTTAAAAAAAGACAAAACAGAAAGAAGAAAGTAAATATCAAGCAAAAACCTGAAAATAAAGCGACAATGAGATTGATATACAACTTTTTACAATGGAAGAGTACACTATGGTGTATTGTTATTTTCTTTTTTAAATTTTATTATGTGAACTTAATAAACTTATTACGGTTTCTAAATAATCCCAAAAAAAATGTAACAGCAAAACAGTACAAAAAGCTTTATGAATTGCAGCGAAAACGTACCAAAAGGTCGCGAAAAACACTCCAACAATCCCCTTTCATTTCTGGTGTAAGCAACTGTGGCACCCAACGCACCGAGTATTTGGTTTTAATGATTCAGTTAAAATTATGTGCACACTGTTGTTTCCTTATATTGCATTTTTGATGAAGCTTAAGAACATACTATGGTGTATTATTATTTTCTTTCTTAAATAATATTATGTGAACTTAGACTTATAACGGTTCCGAGATAATCCCAAAAAAATGTCTTAAGTAAAGTGAAAAAAAGAAAAATACAGAAACGAAAAACAAGGCACTTAAGAAAGGATTAGCAGGTAAAAACAGTGTCAAATGATAAACATAATTATGTGTTAATAGAAGAAAAAGACATAATGGAAAGGTGAAAACAATATTTTAAAAAGTTAACAAAACAGAAAGAAGAAAATAATTATGAAGCAAAAACCTAAAAATGAAGCGACAATGAAATTGATATACAACTATTTGCAATGGAAGAGTAAATAAACAGTAGGAAAAACACAAATACAAGACAAAATTTCAGTAGAAATGTATGAGAGGAAAGGAAGAAAGAGGAATTATACGAGAATACGATAAAAAATTAGGTTTTTAAAGATCGAAACACATAATAATATAACTTGAGAAAAAAAAAACCTAAAGGATAGCAGAAGTTATTTAGAGAATATTTCAGAAGAATCGCAAAGATAATTCCCTAGGAATCTTAAAATACAGTTATTGCTCTATTCCTGTTGACGAAACTGTTTTTGCCTTCTTAGGTGGTGGAAACCTTTGTGTGCTCATTGTTTGGACTGTTTTTTTGACTTCGAAAGTGTAATGGTGGACCCAGGTTGTATCGACAGTTATTAAACGGCACAAAAAATTTTATGAATTGCAGCGAAAACGTACCAAAAAGTCGCGAAAAACACTCTAATCATCCCCTTTTATTTCTGGTGTAAGCAACTCTGGCACCCAACGCACCGAGTATTTTTTTTTAATTCTTTAGTTAAAATTATGTGCACACTGTTGTTTCCTTATATTGCATTTTTGATGAAACTTAAGAACACACTATGGTGTATTGTTATTTTCTTTTTTAAATTTTATTACGTGAACTTAGACTTATTTCGGTTCCGAGATAATCCCAAAAAATGTCTTAAGTAAAGTGAAAAAAAGAAAAATATATTAACGAAAAACAAGACACTTGAGAAAGGATTAGTAGGTAAAAACAGTGTCAAATGATAAACATAATTATGTGTTAATAGAAGAAAAAGACATAACGGAAAGGTGGAAACAATACTTTAAAAAAAGACAAAACAGAAAGAAGAAAGTAAATATCAAGCAAAAACCTGAAAATAAAGCGACAATGAGATTGATATACAACTTTTTACAATGGAAGAGTACACTATGGTGTATTGTTATTTTCTTTTTTAAATTTTATTATGTGAACTTAATAAACTTATTACGGTTTCTAAATAATCCCAAAAAAAATGTAACAGCAAAACAGTACAAAAAGCTTTATGAATTGCAGCGAAAACGTACCAAAAGGTCGCGAAAAACACTCCAACAATCCCCTTTCATTTCTGGTGTAAGCAACTGTGGCACTCAACGCACCGAGTATTTTTTTTAAATTCTTTAGTTAAACTTATGTGGACACAGTTGTTTCGTTATATTGCATTTTTGATGAAACTTAAGAACACACTATGGTGTATTGTTATTTTCTTTTTTAAATTTTATTATGTGAACTTAGACTTATTACGGTTCCGAGATAATCCCAAAAAAATGTCTTAAGTAAAGTGAAAAAAAAGAAAAATATAGAAACGAAAAACAAGGCATTTGAGAATGGATTAGTAGGTAAAAACAGTGTCAAATGATAAAAATAATTATGTGTTAATAGAAAAAAAAGACATAACGCAAAGGTGGAAACATTACTTGAAAAACTTAACAAAAGAAAATAGAAAGCAGAAAATGAATATGAAGCAAAACCTAAAAATGTAGCGACAATGAGATTGATATACAACCTTTTGCAATGGAAGAGTAAATAAAGTAGGAAAAACACAAGTACAAGACAAAATTACAGGAGAAATGTATGAGAAAAAAGGAAAAAAGAGAAATTGTACGAGAATACCATTAAAACTTAAGTTTTTGAAGATCGAAACACATAATATTATAACTTGAGAAAAAGAAACCTAAAGGATAGCAGAAGTTATTTAGAGATTATTTCGCAAGAATCGCAAGGATAAGTCCTTGGGAATCCTAAAACACAGTTGTTGCACTATTCCTGCTGACGAAACTGTTTTTGCCTTCTTTGGTGGTGGAAACCTTTGTGTGCTCATTGTTTGGACTGTTCTTTGCTTTGGGAAGTGTAATGGTGAACCCAGGTTGTATCGACAGTTATGAAACGGCATAAAAAGTTTTATGAATTGCAGCGAAAACGTACCAAAAGGTCGCGAAAAACACTCTAATCATTCCCTTTCATTTCTAATGTGAGCAACTGTGGCACCGAACGCACCGAGTATTTTTTTTATTCTTCAGTTAAAATTACGTGCACACTGTTGCTTCCTTATATTGAATTTTGATTAAACTTAAGAACACACTATGGTGTATTGTTATTTTCTTTTTTAAATTTTATTATGTGAACTTAGACTTATTACGGTTCCAAGATAATCCCAAAAAAATGTCTTAAGTAAATTGAAAAAAAGAAAAATATACAAACGAAAAACAAGGCACTTGAGAAAGGATTAGTCGGTAAAAACAGTGTCAAATAATAAAAGTAGTTATGTGTTAATAGAAGAAAACGCCATAACGAAATGGTGGAAACAATATTTCAAAAACTTAAAAAAAGAGAAAGAAGAAAATGAATATAAAGCAAAAACCTAAAAATGAAGCGACAATGAGATTAATATACAACCTTTTGCAATGGAAGAGTAAACAAACAGTAGGAAAAACACAAGTACAAGACAAAATTACAGGAGAAATGTATGAGAGAAAAGGAAAAAAGAGGAATTATACGAGAATACTATAAAAAATTAAGTTTTTGAAGATCGAAACACATAATAATATAACTTGAGAAAAAGAAACCTAAAGGATAGCAGAAGTTATTTAAGGATTATTTCAGAAGAATTGCAAGGATAATTCCCTAGCAATCCTATAACACAGTTATTGCACTCTTCCTGCTGACGAAACTGTTTTTGCCTTCTTTGGTGGTGGAAACCTTTGTGTGCTCCTTGTTTGGACTGTTCTTTAGCTTTGGAAGTGTAATGGTAGACCCAGGTTGTATCGACAGTTATGAAACGACACAAAAAGTTTTATGAATTGCAGCAAAAACGTACCAAAAGGTCGCGAAAAACACTCTTATCATCCCCTTTCATTTCTGGTGTAAGCAACTGTGGCACCCAACGCACCAAGTATTTTTTTTAAATTCTTTAGTTAAACTTATGTGGACACAGTTGTTTCGTTATATTGCATTTTTGATGAAACTTAAGAACACACTATGGTGTACCTATTGTTATTTTCTTTTCTAAATTTTATTATGTGAACTTAGACTTATTACGGTTCCGAGATAATCCAAAAAAATGTCTTAAGTAAAGTGAAAAAAAGAAAAATATAGAAACGAAAAACAAGGCATTTGACAAAGGATTAGTAGGTAAAAACAGTGTCAAATGATAAAAATAATTATGTGTTAATAGAAGAAAAAGACATAACGGAAAGGTGGAAACAACACTTTAAAAAGTTAACAAAAACAAATCAGAAAGATGAAAATTATTATGAAGCAAAAACCTAAAAGTGAAGCGACAATGAGATTGATATACAACCTTTTACAATGGAAGAGTAAACAAAAGTAGGAAAAACACAAGTACAAGACAAAATTACAGGAGAAATTTATGAGAGAAAAGGAAAAAAGAGGAATTATACGAGAATACTATAAAAAATTAAATTTTTGAAGATCGAAGCACATAATAGTATAACTTGAGAAAAAGAAACCTAAAGGATAGCAGAAGTTATTTAGGGATTATTTCAGAAGAATTGCAAGGATAATTTCCTAAGTACCCTAAAACACAGTTATTGCACTATTTCTGCTGACTAAACTGTTTTTGCTTTCTTTGGTGGTGGAAACCTTTGTGTGCTTATTGTTTGGACTGTTCTTTGACTTTGAAAGTGTAATGGTGGACCCAGGTTGTATCGACAGTTATGAAACGGTACAAAAAGCTTTATGAATTGCAGCGAAAACGTACTAAAAGGTCGTGAAAAAAAACTCTAATCATCTTCTTTCATTTCTGGTGTAAGCAACTGTGGCACCCAAAGCACCGATATTTTTTTTAGATTCTTCAGTTAAAATTATGTGCACACTGTTGTTTCCTTATATTGCATTTTTGATGAAACTTAAGAACACACTATGGTGTATTGTTATTTTCTTTTTTAAATTTTATTGTGTGAACTTAGACTTATTACGGTTCCGAAATAATCCAAAAAAAAATGTCTTAAAGTGAAAAAAAGAAAAATATACAAACGAAAAACAAGGCACCTGAGAAAGGATTAGTAGGTAAAAACAGTGTCAAATGATAAAAATAATTATGTGTTAATAGAAGAAAAAGACATAACGGAAAGGTGGAAACAATACTTTAAAAACTTAACAAAAGAAAATAGAAAGCAGAAAATGAATATGAAGCAAAACCTAAAAATGTAGCGACAATGAGATTGATATACAACCTTTTGCAATGGAAGAGTAAATAAACAATAGGAAAACACAAGTACAAGACTAAATTACAGGAGAAATGTATGAGAGAAAAGGAAGAAAGAGGAATTATACGAGAATACTATAAAAAATTAAATTTTTGAAGATCGAAGCACATAATAATATAACTTGAGAAAAAGAAACCTAAAGGATAGCAGAAGTTATTTAGGGATTATTTCAGAAGAATTGCAAGGATAATTTCCTAAGTATCCTAAAACACAGTTATTGCATTATTCCTGCTGAGGAAACTGTTTTTGCTTTTTTTGGTGGTGGAAACCTTTATGTGCTCATTGTTTGGACTGTTCTTTAGCTTTGGAAGTGTAATGGTGGATCCAGGTTGTATCGACAGTTATGAAACGACACAAAAAGTTTTATGAATTGCAGCGAAAACGTACCAAATTTCGCGAAACACACTAATCATCTCTTTTCATTTTTGGTGTAAGCAACTGTGGCACCCAACGCACCAAGTATTTGGTTTTAATTATTCAGTTAAAATTATGTGCACACTGTTGTTTCCTTATATTGCATTTTTGATGAAGCTTAAGAACACACTATGGTGTATTATTATTTTCTTTTTTAAATTATATTATGTGAACTTAGACTTATAACGGTTCCGAGATAATCCCAAAAAAATGTCTTAAGTATAGTGAAAAAAAGAAAAATACAGAAACGAAAAACAAGGCACTTAAGAAAGGATTAGTAGTTAAAAAAAGTGTTAAATGATCAAAATAATTATGTGTTAATAGAAGAAAAAGACATAACGGAAACGAGGAAACAATACTTTAAAAAGCTAACAAAAACAAAACAGAAAGAAGAAAATAATTATGAAGGAAAAACCTAAAAATAAACCGACAATGAAATTGATATACAACCTTTTGCAATAGAAGAGTAAATAAACAGTAGGAAAAACACAAGTACAAGACAAAATTACAGGAGGAATGTATGAGAGAAAAGGAAGAAAGAGGAATTATACGAGAATACCATAAAAAAATTAGGTTTTTAAAGATCGCAACACATAATAGTATAACTTGAGAAAAAGAAACCTAAAAGATAGCAAATGTTATTTAGGGATTATTTCAGAAGAATTGCAGGGATAATTTCCTAAGTATTCTAAAACACACTGTGTTCTAAATTAAGATAGCCGATATTGTAGATCCTAGTCCTTGCTGTAACTATTAACAGCAGCAATTGCTTTGGAATTAGACGAAAATTTCTTATGACCGAGCTATTTTTTCGGGTTTGAGAACAGCCAATAATCGCTGAAGGATAAATCTAGGGAATATGACAAAGAATTGAAGCCCCAATTCCAAAATTTTGACCATTGCAATCGTAGACTATGTTATCCTGATAGAAAAGCACTTTCTTCTTTGTCAAATGAGGCCGGTTGTTTTTGACGTTGTCGCTAAGCTGTTGGCATAATACCCGTCATTTATTAATACAATTTTCCATTCTGGATAATTTCCGAGTTGCCTTTATCACACAAGCTGAGCTTTTATCACACGTCGCAGTTGACATTTTCAGAGCCCGGGATAAACTGATTGATTGCGCCGTGAAGTCTCGCTTTTATATTTCGGCTGGTTTCTAAAGGGACAACTAGAATCTCGGTTAATATTACAAAGATTTTTTTAATTCAATGGATTCCCTAATTTTTCGCTGATAGTAATTAGAAAACAAATAATTATTTTCGGGTTTTGAACCGCGTTCCATATTTACACTTCTCACAAAATTTAGAAAGCTTAGAAAACTTACAAACTTTGAAAAATTTACAATGTTTGACGTTTGTCGCTGTCTTCTTTAAAAAAAACTGAAACTGAAGATATAGGATCCTGACAAGCCTTTATATTACGCCGTTCGGGTCAGTGGTTCGTGACGGTTCCATTTCATTAGTTTTCCGGAACATGTTTTTCCATATTGGCGCGAGATCATTTCTATTATCCCTATTAAAATTGTCATACTTCTGGATTTCAATGGCTTTCTTGTGTAGTCTAGGCCAGAAGTTTTGGGATTTAGCCAACATTGTTGCCTCTTCAAATTTTATCGTGTGACCGGTGTCTAAAAAGTGTTCCGCAACAGCAGATCTTGTGTTATGTTTCTTTGTATCCGCCTTATGTTCTTTTAATCTGGTAGCTATGTTGCGTCCCGTTTGTCCTATGTAAGCCAGCTCACACGAACAAAGGATGTGGTAGACCCTTGGTTCCTCGAGTGGTGCTTTTGTTTTTTTTGATTTTGAGAAATTCGCGGATATTTTATTTGTTGCCGTGAAGATCACTTTAATATTTTTTCATCTAAGTATCCTGGCTATTTTATCCGTGCAGCCTTTTATGTAAGGAAGGAAGGAAGTTGCCACAGGTTCTTCTTTCTTTGGTTTTTTGTTACTGTGTTTGTTAATTGCTCGATATATGTCTGCTTTTCTGAAACCGTTTTTTATTAAGGCGTTTGTTAGGTGACCTAGCTCGGACTTTAACGTGTTCGGTTCACTGATTGCCTTGGCCCTGTGTACTAAAGTTTTTAGAACTGCAAACTTCTGAGCTGGATGATGATGTGATTCGGCGTTGAAGTATCTGTCAGTATGTGTCGGTTTTCTATATACTTGACGTCCCAACTTGTTGTCCATGTTTCGAGTGACCAGTACGTCCAAGAACGGAATGCTGCTGTTTGTTTCCTTTTCCATGGTGAATTTGATGTTGAAATCTAACTGATTGATGTGATCCAGAAAGTTGTGTAGTGTTTCTGTTCCATGAGACCAAATTACAAATGTATCGTCCACATAACGTAGCCAGCATTTTGGTTTGAAGGTAGCGGTTTCTAATGCTCTTTCTTCAAAATCCTCCATAAACATATTGGCGATGACTGGAGAAAGTGGTGATCCCATGGCTGCCTCTTTAATTTGTTCGTATACAATATTGTTGAATGAGAAGTACGTGGGCTTTAAGCATAGCTCAATTAGCCCGTTAAGCTCCTCATCCAAATTCGCTTTTTGTAATTTAGTCTTGATGATCTCCAGTGCTGTTTGTAGTGGCACTTTTGTGAAAAGAGATGTCACAGCAAAACTGACTAAATGTCTTCTGGTTCTAATTTAATTTCATTAATTCTTGAGACGAAGTGCTGGGAATTCTTTACGTGATGGATGCTTTTTCCCGTAAGCGGTTGTAAAATGGTACATAAGTATGTAGTCAGAGGATGAGTGGCTGAACCTGTAGCACTCACAATTGGGCGAAGCGGTACCCCTGGTTTGTGGATTTTTGGAATGCCGTAAAGGTGCGGCATCTTGGTGTCTGTAGGAATTAGTCGTCTCTTTTGATGTTCCGGGATCGTGCTTGCGGATTTTACAGCGGCCGAAATCTTTCTCTCTAGAGATTTTATTGGATTCCTCTTCAATGGTTTGTACGCCGAATCTTGTAGCAAAGTATCGATTTTTTCCATGTAGTCGTTGGTGTTCATGATTACAGAAACATTTCGTTTATCAGCTGGTAATACAGTGATTTCTTTGTTGGCCTTAAGTTCCCTTAGAGCATTTCTTTCCTCTCGATTGATGTTGGATTTCAGTGCTCTAGATTTCTTCAGAATATCGGATGTTTTGACCCTCACCTCTTCTTGAATATGTTGTGGTAGAGTTCTGAGTGTGCTCTCCAATGAATTCACTATTTCTTCCTTTGGTATAAATTTTGGTGTGATAGCAAAATTTAATCCTTTTGATAAAATGGCCGTTGCTGGTCCACTGAGTGCGGTGGAAGACATATTGATGATGATCCTGTCTGTCTCTAATTGCGGCGGTGAAGGATGTTGTACTTCCTGTAACTTCTGGAACTTCGCCATTTGTATTTTCTTTACCTTTTTGGCGATCTTTTCGACTTTTTTTGTTTGTAAGTTCTTTAAGTTTTATAAATTTTGTGAAAAGTGTAAATATGGAACGCGGTTCAAAACTCGAAAATAATTATTTGTTAAAGAATCATGGCCGCGAAAGCCTCAAAAATAAAAAAAAAGTAGTAATTAGAAACATTCGCCAAAATCTTAGTGTTTTCTTTTAGGAGCCATGTCGACACGAGTTACACGAACTAATGATGGCATACATACATTGTACGAATAGTTTGCTTGTGGAGACACATTTCAAATTTTGAATTGCAAACATTTGCAAGCATTGGCAAACGTTGACCGACGTTTGCTAAAAATTATTTTTTGGTAGATACGCACCTTAAGAGGAACAATCCGTAACAACTCTAAATTAACTATAAAGACTAGGCAAAAGTATGTTCTACGACAATTACAACAGCACTGTCAATATTAGTAGATTTTACAATTTTCTTAAAAAAGTAGATACTAGAGCGGAAATGAAATTTAATATAGATTGTGCTAAATTACTTACAAGATACTGTACTTAGTATAAAAGTAAAGACAACTCTAAATGTGTTGAGAAGACGAAGATGAAACACTCTTTTCTATTTTAATATAAGTGAATGTGTGGCTTTTGAAATAGCTATCAGATAGACTACTTTGCTAGACTACCATTTTGTTTGAAATAACAAAGTCGATAGCAACTTTCGGTATTTTCAAAAGTGTCTCTATATTAAAAATTGTATTATTAAATAAACTTTGTCTTATTCTCGTGTGTAAGTTTTTAGAAATTGATTATTAATAAATCTTAAATTTTCTAACAAATCACTCTGTACAACATTCGTAATTCTTAATCGTTTCTTAAAGTTATGATCAGAGTGACCATGGAAATACAAAGCAAACGCTTGATACTGCTTTTGTTTAATGTCGGTTAAAGAATAAAGTTACGGACGCGTTTTATTAAGTGTTTAATTTGATTTAGTGTTCATTTATTTAAATATTATTTAATTCACTAGTACTTATTTATTTCGGGTTGTTTTTGAGTGTACGCGTTCGGTTATGGTAATTAGGGGTGTCGGATTTTCAGATGTTAACATAGCAGGATGATAACTGATAAGGTACGTTTCTTGTTTAATCCAGCCATTTTGTATCTACCGAATTCACGGAAAATTACAACGTAGTTTTTCGTTTTTTAGTCAGACACAATTAAACACACTTGTAATTTTACAGGGTGAAATGGAATTTCTATATGACCCCATTAGTTACTGGTAAGTGTTTCAAATTTCTTATAAAATAATATAAGCGTATTTCAAATGTATTCTATTATAAAGGGTTAAAATAACTATGTCGACGTAATCTATGTACGTATTTTGATTTTTGCAATTTTTTACACAGTTGTATCGTAATTTTTAATAAATTCAACATGCATGTGTTTACGATCAATCCACGTTCTATAATATAGGTACATAGTAGGTAAAATCTGTAAAGTTTGTAAGGAATACAAGACGAATCCACCCTATCTCCTTTATGATTCTTATGCACGTATGTTTTAATTCTTTATCTAGTCCTACTTGACTTATAAAGCTAATTATTCATTAGTTTGGGTAAAACTACCAGTACTCGGATACTTAACGCATATTTGTAGTAACGTAGTTTTAATATGTTGCATTAGAAGGTTGGCGAAGACGTTGCCACATCTAGAAACTTTATTAAAATATAAGGTATTAAATCAAAATGTTCACGTAATCATGAAAATTATTACATCAAAAACCGACCGTCTTACCAAAAATGAGATGGCCGATGACTACTGCTGAGATGGGGCGGTTATTGGGGGACATTTTTTTCTCGTTTTTGATTCTATAATTTTTCTTGTTGCTATGTCATTCACTAACAATTTTCTTTTTTGTCTTGTTTTTCTCGGGCTTTTAAAAAATTTTTTTTTTCAGCTTCCACGTCCTTCTGTTGTAGAACTCTCACTTATCGCTTTGTTTCGTTTATTCAACTATAAAATGTATGGTCCTTTTTTCTCATTGTTTTATCTCTCGCCTTTTTTTCCATTAAATTCATTAAAAACAGCTAAGTTTTTTCTCTTTAGGTAAGTTTGAGTAGGTTTGCGAAGATCTTGTTACTCCTCGGTTGTAACTCCAAACCTAGCTTTTCGAGATCCCCCGTACATATTTATCGAAGTCCAGTTCATCGCCTTGATTTCTGGTTTGTGCTCGTTGTTACTCTGGTTTGCACCTGGTTTTGGACAATGTTGTTATCGTCAGCAGGTGATCGATGTGAACCACTTTTGGTTTTGGGTGGTTTTCAAATGCGATATATGACGTCATTATTACGCTGCACAACTTTATAATAGTTCTTCCAATGCTTTTGCAGCTTTGGAGACAAATCACGTCTTCTTTGGTTTTGTGCCTTGACGTCATATCTGGTCTTCATTTTGTCGCTGGCAATTTTTGTTTTTTGTACAATCGTTTTATGTACTTTGTTTAAGTGCAAGTACTGATCTTAATCTCTTTGGTGTTCGGACACTACTTTGGTTATGTAGTTTTTCCTTGTTCGATTCATCCGTTCAACCATGCCATCAAATTGAGGATGGAGAGGCGTCGTCTTAGTTTTCTGAATTTCCAGCAGTGGGCAAACTTTTTGAAACAGCGCAGACTCAAAATTGCGGCCTTGGTCGGAATGTGATTCCAACGCAATTCCAAACCGACAGAAAAACTGTTTCACTAATACGTCTGCGACTGAAGCAGCATCTCTATTGAGTATGGCGTAAGTCTTCGTCGATTTTGTGAAGTAGTCCATTGCCACTAAAATGTATTTGTGTCTTGAATCAGATTCTGGAAACTGCCTTGCGATGTCAATCGTTATTGTCTCTAAAGGGCTTCCCACGTTATACTGTTTCATTGGTGTATTGCGGTTTTTTTCTAGGTAATTTTTTGATGCGCAGCCCGTACACTTACGGCACTATTCCATGACGTCCTCTTTGCAGTTCACCCAGTAGAATCTTTTTCTAATGTCTTCTCGCCAAAGTGTCTTCCTGATGTAGTATCGTACTTCTGATACTCGGCTTTTTGACACTACCAACTGCAGTTTTTTTTCTGTGCTCTTGACCCTAGGAATCGTTTAAGAAGAGCAACTTCCACTCTCAAAGAGTATCACTGCGCCCAGTACGCTTTGATGTTTTTGCTCAAAGCACTCACTTCTTCCCAAGTTGGTCGTCGGTTGTTGGCTTTCCAGCTCAAAAGTATTTTTATTTTAGGATTGTTTTCTTGTTTGCGACATAACTGCTCAGGTTCCTACTCGTCATCAACTATAGCAGTTCTCCGGAGGCATTCGATCTTCTCTTCAAGTCGCGAACAATGGCTGCAGTCTGCCGGACATGGTTTTCTGGACAAGGCATAATATTTTCAAAGCACCGAGTGTTTCTTTACGTTATCAACAGAGCATTCGTTGCTGTCTTTTGAAATATGGGCACGCCAAAATGATGGAACGACGTTAAACTATAAACTTTTTCAAATTGCAGATTTTCAAAAGTTTAAAACATGCCATCTTTTTGTCTTATATTTGGATCATAGTTTTTGGGTATGACTATATGTTGGTATTTTTGCTAAAGTCGTGGGGCTCACTGTCCACAAGACATCCGATTACTGGCTAGAGTGTGTTAATGAGACTACATTGAGCGACATGTAAAAATAAAGTTTATTTTAAACAGTTTTTGAAACAATTTTGTTTTTATTTCATAAAATAATAGTTCTTCCAGTAGTCGGTCTAGGTGGCCGAGTGCTAAGTTAACTATATATTCTAGCATCTAATACTGGACCTAATCAATATATGAGATTAGACTACAGAGATAGATTACTATTTTAGAAATTGTCTTTACTTGATTTCAGACAATTATCAAAACTACATAAAAAAAAAAATTACCTTTGGCTTTCACTTGACATTTATTTGCAACATGCCAACATGTTTTGCTTTTCTGCAGCTTTTTTATCTTATCAGCATCTTATAGCCATTTGATCGCAAAATAAAATCGACCAAGTACTTACTAGATACAAATTCACTAAAATTCTATTCACTTATAAAGCATTCCTGCATTTAAAAAAAATTGTCCAATTGCTTGATCTGTGCAGCAATTTTTATTATCTATTCATTTACCTTTCCTACGCAACTAAGAAAGGCTGAAAAGTAAAGTAAAACTTCTTTAGGCGCGAATTGAGAATTACTCAGATTTTTTTCTGACGGAAGTAACGATAACGAAGTTTCCGCTATTCAAAAACAGTAATTAAGCATTCTTTTATTTACATTTCTGGCGTT
Organism: Aquatica leii; assembly: GCA_035610365.1. Taxonomy (NCBI): domain Eukaryota; kingdom Metazoa; phylum Arthropoda; class Insecta; order Coleoptera; family Lampyridae; genus Aquatica; species Aquatica leii. The sequence continues at coordinate 40,394,225 of CM069439.1, forward strand.
TATATTGACATGAGCTATTCTAAAATTTCGTTGTGATATCCACGTGTTTATGAAATGTTTTTTTTAAAAGTTCAATCAATTCAATTAATGAGGGAAATCAAAACGCAAAATAAAACAAAAGCAAAAAACAAAAGGGCGCCAGGAAGGTTTATAGCTTAAAAAAGGCTTCTGGACCTTGCGAACCAAAAAGCCCGCTCTTGATGAACACAATCTGTAATATAAAAACTATTTTATAAGCGCTAAGACCAACGAAATAAAAGCTTTTTACAAAGTTAACTATTTAACAATTATTAAATTTAAACTAAACAAATAAAATAAAAAAAATAATAATGAAAATAATTACATGAATTCAGATGGAATCACAAAAAAATAAACTAAAAGTATATAAAAGAAAACCAATACGAAAACGTGGATTAAAACTTAATTTACAAAATGTAACAAATCGGTTATGTACCTTTAAGTTAAATTAAAATTACAAAGCCTTATACGCAACAAAACAAATAAAATAAAAAATAAAATATAATAAAAAGGAAACATTCCGTAACAATAAAGTCAAAAATCTTAATACTATTGTCTTGATTTAATTTGACGTTGATAAAAAAATGTAAAACTGTGACAACTCGTCTTTAAAATAATTCAATCAATAAATCGTAAGTGCCGTTAATTGAAACACCACTGCAATTCAAAACTATGACGTCAAATTTTCAAAAAAAACAAACGAGTCAACAAAACGTTGAAAATTATCCGAAATTAACTGTAAATAAGTTATAACGGCGGTAAACAGTGTAAGTTGATTTTACAACCGTGTATTTCAAAATAGTTTTGAATAAAACTGCGGCATAAAACCACAACATAGAAGACATTGCGGGTAAAGCAATGTCAATGCAATTGTGTAAATTACTGAACGGCCGCTTCGACCTTTTGGGGCTCATCCGCAATAGGAGAACACTCTAATGTAATTCCCACAATTGCATCGACAACCTTGTAGTTTTATATTCAAGTATGAATTAACAATGTTTGATCAGAGTATAAGTTACTATCTATAAAAGATAACAATAAGTTGTAACGGTGGTAAATGTTGTAAGTTGATTTTTACCATCGTCGTTATAACCTATTTGCAGTTATCTTTTTATCGTTGTTAATCCGAAATTAAATCAAAACGCAATATGCGTGAGTTTGAGGAATGAGGTTTCTCACAATAAACCGCTAAACAATCAAAAGATAACTAAATCAAAACGAACGAGCGTACTGGGATATAAAACTTCAATCTAATTATATGAAACTAATTACTGACGAAACTAATAAATTATAAAATGTACTTGACACGTATGGCAATAAAATCGACTTAAATGATTCAAGTGCATACGCACTAAACATTTACTTAATAAATTACAATTAAGATTAATTTGAACACGCGAAATAACTTCAATAACTTAATGCAAAATTAGTCAAACACCTGGTGTTTCATAAAAGATTAAGCACAAAATCAAACGACGGTTACAAAAGCACACGGCGTGACAGTAACTGTCAGTTCCAACCGGTACTTATCAATGTTACGGAAGAGTTTCTTTTTACAACTGTAAGAATTTGAAGGTTATAGCAACGAGGCATCGCTAGACACAATTAATCGATAACAAAATCACATATTAATATTAATCAAACAATTATTTAGTTTTCGAATAGCTCTATAGCATAGTAGCTAGTAATAATTGCTACTTTGGTAACACTACCCTCGACACTTTCGAAGAGTGCAAGCTTTCATACACCGTTTAACTAGCCACTATCGGTTTTGAATACGAATAAAAATAACTGAAGTTATTTGTACGGTCCAAGTCAATGTAAACAGTAACAATGATTGTGAAAGAAGCTGAAGGCTAAATAATTATACTGGATTGAATCTAAAATATTAATGATGATTTTGGATACACTAAAAGTAGCTGAAAACTTAACACTTCTTCCAACTCGATTTGAAAAACTGGACTCGATCTTGTTTTAAATGTTTTTTTATATTCTTTCTCCTTAAGGCTGATCTGTCCTAGAACAGGTAATTGGATACGACACCGGTAGAAAGGATTGTGTTGATAGCGATAGCTATTTCCGTCCCTTGAGCATAAAAGTAGTAATTAATTGACTTTTCTGGACCCGATATTCTACTTGGACAGTAACTACAGACCAAGACTTGCACGTCTGTTCCTCGGAAAACGATTTCCAACATACTTCGAACTATTCTCCAATCCAGTTGATCTAAGCCACAACCAAGCTTGGGTACTGGCAATATCTTAATGTAGTGGAGCTCTATTTCCCTTTTGGGACAGAATTTCGTATGACGACTTTGCACATGAGTACCTATTGGTGACCAGGTAGAAAACGAAGCGTCAGTCATCACGTAATTTTAAGATTTTGCCGACCGCTGGTTGCTGTTTCCGTAGTTCACCTAGCCGTCAGAACTTCTTAAATACGACTTCAACCTTTCTGTACATCTTAAGATCTTTGCTCACGCAATGTACGGTAGCGTAATTATTTCGTGTTTGGAACAGATCTTGTTACTCCTCGGTTGTAACTCCAAATTTAGCTTTTCCAGATCTCCCGCACATACTTATCGAAGTATAGTTCATCGACTTGCTTCCTGCTTCTGCGCGTTGTTACTCTGGTTCGGACCTGGTTTTGGATAATGTTGTTATTGCCAGCAAACGGAGCTAGGCGATTGATGTGGACCACTTTTGGCTTTGGGTGGTTTTCGAATGGAATATATGTGGTCATTATTACGCTGCACAACTTTATAATGGTCCTCCCATTGCTTCTGCAACTTCGGAGACAAACCACGTCTTCTCTGGTGATTGTACAAACACACCATGTCGCCCCGTTGAAACCCACCGTTTTGTGCCTTGACGTCATATCTGGTCTTCATTTTGTCGCTGTCAATTTTTGTGTTTTTACAATCGTCTTATGTTCTTTGTCTAGGTGCAAGTGCTGATCGCAATCTCTTTGGTGTTCGGACACTACTTTGGTTATGTAGTTTCCCATTGTTCGACTCATCCGTTCAACCATGCCATCAGATTGAGGATAGAGAGGCGTCGTTTTAGTTTTCTTAATTTCCTGCAGTGGGCAAACTTTTTGATACAGCGCAAACTCAAAATTGCAGCCTTGGTCGGAATGTAATTCCAACGGAATTCCAAACCGACAGAAAAACTGTTTCACTAATACGTTTGCGACTGTAGCAGCATCTCGATTGGGTATGGCGTAAGTTTTTGTCGGTTTTGTGAAGTAATCCATTGCTACTAAGATGTATTTGTGTCTTGAATCAGATTCTGGGAACGGTCTAGATATGTCAATCGTTATTGTCTCTAAAAGGTTTCCCACGTTATACAGTTTCATTGGTGCACTGAGGTTTTTTGCTGGATCATTTTTTGATGTGCAGACCGTACACTGACAGCATCATTCCAGGACGTTCTCCTGATGTCGTATTGTACCTCTGACACTCGGCTTTTTGACACTACTAACTGCAGTTTTTTTTGTACTCTTGGCCCTAGGGATCGCTTAAGAAGACCAACTTCCACTCTCAAAGAGTTCCACTGCGCCCAGTACGCTTTGATGTTTTTGCTCAAAGCACTCACTTTTTCCCAAGTAGGTCGTCGGTTGTTGGCTTTCCAGCTCAAAAGTATTTTTATATCAGGATTGTTGTCTTGTTTGCAACACAACTGCTCAGGTTCCTACTCGTCATCAACCATAGCAGTTCTCCGGGGGCATTCGACCTTCTCCTCAAGTCGCGAACAATGACTGCAGCCTGCCGGACATGGTTTTCTGGACAAGGCATAATATTTTCAAAGCGCCGTGGTCCGTCTTTAATAAAAAAACGTTCATACAAATATTTGTAGAAGTATTCTTTAGACTTCTAACAGCTCTCTCTTAGTCACGCAGTAATTCTTTTCTGTCCTGGATACTGCACTGCACTTCTCTTTAGATTCCAATTCTACCTATCAACAAGGACGCTTTAAATTCAACGGGAAAAACCACTGGGACTCTAACAAGGTGTCTAAAGTATCGCAAAGGGTAGCTGTCTGTTTTGGTCGCGTCGTTAAGCTGTCTATAGTCTACGCAAAATCTCCTTGATCCATCTTTCTTCTTTATTAGTACCACTAGAGACACTGATGGACTATTTGAAAGTTGAATCACATCTTATCTTTCCATATCCGTAATTATATGTTCAGTTTCTTCTCGTTTTACCAAAGGAAGTCGGTGTAGATGTTGTCGCGTTGATCGAGCGTCTCCGGTATTAATTGTATGCTTCATCACGTTTCTTCTTTTTTTGGAACCACGCTCTAACAGAAACACATCTTGATACTGCTGGATCAACATTTTAACTGGTGGTTTTGGCTGAGATTTTGGCACTTGGGGGTAAGAATATCTAATAGATGTTGTGGGCACTTCTTTGGCGAAGTAGCTTTACTAGGATTATGTATCACAATTTGACATGATGGCGTGCATTGGTTTACCACGGTTTTCTTTTTTAACGTTACTGGATCGGTGTTGACATTTAAAATCCTTACTTGCATCGTGTTTTTTACTCGTACTAATGTTCTGCCCACTAGTAATCTCTTTTCAACCAAGTCGTCTTCTATTGGTTCGATAACTGAATGTAGTTTCTCGGAGATTTCCATAACCACACTTTCAGTCTTTTCAGACAGAGTCGCGTTTTTATCCCATAAGACTCGTGCGGCTGCCTTCTCTGTCGAATGAAAAGAGATTTCTTCACCATCGATCTTTAGGACATCGTTCTTCATAACCAAATGTTTTTTGCTCAACTCGTTCCAGGTTCTTGAACGCTAATCTTGTTTTTTTAGGTTTAGCACGGTGTCGTCGTACTTGAGTTATTGTACAGCAGATCAAAATCACCATTTTTTTTCCCGAGGTATTTTTTGAGCTATTGCTTCGATGCTTTTTAGTGTCTGCAGGGGTACTTTTGCTGCACAATAGAGTTTATGACTGCGATGATTGCTTTACTGCTTACAAACTCTAAGGCATACATTAAAACGCCATCCAACGTCTTAGGTCGAGCTATACTTAGTGTTTGCTGCGTTTCGCTGTCTCGAAAGCCATCCTCAAAAGTTTGAATAGCCAATTGCTCAAGGAAGGTATTTGGCGTTGTAAGATACGCAACCCGTGTCAATCTGGCGATGTCAGCTTCGAACTCTTGAAGCCTTTCTCAACTCGATTTTTTATTTGGGTTTGATACATCTGTTGAAGATGAGCATCTCTATATGTCATTTATAAACCTGAAATTAAGAGTTCATAATTTCTTTGGAAGTGGTCAGGAACAGTCCGCAAAATTCCATGTAAGGCCACTATTAAAGACGTCGCTTGTTGCTTTAACCATTAGCGCTTTAAACTGCTTGTAGTACGTTGACCAAAAAGTTTTTGCATTAAAAAAATCTTTGCTCGTGACACTTATTTCACCATGGCATTTAATTTGATTTATCTTCTTTTTAAGCAGTTTCATTATGTCATCTAATTTGTCTTCTATTGCTTCTATTTTATCATTCGTAGATTATTTTCCGTTTTCTAAAACCTAGCATATTTCATCTTTTAATTTTAACATTTCTGCTTGAGTTTTCTCTTGAACGGTATTAATCTGGCTTTCGATGTTGTTTCGTATTTTTTCTTTTAAAATTTTCCATCAATGTTTCTTCTACTTTTTGAGTATTTTGATAAAAAAAAATTTTTCATTTTCTGAAAGATTTTTAATAATTTTTCTTCATTTTCCGCAAAATGTTCCTTTCATTTTTCTAGAATTTTCTTCCATTTTTCTAGAATTTTCTTCCATTTTCTGAGAATTTTTGGCAATTTTTTTATTATTGATTCGAAAATTTCAAATAGTTTTGCACCCATTTTTACCATTTGCAAACGAGTTACCGACAGAAATTATGAATACAAAGTTTAACAAAATATTTAGTCACTTTTAAAATGCAATTTTTGTATAACACTAAATTATAACAACAAATGATTTTTTTATTATTAAACGCACTGATAAAAAAAAGGTTTAACGAACAAATATTATAAACACACACAAAGATTCAATTTTATTCAAAAAGATTTTAACCTTTATTTGTGTCAAGCGAGCCTAGTGGGATCGATAATATGTATACAAAAATTTAATATTTCTATTAACAAATACAATTTGACCTAATAATTTCCAAAATTCTTCTATAATGGCATTTATTATAATATTATATTTTTTTATATAATATTATATTATATTATATCTATCGGCTTATTTCAATTAAGTTAAATTAAAACGGGCAATCCAGATTATATTATATTGTTTAAGGCCAATCTATAAAACCGAGACTTCTCGGCGCAGTCAGTCAGTTTTTTCTGGACTCTTAAGATGTCCACTGTGACGTATGATGAAAGCTCAGCTTGTGCGATAATGAGATCATGAGAATGACCCAGAATGGAAAATTGTATTACAAATGCAAACCGTGAAAATCTGAATTCGACTCGTTATTTATTGTTTTCTCTTTTAGTAGTGCACCAAAATAATTTCTTGTGAATCCTAAAACACATTTATGGCACTATTCTTGCTGACAAAACAGTGTGTTTGTTGTTTGAACTTTTCTTCGGCTTTGGAAGTTTAATGGTGAGTCTAGGTTTTATCGACGGTTATAAAACGTCGCGAAAAGTACTTCGGATTGTGACAAAAATGTGCCAAAAGGTCGCGAGAAACAGTCAAATCATTTGGTTTTATTTCCGGTGTGAGCAACCGCGGTACCCAACGCACCAAGTTTTTTTATTCTTCAGTTAAAATTTACTACGTGTGCGCACTTCTACTCGACGGTCGACGGTCATATGTACGATGCTGTGGACTTTCACGATTATATCCGGAGCAGTAGTAGCTTTTGGACGTCTGCTACGGGATTCATTATTAGTGCTCATAAGACCACGCTTAAATTTGACCATTGAAATTGGAGTGGATTTCAATATTGTTTTGGTTTGCATTTGGTTGGTGTTAAGCTTTTCAAATAAAATTTTTGTTATCGCTGCTTTTAACTCAGTTTTTTTTCATTGTTTACAAAATTACATGAGACGTTCACTTTGGCGTATTGTCAACAACACGATAATTGGCAGATGGTTTTTTACTGTCATATTTACCATATTAGAGAATAATTCTACAGAATAGTAAAGAAGTTTTCTTCAGATTTGCATCATCTTTGTGTTACCGAACTATCATCGTAGAAAAAATGAAGAAACACCGAAAAACCCAAAACCAAAAATATGATTTTAATAGCAAAATAGACTTTTAACGACGATTTAATTTTTCGCGGTTAGACTGTATATTTTTTTTTATATACGTGATGTTAACTTTTGCTAAGCACAGTGTAACGTAAGCTCTCGCGATGGGCGCCAAATTGTAATGTATGACTCCACGTTGATCGTTAAATTGCAATTTTTGATAAATTTTCTTTTTAAAAATTTTATATCTTTAATGATTGCTTCGGCTAATATTTTTAATTATTAAATGAGACCTCTTTCTCTTAAGACTTTTGGGCTAACCCTTCGATTTCTTACAAGAATAACAGAATTTATAACAAGAATTTTATATTGCAATGCTGTACATAAAACAAGGAAACCTTTACCTAATTGGGACCCAAGGTTCAAACAAACTAAGTACAAAACAGACATTTATGGAATACAAAAAATATCTTTAAAAAACTGGTGTGGTCACCACACGATTTTCCTATAAGGAATGATGATAGAATATTTACATATTTTTTTAAAGTTAATATTTATAAAACCATTTGGAAGTGATATTTACACGTTTGTATTGATTTTCTAGCATATTTGTGCGCCTCGATATTACTTACCCCTTTAGTAAATCAGTTAAAAAAAATCATCGCAGGCAGGATTCGAAACTATATTATATTTGTGAATTCATTTTAAATTACAAACTAAATATCTGATAAACTGTTAATGTTAGAATTTTTTTTATTTAAATAAATTGTTAGGAAGAATTATCTCTACAAGAAACTGTAAAAATAATTCGAATAATTTACATACGTACAAAATTATGTAAGAAAAACTGTTAAAAATGGCGGATTTATCCAATTCCGGTTTCTTTATCAAACACACCTTTTGATAGAGCCGAGAGAATATGAAAAGCCAGCTTCATACCAAACTTCAAGTAATTAAGACTTTTGGTTCGAGAGTTATCGTGGGTACATCCAAAGATAATTTAAATAAGATGCAGCACTGTATATAAAGTCAAAAGAATTTAGAGAAAAATTGTTATTTTTTAACATATCTTGCTTTTCTTTCGAGATATAAATTTTTTTCTAAAAAAAAATTGTCGTAGGCTAGATTCGAACCTAAATTTTTTATTTGAATAAATTGTTAAAAAGAATTAACTCTATAAGAAACTGTAAAAATAATTCAAATAATTTACATTCGTACAAAATTATATAAGAAAAACTGTTCAAAATGGCAGATACACCTACTTCTGGTTTCTTTATCAGACCCATCTTTTGATAGAACCGAGAAAATATGAAAAACCAGCTCCATACCAAATTTCAAGTTACTAGGACTTTTGGTTCGAGAGTTATCGTGGGTACAACGTTACACACAGACACACACACACACAGACACCCAAATTTTTTTGTCAAAAATACGTTTTTCTGATTCAGGAGACCTTGAAACGTAAGATTCTACAAAAAAAATTTTTTGAAAAAAAATTGCGATCGCTATACTTTCCTTATGGGAAAATAAAAATATAACTTTATACGCTTGTAGATTCACTGACGGGTTAATTACGGCGTCTCACTGGAAACCATATAATCTCAGTGGCGTCGGTCGTCTTCAAAGGACCGGTCTTTTTGAAATAACCTGTGCTAGTAAATTACGATTTTGTTGGCGACTACGATTTCGTTAGCAAACTGCGGAACTCGTTCCAATAGGATTGCGGATCTTTGACTTACGCGACGTGGTAAGAAGTTTTTAAGTGAATCTGCTTCTTGTCACTTTAAATTCACTTTTTTAGCTTTAGCGTTCAGTAATTTGTTGCTTTCTTTACTGCAGCGTCACAAGACCACTAACTTCCGCCTTTTTCTCCTACTTTGCAACTCTCACTCTTCCACCTTTGACTATCCCTTCGCCACTATCTCTCACCGACTCTGTCACACCAAGGTCTCTGCTTTTTTACTTTCCTTACACTTTTATATTTCACTTTCTAGTAATTTCGATGTAATATCACTAAACCGCATTCTGAATAATTTGCACTTTGTACATAATTCTCACTTATTTTGCTATGGATTAAAATTGCAATAAAAAATATGTACATTTATTTCTCTTTACACTAAAATCAAAGGGCGTTACGTTTCAACAGTATTGAGATTTGGTAAATAGTTAGAGATGCGATTAAGTTATGAAAAAGTTTTACATATTGAAGGATAACGTAACGTAAACTTTTTTTTGGATTTTATCTTAGATTTTTTTACTGTTGATCAAAGACTAAATAACGATATCAATGATCAATCATCAGAGTAATTTAAACAATAAACAAATTAATAACATTGATTCTACGGCTTATCGAGCAAATCCACTTTCTTTAAACATTAGAATTGTTACAGATTATCGTATTGTAACGAATTTTAAAATTATTTTATTCTTAATTTACTATTTATACGTAATTATTATAAATGTAACTAATTTTTAATATAACTAATATTAATAAAATGTATAGCTAACGAAAACAATTTACAACTAATTTATATATGACTATAACAAGTATTTATCTATACTATTTATTTACACTGGCATACGCGTTAACTCATCTATTTAGATCGACAAGTTCTTCTTACGATTTACACTTGCAACTTTTAGCGATTATCTTTTATATTCTCTTATTACCTGCTACTAGAAGATTTCGTCTTTTTCGGTTCGAATGATCGCGAAGCTTCGATGCGTTTTTGAATTTACGTCAAATGATATTTAAAACATATTGTAACGAATTTTATTATTAAAACTAATTTATTTAAACGACTAAAATATGTTTTACTTATACTAGAAATATGTACACTTGTAAATTAACCGAACTAATGAAATCTAATAATATTTAATAAAAACACTTACACTAATTAAGATAAGATAAAGTCCGCGGATAGCTTCACACACTTGTTTACACTAAAATCACGTACAAGATTATTCTCTGTATATTTATGTACACACACGTGCTAACGACTTATCTATTTCAACTTGAATAATTTTCTTAACACTGCTGTATTTGCATTACGGCAATAACTTCCAGAAGGCTCTTGAATTTGCAGATAACTTCTCGAACGTTTCACTGCCCCCTTCTTAGGACTGTTCTGTCCTAGAACAGGAGACTAGATGCGATACCGGTAAAAAGGATCGTGGCGATAGCGGCAGCTTCCTCCATTTCGACAACTTCCTTGACCATAAAAGACCAACACTTGGACGCCTGTTCCTCGAAAGGCGACCTCTAACATGTTTTGAACCGTCCTCCAATTCAGTTGATCTAAGCCACAACCAAACTTGGGTACTGCCAATTTCTTAACATGGTGGAACTCCATTTCTCTCTTGAGATTCCATAATGTTCGCCACAGATGTTTGTATAACGGCTTGACACGTGAATATTTCTTGGTGACCAGATAGAAAACGAGGCGTCCGTCACCACGTAGTCCTAAAACTTTTCCGACTGCCGGTTGCTGTCTTCATAATTCATCTAGCTGCCCAAACTTCTTTTTAAACAAGATTGCAACTCCTCAGGACATGTCAAGATCCTCGCTCACACAATGTGCAATGGCGCTGCACGACTTCATAGGGGCCCTCCCATTGCCTTTATAGTTTCGGCGACCAATCACGTCTCCTTTGAGGATTATACAACCCGACCATATCGACAGGTTGAAACCCACCATTTTGTGCCTTGACGTCATATCTTGTTTTCATCCTGTCGCTGGCAATTTGTGTGTTCTTACGGACCTCTTCATGTACTTCGTCTAGCCTCTTGACCAGCTTGCGGACGTAATCTTCTCCAGCAACTTCTTCTTCCGGTCTTCGTCCAAATTGAAGATCGCATGGTAATTGTATTTGACGACCGAGCATGACACAGGATGGTGTTTGGCCTGTGCTTTTGTGAACGGATTATCGGTATGCCATTAGGAAAAGGTGCAAGTACTGATCCCAGTCTCTTTGGTGTTCGGACACTACCTTTGCTAAGTACTTGCCCATTATTCGATTCATCTGTTTAACCATGACATCAGATTGAGGATGGAGAGGTGTTGTCCTGGTTTTCTTAATTCCCAACAGTCGACAAACTTCTTGAAACAGCCCATACTAAAAATTGCGGCCTTGATCGGAGTGTAATTCCAACGGAACTTCAAACCGGCAGAAAAACTCTTTTACTAATACGTCTGCGATTGTAGCTGCTTCCTGATTGAGTATGGCGTAAGTCTCCGTCCATTTCGTAAAATAATCCATCGCCACCAGATGTATTTATTTCCCGAATCGGATTCTGGGAACGGCCCTGCGATGTCAATCGCTACTATTTCCAAAGGGCTCCCTACGTTGTATTGCTTGATGGGTGCTTTGCGCTTTCTCGCTGGACCATTTCCTGACGCGCAGACCGTGCAATTACGGCACCATTTCATGACGTCCTCTTTGCAGTTCATCCAGTAGAATCGTTCTCGTACTTTACCCAATGTCTTCTTAATGCCAAAGTGTCCTCCTGATGTCCCATCGTGGAGATGCTTCAACACTTCTGCCACCCGGCTCTTTGGCGCTACCAACTGTAGTCTGTTTCCCGTGCCTTCGACACTTTCTAGAGATCGCTTAAGAAGACCGTCTTCTACTATCAAAGAGTCCCACTGCGCCCAGTACGCTTTGATGTTTCTGCCCAAAGCACTCACTTCTTTCCAGGTTGGTTGTCGGCCACTTTCTTTCCAGTCCAGGAGTAGTCTTATTTCAGGATCGTTTTCTTATTCGCGACGTAACTGCTCAGGTTCCCACTCATCATCAACCATAGCAGTTCTCCGGAGGCATTTGACTTTTTCTTCAAGTCGCGAACAATGCCTGCAGTCCGCTGGACATGGTCTTCTAGACAAAGCATCAGCGTTCCGATAACTGCTTCCGGCACGGTGTTCTGTGTCATAGTTATACTCTTGCAGCCTCTCGATCCATCTTGCCACTTGTCCTTCCGGGTTACGGAACTGCAGTAGCTATTTTAAAGCGGCGTGGACTGTTCTCAGTAACAATTTTTGTCCATACAAATACTTGTAGAAATGTTCGATGGACTTAACGACGACTGCTAACAGCTCCCTCCTAGTCACGCAATAATTCCTTTCTGGCCTGGACAAAACCTTGTTAAAATACGCGATAAATTTTTCTTGTCCATCTTGAACCTGCGAAAGGACCGCGCATATGGCCAGATTGCTTGCGTCGGTATCCAGAACAAATTTTCCATCTTCTCTTGGATAACTCAAAATCGGCGAAGTGACTAGGGCTTGTTTTAGTTGATGGAAAGAATTTTCGCAGTCTTCATTCCATCTAAATTCTGCTCTTTCTTCCGTCAATTTCGTCAATGGTTTGGCAATATTAGCAAATCCGGGTACAAATCGTCTATAATAGGTGCACAACCCAAGGAAACTTCGGACCTGATGTTTATCGATTGGTCTTGGCCATGCTTGCACTGCTTGGATTTTGTCTGGGTCAGCCTTTACTCCATCTCTAGATACGACGTGGCCAAGGTATTGCACTTATTTCTTAAATAAGTGGCACTTCTTTGGGCTCAGTTTGAGGTTAGCCACACGAAGTCGCTGGAACACTTTCTTCAAGTTGTTCAAGTGTTCTTCAAACGTTCTGCAACCACGATCACGTCGTCCAGGTAAACCAAGCACGTCTTCCAAGACAATCCGCGCAAGATGGTCTCCATCAAACGCACGAATGTTGCGGGAGCGTTACACAGGCCAAAGGGCATCACAGTGAACTGCCACAACCCAGTTCCAATTGTAAAAGCTGTTTTTTCACGATCTTTGGGTTCCATTTCTACCGGCCAGTAACCACTCTTTAAATCTAACGTGGAAAACCACTAGGATCCTGACAGGGCGTCTAACGTATCGTCAATTCTGGGTAAAGGGTAACTGTTATTTTTGGTCACGTCGTTTAGCTGTCTGTAGTCTACGCAAAACTTTGTTGACCCATCCTTCTTCTTCACGAGTACCACTGGGGGTGCCCATGGGCTACTTGAAGGTTCAATCACGCCTTCTCTCTTCATATACGTAATTATTTGTTCGGCTTCTTCTCTTTTCGCCAGATGAAGTCTGCGTGGATGTTGTCGTATCGGCCGAGCGTCTCCGGTAATAATTTTATGTTTCACCACGTTAGTTTTTCCTTTGGAGCCACTCTGCAGCGCGAACACATCTTGATACTCTTGGATCAACACTTTAACTTTAGCCAGCTGGTCTTGGCTGAGGTTTTCGCACTTGCTGGTAAGAATGTCCAATAGATGTTGTGGACACTTCTTCGGCGACGTATCTTCGTTCAATTTCACGCATCTCACAATTTGTGATACTGGCGTGCATTGGCCTACTACGGTCTTCTTTTTCAACGTTACAGGATCTGAGTTGATATTTAAGATCCTTACTGGCATCGTGTTCTTCACTCGTACTAAAGTTCTGCCAACGAATAGTCCCTTTTCAACTAAGCCGCCCTCCATTGGTTCATTCGCGCGTATGTAGCCTTCCCGGAGACTTCCATCTAGGCGTGCCATCACCACACTTTCAGTCCTTGCAGGCAGAGTCACGTCTTCACTCAATAAGACTCGCACGGCTGCTTTCTCTGACGAATGAAAAGGAATTTCTTCGTTGTCGATCTTCAGGACATCGTTCTTCATATCCAAATGGAACCCATACTTTTTTATCACGTCCATTCCCAGGATAATTTATTCCGTGATGTCGGCTACCAGTACTTGATGGTCGAGTACTCTATTTCCCAAACCAATGGTTACTTTGACTTGTCCGTGAGTAGGTATTTCGTCGCCCGTCGCCGTTCGAAGTCGTACCGTTACTGGACGCTTTTCCCATTGATCTTGCCCTCGAGATAAATGCTATGCAATTGCTCCCTAGGCGATGCCATTTGGATTGTAATCTCCGGAGTCTGACTAGATGAGATTACTTTTTGTCTCTTTTGCTTGCCTCGTTCCAAATTTTCGAGCGCTTTTCTTGTCCTCTTCTTAGGTTTAGTACGATGCCGTCGTACATGGCCTATTTCGTTGCAGTTCAAAGTTGTCACTCCTCTTTCCCGAAGTATTCGTCGCACCATCTCGTTGCGATGCTTGTTTTGCTGCTTCAAACTCCTAAGCATGCACCAAAGCGTCATCCAACGTCTTCGGTCGCGTTAACCGGAGAGTCTACTGAATTTCGTTGTCTCGGAGGCCGTCTACAAAGGTTTGAATAGCCTACTGCTCCAAGAAAGTATCTGGTGCTGTAGGATACGCAAGACGTGTTAATCTGGCGATGTCAGCCTCAAACTCTTGAAGACTTTCAGCAGCTTTTTGAACCCGAGTTTTAATTTGAGCTTGATATCTCCATATCTCATTTCTAAACGTAAAATTAAAAGTTCGTAATTTTCTTGCAGATGGTCCGGAACAGTTTGTAAAATTCCAAGCGCTTCTCCACGTAAGGACACTATTAAAGACGTCGCTTTTTGCTTGTTGCTCCAACCATTAGCAGTAGCTGCGACTTCAAACTGCTTGTAGTAGGTTGACCATGGAACTTTACCATCAAAATTCGGTGGTACAACTTTGAACTTGTGAGTGTTTTCGTCTTGATGGTCCATTATTAAATCTTCACTCGTGGCGTTTCCTTTACCGTGACAATTCATTTGGTTTATTCTTTCTTCAAGCAGTTTTATTTTGTCTTCTAATTTGTCCTCTATTGCTTCTTTTTTCTCATTCACAGATTCGCAAATTTCTTCTTTTAAGTTTAACATGTCTGCTTGGGTTTCCTCTTGCACAATTTTAGTTTGATTTTTTATGCTCGTTCGTATTTCTTCTTTCAAACTTCTAGAATTTTCCAACAACTTTTCTTCCATTTTTCTAGAATTTTCTTCCATTTTCTGAGAATGTTCGGAGAGTTTTTCTTCCATTTTTCTTGAATTTTCTTCCATATTTTTATTCCTTGATTCTAGAAATTTGAATAGCTTTGCATCTATTTTAACTGCTTGCAAACGCGTCACCGACATGAATTTAACCACGAATAATAATTTAAAACAAAATTTAATAACACTAAATTTTAATAAAGCCCAACACTGGTTTAACGAAACGAACAGCCAAGATTAAATGCTATAAACAAACACTCGAACTAAAGTTTTAATTCTTTACGCAAAACAATTACGTGAGCGATATTACTTAATGATATTTACACTAAAAATTGCGAACAGCTTTATCTATTTACACGGTTTCCACGGGTTTTAAACCGGACACCTGATACCAATTTGTAACGAATTTTATTATTAAAACTAATTTATTTCAACGACTAAAAATATGTTTTACTTATACTAGAAATATGTACACTTGTAAATTAACCAAACTAATGAAATCTAATAATATTTAATAAAAACAATTACACTAATTAAGATAAGATAAAGTCCGCGGATAGCTTCACACACTTGTTTACACTAAAATCACGTACAAGATTATTCTCTGTATATTTATGTACACACACGTGCTAACGACTTATTTATTTCAACTTGAATAATCTTCTTAACACTGCTGTATTCGCATTACGGCAATAACTGACCTACGATTTGTTTCTTAGGTATTTATACACATCTGGAAATCCTTCTCGAGTGTTCCCTATCTTTCGGTATATCTTTTAGAAGATGGATAACAACTTCCAGAAGGCTCTTGAATTTGCAGATAACTTCTCGAACGTTTCAATATACTAATGTGTGTCACATCGTTAAAATTATATTTTTTTGAAGCGAAACTTTTTTAGCTACGGTAAATCTAAAATTTTGGTAAGTTGCACCGTAATGAAAAAGATTTACATTTCTAACGTTTATATTGACATTAACTTTAATTTCGATATCCACGTGTTTATAAAGCGTTGTTTTAAATTTTTTTTATATTTATAATTAATTTATTGGATAAGTGAAATCATCATTATCAATATAAAGTAAATGTTCAGTTTAAAATGGCAAAGTACTAAGAACATTTTACTTTTCCGTCAATAAATAAAAATAAAATAAAGTAATTAGCAAAGAAGTTTCACTTTTTCTGTCAAGTAAGCGGGGCTCACTCGTTTAAATTTTTTTCTACTATATAACAAGGCGCTTATTCCAAAACTTTTCCGTGAAAGTACTATCTAGCAATTCTCAATTTTTTGTTTAAAAAGTTATCGTATATGTTAGGTAAGTGGTACATACAGGATCTTTCTGAATATATCAAAAAACTATTTTGAAAAAAAAAATTAGTTCTGTTTTTGAAAAGATATAGAGTTGGGCCTGACAGAAAAATATATGCAAAAAGTCTCTTCACGATTTTACAAATATTTTGAAAAATTAATTTTTTTGGCTGTTACTACTATAGTAGTAATTAAAGACAACGAGTATATTTTAATTAGCAATGTAAAATTACTTACATGTTCTAAATTATATAAAAAGCGGCGACGTTAGCGAAGATGGTGAGAACATTCTGTTACAAGTTTAATTAAAACAACTTTGTCATTAGCTAGCATTTTTTAATTGAAAGTTGTGTTGAGGAAATAGATTGTAATAAATGACTTTTAAATAATTATAATAACAATGGAAGTTAACAGTATTTAATGATCGAAATAAAAGTAAATGGTATTAGAAATAACAATTAATTTAACAAGCAAGATTAATTTACACGTGTGTTATAAAGTTGGCTTTCATTTAATTATTTTTATACCGACGTAAATAATTTAAAATTTAAAGTACGCAAGTAAAGATTTTTAGTCAACTTAAAACAGCGTTCATTAACAGTGCAAATGTATGTAACTGAACAATTGATTGAAGATGATCGATGTGTGTCGGGGTAATTAATCACTATATGTATGGACACGCAATTGTAAATGATACTGTGTAGGTAATGCATCTTTTATTCTACCAGTTACAGAAACTTTGTTCGCTCAAGTGTTTTGAGAGAGTATCGTTGTTTAGTTAGTTTTTGTTTTTACAACTCAAACTAAAAGATGTCTACTGCAAAGTAAGACGAAACGTTGAGCGGTCCGAGCCTGGCAGGCAAATGAGTATAGAAAGTACAGCTAAAAGTAATTTAATGGAAATCGATTTTTGACACGGTCGTTCCGCGCTGGAGCAGCATTTGTCATCAGCTTCAAGCGTTGTTTTTTATATAAACTGCATAGTCTTGACCATATTTTTTATTTACACAATTGAAAAAATCAGTAATTTGAATTAGCTAAAAATAAATTCCTAATTTTTTTTTACATATACGTTAATTTCACATAGGTACCGAGACACTGTGTGGTAAAGATTTGATGCGCATGTCAAAAAATGAATACTAATCTTGCTATTATAACGAATTTTTTACATATACGAAACTTTTACTTACCTTAAATATTGATTAATAAAATGGTTTTTTCTGGGCAAAAACCTCGCAGTTTAAACGTGAATATTGGCATTGTACAAGCATTTTTGAATAAACCTCGTATAAAAAATTATTTTTAACGTTTTTATTACTGAAATCAAGTCAAAATTACTGTTTTTAAGCTTTGTCTAAATATTTTGATTGTTTTTGTTTGACGTTCTGCTGCTGTAGTCACGTCCAGAACTCAAAACCAAATTATCCTGATGATGGTTTTTATGATGAATTTATATTTAGGTATAAGAGACCTGCATGTATTTTTTAAATTTTGTTTAAATATTGTTTTTTTGTATTTAATACATTTCGTGCCGCCCTTGAAATACTACGATATTCCCGGATTGCACTCAGACGCAAACGTACAAATAGGTGATTCTTTATACAGCGATGTGTCAATACACTTAACGATTTGTAAAAAAAGTGTCTTTGCTTTACAGTATGAACACGTCTTGAGAATCAGAAAGTAGAGTTTGAGCTTCGCGGCATTACATGAAATTATTTTTGTTTCTATTACTTATAGAAACTCAAGAGTTTTAATTAAAACGTTATTATTTGTAAACAAGAAAGTGATTATTTGTTTTTTTTTAATTTCTGAATACGGTTGCTCAATTAAGGAGTTTAATTACATTAAAAAATTTTTGTTTTAAAACTAACAACAATTGAGCTTTCTTTTCTGGTTTTATAGGTATGGGTTACTAAATAAATAAAACTATCGAGTTATTGTCATAATATATTGACTACAATAATTAACACAGGTTACAACGCAATGTCAAAAGCACAGAGCATATTGTATTTTATAGCAAGCAGCTATACCAGAATATTGACTTAATGCATTGACTAAAGGTATAAGCCAAGGAACACACAGGTGACTAATAATTTACCTATTCAAAGCATTCTTCTTTGGTTCACGTATAATAAAATTAAAACAATTTTACTATTAAAATAGTTTTTTTCCGTAAAGATATGATTCAAGAAATATGTAGTTTTAAGTAAGTATATATTGTATATATGTATTATTGTCACGATATTGTCGCAATATATTAATAATTTAACATCACATCATTTAATAAAAGATATGAAATATGTAGATAACACGAGATGATTCCAGTTGATATTTCCTACGCCATATTTCCAATATAAAATGTCCACTTACGAAGGACGTTCAAATTCAAAATATAAACTTTATTTTTTGAAACAGTCAATAAGCAATTTTCACAACACAATGGTCAAACACGACCAATTCAGCAAAGGTATATACAAAATATTTTAGTAAAAGCGATGGTATAAAAATGTTTGGAAGAATTTTATTATCAATAAAGTTTCATTTAAATTCGAACCTTCCTTGTAGTATTAATTTAGTGATTGCCCACATGTCGCAAGTTGACATGCGTTACGTTTAATCGAAATTTTTCTTCGGACAAACGCAACACAAGTCTGCGCACACTATACACTAGATAACATCTTTATAAATCTATAGAAAACTATTGTTTTTTTATCTAATTCAATTATATCTAAGGGTATAAAATATATTTAAAGCATTGCAGAAGTCTCTAAAGTCAAAATTTATTGTCATATTCAAAAAAAGGATCAAACTTTAGAGACAGCTGTATACAATACGATACAGCAGTATAAACTGATCACATGTAGAGGCGGATCGCTCGAACACTAGGTGAATTGTCACAAGATATCACTAGAGGACCATTCTAATGTTACATATTGTGCGTAGCTAGATTGTATCGCTATACCACAAACGCAGTATCAGCGTCATACTTGTACAAGCAAAACATACACAGTAACTTAACATATTGTACCATGTATAATTTGTACCATGTAAATGATGACATATAACAAACAATCAATTATTGTCAAAAAGTCATTACCGTTCCAGTGTAATATCCAAAGTTTAAAGCCCACTTAAAAATATTTTGATTTATAATTTTTTTTATAATAAACAATAATAAACATTTAGTTATTATATATAGTAGATGATATTGACTTGAGTGATAGTTAATCAGAGAATTGAGATATTTGTTGTAAAATCCAAGGAATATATTTAGGTACAAAAGCGTAGACTCCAGGTAAATGTGGATGAGCGCATTTTATTCCCCAACTGACAATACCACCCACAAACCATCGTTCAGGATCTTCTTTGTCTCGACACAATAGTGGGCCACCGGAGTCGCCCTAATTGACTTTTGATATACTTACAAGGTCTATTTTTTTAAGAAAACTTACCTGGCAAGCATCTTTTCCACCTTCTTTATACCCAGCACAAATCATACCTTCGGTTACGTTTAAATCGCGGTTTTCAAGCCATACGTTACATAAATCACGATTAAGTACAGGAACTTCAACTTCATTTATTTCCGGTTCGTATTCGGATACTAAGAACGCAAAATTTGATATCACAAATAAAACAAAAGTGTTAAAACTTACTACCAGTATCTTCTTTTTTGCCCCAACCTATAACAGTACAAACAGTACCTGGAGGAAGTTGTTTATCGGCAGATGGCAGACAAACGGGAAGCAAGTGCTC
The DNA here is from genome assembly GCA_035610365.1 of Aquatica leii. Classification (NCBI taxonomy): domain Eukaryota; kingdom Metazoa; phylum Arthropoda; class Insecta; order Coleoptera; family Lampyridae; genus Aquatica; species Aquatica leii. The sequence continues at coordinate 40,414,393 of CM069439.1, forward strand.
ATGAAACGTTACTCGAGACGCCAACTAAACACGTCAAAAGATGAAAAAATTGTATTATACATTAGATACGGTACCTGGAATAAAGCGACATCGTTATCGTGCGCTATCCCTAAATTGTACGTAGGATGCGGGACCACTCTTTTAACTTTCATTTTTTGACCATAGTAAGAATGCGCGTGTCTTCTAGTTATACCAAGTTGAATAGTCCAACCAGAAACATCCGAATGACTAAAAATATTATTTAATTTTTGGATAATATTTTTTAAAGTTGACGTACTTTCCAACACAATGTGAAGCTGTAAGAACCCATTGATCAGCGATAAGCACACCTGCACAATAAAATATTTCCTCGGGCCCACCTAAAAGCGCGGCTAAAAATGGCCAATCGCCCGGCTTTGATTTAGTTCCACCTACAATTCTTAAAGCTCGTCGTTCTGCGTACGATTTGCGAGTCTTGCCGCACACTAAAAAATTTTTCTATTATTTTTACAATCGTAATTAAATTTATTTTGCGGTTTAATTAAATTTTAGTAATATTTATAAACGTACTGTGGTTAGTACAAATTAAATCAACGGTAGGGTATGCTGTCCCGGTGCAAGATCCAAATTCTCTAAGCATGTTTTTTGGTCGTTTATTTTGATGCATTCTCCAAATAGCAATGGTTTCTTGGACAGGACGAGAAACGTTAATATCCTTTCCTTTCAGCAATCGACTTCCGTTGGAATTTCTGCGACGTAAATGTATATAATATTGAAAATGTTATTGAATAGACTTACAAGTATCCTAATAGCGAACAAATTGTTGTTGGAGACGTTGATTGATCCCAATGCGTAATACAAGCCGGTGTCCATTTTTGTAATTGCGGACGAAATATTTCTAATTGCCCTAATCCAATATCACCGTTTCTTTCACTCAATCGCACTAAAAATATTTTGTTTGCATTAAATAAATTTCTAAGTTTTGTTACTAACGGCAATTTCGCTCATCTTGCGCAAAAGGACAATCAATTTTGCCGTCACACATTTGATCTTGACCTACACATTTATCGTTTCCACAATGAATCATTCCTTTTTTACATTCGTTACAATTTAATTCGTCCGTTTGGTCTTTACAATCTACATGGCCGTCACATTGCCAGTCTTTTGGTATACATCTTTTAAAATCGCATTGAAAACCGACGGAACACACTTAAAAGTAACGTTGAATAAAATTACGTAAATTCGTAAATAACCGTTACCTGGTTTCTGTGCACGGATTTTAGCTTCTTTTACTTCATGATGACCAACGCAAATTTCTGGATCTGGCGACTCCGGAAATAAATAACATTCTAAATACTCGGGTAATGCTAGACCAAAAACATCTAAAAAGAACCCGCATCGTCTTTTCATTTCTGTTTGTTAATATATAAAGTATTAAATTCATTTATTTGATATTGTTGTTTATTTTACCTAAGCATAAACTTCGACAAGGACGAACGACAATTCCTCCTGTCCCACATTTAGGAACAAACACCGAACAAAGAAATAGCGCAGCTAGTTCGTAACACCGGACGTCTACTACTGCGTCATAAACCTCAAGTTCATGTTGAGCGTCCGGCTGGCCAAAATGACCCATGTAATTTGGAAATACCGTATAATTATAAGGTACTTTGTGCTGTTTACAAAATTCTACAATAACAGGCAAGCATATTCCAGGCGCGGGATTAGGAGGACTATTATCTTTTGTTGCGATACCGTATGTAATATTATTTGTCGTATTCACGATGTGTACAGCTGTAGGATTAGCTAAATTTATTAAAAAAATTAGTTATAGTTAATTTGGCAACAACATTATACCTTTAAAATATGCAGCCATACCACCTCCAATTACAATTAAAGCCACAGCATTCATAATAACTTGTGCAAAACGAAATTTTAATCGAACAGTTCCTACGTATGGATGGTTTGACGATCGTCTTAAATCACGAATAATCTATAATACGCGCGTAAGTTTAATCTTTAAACGAAAGTAAGAAAAGCTTACTCTATGGTGTAGAGACATGCTTGATCCATTATGAAACCTAACGATAGTTTGTAAACTAGCAGGCGTGGAAGCACTTTTAGTTAACGGAGAATTTGGATTTCCATCATTTCCATTTGTTTCGTTTGATTTTAAAGTAGTGTTAATTTTATTTGGCGTGCGAGGTGGTAAAAGAGGCGTTTCCATGGTTTTAGTAGTATAACTAGGGGACGAATTTTGACTAAAGCTGTCGCTAGATACGCTAGAATCTTGTCGAATACTATTTTTCGTGTTTTGTTGTTGAGAAGGAATTGTTTTAATTGTTGGCGTAGTAGAGATTTTGGAAATAGGTTTCGGAGTAGGTGGAGGAGGTCCAGCCGGTGCTGGTGGAATTTTTCTAAATTCGTGCATAAGGTTATTGTCAAATTGAAAGACGTAGTCGTTATTAGATTGATGTCCCATATCTTTTGTAACAACATTTTTACCGTGTTCTTGTTTTACTTTAAACGCGTTGTTAGTATTTAGTTTGTTTCCCAATCGACTTGCGGGACTTCTAGGTGGAGGAGTTGGCGGTGCTCCTCGAGCTCTTGGGGCCGCAGGTACGTTGCTTTGGATATTACCGATTGAAGTTGTAAGAGTGTTTGTAGATGTAGTCGAAAGGGATATACGTTTCGGTACTGCTGGAGGACGTGGTGTTTGGATAGGTGGAGGAATCTACGCGCCAAAATTTATTCGTATTTTAAGTTACACTATTAAAGTTGTACTTACGGGCATAATAACATCGCTCGTTGTAGAACAATTGTGAGCGGAATGTCTTCGAGCATATAAATTTGCGTTAATTGGTACAAGTGTAAGAGTAACTGGTGGAGCGGGAGAATCATCATTTAAAAAATTAAACATTACATTTTCCGTTCCCAAATTTCCCCATCTATCAAAGCGGCGTTTTTAAAAGAATAATAAGTAAAGTGCTTACCTTGGGCGAGCTTCGTTCGTCTCCAATTGAGTAATACTATGTCGATGTTGGCCACGCATTTTTCTTTAAAGTTGTTGCATTTTTTAAAATAATTTTTTTGGATGGTTGTACCTGCAACGCGTTTTGAAAATTTTATTTAGATGTTACTAACTTGTACGGTTACAAAATGCGACAATTTATTTTTAATATGTTTAAATAAAATTATTTCTAACTTTTGTAATAACAAATTTATTAAGCGGTCACTGACCTACGCCACACATGCAAACTCACCTGTAGCGGGATGCGCGTGTAATTCGCGTGGCGTAAGTGACTACGCGAAGACTACAGCGTGGTAGCATGTGTGTACTATATAAGATTGCTACCAATTCCGAGTCTGCGCTACTACCCGGCCGCGAGCCCCCACCCAGGGTACGCTCGATGCAGCACGGATATTCGTAGACGATGTAAGTTTACCTGTTCTCCAAAATGTTGATAGATGCTGGATTTTTTATGTAATAACACCTTTATATTTAAAAAACTCAAAGCCAAATTAACTCAGTTTCGCAAGTTTTCTTCTTGTAAAAAAAAAAGTTTTGTAAAATACTTTTACCGCCATTAAAAGCTTTTTAATCAAAGCATGATTACAAAACTAATAATAATTTTTTGGAAACTATTTGGCAATTAATTGTATTTAAAATCAATAATTTAGTAGTAAGTTATCTACACCCCAAATATTAGGCTGAAAAGACCAAACGTTTTCGTCTATCGAGCGTCTGGTCTCTGGCATTTGCATTAAAGAGAAAATTCAATTTTCCACGCTTCTCTTGCATACGAATTAGGGTAGTAAAACCCATTTGCACGGGGTGTTATTTATTTGTCAGTTATTTAAACAAAAACGTTTATGGGTAATCTTAAAAAATATTATTTATTTTTTGTTATCATAATTGTTAAATATTCACGAAAGTGTTATTTGTTTATCTATATTAAAAAAAATGAAAACATTGTACTTTTGCCTTTGTTAATATAGTACACTTTGTGGTTTAGGGACGCGTTATTTAGAAAACCGGTACATATATTTTAGATAATTTTAATGACAGATATATAATAAATAAATTAAGTTTATTTGCATGGAAAATTCAATAATTAGTACCAAGTTTTTGCATTACATGTTGCGCCTATGATGTTCTAACTCAACTAAATACTGTTTGCGAGAAGTAGATTTATCGAGAAAATAGGCAATCGACTCAATTTCCTGTTCACATATATTCCATCTTTTCTCGCAAAAAACTTGTAGTGGCATGCGCTGTGTAGAAGATGTTATAGTTTTTAAATTAAATAAATCGGTATTGTAAAATTGGTTTTAAAGTAATATTGCATTTTATGCTGTTTTTTAAAAAAAGTTTTGTAGTTTTTAGTTTTAATACACAATATAGATTTGATTCTTTTGTTTATTAATAACTGATTTCGCGAAACTGCGTTAGTTATCATGTGAACAGTTCTGTGTTCTAACATAGCGTTAAAATTTATAACGATGCGTTAATTCTATTTTGAAAATTTATAAAAGTGACAACGGACACATCCCGTGTGTAAAACTGTTTGTAAGTCGAGCTTTCGTCACACTTCACAGTGCACATCTTCAGTGTAAATTAAGATGAGAATGTGGTTGACAGTGAGCCGAAAAGATTCTTTCTTAAATATTGCTTAGATATGAAATCCAAATTTTTTGAATTAATAAAAAATGGTCTACAAAATTCGTGTAACCAGGTAACACTAGCAAGGTAATTTGATGGCTTTGCTCTTTCGTGTGAATCCATACATCTTCAAATTGGTTTGAGAAAACCACAACGTTCGTCGTTTTTTATATTGATTGTTTCTATTGTAGAATTCTATTTAAAAGGTTTACTTTGTTTTAAAAAAATAACTTAAACTGTTTTTTTGTAAAATGCAAATAGTACAGTGTACAGAAAATATAAAAATAAATACGCAGTAGAAATGCGTTTTTATCACAGTATGCACATCTTACTGTTTTTTTTTTAAATACATGATTGTGTATCAACACACATTTTTTTAAATTTTATTTTTGGATTTCGGGTAACATTGGATACAACACCATGAAATGTTTCATATGTGGTAAAATTAATGTTTTAGGCTATATTTACCAAGAAGATCACGAATGACTATCTATAAAACGTAACAATCACAGACTGGTATAAATTTCTTGTTTCTGGATCGACGTCATCACGATGATATGTACTCGAAAGAAGAAGCACATTATTTTTTTGATGTTTTCAATGTGTGTTTTTTTTAAATAAAAATAACGTATGTTACTCTCGTCTGACTCTTATGTAACGCTCGGCCTGCGACCTCAAGCCGCATTAACGTTTGTTATGCTATGCTTCACTTTCGACACTCGTTACAGAAATTACTATTACAGCATCGCACAATTATTTTATGTCATTTATTTTGTTGCGAAAGTATACATTGTGTAAAATTGCACTTGTTTCTCAGTTTGCTAGCATTTCATTAATGACCAAAAATTCTGAGAGACGTCATCTTTTGCTGTTAGACAAAAAGTTCAAAGCCGGTTTGGATTATAGCTAACGTATTTGTTCTTTTCCTAATGGTAAATTTTTCCGAAGACATCGTGAGGCGAATATGTAACCCGTCGGTTATCAAAAGGTTTTCCGCATTTATTCTGTAGTACTAAATATTCCAGATTTCTTAATCGAACCGGAATCTCTTTCTTTAGTTAACTTTTGACTTTCAAAGTATGGTACATTTTATTTTACGTTTGAATGATAAAAATAAACAGGGAAAAGTACAAAACATGTATATGCAAAATGTAGAGAAATGAAAATGATAAACTAATTGAGGATATTATTGAGGTTAACACCTTTCCACAATTAATGATATTTATAGATTACATTTAGTAAAGTATTTGTTTAAATCAGTACCGTAACTTAAAACAATAAATTTTTATATTTGGATTATAATATTGAAACGTTCTCGATGTGTCACGAGTGAAGATTTTGATGGAAAAACTCATTGGTTAACATACTACAAGCAGGTGGTTCCTGACCACCTCTAAGGAAATTACGAGTTCTAAATTTTTTTTTACAAAAGAGATATAAAGATGATCATTTTCAACACGTGTACCAAGCCCAAATAAAATGTATTTAGAAAACTGCAGAAAGTCTTCAAGATTTAGAGAATGAAATCGCCAGATTGACACGGCTTGCGTAGCCTACAGCATCAGATACTTTCTTGGAGCAGTTGGCTATTCAACACTTAGTAGACGGCCTTCAAGACAGCGAAAGGGTTAGCTGAACCTAAGGCGTTGGATGACGCTTTAGTGCACGCATTGTAGTTTAAAGCAGCAAAACAAGCATCGCATCGAGACGGTCATAAACTCCGCCGTGCTGCGGAAGTACCCGCGCAGACACTAGAAAGCATTGAGGAGATAGCGCGATAAATACTCGGAGAAAGAGGAGTGACGACTTTGAACTGTAGTGAAATAGGCCACCTACGACACCGCACTAAACTTAAGATGAAGACAAGAAGAGAGCTCGAAAACTTGGAACGAGTTGACTAAAAGAGACAATAGTTAATCTCATCTAGTCATGTATCAGAGATCACGATTCAAATGGAATTGCTTATGGAGCAATTGCATAGCATTTATCTCAACGGCAAGATCAATGAACGAAGTGTTCAGTTACTGGACGAAGACCATCAATCGTCGTGATATATTGCTGGAAAATGAGAAGACATCACCAGTGCGACTTCAAACGGCGACGGGCAAAGAAATACCTACTCACGGACAAGCAAAAGTCACTATTGGTATAGGAGATGGAGTACTCGATCACCAAGTACTGGCAGTCGACATCACGGAAGAAGTTATCTTGGGAACAGACGTTATGAAGAACGATGTCCTAAAGATCGATGGTAAAGTAATCTTTTTTATTTGTGAAAGAAGGTAGCCGTGCTAGTCTTATTGAGTGAAGACGTGACTCTGCCTGGAAAGACTGAAAGTGTGGTACTGACATGCCTGGATGAAAATTTCCGGGAAGGCTACATTTGCGCTATTGAACCAATGGAGGGTGACTTGGTTAAAACTGGTTTACTAGTACTAGTGAAAAACAAGATGCCAGGATCTTGAATGTCTACTCAGATCCAGTGATGTTAAAAAAGAAGATCGTGGTAGGCAAATGCATGCCAGTATCTCAAATTATGAGATGCGTGAAGTCTAGTGAAGATACGTCGCCGCAGAACTGCCCGCAACATATATTGGGTATTCTTATCTTCAAATGCCAAAACCTCAGCCAAGACCAGCTGGTTAAAGTTAAAGTGTTGATCCAGCAGCATCAAGATGTGTTCGCGCTGGAGAGTGGTTCCAAAGGAATAACTAACGTGAAGCATAAAATTAATACCGTAGACTTTCGGTCGATACGACAACATCCACGCCGACTTCCTTTGGCGAAAAGAGAAGAAACCGAACAAATAATTACGGATATGGAGAGAGAAGGTGTGATTGAACCTTCAAATAGCCTATGGGCGTCCCCAGTGGTACTCATAAAAAAGTAAGATGGATCAACGAGGTTTTGCGTAGTAGACGTTACCAAAAAAGACAGCAACTGTTTACCGAGATTTGACGATATGTTACACATCCTGTCAGGATCCCATTGGTTTTCCACGTTGGATTTAAAGGGTGGTTATTGGCAGGTAAAATTACAACCCAAGTATTGTGAAAAAACAGCTTTTACGATTGGATCTAGTTTATGGTAGTTTATTTTGACGCCCTTTGGCTTGTGTATAGCTCCTGAAATGTTTGGGTGTTTGATGAAGATCATCTTGCGAGGGCTGTCTTGGAAGACATGCTTGGTTTATTTGAAGAACATCTGAACGGCTTGAAAGATGTGTTCCAACGACTACGTGGAGTAAATCTAAAACTGAGCCCAAAGAAGTGCCACGTACTTAAGAAGGAACCTTGGGCACGTTTTATCTAGTAATTGAATAAAGGCTGACTCAGACAAAGTCCGAGCAGTGCAAGCTTGGCCAACACCGATCGAAAAGCATCAAGTTAGCTGTTTTCTTGGGTTGTCCACCTATTATAGACGATTTGTACCTAGATTTGCCAACATTGCCAAACCTTTGACAAAATTGACCAAAGAAAGAGTAAAACTTAGACGGAATCAAGACTGCGAAAACGCTTTTCAACAACTAAAACAGGCCCTAGTCATTTTGCCGATTTTAAGTTATCCAACAGAAGATGGAAAGTTTGTTTTTGATACTGTTGCAAGTAATTTGGCTATAGGTGTACTCCTTTCGGTAAAGTTTTTTCCAGGCCAGAAAGAAATTATTGCGTGACTAGGACAGTCTGTTATCAGTTGTCAAGTCCACAGAGCACTTCTACATATATTTGTATGGGCGAAAATTTTTACTAAGGACGGACCACACCGCTTTGAAATGGCTATTGCAGAAAAGTGGCAAGGTGGATCGAGAGACTTTAGGAGTATAACTACGACACAGAACACCGTGCTGGAAGTAGTAATCGGAACGCTGATGCTTTGTCCAGAAGACCATGACCGGCAGACTTTGGTCACTTTTCGCGACTTAAAGAAAAGATTGAATGTCTACAAAGAACTGCTATGGTTGATGACGAGTGGCAACCTGAGCAGTTGCGTCGCTAACAAGAAAACGATCCTTACATAAGAATACTCCTGAACTGGAAGGCAATTAGAAAGACATTAGGGAAAGTTTCAGAAAGATTTTAATGGGTGAACTGCACAGAGGACATCATGGAATGGTGTCGCAAGTGCACGGTCTGCGCATCAGGAAATGGTCCAGGAAAAAGTGCAAAGCACCGATGAAACAGTATAACGTGGGAAGCTTTACAGAGAGAGAGAGAGAGCAATTAACATCTTAGGCCGTACCCAGAATCTGATTTTGGAAACAAATACATCCTGGTAGTGATGTATTATTTTACGAAATGGACGGAAGCTTATGCCATTTCCAAGTAAGAAGCAGCTACAGTGGCAGACGTATTAGTGAAAAAGTTTTTCTGTTGGTTTAAAGTTCCGTTGGATTACATTCCGACCAAGGCCGCAACTTTGAGTCTGCGCTGTTTCAAGAAGTTTACCGACGGCTGGGAATTAAGAGAACTAGGACGACGCTTTCTATCCTCAATCTGATGGCATGGTTGAACGGATGAATTGAACAATGAGAAAGTACTTAGCCAAAGTAATATCCGAACACCAAAAATACTGGGATTAGCACTTGCACCTTTTCCTAATGGCATATTGATCATCTGTTCACGAAAGCACATATCAAACACCATCTTATGTAATGCTCGGTCGCAAAATACTATTGCTATGCGACTTCCAGTTTACACTAAGTCCAGAAAAAGTTGCTGGAGAAGCCTACGTCAGCAAGCTGACGAAGAGGCTAGACGAAGTACATGAGTCGGTCCGTATAAACACACAAATTGCCAGCTACAGAATGAAGACCAGATATAACTTCAAGGCACAAAACGGTGAGTTTCAACCTGGCAACATGGTGTGGTTGTATAATCCTCAAAGAAGACATGGTTTGTCGCCGAAGCTGCAGAGGCAATGGGAAGGTCATTATGAAGTCGTGCAGTGTATTAATGATGTCATACATCGCATCTGAAAACCACCAATAGGCAAGCCAAAAGTGGTAGACATTGATCATCTAGTACCGTTTGCGATAACAAGCTCAGGTCCGAACTAGGATAATCACAAGCTAAAACAGAAATCAAAACTATGGAATAGTTTATGAGCATGTACGGGGATTCTGGAAAGGGCAGGTTTGGAGATACAACCGAGGAAAAACAAGACTTGTTTCAAACAAGAAAAGATTACGCCATCGCACGTGCGTGAGCGAGGATCTTGAAATATTTAGTTTGGACGGTTAGATGAACTGCGTAGACAGTAACCGGCGGTCGGAGAGGTTTTAAAACTACGTGATAAACCAACGCTTTATTTTCTATCTAGTCATCAAGAAGTACTCACATGCTAAACCGTTATACGAAAATCTGTGCCAAGCATTATAGAATCTCAAGAAACAAATGTAATTCCACAATATCAAGAAATTGGCAGTACCCAAGCTTGATTGTGGCTTAGATTAACTGAATTGGAGGACAGCTTGAAATATGTTGGAGGTCGTCTTTCGAGGAACAGACGTAGAATATCGGGTCAGCAAAAGTCTATTAACAGTTACTTTATGCTCAAGCTATTGCTACGATCCTTTCTACTGGGATAGAACAGTTTTAAGAAGAGCTGCCCGTTTTTGAAGTAATTGTCAACTTCGAGACAATAACCGAAGGATGTGGAACATTCTCGACCCAGATAACAGAAATATATAAAAAGTATTCAAAGGAAGCTGAAGTCAGTTTTTCGAATAAAGTCTGAAGAAATGTTAAAAAGACTTTGTCGGTTTAAATAAATAAGTGCTTAACATGTGTACTAAGATAATTAAATAAAGTGCACGTGCACAATGTCTATTTCACTCTCCTATATTAGGAGACGATTTGCGAGGCCCGCCTAGAATATTGATGGTTGGGGTCTTTATATATATGGCCTAATTCAGTATTGTCATTAATAAACTTAAATTATAGTCAATAAATTTGTGATTTTATACTTGTTTGTTCATTTTATACACTAATCGTCGTTGGTTAGTTTTAGAAATTCTACTTAGATTAGGTGCAACGCTGTTTTTATTTTCAAGCGCGATGCATTTTATCAATGTTTAACACTAGCACGTAGAAAACATTTCTTCGAATTATCTAATTTTAAATTTATCAACCGCTCATTTATTTGTTTAAAACATTTACAAGAATTATACGGTCTTTTTTTCAAAAGTACCTGGAATCTACTTGACGACGGGGGATTATGGATTTCATATTTTTGATTGGATGTTTTTTGTGTTTTTTCTGTTTCATTACATGAAATAAGTTGTAATACTTAGCAACGTTGGCATATACTTTGAATAAATATAATTATATTTATAATTATATAAATTTTTGTTTTTTCGCGTCTTATCATTGAATAATAAATGTAAGAAGAAATGCAACTTAAGGGGCGATATCGTATCGACTGCTTGGATCGAGATATAGAGGTCGCCACGTTCGTATTGGATCGAGATTTTTCAGTTCTTGCGTATCTGTCGACTTGTAAACTTCGGAATTGAATTGAAAGTTTTTCTTGGGTTAACATTGCGATACGATTTTTGAAATTCTGGTAGTAGTAATGTTTGTTTGAACTTTTGTTTAGTTTAAGTGTAAATATATTATTGATTTATTTTTAAAATGGGAAAAGTTACAGATCACGGTTGTGTTTATATTAATTGTGAAAATAATAATACCGAAAACAAAGGTACTAGTTTTCTTAAGTTTTTTATTAGTGATAAAGTGCGTGCTAAAGAATGTTAGAAAAACTGTGGAAATATAAACATTGCCACAATGGACTTGGAAGATTTAAAACAAAAGAAGATTTGTGAGAAGCATCTTCGGAGATAATGTATAACAACAAAAGGAAATTTTAAACACACTGCAGTTCTTGTTCTACACCTTCAATCAGGTAAATATTTTTAAATTTTTTTTCTACCAAACGTTTAAAAATGGTTTAAATTAGCATCGGAGAATCTCCTTGTCCGGATTCTTATTCTTCTTGTTGCACTTAATTGTACAATAACTTAAAATAATTACTGTAAATCAGTAGCTGAGATCGCTATTATTTTCTACGATCAATGATCGCAATCATGGTATTTAGAATTAATTAGTAATCGACTGTTGCTAAAAAGTCGCTCGTGTAAAGTTAGTCATAAATCTAGCCATAAACATTCGATTTTCGTTTTCCGGGATACAATAACGTTTGGAGTATTGAAAATCAACATATCTAAGTATTTTTAGTATTGTTTCTAAACAATAAGTTAATTAAAATTTGTTCATATTTAGATTTAAAAATATTTACAAAAATTCACAGAAAATAGATACTACTGTGATGTTTTTTTTCGACATGACGTGCTATTTGAATTCTGATGCAAACTTACGAACAAATAGTTTAAAGCATTAATAAACAACATATTAAAAAATAAGTTCGTTCTTTCGTAAATTAAATGTTTCTATTTGAAATTGACCCTGAAAAGATTGTTGAGTAATTAGTAATAACTCGTGTTGATATTTGTCTCAAACAAGATTTATGTATTAAAAATAAATTTGCAATTCTTTTCAAATACGTATTGTCATTTGTAGTTAATGCTTATTGTTTTTAACTTCCTGTGTTTTTATGATTTACCTTGTTGTTTATATAAAGCTAGGTTTTTCCCTAAATGCTGAATGTGTGACACAAATTTTACAAACGTTCTTTCCTAGAAGAGTTTTCTAATTCTCTTTGAAAAGAATGCATTGTTAAATTTCTGTAAACAAAAAATATAATTCAATGTTTAAATTCGTGTTACTTTTTTATTAAAAATCTGTATGTGGTTTAAAATTCTTACGAGTAAAAGAGCAAAGGGGTTATTTACCTACAAAATTTTACGATTTTCCGTGAACTACCTGCATACTTAAAGTTTATTATACATTTATTAAAGTAAATATTATAGTGTTATATTAGTCTTATTTGTTTATGCGACAATTAAAAGTATTAATTTCTTTTCCACAACCGCAATTGTTATTTTATAAGCAATCAATGATTGCGATCGTTATTGTACAGACGCTCGATATCGCGATCATTATTTTGCATAATGATCGATTCATCGTAATTGCATAATCGCTCTGGCCATTGCTTTAAATGTTTTTGTTGATGTTGGCATGTCGAATAAAAATATCGTTTTTGTAAATGTTAGGGCCGCATTTCTGTAGCACCTTGTCTAATAAATACTTAATTTTTTAAAAATAAAAAATTATAAACAAAATTCTTTTATGTTTATTTTAGCACGCTAAAAGCACTTCAATACAAATCCAACAATACATAAAATATTTTTACAATTGTTTAAAAAAATCGCAAAAATTTTGAAAATACTAATACTAATTGCATTTTCAAAACTTTATTTTTAAAATACTAACAACTTAATTTTTTACTTTTTGGGCTTATTTAGTATAATTTTTACAGAAGCTGTAATTGTTGATATGAACATCAACCTAAGATACTCAAATGTAGTAGTTTCTCAAACATATGGAAGAAAACGGCGATTGTTATTTATTGATGACGATCGTGAAGACGAATAAATTTATTCTTTCTACAGCTCCAGTTCAGTAAACGAAGGTATAAGTAGACAAGCAATAATACGTAATTTTTTTAATATATGTTTTATAGTTGAAGATACGTCTTATAATATTTTGAAGATATCGGAACGACCACAGTGTGTTCTCAAATTCGTCAAGCTGTTAAGTTTTGACTAAACTACGCAACATAGTGATACAAATGGATTCTCCGTCAAAAATCCTTTTAAAGGATTAATTGGTCAATTATTCTTTCAGAAATTTAACATTAATTTTAATTTAAAATTATTTAAATTACCAGTCCACTAATAACAAATTCGTTTACATATGTTTCGAGCTTTAAAATAATGATGCTGATCTTCAGAAAATCTACAAAAAATGTTTACAACTTTTTTAAATACAAAAAATGTCATATCTTTTCCAAAATATTATTTTTTGTAAGAAAATTTGGTGTTCAGAAATATATTTACTTTCTAAATTGTTTAAGAAGATTTCAGTAAAAATAAGTGATAAATTTGATAATCAATTTTTGAACAAAATCTAGGTCTTTCAATGGGTTCTCCTTTATCACTTTTCTCAATTTTTAAGAAATTAAGTAAAGGTAACGATTTCAAGATTTCTTTTTCTAATGAAATGTTTATTTAATTTTTAAGCTACTTAAAGGTAGTAAAAATAAAGCTATTTAAGCTGTATAGTTGTTTCTGAAAGGTGGTTTACAGTTCCTTTAGAGCTTCTTTAAAACTTTGCTAGTACCACAAAGAGCTGTATAAGCCCGATTTTAATGCATTAAAGGAGCTACCTAACAGCAACATAACTGAGAAATTTTTAGCTACTTAAACGCTTCATGCAGGTTTTAGTTTTTTCACAAACCACTTAAAAGTGTTCTAAAGAGTAACTTTAAAAGCTAAAGTAGTTATAAAAAAGCCGGTTTTAGCTGCAATTTGCCCACTGGGAAATTCTTCAATTACTACAGTTCATTTATATTAAAATATCAAATAATTTTTTGTTGAACTAGCAAACCAATTTCAATTACGATTTTAAACTTAAATTTTTTATATTTGTTTCTAAATTGCACCATCTTCCTTTTTAAAATAATTAACATTTAACATTTTGTAAAACTTACATTTTTTAATTATCTAGTTACAAATTTTTAGATTTGAGATTGTTCGAAAAAATGTAAGTTAAAAAACTTTTTGTAATCTTAACTTTTTATAAGTTTTATAATTTATTATTAGTGGATTGGTAATTTGAATAATTTTAAAAATTGACGAATAATAACAATAAATCCCCATAACAATTTTCTTTTAATTTAATTTCCATTGTTTTAGTTATTTCTGTTTTCGATTTATATTTTACAAAAATAAATAAATATTTGAATATACATATTTTTTTGTTTTCTTAAATATAAAGCATGATATTGTTTAAGTTTATTTGACATTGACTTGTGTCGTAACAATACAAGCTATTGTTTATGATATTAACCTGTTTTGAACAGGTAAACGGTAAAGTAAACACAAATATAACAAAAGGTTCTAACTGGTACTTCATAAGAAATAAGTAAGTTCGCAAAATAGAAACCACGATTTTGCAGATGGCAGCAGGTATTAGTTTATTAGTTTATGAAAAGAGGGGGTACAGACGGGTAAAAAAAAGAGAAACAAGAGAGATAAAACTACAGTACGATTTTTAACACACTAGTTGCGCCTCTTCTTAAATTATTACTCAATGGTCTTATTGAATGAAAGAAATAATATAATCTAATGGAATACGTTAGTACATTCTAATATTTTGTGATGTTATTGCTGAATACATTTATTCGTTGAAAAATAATACACAAACTAAAATTTGATAGTTTAATATACATGCATAAAACAAACGTGATTAAAACGTAAACGCTTAAAAATTGCGCATTTAAAAAGTAGACAATTTTTTGTCATTTACAGTATTGGTTAAAAAAATCAAAATATTTAATAATAAGTTTTGTTTTATCATAATAGCACACAAACCCAATCTTCGTTTGCCTCAATACTTATTTTGAGAAAATTGCTACCACATGTACCGTTTAGTTTTTCTTTGGCTCCATTAGATGCTTTTTTATTTCCACAATTGAAAGAACACTTAAAAGGGATTCACAGAGAATTGAATTTGAATGCAAGACGTGTTGTTAACTTTTAGGTACATAAAGTGTATTTTATATTATAGTTTTATGGATAAATAATTTGGATTTTACAAAAAAATATGTGATGTACTGCAGGAATTAATACAAAAAAGATTTTTATTTTACGTTAATTTGGATTCGCGTTAAATCAAAATAGATTATTGTAAATAAAAACTTTAATTCAAGTTAAAATGTTTAGCAGAATAATTATACATTTTGTAGATTTCATAATTAATATATTTGTTAAAAAATGTAAAATTAGTTCAAACGCGCTATTGTGTAAAGTCAACAATGGCCTAAGTATATTAAGTAATGGAGTTCTTTCAAGATAAGAGACTATTAGGAAAATTAAAAAAAGTTAACAAATTTTGCATTCCTTTGTCTTTTTTTCGGTAATACACATTACCAAATGCTTTGCTGCTTAAGTAGTAATTAACTTTTAAACAATTGAGATTAAAAAAATCTAGGGATTCTAAATTTTAATGCACATTTAGAATTTAATATAAACGTTTGAAACTTGACTTATTATTGCATACTTAGTGTCGTGCTAATAACTTAAGTTTATAAAGCGACAGAAACGTGATTCCAATTTGTCTTTCAGAGTTATTTAAATTAAAACTTAATACTTGGAATGTAGCATATCGTTAAATTAACGTCATTTTACATAAAATATCATTTAGTAGTTCAAATTGAAAACGATTTACAAACAACAAACATTATTTGAACTTTTATAACTTGAATTTTTTAAATAAATATTCAATTGGGCAATACTTAATCGATAAGTCTTTAAGAAATTAAAAACTCGAAAATATTATTTTGTACAGCATTTCGTTTTACACAAAACTATGAAGGTATGATCAGAAAAGTGTGCTCAGAGTCCGTTATAAAAAAAAATTATAAAACGTTGTTTACGTACGTGAAAAAATATGCTTTCGAATAACAGAAAAAGAAGTCAGCGGTTACAGTAAACAAACAATTTAAAAAGTCAACAATCATCACATTCGCGTGATCAGAAAAAATGTTTTCAATTTCGTTTAAGTTTTTTCTTAGATTTACAAGTTATCACTCTAAATCAATCAAAATACCAACTTCAAAACTGTTTTGTTGCTTTAAACCGTGTATGGATAAATTCCATGCGCTAATTGGGATGTGCTATAACGTTTCGAACAAACTTATCACGTACGTTAAATTGGTTAAATCTTGTTTTTAGTAGAAGAACGATGCTGTCAATGACAGCGAAATAGACAGGTGATTGAATAATGCATTCTTGGTATCAAGGTGTACTACACTACACAAACGGTACCTCTAAACAAGTACAAAATAATTAACTCCTCTTATTAATTGTGTCTAAATAGAGTATCATTTTCTGTAAATTAATTAGTGAAAATAGAGAATGCTTGTTGATTATGTTGAAACTTCTAATGTGGTTGAGATTAACGACTTTTTACATCTGTTAGAAAACTTAAAAATGAGTAAATGTTAGAAATACGGATTTAGGAAGGGAAGAGGAGTGCAAGACCACATATTTGTGCTAAAACAGCTAATAGAAAAATACACAACAGAAAAAAAAATATGTAGCCTTCATTGACCTGGAAAAAGCATTCGACAGGGTTTCAAGAAAAACAGTTTGGAAAATTCTAAAGAAGAGAGGAATAAACGACAGATTAATAAGAGGTATAAAAAGCCTGTATGAAAACACACGAAACGTCGTGAGAAGTGAAAATAGACATTTCGAAGAGTTTGTAACTAAGGATGGACTTAGGAGACAAAGTGGCGTCCTCAGTCTTGCACTGTTCAATCTAGTAATGGATGAAGTTATAAAGGAGATAAAAGACAAAGTAAAGAAAGTGAAAGTAGGAGCATGCAATTAATACAGATATCAGAAAGCGTATTTGCCGATGATCTAATTATATATGCAAAGAATAAGCAAGATCTACAATACACTCTACAGCTATGGAACAACGCTCTACACGATAAAAACTTAGAAATAAACACGGAGAAAACTAAGGTGATGGTAATAGAAAAAGAGGAGACAAACATAGTAATGAGACTAAACGATATAGAGTTAGAACAAGTAAAATCATTTAAATATCTAGGAGTCAGAATACACAGGAATAGAAGAATAGATGCAGAAATAACACTAGACTAGAAAGTGCAGCCAAGCTTTATCAAGCACTAAACAATTCTTTTATACGGAAAAAAGATATATCTAAAAAGACGAAGATAACAGTGTTTAAATCTATATTTAAACTAATATTGAAAAAGTAAAACTCAGGCCATGGAGATGAGATTCTTAAGAGCTATACGGGGAGTTACGAGAATAAATAAAATAAGAAATGAAAAAATAAGAGAAGAGTTAGAAGTAGTACCAATTATGAAAAATATCAAACGCCAGCAGCTGCGATCGTTTGGGCACTTAGTCCGTATGGGGGAGGAAAGAACAACCAAAAGAATGTGGGAGGCAACAGAAAAATGGAAGAGGACGACCAAAAAAAACACGGAATAAAGAAATAGAAGGGCTTTTAAGAGAAGATGAGTTGACATGGAAAGAAAGGAAAATAATGGCAAAAAATAAAAAAGAATGGGCCAAGAGAATTCATAGTAAAATTTCTTAACAACTAACGGTAAAATAAGGTTTTGATTATATGTATATACATAAATGTTAAAAATTAACAAAAGCAAACAAAATACGCGACAAAATGCAATAATTTTATAAAATCTTAAGCTTTCGCGGTTATGTTTATGATACTACATTCTTGTTAAAGAAGGGTTTTAACTACGCTTAAGACATCTCCGATAGAAGATATAGTATGTAGAGTAAAAGCTGCACTACGCACCCTACCTAAGGAGATCTCTAAAACTATTCGACAAGATGTTTGCAACATTGTAAGAAAAGCAAAACCGCCACGCTCTAACATTAACAGACATGAGAGAGAAACAGCCGCGCGGTTACGTGAGAATCAGGACATTTTAGTATTGAGAGCAGATGAAGGAAACATTACAGTCGTTATGAACATACAAGATTACAACGACAAAATGACAAACTTACTCTTGGAAAATTGCTACATACGTCTACAGAGAAACCCTTTAAACTCCTTATGCACTAAGGTAAACTCCTTCATCAAAAACTCCACTACTGATATTAACAATAAAACAAAATTTGATTGTCGAAAATCCAGTTATGCCACGAATCTACGGTCTTTCCAAGATACAAAAACCAATTCGACCAATAGTGAGCACCATCAATTCACCAACCCAATCGGTAGCACGTTATCTAGCTGAAAAACACTTGCCGTTGACAGGAAATACGGAAACTCAGATTAAAGATTCTACAGACTTGTAGAGAAAATTAAGAACTTGCGTATAACAAAAGAAGATATCCTATTCAGCTTTGACGTGGTATCTCTTTTTACTAAAGTTTCAGTCGACGAAGTGTTGTTTTTGCTCAAAAAAAGAGAATTACTGAAGAAGAAGTTCTGCTCATCGAACTCTGCCTTAAAAACACTTATTTCGGTTAGAACGACAACTTGTTTAAACAAGTAGGAGTGGCCATAGGTTCACCGCTCTCTCCAGTTATAGCCAATATTTACATGGAATATTTTGAAACTGAAATTATGAAAAATGTTGAGTTAAAACCAAAAACTTGGTTCAGGTATGTTGATGATACCTTTGTTGTTTGGCCTCATGGCAAAGATAAACTAAATCAGTTCTTTCAACATCTAAATTCTGCACATAATAGCATTAAATTTACTATGGAGTTAGAACATAACAGCAGTTCGACAGACAAAATAAGCAGGGTGCTAAAGAAACATAATATTAAAACTGTCTTTACGACTAAGGACACCCTGAACACCTGGTTTACATCTGCTAAAGACAAACAAGGGGCTCTAAAACATGACAGAGTTTACAAAATTCCTTGTTCCTGTGGATCAAGTTATATAGGACAGATGGGGCGCGCTATTGAAGTTAAAGTAAAAGAACATATGGCTGACTGCAAACACCGCAGAGTTACTATATCAGTAGTGGCAGAACATGTGTGGAATCAAGGACATACGCTGAACTTTGACCAAACTAAAGTATTGGCTAGAACTACTTTCTACTTTTCCAGACTAATTCGCGAAGCTGTGGAAATAGAAAAACATCCATGTAATATGAAGCGAGAAGACAGTTTAAGACTCAGCAAATCTTGGCTACCAGTATTATATCCTCTAAGACAAAGATCAACCTTCTTGGAAAGGACACAAACACTTACTCCGAGCAATAACGAAAGCACTCAAGCGGTAACGGAAAGATAGGGTCCGTTATTCACGCTAATCGCTATTGGTATAAATATCGTCACTTACACTTTTTCCTTCAGTGACGTTTACCACTCTGAAGTTGCAAGCTGCAATGTCTTGCGAAACGTCAGTTTGTTTGGGTTCACGAATGATAATATGGTAAAGGACAAGTTCTACTTCTTGTTTAGTCTCTCAAGAAGAGATTAGGACTAAGCCTTAGTCTGGATGTTTAACTACGACGCGGTCTAAGCCAAAAGTCGCTTATAATCATATGCAATAATTTTCTTTGGAATATTCAGAAAGTAACGTTAGATAAAGTGATGAAGCCAATCTCACATGAAAGTACACTTCACCTATCGAAAATTACTTCGCTTGCAAGTACTGGTTGTTTGATTCCTGTTTGCAAGGGGAGTGATATGCTTAATGATGATATTGGTAATATTTTTTACGAGTTTTAGAACGTTTACAGGAACTACTCCAGCTTTGTGGCGTATCACAGCGTGTTATCATAGGTCTTGCTTTAGGATGGTTTAGAATAAAGTAGTTTAGTTGGTAGTAGTAAAGTCGTGAAGTCAAAAACATGATAGTTTGCTTGATGAAACAAATTCAAGTTTAAGTTAACCGTAAATTGTTAGTCAGATGGCAAGGAGATGAAAGGCATAATTGTGACAGCATTCTAAAGGTAGGCGCACACTAGCCGGACCCGAACGAATCGCATGTGCCACAACAGCAGAAAAAAAATTGTTTCTATTAATGCCAATTGATGAATAATTTTTCTTGGCACGTGCGATTCGTTCTGCTCCGGCTAGTGTGCGCCTACCTTAACACAGCACAAACTGTTGACACGTATATTTTTACAGTTTTTTTATACTTTGATGATACTTTGTATAGAATCTTCTAGTATTATTGCCCATGACTACATGGCAGAACTTGCAAATTTTGTTATTAGAAGTTTTTACACTAATTTCGAAACTATTTCGAAAAGTGTTTGGGTTTCAATAAACGGTTTAATGTTTTTAAGTGTGAATGCTAAATCTTACGTTTAGATAACACTGATAAACAAAAACCAACTGTTTTTGTGTCGTAGAGAAAACAGGACATATGTTATGTAAATTAACACTAAAAAGCCCAAAGTGACTTTGGGTTTTCTTTATCACTAATACATTGTTTACTACGAAACATATGAATAACGGTATGTGCCTAATGTGACTTCAAAATGTTGCTGCGGACGTTTTATGGCGATATTTTGTCCTTGCAGCATCTCGGATTAATGTCTAGCAATAATCAGCACGCATACTAGGCTTCTATTTGCTTTGGTATCGTTTTTCTAAGCTTGCAACGTCCTGGTGAAACCGTTTTCCATGTTTGTCGCCTATGACATTCAAATTTTTCAGAAACAAATTGAGATTAGCACCCAGAAAGTGAATGAATGACATATTACCTCTCATTCTCTATAGGCATTAAGCAGTTCAGTTACAAGATCTTCGTAATTTTCATATTTGATGTTTCCAAGAAAACTTTTCACAACTGTTTTAAAAACTATCCATGCTGTTACTTCTACTTCAGTTAGCATGTCAAATTTGCCATTTTTTGTAACTCTTGGTATTTGTGGTCTCACTTTTTAATTGTTGGAAATTTTAGTTTCAGTGGTGGTAGAAATACGTTTTTAGGATCAACTTTGTTGGTAATATTTTTTAGACCCGGTGTTAATGCTTGACGTAGATGTAATATTTTCTGTTTGTAGTAATAATTGTGAAGTAAAACTGTGTTTAAGCTAAGTTTAGAAAAGTCAATGAATAGATACTAGGTTTCTGTCCTGCTGTATCAAAAAAGTTCTCAACATTCGTGCAGGATACCACCAAAAGCCTCTTCTTAAACGAAACAATATGCAAGTTTTTTTTGACGTAATTTAGATGCCAGGAGTTCTGACTATGATTTTGTTAGTTTTAAATCTCGAACCAAATCATTCAATTCAGCCTGTGAAATTAAATGTGATTGTTTGAACATCCCGGTGCTTGAAATTCAGGTTCTTCTTTGTCAAGTTCTACGATTTTAGTTGTTTTGAAATAGGAACTATGTTTGACAGGCCGTAAGCTGATGGTAAATTGCTTTTTAACCAACTTATTGACAATGTTTTGTTATTTTTTTTTTGGTTAGGGTTTTCATCTTTAGTTCAAAGTTCTAAGTTTGTTGTGTCTCATAGAGCTTCAACTCATAAGTTCTATTTCCTCAAAAAATTTTAGAGTCCAACTTATGGGCTTGTTTGCTATTGCTTTCGGTTTTATGTACTATATATACGAAGTGTGAATATCAAGCGTCGACACCGGCTGAACATTCGTATAGTACGTAAAGAGGCGTTTTCTTTTCTTCTCTACGCATCCTACAATTAGGATTGTTTTTCATTTTTATAATAGTAAGATGTTTCAGTGTTCTACAAAGAGTCTGGCAGCTTATCTTAGGTGGTTTTTACCTAACTTAATTAATTCTTTAACTTTCTTTTTGGATGGTTCCGTAGCAAACATTCTTGAGTGTTTTAGTCCAGGAGCTGTGAACCAGTGTGAGGTGTTTCTGTCTCAACTTTTCTAAAAATAAAAGCTTGACTTGGCTTGACGTTTGTGGATGCAGACTTGGCTTGGTTTTTAAGTTTTTCTTGCTTTTTTCGCAAAAGTAGTCTATGATCTTGGAGCACGTACCCCGCACGTGTTACAGCTCACTGCCACAATATAAATGATTACCCAACTGCTCTTACAGAGTATTCACGATGCGAGGTTTTAAGCCAAGCTTTTGAAAAGCAAGTCAAGTCTGTGAATCTCTAGTTGCTAGACAGCCCAGGTTTACGCTAAAGTTCTACTGCGAATGATTCCTGTTTTAGTACTTTGTGCAGTTTAGAAACGATCGGTACACCAAGATGATTGCTTGCTGCTTTCTCGGTTGTTGTCTATCTACATAATTTCCTTTTGTTAGTTAACTACCCGATAAGGTTTGTGATAATGAATAGTTAGAACGGTTCGGTCCGATTTTATGCTTAGCGTGTAGTTTTTGTTTACGTGATCTAAAATCTTGGTATGGTATTCTGTTCTACCACGAGTGGTCACCTATCAGTTAGATTTGAATGGTACGCTGCTGCCAAAGTTTGTGAATCTACCACTAAAGGAAGAGGTGGACAATTTATCAAAGTTTGCAGTGGGCGTCGTTGACATTGCTCTGATTCCTAGACACGTCAGTTTCTAACTTGCTGAGTCTTGTTATGGATTTTTTTTCTTTTGGAATTATACCAACAAATTAGAGATCCATATGTGACTGTGAAACTATTACCTTAGAGTATATCAAAAGAATCATTTTTAGTTTTACCTATCAAATTCCTACAGGTCCAAAATGCCTGAGTAGCTTCATTGATTATTATCTTTAAGTGAGCGTTAAAGTTTAATTTAGTATCTAATGTGAATCTCAAATATTTCTTTATATCTACATGCAATTAGTACAATAAAAGAACAGTACAATAAACAGGTTTGAAGTACGATTTTGTGGTGTGCCTATTTTGGGTTGATATCCCATGACATTGATCTCCACTTTTAACTTTTATTTGTTGTGTGTGGGTTTATATGTACTGTACTCTTAACTTACATTTTTAAATATACGATTTTACATCAGAACCTAGAAGGTAATTCTAACGGTGTGAGTTTTTCTAACGTTTGTTTAGTTTTACTATTGTGGAATGGGTTCACTGCCAGGACATTTGGGCGGGTGTCAAGCCTTCTTATATAACGTTTGCTGTATTTTCTGATCTCTTCTTTAACCATGTTCATTTTCAAATCATTTCTAATTTCAATGTTAGATATGTACCATGGTAGGTTTGTGAGAATGCGTAGAACCTCAGATTGAAATCTTTCCCCTATCTCCAGGTGTGATTTGGCGGCTGTTCTTCATAGTTGGACTTCTTAGGTTCATATAGGCTTTAGGGTTACTTTATACGTCAGTTTATTAGATAGTGTGGACTTTCTTTCTTCCTAAGAGCCAATAATATTTTCTGTATTTATGTCCAAGTTGTTTCCATTTGTTGTGAATTTGATTTCGATTCATTTATTTTTATTCTCCGTAGTCTTGTTTAATTTTGCACTTTATAGAGATGGTATTGTAGGAGGTTTGTAGCAATAATTGGACCGGAGTGGTTCATCATTATTGCTTTATCGTCCACGAATGTTTTGGTCGTTATATCTTGACTGGTGGGTAGGTGTGCTGAGTACAGGAGGTAAAGAATTAAGCTTTGTTGTTTTTTGTTCGTGCTCTACCATAAAGTATCTCTCGTGTAGGTATGATTTTAGTGTAACGTATAATGTGTGGAGATGTTGTTTTTTAGTTTGTATACAAACCGGAGTGTCAGGCCATTTCGAAGGTCTAGCTTAAATCCAAAAAGGCTGCTACACGGTAGGGTCTATCTTCTAAAGTCTGGTGGGATTGAAATACTTTTTTCAGGCGTTGCGCGAACGCATATGCTTTTTCTAGATTAGTCCGGGCTCCAGTCTTGTTTGCGGATTGGGGGGATTGGTACTTTTTATGTTTTGTGCTGCCTTCCATAAAAGGAGTAGTTTGGGTCAGCAGTGCTGGTTAAGTTCTCTAGGTATTCGTTGAAGGATTGGTTCTTTAGATTTGTTATAAGATGTTTTAAATTGCGAGAGGCTTTATCGTAGCAGTATTTGTCTTGTGAGTATCTGGTTCTCTGTCAAATTTATCTCACACGTCTTTTTTCTGCCATCTTTTGTTTTACTATTATCGGGCATTTCTGGTTGAGTCTTCGTGTTGCAATATATGGTGTGTATTCTTTAGAGCATTCCTGTATTAAAAAGTTTAGGTATATCCGATTCTGTTTGTAATGTAATGTTGAGGTTTGTTTTTAGTTCGATTTGGTATTAGTAGTATTTCTAGTTTGTTCTTTTATTGTAGAGCCTTTCTGTCCTGTTTTTTTCAATGGATGTACCACTAACCGTAGCTATTATTGGTGTGTGGTCTGAATATAAGTCTAGGTTGGATTCTATATCTTGGTATCCACGTGAGATTCCTTTTGTTACGAAGTATGTGGGAGTATATGTTGATAATTGGTCTAAGCTCTTCCGCTACCTGGCGCTGTTAATCTGGATCTCTTTGCAGAGGGGGCCATGCTAGTCTTCAATAACAATGCTGGTAGCCTGTATGAATTTTTTTTGGTACTTGGGTAATTCGTGGTGTTTAATGTTGTATCTTGCTGTTCTCTCTCTGACTATTTCACCCGTTTTCGGATGAGTGGTGTCGTTAAGAGTGCAATTTTTAATGTTAAATTATCCGTTGCTGGTGAAGTAGGTTTCAGATATTAGGAAGATGTCAATTTTGTTAGGAATTAGGAACGTTCCCGCTTCTTGTTTGTGTTTTACTAGGTCATTGGCGTTTCATAAGGCAATTTTATACAGCTGTGCCACTTTTAATTATTAGGTTAATTACACTGGTCTGCAAAAAAATATTTTTTATCGAGCCCTGACACTATTCCGGGTGATTCTTATGTAAAATGACGTCCTAAATCCAAATATGTCTTCCGTTTTCTTCCATCACCCACCATTTTCGAGGGAGCCCCAAATCTCTAATTTTACCACTTTTCGATAAATTAATTATAATTTATTTATCGAGCGATAATAATAATTATAATAATTATTATAATAATAAATATATGGACATGAATTTAATTTAAATGGGAAACAGAACTATTTTAGCTATAAACAGTAATAAATAAAAAGATATTCATCGTTACTTGGTGCTTGCTTTCCTTTTATACCCTGAGATACAGCTCTCTCGTTTCAAAAACCAGCAGTACTCCGCCAACATGCTTGCATTCCACTTCCCTGAAAATCTCTTTTCAAGCTTAGCGATGTCTTGATAGAACCGTTCCCCGTGTTTATCCGAGACTGCTCCTAAATTTTCAGGGAAAAAGTCCAGATGCGAGTGAAGGAAGTGAACTTTAAGAGACATGTTACATCCTATGTCCTTGTACGCTAAAAGCAGTTCCTCGACGTGAGCGACATAATCTTTACTTTTGTGGTTACCCAGGAAGCTCTTACAAACGTTTTGAAATGCAAGCCAAGCTCGTTTTTCTTTTCGATTAAGGTGTTCAATAAACGTCGAATTTTGGAAGAGTTGTCTAATCTGGGGACCAACAAAAACCCCTTCTTTGATTTTAGCTTCGCTGAGACGAGAAAATTTAGTTTTCAAAAATTGAAATGCGACACCTGTCTTGTCCACTGCTTTCACAAACTGCTTGAGTGAGGTGAGTTTGCCGAGAAACTAAATCTGCGGAATACTCTTTATCATCATTGAACGTATCATTCGAAGCCTCAGGTTGTGGCTCAGAGTCTTTTAAATCAATTTCCGGCGCTAGAGTATAAGTGTTTGGGGGTTCTGGGATTAGCAAAGTATCGTTATGAGGAACAGGTCTTAGAGCTGACGGATTATTGGGATACTGAATTGTATGTTTACTTTTACTCGAAAACCCGACGGTGGAAGTCATACAAAAGTAACAATCTGTAAGATGGCAGCGAGGTTCAGGCCAAACCAGGGGCACAGCAAATGGCATTGATTTACGGGTACCTTTGAGCCATTTGGTCAAACTACTGTAACAAGTCGTACAGCAAACTGATGGAGCCCAAGTCTTGTCTTGGTCGCCAACTTGACAATCAAAGTACAATTTATAAGCTGTTTTAACAATCGGAGAAAGGGGTTTTCGTTGCGCTTTTAAAGTTAATTCCTCGCAGACATAGCAGAAGCTATCGGGATGATTTTTACACTAGCGTGGCATAATTAAACAGTAATTCAACGCCCGACATTAACCACAAATCACACTTAGTCACTTGAAAAAATCCGGAGTAAAAGTAGTTTTACTGTTTTACACAAATAAACAAAAATGAACACAAAATCCAGCACGTTTAAAAGGTCGACAAGTTAACTCTGCAACAGCTATAGATGTACTGATCGAAGCAGTTAAGCAAACAATGTAATATACTATAATGAGAAGTAATGCAAGTTCAAGCCTGTCGAAAATTTCTGTTCAAACCTGCATGTAGTATTGAGATCGCCAGCGTCGTGCAGTGAATCTTCCTAACTGTTTATTGATATTTTTTTACTGTTCTTATATATTTGTATTTTATTGTTTTTTCTATATACATTTTATAGCAAAACATTTGCAATATACTTTGGTATAAATTTTATTACCTGCTTTGGGATGTTTACTTATAGCCGTTATAAGTTGAGATTCTAAAAAAAAATACAAAAAAGAAAATAAAAATGGGGTCCCCCTAAAATAGGTGGGTGATGGGTAAAAACGGAGCTCATTTTTGGATTCAGGAGGTCATTTTACATAAAAATCATCAAGAATGGTATCAGGGCCGATTTTCATGCAGACCAGTGTTAGTTGTGTGAGCTGTTCTCTTAGACTTGATTTTTGCTGCAATTTGGTTTATGGTTTGTTGTTGGTTTGTTATAGTTACCTGTAGGAAGGTAATAATGTTGGATGGTTTTGTGCTTTTAAAATAATGTGCTGTTGGTTTTGGCAGTTTGTCATATTTAGGTTGTGTTCATCCTGAAG
Organism: Aquatica leii; assembly: GCA_035610365.1. Taxonomy (NCBI): domain Eukaryota; kingdom Metazoa; phylum Arthropoda; class Insecta; order Coleoptera; family Lampyridae; genus Aquatica; species Aquatica leii. The sequence continues at coordinate 40,441,619 of CM069439.1, forward strand.
GGTACGTTCTCTCAGCTGTCAGATTTGTTGGTATTTCTAGCGTTAGGGAAAGAAATCTCCTGTTAATTTTTCTTGATAGACTTTACATATTTTTGCATTTAGATTTGTCAAATTTGCGTTTGTCTTAAACGTATTATTTACGTGTTTATAAACGTAAAAGACACGTATTAATTTATACACGGTTAATCGATTAATTGCTTTTTGCGTTAAATTTATAACATGAAACAGATATTGTACGTTATTTCTAAGACTCAAAATCTTTTTTACATAAAATGTGATTTCAGGTTAAAACAATAATATTTTAGACTAAAATTAACGTGTATTTAACGTAAAACATTGAGTGTATACACTTACTTACGCTTATATTTTACGTTAACTATTAGGTGAAAATTACGTATTCGACATACGTAAATCTATATACTATTTAACGTTCTAGTTTTAAGAAAATTTAATACCATGCTTTTGTTAAAATTGATATCTTGTTTTAACGTAAATAATTTAGCACTTTCTACGCGAATTAAGTGTCTTTTATTTATCTAAATTGGCGAAACATGTTATTGTAAATATTACCACATAATTTCACTTATTACTAGCGTATGGTTTTTGCTTATAATGGCACAAATTGTACGTACGTGAAACGTTTGTGTGTTTACCGGGGTTCAAGTTGTAAAACATACATTATTATAAATTTACAAAAATAGATATAGTTATATGTTAATTTCTATTAATTTATGTTAATTTATGTTAATAAAATTGATGAGATTTATAGATGTGATTATTACTAAAAAAATTTTTATTAGAGCGCACGTGAAAAATACTAACGTTTTATAACTTTTATCTAAATATTAAAATTCAAGATGAGATTTTAAAAACTAGCATTTAAATAAATAACACATATCGTAGTTAAAAAATGAAATAAACGTAGCAGAGAAAACATAAAAAACTCGATTAGTAGGAAAGTGGAAAGTTTTTATGCTATTGTGCTGAGTTCGTCTGCTTTTATACAACCGAAAAATCATTAGTTGTTTTTGTACGGTGAACTTTTAATCTTGTGTGTTTGCTTTGTTGAAACGGCGTTAAATCGTAAACATTTTTGTATCATAATTTATATAAAGCTGTAAAAGAGTAAATATTTTATTATAACAAAATACAAAACAACGCGTACTTTTGTAGTTTATAAATCTTTGAGTAAATGTAAAATCCGAACTTACAAAATCTTTAGTGTCGTTTTAAGAATATATTGAGTATTTTTAAGCGTTAAAACACAATAAAACAGCAATTTTTGGATGTCAGATAGTCAAGAAGAATGATCAAAAACAACGGAAATTAAACTGTGAAAAACAGTGGAAAAACCGAACTGTGGGAAAAAATACTTTCTTCTGTAAAATTTTCCACATTAATCTATTTAGTTTGTTTTCATTTTTGTATAATTTTTTTTGGAATGAACTTTGTATACTTGATCTTAAATTTTTTAAATTACTTATTTGTGTATGATGGAATTGGCAATGGCAAAAAGTGAATTATTAACTTATAACTAACAAAAATTGCTGTTTGAAATTGGATAGAAAGAGCGACAATTATTGTGAAATATGTCATCACCATACATCTACATTTCTAAATAAGATTTGTGAAGACTTTCCCTTAAGCAGATCTAAGGAAACACATTTGAGAACCTTAACTTAGTTAGAATTATAATAATTAAGTTTCATTAACTAGACAACTACGAATAACTCTAATTGCATTATTACTAAATCCAATAAGCTTAAGAGCTAAATGAAATGGGACGTTTTACTATGATTGAATTCAAGGATAACAATTCAGGCATGTCATATTTATGTAGCAACCGCTTCAGTCTTTCTTATTTAAAATTACAAATAAATCAATACGGAAAATATACCTACGTTTTATATCATTATATCAATACTAATTTTGATCGTTTCAATAATAAAAATTTAAGCAAAAGCAGATTTCGACTGAAAAATTTCACTTCGAAAATAATAGTAATAATTTGTATGTAAAGGATTATCAGAATTTCTTTAAAATTTAATGAGAAAAATATTATATTTAATAGTCTCCTTAAGGAGAAACGAATACACTCTTTTACTTTTTTGTCAGAGAAAATACAGGTCGAGAACGTATAAAACATTTTATTTATAAAAACAATCAATTTTTCCATTCCATATAAAGATTCTCTATACTAAAACCTACTTTGATTCTCTTTCTCCTTCATGTTGTACGTTATGTTATAAGTTACAACTGATGTCAAAGATATCAAAGTAACATTTTTCTTTAAATTCTTTTTGTACGTAATATCTAATATGATTTTTTTCTTTTGAAACAATTTATTTAACATTTTATTTTAGCATTATCATTTACGTTATATTTTAATATTAGATAATCTGTTACTTAAATCAGATACAAAGCGATAAAAGAGTTGGAAAAATGAAAGACAAATAAAGAGACAATAAAAGGTAGCAAAATGGGATTAGTCTACTTTAGCTAATGAATTGAAAAATACCAGATATTTAAAAATGGAATGAAAAGCCGATAATGTTTATGTAAGCCACTATATTCTCCATTATACTGTCATTTTTAATTTAATTTTATCAAATTTGTTTACTCTGCTTTATTTTTTTTTATCAATTGTACCCTCTTTTTAGAATTACATTTGATTATTTCTGACTTTGTTCATACATAACTGTATTGGATTTTTTTGAAGGTTAGTATGTTTTATTTTGTTTTATTTTGTGGTCTTGTTGTTTATTTAAAATTTTAAATAATTAAATTTAATACAAAAAGTGAATTCTATTATTATGTCATGTTTTTAACAAAGTGTCCATTGCTATTACCAACAATTAGATTATAAGATCAAACTAAATACATAATTGCAAAACATAAACGTCAAACCACATGCATCCGGAACCACATAAACCTATATGCATTTACTCTATTAAAGGATAGCTTTCAATTTAATTGTATTTATTTGCAATTAGTATGCTAATGTACTTTTAATGAGATTAGTTTTATCATAGAAACTTTATTTAATTACAAAATCAATATATCATTTTTTATTTAGATTATTGGTGTAGATTGGGTTAATTTGCTTTTTTGTTACGCTATTACAGCTACTAAATAGAAATAAATATTGAGACATGAAATTTAAAAAATCGTGATCTTTAACGAGTGACGTATTGAAACTTTTATATCATAGTAAGCGGTTATTAATTATAATAAAGTAGCTAAATGGTAAAACAAGGCATTTTGGTCTGCAGTAAAAGAAATGGTACATAATAATTCTACGCGGTGTATTGTTTTAAAACAAGACTTAGCTCTTTTTCAAACTGCAAAGACATGTACACGTAAATTTATTAGTTTTGTTATATGCTCGATATTTTCAATTCAAAATAGTTACAACATAAATCTGTGTTTTTAGAAATTATTTATACAAACTAAGGCTTTGTGACACACTGCACGCCGGTTATTGCAATCACGTATAATGTTATTAGTCGGATAATGTTATCACGGCCGGATATAGGTTTATGTTATTAATTTTTTACTCAGGTTTGTTTCTATACATGAACAATAACTTATTTTGTATGAATTTTTTAACTGGATTTTTACAATACGCTTTTTTAGAGTGAAAAATTTAATTATTGTACCCTAAAGATACTTGTTTTGCTTTATTTTTGCAGTGTTATTTATTTCATTATGTATTCGGATTGACCTACGCAAAAGTACCTCATTTAAATATCTGTAAATACTTTCTACTAGTTACTTTGTTTTTTCAGTGTACTTAGAAGGAATGTGTACTTCTTAATTAATAATAATAATAATAATAACCCCCGTGGGGTATGCGGGGAATGCGGGATAGAATACAACTCCGGTAAGTTCTGCCTGTCGTAAAAGGCGACTAAAAGAACAATCATTTAAGGGCCAACCCCATTTTGATGTGACAAGCTGGTTCCCAAACCAAATCAAGAAGCCTCGGACAAGCGTCGCGACGGTCGGGACCGCCGTCTGAATCCCACGCCCGACCAAAATAATCATGACACCGCAATAAACATGGAACCAAATCCTGATAGAGGTGTTTTGCGGGCCATGCTCCCAGCAACCACACTAGAAGGAAAACAGCGACAGAGAATGAGATGGTCAGATTAAGTTAACCGACACCTTATGCTCTGTTACTACAAATCAACTCATCTAGAAACCAACACAACCGGATACAGATTACTAGTACACACAGCATTCATTATCAAATACCCAGAACTGAACTTTATAACAGAACAACGATTAGCAGATCAAATCCGAGTAATTAAAAAAATTACAGGATACCTCAGTCAGAATTACAGAAAATCAAACAAAATGCAAAAGAAACACTGGAACTGGAACATAATAATACACAACCGGCAGAAAAAGAAGAAGATAGAACAACAAATTCGCAAACGACAGATCCAAACGCTATAGAACAAACTGACGCAGAAGTGCAAGCACAAATGGACCAACCAGAAGAAAACTAAATTACAAGACAACATCATGACGAGAAAACACAAACGCTACACGAACCAACACATATAAATGAAACAGAAGAAGAATTCCAGCTGGCATACATAGAATACAAAGACACAAACATAGAATCCAAACCATTCATTCATACATAGATTACCAAACAATCCACAAATCGATACAACTATATCACACATCAACATAATTATACATAATAAAATCACCAAAAGCACCACTATGGAAGAACTACAAATATTAATATATACAGGAGCACTCACAACATCACGAATACAAACTAAGCAGAAAAGTTCAGAGTTAACCAACACACAGAAAAAACCAAGTACTCCAGCATGGAAACTCAGACTACAAAATAAAGTACAAAAATTACGAAAATATATAGGACAACTCACACAGTTTATTGCAAACAAACTATCACAAAATAAACAAAAAAAGTTAGGCGAACTAACAAAACAAGAAGCTATAGAGAAGTTAGATGATAGAAAACAGAAACTACAAGCACTAGCAAAACGACTTAGACGATACAACAAGAGTGAACACAGAAGAAAACAAACCAAATATTTAACACAATAGACAACACAGAAAACACAATTGATAATCCACCAAACATGAAAGACGTATAACACTTCTGGCACAACATATGGTCGAACCAGAAACAACATAACGAACAAGCACAATGGATACAACCCGAAATAGACAACTATAACACAATAGAACCAATGGCTGAAATAATAATCTCACACCACGAAGTCACACAAGCAATTAACTCTACACACAACCCTATCTAATCTATTAAACTATACAAAATACGGATACAACATAACAGGAACACACCCACACAAAATCACTGATCTACTTTACATGAACGACTTAAAACTATTAGCAGCTACAAAACAGCAACTCAACCAACTATTAAAAATAACCGAAACATTTAGTAAAGATATAAACATGACATTTGGAATTGACAAGTGTAAAATAAATAGCATAGTCAAAGGAAGACAAACAAAACAAGAAGATTACTCACTAGAAGACAACACCGACCACATAGAAGCAATGGAAAGAACAGACTACAAATACCTAGAATACAGACAAAAAATAGGAATAGAAAACACAAATATTAAAGAAGAACTAAAACAAAAATACAGACAAAGGCTTATCACAATACTAAAGACAGAACTAACAGCAAGAAACAAGACAAAGGCAATAAATACGTATGCTATACCTATATTAACATATTTATTTGGAGCGACACAGACCTAGAAGCGCTTAATACACTAACACGCTCACAATGTCATAAACACAGAATACACCACATACACTCTGCAACAGAAAGATTTACACTAAACAGAAAAGAGGGGGGAAGGGGATTCATAGATATAAAAAACCTACATTACAAGCAAATACATAACCTGAGAGAATACTTTATAGAAAGAGCAGAAACTAGCAATATACATAAAGCAATCACGCATATCAATACCTCGGCTACACCACTACAATTTCACAATCAAACATACAATCCCCTGGATAATATAACGGCAACACATACAAAGAAAACATACTAGAAACAAAAAACATTACATGGAAAACACCTAATTCAACCACACATAGATCACGAAGCATCCAATACATAACTAAGAAAAGGCAACATATACGGTGAAACGGAAGGATTCATGGTAGCAATACAAGACCAAGTAATCAAACCCGATACTATAGTAAACACATCATCAAATACCCCAACACAACTACAGATAAATGCAGACTATGTAAACAGCAATATAGAAACAATAGATCACATTATAACTGGATGTATAACACTAGCGAACACAGAGTACACCAGAAGACACAACAATATAGCAAAAATAATACATCAACAACTTTCCAAACAACACAAACTCACATCACAGAACATACCTACACACAAGTACACACCGCAAAATATACTAGAGAACAACGAATACAAACTGTACTGGAACAGAAGTGTTACAACTGATAAAACTACTCTGCACAATAAACTGGACACCATTCTCACCAATAAAAAAAAAATTAACAAAACTAATCGAAATATCAGTACCGAACACTGTTAATATTCAAAAGAAAGCAGGAGAAAAAATTGAAAAATGCATTCAACTGGCCGAGGAAATCAAAGACGTGGCATCAGGACAGGGTAGAAATAGTACCAATTATATTATCAGCCACAGGGGTCATCCCAGACAACCTGCACAAATGCATTGAAACATTGGAACTACATCCTAACATATATATACAGCTACACACATACCAATTTATACAGTTATAAGGAAGCCACGCTTGACCATGGTCCGCGTGGCTCTCCATTGAAAACCAGACGCAAAGTCTGAGACAAAATTAGGATAATAATAATAATACCCGTATAGGGACGGGTTAGAATTTCCTCATGGTATGTCCTGCCTGATCGTAAGAGGCGACTAAAAGGACACCTATCTGATGGGTTAGCCACCCTACAGATGTGTACTATGGGTCCCAATCCTCGGACGAGCGTCGTGACGGTCAGGAACGACGTGGGAATACGCAGCATGACCAATCTGGTAATAACAATAGCAAGGAAACCGAAAACGTTCAGAGTGCTTTATCGGCATCACAAGCGAGAAAACCAAGGCAGGGCATGACATGGACAGTTGAATTAAACAAACACATCATGTGGTACTACTATCTAATAGCAAAACTAGAAACAGTCCTAATAGTAAGATTACAATTAAGAACGCTCTTCCTAATAAAATTTTCTGAACACACTCATATAACCGAACAAATATCAGAAAAGAGGCATCATAAACAATAACAGATTGACAGAAATAGAAAGAGAAGATATAAAACAGGAAGTTGCAAAATATCTAAGATTAACAGAAACCAATAGCTAAGAACTGAAACAAAAAACAACACATTCTCAACCAATCACGCCTTCTCAAGACTCCTTCTCTAAATCAAATACACCCATCAGAATCACTACATAAAATCTCAACAACCTAATCACACACATCCGCATCCATACATACAACTCTAGCTATTCAATCACAAACACATAAATCGCAAGCATATACATACAGACCAACATCTGCAAAAGGATCATACAATAAATTCATGATGGACGGCTTAGAAGTAAACATATGTATGATAACACAATTTAATGAAATCATAGGTGATCACATCAAAATACACAAAATCTGGAAGAACTACAAAATCTTATATATTGTGCAGCAAAAACAATGAAATGAGAAAAGAAATCAATGAATACCTAAACGGTCACAGAATAAGCTACTGAAGAAACTAAAAAACATTGTTAAAGAAAACCCTAAACCAGCAAAATATATAGACACAGAAATTAATACTCTACTCGGCAAGACTCAAAACATATAAAATATCAGAACAAAGGAAAATAGATTATTTCAAGTAAACGAAAAATTGTTCTATTGGAAGCTTGATAAAACAAAAACAACTGAAAATCAAAACTTACCTACAAAACAAGAAATAACAAACTACTGGAAAAGTATATGGTCGCAGAAAAAGGAACACAATCAAATAGTTGAATCAACACAGAACAAATACCTAAAAAATTAACCATGTTCACAAAAAAAACGTACTAACATAGAAACAAAAAGGATGCTGAAAAGGAAGTCAAGGCTACAAAGAACAACTAATAATAGATTCAATCGTTTTGAAACAAGCTGAAAAACCACCAAGGAATATCCATATCTGCTACATAGATTATAAAAAAGCGTACGACACAATACCACACTCCTGTGCTAGCCTCTTCAGCCACAAAATCACGAACGACAAATGTCCTATCAACAAACTTAATCCACCAGATGCCAAACTTATGGACATACTAAGACATATTGCCGTAGAACTTATAGATGCGTATAATGCGCAGGCCAACATGAAACAAACAATTGCACTCGCAAAACACGAGGCGACGGGGTAAAATGTGTTAATTGTGGTGGCAACCATCTTATCAATTATAGAGGGTGCCTTGTCCGCATACAACTGCAACAAAAATTATATCCTGCTCTAAGGGAAAAAGCACAGCTACAGTCACAGCTCTCATCAACCCAATATATTCAACCTGGAACATCTTACGTACAAATAACTAACAACAATAAGACACAAAATAATCAAGAAATACCAACAACCAACCAGCATGTCAACAATATAAGCAAAATCGAAGAAACGTTGAGTAAACTTATGGAACAGATGAGTACAATGATTAACTTACTCACCACCGTCGTAACCTGGAAGAACAACTAAAATATTAAGCATCTATCTGGAGTGTCAATGGTTTCCAGTAACATGCTCAAGAACCTAAAACATTCGTATATAACAAAAACATAGACATTATGATGATCTCTGAAACACACTTTACTGACAAGCACTATATGCGGATTCCAAAATATAAAATATATCATACTAAACACCTGAGGGACAAAGCATGCTCATTCGAGTTAATATAAAACACTACGAAAGAGAAAAATTCACTAAAGATTATCTACAAGCCATCAGTGTAACCACTGAAGACGAGTATGACTATGTTTGCCATCTACTGTCCAAACACCTCAATAAAAAGCAGCACTTCGAAGGATTCTTTAAAACGCTAGTTAACAAATTTTTTGCAGGGGGAGATTATAACGCCAAACTCCTTAAAGCAATGAAAGAGAACAATCTGCAACAGCTATCTACGGGTGAACTAACATATTGGCCAACTGATAAAAACAAAATTCCAGATGCTATAGACTTTTGCATTACTAAAGGAATTGATACCAACAAATGTCAAACAAAGATCTGCTTTTATTTATTGTTTCACCACTCCATAGTTATAATAACAGTATGCTCGTACATCCTAAATAAAGAAAAACAACCTTCCTTACACAATATCAAGACCGACTAGAATGCATTTAAGGAAAAATTGGACTATCTAATCTCGACATATCAACCGTTAAAGTCGGAACTGGACATTGGAATTGCAGTAGAAGATTTAACAAATAAAATACAGGAAGGTGCATAGTTTGCCACGCACAACTTTGTAACCCCTATTAGGAAAACATCTCCAGCCATTAAAAAAATTATAGCAAAAAGACACCTACAGAAACAAAGGCAGCAAGCCAGAACAGAAGAAAACAAAAGAAAATTGAATAAAGCCACTAAAGATCTGAAAGACTTTATTAAAGAAGAATAGAACCATGGTTTTCAAAAATATTTAGAAAGCCTCACACCGACTGAAGCTATGAAGTACTCAATTTGGAAAGCTACAAGAAGACGGAGAAGATCCCAAAAACACAATCCTTCAATGAAAAATGGCGATAACACTTTGGTCAGAAACGATAAAGAAAAAGCCGAAGCTTTCTCAAAACATCTCCAAAACGTATTCAAGCCTTTACCGTCTGAGATATCCCCCAAACAGGAAAACAAGATAACATAATTCCTAGATGCCCCATTTCAAATGGAACTGCCACATGGAAAGTTTCAAACTAAAGAAATAAAACAGGGCATAATGAAAGAAATAAACGGCAAAAAGGTCCGAAGATTTGACTTTATTTCTGGAAAAAATATTGTTTGAAAAGTGCTAGAAACTAATAACCTACATATTTAATGCAATTCTGAGATCACTTTCCCGCATCTGGAAAGCTGCTAAAATCATAGTGATCCTCAAACCAGGCAAAAGGCCTGAAGATGTTTCTTCCTACAGGCTCATAAGCTTACTACCAATAATATCCAAACCTTTTAAGAAGTTATACGTTAAAAAAACTTAATATAATAATAGCAGAAAGGGAAGTAATCCCGAAACATCAATTCGGCTTCCGCAATAAACCTGGAACAATAGAGCGAGTACATCGACTAGTCAAGCAAATTAATAGAGATCTAAACGCCAAAACCTACTGCCTTGCTGCATTCTTAGATATATCTGAAGCCTTTGACACAGAGCATTACAAGTCAAACTTAAGAAGCTTCTTCCTTATCCTCACTACCTACTGCTCAAGCCATACTTAGCTGACAGACACTTCCTAGCTAAGTAAGGTCAGTGAATACACTGACTTATATCCTATACTCTCAAGCGTTCTTCAAGGCAGCGTACTGGGTCCAGTCTTATATCTTTTGTACGGATCTACCGACAACAATAACTACTATAGTAGCAACATACGCAGATGACACTGCCATTCTGGCATCTTAAACTGACCAGCTGCGGCTTCGCGAAACCTTCAAGCAAACTTAAATAAAATTCAACATTGGTTAAAAAATGGCGCATTAAGGCTAAAGAAAACTAGTCCTTGCATGAGACACTCTATGCAAGAAAGTCGCTAACTAAAATTCTCCGTTTAAAATCATTCATACGACACCACGTGCCTAATTGGTTCTTTTTGGTAAATTAAAAAATCTAAATATTCAAAGTATAAACAGTAAACAAAAGTGTAAATAACTAAGCACTATGACTATTTAAACAACGTAATTAATCAAACTTATTGCGAGCGTCGCGTACTAAAATAAATTTTAAAAAATGTAACAAATATTAATATAAACACTATGACAATATCGACTATTAGTGACACGACCAAAACATGTAATTTAAAACATCGCAGGTTTCACGCTCTTGCGTGCTTATACTATAAATTAAGAAACCGTAGTGCATTCCTATATTACATCTTATGGCCACTCATTATCACAACCCGCACCACGGCATGACTTTTTACTTATCAATGAAATAGTTCTTGCTACTCCAGATTTTTCATAGTACTTCTTTCTTGTTAATCGTTGTCGCTAGGAAGTGTGAGATCTCTTCCCATGCCGCTTCTACACTTAGCATCATCTGGCTGAGATTGTCCAGTTTGAAATTATATTTGTCGACCAGCACCGCTCTTTCTATCTGACATTCCCTGCATTGAAAGAAGGTGTGCTCTGTATCGTTTACATCATAGTCACAAATGAAACAAGAGGTATCCGTTTTTTTCGGATACCGGCAAAATAGACTCTGAAGCAATCATGGCTAGTAAAGGCTTGGGTACTAAAGAACTTTCAACTGACGAAAGTCTGTTATCAACTTATTCGCTCAAGCCACTTTCTGATAGCTTAGCCATCTACGAGATGGCGTTGAGCCTCAGATTTCTTAATGATAATTTTTCTTGTGTATTGTTTTGGGCCATTAACATTCGACATGAGTTTCACTAGCGTCGTTTCCTTAGTGCTCGCTTTTTGCACAATACTTTCAATATGTTGTATTCAGCATTCTCCGTGTCTAAACGTTATGGGGCGGAGCTTTCTTTTTCCACTAAAGACAATTATCTGTGTTTTGGTAGTTGTGACACGAAGTTTATTGTCTCGCATCCATATGTTCACAACCTGCAAAGCTCTGTTCATGCCATCTTCCAAGGCTTGGTTAGTGTCTCGTTTACCAAAAATTGTCATATCATTCGCATAGGCCGTTAGGTTCTACAGCGTAGGACCCAGCACTGATCCTTGTGGAACCCCGCAGATTACCTTATGTCGAAAAGTGTTGTTGCAGTCGTCATAATGGATGATGTGTCTGTCTGTCAGGTATTTGGTGATTATTTTAGTTAAGTGTCTGTTTATGCCGCGGTGTAATATCTAGTCAACAACTAGGGCCCATGGCACTGTATGTCTATAGATACAAGAGCACTTATTTTCCAGGTTCTTCGTGTGCCTTTTTTTTAACTTTTCTCGCTAGGCCACCGATGCGTTTCAAGGCATCTATTTTGGATTTTCCTTTTATAAATGCAAGTTGCGTAGGAGCCAGTCCACCGTGTATCTGAAGGTTCTCCTGAATTCTCGCAACTAATAGCCGTTCATAAACCTTTGCCATACTATTAATTAGGCTGATTGTTCGGAAAGAGTTTGTATCCGGTTAATTTTTGCTGAATTTGGGTATAAATACTAGCGTGGCCACTCCAATTCCGCGGGAAAGATTCATTGGCTAAAATCTTATTAAACACCTCTAATAAGACTTCAGGGTAGTCTTTATGTATGAGTTTAATGCACTCCATAGGAATACCGTTCGGCCCAGTGGCTTCTTTCTTGCCCGAACAGCTAAATGCGTTTTGTAGTTCTTTCTCGCTAAACAACCGCGAGAGCAGGGTTTCTTCTATTTCCCAGTTTGTTGTTTGGTGTGATGGAAACAAACTTTCTATAATCTGTGCAGCTTCTTCGATACCTGGGGTACTTTTTTTCTTTCCCTGTTTTAGTTTTTTGGGCACAAGTTTGTAGGCCGCACCTAAGGGATTATTGTCGATTTCTGCACAGAAATCAAACTATGTTGTTGATGGCGTCTTTTTATTTGGTCCTATAATACTTAAATTCTACTTCTGCTTCGGTCTTAGCAACCAGCGTTTCTTTTTTGGCTAGTCTTAACCATTTTCCTCGGACCACCAGTACAAGTTATTCTTCATTCTGTCTCTTTTCGTACGCGGCATACTTTTACTACAGGCATTTACCAGAGCTTTACTAATGGTTTTAACGTTAATTTCATGAATATTCGATGTAAGTCTTGATTACATCCCTTAATTTATTCTTCTGAAGCCTGTTGATGTTCCACTTACTGTTATACGATTTTTTTGCTTATATTGATGCCTTGATTACACCATCTAAATTAACAACATGTTAATCAGATACACGCTGTTTGTATTTACTGCTTTTTAACCAATACACATTTGTTTGTTTTTTTTTCTGAATTTTGGATATTGTTATCATTCGGTTATTGTTATCAAAAACCCCAAGTCCCAACGTTTTTCTATTAATATATGATATATAGTTTTATACACGACGCTATAAGGAGACTTACACAACAAAAACAATTTCAAAAAAGGAAATACACTACATTCATGCAAATTTGTCAAACTTTACAAAGCCCACACATACATGACCGTCGTATTTACTTTACTTGAATTGAATGAATGAAATTTAAGTACGTCGTATGTGATAAGTGTGATAACATTATTTTGTATTTATTTTTATTTTTAGGGTCAGCAAATTGCTTAGAACAGTGAATTAAACATTATAACGTTGTTGTTGATTTTTTTTTATTCACGGTGCCGACAAACTATTTAATGCAACAGGTTCGTAATTTTTTAAATATTTATTTTGAATATCGGATTTTGTTATCATTCGGTTATTGTTATCATTCGGTTATTGTTATCAAAAATATAAAGTTCCAATGTGATTCTATTAAGCGGCGTGCATTGTACAATGTTAAGAATCAAAATATGTATGAAATAAATTTATTGAAAAGGAACCTGAGTATGAAATGGACAATAATGAATATCTAGTAAATCAAATGAGAAGTATTGTAGATATACGTATATTTCATACATGAATGGGAAATTGAAAATAACGATAATGGGTGGATGAAGTTAACTTTTTTTTATAATGCCGGGGGAATTTTTTAAATTATGTTTTTTGTGATAGGTTAATACCGTAACTGAACAAAAATTTTCTAGGCTTCACATTGTAGTTTGATGCTAGCAGACGAAATCCAGTTAAAGTCTTTTCTCTTTTAAAACTGATAATACTAATCTAAACTTTTTTTTTAATGTTAATGTTATTCCAAATATTTCAAATGCAATAATCTATGAAACAATCGAGAGGAATAACACTCGTAATTGCTAACTTGAAAAGAATGAATCCAAAATAGTATTTAGAGAAAGTACTATTACTTTTTTTTCGATTTTTATGCGTTTTTCTAAAGAAAAATTCTACTATTCTAAAATCATAAGAATAGTGGTTGATAAACTGTTTTGAAACTTTTAAACGTATGTGTCAACGATTATTTTATTTATTCTACAAAGTTTTTTTTTGAATTTGTTTTTCACTTGACGTCGTTTTATTATATAATGCGTTTGTTGACCATAGAATATATTTATAATTTAATAAAATACTCCAAATTACAATAAAAATGTTTATGAAAAACGTAGTAATTTGTTTTGTTTGTTTGTTACTTTTATGTCTATTACACTCGTTTAGAAATTTAAATTTTTTTGATGGGATTTGAATTTTAATAGACTAAATATGTTGTTGATAAGGTTACCATTTTATAATAAAAAAAAATAAATAAATACGTAACTGCCTAATAGTATTAATCAAAATTTAAACAATTTAATTAATCAGGCATTTATCCTTTCAGTAGAATTCAGGTTTCCACGGGTTACATTCCTAATTCAATTTTCTATTCTGGATAATTCCCGTGTTGTCGTTATCACACAAGCTGAACTTTCGTCACACGTCGCAGTGAATATCTTTAGAGCCCGGAACAAACTGATTGATTGCGTCGTGCAGTCTCGCTTTTATAGACCGGCCTCCCATAGATAAAACTGGTTTCCAAACCTCTGGTAAAGGAAAACTAGAATCTCAGTTGATATTAAAAAGATTTTTAATTATTTCAATGGATTTCTTAATTTTTTGCTGATGGTAATAAGCTCATCTATTACAAAATATTTAAACACAGTGAACGCCGCTTAATGGAATCACAGATAAAGTTATTATTCGGGTAATATTATTATATTAAAGGACGTATGCTACTGCATAGAAAAAACACCGTTTATAGTAATCATAATTTCGGACTATGTTAACAATTTTCTTCTCAGGTTTGTTTCTAAACATGAACAATAATACTAATAATTAATAACAATCATTTTGTATGAATTTTCACAATATGCTTGTTTAGAGTGAAAAATGTTATCATTGTGCTCTAAAATAGTTGTTTTGCATATTTAGCTTTATTTTTGAAGTGTTATTTATTTATTCAAGTATTTTGACTGATCTACGTAACCTTACATCATTTAAACATCTCTAAATATGTTATCTTCGAGAATTAACTTGGAAAGCATGTGCATTCTTAGAATAACAACTTAAATTAACTGCGTCTTACGTGATAACGTTAGTTTGTATTTATTTTTAGTGTCAGCAAATTTCTGATAAGAATTGTGTAGTTCTTAGAACAGGGATTAAAACATCATAACGTTATTTTTTATTTATTTTTATGTCAATAAACGTTTTATAAGAATTTTTGTTTTGGCATTTTCTGCTTGTATTGATGCTATGAATTTACCTTCTAACTTAAAAACCAATTTTTTTCCTGAATTTTGCATATTGTTATCAATTGGTTATTGCTATCAAAAACCTCAAGTCCCAACCTTAAACCTTTAGCAGGGGAAGTTCCTATTCTAACTTTTCTAACTTAGAGACTAATGAAAATACCTTCTGTTCTGCGTCAGATAAACCTGGAAGTTTACTGCAAAGATACTGAGAGCAGGTTCTATTCTTATTCAGTGCTTTATAAAATTGTTTCATTATATCTAATTTCATATAAAATGGAGGTAAACTTATTTTATCTGCCTTCACCAAATTTTTATGGACAATATTTTTTGATCGTGGTGGATAATTTTGCTTCCAAGGTCACTGTTTTTTGTCTAATACAGAACTTTGGCTTTACTATCTCAATCACAAATAAAGCAAAGCATTTTAGTATAAAAATTTTATCGAATCCATCGGAATAAAACAATAAACATGGGAAACAAAACAAGGCATCATCGTATCACATTCACGTAGCCACTTATTTTTCAACCGACTTCAAAAAAATGGAGGCGGTTCTCAATTCGTTGGAATATATTTTTTTAAATACATGGCATGTTCAGTGATCATTCTTTACGATGCTGACTGATTTCGATTATTCTTTTGTTTTATCAGAAAGAGGGTAACTTAGTAGTGGTCTCATTTGAATTTGGTCAAATTTTGATGATACGATCCATGACAAAATGATCAACTCTCAAGTTTACATTGACATAAAATTCTTTTGAACAATGTGCATTTTCAAGGTTTTCAGTGACTATAACCGCTAAACTAAATAATTTTTTACTTTTTAGTGCATTTTTTGAAGTCGATTAATTATCAAGCGTACTAGAAAAATGCCGTGTAAAATTACGTTTCGCAGTTTTATCTGCTTGATTTAGTTCCAAATTTGGAGTAGGTTTTCTGAGAGATTTTATTTCAACCTTTTCTTCTAACGACAGTCTTACGAATTCATTTTTAAAAATAAGTTCTATACTATTCTTTGCATTTTTCGAAAATTAGATAGGACAAATATACTTTTTCACTTAGAACACGTCGTAGACGTTTCACCGATCAATCAATACTGAATTTGGAAGCACCGCGGGTTATAACAGCGCGAACCCTTTCGCACGTTAAACCTGCATATGAAAGTCACGTAAGTCACGTAAAGTCACGTTACAATGCTTTGCTACATATAAGGTATTGGATCCAACAATTGTAGCACGTACATTAAGAAGTGCCTACTTAATTTACGTTGCTTTAAACGACGACCGTATTAACTTAACGTTATAGATTAATAAAAAGTAGATGATGCTTATATCCTATAAATATGTTTAAATATTTGAGTTTATAATTTTGTTTTAAATAATGTCTGTGGGGCTCGCACCGTAGAGAGAATGAGTTGCCACAACCAACAACATACATAACACTTTTAGATTTCTACATCGTTGCTATTACTGGTTTTTGTATTTAATTTTTTTCAACAGCAACTTTACATTATCATACGTCATCTTTAAGTGAACTAAACGAGCAGCTGGAACCGATGCCTACTTATCTCCATTATATAAGATTATCAAATAAACCAAATGCTTTTCACATTTTTAAACACAAGATTGCTCTACTTTTCCCAATCTTCATTTGTTAAATCAGAAAATTCATTTCAAACTAATTTTTTAATATCAATACTTTTTTGTTTGATATTATTCAGCGCAACTTTTCTTTTCACGAGACTCCATATGGATTCAATTGGATTTAAGTCACGGTGATAAAGAAGTAATCGAACAACAGCATGTTCTTAGTATCTTACTCACAAAATAATAACTTTTGAGGTGGTACTGTTACGCATAGTAGTTAATTAGCTTAGTAAAACTAACTGTTTTCCAGTCAACTTGACGTCACACGATACTCTTTCCCATCCCACTGTGCATAAGTAATAACAAATACACCATATTAGTCACAACAAACATTGCATCAACAACAAATAACATTCTTCAGCTAACCTTCACAAATAGTGCTTGGATTAAATCGACACGTACTAAAAACGAATTGGAAATTGTTCAAAGAAATAAAAGACCCGGTAGTCTAAATTTAACAAACAAACAAAAACAAATGAATAATAGAGTATTTGTTAGACAATACACCTACAGCAAGGCACAAACTTGTCAATTTAAACAATAAAAGCGTAAAAATAGAAGAAACAAACAAACCCAAGCTACTTATTACCAATATTTGTCGGAAGAGTTATGATATAAAACCACTTGTAACGTGCACTTGGCTGAAGTGCTTCAATTACCCTCAAATTTAACTCACAATACAGTAAAGGCAGCGGAAAAAGGGTTACTTACGATTTACAATTCCCGCCTAGTACTAGTAAGGTGTAACCATCCCTAAAATATGCAATCAAATCTAAAAGTATATGGCTGTGGTATCACAAATACGATTAATTAGTTCACAACCGAGTCTGAAAACAAAACGTGTGCTAGACTACCAATTTCTCTAGATTAGTAGTTACATTTTAAATTGAATGATAATAATATGTTTGGCATTGAAGACTGTAAGAAACTCAACAATTCTCACCAGTTTACGAAAGGTGTTCACGACGACGATATTCCAAAAAAACATAAAGCATTAAATCGAGAAATGAGTTAATAAACGTGCTGAACACATGATACATACAGTCATAAATGCTCAGCGATTTTTCTTATCAACATCAATTCATTTAAGATTCGATTTTCTATGTAAAATGTCAAAGGCGTGAAGTAACCAGAAGAAAAAGAGCTCCAACTGAATTTAAAACGAACGATGCCATATATATGTACCGAGTGACAAAAAATATTTTTAACGTAACGCACATTGCTAAAAACATTGAAAAAGAAAAGTATGCTCTTAAGGCGTTAAAAAATTAACAAATAAAAATGCGATCTAAGGAGAAATATGCAAAAAAATTATAAAAGCTCTAGACGAAAAGCGAAATATAATACATCTTAAGTCAAAAAAGATCAAAACTTTTAGGCTCAGTTGGATAAAGCATTGTTACTTTATCTTTTTTTTTCTTTTGTAAGGCGTTTTAATTTTGTTTTACAAGTTGCTATATTATCTCAATTATTTTATTAATTTGATTCTAATATTATTACACAAAAAACATTGCATTAGCAACAAATACCATTCTTCAGATAACCTTAACAAACAGTGCTAGTATAGATTGAATCGACACGCACTGAAAATGAATGGTAAATTGTTGAAAGAAATAAAAAACCACGTAGTCTAAATTTAACAGAGAAACAAAAACAAATAAATAACTCAATGTACTGGTTAGACAATACACTTACAGCAAGACACAGATTTGCCAATTTAAACAATAACGGTGTAAAAATGAAAGAAACATAAATGAACCCATGCTACTTATTACAAATATTTGTAGAAAGAGTTAAAATATAGTACCATTTGTAACGTACACTTGGCTAAAGTGCTTTAATTACCTTAAAATTTAACTGACAATACAGCAAAGGCAACGGCAGCTCTGATATCGGAGAATAGCGTGGGTAAAGCAGTTAGTACAAATTATCTGTGCAGATACACAACTAAAGGAATACAACTAATAACTGGTGGTTGAATAAGAATGGCGCACAGCAAATCAAGTTTTGAGTTTTATTTGAACGTTAATTATGACACCAAATAGTTGTGATTACAAAAGACATCCTCGGTCCCAGTTCATAGATCGACGGTTACTTACAATTTACAATCCCTATCTAGTACTAGTAAGATGTAACCATCCTTAAAATATGAGATTAAATACACATGCGCAGTGGTATCACAAATACGATTAATTAGTTCACAACCAATTCTGAAATAAGAGGTGCTTTAGACTTCCAATTCTTCTAGATTAATAGTTAAATTGTAAACAAAGTACAGGTGCATTAATAAAATCTATACATGAGGTTCAATTAGCTTCCCCATTATAATAATATGCTTGACATATTAGGCATTGAAGACGGTTATAAATTTGACAATTCTCACCAGTTTACGAAATTCAATCCACAAAGGAATTAATAAACGTGTTGAACACGTGATTTCGTAAGTACCGTCATAAATACACAGGGATTCTTCCTATAAACATCGATTGATTTTAGATTAATTTTTTTTGTAAAACAATTGGATGGCCAACGATTTATAAAACGTCGTTGAGTACCAACTGAATTTATAATGAACGATGTTAAGTATAGGTACCACGTCACTTCAATGTTTTTTAACATAACACACTAACATTGTCAAATTAATAGCTACGATTTAGTTAACAACGGCGTCAGTTAACATGATGGTTAACTTTGCTTTGGGCAATTAGGCATTAGAGATAAAAGAAACATTCATCTATTAACAGAAACTGAAACCATTAAGCAAAATCTGAAACATATAGGATATGAAGTTACCGACATCTGAAATATAAAAAAAAAACAGCTACTAGTGTTGTGGTTAAAAAAAACGATAATAATAAAGAAATTACTAAATCACATTATTAATGTACAACGTATAAAAAAACTAAACAATTGTTTATGTAGTTTAATAAGCAATATAAATCACGCAGCTTTTTGTTTCCATTAGCAAATAATAGAATGTTGGAAACATTTTGAGATAGATAAATAAGAAAACTGTTCAAAGAAAAGAGTTTGCATGTACACATTAGATATAAAAACTTTATCAAAAACGCAAGGTGAAGTTCAACAATTATTAATACATTCTAGTTTTATTAGACATTACAAATCAATTAAATTTCAATTATATGAGGACAAAAGCGGGGCAATCTGACTACTCTGATTAAGCTTATTCTGTGGCGAAATACCTGAGGTGGATGAAGGTTAAAGAATAAAAGTTTTATGACAATCAATAATGTAAAAAAAGCTTTTAAATATTATATATTATATAATAAAAAAGGTTTTATAAAAAAAGTACTTTAGACATAAGAATATCATCAGAAAAATAAAGCACATACTTGTTTGCGTTTGATTCTACCTAATTTAATTACCAAAGTAGTAACAATTATAGTACTAAATGTTTTTTCTTGTTGTAGAGTGAGCTAAAACGATAACGTTTGCGTATGTATAATTAAGCATATAGAGCAAGATAACATGTCTGATTCGCATATACTATTATATTTTTTTTCGTGTCATTTAAAAAATGTTCTAAATCTTTTCTTCTTTGCTTTTACCAATTCTTAGGGTTTTTAGTACTTCTTTGACTACCTCCTATGCAAAATTTTCTTTGAACCTATATATATATAATATAATTTTGTAAGTAGTTTATAATGATTTTTTTTATAAATTGTATTACAACAAAAAAATAATACGATCAAATTCCATCTACTTTATTTTCAAATTGGATTTTCTAACTGTAAAATAATTGATTAAATTTGAACCCGATTTATTTAGCTTTTTGTATCTGTATATTCAAAATTGCTAAACCTGATAATCTTGATGTTTTTAACGTAATTTTAAATCTGTTTGTATTTTGTGCGAATTCAACTGTTACAGAAATAGCTAAAAATAAAAGTAAAAAAGAACAACGCTCAGAAATAAGCTACTAGAATATTGGATTATTGCTAAATTAGCTAATTCTCTTACACTTAAAATTTTATCTTTTAAATTACTTACAAAGACAGAAAACTCTAATATTAAGGATTTGCTTAAACCTCTCTTAAACCATTTTTATAATTTGTTTGCAATTTTTTAGCGTTTAATTATTTAAAAATTGTTTTAATAACGTTTTCGTACTTACAAATTTGTTGTAATAATTATGTCAAATACTGTATTAATTATCTAGGTTTTTTATTGACTTTTTTATTTTAAAATTCGTTAATCACACTCTTATGTAGACGTTTGTTAAACTTTACAAGTTTTATAAAAAGGAAATATTGGCAACTCTGTATTAAAGTATCATGGGTATAACAATCATCTTTATGATATGAATAAGAAAATGACGGATAGGAAAAATATTATACAGACAGCATAATGATCAAGAAACTCTAAAATCTATAAAAAAAGAAATTAATCATTTTTGGAAGAAAAACAAACTAAGATACCAATAGCGAAAGAAATAAGTGAAACACTTAGATTTGGTAAATAATACAAAAATAGCAAAACAAATGCTGTTATTGTTATGAGGAAGACTATCAAAGAATCGAAAATTAGAAGGTAAAATTTTTAATTTTGATAACATTATTAGATAATTAGAAAATGTATTATTATCACTACATACAACGCCGCACTAACGAAGAAATTAAAGAGAAAAAGACAGAAACTCGAGCAAAAGAATTATTATGGTTGGTTATAGAGGTAGAGGCTACAGATTTTGGAACTCTGGTTGTAATTAAATAATTAAAAAAAAAATGAAATAGTAATGGAAGAAGAAAAACTGATAAAAAACCAACAAAAAATAATAAATGAAGGAACAATAAATGAAAATAGTAGTGGAGATTTAAAAATACCGGTAACCATGACAATGGTTCAAGTAGTCAAAAAGGTTGAGGACAAGGTATGTTTAAAAAAAAATATTGAATATGAACTTATTCAATGTTAACTACAAAAGTCTAAAGGTCCCAGATCACTACTCATTGTTGAGATCTATGAGCGGAAGCCCCGTCACTATGTAAAATTGTGAAAAATGTTTAGAGATACATTATCCAAACAGTACTGTAAAGCAGTCTGGCGTAAGGTTCTCTTGATAAAAATGTGGCCTTGGTACATGATCTCCTAACACTCCAAGCCAAACATTAGTGCTAAACCTCTCTTGGAAATTTCTTCTATGAATTCTTTCATTTCCGCAAAAATGTAAATTTATATTGACCACACCGTTGTGTGTAAATTTATTCTCATCTGTTCATAAAATTTTCACACCAAAGGCATTATCGTTTCTGTGTTGTCTAATTAGCCGCAAATGATTAACTAAACGAAACTTTCGTGGACGGTAGTGTCTGGTTTTCCAAATTTTTCTAACGCATTCTTTAGAAATCCTCGTTTTTGTCTCAATTTCACGTACAGACACATCCATTTTTTTTGGTATTTTGTAATGTACAAAGCCAAACACATTTCTAACACTTTCTTCATTTTTCGAAACTATACGCTTTGTTTTTATTTCGAAAAAGCTGTTTTTAGTTTTTTCGAAATAAAAGACGAATAAATAGAAACTCGTTTATTTGATCGCCTTGTATAATTACATTTGTTCGTTTGTTTTAGTCAATAATTTATTGTCGTTTTTAATTTTTTTAATACAATGGGTTTAATTTAATTTTATTGGTTATTGCTTAATTTAAAATTGCTATATTGTATAAGTATGGGCTTTAAAAATTCAACTGTGAATATTGTAATGCTTTGTGTATAGGACAAACCAACCATATTTCATAATTACATAATAAAATTTAATAATCCTTTTACCTTAACTGAAAATTACGAAATTCTGTACATTTGCAGTAAAGAAGTAAAGTTTGTAAGTAAGGAGAAAACTTCAGAAATTAAAGAAATAATTTTAGTGTCTTATTTTACTTCAAAAAATTTGGTTGTTTTAAACTTAAAACCCCGATTGGTAAAGGGATGGGGAGGAAAGCAAGCGAAAGAACTGTAACAGAAGAAGACCTAAGAAGGGAAATAATGATAAAAATAACAAAAACTAGCAGATACAAACCAAAAAAGTAGTCCAGCAGCAACCTATAAATCAAAAAGGACAATCGACCCGGTTAACGACAAACGACAACGCTAAAAAAATAAGTAATAAAGTAACTACAAATAGAAAAAAGAAGAGAAGTAAACAGGAAAACAACAAAAAACAGACCAAAGTAGTTACAATGAATGTCTAAACACTGCTAAGGACAGGCAAAATGGAGGAAATAGCAATACAAACATAACAGTCATACAAGAAACGAGATATTAAGGAAAATAGCTAAAGTCAAATACATGTTTCTATACAGCGGCGAAGGAAAGAGGGAACAACGGTATAGCCTTTTACATAAAAAAAGTAGCTACTAAAGAATATAGTCTAATTTACACCAGAGTATGGCAGAAGGACGTTATTAAGGCTAAATGTGAAAGCATGCAAAGGGATAGCAAAAAAATTGAAACTTTAATTTTGGGAGACACAAACCCTTAAATAGGGAAAAAGCCATATCTGAGTGAAGTGAGGGGAACAAAAAGGGACTATATATGAAAACGAACAAAATGGACACAGATGATGCCACTTAGTAGGGACATATAATATGACTCTCCTGTCCACAAAGTATGAACACTGCAAAAAACATAAAGTAACATGGAGACATCCAGCAGACACAGTAGAAGGTCAAGTTGACTATATGTTAGTCACGATAACGTTAAGCAATAAGGCGCACAAGCCGAATCAGATCATTATTTAGTAATAGCTTCACTAAGAAATATAGAAATAAAGAAACACAATAACATTAAGAAAGCAACAACTAGCAGCTTTCCAATGCATGGCAACAAAAAAGAAATTTCCAGAAACATATGCAAAAAATGCACAAAACAAAATGATAAACACAACGTACATAGAAAAAAATATGGATAGAGACAAAGCAAAAAATACAGAAAGTGGCAGAATAAGTGTCAGGAAGAAACAACAAAACAAAAAATAAGAGGCTGGCATGATGAAGACTGCGAAAAGCCAAGAAAAGAAAAAAACAAAGCTAGAATCAAATGGATTAACACGAGAAGAGAACAAGACAGAAGAAAATTTGAAATGAAAGTTTTCAGGGATGGAATCGAGGCAGATTGTCTGCACGATAGGGGACAGGCGTTGCACAAATATATATATACATACTAATAAAATAGATATATAAAATAACACAAGATGGAACATCGGAACCATTACACCAATACATAAAAAGGAAACCGAGAACAATGCGAGAATTACCGGGCAATAACCCTATTAAACACCGCTTACAAAATTTTGGCAAACTTGATAAACAAGCAGAAGAAATCCTCGGAGATTATCAGAACGGCTTCAGACCAGGTAGATCAACGATTAATGGTATACACACTTGGAGCAAATATTTCAAACGGTAAAAGAATACAAGAAGGAAGTGCATACACTCTTTATAAATTTTAAGGGCGTCTTCGACTTAATTAATAGAGCAAACATGATGCAGAGAAATAACAACAGAGGAATTTCGAATTTTAAAAAAAGGCAAAACAGAGAGACCCAATCTCCCCTATATTATTTAATCTGGTACTAGAAGGTGTATTAAGAAACGTAAAACTGGATAAAAAGGACATTATTACCGATGGTATACAAATATTAGCGTACGCCAATGACTTCACCATAATAGCAAACACATTGAACCAAAACAAAATTAAATATATGAGGGTAGGAAGAGGAGAACGTCTCATGAACCTAAAAACGCAAAAACATATTTTTGAAGCTGTTTCCTTTAAATACATAGGAACAATGATACACCATGTAATAGCAAAAGCTTCCACAGCCGGAGTCTATAATAAGATGAGAACGTCCACTAGTGGGCGAAACGTTGGCAACTTCGGTTACAACAATGACATGGTCCAAACCCGGAAGACGTTTCATCTTAGTATAGACTCCGGCTGTGAAAGTTTTCGCTATTATATTAATAATCTCTACGGGAAGAATGTTTCTTCTAAAACCTCCGTATTTTCCAAACTTCTCCACAAACTCATCAAACTTTTGTGCACTTTAAGTTTTCTTAGTCGCTGTTGTGATCACATCATTCCTACATTCCTCAAAATCAAGTTCTACATTTAAACACGTTCTTCTAAAAACATTCTACACCGTGTTAATCTAGCGTTGATACGCGAACGGATTAAACAAACCAGACGAGAATTAGACACCATTTTAAAAAACTTCTTTTATCTTTATTTTAAGTTGGCTAACACTATATTCTCGGATGATTGGAATTTTTGTGACAATCTGATACCACTCTACGACTAACCATTGAATGTCATTTCAAAAAGTTTCAATGATTGGAATCCAAGAATCATAAAGTTTAAACCACTACTAACTCCTTGAAGACGGTCGTCAATTTATCCAGTTTTACTCTCACTTCAGAACAGGAAACAGGGTTTGAATCATGCTGTTGTATTTCTAAAGAAGATATTCTATGTGCTGCCGAGTCTTCTATAAGACATCTTCCTTCTCACATCTCAGATCCTATTCGTATTTACACTGGCCAAATCTTTGAATCATCTACAGTTTCTAAATCTGACATTTTTAAGTCGGAAGAGTTAGCCTTAAAAAGTCTTTGTAAGAATCCCGATATTATTGTTCTTCCAGCTGACAAAGGCAACGCTACTGTTATTACAAGTTATTTCCTTTTGACTTATCGTCAGTAGTATCCAATCTCCTATCTAAAAACTAACCAAGTTCTTGTCCAACATTCTTGGCGAATTTACAGGAGATACTTCTTCTCATATTCTCAACTCTCAGCATTCTATTTAACGTTTAGAAACTTTAAACCTTGTGATTTTTGATGTCACTTCACTTTTGGTTTCTCTTATTGATAAGTGTTTATCATTCACTTACTTTCAATTTGATAACAAGTTTTACAAACAGGTTTCTTGTGCTGCTATGGGTTCTCCTCCATCACCTGTTGTAGCTAACATTTTTATGGAATCTTTTGAAACGGTCGCTTTGGAATGTTTATTGTTGGGTTTCATGGTCATCTCGAATTGTCTAGGTTTCTTGATCTTCTAAACAATCAACACTTAGATATCAAATCTATTATGGAAATAGAAACTAATGGTGCTCTTCCATTTCTCGGCGCTCTTGAGACTCGTAAGCCTGACGGACGCCTGGACCATTCTGTTTATCGCAAACTCACCCATACGGACAGATACCTTCACGCTTCGTCTCATCATCATTCTGCACAAAAAAGTCTGCGGTTGCTAAATATCCTTTTACTGCAGGCCACAATGTAGATTTTAACGTTTTAGTGATTGCAAAACCTCCATTCTTCTTTAATAGAAAAATCCGAGAGAGCGTTGAAATCATCAAACACCCCAATAGCTTTAATCGCCATCATGATTTCGAGTAACCTCTTCTTTGATTTTATGTCAAAACTCCTTTATCAAAAACACGCCCCAGAGTCGAGCTTAATCAACTGTGACGATACTTCTTCTATATAAAGACAGACTACTTTTTATTAAGTCATTTCTATGCGGTTTAGAATCTGGCTTGGTTCACAAGTTGATTACCTAACTCTGTAGTGATTCCTTGTTAAATTGTTGTTTTCTTTTTAAATTTATCGTTTTCTTTCTTACCTTTTTAGAGTTTAGAATCTGGTTTAGTTAACAAGTTTCTCAATTCTCTTATATTTGACATGAGCTAGGTGCTCTTTATAATTGGTTTTCAGGGGTCTTTTGATTGCCTTATATGTATTTGGTTACAGTTTTTGAAACTAATTTTATATATTGTTGACTATTGCTTCCGAAAATCCATTGCATGTTGCAATATGTTTAATATATTTCAATTATTTGTTAAAATTATTTTTTGATAATGGGAAATTCAATATCCCTGTTCGATATGTTGAGAATTACATTTGTTCGTTTGTTTTAGTCAATAATTTATTGTCGTTTTTAATTTTTTTAATACAATGAGTTTAATTTAATTTTATTGGTTAATACTTAATTAAAAATTGCTATATTGTATAAGTATGGGCTTTATAAATTCAATTGTGAATATTGTAATGCTTTGTGTATAGGACAAACAAACCATCAAACACCCCAATAGCTTTAATCGCCATCATGATTTCGAGTAACCTCTTCTTTGATTTTATGTCAAAACTCCTTTATCAAAAACACGCCCCAGAGTCGAGCTTAATCAACTGTGACGATACTTCTTCTATATAAAGACAGACTACTTTTTATTAAGTCATTTCTATGCGGTTTAGAATCTGGCTTGGTTCACAAGTTGATTACCTAACTCTGTAGTGATTCCTTGTTAAATTGTTGTTTTCTTTTTAAATTTATCGTTTTCTTTCTTACCTTTTTAGAGTTTAGAATCTGGTTTAGTTAACAAGTTTCTCAATTCTCTTATATTTGACATGAGCTAGGTGCTCTTTATAATTGGTTTTCAGGG
Source organism: Aquatica leii (assembly GCA_035610365.1). Taxonomy (NCBI): domain Eukaryota; kingdom Metazoa; phylum Arthropoda; class Insecta; order Coleoptera; family Lampyridae; genus Aquatica; species Aquatica leii. Next base: position 40,469,315 of record CM069439.1, read on the forward strand.
GTCTTTTGATTGCCTTATATGTATTTGGTTACAGTTTTTGCAACTAATTTTATATATTGTTGACTATTGCTTCCGAAAATCCATTGCATGTTGCAATATGTTTAATATATTTCAATTATTTGTTAAAATTATTTTTTGATAATGGGAAATTCAATATCCCTGTTCGATATGTTGAGAAAGATAACACAATGGACCCCACTAGGCTCAAGGAAAAGAGGAAGGACCCAAAAAGAATGGAGGAAACTAGTAGAGGAAGACGCGAGAATTTTGAGAATAACAGAATGGAAACAAAAATGCAAGGAAACGATGGAATAGAATAGGATAACATTCAAAGCTAAGACAAACAAGGACTTATATATTATAAACAAAGGAAAGAGGAATAATGTCAAGATTATCATCATCTTAAAAATGCTTCATTCTTGTAGATAATATTTTTTAAATATTAATATTTATTATACCTTTCCACAATCCGTAGTAAATAAAACGTTTTACTGAGCTAACATGAATTCTCAATTAGAAGACAAAGTAGGAATATCTAAATACTATTTTTTTTTTTTTTTAATTCGAGTTGGGTTTGGTGAGGCGAACTGTACCGTAAGGGTAACAACATGTTAATGTAACTAATTAATAACTTTCATTTTTACATAACTTAACTTTTCTTAAAAATAAATTTAATTAATTAATGTCTCTTTTAATTGCGACTTTAACTCTTTAAAACGTTACACATCTAACGGTATAGCAATTCAGTATTTCACTCATAAGGCCAAATATTAAGTTAGAATCAAAATAACCACTTTATCGTTTTTGAAAATGTTTACACATTGAGACATTTTTACTTAACTTTTACAAAAATAAAGTAACAGGCAGATAATATAATTGCGATTTTGTTGTGGTTATTATTTAATACCGTTATCTTAGGTATTATTCAGTCAACGTTATTACTAAGTTTAATTTTAATTATAGGGTAATTTATTGTATTACAAGCACAATTCCTTATCACAAGCTATAATTGTCTATTGAATTTTGCTGCATAGTTTATGTTTATGGTTAGTGTAAACTAACTTACAGTTTTGTATACAGCAATTATTTTAATACACAAATTTATAGCTACGTCGGCTACAATTCCTAAGCCATTGTTTAGTTTCCAATAGCTGTAAAAAGTAACGCATTTTGATTCATGCATTTTGCTTTGTGACTGTAGTCTTGTTTTTTACAGCATTTAGAATGATTGTAATTACAGTGCACATCGCTTAATAGCATCACATTAGGACTTGGAGTTTTTGATAACAATAACCGAATGATAACAGAACCCCGTATTAAAAAAAAACAAATAAATGTTTATTGGTTAGAAAGTAGTAAATACATACAGTGTATGCTTCTGAGGCCTAGTCAGTTTATAAACAGGTATGTGCTTGTTTGCCGTCAAAGTATTTTGTGCATAGACGTTTCAACTTGTATACGTGTGAGTTGCTTTGTATTAGCCTGTATCTGGAATTGTATATAAGCGCTTGTTTAGAAAAATGCATTTAGTTCTTAGTTTGTAAGGTGTAGTGTTACAGTTAGAATGACGTCAAGTGAACAAAAACCTAGTGCCAGATTTGATGATGATGACTTTGAAGAAACTGTGTTAGCATAGGCCAGTGAAGCATACGAGGAGCTGTCTGGTGAAAGCGAAGTTCAATTAGAAAATATTACAAACGTTGATAATAATTATTCCGATAATTATTCAAGTGCTAATAATCATTCTAATAATAGATTGAACGTTCCTCGTAGCAGATCCGCGGCTGAAAATTTGGCAGTTTCTCGACTATTTTATATTGCTCTAAGTGCTTTAGACTGAACACTCTAAACAAAAAAATCTAGAGGATTGATATCGGGAGATCTCGCAGGCCATAGGATGGGAATACCGCAACCAATCCATCTATTTGGGAAGTGTTCATCGACTCTCTTACATTACGAGCAAAGTGAGCAGGAGCTTCATCGTTCATGTAAATCATGTTATGGCGTATGTTCAACGGCATGTCGTCAATAACTTGTTCCAATATGTTAAGATACCCATTGGCATTAAGACGATTTGGATAAATCTGCCCAACGACCTTGTGATTTATTATGCCCAGTCAAACGGCAATGGAAATCCTTTTTGGTGACCATATTCTATAAGTTTATGCGGATTTTTATCTGCCTGATAATAAGGATTGTGAATATTAAATACATCATCTCTGGTAAACATAGATTCATCGCTCTAAAGAATACGCCGGAGAAACTCTTGAATCCAATTTAAGATTGTATTACAAAAATTTAATTGTAATATGTTGTTATCATAGAGAGGCTGAACTTTAGAAATGAGATATGGATGAAGCAGGTTTGTCTGTAGAACCAAGTGAACGGTCTTGTTATTGGGCATATTTAATGTTGAAGCTGAGTCGGGTACTAAGCGAAGGATCTTCGTGTACAACCTCTAAAATTTGTTCTTCTAGTTGTATGGCACGCCTTTGTTTGGGCGACCAGCATTACTGTTTTTTGTTATGAACAAATCAGTTTCTCGATGATCCAGTCTTCGAAATGTATTTCCTCTAGGTTGTCTTTGGTTTGGAAAACGTATACTATTCTCGTTTGCGGCTGCGTTCGCATTTCCATTACAGAAACCGTACCTCAGGTACATATTGGCATATTTATTTAAAATAAAAGTCACTATGAGTGAACAAAACAATAACAAAAAGCGCAAAAAACACAGAACCACAAAAACTAATCAAAAGTACACAAAAAATCACGAACAAAGCAAAAGTTATACATAAATGAAACAAGAAAATCGAAGTAAAAGGGTCGAAGTTGGGTTATTGTATGGAGCGTTTGGAGGGAACAATAGAAGGACCAGGGCAGGTGATATTTCAAAGGGGTAAATACAATACAGGAGGGGTGGGAGATAACGAAAGAGGAAATAGAGGAAGCAATAAATAGACTAAAATTAAGGAAGACGGCAGGAACGGACGGTACGCAAGGAGAACAATGGAAATATGTAGGGGAGAGAGTGAGAGGAAATATAAGGAAATTTTTTAATACAATATGGAAAGGAGAGGAATTGCAAGGGAGTTGGAAAGAAAGTTCAATTCTGCCGGTTTATAAGGGAGGGGATAGGAAGGAGGTAAAGAATTATAGAGGGATTAGTGTCACTAATGTAAGTTATAAATTGTATGCCATGATTATACAAAGGAGGTTGGAAAAGGAAGTGGAAGAAAAAAGACTATTACCAGATTGTCAGATGGGATTTAGAGTGGGAAGAAGGGCAATAGACGATGTTTATATATTGAAACAGTTAGTGAATTGAGAGCTAGATAAGAAAAGGGGTAAGGTATACGCTTTCTTTATGGACATAGAAGCTGCGTTTGATAATGTGAATAGGGAAAAGCTATGGAGGGTGTTAAGGAAAAAGGGAATAGAGGAACAACTAGTGCGGAAACTGGAAGAGATATATAAAGAGACTAAGAATAGGGTAAAAATAGGGGATAGTGTTAGTGAAGTGTTTTGGACGAGGAAGCGGCTAAGACAGGGGTGTCCTCTTAGCTCTATTTTATTTGCACTGTATATAGGGGACATAGAAGAAGTGTTGAAGAGAGGTCAGTGTGATGGGGTTGTCATATGCAGACGATATGGTCATGGTGGCAAAAAATGAGTTGGAGATGAAAGGTATGATAAATACAATAAAGAGGTATCTGGAAAGGAAAGACTTGGGTTTAAATGTGAGAAAGTCTAAGATGGTAGTTTTTCAAAAAGGGAGAGGAGGGAAGAAAAAAGAGGAGTTAAGTTGGGGAGAACAGAGGATAGAGTCAGTGAATGAAGTGACATATTTGGGATATAGGCTAAGGTATGATAATAAAGATGATGCGCACATAAGGGAGTTAGCAAAGAAGGGTAACCGGGTATTAGGGCAGGTATGGAATTTAGGGGAAAGAGTATTTGGGAAGGAGATCGAAAAGAGAAGATGGCTGTTTGAAAAATTGATTAAAAGTGTGATGATGTACAGGGTGGAGGTATGGGGTTGGAAAGAGTGGAACTTATTGGAAAGGGTACAAATAAAATATTGGAAATGGATACTAGGTTTAGACAGTGAGACGCCAGGGTACATAATAGAGGAGGAGAGGAAGTTAGAGAAGATTAGAATAGAAGCAGGGAAAAGGGCGATGGGTTATGAAGAGAAAATGAAGGAAAGGAGACAATGTAAAATTTTGCAATATTGCTGGAGGACGGTAAAGGATAGTAAAAACATATATGGGCAGGAAGAAAGAAAACTGTACTATCAACGAGGAGGTTTTGCAAGAGAAGAGGTGGAAAGAAGGAGAGAGGAAGGGAGGTTAAATACGGGGGAGATAGTAAGAAGAGATAAAGATTCGCAGGTGCAAGAGAGGGAAGGAAAGATAAAGGAAGGAAAGTATAATGTAAGGTATGGGAATATAGTGTCCAGGGGGGTTCCTAAGTATCTGATGGGGAGGAGAAACTTAGGAGAGAAACCACTAATAGCCAGGTTTAGGTGCGGAAATGAGGAGAATTTAAATAAGTATTGGAAGGAGGATGTAATGAGGAGATGTAGACTATGTGGGGAGGGATGGGAGGACATAGAGCACATGAGGGAGGAGTGTGGCGAGCTAAGGGAAGAAAGGAGGGGGAGGAAGGCTTTGCTTGGGGAGGAGGGGGAGGAATTGGATTGGATGAAAGCAATAAAAGAAAGAAGGATAAGAGGGGAGAGTTAGATTTAAAGTATTAGAATAGTAAGATGGTGATGGGAAGATGGGAAGAAAGTTTTTGTTTTTAGTTTTTTAAATTTCTGTACAAATTATATTATTATGTAAGAGAAAGATGTAACGTAACTTATTGTAAGGCCGAATGGCCAAACAATTAACAATAAATAATAAGAAAATCGAAGTGGATATGTAAAAATTTGACAGATGATGCTTATGATTGGAATCTGTTGAAATCGCATTGTGCCAAATGTGTTAAATCGTTAACAAAAATAAAATTAAAATTTCTTTATTATTCTTCATCGCAGCTATTTCTACTAACAGATATCGAAACTAACACTTATTTTATAGACCAAACGTTCGAACTTCGAAAACCTCGTGAAGACGTGTTATACAACATTTCACTATTAAGATTTTCGATTCAGAATTGAACGAATAATGTCATTAGCGTGTAGTTTATTTCGTAAATTTATACACACCGCGTATAAAAGGTAATGACGATAAATAAAAGTAAATTACAGTGTTTATAAATCTCCAGTGATAGTCATATATAAATTACTTGTAAGCTGTTTTTCTTCAATATCGTTAGCTATACATTTTATTAGTGTCAGTTGTATTGTGTTTTAGTTTATTAAAAATTAGTTACGTTTATATAATAATCGTGTGAATAGTTAAAAATAAATTCAGTTATAAAATCAAAACAATGAGTTTTGTAAGAAGAACGTATTGCTAAAATATTTATTAAGAATTTCAATAAAATGTAATAACAATGAAATCTAATAAATTTCTTAACTGAATGTTTAAATGTAGCTATTCCAAACATTTCTTTTTGACATTTGTGCCCGAAGTTAAATTTCATACATACAACCGACATTTCAATTTTTTTTGTAAACTTTGATGGAGATTAGATATGCTGTAACGGTGACATTTAATGTACGGTGCAATTCAATTTTAATGATTATTTTTTGCTTAGACAGAATTTGGTCTTTGAAATCAAAGCACAGCGTACCAATCGTTTTTTATATATATATTTTATAAGGCTTAGAGAATTGTCAGAATTATTTACATTATTCCTTATTGTTAGTTAAATATTGAAAATGCATTAGTACATTACTTCGTTTAATTTATAAATTATTGCATCTATAAAAATAATCTTATTTTTACAAAATTTTTACTGCAATAAGTTCAGATTAGAACAAGATGATCTATTTTGGGCAAGGTTGTAGTAAATAATTAGCCAATAATAAAGTAAGGAAATCTTTAATTCTGTTGTCATCATTTAGCCTAGGTGTTAGTGATGTTATCAACAAAATGATTTACTTTAAAATATATTTTATTGTTTTATGTAATTGTACTTGCTTTATTTTACAACTCAAATTTTTAGTTTTACTTGATATTTCTACAGAAAGTATTGTTTTTGAAAATGCAACATACAAATTACATTTTTTGCCCCATTTGTGTTTTGGATGTAAACTAAAAAGCCGCAGTGATGTCAAACGCGAATTACGTACTGTATTAAAAAATGAGACACAAAACTCAAAAAAAAAGTGCCAGACCATAACGATATAATAGAAATGTTGAAAAGAGAAATAAGAGGAAAAAATCTCAAAATGAAAGTTCTTAAAGAGGATATAAACGAGGGTGAAAAATGTAATAGCAAAAGTTTCCACGGCCGAAATCTATACTAAGATAAAAATGTCTTTCAACGTTACGCCCACTTTCGTAAGGGGCCTCATCAGGGCGTGAGATAAATCGCAAAACTCAAACAAGCAACCGAAATCTAACTAAGAACTTCTCAAAAGTTAGGTTATCCACTTGTGAAACAAGCTATAATCTAAACTCTGAAAAGGTAAGAAAAAAAAACGATAACTTTAAAAAGCAAACGAAAATCTAACAAAGAACCACTACCGAGTTAGGTAATCAACTTGTGAACCAAGCCAGATTCCGTATATAAAGGAATAGGATCGTCACGGATGGCTTAAGCTCGACTCTGATTGGGTTACGGTTGATAAGTGGCGTGTTTTCGATAAATGTGTTTGATGGTTTCTATGCTTTCTCGGAATTTCTTGTTGAAAATGAATGGAGATTTGGCAATCAACGAAACATTATTAAAACCTATCTTGTGACCTGTAGTAAAATGATGTTCAGCAACCGCAGACTTGGAAATATACCTTTTCCTTATACAACGATCAAATGCGAGTAATGACGGAACGACCGGTTTCACCAATGTAGACTAAACCACATGAACAAGGAATTTGGTATACACTTTGAGATGAAAGTGTAGGAAATTTGTTTTTGGAAGAAGGAAGAATCTGACAGATTTTGCCTGTCGAGTTGAATATGGGTTTAATACCATTCTTACGAAGAAGTTGCCCTATTTGATCTGTAACCTTGTGAATGTAGGGTAAAAAGGCAAATTTCGGGTTAGATTCGGGAGTAGAAATGTCCTTAGGTAATCGAGTACGTGGATGTAGACGACGACTAATAACTCTATGAATATCTCGTTTTACAAAACCATTGTTCACTAAGGTTCTAGTAAGATGACGGAGTTCCGAGTCTAGATTCTCAGGTTGGCAAATAGAAAAGGCACGATGAACCAAAGATTCAATAACAGAACGTTTCTGTGCAGGATGATGATGAGACGAAGCATGAAGGTATCTGTCCGTATAGGTGGGTTTGCGATAAACAGAATGGCCCATAAGTCCGCCGGGCTTACGAGTCACAAAAACGTCAAGAAATGGAAGAGAACCATTACTTTTGATTTCCATAGTAAATTTGATATCTAAGTGTTGATTGTTAAGATGATCAGGAAACTTAGACAATTCAAGATGACCATGAGACCAAACAATAAACGTGTCGTCAACATACCTAAACCACACTTTAGGTTTTAATATTGATGATTCCAAAGCAACCGTTTCAAAGGATTAGCATAGCAGCACCAGAAACCTGTTCGTAAAACTTGTTATCAAATTGGAAGTAAGTAGAGGATAGACACTTATCAATAAGAGGAACCAAACTCAAGTCCTTGCCATGTTGAGACAGAATCTGTTTGATGATAATAAGCGAATCTTTAATAGGAACTTTAGTACAAACTGAAGTAACATCAAAGCTCACGAGAAGATCTTAAGGTTCAAGTTTTATAGTTTTTAGACCTTGAATAAAATGCTGAGAGCTGAGGATGTGAGAAGAGGTTTTACCTGTAAACTCGCAAAGAATGTTGGACAAGAACTTGGCTAGTTTGTAGGTAGGAGATTGGATAGTACTGACGATAGGTCCAAAAGGAATACCTTGTTTGTGATTTTTGGGAAGTCCGTATAGACTAGGTGGTTTAGAATCTAATGCGGTAAGTCGACGTTTAGTTTCAGGAGGTAGATTGGAAGATTTGATGATTTGGCTGACCTCACGTTCAATCGTCGAAGTGGGGTTGTAAGTTAGAAGAACGTAAGTTTACTCAGACAAAATAGAATTGATTTTCGTAACATAATCAATTTGGTTCAAAACTACAGTAGCGTTGCCTTTGTCGGCTGGAAGAACAATAATATCATGGTTCTTACGAAGACTTTTTACAGCTGACTCTTTCGACTTAGAAATGTTGGATTTAAGAACTTTAGATGATTCAAGGATTTTGCCAGTGTTAATACGAATGGGAACTGAAATGTGGCGAGTAAGATGTCTTATAGAAGACTCAACAGCACATAAAATATCTTCTTTAGGAATACGTTTGGTAGCAACCGCAAAATTCAAACCCTTAGAGAACACCAATTCCTGTTTTGAGGTGAGGACCAAACTAGATAAATTGACAACCGTCTTTAAGGAGTTAGTAGTGGATAAAAATTTGCAAGTCTTGGATTCCAATAATTGAAACTTTTTGAGGTGACCTTCAGTGGTTAGTCGTAGGGTGGTATCAGCCTGCTGGTAAGTAATGTTGTCGAAGAGTCTCCAATTATCCGGGGATAGAGTGTTAGCCAACTCAAGATGAAAATAAAAGAGTTATTTCGAAATGGTATCTAACTCTCGCCTAGTTTGCTTAATCCGTTCGCGTATCAACGCTAGACTGGCACGGTGTAGGATGTTTTTAGAAGAACGTGTCTGAATGTGGAACTTGATTCTGAGGAATGCAAGAATGATGTTGTGGTCACGACAGCGACTAAGAAAGGTTAAATTGCACAAAAGTTTGACGAGTTTGTGGCGAAGTTTGGAAAATACGGAAGTTTTAGAAGAAATATTCTCCCCGTAGAGATTGTTAATGTAACAACAACAATGACACGATCTTAGTAGAGGGTAAAAAAGTAACTAGGAAAAAAGTTTGTACAGGGACAGACATGATAGGGATAACTCTAAACAGAAAGATAGAGATTGACGAAGTAAAAACGTTAAGAAAACCTACTGAAGGAAAAACAAGATCAATATTAATTAAATTAATGAAAGCGAATACAAAAAAGAGATACTAAGCAGCGCAAAAAAAGTGCAAGAGGAAAGAATATTAATACCACTAGTAAAAGAAACTAGAGAGAAAGGAAAGCATATCTAAGCTACGATAAACTAAAAATCTACAAAAAAACAGCACACCTTACGAATTACAACAGGGAAACAAAGAAACAAACACATGGGGTACAAATGAGGATAGTAATAGAACGATCCTTGGAAAGGCAAAACTTTGAAGAACAAATGAGAAAAATAACACGTAAAGGTTGGAATATTTTTCCAATTTCTCTCCAATAGAGAAAAAAGATGGATGGAAGATAGGGACTTGTGGGGACCTGGAGCATGCGAAGCTTAGCAGGAAACGTCTACAAATTGAACCAAGAATGTAATAAAGTAAAACTACATATTCTAGGAATAACGCAGACCAAGGGAAAGAAGAAATAATAAAAAGGCAATAAAAAATAAAAATGGAAAAATAATTATAATAGGTGATAAAACGGAGGGATAGGAAAAAAGGACGAGGAATCAGGAGACCTAATAGTAAAAAACTCTTTTTTTGAGCACAAAGTCGTCCATAAATATAATAGAGAAGTAGTGAGTAGAAAGGAGAAATCGATCTCATAGAAAGGATATAAAATACACAAGAGCAAGAAGATACCATGAATTATATACTGATTACTATCTGGTAGTATCAAAAACAAAGAAAGCAAGGGAAACTAAGGAACAAAAATGAATACACATACAAACGGAAATAAAAATAAGAACATACAAACTCCAAGAAGATAGACTTAAGAAATAAACTTAAATAACATGTGAAGAGACAAACGATAACAAAAAACGCATTGGTGGAATAAACGAAGAAGTTAAAGAAAATAAAATGGGAAAAATACCTAGAAGGCAAAAACAATTAAAACTATAAAGAATACAAAGGACAAAGATTACAAATTAAAAAATCGATTAAAACGTTAAACAAAAAGAATGGGAAGAATTATATATATATAAAATATTAATAACGTTAAGGAAACGAAAAAAATGCAAATACATTAACTCGCAGGGGGGTGGGGAAATAAAGATATAATGCGGTTACGAAAAAATTACTTCGAGTAATTCTAAACGTAGAAATAACAGGCACACACGATAATGTGGAAGGAAATAGTGGATAAAAAGAAGAAGACATTGAATAAAAGAAAGAAGCTATAAAAAAACTTAAGAGTGGTAAAGCGCCAAGACATGATGGTATAAGTGCATAAATGCTAAGACTGCTAGAAAATAATGGAATACGAGGTTGCTAATTATGTTTTTAGAACTGGCAACGTTGGTGTTGCCAGGTGAATTCTGACATTGCCGTCGTAAATTTTGATACTATACGTACTCAGAGCGTTTTGACGTGCGATCACTATTAGTGTTTTCGATCTACGATTTATTATGACTTTCGACGTGGTCTAACTTAAGAACAGTGCATCAACCAACTCAATTTATCTTTTGGCGATGAATTGCCATTTACAGTCACTGTATATTGCTGGTACACTCAATTCAAACGTGGCCGTAGTTCGCTTATCGAAGGTCGTCCAAAATTGGTTGTTGTGCCGAAAAATATCGATGCTGGGCGAAAACTAGTTGCAGAAGATTGTCATGTGACATATCGCGAAATCAAGACATGTTTAAGCATGAGTATGATCAGCATATATAAGATTTTGGACGAACATTTGGATGTTTGGAAGCTGTGTGCGCGTTGGATACCACATTTGTTGACCGATGCTAAAACAAATGCTTGTGTTTATTGGTGCCGTAAAGTGACTACAAAATACAATTCTGGTTCGTCCAAAGCCGTATACTGCATCGTCACAGGTGACGAGTCGTAGATTTATGCCTAAAAGAAAAGACCAAACGGCAGTTTGGGTGTTTCAATGTGAAAAAAAGTCAACAAAAGCTATTCGTTCTTGAAGCGTAGAGAAGCACGTCGTGTTTCTTCACGAAAACTGGTCATGTGGCTTTCGAAAACCAAAAGACCGTTAATTCAGCGTTTTTATCATTCTTTTGCTTCAAGTTTTCGGTAAATTGAGAGAAACCAATCCAGAACGACGAATCATTTTGTATCACAACAATGCAAGCTCATACAAATCACATGAAACAAACGAGTATTTGGACACGCCAAAGATCGAATTGATGGGTCATTTGTCTTACAGTCCCGGCTTGGAACCAACTTCTACTTGTTCACAGTAATTAAAGATAAACTGCGTCAACAACGATTTTCATCGCTCGAACAAGCATTTAAGGCCTTCAAAACGCGCGTTTTAGAGCTATCATCTTCTGGCTGGACAAAGTGCTTTGAAGGGTGGTTCAATCGCATGCAGAAGTGTATACATCTCAAGGGCGATTATTTTGAAAAGCAAAACAAATATTTTCAATAGCAACCTCGTTGAGATACTAACAATATGGATCAATAAAATTGCAAAAGGACTTAAGATTCTGAAAGAGTGGGAGGTTGGGATAATATTACCTATATAAAAGTCGAGAAATAAAAAGGACCGTAAAATTGATTGGAGGATAACGCTACTGAGTAATACGCATAAAGTATACAGGAGACTTCTCGACGACAAACTAAAGGCTAAAACAGAAACCTAAATGGAAGAATCACAAAGTGGTTTCAAAAAAGGGAGATGAATACAAGACCAGTATAGTATTGTAGTATAATCGCAGTCTCAAAACGCAAAGAAGAACACAAAAACAAAAGAATTGCAATCAAAAACAATACCGAAATCGACTTAATCTCTCAAGAAATATACCCGATAATTTCGATTGTAACAACAAGTAAAACGTCAAATTTTCCATGGCTACTGGATTATTTTGAATGAAATTTTAATCAATTACTACCTTTCACTAGTTAAACATTTCTGCCAAGTTTGGTTCAAAAATTCTAACGCCTTCTTGGTGTTGCATTTTTTATGTCACAAAATATAGTTATACCTAATAGAACGGTTCGCCTCCTGGTAAGTGATAATTTTAAAATTTGGTCAAATTAATGACCCCTTCTTTTAGGAGGTTGGATGAAAGCAACTACTTCAGTAATTTGCGACGTTTCGTGTTCTGGATGAATACTTCATCAGGCTCGCTCACACTGAGTCAAGTAATTTTGGTATAATTAAGTTAAAAATTAGATACATTTAAATTAAAAACATGTAATGTTCGTGCAAAATCTTATGTATGCTTATCATACTTATGCTTAAACATGTCTTAATTTCGCGATATGTCACAATCTTTTTCAATTAGTTTTCGCCCAGCATCTATATTTTCCGGCACGATCAATTTTGGACGACCTTCAGTGAGCGAACTACGGCCACGTTTGAATTGAGTGCCAGCAATATACAGTGACTGTAAATGGCAATTCATCGCCAAAAGATAAATTGAGTTGGTTGATGCACTGTTCTTGAGTTAGACCACGTCGAAAGTCATAATAAATCGTAGATCGAAAATTTTTGCAAATTAATTCCATCTTTTGGCCGAGATGAAATTTTCAACTTCCTGTAAAGAACACTAATAGTGATCGCACGTCAAAACGCTCCGAGTACGTATAGTATCAAATTTTACGACGGCAATGTCAGAATTCACCTGGCAATACCAACGTTGCCAGTTCTAAAAACATAAATAGCAACCTCGTATTTCATTATTTTTTAGCAGTCTTAGCATTTCTGCACTTATACCCTTATGTCTTGGCGCTTTGCCGCTCTTGAGTTTGTTTATAGCATCCCTTCTTCTGCTTTAAATGCTTTTTTTAATATTCATTGTCTTCTTCTTCTTATTCACTATTTCCTTCTACATTATCCTGTGTGCCTGTTATTTCTACGTTTAGTAATTACTCGAAGTAATTTTTTCGCCGCATTATATCTTTATTTCCCTACTCCCCTGCGAATTAATGTATTTGCATTTTTTCGTTTCCTTAACGTTTTTAATATTCTATAGAACAGCTTCTGGTTGCCCGCACTATCTTTTTCCATCTTTCCGCCGAATTCTTCCCATTCTTTTTGTTTAGCGTTTAATCGATTTTTAATTTGTAATCTTTCTCCTTTGTATTCTTTATAGTTTTAATTGTTTTTGCCTTCTAGGTATTTTTCCCCATTTTATTTTCTTTAACTTTACTTCATCATTTATTCCACCAATGCGTTTTTTGTTATCGTTTGTCTCTTCACATGTTATTTAAGTTTATTTCTTAAGTATATCATCTTGGAGTTTGTATGTTCTTATTTTTATTTTCGTTTGTATGTTTATTTTTGTGTCATTTTTTTCCTTAGTTTCCCTTGTTTTTTTTGCTTTTGATACTACCAGATAGTAGTCAGTATATAATTCGTGGTATCTTCTTACTCTTGTCTCTTTTATATCCTTTCTAAGTTGCTTATTTATTACGTAGTCAATGATCGATTTCTCTTTTCTACTCACTACTTCTCTAGTATATTTATGCATGACTTTGTGCTCAAAAAAAGTAATTTTTTACTATTAGGTTGCTTATTAGGCAAAAGTCTATTAAACATTTTCCGTTATCATTTCTTATTTTTTCTCCTTGTGACCCTATTACCTCTCCTGATTCTTCGTTCACTTTTCCTATCCCTTCGTTTTATCACCTATTATAATTATTCTTCCATTTTTATTTTTTATTGCCTTTCTATTATTTCTTCTTTCCCTTAGTTTCCGTTATTCCTAGAAAATGTAGTTTTGCTTTGTTACATTCTTGGTTCAATTTGTACACGTTTCCTGCTAAGCCTCGCATGCTCCAAGTCCCCACAAGTCCCTATCTTCCATCCATCTTTTTTCTTTATTCTATTTTTCCAAGCTTTACGAGTTATTTTTCTCATTTGTTCTTCAAAGTTTTGCCTTTCCGAGGATCGTTCTGTTTCTGTCCTCATTTGTACCCCATGTGTTTGTTTCTTTGTTTCCCTGTTGTAATTTGTAAGGTGTGCTGTCTTTTTGTAGATTTTTAGTTTATCGTAGCTTAGATATGCTTTCCTTTTCCTTCTCCAGTTTTTTTTACTAGTGGTATTAAACTTCTTTCCTCTTGCACCTTTTTCATGTAGTCTTTTGTCTATCCAAATATTTGAGCCTTTAAGTTCTTTGTGCTGCTTGGTATCTCTTTTTTGTATTCGCTTTCATTAATTTAATTAATATTGATCTTGTTTGTCTTCCAGTAGGTTTTCTTAACGTTTTTACTTCGTCAATCTCCATGTTTTTCTTTGGAGTTATCCCTATCTTGTCTATCCCTGTACAAACTTTTTCTCTAGTAACTTTTTTACCCTCGTTTATATCCTCTTTAAAAATTTCATTCTGAGATTTTTTTCTCTTATTTCTCTTTCGAACATTTCTATTATATCGTTATGGTCTACCACTTTTTTTATGAGTTTTGTGTCTCATTTTTTAATACAGTACGTAATTCGCGTTTGACATCACTGCGGCTTTTTAGTTCGCATCCAAAACACAAATGGGGCAAAAAACATGTAATCTGTAAATTACATCATGTTTTTAATTTAAATGTATCTAATTTTTAATTTAATTATACCAAAATTACTTGACTCAGTGTGAGCGAGCCTGATGAAATGTTCATCCAGAACACGAAACGTCGCAAATTACTGAAGTAGTTGCTTTCATCCAACCTCCTAAAAGAAGGGGTCATTAATTTGACCAAATTTTAAAGTTATACCTAATGTTAAACTATTTCTCTCTAGCAAAACAAAAAAGTTAATAACACTATCAACTGCATTGAAAAAGTTTTTTTTGTGAGTTTTGTAAATAAATACAGTCATCAATAGATAATACAAAATTCATGAAATGGTGTAGGCTGGTGGAGTCGGGTTCTAATTTCGTCAACAGCAATTGCGATTTGCCACGGTTTGTAATGTTATTTTAGGAACCGAATTTGTTACAGCACTAAACCTACATTTGGCGAAATGCAATTAAATATGATTTTACGGTTTCCCGTAATCCAGGATGAAGCACTAAAAATTTCTGAAGTTCGTTTTGAGTTCTTCGTTACTTTTGAGTTAAATCAGTTCTTCTAAATTTGTTGATAAAGCAAAATTTGCATTTGATGATGTTTATGGTATCCTGGTATCGCTTCGCGGAATCAGCATGAAGCAGTACAGTGGATAACGCTGGGAATTGCCTGTCGAAAATAAAGTATACTGACTTCCAGAAAAATTGCAACACCTAGAAGTTGTTAAACCTTTTTATTGATATTTTCAGGAAACGTCTATTTTTATGAAACAAAGTGATGATTAAAATTTAAAAACAAAAGAACAAAAGCTTAAAAAGTTTTTTCAATAATGAGTTGCTCCGCCACGATTTGTATTGCACTAATTTAGACGTCTTGGCATGCTATCAATCAAGTGATCTATAGCTGCTTGTGGTATATCGTCCCAAGCTTCTTGAATCCGTAGCTGGAGATCGTGTAAGTTATTTGGAGGGTGTGCTAAATTTCCCAGTCGCCTACCAATCATATCCCATACATGTTCAACGGGCGACAAATCAGGCGACCGAGCAGGCCATGGGAGGACGGTAATGTTGGCTTCTCCCAAAAACCGTGTTGTAGCCCTTGCAGTATGAGAAACCCAACTGGTTGTAGCACATAAGTAATGTAACCAACTGCGTTTAGGTTGCCGTCAATAAAGACCAAGGTGATCTGCTACCACAACATATTGCACCCCATATCATAACTCTTTGAGTGAGGGCTGTGTTGCGTTCCACAAAAAATGTTGGATTTTTACGTTCTCCACGCATCCGTCTGACCCTCCTACGACCATTGTGGGCCCACAAGCAAAATCGGGACTCGTCACTAAACACAATTTGATGCCATTCTTGCGCCCAATTAACCCTTTCGTTGGTCCACTCTAGTCTGCGTAGACGGTGAAGTGGTGTAAGGGGAAGACATAAAAATGAACGATATGAACGCAACCCATAAGATCTTATCCGGCGATAAACAGATGACATTGAGTCCTATACCTCTCATTTAATCATTTGCAATTGATCGAGTTGTTGAAAATCTGTCTCTTGTGGCCAAAACTCTTAAGCGACGTTCTTCGTGAACTGTACTCCTCCGAGGACGTCCAGATCCACAGCGACGATGTTGAACTCCTGCCTCGGACCATTTGGACCAACATCTCAATACCGATGAAACATTTCGGTTTACACGACGAGCAATTTCTCTTAGTGAAAGTCCGGCGTATCTCATACCAATAATACGGCCACGTTCAAAATCACTTTATTGGACAAAATGTTGATGTTGACGTACTCTCGTCATTGTTATCAAGTTCAGAATGAAATTGTGAACAAACAACAACAATTTGCAAACTTGAGAATTACTAAATGGTCTACTACTTCAACTTTATTGTTACTATGTTACTATGGAAACAACAGGAAAAACACAAAAAACTACTGGCTAGATTTTACTCAAATTTTATTCATCACTTTCCTAAAAATTTCAATAAAATTGTTCAACAAGTTCTAGGTGTTGCAATTTTTCTGGAAGTTAGTATACATATGTAAAGACTGGTTCGTAGGACAGTGCGTAAATTCACAATTTATTTGAATTATTTGTTTAACAATTAATTAAGCGCAGAAAGGAGAGCCTCTGTTTTTTGTTTACTGGTAGCGTAGGTAAAATTTTTGAGTCGAGATCTACCATTAAAGAAAATAAAGCTTTTTAAGTATTTGGACTATTTGACTTGGGCCAGTTTTTTTTCTATCCAAACAAATAGTTGATTTCTGATCTTTCTCGTACTATTTAATTTATGTTTATTTTACTATTACTATTAAAGAAATATTATTTATAAATCTTACTGGAACATAACGCACACCATTTATTCTTACTGTTTATTTGTAGATAATAATTCTTATAACAACGGGTTAGTTTACTTATAATTTCATCCGTTTGACTAATATACGATAAACGGAAAAACTTCAAAATTAACTTGTTTGTTAATCGGCGATAAATAATCTGGATTATGTTAACACGTTTGCTCGTTTTAACAGCTTTGTTCGTTAAATAACTATTTTTATTCTCTTTTTTTATGCAATGACCAATTATTATTTTGATTATTGTAAGGGGCAGGAGTAAACTAATTGTAATTGTAACGTTTTTTTGGGGATGAATAATTATTAGAAGTGCTGATTTTAATATATAAAACAGCCACTAAGGATAATAAATTCGTAATATTAAAACCATTTTGTTGTTGTAGCTTAAACTTTCAAAATTTATTGTATGTAGTAATTAAATTTTTAGTTTTATTATACTTTACTGTTAATTTTTTTTTTGAATAAAAAAAGTAAATTTATTATTTATTTAATAAAATCAACTTTGAAAAATAATATTTACTTTACTTCTTTTGATATTACAAATACATTTATTAAAAAACTTTTTTTACCAAATAAAACAATTTTATGTTTAATGTATATAAATTTAACGATTTTATATTTGAAAAATTTTGAACTTGCAAGAACTTGAATCGACCCCTTTCGATTCTGTCTATCGGGCAACATAGTATGTAAGCAGAATGCGGGTAAATTTTAACTGATTTAGCATTTGTCAGATTACTTGTGTCTCTCTATCTCGTGTACTTTCTACTACATAAGAAACATACGGTGTCACCACAATAATAAAATAAAGAATAGTAAAATAATTTTGTTACAATAAAACTTATCAATAAATTTAAAAGCATACACTACAATAATAACAGTTTACGATTGTATTATAGAGTGTACTGTAATTTGGAAAAGTACGATAAAACAGCTCAGTTAATCAATTTGGTTTAGTTAATGATCCATATACAAAAACATACGTGATGGGTAAATACACGTAGAATATAATTCTGTACAAATTTATGTAGAAAATAGAGAAACAATGTATAGATAACGTAGATTATGTAGATAATGGCGTATAGAATGTAGAAAAACGCCATTTTCTCACCTGTCTACAGTTGTTGAAGTTAGAATTCAACCGTTTTACTATAAAAAATTTAATTTTTTCATTAGAGACCGTTATTTTTTCACTTGAACCGAAATTGGAATCGTTATTTGTTCAAAATAGGTTGACTGAACCAGCACCGTTATTTATCTTTTAGTTCTTTTTGGTTAAATTTGTAAAATTATAAACTCATCCTTGTTTCAAACGTCTTATTTACGTTTGTAAACGTATTGTAATCGTAAATGCGAAGTATCAGATTACAGTATCTGCTCGTAATTAATGCATTATCTATTATTTTTTATTGTTTATTTGAATCTTGGCACATCGCACATAAATTAAATGTGTTGTGATTTAACAACGACACTTTTATTTTTATTTTTTAAGACGATATGTACGTACCACTATTTTCAGAGGCTGAGTATTGGTATATCGGAAACGGTAAGAGATAGAAAGTCGGTTAAGTGGACAAAGTGGCGTAATTTTTTATATTTTCTATAATACCTCATTGGCAAAATAAACGAATCTTTTATTTAGAAAAACTGAAAATATGCTGTAACTTTATATTGATGTACGTTTAAAGTGATTTTTCTCTGGTTTTTATTATGATATGCCACATACTTTATTCATTAATAACAAAGTTGCTTTGGAAATAAAACAAATCAAATTAACTATTTGCTTCAAACAGCATTAAATGTATGTTTAGTAGATATAATCAAACAATGGCATTCACTAACGAAGAAAAATTTGGCTTAGCTTATTTATTGAGTAGAAGAAATTCAGATTGTACATTACAAAGCTAAAAAGAAGTTTATGCAGATTGTCAAGTACCGCATCATACATATATTTTTTAAAAATAGTGCGTAATAAAAAAGGCAAATTAAAGACAAAGTGTGGTTTCAAAAACTGAAGAAAGTGTACATTATAAAAATGCCAGAAAAATGGATGTGTTTCTACGGGAAATTCAGACAAATATGGGTATTGCTAGAGAATCCGTTAGGAAAATTCTAAAAAATATACACTGGAGTAATATTGCTTTACTAAGAATTTCCAAGAGAGTTTTGGTAATATTCTTTTGGTTGGAGTATTAGGGTGTCATGTACACTCGTTTTGAAAAAAATTGAGACAAACTTTTGTGACGAACAGAAGTTTTAATAGTATAAACGGGGTTTGACCGTAGGAACCGCCAGGTTCCCTGCAAGTGGTCTTATTCAAAGCAGCAGTTGTCAATACCTGTAACCTAGAATATTGAAATCAAAGCATAAAAAAAGGAAAACTAATTTTATTAAAAATATTATTTGTCAATAATGGGTATCTTGTAATGTGTTAGTGATTGTCAATTTGTATTGTTTATGATGCCAAGCTTTGCACATACATATTTATGTAAATAAACTTTTCATAAGTGAAAGGAAATGTTTTGTTTTTATCGTAAAACTAATAATTTTCTCTGAATACCTTTATACAAAGAATAGTGTAATTATGTTGATACCTTATTACATAATTCTAATCCACAAAAAGTTTAATTTAATTTTTAATTTAATTTATTTTAACAAGCCGGTAAAATTAGTATTAGCAAAATAAATTCAATAATTTCTTGATAAGTAATTAGTAAATGTAGTTGTAGATGGCTTATCCGGATAAAATTGAGCAAATAAAAAGACGTAATTTCCCAGGTAATCTAACAAATTTGAACTTATTTTATCAATATTGTTTTAAACTTAGTTTGAGATACCTACTTATTTAGTATAATATTTAGTACAGTATACAAAAGTAACTCAGTAAGGAAAACTCGATTTCTTAAACCGTCTTCTAAAATTACGGAAATTATGTTAACCTTCGGATTACCAAGCAATTTTTGAGGCGCCGATTACCAAGTGGGGTCAGATTTGACCCCAAGTTTTTTTCTTATTTTGTAAAGAAAAACCGATTAATTTGTAATGGTAACCTTTATTAATATTTTAAATTAACATTAGATTTCATATAAACTAATAAAAATATAAAAATTATATGTAAACTAAATTAGCGAGGGCAACAACCATTACATATTATTGTAGTTTTTTTCTGGCAATGTTGTTTACATACAAAGAGTTTGTACTTTTCACATGTTTCCGAACAATTTTTGTCATTTGCTCTTGGACATATCTTAGAATGACCTCTTTTAGGTCGAGCGATAGTTTCGTCTATTCCTTTGGTTCTGTGTCTGCCAAAACCATCGCTATTGCATTCTGCACATGTCTTGGTAATCTTTGAAGTGTACGTTTTTTGATATGTGGGATTACTAATTCAGACCCAAGTTTGTGCAAAAATAATCTCCTTCGGGATGTTTTCCATTTTTCAAAATTTCCAAATTTCGTAGTGTATAGAATAAATGCATTCACAGCAGCAATATCAAGAAAATTAAAAAATAGAACAAGAGGCCAGCGATTTATATTTCTTCTGCATGAGTATTTCTTCACCATTTTATCGACGCTGTCCACAGCTCCTTTGCAGCTATTATAGTCCAAAATAACTTACGGTTTGTAACTGAGGTCTTCTCCGGACAATTCCAAATCTTGATGTTGCGTTGAAAGTAGCATAACGCTTCTATATTTTTTAGGTACGTAAATACTAAAATTGTGTCTTCTCCATATAGAATTTTGCTTGAGTATTCTGCTCGATTTCTTTTTGGCAAAAATTCTTTTGGTATTTCTCTACGTGTTTCACGAATTGTTCCGGTCAAGGTTTTTGATTGCTGCAGTAGCTCTTTCGCCAAAGACATAGACGTAAAAAATTATCTGTGGTAATATCATAACCCTCTTTCAAACCCTCAACTAAATCCAAAGCTACCCGCTTCCCTAGAAATGAAATTTTATACTCGTGCATAAAACGATAAAATTGTGTTTTACCTTGCTCCCGTTCTGGGGCGTTGTCTACCATTCCAGTATATATTTGGAAATTCCAGCAATATCTGTTACTAACATCGCATAAAGCCCAGATTTTAATTCCGTATTTATCTGGCTTCGACTTCATATACACTCGAAAGGGACATTTTCCACGGAAAGGAACAAGTTGTTCATCACATACTTCAGCATTAGGGTTATTCGATTTTTTGCAATTTGCAGCGAGAATATCGTGAATGTTACGAATAGCTGCTGATTTATCTGTTGCTCGTCGTTCTTCTCGGGTGTCCATATCGTCAAATCGAATGTATTTCAAAAGGTCTCTCATTCAATTACGAGACATTGCAGCACAAAAAATTGGTCTATGGAGAGACATGTATTTCGTACTCCACAGCTCTAATATTGGTTCTTGGTGTGCTTTCAAACCATCAGTTAGAAGCAGTAATCCAAAAAATGCATGTAACTCATCCGCATCTACTGGCTTCCACGTATCGCCTACAATTCTTCTAGCTCGAATGTTTGTTTCTCTAAGTATTAAGTCTATAATGTCTTTCGAGATAAATTAATGGAAAGCATCTAGGCATGTTGAAATATGTTCACTGAATTTTGTTAATCCTGGCGGTGTTTTTAGAATATTTTGCTGATTTCGTCTTCTAACATGAGGCTTATCTTTTTTCGATATGGAACCATCTTTACCCACCATCTTTATCATTGGGCGAATTATCATCACTGTCATCGTCTTCCGAACTTTCAATCGGGTTTACATCAGGTACACTTACTTCTTCAAATTCGGCATCACTATCGTCAGATAAAATTTCATCTTCAATTTAATCCAGTAAATTAATATTGCTAGCTATTTCTTCCACTTCACGCTGAGACAAATATTTTCTAGCCATAATTCAACAACTATTTCCAATCAAATGTAATAACACAGCAGACACACTTTTCAACTGATTCGAACAAACTCACCGAATGTAATGACTAAAGACGGAATGGTAGTAATCATGATTCAGACAAATAACACAAATTTGTTATATATTATTAAACATTGTTAAAAGAAACTCAAGTAAAAAAATATTGAGACAGTTGTAAAAAAAACTTAAGAAAAGACAACAAAAACAACACGTTTTTGTTACTGGAAAATATCTAATAATGTTATTGTCTTCCCCTACTTTTTGATGTGTTTACGCAGTAGTACGAGTATCATATCATTAGATATATAATTATAGTGAGGAACTAAGAGTAGTTGTAAGTACAGATAACGTGTTGTAGATCATACTAGTTTCATTGCTATTGAAAATGCCTCTTCACTATACTCCAGATTTAAAGGCGCGAGTTATTGCGAGGTCGTACCGTTCGTGAAGACGCTGCAATGTTTGATGTTTATGTGGGTCGTGTGCGTGTAAAATAGAAGGACTCTCGGTAGTGGTAGCTTGAAAATTTTCACTGCAGTTTAACATATGGCTTTGATTGTGCACACAAGGGAAAATCCATTTTCCACCCTCAGAAGCGCTATGCAAGAAACAAGCTTTCTTGGCTGTATTTCTACGGCTTTTTTTAGAAATCGTGATAATGGCCTAAGAAAATATGCGGCGGCATCTAAAGGGATTCTCACCAAGAGAGACAATATGAGTCGTAAGGAGTTTTGTCCAACGCTATATTAATGAGCATTAGGAGTTTTGTCTTCTTCTTCTTCTTTTATTTAGGTCGAAACCTGTTTTTCTTCACGCTTTTCACGGTGTTTCGATGGAGGTGGAGACGCAACTATCCTTCCATCTTTTTATTGGTCTTCCAGGGTCCCTTCTTTCTACTGGTCTTTGATCTCTCGCTATTCTTATGATCCTGGTCTCATCTGTTCTTTGAACGTGCTCGTTCTATTCCCTTCTTCTTCCTCTAGCAAATCTAACAACATCTCCGATTCCACATACCTCTCTTATATGTTTGTTCCTGACTCTATCTCTTCTCGTTTTTCCTGCTATTGTTCTTAAAGTATTTATTTCAGTTGTTAGCATTATTTGCTTAATTCTGCAAGTATCAGCTCTGGTTTCTGCTGCATATGTCATTATTGGTCTTACCATGGCCTTATATATTTTAGTTTTGCATTCAATTGAAAGATATTTGTTTTTCGTGCTGCTTTCAAGACTTGTTGCTTGACTTCCCTATAACTGTTTCTTTCACTCGATATTTCTACCCCCAAGTACGTAAAGGACATCACTTGCTCGATGATTTTGTTGTTTTGGAGTCTTGTCAAAGAGTTGACGATGCCTATAATTTTTTTTTTGCTGGGATCCGTTTCCAACAAAATTATATCAGTCCTTGTAAACACAGCGGCCGTTTCTTAGTTAATACTTGGGATTGGGTAATCTTCCGCGTCGTGACGTAATGCTATTGTCGGTAAAAATTTAATATTCGGAGGGTTACTATATTTTTCAACAAGTAAGTGTTCCTTATTGTTATATCGTCATCCTGATATTTCTACTACGAGTGCTATTGTTTTTCAATGTTCGATTGGTCGCTAAAAAAAGTTTTGGGAAAAATTCGCAAACGCTTTGCGCACTGTCTTTAGTTGGCCCAGGGAACGTATCGGTTTGCAGTTGTCATTTCTGAGTACGTAGGGAGCACATAAACATGCTTTCCGCCAAATGTGAATTGCGTTCAGTAATTCGATTTCTACATGCTGAAGGAAGAAGAGGAATGTTGTCGTCAGGGATTGTCCTTGATAACAATGCGCGGCCGCACACTGCAGTTGCAACAATGATCCAACTGCAGTGTTTTGGATGGAAAATGTTTGATCACCCACCATACAGTTCTGACTTGGCTCCCTATGATTTTTATTTCGTTGCCCACTAGAAGAGCAGAATTATGCCACAGACAACGAGCTGCATACCAGCATACATAATTAGCTGAAATCATAGGCGGCTGCTTTCTATGACGAAGGTATTGGAAAATTGGTACTACGCTACGACAAATGTATGAATCGAAACGGCGATTACGTCGAAAAGTAGCTTAATATTGTATTACATTGTTCCATATAAATGTTTCTTGATTCTCACTGTGACTTTCATTTAGCGACCAATCGGCAATAAGTCTCAATTTAACATCACTGAAAATGTTTGGGTTGAAATCATGCAGTTAATTCGAAAACTCTTTAGTGTACAGAGCTGTTTCCTTAAACCAACCTCAAAATCTTCAAAAAGAGTTATGTAAATCATCTAACCAAGGTGATAGTAGCAAACAAATACAATAGAAAAAGTATTAAACAATCTATTACAAAGTTTACGTCTGCGAAACCAAGAGTAACAGCAGAATCTATGTCTCAATCAGTGTTCATCGCTTATCTACCTTATGTCAGGGGTACCACAGACCGTATAGGAAAAATGTTGACTAAACACAACATTGTTACTCGGTTTTCTACTTTTCCTAAATTGGGTCAGTTCTTAAATCTGGTGAAGGACGTTATTCCTTTTCAACCTGACGGTGTTTATAGCATTTCTTGCTCTTGTGGTCGTGCATACATAGAAGAAACGAGTAGACGCGTAAGAATTCGTATTAAGTCAGCGGTGACGGAATAAGTGCTAGAAATAGAATTGAATTTCTAATTACTATCAGCTAAAAATTAGGGAATCTATGGAAATAATTAAAAATTCTTCTAATATTAACAGATATTCTATTTTTCCCTTGCTGGAGATTTGGAAACCAGTTTTATTGATTGGGACCAGTCTATACAAGCAAGACTTTACGGCGCAATCAGTTTGTTTGTCCACTGCGACGTGTGACGAAAGCTCAGCTTGTGTGATAACACGGAAATTATCCCAAATTGAAAAGTGTATTACTAATGCCACCTGTGGGAACCTGAATTCTACTATTATACATTATTTTGAAAAAAATTAGTTTTCTTTTTGTTCATGCTTTTATTTCAACGTTTTTGGTTATAGATATTGGAATTTGTTGTGTTAGGTAGGATCGCCTATAGAAAACTGAAAAGTTTTTATGGTAAAACCGTGTTTAAACCATTAATACTTCTATTCGTCACAGTGTCTCAATTTTTTTCTAAACGAGTGTACTAGAACCACACTGTTATCAAGAGAATTTGACGGGAGAACAATACCTTCTGTTTTTGCAGACCATTTTGCAAATATTTTTCGAAATTTTACTAATTTTTAACATGGCGGTGCCGTCGCTCATAGATCTCCACAATTCCGCAGTTGTTGAATGCCCGGAAACTAAATCATTGAATTAGAAATTATGGACCTGTAATATGGCTGCCTAGGTCACCGCATTTTACACCTTTAGATTTTTGTATTTAGGTTTACATTAAAGTAAAAGTCCACTTACTGTTCTAGATAATTTGGATGGTGATTCGCAACGCACGTGCTTTACTGATTCGCATAATACGCAATATTATAAAAAGTCGTAGTAGGCGAGTCTATTTATCCAAAACAATGGAATGCATTTTGAACATTTAATTTAAGCTGTTGTTTGAACTTGAGAATTCCTGTAAAATTTTGTAAATAACCCATTGTTTTTAGATAATACGTGCGATGTGGCAATTGATATCTCGTATAAAGTTTTGTGTATCTTTGCAAGGCACTATCGGCATTTGTTCCTTAATAAATACCTTTCTAATAAGTGAAAACCTTTCATTTGTTTCATTTTTTATTTGAGTTGCACTTATTTTTTAGTCATAAACATAACAATTCATTAAAATAACATGTTTTTTTAATGGATAAAGTGGGGAATGTGGCATATAATAATAAGAAAAATTCTATAATTTTAATAGCGTAAACATTCAATATGGCGCTCATAAGAAAAAATTAAAATTATGCGCTTATTTCAAAAACCAAGGAAGAAAATAATTTTAAACATACATCATTTTGAAGTATCTAACATACTGTAAAACAATTACTAAAATTCTTTTGTGATAAATTCTAAAATGGAGCAAATTTTCTGTTTTCAGTTTTTTCCAAATAAACTACGAATAAACA
Organism: Aquatica leii; assembly: GCA_035610365.1. Lineage (NCBI taxonomy): Eukaryota > Metazoa > Arthropoda > Insecta > Coleoptera > Lampyridae > Aquatica > Aquatica leii. The sequence goes on from CM069439.1 coordinate 40,495,278, forward strand.
GAATCGGTTGTTTTGCGAATGGGGTAGTAAGGAGGATATGAAATTACACCACTTTGTCCACTTAGCTGACTTTCTATCTCTTACTCTTTCCGATGTACCAATCGTGAGTCTCAAAAATTACACTGGTCTGCAAAAAAATATTTTTTATCGAGCCCTGACACTATTCCGGGTGATTCTTATTCTAGATGCGAGTGAAGGAAGTGAACTTTAAGAGACATGTTACATCCTATGCCCTTGTACGCTAAAAGCAGTTCCTCGACGTGAGCGACATAATCTTCACTTTTGTGGTTACCCAGGAAGTTCTTAAAAACGTTTTGAAATGCAAGCCAAGCTCGTTTTTCTTTTTGATTTAGGTGTTCAATAAACGTCGAATCTTGGAAGAGTTGTCTAATCTGGGGACCAACAAAAACGCCTTCTTTGATTTTAGCTTCGCTAAGACGAGGAAATTTAGTTTTCAAAAATTGAAATGCGCCACCTGTCTTGTCCATTGCTTTCACAAACTGCTTGATCAATCCAAGTTTGATGTGTAAAGGTGGTAAGTAAATATTTTCCTTCGGGACCAAAGGATTGTGGGCGACATTTTTCTGACCAGGAATAAGATTTTCTCGCAGAGGCCAGTCCGGTACGATGTGATGTTTATCTCGGGCTCGGCTATCCCATTCACAAATGAAGCAGCAATATTTTGTAAATCCTGATTGCAGGCCCGTGAGTTGAGCAACAACTTTTGAGTCAGCGCAAAGTTTCCACTTATAATAATGATAACTAATTTTATCAAGGATTCTGAAGATGTTTTTGTACGTTTCCTTTATATCAACAGAGTATGCAACTGGAACTGATGGGAAGTCATTCCCATTTGCCAACAGGACAACTTTTAAGCTTGTTTTTGATAAGTCTATAAACAGTCTCCATTTGTCTGGGTCACATGGCATCTGTAGCTCTGTCTTCAATAAATTTGCATTAGGGCAGAACACTAAACCTTTATCTTCTGAAAAAAGACATTTCAGGGTTGCTTGTCTGGTCCTGTAAGAAGCTATTTTTACTCCCTTTTCTAAGAGATTCCACTGTTGAAGTCGCGATCCTAGGAGCTGAGATTTAGTCTTGGATAATTGCAAATCCCTGACAAGATCATTTAATTCCGATTGAGTGAGGAGGTGAGGCTGCCGAGAAACTAAATCTGCGGAATACTCTTTATCATCATTGAACGTATCATTCGAAGCCCCAGGTTGTGGCTCAGAGTCTTTTAAATCAATTTCCGACTCTAGAGTATCAGTGTTTGGGGGCTCTGGGATTGGCAAAGTATCGTTATGAGGAACAGGTCTTAGAGCTGACGGAATATTGGGATACTGAATTGTATGCTTACTGTTGCTCGAAAACCCGACGGTGGAAGTCATACAAAAGTAACAATCTGTAAGATGACAGCGAGGTTCACGCCAAACCATGGGCACAGCAAATGTCATTGATTTACTGGTACCTTTGAGCCATTTGGTCAAACTACTGTAACAAGTCGTACAGCAAACTGACGGAGCCCAAGTCTTGTCCTGGTCGCCAACTTGACAATCAAAGTACAATTTATAAGCTGTTTTAACAAGCGGAGAAAGGGGTTTTCGTTGCGCTTTTAAAGTTAATTCCCCACAGACATAGCAGAAGCTATCGGGATGATTTTTACACTCGCGTGGCATAATTAAACGGTGATTCAACGCCCGACATTAACCACAAATCACACTTAGTCACTTGAAAAAATCCGGAGTAAAAGTAGTTTTACAGAAATGAACAAAAATGAACACAAAATCCAGCACGTTTAAAACGTCGACAAGTTAACTCTGCAACAGCTATAGATGTACTGATCGAAGCAGTTAAGCAAACAATGTAATATACTATAATGAGAAGAGTAATGCAAGTTCAAGCCTGTCGAAAATTCCTGTTCAAACCTGCATGTGGTATTGAGATCGCCAGCGTCGTGCAGTGAATCTTCCTAACTGTTTATTGATATTTTTTTTACTGTTCTTATATATTTGTATTTTATTGTTGTTTCTATATACATTTTATAGCAAAACTTTAGCCATATACTTTGGTATAAATTTTATTACCTGCTTTGGGATGTTTAACGGCTATAAGTTGAAATTCTAAAAAAATATGCAAAAAATAAAATAAAAACGGGGTCCCCCCAAAATAGGTGGGTGATGTGTAAAAACGGAGCTCATTTTTTGATTTGATTTGATTTGATATAGACAGGTGCATAAAATGTAAGTAATAACAGACATCGGGGTGAGTCAGGCTTATCTGTATAGGTTTATACAGGAACGCAATAAAGCCGATACCTACACCAACTAGTCCATAATATGAACTATAAAAGAGTCGTGCGTCCAGTCAACAATTTAGTTCTTTGTTATGCGTGATATGAAGTGCATACAACAAATTTTCCTAGTTTTGGACAAAAAGATGTATAATTTTTTGTATTGTTACGCAGATAACGTACTTTCGTTACGTAATTAACGTTATGAGCTCTATCACAAAAAAAGAAATCTACTAGAAATTCAATTTTTTTTTGTATTTTAAAACAAAAGTTATATTTTCAATAAATACTTCTTCAACAAAATGTTTTAATTGTATTTTATTTTTACGTCATCATTTACCATTGAAGACATCAAAGTTAAATTTGTAATTTGTCTATTATGCATTTATGTATGTAATTTTTTCACTCAAGTGTCCGTGGGCAAGTTTTAACTATAAAAAGGGGTCCGTGGGCCAAAAGAATTTAGGAACCATTGTGCTTATTTGTTAGTAAATTCATAAATTGATGAATCGATTTTTGAAAAATTTTAAAGTTTTGCTGCAACACAATCTCGATTCAAATAATGTACAAACGCTAGTAAATTATATGAACGCTGTAATTTTTAAATGAAAACACGACAAGCGCAAAATACTTAGTGTTAATATGCGCGTAACACAAATATTCAAGACAGATAAAAACTGGGTTTTGTAAGTAAAATTATGAAATACAAACGTACGACAAAAAATATTTACAAATGTAAATACATTTTGAAGATAAGGTTTCTTTTAGAATGTATTTTATTATTGATGACAATACGATGAAAAGTGTTGGAGTGGTGTTTATAAAGAAACTCAAATATTTTTGTTCCTAAAATATCATTAGACCAAAAAAACAGAAAACGCATTTAGATTCTCACATAAACAGAAAACGTGCCGTTTTTAAAATCATTGTAGACAATAAGTTGTGTAAACGTAAATAACAGTAAAAAAAATAACTAATTGGAGAAGCTCAATAAGTTCTAAAACTTGAATTAATAAAGAAAAACGTTGGTAATTGCAATCGAAACTTCACGAAATGAAGTCGAATGTGGAAGCTTTGGTCATTACATTTTAAAATTCCTAAGGGATTGTTCATCCTGGATAGCTACCAAGGGCAAATTTTTTTTATCTCGTTTTTAAAAATTTTATTTTTCTCAGCTTGTCAGTATTTGGTAAAAGTTTTGATTTTATTATAGAGAATAAAGCTGGAGCGAAAAAACGTAATGATAATTTTTTTAAATTGAGTGTATTACGCATTTGTACTTTTATAAATTAAACTGAAAAGTAAATAGAGTATTCGTTGATTACTTATCGGAGATCGATTACTATGACCTTAACTAGAAGTCTGGATAAAGAAATCGAACCGAATAGCAAGCTTAATACAAATACTTATTGATTAAAAAGTTAATAAGTTTAGTACAATTTTGTTAGATGTGGTTTAATTTAATAATTTTAAATGGATTGGTTTGCGATGTACATATTCGAGGTTGTAAATAATAAAGCTTTGAAAACCTCTAAAATTTACAAAACAAAAGTTAATAAACAAATATTTTTTAATAAAATTGTTGTAACATTAAAGCCGAAAGTAAAATTAGAGCACGTCTTGTTAGATTACTGAGAAAACAATTTCTTAACTGTTTTTTTCCTTAAAATTTTCTTTAAAATACCTAGCGATCGATAAGAGATTTTTGAGAGTTTTGAACAAAATTTTGCCAGATTAATTCTAATACGATAATAGAACTTAGGTGTACTTTGTCTAAAAATTGTGATTAAATTAAAAAAAAAATTACACGTTTTTATTAAATTAACGTACCTATTTTTGATAACAACATAATTGGAGTCTTAAGATTTACTGTTTGTACAACTGAAAGCTTTCAATTTAAAAATGGTCATTATTTGTAGAAAGCTTTTTACTAACAAATGCTTCTTTAGCAAATTGGTTGAGTTCTCAAAGCAAATAAAGTTGTCGGGAAATATTCGTTGAGGCTTACTAGTTTCAAAAGCGGGTTTTTCAGTTTTAGTTTAGGTCCGTAGAAGCTTCGATGCTACTTATCCAAGTCCTTACATAACCGAACTAATTGTTTCCTAATGATTACGTAACATGAGTTAGAACAATTAAGCCACTTAGTGTGTTTGAGATGATTACAGAAACAATTTATTTTTGAAAATTCCGTAGGTTAATAATATTACGAGTGCAAATTTGAAAAAAGCTCAAGAACGCGAAGTAAAGAACACGTTTAACCAACTGACAAACTATTGCAAAGATAGAATCTTTGGAGTCGTAAACCCTCCCATACACCCACGCAATCAGCGTACAACGCTGTGCAGTAAACAATCGCCGGTGTAAAACAAAATTCCGACAAGAGAAGTGTGAGTTGTAGTAATTTGTAACGTATTTTGCGAGCGCAAGCTTTGCTACGCTTAAAGCTTAATTATATGCTATACTTATAGTTGTAAAAGTTTTTAACGTAAGTATTCGACCAATTACAATTTTTAATCAGTTTAAAACCTGGAGTTTTTGTCTATAAGGTTTAACTACAGTTTTTTGGGACAGGAAGGGCTGTTTTTGTGCAATCGATTACATACAGAAGTAGCAGCTACTATTCTAGTATATTGACAGACGTAGGTACTCACTCAAGTCCATGTAGCTATCCGTACTTCGCACAAGCTACACACTTGGCGCTTCTCTGCTAAAACTGAGAGCTTGGTTATACAGCTACGGGTCTACGAAGTAAGCTTTAAGTGGGGGTGCGCCTACCACCGGTGCGGGGTAAGCTCATGCCCTTGACGTTGATCGCATTTACATCTAAATTAATATCAACGTGACCAAGATCTAGTTTATACTGATACACATTTATTTAAAATCTTATCTACCACCAATTTCAGGCAATGCTACTCCTCAAACTGTATGCTCTACATACAAACATTCATTTTATCAAATACATTATAGTTTGTAACATTTTCAACGTTTGTCAACTTTCTAGTTTCTGATCCCACATTTTCTCGTGCTCGCTTTCAGGGTAATATGGAATATTCCATTTACAACACAAGCACACAATAGTTTGAAAGATAAATACACTGTAGTAACCCAAAAGTTATTTTTACTTATAAATAACAAACAAAGCAGAATAACAACATTGACAGTGTAAGGTATATTAATAATGTAATCTTTTTATGCTCGGAAAAATTAATTTATATGTTATAAAAAGCACGACTGATCCAAGTCACCGACGCTTTTATAAAACGGCCAGGGAAATCAATTATGTTGGAAACAGTTCAATACTCTGTATTAAAAAAGGCACATCACAAGCGTTCTGGTTGGAAAATAAAGAAACGAAGCGATTAGTGCAGGAAATCAAAATTAACAGAGTCGCACAATAAATAGGGTTGAAACCGCAATTGCGTTAAAGTATTTCAACTTGAATAGAGATGAATTTAAACCGTTCCAAATATCTAAATTTTACAAACAATTTAGTAATAGTGCTTTTTACCCTAAAAATTAATGCATCTATACGAATTGCAAGCGTATAAAACTCCTGTGATTAAAAAATTGATCGTGGAAAACTTTACAATTTTATTTATTCTATACGTTCGTTACGAACTTTTCATGCCGTTCTTCAAACTTATAGTATAACTCTATTATTTAGTTTTCAATAAGACGGTTCCCAAAAACTTGATATTGTTTGTCTACATTAAACTGTATTATAAAATAAATTTCGACGATCGAATAAACGAAATTTATTAAAGTCTACTTAGTTTAGTTCAAATTAAACGTTTAAGAGATATACTTCAATATTAAATCTTTTGTCTTTGCAATGCCGAATGTCTTTAAAAGCTTTATTAACTTTTTTTACAAAATATGTTCTTTATTAGTATTCAAGTATTTTTGGTACTAATTTATTTCTCTGTTTATTTCTAGCACACGTGTTTTTGTTGTATTATTACTAAAACAAGTCTCAAAACACTCTTCGTCTAATAGTTAGATTCGATTGATTTTACTGTTGTTTATTTTTAGTTGATATTTCTGTATTGTATTTTGCAATCTTAATCGTTGGGCACGATATGAGAATGATGTAAAAGTAAAACTACCCATTGCTTTTTTTGAAATCCTTGAAATTAAAATTCAATTTTTTTAAATTTTCAATTAGCACTGTTGTCGCTACAATTAAAACTAGTCTTTAAAGACCAACTAGTAATTTGCATCCCAATTCTTAATACGGGTGAACTAACCAGTTGTCGGACACTTAAGTGATTTTTCGCAAACGAATAATCATAATTCAGTCAATTTCTATTCATTTTTAGGCATTTAGTTTTCATGGTATCCTTTTAGGTTTAAAAAACACATTTTAATCAAGTACTCTTCAAAATTTTATTCGCTATTCTATTTAATTAAGAATAACTTTAAAATATGATTTTTACTAGTTTTCGGACATCTTGAACAAATTGTCAGACAGTACTGACCCTTTTTTCGGACGGGGTACCGAAAAGCGGTCTTTTTCGGCCATACATATAATCTTTACAAACATTTAAAGACAAGTAAAAGATAAAAAAATACTTTACTAAAAAATTTTAAAAAATACGTCATCTTTAACAAAAATATATAAAAAAATAAAAACATTAGTATTGGAATATAATAACAAAAATAAAACTTTAACGGCATAAATCACAAATATAATCTTTTCGGGCTGCTTCATTGTATGGCAGTTCTTCCATGTCTGTACATTTAAGGTGATACCATCTGGGGCACTCATCACATCCGATATTCTTCTCTTCATCTTCTTCAATGTCGCTAACAAGGTCTTCCAAACACAGCGCACATTGAACTTTTTTTTCATTATTATTTTTACGTTCTGTTTTAGAATCATTACTTTTCTTACTTACTTCTTTGGTAATGGATTTTTTCTTTTTCTTCAATTTTTCTTGCTTGTGAATCTTTAGTTGTTCTCTTGTTTTTTTTTACTTTTAGCCACTTCCATTTTCTCTTAATAAGATCGCCATGCTTCCGATGAAATGGTACTTAATAACTTTAGTTTTGTACGACCATCAGTCTTCTTTTTCAAATACTCTTCTAGGTATGTGAGATGCTTTTGGAATGGATCTAATTTGCCAATGGGTGTCATTCTGTTTTTTGATTCAAATGAAAGTATTTCATTTTCATTTTTCTGAATTAGTGTACTCGTACTATTTGCCAGTTTATTAACTAATATTCCATTATTTCTATTTGTGTGTGTTAAATTTTCAATATCGGTTTTTTGTATTACAATCGCTTTTTCTTCTTCTAAGACTGTGAAACTATTAATGTTCTCATTCGCTATATTATCCGTCACTTTCTCAGCTAATACCACATTTTCTTTGTTTTGTGTTTGTTGTGGTAAATTCGAATTGTCATCATTTTCTTGTATTGAACTCGGCATATTAGTTTCCAGCAGGATGGTTTTTGACATCAGTTCTTCTCCTTCGCGTGTTTTATCTTTACAATCTTTTTTATTATAAGTTTTTGTTAGCAATTTTACTTACATTTGTACTTTTTGGAAAAATAATTTTTTCGGTATCATCATAGTTTATAGTGCAAAAGATTGGTTTTTGTTTTATCATAATGCTTTGTTCATATAGTGTGTTAGGTGTCTTGTTCTCTTCCCTTGTGATAAAGCCAGTGTTAGGAATGTTCAGTTCTTGTCCTTGTGGTTCACTATCATCTTTTACAAAATTTTCTAGTATTACGTTTTCTTCTATCTCAATTATATGAATTGGTAACAATGTTGCTGCACCCATTGGTACAATAGAATTTTCTATGAGATCTACTGCACTTTCTTTGTCAAATTGCTGTAGAGTAATTGTTGTTAAAACGGAAACTGGTGTAGAATTTTGAAAGGCATCATATACTGTTACTAATGAGTTTCTTGCTATATTAATTTTGTTAATGATAACATCAGAGTTTATTCCGTACTTTTCTAATTCAGTTTGGATACTGTTTATTACTTTCTCAGCTGAATCGAAATCTCTTGTGTTGAATGTTCAGCATTAGTAGTAGATTGATTTTGGTGTTGTTCTCAAGAATGTTTTTGACGCATTTTGTAAAATCCACATTGTCAGCGTTTAATGGATACAACCCACATTTACGAAAACCCTTAACAATATGGTTTTCCATTTGAGTATTTTGTAATGCTTCCTTGAAAACATTGCAAAAATTTATTTTAGTTATAATTTGGTTAATATTTTTTCACCGGTTCTGCCAATCTTTAACTGTTTTTCTCCACTCCTGCTTCATCGGTCTAAATACACTGACATCCGCCGGTTGTAAGATATGGGTAGTGTTTGGGGGCAGTGCATATAAAATAATACCATTCTGCTCACAAAATTGGCTTAATGGAAGTGTCATATGTGACTTATGTCGATCTATGAATAATATAATTGGTCGCTTAATTTTATTTTTTGTAACCCGGGAGTTGAATTGGTTCACAACATATTCATAAAATACATTGCCTGTCATCCACCCAGATTCCGACTTTCCTATTACCCAATCTTCTGGAACATTTTCAACCAACGCCCTGGGTGGTCTTATATATGGAAATACTACTAAAAGTGGACAAATTTTCCCTGAAGCGTTAAATACAATCAGAACAGTAATATTTTCTTTCTCTTTTCCCGATTTAATAGTGTACAGATTTTTCCATCCTTTAAGGCCCAGCACTTTCCCGGTTTTTGGACAAAGAGAAAATCCTGACTCATCTCCATTGAATATACGAGTCGGGTCTTCAAAAATATCTTGAACGTTATTTTCTTGTATATGAGTTTCTAAGTACTTAAACCAAGTTCTTATTAATTCTTCGGTAATTAATGCTCGGGCTTTATTAACACTCTCTGCCTCTCTCTGCGAAATTTCTGGGTGGCGTTTTAGAAACCCCTTGTACCATCTCACCCCTGGAACACCATTAGGGAAAGCATCAAGCTTGCCAGCATCGTTTGCAATTTTTGTAACCGCTTCGATCAGATCTGATTTGGTAATAGGGAAACCACATTTTGCAATGTTGATTGCCCATTCGGCGATCTTATTTTCCCCGTTTTCTGATAAAATGGGTGGTGGGCCGGTTTTCTTTTTGATAGCTGGTGATTTCCCACATAACCTATCATGTACTGTTGTTCTTGGCACTCCATAACGTCTACTCGCCTCTCTTATAGAAGTTCCCGATTTTATATCGCGAAGAGTCGCCTTGATGGCCTCTGTTGAATATGTATGAAACTTTCTATACTTCGCCTTTAAAGGCTGCTTTTGAATTTTTTTCACCATCTGAAATCAATTCTATTTAAGTATTTATTTATATCACAAAGAAACATCTTTTGAATTCTCAGCCATAGCAAGTTAAACAATTCGTATTCAAATTTGTATAGTCCGAAAATTGCCCATTTCTCGGACACCCAGACAAATTATATTATATGACGCTTATATAGTCGGAAAGAAATGTCCGAATACTGGTCCTTATATTCTATATGAACAACTGGCGAACAAGAGCAAGAGTAACAAACCATTACCCGTTACATTTATTAGAACAAGACAGATAAACTTTTGTGATTTGAAACCGGTTTTCGGACGCACTGTCCGATAAAAGGTTTTAGTAATTTATTTAAGACCGGTTTTCCGGACACTAATTTTAACAGTCAAAACGTAATGAAAATAATATTTTAATGCAAAAAAATTAAAGTTACATCCTTACTTACCATATATAACAACTCATAAGAATATATATCAAATAACAATACGTTTAGTTACTATTTCATTGAACTGCTTCCACTAAAAATTTTGTAGCTCGCCGACGCAAACGCAATCACAATACAACAACGGCCATTTGTAGAGTGATTTGTTAAGATTTCTGTCTCCAGAGGTCATTAAAAATTCTTATGTTAGGAAAGGATAGTCTAACGAAAGCGAATGCATCTTTGGTTAGACGGAAAGAGATGGAAATTTACTATTTTAACGGTTTTTGTGGTAAAATGTCCGAGAACAGGTATTGTCCGGCTAACTGGTTTGTTCACATGTACTTATCGGATAGAGTCTATCTATTGATGTCTTTCAAAACTGTTTGCACTTCACTCTTCCACTCACTGGCGTATTAACATAATTTGGCGCCCAAAGCCCAATGCTACACTACACTAGCAAATGTATCAATAACTTTGTCAAAGCTAAGTGCATTCATCATCTCATTCTCAATGCACAAGATTGCTAGTGTAAATTAGATAAAGTAGATCTGCGGTAATCTTTCACCCTTTTCAATGCTGAAAGCGATCTTTCACCTGTACAGTTGGTCACCACTTTACAAACATATATTCTCAAAAAAATTAGAAAGTTGGGAAAGACGTCATCAATATTTTTCGACTTCCATTGTTTGAGAAAGTCTGTTAAGCTTTGACCAAAATTATTTTTATACGTTTCAATCAACTTTACGCACGTATGCTCCATTTCCGTAGAGATCATTACTGATAAATTGCTCAGAAATCCGAATTCTTCATTGATTTGTAAATACGACTTTCGCCTCTTGGAAAGCCCTGCTTTTAACTTATCAATAAGACGCAAAAATACCTGGGTGCGGAAATAATCTTTTCCACTAAACTCAACGTCCCCTCCAGGTTCATCAAAAAACAACTTTCTTTTCTTTTTTCTTTTGGTGTCAAGTTGGTAGCTTTCATTTTGACATCGTTTAATCGCTTTACCCTCGAATGTGTCGAAATCATCTCTCAATGTATCCAGAAAGTTATATAGGGAATCGAACAATAAAATTACAGTTCCAAGATCAATATTCACGACTTGAAGTTTTTTGTTTACTTTGTTAAATCTCTGTAATATTCTATTCTAAAAACAGGTCATAATAGAAGTCTCAAAAGAGCTTAATTTATCAATTAATCCTTTGGCTTCCAACCTTGTATTTGATTTTTCAGTTATATCGTCCAATATTGTCTGGAGAACTTCCACGATTTCAGTATAACACGAATATGTTTTACTGGCATCAAACAGACAAACTTTTAATGGAAGGTTTCGATTCCAATTTACATTTCAAAATCTCCCATCGATGCGTTGAAATAGAAAAGAAATTATAAAGTTCTTGTACTACTCCGAAGAAGGTCACAGACTCCATGCAGAAGCCAGCTGCCAAAGTTTCTACTAGATTAAGTGAACGGGCAGCATATGGAATATAATATGCTAAAGGGTTGATGGACTTTATTCTTGCTTGTAAACCTAAAGATTGGCCAGACATATTTGTGGCATTGTCGTAGCTTTGTCCCCGACAGTCCATTATGTTTATGTCCAAAGCACTGAACTGGGCCAAAATGATGTCAGTTAATTGTTCAGACTTATGCCCGGTGTCGGCAATAAATGCGATAAAACGTTCGACAGGTACCCCATCAGGAAGAACATAACGAATAATTAATGTGAGCTGATCTATATGGCTGATATCCGGAGAGGAATCAAAATAATTGAAAAATATTTTCAGCTCAGCAATGATATTTAATTGAACTTGTTTTCCTATTTGTATTATCAGTTCATCAACAATTGTGTGGGATAGATAAGAAGGTGTTCCCGCATTACCAAAACGTCCTATATGATCTGCCACAAATGGATGAAACTTTGCAATGAGCTCAATTATTCCCATAAAATTTGATGATAAACCAAAAACTTCGGTATGGCCTCGTATTGCAAGTCCACGTGAAACTATGAAGTTGATGGTTTCGACAACTCTAAGAGTACGTTTCTCCAATAATGAATGATTAGTTGTTTATCTACTCTTTCTAAAAGATTTGATCTTCTAATTAGATTACTTGCAGAATTTCGATGTCAGTGGTTTCCTTCGTGTTCTTCAATTCTTTTACTATTTCGCCACCAAACAGTTTACAAACAGTTTACAAACGGCACAAAACACAGCTCCAGTCGAGAGAGAATACACTAACCAAAACCGATTAACAACTTCTTCGTTTGCAAGTTGTCTGGAGAATAGTTTTTTGGTACATGAACGCTTCTTGTCAGTATATTGTCTCATTGAATTGGAAAAATCGCAATCGAGGTTCTGGCTTATACCATGAGTAGCAATACTGTCGCGCAGACTATCGTTAACATGCCACTTAGCTGGATCTGATTCAGCGAACTTTAAAGAAAAATACAAAGTAACGCTGCCTTTACACATTCGAAGTCAATAACTTACGTTCTTATGAAAGCCAAGATGAGGAACAACCACTACTGGATAGTCTACAATGTAGACTATCCAGTAGTGGTTGTTGTTGTAGACTCTACATGACTCATAGATTCAATTGGATCAGTACTAGTACTGGTACTAGACGCAACTTGAGTTTTAAAGTCACTAGTACTCGGAACATCTACGATTCTAGAACATGAAGTATCAATGAATGATAACGCAGTAGCACTTGAAAAGGGTTGATCATTTGCGGCACACTTAAAAAAGGTGTCTAGTTTCGGAATTTTCTCTAGAAGCTTTTGTTCTTTCTCACTTTTTTCTTTGGCATATTTTTTAAATTGAGAACCGCTTAATTTTGGTTTTTGTTTTCCACTCATTCTTACACACTTGAAGTAAAAGGTAAAGCTGATAAAATTGACAAAGTCTTAACGTTCAGAATTTAACTACCTACTCGAACTTGATCCTTAATAAAAATGTAAAGCTAAAAGTTCCATTTCTCATGCTGAATGAAATCCTTAAAAAATATTAAATTTCAACAGCACAGCTTTTCCCTGATTGTCGCAATCTAATAAAACAATAATTTAATTTATCTCTAGAAACGAAGTATCGGAACGGATCGTGTACATGTTGTTTATTCTATAAAAGAAAATAATCTTTTTTTCTTCGTGTTGCCGCCGGCGCTGTACCATTTGATTATGCAAAGACAACATTTAAATTCCTAATCTAATTGAAAAGTAGCTCTTGTGATTTACCAACAAAAGCACATCTATGAAACCATACAATAATTGCCTACATGGGTGACATGATGACAATTGCAATCAAATAGATTTTTAAAGACAATGTGGTATCTGGAATAGAGTTAGTGTTGCCAGAAAATTATCTTGCAAAATAACAAATATCACCAGAAAAGTAGCGAATTCTCAGTAACGCAAAACGTAACAAACTATAATAAATTATTAATTTCATAGGTATCTATCATAAACAACCCTGAGGTAAAATACAAGTGAAATTTTATATCTAGACCCACATTATCAATAAGATATACTTAAAATTCATATAGTGTTATTTATTTATTCATCTACAAGAGAGATTAAATTAAACCATGAAGAACTGCAATACAGTCCACTTTCAGAATCATACGAATCAGCATAAACTTCAATATTACCTTCATCAAAACAAAATTGCGATACTGCAATCGCTGGAAATTCGTCTTATAAGATTTAATACGGTGCGTGAGAATCTGTAATAAGAATGGGTTCTAGGAATAATTGTTTAAGTAGTAATACTATAGGAATTTTTCAAACGACTCAGTTGGAACAAAATTACATCTAAAAAATGTCATATCATAACATTTATAATGTAATAGTGTAATGATGCACGATGCACTACAAAATGAAATAGTTTTTGTCACATAAAGAGTAATAAAACAGGAATAGAAACGTAACAGAAAACAGAATAGAATAAACTTCTCTCCAAATAATTGCACCCCTTGTAAATTTTGCGCCGCAAGCCCGGGCTTCCATAGCTCTACTATAATACGCCACTGCGTCCACTGTGCTCTACTTTTATACACAGCGTACTACACAAGATCACATGGGCTGCTCCTAATCAATTTTCGGACATGGTATTCGTTGTCCAGCCGTTGAAGAGCCTCTACATTGGCGTGGCGGTGAAGTCTAGCTTTTCAGCAAACTTTAATTTCTTTCTTGACGGTTGGGATGCGAAAGTTTCTTTGAAGATCGGAATTTCGAACAACCCAGGGAGCATTTACTATGTTTCGTAACACTTTCTGGAATTGTTGAATACACTTGTTGGAATCTCTGGCACAGCCCCAAAGCTCGATACCATACGGCCATACTGGTTTCAGGATCTGATTATAAATTAATAGTTTATTGAAGATTGAAAGTTTTGAGTTTCTTCCAATCAGCCAATAATACTCTCTGTATTTTAGTCCTAATCCCGCTCTTTTGTTCGTAACAGGCTCCTTCCAAATAAATTTGGTGTGATGCTTAAGTACTTGGCATTGTTCTCATAAGGACCCAACCAGCTGTTCGTCAATAATTAGATAACTCCCAGGTTTGTATTTTTGTTGACAGTTTTCTAGCAGCATTTCCTATTTCAGAGGTTGGTGCTAATTTATTGTTAATTCTTCTGGTGTTTCTTGTTTCTTTATCGTCAAATCTGAGGCAGTTTAGTAAAAATTTAAACCTCCTTTTAGTTCCAGTGCATTTATATCGATCTCCATTGTACGAAATGTAAAACATGACATTTGTTGTTAGGTGATTGTCTTTTAGTGCAGCTGGCAAGACTAATAATCCCAGAAAGGCTTGAAGCTCTTCCATATCTAAATCTGAAATCGATGAATGAATCTTATTAGCATAATTTTCTTTCTGAGAAGCAATCTCGGTATTGGTGTTAACTAGAATTTTTTTCTAAGATGTCTGTAAAGATTAATTTGAACGAACTCACTGGTGTTAAGACATTTTTTGTTTGTGGCGTTGGGCTAGGTCGAACATGCATAAGATCTCGTGCCGACGTCTTGCTTTAAGACGGATCAATTTGTTTGGTTTTCCATATAAATTTTTTATCTTTCCTCATTATCGTATCTTTGTAAAGGTCAATTACTGGATTTATACTAACGCTATTACCTTCTTCACAGTTTTTTTCCTTATTAGGTCTACTAGCTTGTATATATTTTCTTTTTTTTTGTTTTAATCCGTTTAGGTTTATTGCAACTCTGAACTTTCCTTCGGTTTTTTCCTTTTCCTGTTTTTTCACGGGAATTATCTTATGTTTTATTTGAACAGTTTTCTTCTGCTCTTTCAATATTTTCAATTATTTGGTCTTCATATTCTTTTTACTCATCCACCTCAGGAAATTATTTAGGGTCCGCGTCGCTATCGTCTTCATCTTCTCCTGCGCTACCTGTTTCTAAATAATTGTCTTCTTCTTGATCTGATGAAGAATCAGAAAGTTCTTCGAGAATATCTTTTTTTGTTTCTAATATTTGCCTCATTTACTGTTTATAAAAATCTAAAAAAAATTAATTGACAAACAATTTATAAAACATAAATAAATACTCAATTCAATGAGCAACGCGAAAATCATGCTTTTCTTAGTACATATGCGTCTATTTTACGTATATAAACAAATACGTTATAGGTATTAGTGAGTAATGCTTACGCTGTTAATTAAACGTATGACGGTACTGATGAGTAAAAATTACGCAGCGTACAACTGAAAAATTCTAATAAATCTTGTTCGCATTAGCACAGAAATACACTTACAAAGGCATCCGACTTAGGACTAATACCGGAAAGTATTGCTGAAACGGTTTGAAGCAAGATTGCCACTGGACATAGTAGGGAAAAAAATTTCCCCCTGTGCGTAAAAATTACGTGCAGTACTTTTCTAGGGTTAAAAACATACAGCTATATGCCATACCTTGAAATATAATGACGTTATTCAAAAATATTCTACTCAAAAAAGTGCCTTAAGGTGACGTAAACCGTTTTTCTCTACTTTAAAAAATAACCGAAATATCGCCATGTGTCGAAAATTGAGAAAATGAAACTTTCACGTATACCTCGAAAACAAAAAATAATTGCTTAATTTGGTTTTTACTATCGAATTTATTTCAAAAAAAGAGATCGAGAAACGCGGTCCATTTTCTTGTGCCTCTGTACACTACTTTGAGGCTCTTATCTCTTTCAAATCTGAATATTCTTCTTCTTGCTTAATTCTGAAGAGTCTATCTGTGGTATATGACGTTAGTATGTCTACAAATTGCTTTGGCAGCATTTTGTTTAATTTATGTATTAAGCCTTTATGCCAAACTTTGTCGAAGGCTTGAGCGACGTCTAGGAAGACTTATTTTCTTATAAAGCACGTTTTATGATGTCAGTTATTCTATACACCTGGTCTATTGCGGAGTAGTTTTGCCTGCATCCAAATTGATAATCTGGGATTAGGCAATTAGTATCTATTATAAGCCGTAGCCTCTTGAATAGCAGTTTCTCAAAGAGTTTTGAGATTCTTGGCCTATAGGATTTGACACCAGTGGATTGCAATACCTTTTCTAGGCAGGTGTTTTAAAATGTTTCCGGTAATTACATCGAATCCTGGTGCTTTCTTTAGGTTCCGGTTCATTTTGATCTCCTCAGCTATTTCTCTTGGGGTAACTAGTGTGGTATTTTTAAATCTTGGGTTGTTGGTCTTATTCATAGTGTGATTTATCTGTCCTTGGTTGGGAGTAAGTATATAAGCCAAATGCTGGGAAAACAAATCAGAATTTTGTTTATTGTCTCTGTGTTTCTAATAGGAGGAATAGAGGTGACAGGTCTTTTGATCTTCTTGGTTGCTTTCCACAACGAATAATCAGTTTCTTCCTATGCTATCATTTCTTGTAAATAGGATCTTATACATTCTTCTTTGAACTTTTGTATATTTTCAGCTTACTGAGTCTTGTTATTAAGTATGGGATTAAACAATAAACGTTTTATCAACATTCCTAAAGAGGAGATAAAGGAGGACCCATAGCGGCACCCGAAACTTGTTCATAAAATTTGTTATCAAATCAAATTGGAAGTAAGTGAATGATAAATAATTATCAATAAGAAGAATCAAACTCAAATCTTTGCTATGGTGAGACAGAATCTTTTTGCTGATAATAAACGAACTTTTAATAGGCATCTTAGTAAACAGTTAGTGAGATTTAAACTCACAAGAAGATCTTGAGGTTTAAACTTTATAATTTTCAGACGTAATAAAATGGTGATAATTGAGGATATCAAAAGATATCAAAAACTTGGCTAGCTTGTAAGCGGAAGATTGAATAGTAGAAGAGACTGCTGTACCTTGGAACAGTTTTTGGTTTTTATTTATTTGGTTGCAAGTTTTTGTTGGTAGGATTGTCATACAATTTTTGCAGTATATACTTGTTTTTGATACACGAATGGTCAACCTAAAAGATCTACGACATTTTTTTCCCGTTGCGTAGTCTATGATTTTATTTTCAATTTTTCTTGGTCTTCAAACTCGTAATGCCATCACCATCAGAAGATCTTTTTAGGGACAATACTTCATCATTTACGTCATCACTTGCATCCACTTGCAATACTTTTTTAAGTACATTCACATTTTTCTTGGCTCAACTTGTCTCAAATTTTGACAACTGTGAGGGTGAAGCGATCTCTACTTGAAACTTTTCTGGAGTCTTTGTCAAAATTGTGGACTTTTTTCTGTACTTTGAAGTTGGCTTCCGAAGCCTGGGTTTAGGGAACGGCCTGATACTTTCAGGAGCCACTTTAGCCTGGCAGTTATTATTAGAGGAACTTTAAGTCGGTGAAACGGGAATGTCGTTTTCATTTGCATTATGCCCGTAGTCTAGATTGGGCCGATCCGTGTCATAAGACGAAAGGAAATCAACGTCCGTGAAAATGTCTCTGTTCAAACAAACAATGCCAGTTGCAGCAAAGCCATTTGTAATATTTTTGCTGGCGAATGCAATAGCGAATGCTTTGCCTACCATTTTTGCAACTTTATAAATGGACAGCGGTCAAGTGGCTGAAGCTTGTGCGAAGTATGGGGTGGAAAAGTGAGCATCTGCATTCTAGACGCACAAGCCTTTTTGATCACCACTACGCTGACGTGACTTTTATGATTGTCCAAGATCAATAAAATGGGCTGATTTTTGTTTGGTCTCACGTGCCAGTTAAAAAATAGCTTTTTGTTGGACTATTAAGATGGATTTGCACCTCTTTTACTTCCAACTAGTGCACCTTTCAACACAAATTCCTCAAACTGTATTCTTGGGAATACAAACATCGGTGGTAAATGGTATTTCAATAGCATTAATTCTGGCAATCAAGATAACATTCTGACCTGTTTCACCCGACGTTACGCTACCAAGTTGTTTGATGCCAATATTTTTGGGAGAACATGGACGGTAGACATCCCCGTCACGTCGACGTTATAGATATGATTTGGTTCGAATGGATCATATTTCGCATGAACTCTCTTCAAATTGTTGAGAAACGTTTGCACGTTTACTCCATTGAGGCTTGTTGACCTCGCGAAAGATGTTGCTTCTGGTTTCGTAAACAAATGTGATGGGGGTACTTTTTTATAAACCACCATGCGCACCCAGCAATATGATGTTCATCTCACTGCTGGGGATATATTACATTGTTTTCTTTGGCAAATAGATATGCAAGAAGTCGCATTTCTTTTTTGTTTATTCTATAATGCATTCGTGCTGCCCGCTTCACATAGATTAACGATTCCAGTTTTATTTGGCTCGAAAAAAACTTGTTTTACAGCATTATTGGTAGTGTATTCATAGTATTTATTCTTGATTTCCACTTTGATTAGACGAATTGACAAATCGTGATTTTTTCACTGCCGCTACAACTCTGTCAACTTCATCTTTTTGGACTTATTCCTTTTTCTTCCTTTTTTTACTTCTTGGCATTTTGAAATTTCTGTAAAGAATTTCCAAATTATAGAATACTTTGGATCATACTGTACTCCACAGTTAATAATTTTTAAAATGTTAGTAAAAACCAATAAAATGATTTACCTTTCATTGCTGATAGTTTGTTGTGTACCTCAGAACACTAATTTGTACCTTGAAACGCGTTCCAAGGTACAATAGTGGACATGTTTTAAGGTACAATAGGGCGCCATTATGTAAACAAAGTCTTTGCAACAATTTGCAGGTTACATTATTGAAGTTACAATATAATTGTAATTTACTAAATAATACAATCATAATACCAAGCAGTAATTTGATTAATTTTTACCTTAAGTTAAATTGTAAACACTGGGTACTTTTATTTTTACCACATTCAAGAAACACGATTTTCTGAGTCAAAACTAAAATGAGGTCGGTAAAGTCGATATGACAAAATCTTAGAATTTTTTAATCTCGTCTTTATTGATATATAATGATAAGAATCGCGAAATGGTGCTATGTCTTTTAAAATGAGCCCTGTTGCAAGGTACAAACGTTCCAAGCATTCTTTTTTACTGACGTTAGGTCGAATAGGTATACCTTGTTTGTGAAATTTGAGAATTCCATATAGACGAGATGCTTTTGAATCTGAGGATGTAAGTCGACATTTGATTTTAGAAAGTCGATTAGAAGATATGAGGATTTGACCAATCTCACGTTCAATCTTTGAAGTGGGATTGTGAGCCAAAAGAGCGCACGTTTTTTCTGACAGGATAGAATAGGTTTTCTCAGAGTAATTAGTTTTGTTCAAAACGACAGGTGCGTTGCTCTTGTCGAATGGGAAACTTACCTTTTTAGGAGTTTAAAATCTGGCTTGGTCCACAAGTTGACTACTTAATTCTTTAAAGGTTTTTAGTTAGATTTTGGTTGCGTGTTACCTTACGAAAGTAGACAAAACCTTGGTAACGGTCCAAACCAGGAAGACGTTGTTATCTTAGTATAGACTTTGGCCGTGGAAGCCTTCGCTCTTACATTTCTGAATAGGTTCTAAAAACGGAATTTTATTTAGTGTTGATAGGGTTTTAATCAAAATTAAGTTTTTTTATTCAAATAAAGTTTAAACATTTCAAAGTTTGTTTTAATTGTTTAAAAAATATTACGTGGCTATAGTGATTGTCTAAAACTAAAATAACTCAAAACATTATAGTGGTATTATTGGTCAAGTTCTTAATTTTAATTATACAATTTAAAATGTGGAATATGGTTGTTTGTTATAGTAGTGCGTTTATGGTTGCAATAATTGTTTCTTTTTGACTACGTTTATTATTGGTCATTTGTTTGATTCCTGTTTTCTAGGTTTTACTTCTAACTTCAAACAGTTGTTAAAATCCTTAATTTTGAAAGAGATTTCTAGAAAATTAGTTATTTTTAGTATAATTGCGTTAATAGTTAAAAGTTAAAAATTGAATTGTATTTTTTTTATCCAAGCTAGTAGTAGATGGCAGTGGGCGCTTCTTCATTAGGTCATTTGGTCAATGACTCCTAAAAAAATACTAAAAATTATTTAATTATTAAGCAAATATGTAACGTTTCATTTTGTTTATTCCAAAAATAAATAAATTGGCTTTAAATATTGAAACGTTCTCAAATTCAAGAGCCTTCTTGAACGTATACCGAAAGATATGGAACACTCGAGAAGGATTTACAAAATGTGTATAAATACAGAACAAACAAATCGTAGGTCAGATATTTCCGTAATGCGAAGACAGCAGTGTTAAGAAGATTATTCAAGTCTAAATAAATAAGTCGTTAGCGCGTGTGTGTAGATAAATATACGGAGAATAATCTTGTACGTGACTTTAATGTAAACAAGTGTGAAACTATCGCGGACTTTATCTTATCTTCGCGTAAGTGATATAAATTAGTGTAAGTGTTTTTATTAAATATTATTATATTTAATTAGTTCGGTTAATTTAAAAGTGCTCATATTTTTAGTATAAGTAAAAATATGTTTAGTAGTCTAAAAAAATTAGTTTTAATAATAAAATTCGTTACAATATAAATGTTTTACACTCTTGCATTATTGACCACCAGCCACCGCTGGTAGTAGTAAAATGTATTTAAATTTTCCGGTTTGCAAATTTATTTTTAATTAATAAGTTTACTTTATTTTTGTCACGTTTTTAAATTACAACCAACTTAATTAAAACTTTTGGTGTGATTAAATATGCAAAGTAAGTAATTTTTTTTGTTTAATTGAAAGAGAAAGCTTATGTAAGCTATTACTTGTTGATTCGCTCATGTACAAATTTTCCAATTCCTTAACTGAAATGTTTAAAAACTTGCAATTGTATATGTTCAAAGTCTTAATTTTAGTCACCGAAGAAATAAGAAATTCAGTTGCTAAATCAGTAGAACTTTTTCACTATTTTTTTAGATAATCTTAAAGAAACGCTATGAAAACGCCGTAAATTTTATTACATAAATTTCTCTCATAAAACTTTAGGGGTTTATTAGCATATAAGTCGTGGAACTGGATTTTCACAACTTTTAAAGAATTAAACTTTACATAATTTAGAAAATTTTGCAGGTAATAATCTTAAAGTGCAAAGTAAGGGGACTCAAAGAAACGAACAATAACAGTTCATTTATAATTTAGAAATTACGTTGATTGTGTTGTAGAGGTTTTGTGTAGTAAACAGTGTCCCTTTTTATTGAAGAACGATTAACTGATTCTGCATTTATTTAGAACATATTACGATTTTAGTATGGGAATAAAAAGAAATCAAAGAAAAAAGATTCTGTTCTTTAGAGTTTTTTGTAAAAAATTAAATTTAAAGCTACTAATTATTATTTCTGGTAACTGCAATGGGTAAACATGACAACATATTAAAACTTCCGATTACGAAGTATTAAAAAATATAGAAATGTTAAATTGAATTTTGCTGTTGTCTGTAACCAATGAAGAGAACAATTGTTGGTTACTAAAGACTTTATAATTTTTTTTACAAATTTTCATATAGATGAAAACAAAGCGACCATTAAAAGAAACCAGAAAACAGTTTTTTATCGATATTTAAAAAAATTTCAAAGCAGGATTTTTACGAATTAATAAATTTTTTTCGTATTTTACGACGCTGTTAATGAAGAAAATGTATAGGTAATTTCTCTAATTTTAAAATAGTTATTTAGTAAACCAATCAGAAAGGAAACGTTGCAGAAAAACTGAATATTTGTGAAAAAAAAATCCTCAACGCTGACTTAATATTTTTTTTAGTAAAGTACAATATTGTCAAATAACGAGCGTATTTAATTAAGAAAAAATCTAATACAAATTGTTAGCAAATAACAAATTAAAAAATAAATTTGCGTCATCATTTAAAGTTTTATCAAAAGTTAAAACTACTTTTACTAAAATGTATGCTGCGTTATATTGTTAATTTTAAAGACAACTTTTCTAAAACATCAAATTTGCGAAAAAAGCACAAATCTCTTTTTATAACAAAAAATCACGCGTTAGTATCCCTCTTCTTTATTCAGGCTTATCTATGACATTAATATTTACAATATTTTGTAATAAATCATTTTCTAAAGCAGTTTCAAGTTTGTTGAAATCAAATTTTTTAATTTAATTGATAATAATTTCAGTGAAACTAAAATTTTATTTAATTAATTACCGATTAAATTAATTTTTTTTTAAAAAAGGTTTTATTTAAAATTGTTTTTTGTTAAACATAAAATATATTTTTAGAATGTAAAAAAAAGATACATTTTTTTTGTCACTTTGTTACTGTATTGTTTTTACTATATTTTGATTATTTTTTTATTGTTTGGTTTTCTATACTTTTTGTCATAGCTTTTAATATGTAGGTTAATACTTCTCTAGAATCTAGACCAGTTGCCATGTTTTTTGGTTTTGGATAGACCCATTGTCTACCTGGTATTGATTTTTTGTAAATTCACCAACTTTAAATGTGTTTTTGACAGCTCAAAAAGTAATTTTATGTAGATAAAACTATCGTTGTTTCATTGTAACTAAATTAATTTTTTTTTATAAACTGCACTAGAAAAACGTCGTGTAAAATTATGTTTTGCAGTTTTATTTGCTTGATTTAGTTCTAAATTTGGAATAGGTCTTCCGAGAGACTTTATTTCATCTTTTTCTTCTAACGACGCTCTTGCGAATTCATTTAAAAAAATAGATTTTACACTATTTTGTGCATCTTTTGAAAATTACATACGACAAATATACCGTTTCACTTAGAACACGTAGTACACGTTCTTTCGATCAATCACTACTGAATCGCGGTCTATAACAGCCTTTTTGTACGTTAAATCTGCATATGAAATCTCGTAGTGGGGGTTCCGACGTAACGTCAATGCTCTACTATATTTAAGGCCGCCACTGACTCATATTTTCTCTACTGTTTTTATTTTTTCGTTGATTGCTTTTATTATGTAGGGTAATTCTTCTCTGGAATCTAGATCACTTGCCATGTTTTTCGGTTTTGGTTCCCTGCCTACCTGAGATTGATTTTTTGCAAATTCATAAACTTTAAATGTGGTTTTGACTGCTGGTATAGTGCCACTCACTTTAAAAAATTTGAATTTCTAAATGTGAAGTGTAGTGTGAAAACTGACCAAAATTTTGTACACCATAAATCCTTTTATGTAAATAAATCCTCATAAATCCTGGTAAATCACAGAAAATCTTGATAAATCACTCTAAATCCCGTTAAATCACGATAAATCCTTCTAAATCACGATTAATTTCTCTAAATCACCATAAATCTTTATAAACCCTTCTAAATCCTCGGAACTAATAAACAGTTTTTTTGTGTAATGTGTATCTAGATATTCCAACGGTAATATGATATTAATACTATCTGGAAACGAAAAATTGCTGGTAACTGGAAAGGGTGTTACGGTATTTTTTACGGGATATTATTAAATGTATTTATTTTTTAGTAGGGACAATAATAAAATCGAGAGTAAAATATAAACGCTAACAATTGAACTTTTTGTTAGAGAACGCAATATTAATCTGCTCAAATACGTCTTCATCAATTTGGAAAATTTTTGAAGAATCTTCCCTCGAATCTTCCCTAAAGGATGTAGGCCCAAAAATGATGTACTGCTTTTCTTCTTTCAGCGGCCATTTAAATTCATATTTACTTTCTCGCTTATTTTTTTTGCTCTGCTTCAAAAATGTCATTTCGACAATTGGGCTATCAGCAACACAATCAATTTTATCAATTATTTCCAATGAACCAGCCTTCATCATAATAGACTGCATAGAACTTATTCATCTCTACTAAGATTGATACAGCAGAACTATTAGGATTAATTATATATTCACTTTGCTTAATTTCTTTGTCAGTCTCTTTAATTTCATTTTCAAAATCGGTTGCAGAGAACGTTTCTGTATCTGTACTATCGTTATATTTAACCACTGTGTCATCTGCAGATGAATCCGAACTGTCCGATTGAACACACGTATATTTTACGACTTCTTCTTCTTTACTATTTCTATTTTTGTACTTCCTTTTACACTTTGATGTTTTTTGTGGGGTTTTCTGTTGAGTTTCGGCCAGTACTTTATCATTCTCGGGCCTTTCAGTACTTTTTGAAAGAAACCGCTTTAATCTGTCTGTACTGATCCTGTTTTTAGTTTCCTCTAGAAGCCAACAGAGAGAAGACTTTTTAATAACCTTTGATTTATTACCAACAGTGACTCTTTAATTATTTCATTTGCCATTTTATCATCATAGCTTCTCATAACTAAATCATCAATAATTCCAGATGATATATCAGATAAATCTTTACGCATGTCACTGTTTGTATCAATCAAATCATTATCATCAGTTTCTTCTATTGGTAAAGATGTAAAATTTTGGAGTTGATTAGCATCGATTGAATTACCGTTGCTTGTGTCAATCATCCTGTCGTCTATTAACACGTCTTCTTCATCTTCCGGACTTTTTATTAGTGGAATTGCCGTATAACATGCACTAAGATCTTCGACAATAATGCCGAGTTCACGTGTACTCTTTAGTACATCTTCTAGCGGATTCTCTATTGCTTCGTTTATCATAGCATCTGAAAACTCTATTAGATCTATAGTTGGATTTAGCGTCATTTTCATTTCTCTTTTTTCCTCCTTTGGAAATACAATCACTTCTTTCAGATCCTGCGCATAATATTATTGATAGTTCTAATTCTATCCAAACGTTTCATGATATCTTTAATAATGAAGTTAATTATCTTTGAATACGTTGAAGTCATTGATCTCGTGGTTCTAAATATGTGTTCACAATTTTGACTACTAAAAAGGACAGGCAGAAACATGTCGTTTGATAGGAGTGGATTATCCCGAATAGTTAAGATAATATTAATTAGAGAATGTGCATTGACTTCTAAACAAACATAACAGTTTGATGAAATAAAATTCTCTCTAATTTTGTGTTTGTTGGTTGTTAACCATTGTCGCCAAATTCTTACAAAAAAACGCAGTACCAAATTGAGTAAATTCTTGTTCTGACATCCAAATTTGGGTCTAAATACGAATCTATGGCTAGACGCATTAGTTTCAAAAAAGCGACAGTACCTGCATTCTCTGGATCCTTTTCTAGAAGTCTAATTACATCAACTGAACATATTTTGTCCGTGGCGTCAAAATTCATTTTATCTTCTAATTTTAATTCGGATATTGTTAAGGAGTGCTTGTCTTTAGATTGTTCTGTAAATACTTGCTTCAAATGTTTAGACGTTGCAAAAAAATTTCCAATTCTTAACGTAATTTTAGAGTGAAGGAGTCTAGTTTGTAACTTAGTAGCTATGTGCACGCTGTCTTGAACATAGGAAGTGCAATCTTCTGCATTGTAACTGGCTTGGAACCATTTCCATTCTTGTCGTGATGAGCTCCCCGCACAAGGCAACTGAGCAGCTTGCTTCATCGCTTTTAAAAGGCGCGTGTCTCCATCAGATGCAAAACCCAATACAATAATGCCTCGCTTTTTGAAATGCAATTTGATATGTTGCCACCTTTTCATAACATCATCCGCAGTAAATCGGTTATTCGTGCCAAAAATTGAAAGACAATATCCTGGTGCAGATGGCGACAATGGTTGGGCCATTACAACGTAGGCATAATTTGATCTGATACCATTTTGAAAGTGGTTCTGTATTCTTTTCGCAGAAGTTGCTAAAAATGAGTCTGTGACAGTCATGCCGTTGACTAATGGCATAGTAAATCCTATTAGCTTATAAGTCTTAGAATCATATTCAATTTTACTGCCCACTCTTGTTGCATCTTCGCTAATCCACAGAACCTTTGGTAAATTTCTCTGCTCCATAAATGTACAAACTCCATCAAAGTCGAAAAAACCTTCATCTGTTTTAAAAGTTTTTTTTCAACAAATTTATTTATGCAACTTAAGGATGGTAAAGTGTTCCTCATATTTTCGTAGAGCGTTTCATACAGCAACCTCCCGCCTATGTAAAATAAATATAGCGAGAACCATTTAATTGTGTCATTATAGGTGTTTCTATACTTTGACTTGACCAGCTCAAAAGTTGATTTTGTGAGTTGGTATCATCCTTATTAATAGTTTTTGGTAAGTTCAGCAAGGCATTCTGCAATTGCAATCCAATTTCATCGTTCTCCTCAATGATAGTCTTTGTGAGCATGCTAACCTCCTCAATAACAGCAAAGTATGAAGTGATAGAAGTTTGATTTTTTATTTGATTCAGTCGTTTTCGTTTAGTTCTTTGTAATCTCTGATACTTCGGAGTTGACCATTTCGATGGAGTTGATTAAATCATATTTAAGTCAGTAGGTGACTCTCTAAGCAAATTCTTTTTTTGGTTATCATGGAGAATATCATGAATCTGCTGTACGACCTCTGAATTGCTTTTATATGTATTTGTGTAACCTTCTTGAACTACTTGGTTGGATAAAATATTTATTTTTGGCTCAATTTGAGAAGATTTCATACACGAAGCTTTGAAAGGTTCTCCCAAAGGTTCTCCACTAGGTTCTCCAATAACTGTTGAAGTAAAAATTACATTCTCGGGTTCTTCCAAAAATTCCTCTAACTTTTCATCTTCTATGAGCTTATTATCGTCTATCCTTTCCTCGAGCTTTTTCTTTTAAAGTAGGTAGTTAACAGTTTTTGTTCATTCGATTTTGATTCGATTTTTCCCTTGCAACGTGACGTCGATTCTTCGGTTAATCTTGTCTTTTTCGAGGTATTTTCCTTGTACTGCAGAGGACTAAGTTGTTGTGTCAAGTGCGTCATTAAATGTTTGTGGAAATTTCCAAACACCCATCTGGGAGCTAAGTTTTCTTTTCGAGGAACTTTTAAAATTTTATGCGAAGTCTTGCAAAAGCATCGCATTATGCAACATAGTTCATTTTTCTGGCCATATTTTGTTTCAAATACAATTTGTGTATAGTATTCTTTCAACTTCTTCCAGTCATCAGCATTTGAACATTTTTCTTTTAACCAGTGTTTGACAGTGATTGAAACTTGACGATTCTCATTCATGAAGTTTATAGCTTTATTCTGACAATTACCTGAAAGTTAAATTGACGTTATGTATCTAAATCCCAATTTAAATACAAATGTGAATAAAAAAAGACTAAAAGTGACAGTACCTTCACCACTTACATCTTCCGTTTGAAGTGTAACTGGCTTTTCCAAATCTTCGCGGCTAGTTGATGGGCCGTGAATTCTAGATTCTCGAGTAGATTCTACAGCTTTATTTTTATAATAGTATTTGTTTTTGAAGAAATTTGCTATGAGTGATATAGTCTTTTTCTGCCCTGGTACAAACTTGAAATGGTCGGTTTTTTGGTGGAATAACCCATAGTAGGATGCATAATCTTTTGGGTCAATAACCGAAAAAGCTGTTTCTCGCATAAAGAGCTATCAAGAACATCTTGATCGCAAAGTTTTCCAAGTACAAGTGGATTATTTCAATGCAATTTCTGCCTCTGCAAAAATGTCTTCCGCTAAGTATTCCATTGTAAATGAAAGAGTCATACGTTGTCATATATTTGGCGAGTATCCTGCAAGAAAATAAAGCAAAATATTTCAAATTTCCGGTTTCAATTCTTGTTTCAGCCTAAAGTTGTTGTCTAATAGTGAGTTGCATAAAACTTCAATACCAGTTCAAAATCGGGGTAAAACGGCATGTTAAGCTCAAAATATTTCACTACAAATTAAGGTTATGTCGCTCCAAAATCACTTTTACTTTTATGTGAAATGATTAACAATAAGAACAAATAATTGAAATCTTACCTTCTAACTTGCATGACACACACAAAAACAAGTAATTTAATCACCAATACCGCCAGTATCTACGTGAGTCTCGACGTGAGTTCAAACGTATAAACAAAATTAGTGTTATGCGCATGCGCAGTTTTGCAAAGAACTTATGTAAATCCTGGTAAATCCTAATAAGTCCTCAAGAAATCACTTACATCCTCGTAAATCCTCAACAAATTACCGAAATCTTCAATAAATCACTTAAATCCTTGCTAAATCACTCTACATCCTTAAGGCTGTACACCATAAATCACCAGATATCTACCCCTCGCTCGATCCCAAAAACTTTTAATTAGAATTAGACAAAGATACATTGCAGTAAAGCATTCTATTCAAACAAGAAATCTTTATAGAGTTGTTAAAAGCTTCTAAAAAACGTAATTTTATAGTTGCAAGGAATAATCGGACTTAGATTTAAATTGTGATAATACGCTAAATTTTCACGCGTTAACAAATTTGGAACCGATATACGAGGGTCGCAAAAAAAAAGAAATATGGCGGAGAATAATAAAATAGAAAGAATGTTCGAGCAAATTCATGGAAATATGCAGCAATTAAATTCAAAACTAGATGCTGTAATGCAGGAAATAAAGCAAGTAAAGGAGGAAAAAATAATACTACTTGAAAAATTGGCGGTGCAAGAAAAAAGAATAAGTATGTTAGAAAGAGAAGTGAGAAAGAAAAACATTGTAATAAAAGGAATAAAGGACAACGAGCAAGAAAACGAGAAAGAAACGCAAGACAAAGTTAATGCAGTAATACAGAAGACAGGAATAAACTTTAACATAACAGAAGAATTAGATGAAGCAAGAAGAATTGGGAAATACAATGAAGGAAAAACAAGACCAATAATGATTAAACTATTGAAAGAATTCACAAAAATGAATATTTTAAAAAACGCAAAAACACTAAAAGGCACAGATATCTGGATCGATGAAGATTATCCTAAAGAAGTACAAGAAGAAAGAAGAAGCAGACCCTATATGAAGGAGGCAAGAAATAAGGGATATAAAGTGCTAATAAGATACGACAAACTAATAATTAATAACGAAACATACAGAACAAAAGACCTGGAGAAAGATGAGGAACATGAAAATGGAGAAACAAGCGATAAAAGTAGACAAAAAAGAACTGTAAACGAAAGATCCCCAGAAAGTGATAAGTTTCAAGAAAATCAAAAAAAAATTAACAGAACTGTCTCAAAAAACTACTAAACACACATAAACCACAGAATAATAATGACGAGTATAGCAATGAACAAGGATACGATTTACAGGAATCGCCCAAATCAAATAAAAAAGAAAAGGAAACCGTAAAATATACAAGAAAAAAACAAGGGAATAAAAAAAGATACATTATTCAAGTAGGAACATGGAACATTAGAACACTATTAGAAACAGGTAAAATGGAAGAAATAGGTAGAGAAATGGAACGATACAAAATCAGTATATTAGCACTACAAGAGATAAGATGGGGAGGCGAAGGAAGAGTAGACAAAGCAAAATATTCAATATTCTATGGAGAAAATGAAAAACAGGGTCAACATGGAACGGCTTTCATGATAGATAAAAAGATAAAGAACAAACTAATACAATTTAAAAAATAGACGGAAGAATATCATATCTAAGAATTAAAAGTGCAATAGCTAACATATCCCTTATAAATGCTTATGCACCCACAGAAGGAGCAGCAATAGAAGAGAAAGAAGTTTTCTATAACAAACTGCAAGAAAGTTGTGAAAAAATACCCAAACACGATACATTAATAGTATTAGGAGACTACAACGCAAAAATAGGAAAAGAAGATTTCATAAAAGACGTGGCTGGGAAAGAAACTATACACGAAATAACAACAGATAACGGCATGAGGTTATGTCACCTAGCAATAGAAATGGATATGTATATTATAAGTACGAAATTTAAACACAAAAAAGAACATAAAATTACATGGAATATACCGGGAAAGCATAAAGGCAATCAAATAGACCATATTTTAATTAAAAGGAAAAGAGAGAAAATGATTGATGATGTAATATCATACAGAGGAACTAGCGTAGAAACGGATCACAACCTCGTTATAACAAAAATGAGACTAAGAATGGTTGAAGAAAAAGATAGATAAGTTAAAAACAAATGGGACAAAGAAAAACTAAAGAAAGAAGAAGAAAAAAAGACATATGAAAATGAGATAAACAACCTACTACAGAAAGAGAACAAAAAAGAAAGCTTAGAGGAAGAGTGGAATACAATTAAAAGAATTATTATAAAATCGGTAGAAAAGATAATAGGAACAAAACGAGTTAAAAGTAGAAATGGATGGTTTGATGAAGAATGCGAAAAGATAATAATGAGAAAGAGAGAGGCAAGAATAAACTGGATAAGAACCTGCAAGCAAGAACATTACGAGAATTACAAGAGAATAAGAAAAGAAGGCGCAAAATTAATGACAGAAAAGAAACGTGAGTACGTTAACAAAATAATGGATTAAATAAAGAATGATAATAAGAGCAATACTAAGCTATACCAACAGTTAAGGACGCACAAAAAGAAAAAAAACTTAACCGCAAACATAGACAGGAAGACCTGGGAAAATTATCTACTTGGAAAAACAAAAGAAGAAGAAACAGAACAAGAAGAAGAATCGCAAGATGAAGTTGAAGAAGACAATATAGAGATAAGAGCACCACAAAAATAAGAAATAGAAGAAATTATAAATAAGTTACAAAATCAAAAAGCGGCAGGAATAGATAATATATGTAACGAAATGTTAAAGTATGGGGGAAGAGAACTGAGAGAAAGATTATACGGAATAATAAGTAAAGCATGGGAAACAGAAACAATACCGCAAGAATGGAAAATAGGAATTATTATACCAATACCCAAAAAAGGAGATCTAATGAAATGTGATAACTACAGGCAATTAACACTACTGAATACAACGTACAAAAAAGATTAAACTAATACACAGAGAAGACCATTGGTGAATATCAAAATGGATTTCGGCCAGGGAAATCAACAATAGAGGCCATCCATACACTTAGACAAATTATAGAAAAAACGTACGAAAAAGGTAATGAAATACATATAATGTATATAGACTTTAAACAAGCCTTTGATACCCTTAAAAGAAAAATGATACCAAAAGATGCAAAAAACCAAGGTATTCCGAAAAAAATAAGAAGTCTAATCAAAATAACCATGGAAAAATCAGAAGCCGTAGTACAAACACATGAAGGAACAACAAAGAAAATAGAAATAAAACGAGGGGTTAGACAAGGAGACGGATTGTCAGCAACCTTATTTAACATTGCAATGGAAGGTATAATAAAAGAATGCGAAATCACGGGATCTATTATACAAAAAATGGTGCGAATAATAGCATATGCCGACGATGTTGCGGTAATAGCAAGAGATAAAAAAAGATTAGAATAAATAATAGATAAAATAGAGCAAGCAGCAAAGAGAAGAGGACTTGAAATAAATCAAAAAAAGACAAAATATATGAAAATCACTAGGAAAAGTAAACAAACAGAAGAAGAAAAAGAAACGAAAATAGGGAAACATAAGTACGAAGTGTTACAAAACTATAGATACCTGGAAGTAATAATAAATAATAAAAATGACAAAAGCATAGAAATTGCGCAAAGAATAAAAGCCGGACATAACGCTTTCCATAGGTACAAAGAAATAATGATAAGTAAACATATACGTAAAAAAACGAAACTTATGCTATACAAATCAGTTATAAGACCTGTAGTAACCTATGCCGGAGAGACCATATGCCTAACAAATAAAGATGAAGAGAAAATGAAGATATTTGAAAGAAACATAATTAGAAAAATAATGGGACCCAAGAAAATCAACGGAGAATATAGAAGGCTTATGAATACAGAACTAAATGAAATACTAGAAAACGAAACCATAACAAGAATAATTAAAGCAAAGAGAATGAAGTGGTATGGACACGTGCAAAGAAGAGGAAACGAAGCAATTATATAGAAAATCATGAAATGGAACCCACTTAACACTGGACAGAGAGGAAGACCTAAACTCCGCTGGGAAGATCAAGTCATAAATGACATTAAAAAAATGGGAATAACCAGAGCAAAAGAAAACATGCAGGATAGGAAGGAATGGCAGAAAATTACAGAAAAAGCAAAGGAACACATCAACTTATAAAAAAAAACAATAATTAAAAAAAACAAGCAAACAAACAAGAAATCATAGCAGAGTGACTAACTGCTATGTAAAACTCATAAGTCAAAAGAGCTCCAACGAGCGGTTACAATTCCAAAATGGAATGTATAACCTTATATATATGTATATAAGGAATAAAACAAAAATTAGAAAAGTAATTATTATTTTTTTAATTTTTTTTTATTTCCTCTAAAGCTTGGTTGATGAAGTGCATTCATATTTACGCGGCACGAAACGTCACTTTAAATCTTATCATTTTAAGTTTTTAAAAATTTGTTGTTTACCTTTGTCATTTATGAACTTTTGCTTAGCTAGTAATTTAAGAATAAACTAATTCCTTTGAAAAAATTTAGCTTTCAACAAAAGTTCTAGTTTTAATAAAGTCATTGCTGTGTAGAACCTCAAAAATTTAATTAATCGATCTAGCAACAAATTTGTTTATTGTACGATAACTTGAACTACAAGTACCAATCATCGTGCTTTAATTTTAAATGCCTTATTAAAGCTCTATACACTCGACGAATTAAAGATGTTTGTGATGAAGGAATGTGGTCTATTCAGCAAAGTAAAGATATTTCCTAGTACACAGACAATATTTCGCATAATTTGTGACAAAGGCAACTATAAGAGTCAAAAATGACAACAAAACCTATCTATATTTCAGTAATCATTAATTTTATTCACTACACATTGTAACGTTGTATGAAATAAAACCGCTGAAAATTCATCTCTTTACGCACTGTTTTCTCTTTATAAAAATTAAAGTTTATCTGGAAATAATTAGAATGCTAAACTAACAAATTTAATATGAAAGTAAACGTTAAATTTAAAGCAGAAAATGCAGTTGCAGAACTTTTAGCGCAAAAATTAGTTAAAGCAGTTTAAAAATATTTTTACGTATTACTAGGAATGCTGTGATCAGAGTATTTAGATCGACAAAATTCTAAACTTCATTTGCATACCAATTGCTTGAACACGTGAAGTTTATATCGCCATTATTTAATTAACAGAAATGCACCGATTTCACAACGGCTCAAGTCTTACGATTTTTTTTTGATTAAATCGTTATCTTTCATCAGTAAGTTTTCTAAAACTTTAATTAGCCGATTAAACATTTCGAACTTATACTAAAATAGGATTAGACCCTCTATGTGTTTTGTAATGTGCAATTTTTACGTTATCATATTTAACGTATTGTAACTAAATTTGCAAAGAATCGATTCTGTTTTTATATAACTAAAACATTGTAGTTATTGTAATAAGAGATATAATGATATTTTTATTGCGTTTTTAACAAAGTATCATCATTTCTTAAATATCGTACCTATTGTAACATCACGTTTTCTTACACGAAGAATTAGAGCGTTTGGTACTGGCAATAAAATTTTATTAGCACTGAAACCGACAAATTTCTGAAGCCTTGATTTGTGAGTATTTTGGAATATACGATATCAACACGTGTATGCTTTTTATGGGTTAAATAAAAAGCCATTAACCTTCAGCATTGAAATGTACTTTTGCAAATCAGGCAAATACGCGCACAAGGTTGTTTATTAATAAAACAAAATTTAATAAAAACGTTTTAGTAAACATTAGGTGAGGGGTCTACAAGAATTTGTCATAGAAATTTGGAAAGCATGTGTTGTTGAATTTTCTTTTACAAGAATAATCGCAATTTTTCTAAATATAACTAAATTTAAATAGGCAGTATATAGTGTTTCGGATATTTATGCACTAAAAAACTTCAATATGTGCATGCAAATATGCGTTAAAAACATTAAATATATGCAGTTAAATATGCACCTTAAAAAACAATGTTTATTTATGTGGCATTTAGTTTTAACGTAATTGTTTATAATTATTAATTGCTAAATTATATTATAATTTAGAAGGTTTTTAAGGTATTGCTGTTATGCTTAATTGCAATGTTTAAAATGTTGACCGTTTATTTCGAGACACTTATGCATTTTTTTTTAAACCATTGCTTACTTTAGACATCATTTGCGGGGTTAAAGTGTCTTTTATGCGTCTTTTCATATAGTGTGGTGTTGCTGGTAGCGTATTGTAGACAATTCTATTTACGTATTTACATTTTGTATCCGGAAATTTGAAAGGGCAATTTTGAAAGCCATATTTTCTAATCTATTTGTTTTATTTATTATTTATTGTTGGTATGTTATTACCACTATTACTCATATAGCTTGTTCAATTATAAACGACGTTTTAGTTTCTGAACATTTCTAAAAATATTCTTCATTATGATTCTTATAATTGTTAACTATCTATTTTTAAATGCTCTAAGATTCATTAGAACTTTTATTTAAAAAACATCAAATGGTGCAAAAAAAAACGATTATTTGGTGTATTGAGTAAAAACAAAGGAAAAAAATCTTTTAATTTAAAAAAAAATTGTTAGACTATTAATTATTTTCTTAAATAAGTGTATAGCCCAGTAACTTTATACATTTTAACTTAAATAAAATGGGATAGTAAGTTCCTTTTGTTATATTGTATGTGATAGTATCAAGATGCCAAATCAAATTTTTCGACCTCGGTTACGTTCCGGATCATCGCCAAAAAACGTAAAAATTGCCTGAATTTTGCACTCTTTTTACGTTTGGCCAATTTTGACTCTGAAACAGCTCTTTTTCCTGAAAAAGTATTTACTACAATTTAAAACTGAAATGGGCATTATAAGCATAATAGTTTCCAAAATGTGGCTCCGCTAAAATATTTTTTCTTTCAACATCGCAAAGTACTATTGGCGCAACTTGTTATGTTGATTATACTTAGATTAAAATTACAAATAGCACTATGCGAACCTTAAGCATTCAATATATTAGATAGATATGCTAATTGTTTTGTAACCAGGATTTTTGGACAACACTTTCAACCATTCTGAGCTTTTTTCATACTTTCAGCTTCCTCGGGATCAAAATTATTGATAACGCGCTCAATAAGTTTATAACTCTGAGCGGGATATGAAGCTTTTGATCCAAGTACTCTATCGCATCACAACTGGGGGTGGAGGCAAACTAACACCAATATCAGTAATTTCCCCAAACTTGCTCGCACGAGATAATTTTTTCAAAATCATTTTTTTTAGTGAAGGTATCAATAATATGAATCATTTTTGAATATAGAAATTCTAAACCTTTCGTTGCTTCGCACATATGTATATGATGCAGCCTAGGTACAAGCCACAAACATTCTTTTGTAGGAAATTAGCTTTGCAATACTTTGCTGTTCTGTGTCTGTTCTTTCATCTAACGATACCCAAATCGGTTTGTTCTGAACTTTCTCTCTTAGTTTTTTTATGCTAGCTTTTTGCAACGTTGACTCGTCCGGTATATTTTGTTAGGTATATTTTTCCAAAACATTTCTCAAGCAGATCATTATTTTGTAAACTAACATTAATGAATTGAAATATATCCCCTGATTCACACTTAATCATTGTAAACAATGCAACAATATTGTGATTTTGGTATATTTTGAGCAATGTAATATAATTCTCATAGCCCTATTTTGTTGTTTTTAAGTCTCCTTTGTAATAAGAATATACTACAAAAATCAAACTATGTGGTGATAACTGTTTTATAAACAGTTATTCTTGCGTTAATCATCAATTTATTAGGTAATCTTCCAAATAGATCTTATTTGCTACTTTTTTTATTACCTAATTCACATGGATTCTGAAATTTTGGTTCTGATCTATAACTACTCCTAAATATTTAATTTGTTCAACCTATTCTAATTCTATATTTTCAGTTTTTATTTTTGTTGTTCCAATATTATTATTGGATATTACCATAGTCTTAGTTTTCAACACGTTCAATTTTAATTTTTTTGATTGTAACTAATTTGCAGTTTCGACCGAGCCGTATTTGAACACACATACTTTTTAGGCTTGGTCTTAGTCTTTCCTTGAGAGCAAAAACAAGAAGTAGAACTTGGCTTTTACTGTATTGTCTGTCGTGAACCCAAACAAACATTGTTTCGCAAGAGCTTGCATCTTAGGAGTGGCAACTGCCACTGAAGGAAAAAGTGTAGGTGACGGTATTTATATCATTACCGTTTAGGTAATTAACGAAACTTAACTTTCCGTTATCTTTTGATTGACCTCGTTTTTACACGGAGTAAAAATGTGTGTCATTTTCAAGAAGGTTGATCTTTGTTTTAGACGGAGTAAGACTGGTAGCCAAGATTGCCAAGATTTGCTGAGTTTCAAACCGTCTTTCCAGCTCATATTATATGGATGTTTTTCTATTTCCACAGTTTCGCAAATTAGTCTGGGAAAGTAGAAAGGAGTTCTAGCCAACACTTTATTTTGGTCAAATTTTAGCGTGTGTCCTTGGTTCCACACGTGTTCTGCCACTGTTGATTTTATAATTCTGCTGTGTTTGCAATCACCCATATGTTCTTTTACTCTAACTTTAATAGAGCGCCCTGTCTGTCCTATATAACTTGATGCACACCAACAAGGAATTTTGCAAACTCCGGCATGCTTTACAGCGCCTTGTTTGTCTTTACAGATGTAAGCCAATTGTTCACCGTATTCTTAGTCGTAAAGACAGTTTTGATAGCACTCTGCTTATTTTATCTGTCGAACTCCTACAGTACGGTAAATAAGCGGTGCAAGAAGGACGTAATAAGTCTTCTTTGGTTTTTGGATTTATTGCTCTTTCCCATGCCTTTTGGATCTCTTTGAACCCGTATCCATTTTGTCGTAGAGATTCCAACAGTGTTTCCTAAATCAGTTCTTTTATCATTTAAACTCTGCACATAATAGCATAAAATTCACTATGGAGTTAGAACATAACAGCAGTTTAACCTTCCTTGATGTACTGGTCATAATGAAAAATAACGAAAAATTAGGGTATTCCGTTTATAGAAAGAAAACGCACACTAATATCTATTAGTCTGCGTTTTCTAAAATGCCAAATCTCACCACCATCCAGTACAGAAGACTACTGTTTTACATACTTTATCTAAAAGAGTTATACGTCTGTCAGATAATAAAAATCTACAAAAGGAAAAGAAAACACTGTTGGAATCTCTACAACAAAACGACTTATCACCTCCAGCACCGCTTAGTTACCATACTGTATGGGTTTGACAGACAAAATAAGCAGTGCTAAAGAAACATAATATCAAAACTGTTTTTACTACTAAGGATACCCTGAACAATTATCTTAGATCTGCTAAAGATAAACAAGGGGCTTTAAAACATGACGGAGTTTACTAATCGTTTTGTTTGTGTGGATCAAGTTATATAGGACAGACGGGACGTTCTAATGAAGTTAGAGTAAAAGAACATATGACTGACTACGAACATTTATATAATATGAACCAGGAAAAATTTTTAAAACTCAGCAAATCTTGGCTACCAGTATTATACCCTCTAAGACAAAGATCAACTTTTTGGAAAGAACAGTCTTACTCCGAGTAATAACTAAATCAATTAAACGGTAACTGAAAGTTAAGGTTTGTTAATTACCTAATCGCTAATGATGTAAACACCGTCACTTATACATTTTCGTTCAGTGACATTTGCAACTCCGAAGATGTAAACTGCAATGTCTTGCCTAACGTCAGTTTGTTTGGGTTTACGAACGACAATACGTCAAAGGGTTCTACTTCTTGTTTTGAGTCTCAAGGATAAATTATGACCAAGCCAAAAAAGTCTGGATATTCAAATACGACGCGCTTTTTATTTCATATTGGTAAAGTTTATTTATAAGTCTTTCTCTGTCGATAGTTTTAAATACTCTTTCATTGTCTAAAAACACTGCTACTACACTATTACCTAAGTCAATTTCAGATTTCTATTTTGTCAGCACAATATTTAATGCTGTTTCACACGAGCGTTTACTTCGAAAACCAGTTTGATTTTCACTAATTATATTATTTTGCTATAATTGTTTCTTAACAACTGATTCTAATATTTGTTCGAACGCTGGTAATATATTGATAGGTCGAAATTGTTCACATCATTTTTTATTTTTAATGTTAGTTGTAGGTATGACCTTCCACTTATTAAAGATTTGCTTATTAGGTCTATCATTACATTATCAATTTCTGGCGTTAAAATCATATTGTTAAAAGCCTACAACTGTGTAGGGTGTATGCTAGTAGTAGACGACATGTAACATGCAATTAAAACGTTGTATAAATAAACTCAGTGCGTCACACTGTATAAGACAATTGTATAAATAAAAGATGTGTTTCAGACCGATTTTACAAATTCGTGTATTGGGTGCACATTAGTGTGGAGCGATTCTATAAGAAAAAAAATTTTTGCTTTATCACTGAGATGTGTAAAATTTGAGTTCGATAAAATAATAACTTGAGGTTCCTCTCCACTTGAATTCATGATAGATAGTTCTATAATAGTGTATAATAGAAAAAAAAATCCTAGAAATCACAAATCTCATATTTAAAGAATTTGGTAGATAGTGGTAAGTATGATGGCTAGAAAAATTGTTAGCAATCACAAATCTTTATTTAAAAACTTTGGCACATTTTTCAACACATTAATAAATTGTTTTTTGGTTTCAAACTTTGGTAACTCACTTCGAGATGCAAGTTTAGCACGAATAAGTCCGTCTCTTGCTTCGTTGCCACTGCTACTGAAGAAGAAGCTTTCGTTACCAGCAAGGTAACTTCAAAATGCTGATGTTGTCAGGAACGTCTAGAATCATATTTTCCAAATCCTCAGTCGAAATGTGTCTTATTAATGGCGGTTCGGTAACTTCAGAGGACTACCAATCGATCATATCAATGTACTCTTCGGCTTTGAAATTAAGTTTGGGCACTTGAAACACCCAAACAGTGCCCTAATTACGACTCGATGCTCTACGTCTACACTTGAGAATCCGCCGTAAACCTAATTCCCGAACGTATTTTCGTTCATTAGCTAACATCGCCAACAGAATGTTTTCATATTCTTAAGTTCGTCAGATAGGTAACGAGACTTCTTGATAATTCCAAAGAAATGTTTAGATCCGTCCTTACAAGTAGATTTGGTTTTAATCTCAAACCAGCTAGAAGAGTATACCTTGATCACATATTTAGCTAAAGTTTTCAGTTCTATTGATGGTTCAATTGTAGCTACATGTAACCTGAGAATTCGGTTTGCGGTTGATAACCAGCGCGAGTGTGACATCTTTCCAGGATCCCGTAGGGATAAAGACGATGATATATCACCTCTAAAAATTCCTTTACATATATCGAAGAGATATTTTTGATCCGTACTCAGTTCGTTTGGATCAATAATCGGCAATTCCGCTTCAATTGGTTCAAATGAGAGGTAACTCATTAGTGTGTAATAATCATACCTGCCATTGTAATGGACGACCTATGGACTTTTCTATTTGTCGGATAACACCATTTTTCAAACCTGTATTTATGACAGTACCATCGCATCCAACTGCTTGCAATTCATCCACATTGCAATTTACATGAAAATCCTTTAAGAATGTCATAATACTTAATGCGATATTTGTAGCACTTCCAAATGTTGGTGTGATATGGCCGAGGTATTTACAATTAGGCTCTGAAATTAACACAATATGTTCTTCTGTGACAGTTTTCTTGTAATATTTCGTGCCTACTTTTTCTTACTGAATTGTTTTGTCTTTCCTACCGTCGAAATAAAGTCCTTTAACTGTTGATGATTTTTTTCCTGATTGTTCTCGGAGTTCTGTCCGTCTTTTCTTCCGTTCTCTTCTTATTTTACTTCTATCCACTATTTTGGACAGATTTTTCTTTGATATAACTAAAAAATCCTAGAGAACGGCGCTTATTAGTATTGAAGCTAATCGATCCGATATCCCTGTTCGATCGCAAGCTTGGGCTACATTGCGTCATTTAATTCGTTTTCCAAAACCCAAAGAAAATATTATTTGAGATGATGTTCACGGTTCTCAAATTTCTGAAGTAGCAGGCTCTTCTACAGAAGTTGTAATACCTGAGATTACAGCTGTAAATGTTTCTTTAAGTGTCTTTGTTGGAATGTCTGGAACCTCAGATGCTAATAATGGAGATACTTCTTTAGCTTTCCTTGCAAAACTCTTTTGAAGAATTTAGCTGGTTTTCTTATCAATATTACCAATTGCTATCTTACGAGCTGTTTGTTGTTCCACTAGAAAATCTCTTTCTTGTTCAGGCACTTTAATTTTGCACTGACAATTACAGAATTTTTTACATTTGCAGACGGATATATCAAACAGGTTTTTTCACTGAGCTTTCTGAATGTTATCACTTTTTCTTGAGATTTCTTTCTGTTCTTTTTTATAGCCATATATTTTTCATTAAGGTTCGCTATGAAGCTCAAAATTCTTTGATCAGAAATTATTGGAATTGATGCTTTTTGCCATATATTTTTCAAATCCACCAGTACAGCTCTGGAAATGTCGGAACAATAACCTACACCACAAATAATATCTGATAAGATCCGAGTTTGTAGGAAGTACATTGCCATCAAATTCCTTAGATAAACCGAACACTTCACAAAACGATTCTTTACGTGTTTTCGGCATTTCTATATTACGAAAAACGTTCTGACAACCGCGAAAGTGAACTAAACAGACACTGAAATATGCAAGTGACTTGAGCCGAGACGTTGTATTATTAGGACATGCGTACTGCGCCCTAATTGCGCAGACGCAGTGATCTGAAATATTATTACATTGATTTTAGGCTAACATTGCTGTTCTAGTTAATACTTCGATAAAGAAGGGCGAAGAGGAACCTCAAGATAATATTGAAATTGTTTCAAATTTTAATCACTAACTAGTTACCTCAAGACACGTCGTTTGACACTACAGGCGTTTTCAATTTTGAAAAAAAAAAATTTCACTCCACACTAGTGCACATGCCTATGTGGTATTTTTCCATGCCAGTGTTCTCCAGTCTCAGGAATTCAGTCTCTTTCTTTTTAATTATTTGATCCAGCAAGCCACTGATATTCGCTTAGTGTTTATGCGATAATAACATATGTGGGATCAGTGACTCGTGGGTTAAGTTGTTCAGTATTCCTCTGATATTGGTCCATCGAGGACAGGCAAACGCCGTATGTTTTACGTTGTCTACCTCGTCACAGGACTCGCAAAGTGCGGTGGATCTCTTTTTAATACCGTTCTGGTAGGTGGCAAAGCAACCGTGACCAGATAGCACTTGGGCTAGGTGATAATCTACATCTCCATGTCTTCTACTTAGTCAGGGTTCAATATATGGTATTAAACGTCTTGTCGATTTACTCTTGTGATCGTTTTACTACCCTACTTCCCATTTATGAATTTTCACTTTCCTGGTTTTTTTTTGCTAAGAATTAATAGCCAATATCTGTGTAGTTTCAGTGGCTATTGTTCTATAGTTAGATGATATTTTAATACATAATTTTCTTTGTACTTTGAGGACGATATCTTGGTGTTTTCCCATTTAGTGCATCAACACATATAGGTATTGTGTACATCATGGATGATGTGACCACTGATGATACAAGCGTCTTTTTGCCATTTGCGGCTAGTTCACTTTGGGCATTACGCGTGAGATTATCGAGGCCGTTCTACCAGTTTTGACAGCCGTCATTTCGACATGATGTTCGTAGTTCAGGTATTTATCCATGCGGACCCCGACTTATTTGATATTTTCCGGGATGATGACGCAGCTCTGCGCCTTAAACGAGATGTTATTTGTGCGTCGCTTGCTTGAAAATACCACCGCTTCGGTCTTGTGTGGGGCTATATCTAGATCGTGAAGTTTAAGCTAGTTGTCGATCCAGCTAATAGCTTTATTTGTAATCTTCACGAATTCGTCCTCGGTTCTGGCGCTTGTCAAAAGGGCGAAATCGTCTGCAAAGACAACCACTTGCGTGTGTTTTCCCATGTTTATCTGTACTAATCCATCAAACAAGACGTTCCATAGTGTCGGTTCTAGAACCGGGCTTTGTAGAAGAACGGAAGACACTTGAAAAATTTTTTCTATACTGTTTATTAGTCCCTCGCGTTCGTTGAGGTAGTCAAATACTTAGGACATCCTTTTGAGGTCAATGCTTCAATTATCACTGCTTATGGTAGTATATTAAATGCGTTCTTAACATCTAGCGTGATCATTGCACATAGTTGTCTAGTCCTCTTGGTGCTCTGGTGTTTCTGGCCCACCGGTCGACCGATTCTATTGTTTTCATTGTGGACTTGCCTTGCGTGAATCCGTACTGTTTGCATGATAGACTTTCTGTCTCTTCCATGCTCTCTCGCAATCTTTTATTAATCAAAACTTCGTACAGCTTGGTAGTTGTGTTAAACAAGCATAGTGTCTATATGAACTAGGGTCATTAAGGAAGTTTTTGGCCTTGTCGTTGAAAACGTTTTCGAATTTAATAGTTTGTTTAGTAATACTGCTAGCGTTTCAGGATAGCTAGTAACCACATCGACTAGGACTTTAGCCGGTATGCCATCAGGGCCTGGTTCTTTTTTTTGTTCTCATTTCTTTGCCGCCTCCAAAATTTTTTCTACGGAAAATGAGGCGGCAGTGCTTCTACGTTTATCTCCCTCTTTGGTCAAGAAGGAAATAAACCTTGGACTACCGTGCGCATTTGATCACAATTTAGTACTAGACATGGCTGTGTCCTTCTCCACCTTTTGGTGGCAATTGTGTAATTTTTTCTCTACGGGTCATGGTCTATACTATCGCATACTTGAATCCAAGCCCTACTCTTGGCTGCTTCAATTGCTTTACGCATTTTTCAATTGTTTGTATTGTTGATATTCTGTGGTTGTCTTACCTTTTTTGTTTGTTCTTGTAGCTAGTCTTTTTTTCTGTTGGCACTTTTTTCTTAATCGGGCGAATTTTTTATTCTACTAGTACAGAATAGTGCGCGTGTGTTTGATATTTCTTTTCCGTGGCATGATGGCGGTACAACATTTTTTTGGGTGTGTTCGCTTCTTTAGATGATACGACTCGGCGAAATGTATCTAATAGTTTCTTGTGATTTATTTTA
Source organism: Aquatica leii (assembly GCA_035610365.1). NCBI lineage: Eukaryota > Metazoa > Arthropoda > Insecta > Coleoptera > Lampyridae > Aquatica > Aquatica leii. The sequence continues at coordinate 40,538,753 of CM069439.1, forward strand.
TTTGTGTTCCATCTTGGCAGGCCGTTGCTACTACTAAGATAAAAGTTGTTTTTAGTGTTCCTTACTATATTATTTAATGTATCCTAATGTAGCTTCAATATGCTTTATCAGATACTGTCCATTTCCTCACTCTATTGGCCATTTTGTTGCTGGCGCAGATGATGTCCAGTATTGAACTCTTGCATTGTGTCACTTATGTCGGTTTTTTCCCATGTACATAATGATTATGTCATATTATTAATCAAATACTGGTTTTGTATAGTTTTTTGTTACGTAAACATGTTGGTTGTCGGAACAAATTTATGATAATGCACGTGCTTGTCTTATCTACTAAAGCAATATGTTTGAAAAAGATACAAGTGGCAATTTAGGTAAAAAGATGTCTCTTTTACCGCAAATGTATTATTTTTCAAGAGTGCCTATTAATTTTTTTTAAATAAACAATTGCACATTAAAAAAGCCGTGTTAAGAACGTATGATCGTACGCTACTATATCTAATCGCGATCCAAGGGGCGGGATTTTGCATATATGCGTTCAATATGATTTATTTCTTTTTTTTGTTTTGTTTGTTTTTTTGGCACGTTTGTGATCTAACTAATCCAATGGTTTATTTATTGTGATGTGGAGCAATTTTTTTTGTATTAGTGGCTTCGCTTTCATTTTGATTTAGTCTTTTTTTATTTTCTGATTCGACAGCTTCTTTTTAACAAACTTAAAAGTGCAAGTGTTTCTAGTAAAGTTAGAAGAGGGCCAAACGACTGAGACAGCATAAAAAACAGGTGACGTAGCTTCTTTCAGCTTTCAGTCAACATTTTGTAATTTATTGTCTCCTAAAACTTAAAGATTTTTTTTTTAATATTAAATTATTAATACTATTGCTATTAAGATATTAGTAATTTTAAACACTCTTTAGTACTACAAATATGAGGGCTTAAAGAAAGTAGGGTGGGGCTAAACGTTGTTAATTTTGGTTTCAAAATTGATTCGGTCTAATTTCGAAAAACGTTTTTATTTTTAGTGCTTCTAATTTTTTTGGCTTTCAGTTCCGATTGGGATCTATTTTTTTTTAAATTTTGTCTAATGTTAAAAAGACTTAGTTTTTTAATTTTGTGGTTGTTTTATCTCTTTACAAAGAACATTACTGAACATTTTAAATTATTGCGTCAGTTTATTTAGGATGTTTATGTACAATTACGCTCTTACGTTATTAATAATCCAAATATACACAGCTAATAAAATTGTTTAAAAAAATAAAAAGCTACAAAAATTTTAAAGATATTTTATGCTATTAGTTGGAAGTTGTTTACGCTCTCTTACTATAGATGTTTAAGAACCAGAAGGAAAACTTTTGAAATATGTGTTATTAAATGACAGTAACTTTTATGAAATTTTTTGCTAAAGTTTTATTTACAAGGAAAGATACATTTACGTTATTTTATTGTAGTTGTGAAACCTTTGTATATACGTTTAGCTACGATATAAGTTTGTTGATGTTTAAGGTGCTTTCAGAGAAATTTTCAAGTATACATTTTCTTATTTTTCTGTACCGCAACGCAAAATCACAACCACAACAACATTCTTTAATACTCCTTAAAGATAGTTAATAAGCTATTAGAGAAAATGTTTTTGTAATGATTGTATAAAGTAGGTACAACCGATAACGATGTTAATGATTATTAACTTTGCAAGGTTGATATTGTAAAAAAACTTATACACTATAATTCTTTATAATGAATTCGCATTAGGAACTTAATTTTTTATACGAGGTAACAAGCTTTTGAAATTTTCTCTAGAAATGTATATGTTTTTACTTTTTGTATAAGCTCGTATTTATTTCAAATTAGCAATTATTTATACGATTGTATTATTAAAGCTTCCGTATCGACAGTTACGTTTTATGTTATTGCAATATCATTACGCTAATGTATAATAATACGAGCTCTGATCTAAGTGTAATTAAGGAGTTGCTTTTGCATCAATAATTCGGATTAAATTTTACCTACTTGTATTTAAGTTCAAATTATAATTAAAGTACTGTAAAACGTTTTTAAAATTATTTTAAAAATATTTTTTACTTTAGTTATTAATGTCATATTTCTTTAAACAATCGAGTTATAGATTAATGTTGATGAAAAATAAAATAAAATTGAAGAAAATTCTATCAAACTTAAAAGGTAATATAGAAATAAACGCAAGGAATTAACAAAAAAGCTAGTAAAAATTACTTATAATCCGATAAAATTGTCTCAAAAATAAATATAAGAAATAAAATAAATAGCAAAAATATATATCTAAACATTATTGGACGATTACAGTTTTTTGTTAAAAAAAAAACAACTAAAATTAATAATGTTGAAAATCAACTATCTGAACTACTACGTGTAAGAATTTATTACTCTAAATAGATCATTACAGCAAATTATTACAATAATGTTTTTGTACAAACATGTATTTATGGTAGTGGTTTTATACTTATTATGTTTATAGACCTTCTGTCATAGCAAAAACTTGAGCATTTGTTACGTATTAAAAGATGTTACCGTAATTTAAAAATGTCAAAGAAAAATACGTAAAAGAAAATATAGACTAAATCGGTAGAGCGCCAAATAAGGACACGACGTTTAATAACTTCTAGGTCCATTCAGTAAGAAACTCGTCCAGCATTACCGCGGGGTACCGTTCGCTTACAATTGCATAGTGAGGTTTGTAGTGGAGAGTCGAGGTAACAGTACCCCCCTTCTCCTCCCGATTTGGAAAGGTTTATGTCGAGGTTCTTGTTCTAGGTGGTATTCTTCTGAGGTTTCGAAACCATAATTGTTCTGATGTACAGGCGGCACAAGCCGGATATTGTGCACGTAAATTTTAACCTGGTCGTGGTTGGCTCGTTCAATCCAATAAACGTTTGTGCTAATTGTATAATGAAACAAGGTCCATTACACCTTTACTCAAACCGACCTCTTGCGGGAGTTTGAACCTGCTCCTTTACACAGTCTCTTTTTTTAAATTGAGTTTTACTGGGTCCGTAATTAGCGTAGCGGTTTCGGTATCGCATTGGCTTCTGTGTCGAGTGACTACACGCTCTTCCAGCGTGTTTCTGCTGGTATTCGATTTATATGAGTCTTTTGAGGTTTTGAAGCGTTAGTTGTGGCGTTTTTTTCTGATTCGTGAGTTAAAAAGGACTGTAGGCAGCACCTTGTCTCATAATTTGGCTTCTTTCTCTTGGTAATATATCCTTAGACCCTTCTTTATCATCTGATTTTGCAGTTGTACTGGGTTTGCAGATGCGCGGCATACCGGCGTAGTCCAGTGATAGCAACCCCACTGGTGAAGAGCAGCGTACCATATAACTGACACAAATTGCGACTCCTTGTCTGAGATAATTGTTTTGATACCCTATCAAAATCCCTGAAATATTTCTTGCAGAGCAATTACTTGTGCTGCTGCTGCATGTTTTGAGGGGAAAGCTGCCGTCCATCGGTTATATAAGTCGGTGACCACTAAAATTTTTCGGTTTTTCTTTGTCGGAAAGGGTGTACAGGTCTATAGTGTCAATAGATATCGTTTTCCACGGTAAAGTAGACCATACGGTCGCTAGGTAGTATTTAGCGATTTTGGCGCCCGTATGGTTCCAAAAATAGTTCCGTGAGATAGCTCGAGTGCTTTCTTCCGTTTCCGGATCCTCGGCTGTTGGATCGTTGTGATATACGTACATCACGTAATTTACCATTTCCCTCGGTACTACCAAAGGGTCTCCTACACGGATTCATTTCTCGTTTCTATTTTGTCTTCCAGGCTAGGACTGTGATCTCTGACTCGTTTCCACATCTGAACGACTCTTTGTGTATATGGGTTTGCTCGTTTTATCTTCGTGGTCAAAACGGCTCCATCAATGATCATTACGGTGGGCATTATGTCTGGTGGTATTTGTGTTGGTTCTGGTGGCAGCATCCGACCCAATCATTTTTGCTGTCTGTAGGCAAAGTACTGACGGGGTTTTGCGACAGATAATCGGGCAATTCGTTGTTCTTTCTTAGACAGTAGATGATGTCAAATGTAAATTCTTATAACATCAGGGCCCACCAACTAACTGGCTTTTGTGATCTTTCATTTGGTTGACTTACATCAACGCTCGACTGTCTGTTTTTAAATAAAAAACCGCTGATCTTCCAAGTAAGGTCGATATTTTCTGATTGCCCAAGCCACTGATAAATATTCCTGTTTGTTGACATGATACCGTATTTCGTAAGGCTGGCGTCTGTCTGTAGCACAAAAAGTTTTACAAAATTGGATCGGTGTACTTGTAGTGGCTGTGTCACGGCATGTTTAATTTTTAAAGACGTGTTTTCTGCGTCACCACTCCACTCAAATCGTTTCTTGGTAACGACCAAGTTGTACAACGGTGCTTGAATTTCGACAATTTGTAGTACATAATCACGCAGTCAGTTGCACAACCCCAGGAAACTTCAAAGTTGCTTGCGTGTTGTGGGTCTCGGAGTGGCTTTTAATGTTTCTACGTGTTCCAGGAAGGTAAAGTTTTTTTTGGAGATAATAATGTGGCCCAAATATGTCATGGTTTGCACGCCAAAACGACATTTGGATGCTAATAATCGCAACTCGTGTTGTTGGAGTCTCTCCATGACAAATGATGTCATGATGTCGAGTATACTACTGTGTCGTCCAGATACACGAGAACGAAATGGCGAAGGTACCCGGGAATAATCTCATGCGTCATAAGCTTTTGGAAACTTTTTGGAGCGTTTTTGAGGTCAAACGGCATGACTTTAAATTGGTACGCCGCACCGTCGGTTGTGTGTACTCACTAAGTTCACCACATATAGGTTAACAGAATTTAAGATATATTACAAAAAGAAAGGATCGTCGACGAGTCGGATAGACTATCAGGTTCGTGCTGATACAGTTTTGTAATAGACGGGGGTGAGGTCAGTTAGTCAAGACAGCTATTACTAAAAAGAAATTGAAAATGTTAGTTAACTAAAATTAATCAAATAAAAATAAGCCGCATGCAGGTAAATAACTAAATAAATACCTTACTTCGCCGTAGCTGACTGTAAAATAAAATTATAATACCATGCAAAAATATACTAAACTAGATTCTGATTTACGTTTGACTCTGATCTCTTTTAGCAAATGCAATGAGTACATTGACGTCGGACACTAGTCTAAGGATAGACTTAGAAGAATCGGGATACAGGTTGATTTGGGTTCTTAGGATACTCCGGTTATCATCGAACTCTCTACAGGCGAGAATCCTATGTGACGGAGTATTAGGAACACCACACGACAAGCATCGGTCGTCATCTGCAAGGTTAATGCGTTTCAGATGGCAACGGAACCCGCCGTGGGATGTCAGAATTTTGACGGCTGTATAGGATGTTTGGAATCAAGGAATATGTATTACGTTCTTTATGGGATATATCCCACTGCCGCTGTCATTCATTCAAGACCGTCGGGTGTAGAAAAAGCCGCCAATGGTCAAGAAGCTTCGTCGCGGTAAACATCTCAGCCGTTCCTAAATCGCGCAAGGTTTCATGAATGAATTTTCGTCTTGGGTGACTTGGTTAAGTCTTTGGTAATCCACGCAGATCCGAGGTTTGCCATTTTTTTGTCATTGATGACAACCAGGGAGCAGTAGTTTGACTAACCGTGTTCGATGATGCCGTTTTTTAGAAGTTCTTCTACTTATCTTGCTATCATCATCTTTTTGTGTGCTGTGTAGCGATACGGAGGGATACAAAAAAGCGTTGTATTTGTCAAACGTATAGTGTACTTTGTAGAAGCTGGAGTAGTAGGTGGACACGTGGATTGGATGATGTTTGAAAAGCTGTTAAGCAACCGGTGGAACGCAGGTTGATGCAGTTCGGGAAAATTGTGTGGAATTTTGTCTATCTTTGGTAGCGCAGTGGTAGTAGATGTTTTAGGTTGGGACCAGTATACTGTGTGGTGTGTTTTAGCGCCAAAGTGTACGCAGCCTCGTCCATGATGCAATCTCGTCTGGTGCTCTCGTAGTCACTCTTGATCTAATATGACGAGTTTCAAAAGTTGTGTCATCACAAAAAATGGTGAACGTAGCCCTACTTGGTCGACTTCGTACTCGAATATGGTTTTGCCAACAATTGTTAATTGGTTCCCCAGCAATGCCAAGAATGCATGTGGGAGGTGTTCTTTGCTTTAATTTAGCACTGTTTTTTTACTAGTGTTCTTTGCGTAGATAAGACATTCCTGGGTCGATTCGAATGAAATTGTGAGTTGATTCGGTGTCTAACAGCGCTTGGAGTACGTGTTCTCCGATAATAGAAACGGAGAGCAGTTGGCTTCTTTTATAAATACTGTTTAATTTGGCCGTGGTTGCAAACCTTCGGCTGGCGGGTCGTTTTCCTGGTCGCTTCTTGTTAACGTGGGACAGTCCCGGTTAAAATGACCTCCGGAGCAGTAATAGCATCATGGTAGGTCGTTGTATCTTGGAAGTCATATTTCAAAAGCTAGTTCCGGTCTGTTTCACCAATCGGATTTATTAGTTTTAAGCGCCGATTCGATGATTGTTGCTTTTTCCACGAAGTCTAACAACGACGTTAGCGGTCGGTGTATGAAATGCGCTTGTATATGTGGCGCTAGCATTTATACGAATAACTCTAGGTGCTTGGCAGGATTCAATTTGAATCTTTGCGCCAGGTTACTTTTTAATCGTAAGAATTCTGCGGTGTGTTCGGCAGAGTTCTATTTTTGGCCGTAAAACTGAGCTTTCAGTTTTGCTACCACGAATATGCCGTTGTACTTTTTAAGAAGCAATGGCTTGAACTAATCGTAAGTTTCGACTAGGTCGATGTAAGTTTTCCACTATGACGAGGCCTCCTTCCTTATATTTTTGATCGCAGTGGATACCTTCTTGTTTTCAGGATTACCGTTGGCGTAAAAGTATTCCTCTAGGTCAGCTACGAATTTTTTTGGGTTCTTCAAAGCATCGATACAACAATGCAAAAATCTTGATGATAAGATATATCCTCTATATCTGTCCATTTAACAAAGTAGTCGACCTTTTTGTATTCGAAACTATACATTTTTTTAATTCTGGATTTCTTAATTTTTGATCTCGCATCTCTGCTGCTGACCGACAAGGTAATGTACGGCAATAGTGCAGACATCACAAACTTCATTAATTGTTTTAGTGTAAAGTGGTCGCATTTTTTACACTATAAGAATCCTTGCAATATTTGATAATCAGTGGGTAATGTAACGGGTACTCCTATCTATTTTTCTAGGTCAAATACTACTGCGAGAGCTTTTTGTTCCGTAGTAATTCTGTTCTGGTGCCGTAAGTAAACGACTAGCTTACTTGACCGTACGAATCCAACAGAAATAGTCAAAAGAGTCATGAAGACAATGCTATCGTCTTATATCAAAGACAACCATTGATATTAGGATAAGTACCTTGCTAAAGTAGCATGTTGTATTTGTACCGTCGTTCATGAAATTACCGGTTTAACTTCGTAAACTTTTGACGTGGGATCTGTCCAGACGGGTCACGTTATGGCAAAACTACTGATTCAGACACTATCAACGATTTAGTCTTTGCTTTTGAGAAGTTTACGTAGACATCAAGAATCGCTTGATTGCAGTTTTTGTTCACACTAAACATTATTATGATTTACGCATTCGTCCAACACTTTTTGAGGCAGGAGACACAGTGTGGCCGGAGAATGATGTTTTTTAAGATGCATCTTGATATTTTTGGGCCAAATTAGTACCCAAGTTTATCCGTTCGTTCTATGTGAAACGGAAATTATCGTATAAGACCTACCAGTTGTCTGATAACACGGGAGCATCTAAAGGCATATGGAACGCCAAGAATTTGAAGATCAGTTCTACTGGTGGTCTTTAGATTAAGATAAGAATGTCTTCCGGGTTTGGAGCGTGTCATTGTTGTTGTAACCGAAGGGGCTTCTCACGCCCTAATGAAGCCCTTTACGAAAGTGGGCGAAACGTTGGCAATTTCGGTTACAACAACAATGACACGGTCCAAACTCGGAAAACATGCTTATCTTAGTATACATTTCGGCCGTGGAAGCCTTTGCTATTAGATCGCTAGATTGTTTTTTTTAAATTTATTTTTGTTTGTTTTAGGTTTTAGTTAGTTTTCTTTGTCCGTGTAGAGACGGAGTAAGAATACTCTCTACAGTGGTGACACCACTTGTCGTAAGAGGCGACTAATCAACGGTTCTTTTATTTTCATTTTTCTTCTTTTATTATCTTTCTGTAGTTGCTTGTGGCTACGTCCTATTGTTTGGTGTTAGCTTTACTTGTGAGAGTCACGCAGTGCACAGATCTCGTGAAATGCAGCCTGTCCTCTTCTACTGTTCAACATACTACTCTTCTTTTGTTTTTGTTTAGGTTATTTTAGTTGTTTCGGTTTTTTCTTTCGTTTTGGACTCTCGACAGTTGCGATATTGCAAGGTCTATAGGTTAGTGTTGCTTATCGTTATTTTAGTTTTACTCTTATAAGAGTGAGAAAGGTGTAACTTGCGTTTGAATTTTTGTACTTAAGGCAAACCTTCGTATTTACGATCGTTTTAAATTGACGTTTGCATTTAGTCAAATTTTAAATGCTGTGAGCTAATTGGATGGACGTATTTCAAATCACCTTAGCCATTTTGGATTTTTAAAAAATTTTGTGTTCAATTAATTTATGGTTTGACGTCGTTAAAATATCCGTTTGTTAGTTTTCGCCGATTTAGCATTTTCTTTGTGTTAATAAAATTCAGATTGCATTATAATTAATAGTTCCGACTGTGGAGTTATATTTATGTTTTGTTATCAGTTGATAGTTTTGCGTTTTTTGTTGCTCATGTTAAATTACGTCTTAACTGTGTACTTTTTTTATCTCTGTTGCACGTTAATCTTATGCGCTTTTTTAAAGCGTTGCAGATATCCTCAGGCGGTCTAGGGTGGTAGGACAGATTCTAGTGGAGGGAACAGTAGCAGTTTTATTACCGGGGGAGGTCGAGTTGGCTTCGGCAAGCGATAGTCAGCGACGGTCCGGTGGTGGGCTATAGCGATGAATAAGTGGACGATTGAGGGTGAATGTTAATATATTACAATGAAAAAGTAATGACAATAAATGAACTAAGACTAACTGTACAATGCGCTTAAAAACTAAATGTAATATCTACGGTGGTCACTGTCACTACACTCGTAGACGGCGATGAACTACCAACAACGGAAGGCAGAGGTAGCGTCGTCACGGAAACCATAGCGGATGGCGTGGCGCGGCTGATCGTTGGTTTGTAGCTGAGGCGAAGGAAGGCGGTGGTCGACGGTTACAGCGCGCGCTACGACAGCAGCGGCGGCCTCAGGGTGCGAACACGGCTGTAGGTGGCGTGCGACGTGGACGACGGTTCCTGTGCAGACTACGACTACGCAGGACAGACCAACGGCGGCGTAAATGGCGGTACGTCCGGAGACGTGGACCTGGTTGCGGGCAGCGATGTGGTCGTCACGGGTGTGACGTTGAGGGAGCGGCGAGCAAGGGAAGCGGAAGCTGAACACCCAGTCTTAAGTGTCCATTAAGCAATTTAGATTTTTGCGGCTCACGTCTCCTCGCGTAGTCAGCGAGGTGACTTTTGACTCTGCTCCAAGAAAGAGTGATTTCTTTAGGTCGGGAATCTTTTAAACCCTCTAATTGCTATCGGGTGTTGTAGAGGTGGTAGCGGTAGTAGGGCGACGGTTTTGATTGGCTGAAGTCATATATTATTATAATTTTTGAGATTCGTATCTTTGTATTTTAATTTACGAAGGTAAATTAATTCCTCTTCGGAATGTAAAAGTTAGGTCCACAAGGTTACTTTGTTGTACAATGTGTTGCGTGTTGCCCAGTTGAAGGTTTATTTCATATTTTGTTTGTGATACCGACCTACGTGCTAGCGTTTGATCAAACTTATATAAATATAGTTATGTATCTTCTTCTAACGTGAACTGCTGTTTGTGATAAAAGAAATATGATAACTTCTGTTTTGTCATTTGTTCTATTACAGCTTCGGGGGGATTTAAACAGTGTCTCCCACCTCTTAGTCTTTTATCGTTTTGGTGCCTTCTTTAATTTATTTTAAAAGTTAGCACCACGAAGCTTACGACTCAATCACCTGAATAACTGAGTTAATCGTCGTTCTTTTAAATTACGAGAAAAACAACGTAACTTTATGTTTGAGTGACGTTTGGCATCAGATAACCAACATAATCAATTTGCATTTTGCGGCTAAATAAATATTATATCTCCGTCAATCCGTCATCGCGTCTTTGATTAATATTTACGATTGCCCAAAACTATTATTTACACTATAATTTAAGAGCTTTGAACTTATCAAAGTGTTTTTTTATTATTTCTAACGTTGATTTAGGTAATTTCGTGAACTAAATAAAACAGTTTAGTGATTGATTTGTCGTTTAATTAAATTTTAATGCGTGTATTTTGCGTGTTCAATTTATGCAAACTTTATTTCTATTGTCAATTGTTTTTATTCTTGCTCAATTTTAATTAACTGTTTTTTTAAACCGTTTTTGTTTTAGTTTTATATTAAATTTGTTAATTTTAAAAGTACCAAGGCTTTTTAATCACATTACGTGTGCGTTGATTTTGTATTGAACTTGCAGTTTTGTGACGTTACAACCCTCAAGTTAAGTTCGTAAGGGTTGTAACTTACCTGATGGGCTTCTGGGTGATCAAGGATCTAAAAGTTAATTTCATCGTGTCCTTGGTTGGCGTCCACATCAATTTTGAGTATTTTACTTTAGTTTTTGAAATTTCGAAAATAGTCACGAATTTCTACTCTAAGCTAATCCACTTCTTACCACTTCATTTTATTTAAGCTATTTTTGTTTTAAGAGTTTTTGCACGTAACAACTGAATGTGTGGACGTTTATGAGTTTACGCACTGTCGTACTAAAATGACGATTTCAGTGTTGGTCTATCTATCTAGGAATTACTCTATAATCAATATATAGTTCTAAACAGTGTCGTCGTAAACGGGTTTGACTGTACCAAGTTGTAGATTTTACATAGAAATTTCAGGATTAAGATAAGTTTGTTTAACGAATTTAGTTTCAGTTTTTTATACTAATCGGAAAATTTAATTTTTTTGTTGGTTTTATGATTTTATTGTATAATTCTTTCTTGGATTATACTACGTGTTCAAGATAAGAATGCAGAGCATGGGGATCTTGAAAACGGTAGAAGATACAGGGTGGCTTAAATTAGAAAAAAGTTGCGTTATTTAAGGCGGGTACAAAGCAAATCAAAAATGTAACAACTGATTATTTCTCAAAACAATTGCTACATAGCCAATGAGACCACGTTTATTCGTGATGTAACAATTGATTTCAGAAATAATCACTTGCTACATTTTTGATTTGCTTTGTGCAACCCGCCTTTAGAGTATGTTTACATGCTGGCCGCAAAAGTTCATTATTGTTTATCGTTTTCAAAATTCTCAAAAAAATGTGATTTTTTGGATTTTCGTTTCTTTTCATTTTTTTATTTATTTTAAATGATATTAAAAAACTACCGGCACTTTCTCATTGCCACTTTTTAAGCTCTACAAAATGGCGTGTTCAAATTTTTAATCCGACGTTTCGTATCCGAGAAACCATCATCAACTTTATTTTTTTATACGGCCACAAACAAAGAGACACCATGTATTTGGTAGCATTATTTATTACAAATTCAACGATGTATCACACATTATGGTTTTGAAGCCAAAAAAGGGGAAAAACGTGAGTTATAAGATTTTCTATTTTTTAAATTAGTAGGCGTTGGTACAATAACAGAAACACAATGTCAAAAAATTATAATAATTGCTCAAATAGGTTGCCATTATTTTCTAGACACAAGTATGCTCTGTCTACAGAAGAATTCAAAACATGGTCTAACATTTCTGGTGTGATTGTATTAACTGCTGCTAAAACCAATGCCAATAACTGTTCTTCATTTTCAAAAGTGGTCTCATACACTTGGTTTTTTAAATAACCCCACAGGAAAAAATCCAATGGGGTTAAGTCAGGTGATCGGGCTGGCCAGGCTACTTCACTGTGAATTCCAATGCATTTTCCAGGAAACCTCTGGGACAAATATTCCCGCACATTTCTTGAATTATGCGCTGGGGCATCATCTTGCTGAAACCAGCAGTTGTTAACTATAAGTAATGGTAATTCATCCAAGGCATTCTCCAAATCAGTCTGCAGTAGGTCGAGATATCGTTCGGAATTTAAATTGTTGTGATAAATGAAAGGTTCTATTATTTTGCCACCCAAAATGCCTACCCACAGATTAAATCCAAATCGATGTTGACGCCTTGCTTCTTTTATTAAATGAAGATTGTCTGTTGCCCAATAATGTTTGTTACGGCGGTTGAAAATGCCATTGTTGGTTATCATGCTTTCATCAGACCAAATTATTTTAAAAGGAAAATTTTGATCTTCTTCACATTTTCTGGTATACCATTCACAAAAACTTGCTCGCCTTCTCTCGTCACCAAGTCTAAGACCCTGGCAAATTCTAAATTTATAGAGATGAAATTTATTCTTTTGTGAAATGAACTGGGCTGTAGATCTAGCTACTCCAGTTCGACGTTCAATTAGTCTTGTCGATATTTCAGGATTTTCAACAACGTTTTGTAAAGCAGTAGTCACCTTTTCTTCGTTGGATTGTTTTTTACGAGATACAACAGGTTTTTTAAATGAACCAATTTTTTTTAAATTAGATACCAAACGTCTAAAAATGGATTTTTGAGGTTGTCTTCGTTCAGGATAATTATCAGAGTACATCTGTTCAGCAGCTACACAATTTTTGCGGTACAAGATGTAACACGTCAACATATCAAATTTTTCTTCGTTTGTGAAACTTTCTCTTTCCATGGTAACACTTGTAAATAAATTAAAAGCACGAAGCAACAAACTAACGAATAAGTAACTTTAATAAGAAGAAAAGTTAAAACACTTCAAATTCCCGTAAAAACAACTTACACAACAGACAGATAAAACATAAATATTGCGATTATTCCAATGCCTACTAATTTAAAAAATAAAAAACCTTATAACTCACGTTTTTCCCCTTTTTGGCTTCAAAACCATAATGTGTGATACATCATTGAATTTGTAATGAATAATACTACCAAATACATGGTGTCTCTTTGTTTGTGGCTATATAAAAAAATAAAGTTGATGATGGTTTCTCGGATACGAAACGTCGGATTAAAAATTTGAACACGCCATTTTGTAGAGCTTAAAAATGGCAATGAGAAAGTGCCGGTAGTTTTTTAATATCATTTAAAATAAATAAAAAAATGAAAAGAAACAAAAATTCAAAAAATCACATTTTTTTGAAAATTTTGAAAACGATAAACAATAATGAACTTTTGCGGCCAGCAAGTGAACATACTTTAAATAGCGCAACTTTTTTCTAATTTAAGCCACCCTGTATCTTCTATCGTTTTCAAGATCCCCATGCTGTGCATTCTTATCTTGGACAGGGTGTATTTTTACTTGGTTATTGTATAATAGCTTTAAAACAACTTCATTGTCATAAATAATTATTTTTCGCTATTGTAAACCGTCTTTGACAGTTTTTGCGCACTTGTCAACATAAACGTCAAATTTTTTTTGAGAGATTTTAAATTTTAAGGGTCTCCTAGTCTCTGTTCGAGTAATAAAATGTTGTATTTAACTTGCTTCTGTCTAAATTAAACGCTTTTTTTACCTTGAGGATTTTTTAAACCCTTATTTCACTCGGATTTAAAAATGCCCTATTGGGCAAAAAGCGTCCAATTTACACAGGAACTTGTTAAATAAACTACTATTATTGTTCTTAACTGTCATAAATAATTATTTTTCGCTATTGTAAACCGTCTTTGACAGTTTTTGCGCACTTGTCAACATAAACGTCAAAATATTTTTGAGATATTTAAAATTTTGAGGGTCTCCTAGTCTCTGTTCAAGGATTTTTTTCCTCTTGGAAAAAAAGCGTCGAATTTAGACAGAAACTCCTTAAATAAACTACTATTCTTTTGCAACATTATTCAGCAATCGTGTGAGTAGTTTAATAGATTAAAATGACAACTGTTATCACTATCAAACAATTTAATTTAATATGCTCTACGAAGGAAAATTATTTAATTTGTTGCTTAATATACGTACTTTACATTGAATTACATAGCAGAATTACATACTTTTTATATTTTAATCTAAGAGATGTATTTAAATTACAATAAAAAGAAAAGCAGATACCAAGGTAAAAGATATATTTTACTACGTATTCAAAATAATTTTTCTGCATTTACTAATAAAATATTTACAAAAAATCAAATATAAAAAGCAGGTTTATTAAATTTTTTGTTAAATGAGTATTTTGGAATAAATTGTATCTACAATTTTAATTTAACAATTTATGCATTTCCAAATTTGCACCATTATGTACTACTTCTAAAAGAGATCTATTCAACATTCGTAATAATCTTCTAGACAAAACATTATATTGAATATCTTGGTATTTATAATAGAATAGTTAAGGGTTTTAAAAAGATCTATGTAAGCACTAAGGATCGAATAGAGAACTTGTATTCAATTAGTAATGAATACTAATTTTATACTAATGAGATTTAGTTATGTTCTTTAATTTAAAATGCAAAAAGTAAAATTTATGGTGGTTCTTTAGTTAGTTAAATTTTACTAATTAGTTCCTTTACTTTTAATAATAATATTTACATATACATAGTCTTTTCATTTTAAAATTAATTTTCTTCAACGTAAACAAGTAGTAAACGTAATTCATTTTGCAATATAAAAGCACGTAAATATATTATCCTAAAACCTTGGCTTAAATACACTTCAAAACTCGGTTGTTAAAAAAACAAGCCAACAACAACAGTTTTATTATTTATATCTCGTAGCACGTAAGTTATGAATCAGACAGGTGTCAAATATCGATTGCTTTTTACTAAATTTAGTAGATAATATTTTACGCAAAGCTTCCGTATCACGAAGTTAATTCTGATAATCTTTTAAGTAGTTCTTGATTGTTCTTTAATTTGTACTTTTTCTTGTATTAATTTGTTCAACTGTACAATTTTTTAAGTTATTATTTATTTTATCTGTTTGTGAAAAAAAAAATTTTTAAATAAGCTCTTTTAAAGCATTCCAAAAATTGTATATTGATGAGTAAAATAGAACAATGAAAAATTTTCTCTTTCAATACATACAAAAGCAATAAAAATTAATCGCCTAAGCTTAAACTTGACCTAAATAGCTTACATTACGCTGTGTTTTGATTTTCATTACATTTTTAGTATAAAACCGCACTAAATGCACTTGAATAACGGTTTTTGAAACAAATATAAAACTTGCGAAAACAATTAATATACGTGTAATTATTTTAGATTAAAATTAAATTAATGTGAAAAACAAAACTACTATGGTAAAGACTACAACGGTGTGTAACACTCAAGACTTGATGCTTTCGGTTACACAAAAACCGGCAATAGACTTTTCATAACGCGTTGTTAGAAAAAAGTTAATGACGACTAGTGGCAATCCACAGACATATAAAAAAGAAAAAAAACATAAGCAATAATAAAGAATCGTTCTGTTAGTGCTTGAAGCAATTAGGACATAACTTTTGTCGACTTATGATAAGGAAAAGTTTTTTGTGTCTTATCCCTAAAGAGTTTTTCCATAGTTTTTTTTTGCTCTGTTTGCTGAGAATTATTTTTTTTCCGGTCTCGTATGCGGTTCCGCCATTAGGTTTCTTTTACCACTCTGGTCTTTTGGTATCCAGATGAGCTGTACTTGTTGGCGAGTCGTCAATCTTTTCAGACTGTTTATGCATGCCATAATTAATTTGGATTTTATTACTGGCAGTCTTAGTGCTAGTTTGACCGAGAACTGGATAGAGTTGAGTGTGTAATGAGGACCGCATTCTGTAAATTGTTTTGAAAAGCTTGCAGATTGTGATTCTGAATGTTGCCAGGAGGTTTCTCGGTTCAATTTTTTTTTTATATCACATCCCCTTGGATATCGAGTAAATGGACTGAACAAATGCTTTACATCAATTTTAATTGTTGTTTTATTGAAAATATACAATTGTTTTTTATGATTAAAGGTACTTATAGCTACTCAATAGACATAAAAAATAAAAAAATTAAAAATTAAACAAGAATTGTTTAAAAAAAAAAATTATTACAAAAAAAGCAAAATTTTACATAAGTAATAAAAAAAATAATTAATCAATCTTTTTTATTTTTACAATCATTATTAATACATTTGCATAACAAAATACAATTCAGTTGTGATTTTTTGCAAGAACAAGCCTTTGTTTGACATTTACAGGGTTGAATTAACAATTCGGGCAATGGTGGCTTCGTCAGTTGCCGTGGGTACAATTCACCATCTTTTTTTTAATACTCTAATAAGGTATAATCAATAGGCTGTAGTAGTGTTTGGTCAGCATTTATCCATATATATGTTTGTGCTGAAGCTCTTAACAAATGTAAATGTAGAGCATCTGATGTACAAATTACTTTTAATAAATTTAATCCGAAGCCGATATTTTGAGAAATTAATTTAAACCGAAGTTGATCAGCAGTTATTTTTTTTTTTGAGAAAAGATAGGTGCAAATAGTTTCTAATTCTGTTAACTGTTCGACACTTAGGTATGGATTCCCTAAATGCATTAGAGGTTTTTGTACAAAATCTAACGATGCAGCTTTTAAACAATTTTTTTTTAGCCTAATCTGCTAGTCGAATCGCAACCAGTTAGTGAGTGTAATGCTGGCAAAATACGACAAATGTTTTCGCCAAGGGGTTGAGCAGTCAAATGACATCCTGAAATGTATTTCATCTTATAAGAACCGTCGAACCATAGACCTAAACAACCTAGACGTGCTAGCTTATTCCAAAAATAAATTCCCAAGATAAAAACATCTGTATCAGCGCTAAGGATTATGATATGGGCAGAATGGATTTTAATTGCGTGAAATATGTGACAAAACAGTCTTGAATCGGCTTTTAAATGGTTCGAATTTAAGTCAGGTACTTCAAAAAACGAATAGTCTTGTAATTTAAAACATTTTTTTAGATCATCAAATCCTCCACAAATATATAACGCAATCTTCTTTCACTTGTATGTATCTAGGAGCAGCAGCACAGAGAAATCGAACGAGTTGTAATTTATTTTCAGTATTTGAAAAAAAATGATTACAATTAGTTGGAATTTTTGTGTGATCATTTGTAATTATAAAATTTTTAATTATTTGACCTTTGCTCCGTAAAGTTGACTCCAAATATTTTATTGACATATCATCATATCTGTCAAATATAAAATCTACTCGTTTTACATTTAGCTGCAAGAAAAGATTATGAATTCTTTTGAAGAATGCCTCAGCAAAATCTTCAAACGTGTTGAATTTTTTTAACTGGATTCGATGAACAAATGTCATACCATCAACAATATAAATTTTCGAAGTTTGTAAATTTAAAACGTCCTGCCGCGTGTTTGTACCACTGTTAAAATTATTTTCAATTTCAAGAACGAGTTTCGATTTTGGAGATTTCCTGTAAAGTCCTTCTGCGTCAAAAAGATATTTGCAATAATTCAAAATTTCGTAAGATGCTAAAATTTTTGTGTGAAATCCACGTTGATTAGCCAACATAAATGTTTTTAGAAAAAGAGCTATATCTGTTGCATCTTGCAACTTTTTATTAGAAGTAGCTTTACTTTTATTTTTAGAAGTAGTTACAAAGTTATAAAATTTACTTTTTTTAATGGGATCGGATAACTTTTTAGTT
Source organism: Aquatica leii (assembly GCA_035610365.1). Classification (NCBI taxonomy): domain Eukaryota; kingdom Metazoa; phylum Arthropoda; class Insecta; order Coleoptera; family Lampyridae; genus Aquatica; species Aquatica leii. The sequence goes on from CM069439.1 coordinate 40,556,598, forward strand.
CTCAGTACAAATCGCTCATTTTCGTATGTTCTTAACATAGCCTCTCCATTTTCTACTATATAATAAGCATTGCGAAGAAGATTCATCTGCAAGTTCCTCGGAGTAAATATTTCGAAGCGCGCAGTTCTCGTTGTCATTGTAGGGATTCCATGCATTGAAATACTTTATGATATTTTGAATATCCTTTTCGTCATTGTTGATCCTGGATTGCGTGCATTCATTATGATAATTAATGTCACTAGTAGAGTCTTCTTGTATTCCGAGATATGAAGAATGAGACTCATGAATGGCATTTTTAAACGGATAAAGAAGCAGCCATCTTTGCATCGCTTCTTCAATTTTAGTGATGCCAATCAAACCTCCAGTCACTGCTGAAGATCGGTTTTGAGACTGCTCCAGTGCTACGTCGCGGCTCACTCCATTAAATTTAGCTTCCGTTCGTTTGACGGACAGTATTCTGAAGGTAGTTTTATCATATCTTGTAAATAAAGAGTCACTTCGCGAATGTAATTCGTGTGATTCGTAGAGAAAAAATAAGGTAACATTTGTCTAGTAGTTAACAAATGTAACTCATAGTTATTACTTCTATCCGCCTTAATTGAATTCAACAATATTTCTACCTAATTAATGAATTGGTTAGGAACACTCTTCACTAGGAGGGGCAATTAAACCACTTTAGATTTTTAATATGGCGACGTTTCGTGCAACCATGTGTGCACTTCTTCAAGCCACTAAAATATATTGTACGTAAGTTACACATTGCTTATTGTATAATAAATAATACGTTTTAGGTACAAAACAAGAAACTTACACAAAAAAAGTTCAAGTGGAGACGTCCTCAACTCCAAACAACATGACAACTAATACACGATATAAATAACATAAATAACTCGTTAAAATATTATTAAAAAGGTCAATAATTAAAATGTTGTATATGAACAATAACTAAGAATGACAAACAATTGACACGACATGTATAATCAAAAATTATATTGCAATGTCAAGGTAATCAAGGAGATAAGAAACGAAAAATACCGCGAATTTTATAGACCTATATAAAGCTAATAAGCAATCTTAGATATTAAATTGTTGTATACATTACTTAAATTATTCGTGTCTGTATTAAAGTTAATGTTGTTTTTGTAAAACGTTTACAAAAACAACATTAACTTTAATACAGACACGAATAATTTAAGTAATGTATACAACAATTTAATATCTAAGATTGCTTATTAGCTTTATATAGGTCTATAAAAATTCGCGGTATTTTTCGTTTCTTATCTCCTTGATTACCTTGACATTGCAATATAATTTTTGATTATACATGTCGTGTCAATTGTTTGTCATTCTTAGTTATTGTTCATATACAACATTTTAATTATTGACCTTTTTAATAATATTTTAACGAGTTATTTATGTTATTTATATCGTGTATTAGTTGTCATGTTGTTTGGAGTTGAGGACGTCTCCACTTGAACTTTTTTGTGTAAGTTTCTTGTTTTGTACCTAAAACGTATTATTTATTATACAATAAGCAATGTGTAACTTACGTACAATATATTTTAGTGGCTTGAAGAAGTGCACACATGGTTGCACGAAACGTCGCCATATTAAAAATCTAAAGTGGTTTAATTGCCCCTCCTAGTGAAGAGTGTTCCTAACCAATTCATTAATTAAACATTTAAAGGAGGACGTAACTACATTACTCAATATTTCTACCATTTCACAGTAGTTGTTAAAATATTTAAATATTTCATTTTTAGTGCTCATGGTGCGTACAAAATTTGAAAAATTATTCGAAAAATCTGTAATTATTCTTTTGTATTGATGATATTTTTCAATTACTTTTGAGAATTGACGACAAAGTATTCATACCATAAATATCGGCTTCAATAAGAATACTATCGAGTCTACTCCCTTCTAGAAATTGGCCCAAGCATCGTAAAAATTTTTTTTGTAAATGAAACGATCCAATTCTGAATATCAAATTGTTAAATTCTTCATTTGTTTGTTGAATATTTTTTGCAATGAGATATATGGCCATGTCGCATGAAAGTACTGCCATATTTTTACCGAGTGCAACACTTACGTTGACATAATTTTTCATAGCGGTATAAACAACGTCTTTGGAAGTCGGTGGCTGAGGTATGACTGGACTAGTTGGTTGCCAAGGGCAGTTTTCCTGTATAGATAACGAACAATACTTTTATTGTTTAAAATTGACTTTTTGCTTTATAAGGTTTGTAAAGGATTTGTGTATTTTATTTATTAATATTGTATTCTAATAACTTAAAAGTAAAGATTACTGAAATGTTATTGTTTTATTGTAAGGTGTTTAACGATATAAATAGTTGCACTTTTTGTTTTCTAAATATAGAAAGTTTTAATTGTAAAAATTAATAATATTGTTGCATAATAAAAGGCGGTAATTCGAATTCGATTCCTAAAATAAATGAAAAAATTAAACTTAGCCAATGCATATATGTTATGCAGTGTTAGTTTCGACATAAGCAAGAAACTCAATAAACAGTTACTTGAGGAGAACAATCGACATCTCGGCAGGTATAAAAACAATACAACACGTTGATTCAATTCAAACTTAAGGGGGTTCTAAAACGGCCGCTTTAGATGCGTTGCAAGCCTCTACAGAATTTCGTTGAAAGTATGAGCTAAAAACTTAAAAAAACTGAAATAATTACAAATGCTAGTTGTATAGCTGTTTTGTGACATTTTGTGTAATTTTGAAGCCAAAAATGAGTAAAAAACGAAGCAATTTTAGGCACTTTTAGGTGAATTTTGAGGACACATGGTAAACGTGGCACAAGTGTGCCTTAGATATGTGTGTGTCTTTAGTTTATAAATACAAAGAAAGTAAGGAAGAAGCACAGGGGGTGTGAGTGAACTGAGAGTATTGTTTTGGAACGTAGCGGGAATAAAGAACAAGGAACAGGATTTTTGGAAGTACATCAAGGAGCAAGATGTAGTGGGATTACAGGAGACATGGATGAAACAAAAAAGAAGTTGCCGGAGGAATTTGAGTGGGTGGTGCAACATGCAGAAAAAGAGAAGAGTAAAGGAAGAGCATTATAATAACGGGAATAAGATAAAAATGGTTGAGTCAGGAAAAGAAAGAGAAAGTGCAACAGAGAAGAGGAGTTGTAGAAAGGAACAAACAGTGGGGAAAAATAAAAATAGTGACGGTCTATAGCAGTAGAATGAAAGAGACAAGGAAAAACATAGAAGAGATGATAGAAGAGAGGGAGAAGGGGTTGATAATAGTAGGAGGGGACTTCAACCCAAGAATAAGGGAAGAGGGGGAGTACAAGAAAGGAAAGAAACGGGAAAGAGACAAACAAAGAACAAAGTGATAAATAAAGAGGGGGAATATACGTACATAGGAGGAAGGGGAGAATCAATAATAGATTTTGTAATGGCAAATGAAGAGGCTGAAGAAAAGGTGAAGACATTTAAGGTGGGAGCAAGGGTAGAGTCAGACCACCAACCACTGGAATTGACAATGGAAGAAAGAGAAAGAGAAGAGACAGAAGATGAGGAGTACATAACAAAAAAAAGGTGGACAAAAGAGGGTATAAAAAGATATAAAGAGAGAATAGGAAAAACAGTATAAGTAGGGAAGGGATTACAAGAGAGTGTGGAGGAACTGAGAGAGATGATAAAGAAAGCAACAGAAAAAATTAGATTTTGAAAGTGGAAGGGGAAGAAAACAGGATAAAAGAAAGGGTGGGATAAAGAATGCAAAAAAGCATACAAAATGCAAGAAGAGCATTAAAAGAGTGGAAAAAAAAGAAAGAAAAAGAAAAATACAAAGAAGCAATAAAAATCTACAAAAAACATACAAGAGAAAGAAGGAAAAAAACAAAAAGAAACAAGAGGATTAGATCAAGGGAATAAAAACGGAAGAAGATGTATGGAAGTATCTAAACAAAGAAAGGAAGCAAAAACGACGACAAAGGGAATACAAATGAAAGAATGGGAGATATATTTTAGGATCCTGATGGGAGGGAAAGAACTACATAAAAAAAGAAAAAAAAAGCCGCAGTAGTAAGACGGGAAGAAGAAGATAGAGATAGAATAAAGGAAGACGAAGTAATAGAGGCAATAAAGAAGATATAAAAAAGAAAGGGGAAGACGGAAATACTAAATAAAATATGGAAAGGATTCCCGGAGAGATGGAGAGAAGGAATAATATGCCCGATCCACAAAAAAGCAGAAAGAAATAAAGTCAAGAATTACAGAGGGGTAACATTAATAAGCACGGCATACAAATTATATGCGACTGTGCTACAAGCAAGACTACAGAAGGAAATAGAGGAAAAAGGTTTGGTACCAGACGGACAAGCGGGATTCAGAAAAGGAAGAAGAGTGATAGACAACATATATATACTGAAACACTGAGCCCAAGCCTGTTTGCAGTATATACGAGGGATCTGGAGGAGATAATGAGAGAACAACAGGCGGGAGGGATAGTAGTAGGGAAAGCGAAGGTATGGTCGTTGGCGTATGCGGATGACATAGTGTTGGTGACTAAGGAGGAAAAGGAAATGAATGAGATGATGAAAACGCTGGAAAAATACATAAAAAAATGGAAGTAAACACGGAGAAAAAAAATTAATGGTATTTAGAAAAGGAGGGGAAAAAAAGAGAGGAGTGAAAATGGAGAGATGAGGAAGTGTAGCGAGTGAAGGAATTTACATACCTGGGCTACACGATGAAGCAGGATAATAAGGAGGGAGAACACATAAAGGAAACAGTGAGGAAAGAAAACATATTAATAGGACAAGTGTGGGGTGTGGGGGAAAGAGTATTCGAAATGGATATAGAAAAAAGAAAACTGTTGTTTGAAAAGTTAATAAAGGGGATGTGATGTATGGGGCGGAAATATGGGGGTGGAAGGAGTGGAGGGAGGTAAAGGGGCTACAGAAAAAATACTGGAGATGGGTTTTGGGACTGGACAGAGATACACCGGGGTATATTGTGAGAGAGGAGGCACAGGTACCAAAAATAAGAGTAGAGACAGAAAAGGGCCATAAAATACGAGGAAGAACTGAGGGAAAGAACAGAATGCAAAATACTGGAAGAATGTTGGAAAGAGATAAAGGGAGGAAAAGTGAAGTACAGGCAGGAGAAGAGTATTACAAAAGAAACGGGTACGCGGGAGAAGAAGTGGAGAGATTAAGAGATAGGGACATTGAAAAACAAGAAACATGGACAAGGATAAAAGAGAGCAGATATAATAGGATTTATAAGGATATCAAGGGGGAAGTAGTGCCAGAATAAAGGTCAAAGGTAATAAAACAAGAAGAAAAAAATGATAGCACGGTTTCGATGTGGGAACGAAGAGTTAGGTAACATACTGGAAAAAAAAGAAGAAAAGATGTGCAGACTATGTGGAGAAGAGGCGGAGTACCTTAACCACATGAGGGCTAAATGCAGAGTTAAAATAAGAGGTGATGAAAGTAGAAGCAATCTTAGAAGAAAACGGAAAAGTAGCGGAGTGGATGGAACAAGTATGGAGAAGAAGGAAAAAGTTAAGAGGAGAGGAGGGATAAAAAAAATGTAAAAATGTAAAAATGTAAATAGAATGTAAGGTAGTTTTTGTAAATAGGGGAAACACGAATCAATTTGTAAGCAATTATGCAATTCAAATAAAGTTAAACTATTATTACATAGTTTTTATATCAAAATAAATATTTTTATTGAATAATTTATGGCCAGACCAAAAACGCAAAATGAAATGTGTTGCTGATTGCTCATTCTCCTGAGGAATTTCTGTAGTTTTAAAGAACTCCTTGTAAAGCTAATCTTTGTAATTAATTCAGTTTTTTTAAAGTTTCTAATTTTTATACTTTTGACAAAAAAGCTTGCAACGCATTAAAGCGACCGTTTAAAAACTCCATTAAAGGCGATGTACTCACACAGTGTAAATTAGCATCAGGGAATCTCTTTGTCCCATTTTTTTTTATATGAGTGTACATTAATACTACTAATTTTTCTGCTTTAAAATCAAATCTCACAAATTTTATCTAATATTGGAGATAAAATTCAGTATTTCATGTTTTATTATAAAATATGATCATAATTAACTTTGTAAATTTGAAAAAAAAAGAAACCAAAAGCATCTAATGGTTGCTTTATAATATTTACTATACAGAAAAAAATATTTGAACGTATCGAAATTGAAAGGCAAAGTGTTATACAACTTTTTGATTAAAAATATTTAGTTTTTTTATAAAATAAAAAAAAGTTTGTAAAAATTCTTAATATTAACAGAGCATAATACACTTTGCATGTAATATTGCATGAAGTTTATCAACTCTTGGAAAAAACTTTGGGGTTTTAGTAGAAAGTATTGTACTGTTCCTCACAAGAAAAATTAATATTATTAGGTACTCTTCTAAGTATTTTAGAGTGTTTTTTTTTGTTTTAATATAATTTGTAATTGTTTTACATTAAATTGTCTTTTGCTTTAAGAATATATTTTTTAGGTTTGGTCAAATTTTAAAAAAATGAGGTGTTAATTATTTTGATGAGAATTAGGTCAACCCTGTTAAAAGCTATTGCGCGACACTAATCAATATATTTAAAAATTTTAGGGAGATACTAAAAATTGATAAATGATTTTATAACGCTGAGTAATGTAAACATTTGAAGACAGATTTTGTATTATTCGTTTTGCCGGTTTGGATTCGAATTAAAAAAAATGTATAAAAGAGAATTACCGAGTTTTTAAAATTGCTTAATGGTCTGAGTAATAAATAAAAGCCGTAATGGATTTACAGACAGGTGGTCGAAGGGATAGCTTCGAATTCTGTATTCCCAAAGGGCTACAAGATCACAAATAAAAATGATTTAGCTATAATTTAAAATATTATTAGAAATATTTGGGTATGATTGTATACGCCTGGTAAAGAATTATTACTTATTCAATTAGCATCGATCGAATTCTGAAAGCTGTACCTCAAAAAAAGGAGAAAAATGATTATTATTCAACATATAAAGTATTTTATCAAACTCATCATTTTGCCACAACTTTTCTTGTTACAACAAATGTATATATTCTTAATTTCATATTTCTTTAATAAAAAAAAAAAATAAACAAGATAAAAGAAAAAATAATTTTTAATAAAAGAAATTTTTATTAATATAGAAAACTAAGTAAACAACAAATGCAATTTAACAAACAAAATATACATAAAAGTTTAAATAAAAAATCAACTTTTATTTGAGGGCCAGTCGTTGATTAAAAATTTAATAAAAAACTTTGTTTCATAGCTTTAGTTGAAAACTAATTTTGATGTACTTGTGTAATTTATTAACTATATTATTACGTTTGCCAATTTACTACTGCATCATTGAATGAGTTTTAAATTTTTAGTTATTATTTTTGTCAAATAGAATTTTATTAAAATAAGTTGGGGAAAAGTTTATTTTACATCATTTGTTCTCCACGTTCAAAAATACCGTTCAAAGTTGATTAATTTATATCAATATGTTAGAAACTTTAAATTACATTAGATTGAAAAAACTTCCTTCTTTAGCAGTTATTAAATTTTTTTAACTAATAAATTTTATAACTTTTTTATATATAGTATAGTATATGTAAAATAATTCTAAAGCAATTAAAATAATATTTTGATTAATTCAACGAATTGGAGATATATTGGCAAAAGGAAATTTTTTTATTAGCACTTTGTGCCTGCAATTAAAACTAGTCTATGAAGACCAACCATTAATTTTAATCTCATAAATCCTAAACTAAGTACTTATCTATCAGAGTTCATCCAATGATGTCTTCTAGGTTTCTTCTGAACTATGTACACTTTACTTTACCCACGCACTGTGCTCTGCTTTTACACAACACATTACACAAGGTCAGCAGGTTTTTTCTTCTTTAGTCTTCGGACAAGGTGTTGGTTGTCCAGTAGTTGTAGAGCTTCTGGATTGACGCCCCACGTTGGGCGCCAAATTTTGTTACAAGCTTTTGGTTTTACAAACCTTGCACGGCCAACTCACAATAGTCGGGAGTAGGGGAGGTTCACAGAAAACGCAGAAAATATGCTTAAGGGCGCCAGAGCTGATCCAACGTAATACTTCTGTCTCGCTCACGACAGACGATCCAAACTTGTAACTCAATTGAAGGTTTGTAATCCTTATACTCGGCTGATCGAGTAGCCCAAATTAGTTAGTAGGGAACAATAACCACAAAAGAGAGAAAATTAACAAGAGAGTTTAACGAATTTAATCACTTTAAGATTATAGTTAACAAATATCACAGCTTTAACTTAGAGTAGCAGAATGATCGTTATACATTGAATTCTAAAATCCTAAATACTAAGAGAACTAACAATAAGCATTAACAAGTGTAGTAAACTTTGATTTCGCAACAAGTAAATTTATAGGATTATATAGAAGATTTAGTACGTGAATGCCTGCAGTATCGGCAACACACAACACACATTTAAAGTAAGTCGAAGTAAATATTCTTCACCCACACACAGTATGCGATACAGTAAAATCAATGATTACAATTACCTTATTGGTAGCTACACAATACATATATTTACGATCGTTAATATGAATCAAAATTTTGTGAGTAATTTTTCGTGACAACGATATACACAAAAATCAATTAAAGTAACTCACCCGAAGTCCAGCTTCCACTAGCGTGAAGAAAACGTTTTCCCCCTCCAGTGGCCTGTAATAAGCATTTAACCGCAAATCGTGTCACACACCAACTCACAAAGAATATTAAGCTAAAACAATTAGTATTAATAATTCATTAAATATGTATAAAAACCGGTGTATAGACTACTGTACGCAGCGAATCAGAACAGGTGGCTGATAACACAATCAACGTCTGCCTTTAGTATTAAATAGGACTCTAGTGTATCGAATAAAATAAGTAGTAACTTAGAACAGGTGGCTGATAACCCAGTCGAGTAATACACAGGTAGTAACATCTCCCACGGTAAGGCTGATCGAGACCTCGTTTTCGTGGCGTAGCAAACGCCTTCCAAAAGCGTATGTGTACGGTAACGTGATTTCCTAGTAAGAATTACGATTCACCATTCCTTTATTGAAAACGTACATGTGCTCGAAGCGGATAGAAAATGGCTGTTAAATGAAAGAGGAATTACGAACGAATTTTAATAAACGACAGCAATTATCTTACCCTGTGACGCCTCAAATATTTTATGCACTTGATGTAATTACAATTGGATTTCCATTAATCCGGATGGTAAAGGAATTACTTATTAAGACGCACCGACCATTTTAGACAATCGACAGCTTCGAAAGTTTGTCGTAAAAATGACAGTCGCGACCAAAAATCGGTAGAGGGCGTCAAAACCCGAATCTAATTGTAATTCATCTACAGGGTATTCCGTAATGAAAATTTCGTACATAACAAGCCTATCCTCATGCTTCCCAGCGAACCTTTGTATCTTTTCCTTGACAGTTAGAATCCGGAGACCTCTGTGGATGTCAGAGTTGCGTACATACCAAGGGGCGTCCAATATGTTACGCAACGCTTTATTCTAGAATGTTTGTATGCACTTAACGTTAGAGTCACTGGCACAGTCCGAAAGCTGAATACCGTATAACAACACTGGTTCTAAAATAGTGCTGTTTGTATTTTAGGTTTAGTTCAGTTTTTTTCTTTTTTACATGCTTCTTCCATCTGAGTTTGATGTCCAGATTTATGCCGAGTCGAATCTGGTATAATTGTTCCATTAATATATATCAAATGTGGGTCTTCTATTTTTTTGTTATTGCAGTTTACCTGTACAGATTTAAGCTCGTTAAGTTTGATCCTTCATTGTCTGGTCCAATCAATTATCGCATTGCTTGCTGTCTGGAGCTTACTAACAGATTTTTTCTGGCCTTGATCCACTGCGAGAAGAGCGGTATTATCAGCAAATGTAGCAATTACTGCATCCTCTAACACTGGTAAGTCGTTAGTATATAGTAGGTATAGAATTGGCTTAAGAACACTGCCTTGTGGCACACCCGTTTTTATCTCCTTTAGGTCAGAGTATTCGTCCTCTTCTAAATAATCTATCTGATGTGTACGATGCCCAATAGGTAGTAACGTGTTTTTTATAATCACTGCTCCGTGGATTAACACTTTGTGCAGGGTTGGCATCATTGGATGCCAAGGATACAATTCCACGTACAAACGGGCTGTTTCTAATGCATAATCTTCATATTTTTGCACATCAATTGAGTATCCGCTTAAAATGGTCTCCAATATTACTTTTAATCTGAAAATTAAATCGTAACTTATGCCAGTTATTTTGGAGGCTAATTTCGGATTTTCAAAAAATCTCCTGTTAGTGTTACCATCATTTGTATTTCCAAAATTTGCTTTTGGCATGTCCAGTAACAAACCCATTTCATTGCGAAACCTAGTCTGTATTTCTGTTTTTCTTTGTTTCTCGATTTGTTTTTCCTCTTTCTTTTATTCACGGTACCTTTTTACCGGTAATTTGTATGCCGGATGGAAGATGCTCTCCAAAAATTTAATCCTGGCATGTAAAATAGATAACCCGAATTCAGTAGCTTCAAAAGATATATCCCTTTTATGATCTAGTTTATTGAATTCTTTTGAAGTTGCACCACAAATGTAGCATCGACTTGTGGATGTTGTACCAGTAGCTGCATTACAGACTTTTCCGTCGACCATAGTCATTATAAACTTATGCTTAATAAACAACTTTTTTCCATGAATATCAACTTCAGTCGCAATTAATGTGTTTATGGCATTCTTCACATAATTTATCTCGTCATTTGTGACATTAGTAGTCTCCTTCACAAAACGGAATCTTATCGGTCGGCACCACCGAGGAAAAGAAGGTGTCGGACATTTCCACAATACCTTTTCATGGTTTTGTCTACAAACTAATCTTACAGGCACAAAATATATTTGCATCTGAATCCACTTTATTGTCAAATTTTTGTTTATATTGTGATTGTTGAGATCCGTCACATCCCCATTTACAAATCATTGTTAAAGTGTTCCTTTCATTCTCTTCTATTGTTGATAAGACGTTTTATAGAAATTCTGATAAACGCTTAGCTGTAACATCAACTAGTGATTGCAACTGGCTCTCAGCGCAAGTACTCGTTACCGCGCACGCTTCTGGGGGCGGATAACATTCTGTTTTTGCCTGTTGCAAAAGACTATAGCACGGAAAGAACTTCTTGTTTTTTTTTTATTATTTCATATTGCCCTCGTGTTAAATCAGCATCAATAAATATCTTCAGTGCATCCAAGGGTTTCAACTGTGATGTTTTTTTACTTTTTCTAGTAGTTTTATAGGCTTTTTTGTAGTTTGAGGCACGTGTTGGTGTGCTAGTAATTTCTTTAAGAAAATCGTTTCCCAGATTTCGTCAACTCGACTTGCATGAACTAAAAATTCATCTTTCAAAGTGGAGCGCAGTTCCTCAGGTTTCCTTCTTTTGGTTCTTTCACTCGACTCTCCAAACGATTTCCGTGGGCGACCTGGTCGATTTTGTGTTGTCACGGGAATTTCAAATATGCTTTCGAACCACAGATTATTGTTTTTTTAGGAAAACAGCTTTTTTTATGAGCTTTAGTCCATCTTTGTCTTAATTCCGATTTGAAAGTGCAAAATTAAATTTAAAGTTTTTTTGAGTTTGTCCTCAGCTAAGTCGTCACAAGAAAAAAGTTGGTCTTTCAAAAAATTTAGTTTTTCTTCCAAATTCCGCAAATTTTCATTTTTCATAAGGTCGAACAAATATTTGCGAGTTACTATATTTACCCATTACATCTAAAACAATAAAATTTTAAATTAATTTGCATAAGACGTCATTTTCATATTCCGATTTTTTTGTGGAAAAAAGTACTGAAATTTATTGCATCTGCGTATTTCCACGGCAGATTTTTGATTATTTTTATACTTCGTACTATAAATTTTTAATATCCATTAGAACAATTACCGGATCTACCCCGATAGTTTTAGTTTTACTTTGCTGAACATAAAATACTGTATAAAGACACCCTTATAAAAAGGGTTACATTTGAATGATAAAAAATATACATTAATGAAATAATATTTACTTAAATAATATATTATGGAATAGCTACATACCTCCAAAATTAGAATCTATCTTCTTTTTGCTCATCACAAACAAAGAAACATTTTTATTCACTTTGAAACTAAATGTTTGCAAAAAAGCCCCGAGAACACAATGATCAAGTTCCGATTGACGTTGATGCGAGAGATAAATGAGGAGAGAGGTGGAAGGGGTTGCTTATAGTTCCCTGAAATGTCCTCTTACGCTTGTAGCCAACTAAAGGTTTGTTTTCTGATATTTGATAAATTGACTTATGGCCGCGTAGAATTCTCCTGTATGTGCGATGTTAATGTCAGCATGTTGTTTTGGTAACAATTTGTTTAATTTATGTATTAGTCTTTCGTGCCATACCTTATCGAAGACTTGTGCTACATCTAAGAAGATTGCTGAACAAACTTGTTTTTCTTCTAGTGCACGTTTGATGACGTCAGTTATTCTATGCACTTAGTTTATTGTAGAGCGCTTTTGCCTGAATCCGAATTGATAATCTGGGATTAAGTTGTTATTTTCTATTATTATCTTCATTCTCTTGAGCAGCAGTTTTTCAAAGAGTTTTGTGATTATGGATAGGAGAGAGATTGGTCTATATGATTTAACATTATTAGGTTGCTTTCCTAGGCTTTAATAACATAAACACTTCTGCAAATTTCCAGCATGCAGGCACATGTTTTAATCTAAGGGCTGCGTTGAAGAGACAAGTGAACATGACTATACCATTTCTAGACAGGTGCTCTAAAATTTCTCCAGTTATGAGATCAAATCCTGGAGCTTTTTTTGGGTTCAAGTTGGTTTTTATCTCATCTGCTACTTCTTTGGGAGTAACCGGTGTGATATTTTTAGTTCTTTGATTTTCAATGTTAGTGATATCTTGATTTACTTGCCCTGGGTTGGGAGTGAATATCTCAGCCAAGTGTTCTGCAAACAGCTCTGTTTTTTGCTTATTGTCTCTGGCCCATAGACCATTGCTGTTTCTGATCGGAGGAATAGCCATCACCGGTCTTTTAATCTTTTTGGTTGTCTTCCGCAGCGAGTAATCAGTCTCCTCGTATGCTAAACAAAAACTTTTGTAAACAGGTGCATATTGATTCTTCTTTAAGTTTTTGTATTTTACTTTTAAGTTTGCCACGATCTAAAAGTTGAAATCTCAGACGTAGGATTTTCAAAAAAAAACGAGATTACTTGATATAAAATAATTTAAAAAAGAAAAAAATAATTTGCCAGCTAGCCTTAAAAAAAAGAACGGAAACCACAGTTACTGGATATAAGAGTCTCAAACTTTAAGCAACAAAAAAATGGTTAGAGAATTAGGCATATATATTGAAAAATAAATAAATTCAGTTTAAACCGGGTTTAATACTAAACAAAGTGAACGTTACAGTTGCTGGGACTTGTTGTTAGCATGGTTTTATCTGCGGAATCCCTCGACTGTTGCCATCTTCTTCTAGCTCTTCGTTTTTCCTTGACCAGTTCTTTGATCTCAGTTGGATAATTTACACCTTTGGTTATATGTGTGATCTCTTTGGTATTGTTGTATGCTGTTGTTTGAATAAGACTGGTGAATTTTCAGTTTCTTCTTTAAGTTGATCAGTGGTTCTTAGACTGATGTTCAGGTTGATGTTATTCTGAAGGTCAATCTGAAAGCTTTCCCAATCCGTAGTTTTGTTTGTGAGAGTAGCTCTACCTGCTCTTTTTATTATCTTTTCGCTTAGTATTAATATAATCGCCAAATGGTCGGAATTCATGTCAAAGTTCTCTTCCACTTCTATAAAGTTGGGGAATACTTTCCTGGTGACGAAGTCTAGTAAATCTAGGATTTTATCGGTATCAGTAAGCCAGTAGGTTGGCTTTTCTGTTGAGTGGTGGTTGCAATTCATCTTTTGAATTGCTTTTCTTAATTCTCTTCCTTTGGTGGTGGTTAGTCTGGAGCCCCAGTCTACATGTTTGGAGTTGAAGTCTCCTCCCACAATGAATCTCTCTCCTAAGTGTCCCCGAAGGATAAGGTACTCGTGTTTTTTGAGGTTATATCTTGGTGGGCAGTATATAGCACTGATTTTTATTGTTTGTTTTGTTGACTTGATTTCAACCACGGTGAGTTGAACAACTCTTTGCAGTTGACATTCTTCAAAGTGATTGAGTGATTTTCTTATTAGAATTGCACTACCACCCCTGGATAGGTTTTTTGGGTGAATGGTATAGTATGTTTTGTGTCCTCTTATATTGAGGTATGATTGCTTTGTCATATGTGTCTCTGATATGAGGCAGACTTCAATATGTTGCGTTTTTAGAAAGGCTTTGAGGTTATGGATTTTGTTTAAAACGTCGTTGGCATTTCAGGCAGCAATACGTAGATTTTTTGGTCCATAATTTATTTTGTGTTTGGTATAGCACCAGTGCTACTGGCTTCTAATCTATCGAGTCTTGCATTGACTCGATTTAATGTATTCATCATATTCTGCATAAGCTGCATCATAGATGTTTCAGTTGTCGATGAGACGGGTGTTGGTTCGGCTGTCTTTTGTTGTGTGCGTTGGCATAAGATATTCCAGGCTTTATTATGTTTGGGACAATTTGTCTTGGTTGGTCTTCTTTGTTTTGTACATCCTCTATAATTAGCAGGATGTGCTTCAGAGCAATTGATGCACTTGGCAGGTTTGCTTCTCTTCTTAGTACATTGTGCAGTTATGTGCTCTCCTGTGCATTTCACGCAGGCTACAAAACTTCCGTGTGTGGCCATGTCTTTGACATCTTTTACATTGTGGAACAAGCTTGCTATTCCTTATTGCTTCTATTTTGACTTTTACGTAGTTAATGTATTGAATATCATAGATTTTTTTGATATCTTCTGATCTATCAAATTCTAACATGTAGAATGGTAAGCGAATGTGCTTCTCTTATTGTTGTCGGTAATTCTGTTAAGTTTTTGGGTTACCCTTAATATTTTAAACTTCTTTTCTTCAAGTTTATTGGAAATCTCTTCCTCTCCAGTTCAAGGATGTAAATTTCTAACCATTACTTTAATGCACTTTACCGCTTTATTTTCGTAAGAGTGCCATTCTATATTAGATTTGTTTATTAAGGTTGTTAGAGCTCTGTATTTTTCATAAGAGCTGACATTCACTTTAATTTGGTTGTTATTCATCATACTTGTCTTATATTCAAAGTTTCCTGTATTTAGACTATCTTTGACGACTTGGTAATCTTTTACGTTACGAAAAGCTCTTTCACTAACACATCCGCAACATCGCGTACGCTTCTGTCCATTTGATGAAATAATGGCCACCAGAATGTACTTGTTGCTTTGTTCCGTTTCTGGGAATGGGCTTGCGATGTCAATTCTGACTTTTCGAATGGATTTCTGGCGTTGTACTGTCTCGTAGGAGCCTTACGCTTTCCTCATTGGTCCGTTTTCAGACGCGCATAAATTACATTTGCGGCACCACTCCTTTATATCTTCTTTGTAGTTCACCAAATACAATCTTTCTCTGACCTTTTTAAACGTCTTCTCAAAGCAAAATGTTCCCCAGAGATTCCGTCATGCAGTTTAGTCTCGGTGCTATCGTCGCTCTGCAGGGATCACTTCAGAAAACCATTTTCCAATTTTAAGGAGTCCCACTGTGTTCAATATGCTTTTACCGTTCTACTTTTTTGTAATTTATTAACTGTTGCTTGTTGCCAATTATCGTTAGTCGCCGTTGTTCTGCGAAGCATGTTAATTTTCTCTTCTAGTCGAGAACAATGACCACGGTTAATCGGGCATGGTTGTCTAGATCGGGCGTCTGCGTTGTGATGACTAGTTTTAGTACGATATTCTGTATCAAAATAATTCAATCCATCTCGCAACTTGTCCTTTTGTCTTTCAAAATTAAAGAAGCCATTTTCGTCCATATAAGTATTTGTAGAAGTGTTCAACAGACTTGACAACAGCTAACAGTTCTTTTCTAGTTACAGAATAATTCGTCTCAGATTTGACAGGACTTTACTGAAGTATCCGATCACTCTCTCTCTTCTCCATTCTGGATTTGAGAAAGTACACATCTTATTGCAAGGTTACTTCCGTTCGAGGATAGCTTAAAATCGGTGCCGTAACTAGAGACTGTTTCAACTTTTGAAAGGCTTCATTATAGTTGTTGTTCCAAGTAAAATCGCGTCCTTCTTTGGTAAGTCTTGTCAGCGGTTTCGCAATGTTGGCAAATCCTAACACGAATCTGCGATAATACGTGCACAATCCGAGAAAACTGCGAAGTTTGCGTTTATCTATTAGTATGGGCCAATCTTGAACTGTCTTAATTTTATCAAAGTCGGCCATCACTATCGTCCTGGATACAATGTATCCTAAATACTTCACTTCTTTTCTGAAGATACGGCATTTTTTTTAACTTAATTTAAGGTTTGCACCTCTCAATCGTTGAAACACTTCTTTCAAATTTTTCAAGTGCTCGTCGAATAATTTTCCAACCACAATCACGTTGTTCAAATACACCAGACACATCTTCCACGACAGTCCTCGCAAGATCGTCTCTATCAAACGTTTGAAAATCGAAGGAGCGTTGCACAATCTAAAGGGCATAACCGTAACTTGCCATAAACCGGTTCCAATACTAAACGCAGTTTTCTCGCGGTGCTACGGTTCCAAGTCCACTTGGCCACTTTTCAAATTCAAACTAGAAAATCTTGACGACTTTATTGAATTGTCTATAATCAACACAAAATCTTGTAGATCCAACTTTTTTTTTACCAAGACTACTGGAGATGCCCACGGATTGTTAGATAGTTTGATCACACCCTGAGTTTCTATTTTGGCCATTATCTTCTCGGTTTTTTCTTGCTTGTGACCTAGTTCACCGCAGTTCCAACATCTAGGGTCTCGACGTACACGACTTGTTTGGTCACGTAATACTCGTCGAAGTAGCTCGTCAATGCTTTCCTGCCGTTTTTCTTAACCCTCTACCATATTACGAACACGATGACTACCTCGATGAGACGCCTGCTTTGTCGTTTTAAACTCTAACGCATGTGTTTGCGCGTCGTCGAGCCTCTTAGGTTGAGCTAGTCGCAGCGTTTGTTCTGTATCGCTGTCACTTAAACTATCGACAAAAGTTTGTACTGCCAGTTGTTCTAGAAAACTACATGAAGTTGTAGGGTCAGCTAGTCTCACCAAACGCGCAATATCCGCTTCAAACTCTTGAAGACTTTCTGTCGACTTTTGACAACGATTCTTTACCTGTGCGTGGTACACCTCTTGAAGATGGGCGTCTCCATATCGCATATCTAGACGTGAGTTATGCAGCTGATATTCCATTTGTTGGCAATCAGGGATGGTCTGCAAGATGTTTATCGCTTTTCATCGGAGAGCAACAATCAACAAACTGGCTTTCTTTTGGTCGTTCCATCTATTGGCCATTGCAGCAGCTTCAAATTGTTTGTAGTACGTCGACTAGGGTGTCTTGCCATCGAACGTCGGCGGTGCGATCTGTATTCTTTATGTTACTTTACTTTCATTTTCGGGTATTACATCGTTCTTGGAGTGTATTTTGCCTTGTAGTCTTTCTTCTATTAGTTTAAACCTTTCTTCCATAATCATGGAAGTTTCCATCAACTTCTGTTCCATTACTCTATACGTTTCTACTAGCTTCTCTTTAACTTTCATCTCTAAATTAATGAAATATTCTTGTAGTTAATGTTCTCTTCAAGCGTTCTTGAATTTTTCAACAATTTTTTCTCAAGTTTATTCGAATTTTCCATTAACTTTTCTTTCCAGCGTTCTACAATTTTATTCTGGTTTAGTAAACTTTTTTTTTAATTTTCTAATATTTTGCTATCTATTTTGGTATTTTGGGAGGGCGTAACCGGCATTCACTCGCAAAATAAAAGTACACACACATTGTTTATTAGCCCTTATAGTAAGAGCTGAATACAGTCAACAAATACTAAAACGAAATAAAAGCAATTGAAAATTAAAATAACTAAATTAAAATGAACGAATATCAATTAAAAACTAAAACGAATTTGCGGTAAAGGATTACTATAGTTAGAAACATTAATAACTAATATTTACAAACTAACAATAAGTCACCAATAATTGATTTATTTCCACACTATTGTTGGAATGAAAATTATCAAAACAAAAATTTTTGTGAATACTTTTTCATATTTGCTGCAATTCAGCCTTGTGTTGTTTTTACTGACAATGATGTACTCGTCGAAATATAGTTTACCTTTACACTATCAAATCTGATGTCTTGTAATACAGGTGCTGATGGTCTTCCCCTTCTTCTCCTTTGGGCTGCGTTAACGTTGATAGCGCTAATGCTACGTTTCGTCTAAACTGCAAATGGGTTATAGAAGTTTCGGGATTTATTTGTTGATAAAATCGAAATGCGCGTTAAATTTAGATCGTTTGAGAAAATGTTCCACCACCACTTTTTTAATCGTTACATGGGTCTGTAGCTAGCTGATAAGCGGTCGGGAAGGTAAAAGTTACCCATTCCGAAATTATACATGTTGATTAGGTTTACTTGTGTGACTTTTTTTAATTTTTAGATTTTACTCTTCTGGTCGTTGTTTTAACTAGGCTAACTTTGAAGTTATTACTTGCTACAGTTACTACCGCATTGTCGTTCTATTTACACACACCACAAGCCCATCTGACCTATAATCGGATGAATCCCTATCCTTTTTCTTTATGTTCTTTGATGAAATCAAGGACATTTGTTCTTTCTGTTTTTCCTTATCGTACCACAGGCACGAATACTTTTTTGGACAACTCTGTTAGGAGCGCGTGGCCTGTAAAATTGTCAAAATACACTACAGGATTTTCTATTACTTTTAGCATCGAATGAACTGCCCAGTTTTCTAAAGGTGTTGTACGGTCTTCTGATTTCCCACAATAAATTTTCAAGTTGATACCTATCGTTTCCACAAATGATGAACATTTTCGTTGAGTGACGCTCACGATATGGAACCATTGCTTCATCTATACTAAGGTGTTTGTAATATATCCAGGTTGATTTCTACTCCCTCTTCTATTCTTACTGATTCTAGTCAACACGCGTGCGGTTACAACTTTCTGATTTGATTAAAAGCTTACATATTACTTGAATCTAAAAAAACGAAAAAACTCGATAATATTCGAAACTTTGACCACAATCCGAAGGCAGAAGCACTCATCAGAGTGAAATAATATTTTACACAGGTTAGTTTAAGACCATTTTACACCTTTCTGCGATAAGTCCCCCGGAAAACTCGCAAAAAATGAAAACGGCCCAGACTAGCATGTACTCTTCCGGTACATTTACACGCATTGTATTGGGCAGATTTCCAAATTGTCTTTTCACCATCACTTTTTCTTTTTTATGCATAATCCATCTTTAAAGAACAACTTTATGAATCATGAGCTGGGATATTTGACCAACCCATTTATTATGCTTTTACAACATATTAAAGACCAATTAGTAATTCTAGTATGGTGAAATTTTATTTCAAGTAGCAACATGATAATCCTTATTATACTTTCAGAACTTTCTATAAACCTATTAAGTAAAATCCATTAATCCAACGAGTTTTTATGTCATTTAAACACTATTCATCAAAATATTTATTTTACTATGAAATTAGAAAGGACTTTTTTATCATTTTTTGACGTTTTAGTTACTTGAAATGAAGATGATTCATTATCACATTTAATTTATCGAAAATCTACGCACACAGATAAATATTTAAATATTTTCTCACCATCGCCCTTCTCTGAAATTGTTAGTAGCAAATTCTTTAATGTACAAAGCTGTTTCTTTAAGTCAACACCAAAATCTTCAGAAAGAGTTAAATTACACTGGTCTGCAAAAAAATATTTTTTATCGAGCCCTGACACTATTCCGGGTGATTCTTATGTAAAATGACGTCCTGAATCCAAATATGTCTTCCGTTTTCTTCCATCACCCACCATTTTCGAGGGAGCCCCAAATCTCTAATTTTACTACTTTTCGATAAATTAATTATAATTTATTTATCAAACGATAATAATAATTATAATAATTATTATAATAATAAATATATGGACATGAATTTAATTTAAATGGGACAAAGAACTATTTTAGCTATAAACAGTAATAAATAAAAAGATATTCATCGTAACTTGGTGCTTGCTTTCCTTTTATACCCTGAGGCACAGCTCTCTCGTTTCAAAAACCAGCAGTACTCCGCCAACATGCTTGCGATGTCTTCATGGAACCGTTCTCCGTGTTCATCCGAGACTGCTCCTAAATTTTCAAGGAAAAGTCCAGATGCGAGTGAAGGAAGTGAACTTTAAGAGACATGTTACATCCTATGTCCTTGTACGCTAAAAGCAGTTCCTCGACGTGAGCGACATAATCTTCACTTTTGTGGTTACTCAGGAAGTTTTTACAAACGTTTCGAAATGCAAGCCAAGCTCGTTTTTCTTTTCGATTTAGGTGTTCAATAAACGTCGAATCTTGGAAGAGTTGTCTAATCTGGAGACCAACAAAAACGCCTTCTTTGATTTTAGCTTCGCTAAGACGAGGAAATTAGTTTTTAAAAATTGAAATGCGCCACCTGTCTTGTCTATTGCTTTCACAAACTGCTTGATCAATCCAAGTTTGATATGTAAAGGTGGTAAGTAAATATTTTCCTTCGGAACCAAAGGATTGTGGGCGACTTTTTTCTGACCAAGAATAAGATTTTTTCGCAGAGGCCAGTCCCGTACGATATAATGTTTACCTCGGGCTCGGCTATCCCATTCACAAAGGAAGCAGCAATATTTTGTAAATTCTGATTGCAGGCCCGTGAGTAGAGCAACAACTTTTAAGTCAGCGCAAAGTTTTCACTTATAATTATGATAACTAATTTTATCAAGGATTCTGAAGATGTTTTCGTACTTTTCCTTCATATCAACAGAGTATGCAACTGGAACTGATGGGAAGTCATTCCCATTTGCCAACAAGACAACCTTTAAGCTTGTTTTTGATGAGTCTATAAACAGTCTCTATTTGTCTGGGTCACATAGCATCTGTAGCTCTGTCATCAATAAATTTGCATTAGGGCAGAACACTAAACCTTTATCTTCTGAGAAAAGACATTTCAGGGTTGCTTGTCTGGTCCTGTAAGAAGATATTTTTACTCCCTTTCCTAAGAGATTCCACTGTTGAAGTCGCGATCCTAAGAGCTGAGATTTAGTCTTGGGTAACTGCAAATCCCTGATAAGATCATTTAATTCCGATTGAGTGAGGAGGTGAGGTTGCCGAGAAACTAAATCTGCGGAATACTCTTCTACATCATTGAACGTATCATTCGAAGCCCCAGGTTGTGGCTCAGAGTCTTTTAAATCAATTTCCGGCTCTAGAGTATAAGTGTTTGGGGGCTCTAGGATTGGCAAAGTATCGTTATGAGGAACAGGTCTTAGAGCTGACGGAATATTGGGATACTGAATTGTATATTTACTTTTGCTCGAAAACCCGACGGTGGAAGTCATACAAAAGTAACAATCTGTAAGATGACAGCGAGGTTCACGCCAAACCATGGGCACAGCAAATGGCATTGATTTACGGGTACCTTTGAGCCATTTGGTCAAACTACTGTAACAAGTCGTACAGCAAACTGATGGAACCCAAGTCTTGTCCTGGTCGCCAACTTAACAATCAAAGTACAATTTATAAGCTGTTTTAACATGCGGAGAAAAGGGTTTTCGTTGCGCTTTTAGAGTTAATTTCCCGCAGACATAGCAGAAGCTATCGGGATGGTTTTTACACTCGCGCGGCATAATTAAACAGTAATTCAACGTGCGACATTAACCACAAATCACACTTAGTCACTTGAAAAAATCCGGAGTAAAAGTAGTTTTGCTGTTTTACACAAATGAACAAAAATGAACACAAAATCCAGCACGTTTAAAACGTCGACAAGTTAACTCTGCAACAGCTATAGATGTACTGATCGAAGCAGTTAAGCAAACAATGTAATATACTATAATGAGAAGAGTAATGCAAGTTCAAGCCTGTCGAAAATTCCTGTTCAAACCTGCATGTGGCATTGAAATCGCCAGCGTCGTGCAGTGAATCTTCCTAACTGTTTATTGATATTTTTTTACTGTTCTTATATATTTGTATTTTATTGTTGTTTCTATATACATTTTATAGCAAAACTTTTGCCATATACTTTGGTATAAATTTTATTACCTGCCTTGGGATGTTTAACGGCTATAAATTAAAAATTCTAAAAAAAAATGCAAAAAATTAAATAAAAATGGAGTCCCCTCAAAATAGGTGGGTGATGGGTAAAAACGGAGCTCATTTTTGGATTCAGGAGGTCATTTTACATAAGAATCGTCAAGAATGGTATCAGGGCCGATTTTCATGCAGACCGGTGATTATCTAACTAAGGTGTTAGTTGCAAATAATTACAGTAGAAAATTTATTACACAATTTATTACAAAGTTTACTTCTATGAAACCAAGAGTAACAGCAAAATCTAAGTCTCAACTGTTGGCTATCGCTTATCTACCTTACGTCAAAGGATACGATACGGATTGTATCGGAAAAATGTTGTCTAAACACAACAACATCACTTAGTTTTCTATTCTTCCTAAATTAGATCAATTCTTAGATTCTGTGAAAGACGTTATTCCTTTTTAGTCTGACGGTGTTTATAGCATTCCTTGCTCTTGTGGTCGTGCATACATTGGAAAAACGGGTAGAAACGTAGAAATTTGTATTAAAAAACATCAAAGATGTAGTCATTTTGAGCAATCTTCTAAGTCAGCTGACCACTTGCTGGAAACGACTTGTCAAGTTTGGTTAGGAAACACCAAGATTTTGGATGATGTTTCTAATTACTATCAACGAAAAATTAGAAAATCCAATGAAATAATTAAAAATCCTTTTAATATTAATTTGGATTTTGGTTTTGATCAGTTTTTTCCAGGATGTGAAGATCGACAATACAGAAATTATCCAGAATATGAAATTGTAATATGAAAAGTAACTCGTTAAAACCTAAATTTTTGATACAACTACAAGAT
Organism: Aquatica leii; assembly: GCA_035610365.1. Classification (NCBI taxonomy): domain Eukaryota; kingdom Metazoa; phylum Arthropoda; class Insecta; order Coleoptera; family Lampyridae; genus Aquatica; species Aquatica leii. The sequence continues at coordinate 40,579,747 of CM069439.1, forward strand.
GTAAATTTGGTTATAAAATATGTAAACACCACCAAAAGAACTAAATCTTGTAGCGATCTATGGATTATTTGAAAATAAAACTTTTTTCAGAAGAAAGTGTGTGGACATTGGAGATTATTTGAAAAATACTATATAAGCAGTACGTCGTTTTTCAATTATTTTTGTTTATTGCTGTGCATTTCTATATTCTTCAAATTATCTTTTTTCAAATTTTGGCACTTGATACTGCCATCTTATTTTTAGTAATTTTTCATTAAGTTATCATTTTTATTGCTTTCTCTTTGTTAACTTTTGGATTTTTTGTTTTATTTTGCCAAAGTTTGATTTTTTTGTTTTTAATTTTTTTGTTCTTTTACTTATTTTTGTGCAGTTATTTTATTGTCTTAGTAAATTTTATATTTATTTAGTGTTTTTCTTTTACTGCGATGTTAATAGTTTTTTTTAATTATTTTATATTGATTTTTGGGTAATTAACAACGTTCTTACCTTTTCTAATTCTAATTTGTTTTCACTTGCATCTTGCATTTTGCTAATTGAATTCAATTGTATTATTTATGTTGCTGTACTTATTTGCTACAGTCATTTTTTTGGTGTTTTTAGCTAATTGTTTTTTTTATCTAGTTTTGTTGATTTTTTGTTGTTGTATTGGTGTTTTTGTTTAATATTTACTTTTCTATTATTTTTGCATTAGTACAACTTGTAATTATTTTTTAGTAACATATATTAGTTAACTTCATGTTCTTTCTTCTTTTTTAGATTTTAAAAACTCATTTTAAATATTCATTACTACTACCTACTTATCAGTAGTTTTTGAATTTAATTAAGATTAAAAATTCGGCTATAAGGTTGTCGCATTAGTTTTTATGTGTTGTTTGACCTTTAAAATTGCCAATGATCAGTGTTTGATTTTACCGGAAGTGTATTTTCGTGTAGTTCTGTGCATACTAGAATATTAAAATTGCAATTTACAAAAACTCTAAGTAAAAATTCTTTCAACAATTTTGCTTCAAAAAATGGTAAGCGTTCTTTCTAAAATCAAAACGTTTATTTTATTATAGTTATGTGCTCGTATAAAAATCTTTAAATAATGATTAGTATTATTAAGTTGTAAAAGCATGCGCTTTAAATTTACTTGTTTTTAAACAATCAGACATGTTGGTTTTGATCTTGGGATTTAAAAAAATTATATATATATAAATAATTATATTATTAAATTTTTTAAAGCTTTAAGTAAAAACTATATTAGGAATACTAGTACCTATTCTTGGTGTTTTCAGTATGAACTAGGTTTAGGCTGACTACTTTGCTGTTTTTGACGCGTTTAATTATTATACTTATTTTATTTTATTTAAATTTGGTTTTAAATTAAGATTTCTATACATTTTTTATATGCATGATTCTATCAGTGCGATGAGTGTATGGTTTAGAAACTTAAACGATGAGATGCATCACAACCAAGCGTGCACAAAAAATTTATAAACCAAACTTTTTTGTGTTTTCTTTTTGTAGTTTAAAAAAAAATTACTATGAGTTTTGGAGTTATATTATACACCTGAATAAAATTTTAATTGTACTTCAGGAATATTGAATGTTTTTTTTAAAGATAAAACTCAGGGCCAGTACAGTGTATTTTGGCATCCGATAAACGAATTGCCCATATCACCCATTTTTCAAAATTTGTCAAAGTGGCTGTGTTAATAGTTTTAACTTTGCTTTAACATAAAGTCGAAGGTAAGAAGAGTGCCCATAATGTGAAAGAGTATCGTTTATTTGCTCCAAGCATTTTTAAGCCCGCTTGTAAATGGTTCTAGTGGCTGTAGCAATGATTCTATCATTAATATTGTTGTAGCAAATTTTATTATTAAAACTAATTTATTTAAACGACTAAAAATATGTTTTACTTATACCAGAAATATGTACACTTGTAAATTAACTGAACTAATTAAATCTAATAATATTTAATAAAAACACTTACACTAATTAAGATATCATTAAAATCCTGTTTTCCAGGTAGCTTTCTATAATGTTCACAAGATATGTATCTACCTTCTTGCTCTTAAGGGCTTCTATAATGATTGGCCACGCTAGTGAATTGAACGCATTTTTAACATCTAGCGTGGTCAGGGCGCATAGTCTTCTTGTTCTCCAGATGCCTGCTCGGGTTGTTCTGGCTCATCGGTCAACCCTTTCTAAGGCATCCATGGTGAACTTGCCTTGCATGAAGCCATATTGTGCTCAGATAGCACCCCTGACGCATCGATGCTGGATCTTAGTCTCTCAAGTATAAGATGCTCGAACATCTTGGCAAATGTGTTTAATAGACATAGGGGTCTGTAAGAGATAGCCTCATTAGAAGTCCTTTTCTCTTTGTCAAGTAGGACGAGCCTGGCCTTTTTCCATATGTCCGGGAATATTTGAGTTTGCAATAGGTGATTCATTAGTTGGGCAATTGGTGCAGGGTTGTTAATAACGATCTCCGCCAGAGCTTCTGCCGGAATGCCGTCTGGGCCAGGGTATTTATTATTATTTAAGTTCTTGGCCGTGGCAATTATTTCCTCATCTGTGAATGGGGATGTGGGGTATGCGATCGGAGATTTGGAGGTATTCCTTGAAGGTTTCTCTGGGAATAACTCTTTAACTATTGTGTGCAGTTGCTGCTGATTGGATTGAGCACCGGGCTGTGTTTTCCTCAACCTTTTCGTTGCTATCCTATACCCATTACCCCAAGAGTCACGGTCTACGCTTTTGCAGAGCTCAAGCCATGCCGTTCGCTTGGCGGCATATATGGCTCGGCGGAGTTCCTTCCTACACTCCTTGTATTAGTAGTTTTCTGTAGTTAATCGGCCGTTGGTTTTCTTATTGGCTCTCGCCGATGATCTTCTGGCGCGCTGGCATTTCCTTTTAAGATTTGATAGGTTGCCGTTCCACCAGTAGATCCCAGTTGCATTGTGCTTGTTTTCTTTGCGTCGGGGCATGCTGGAATCGCAGCATTGGATCATTATGTCTGTCAAGGATTCCGGTGTTACTTCTTTGCATAGGTGTATGAGACGGTCAAAGGTGTTCCTGAGTTTCTCTTTGTTCAGTCTATTAATATTCCATGATGGGAGGAAGTGGCGGTGGTTATGGAGAGGCAAATCTGCGGCTATTTCATAAGTGATGTAATTGTGGTCGCTTAGCTACTCGTCATGCATCACCCTCCATCTCTTGATCTTGGAGACTACCCTGGCACTCGCGCACGTAATATCGTTTATAGAAGTGGACCCGCGTGAGGAGAAGGTGGGGGTATTGCCAACATTTATCACGCACATGTTCTGTGACTCTAGCCACTCCATTAGTGTTCGGCCTCTTTCGTCCTCTCTTTGTTTTCCCCACCCGAGCGATTTAGTATTGAAGTCACCGGATACTATGGCGGGTTTGTTGTGTGTTTTAAGTGAGCACTTGATGTTCTCGAGGAGTTCGAGGAAGTCGTCGAGGATGTCGTTTGGCGAAATGTAACACGAGTACAGCCACGACTTGTTAATCTCCACTGCGACTGCCCCCCTCATTGTCTCGCATCTTTGTATGATCATTGATCCATTCAGAATGGCGATGGCCGATAAGCCCTCAGGGTCCATTAGCCAGTTGTCAGCCCTGGATTTATTTATGTTGGGCTCAGAGATCATCATTAAATCCACATTGTTAGCTCTGGTGGTCGCTAGTAGCAGATCGTGTGCCGCTTTTCTTCTGCCTATGTTGATGTGGATAATACGTAACTTATTGTCCATGATTTATGAAGTAATCAGGTCTGTTCCTTCTGCAGCGGATTGTCCCGGTTCGGTCTTATCGGCATTCTTGCCCTTTCTGCTGAATCTAGGACAGGCCGACGTCCACAGTGTATGGTCTTGCACTTTGCACATCGGGTATCCTTTGCTGTCTTTACACTCCCTTTTGCTGTGGCCCTCTTTACCACAGTTGTAACAGCAGTGCCTTTTGTTGGTTCCCCGACAGTTATTGAATGTATGACCGGTTTCCCAGCATCTTGAGCATTTATCATCTGCTTTTTTTTCGGCGATCCTGCAGGGAGTTATGCCAATTCTTATTGTTTTTAGCCCTAATAGGAATCTTCCTGTTGTCTGATCCGTCACAGCCGTTACTATTTGTTTTCCATTAGCACTCGGTCTAAGCTTGTTTATTCTGAGCGAGCTTGTGTCTGCCTTGTTGGTTCTTTGGCGTATGGCTGCATCCACGTCTTCTAGTGTGGCCACTTCGTCGATGTCCTTAATGTGTAAGACTATTTTGTTTCTGCTCGTCGCTGTTACATTGGTGTCGGCTTTGGTCATTTCTTTCGCTAGGATTCCGTCTATGGATCGGGCTTTGGTTATATCTTCCGTGATTAGGAGGAGATTACCCTCTCTTGTCTTTTTGACCGCTTTAAGCGCCTCTGCTTCCGTTTTATTATAGAGCGATTTCTTGACATCTTTGAGGTCTGCATAGGATTTGCCTTCTCTCTTATTACAATCGATCCGTATGTGCTCGGTTTGTTTGCTGTTACCAGGGAAGAGCATTTAAGTGACGGCAGTGACGGATATACCGTGATAAGACAAGTTCGCTCCCACTGTTGTAATAGGTACTTTTATTTTTGTACCTAGATACAAGTACTTGAAGAAAAAGTACGTAGGTACAGATATAGATACCTAAAATTTATAGATACATTTTAGCTACCTAAAATTTATAGATACATTTTAGGTACTTTTATCAACTATTTGTTTGAAAATTAAAGTTAGAATTATTTAAAATGTATATTTTATTTTTAAGGCTTTCGCGGCCATGATTTTCTAACGTAGAAAAACTTTCGGGTTTTGAACCGCGTCCATATGTTTACAAAATTCACAAAAATGAAAAAGTTCACAAACTTTGAAAAACTTACAATACTTCACGTTTCGGAAGTCATGTCGATGTTTTCTTTACACAAAGACAGAAACTGAAGATATAGGATCTTGAGAAGCTGGATGATTTGGTTTGAGATTTAAAATTAGCAAAATGACACTCAGCATCCAGATTAAAAGGATGGAATTTTCTTGAAACTGACTTCCGAAAACTTCAAAGATGATTTACACATTGTTTTGCTCAAGAAGGGACATTGGTATACTGCACGAATGTTGAAAGCCTATTTGATGCTTTAGGACGGTCGTTCTGCTTGGACTGTAGCTGGGGTACACAAAATACTGCTGTTTCCTGTGTGAATGGGACAGCCGTGCACGAAACCGTCAAGTACTAACTCCAGGTCTAACAAATATTACCAACAAACTACTGGTTAATCCTAAAAACGTATTTCCAGTTCATATTAAATTGGGTGTAATGAAAAATTTCGTGGAGTGGTAGGTTATTGTATCTGAAACTGAAATTTCTGAGAGTTAGTGAGGCCAAATTAAAGTGGGCATATTTGTGGGACAAATACGAGAAATTATGAAAGATTGTAAATTTGACAACATACTAACTAATAAATTTTTCAAAAGTTCTGACTAATTTTCTTGATAATGTCTCGTAACTTAATTGCTCCACAAAGAAATAAGATGCAATGTCATTAAAAATTTACTTTCTAGATGTTCATTTTCAACTTTTTTCCAGAAAATTTAGGTGCCATAAGCAACGAACATGGAGAACTCTACCAGAAAGTTGCAATTATGGAAGAGCTATGCCAAGGCAAACGGAGTCTCAGTTTTCTTACCATAATTTTCTATTCTGGATTATTCTCGTGTTGTGGTTATCACACAAGCTGAGTTTTTGTCACACGTCGCAGTGGACATCTTTAGAGCCTGGAACAAACTGATTGATTGCGCCGTGAAGTCTCGTTTTTATAGAGGAGTCTTTGATCGATAAACTCGTTTCCAAATCTCTGGTAAAGAAAAACTAAAATCTTGGCTAATATTAAAAAATTATTTTAATGGGTTCCCTAATTTACCGATGATAGTAATTAAATACATTAGTCAAACTTTTGGTGTTTTTAAACATAATTTCTAGCACGTGTTTTGCCACCGCTAACTTAGACCGTTTCTCTTATATATGCATCACAACAAGAGCAAGGAATGCTATAAACGCCATCAGATTAAAAAGGAATAACGTCCTTTGCCGGATTTAACAGTTGACCGAATTTAGGAAAAGTAGAAAACCGAGTAACAATGTTATGTTTAGACATTTTTTTCTATACGATTCGTAGTTCATTTGACATGGGGCAGATAAGCGATAGACACTGGTCGACACATAGATTTCGCTGTTACTGTTGGTTTCGTAAACGTAAACTTTGTATTAACTAACACTTTGGTTAGATAATTTAACTCTTTTTCAAGATTTTGGGGTTGACTTAAGGAAACAGCTCTGTACACTAAAGAATTTACTGATAATTTTTGAGAAGGGTGATCTATTTAAATATATATCTGTATGGATAGGTTTTCAATAAACTGAATGTGATAATGAACCATCTTCATTTCGATTAACTAAAACGTCCGGAAATGGTAACGACGAGTTTTTTTCTAATTCCATAGTAAAACAAATATTTTAATGAATTTAGTTTAAATGACATAGAAACTTGTTGTCCGTAGAAGGACCATGTTGCCAAATGACAAAGGTGTCATCAAGGTATCTGTATCAGCACTTGGGTTTCAGATAAAATGTAAATAAAGCTTTTTTCTCAAAGTTTGCTATAAATATATTTGCAACAACCGGGTGTTATGTTAAAAATGTTTTGGTGTATTTGTACCCTGTATAAGAATTGTTCTCGGGGCTGCTCGTCTTACTGGTAGGGATAGATCTAAACGCATAAGACAGCCATTCTTCCGGCAATGTTCGAATAGCACGAATATCGCCTAAAGTTAAGTGCGCCCAAATCCTTAGAAGTTTGGACGGAATAGTTTTATGACTTAGTGAAAAGCTATTAGGGTAAGCGTTTGTTTCCGATTCTTGCAATTTAATTTAATTCTTCCGTAATTGTCTGTAGCGGGTTTTTATACCCTCGCACGTGTCTGGTGCTATAAAGATACGATAAAACGATTAGGAAAAATTTTCATGATCACGTCACGGCACCATAATTAATAGATATCGACACATTTGATTGTTGCGAATGAACAGAAGGATACTTACCAAAACTGCATATCTGATTTAGGGGAAACTCGATTGTTTTTAAAAATTGTATAATGTGAAGATTGTATTTGTGATAACACCATATGTACGGTTAATGCTTTTTCAGAAAATTTTAGGAAATACTGCGAAGATTGCGCTAGCTAGCAGCATACTTCGGAAGAAACGTAACTGTATTATACTTCCCAATTTTAATTTCTTGTAACTTTGTTCAGTCGGTTGTACCTCCGGCTGTACGCACATACCCGGTTGTCATCACAATTAACTAACAAGTTTTGTTTTATGTGTAAGATCAGATTCGACCGTGCGCTGTGGTTCTCAACCTTATCGAGAGTTGCACTTTCGGATTACAATCATATATAATTATAGAATGTTTTTTTTCTTGTTATCGGAATGTTAAAGTATTAGCCCAACAAATTCGCTTAATTGTACGACGGGTTGCCTACCTGAAGGAAGGCTTACCTCATTGTAAGTGAAATCGACGTTTTAGCATTCATATAAAAATATTTCGTTTCTTATCTTTAACTGTGATAAAATAAACATACTTTTCTTTACTATCTATGTGTTTATGTTTTTTATTGTCTTACGGCTCGGATAGATCTAAACGGTGTCTATCCACTTATTTTCTCTCTCCGTTTTGGCGCTTTTTTAAATTTGTTTCATAATTTAGCACCACAAAACTCACAATTCGATCACCGAAGCAACTGAGTTAGTCCTCATTTTTAAAGTTACGAGAAAATCCTCCAAGATTTTGTACAATGTTTCTAATTATTATCAGCGAAAAATTAGAGAATTTATTGAAATAATTTAAAATCCTTTTAATACTGACCGAAATTTTAGTTTTTTTTACTGTAGATTTGGGAACCAGTTTTATCAATCGGAGGCCGGTCTATTAAGCAAGACTTTACGGTGCAATCAATCAGTTTGTTCCGGGCGTAAAAGATCTGTAACAACATTTTGAAGTACATTAACAACATACCGTTATTGACATGTTTCAGTATAACAATTTGCAGCAAACAATGTATGGGCGACAGAAAAAATCCAAGGTCATTTTCTGCTTTTTATTATTTTTGAAAATGTTTGTTCTTCTTTGATTTGTGCTGTTTTAGGTTATTCGAAATTGTAAGAAATAGCTGCATTTTTTGAAGAATTTATAGTAATTTGTTATATATAACAATACAGTCTAAGACCGGATTTTGATATCAAACTTTAATTATATTGCATTTATTAAAAAGTGTTGATAAACTAATCGTGTTATTGAAATTTAAATTACATTCTTATTTTTGCACGAGACAATGATTAGAATAAATTAAAACTGCGATTGTATTTAAAACGAATTGTAATGTAATTCGGGTTAAATTAAACTTAAATATTTATTTTACAGCTTTTAGAACGTTTAACAAATTTACGTCGCACGTCACTATTTATATTATATGTAACTCTTCAACTTTAGCCACACTTACTATTAATTTTTTTTTGTAAGTTACACACTTTTTTTTACTTTCTTATAAGAAAAGTATAGCGATCGCAATTAAAAAAAAAATTTATTGCGTAATTTTACATTTCAAGGTCTCCTGAATCAGAAAAATGTATTTTTGCCAAAAAAAATTGTGTGTCTGTGTGTGTGTGTTTTTTAAGAGGTTTGCGGCAAAAAAATACATTTACGTATCGTCAGCACTTGGTGTTGTGCCTGGATATGTCTTATCTAATACCGACTAAAAAAAACCATCTTCTGTCACCGACCTCTGTTTCCTCCGCAGAACCGCCGTTAGGCATTACTTCACGGATGTATGAAAGCGTGGGCACGCAAAGAACACGTGTTCCGCGTTTTCACTTACTCCGGAACAAGACGGACAGTCCGGAAAATCTTCATGTTTAAACCGATAGAGATGTGCTCGGAAGCACCCATGTCCAAATATCATCTGTGTGAGGTAGTAATTGGCCTCACCATGTTTACGGTTCACCCAAACATCAGCATGTGGGATGAGGCGGTACGTCCACCTACCCTTCGTTGTGTTGTCCCACAGTATTTGCCATCGTCGTATACTATTTCGCATTTCTTGTATTCTAAGTTCTTCGGGTTTCATCGTTGTCGTTCCTTTTTGCCAGTAAAAGACTTTTCACTCCCAAGTACCGAAAATACGGTTGAGATGTGATTTTGTGTTTTCCGATCTGCAATGTGATAGTTTCCACCTTTTTTCTACTAGTTATGAGCACCGCTTCAGTCTTGTGCTCTGCCAACTCTAGGCCAACAGTATCCATCCACTTACGGATCGTCTCAAAGGTAGTGTCGAAGACGAAATTTATTTCCTCGAGGAGCTTTCCAACTATCACTAGCGACGTCATCTGCATATGCTACGAGTTTCACTGCCGTAGGCAACTTCAGTCGCAGAAGCCCATCGTACATGATGTTCCATAGAAGAGGACCCAAGATTGAGCCCTGGGGAACCCTTTTAGTGATTTTGTATTCTTTTGGACCGTTCTCCGTATGGTATTTCAGGATCCTATCGGTAAAGTAGCTAGTTACCATCCGTTGTAGATATCCTGGTACGTTAATTTTTTATATCAAGCGTTGCTACCAAGCAGTACTTCTTGCACCTCTATTTCATCTAGTTCCCGCAATCGATTCCTTGGCTGTGTTGACAACAAGGTCAATCGCATCCAAAGTAGACCGACCTTTCCGGAATCCGTATTGGTTGCTAGCCAGCAGCGGTTTCACTGCTTCTTCAATTCTCTTGTGGACTATGCGTTCAAGTATTTTCCCAGCTGTATCCAGCATGCAGAGTGGACGGTATAATGTTGCTTCATTCGGTGGCTTCTTTCCTTTAAGTTGAAGTACCAGCCTCTGTTGCTTCCATTGGCGTGGAAAAGTGCCTTCTTCAAAACATACATTATAGACCTCCAAAAAGAGTACGGACGCCAATTTGATGGCCAATTTTAATGCAATGTTTGGGATTTTATCCAAGCCGGGAATTTTGATGTTCCCCACTCTACTACATGCTTCCATTAATTGTTTTTCTGTGATTGGCGGAATTTCTTCCATTTGGTGCTGCTCTGTCGTATTGTTAGACTTCATTTGGTGGGGAAACAGCGCAGTAACAATCCTGTGTAAAAATTCAAGGCATGTTGGTGGTAGCATTGGCGTACTTCTCAAGTGGTTCATGACCACCTTATATGGCCTGCCCCATGGGTCCTTTTCCATTCCAGAAATTAGTTCTTGCAAACATTATTTATTGCTTTCTTTAATGGCTTTTTAAGCTTACGGCGTGCCTTTTTGTACTCTGTCACCAGTTCTTTCGAGTTTAGTTCATTTTGACCACGTTGGGATGCTCTTCTCTTGGTGAGACACTTCTTCCGGAGGGAAACAATGTGGCTATTCCACCAGTGTACCAATGGTAGTTTGTTTGTGTCACGTTTCCTTAGCATGCTGGCGTCACAGGCTTTTGTGATCCTCTTCATCAGTTCTTCTGTTTTATTAGTTATCTGCTCCTTTAGTAGTCTGGCTGGTAGCTACTTCCCATAGTATCGCGCAGTGGTCACTGGCTGTATACGTATCCATCCCTTTCCAGGAACAGTTTCCTATAGCGAAACTGCTGCTGACAAAAGGGAGATCCACGATGGAACTTGCCTCTCCTTTAATAAACGTTGGTTGATCTCCGCTATTGAGCAAGACTTCGTCTAAAGTCGACATGGCTTTTAGTAGGGCTTGTCCTCGTGCATTAGTTTTTCCACTACCGCAATTAACTGCCCAGGAATTGAAGTCTCCCGCGATTTCCACGTGAGGGTGCTGCTTTGCAACTTCGGTTAGTCGATCCAGGAAGTCTGTGAAAGCGTCAAGTGTGAGGCTGGGTGGCGAGTAACAACTGTAGAAATGAATCCCGTACAATTTTGCCATCACATAGCCAGCTTCTGTGGTTTTTACTACACTTTTGAAGGGACACTTATTACACGACCAAATGACAGCTTTAGTAGTGCTATCAGATCGTGCGCAGCCTCACAGTGGTTGAGGTTAAGTTGTACTATTAACATTGTCGCTTATACTTCTTCTTCTGCCTCTTTGAATACTAAGCATCTGCTACTACCAGCCATGTGGGCACAATTCTTCGAGTCGTCTTTTTTAGCGCATAGCACGCATTGAGCATCTTTTTGGTAAGTGGAGGTCTTGTAGCCCTCCTTTCTACACCTGGTACAGAAATTCGAGCAATCCACTTCACACTTGTATTTAGCGGAGAGATGACCCCTTATAACACTTGGTTAGTCTCTGAACAGTTCTAATACGGCAATTGACCCAGTAAATCCTGATCTTGCTATGCTCGCCTAGTACGTTTTTTACTATCCACGTCGCCAGTGTCACTGAGGCTGTCTGGGTACCCTCATAGGCCTTACAAAGTGACTTGATAGAGTCTAGTGTGACGCACTCATCTCCAGCCGTTTTTTTATAGCAGCAAGAACGTCTTCTTTCGTTGTCATTTCGTCAAGGTCTCGAATTTCCACGTCTTCCTGTGGTCTTTTACTGATGGCTTGTCGTAGCCCTTGACCTTTATCGGTATTTTGCCTAGTTAGGACAATCAGCAGGTCACCGGTAGCTGTCTTTCGGATCTTGTCGACCGCGGTGCAGACTTTATTGTCAGGAACATCTTGCTTGACCCGTTTGAGTATATCCACGTACTTATCTTTTTCTTTCGGACGGACAATCAGCACATTCGACCGAGCGCCTGATCGTCTTTTGTGCTTCTTTCCTTTTTTCTTCCTTCATTTTCTTGTGGGACCTGACTTCCTGCCAGTCATGTGTCGCACACTTGATGGGTGGGGTAAGTCCTGTTTCCTTTCTCTTTTTGGGGTCCTTCTTGCCCGATTCGGGTGACTTCGTCATTTCTCGTTTGCCGTGGCGGACGTCGCGTTTATGCGTAGAGCATGGCATCAGTATCAGAGTCTGTCGCCAACGTTGTCGTCGCCACATCCGTGAAAGTCCGGGTACGTGGTGTCTTCGGCGTATCCACAACTTGTAGCGTCACGAAAGTAGCACGCTGGTGTGTTACTCGTTCACCCTCTAATGCTTTTATTCTTTTAAACGCACTTCCAATGCTGCCAATCTTAATTTTAATTTCTTTATGAACATTAGGTCTGAGATTGACAAAATCGTGCAGCTCGTTGATGAGCCGCTCTAAGCGTTCCCACGCTTTGGTTCTCTCTCTCTCTCTCTCAGATTTTGTATCTAATGCTGATTGTTGAGCCTGTTGCCCACTGTTTTCTGCTTTACTTTCCTCTTCATTTAGGTTTTGGTATGTTTTTTTCCATGTTGCTCCCACGTGTAAGGACGAAATAAAAGGTCGTGGGTGACGCCTATCCACACAAGAAGGCAAATACAACGGTGTTTGCCAGATCCACCAAGGTTGCACTGCTAACGCTGGATTTTCTTCTAGCTATCCACTTCTCAGCGCGGTCCCTGACCTTAGATTGGGAAGTTTTTTTATAGAGGTCATCCTATTTGATGCGTGTGTGTGTGTGTGTGTGTGTCCAAAGTGTTTTTTGATTCCAGCTTCTAATTTCTAAGCTGTATTTTACTGACCCAGAAAAACCTGCAAATTCGTCAAAAACATACTATGTAGATGAGTTGGTGGCTTGTCTAAAGCACAACTTTTTAAAAGCAAGGGAGGAAAGCCCAAATCAGAGCATAGACGAGTCTATGGTCAAATTCAAAGGAAGATCCAGTCTTAAACAGTATCTACCACTAAAACCAATCAAAAGGGGGATCAAAATCTGGGAGAGGAGTGACGCACTAACTGGTTATAGTTACGATTTCAATATATATATATGCTGGAAAAAATGATTCTTCTGATAAAAAGAATACATTAGATGAAAGAGTTGTTAATAAGTTGTTCAGTACCATTCAAACACCAGACGTAACCGTTACATTTGACCGTTTTTTCACGAGTGTTTGTTTGATGAGCACTGTTGGTTTTCCAGCCGTGGGTACATGCATATCATCAAGAAGAAACATGCCGCAGTTTGGCACTCGTAAATTAGAAAAATCAGAGTATGAATTTCTATGCAACGATGATGGAGTCTTAGGTGCCAGGTGGCACGATAACAAGCAAGTTTTGGCTCTCAGCAACTGTCACACTGATGATGCAGAGGAAGTACATAGAACTCAGAAAGACGGAACAAAAGCCACTGAAAAATGTCGATCCCTGTTTGCATTCTATAACACGTACATGGGCGGGGTGGATTTGTCAGACCAAAAAGTCGCTACATACGACTTCGACCGTAGATCATCAAAATGGTGGAATAAAGTTTATTATAAAATAGGTGGATCTTACATCAGCAGTGTATATGCAAAAAAACTAAGCTGAAGCAATTCATTGTGCCACTAGCGGAGCAACTAATGGAAGAGGGGATACTGAAAAGTAAAATGACCAGGAAGAAAAATACAGGCAGGCCTACAAAAAATCCCTCATTTTTGGTAATTGTCGGAGATCATGTAAGTACGCAGGGTCCAACTAGAAGAAGATGCGTCAGATACGCTTCAAGTAACAAGGGAATTTTGTGTTACATGTAAAGTAGTTCTCTGCACACCTTGCTTTGCTCCCTACCATGCGAAGAAATAATTTTCTTTTTTTTTGTATATAAATAACTTTCATTTTGATATGAATTTGTTGTGGTTTTTATTCTACCAGCTCAATTACGTGAAAAAAACTTGGTACATCTAAGAAAACTACTGGGACATACATGTCCCAGCAGTATTCATGGCGACATTTATTGCAATATGAGTTGTCCGTAAAACACGGATGGGACTTTTTTGTCCCAAGCCGCACAAGCAATTTAGCCGCTTTCCACCCTTTATCTATATGAATGTTGTCCTCTACAACATATAAACATAAAAAATAAAGTCGTATATGACAGAAAAAAATGCCGTAGTCTAAGGGGTATTGTCAAATTAAATTCAGTTTTATCGACATATGTTATTAAATTTTCTTAAAAATCAATGCTTTAATCACAGTTCTTAACAAATTTATACTATAAAGGCTAGCAAAAAAAATTTGTGTATCACACGTCCTAAAAGTATTTTGCGAGTATTCGCATTTTGTAGACCTCGGCTTCACGTTGGCCTACAAATATGCTCATACTCGCAAAATAGCACATTCTAAACTACTGATACAAATAACTATTTTAAAATAATGTAATTACATTTATTTTTTTTATTTACATATTTGATGAGGTTGTTACTTGAAAACCGTCGTGATTTATATGGTCTCTTTCTTCTAATTTTTTTATATTACTGATCTTTCATCTTTATTATAGATACTTTTGTTCTTAAATTTCTGCAGCACTATTTAATTTTGTTTTTTTTTGCATTTATATTAATATTTTCGTGAAATACACCTTGCCAGGTTCAATCAAAGGAGTAAAAAAATTTAACATAATTAAAATTTTTAGTCAATTTAAATTTTTTGTAAAAACAAATTTTTAGCATTTATTAACTTACATAATAAGCTTAATATTTTTTAAGCTCAAGAATTTTCAAATACGGCATACTCGAAATACTATAGTAAAAGAAACGGGGTTTTTTAATAAGTCGAGTGACTGAAAACAAAATAAAAACGGAAATTTAAGCTCTTTGTAACTAAAAACTTAAGAATTTAAAAAAAATTAAATGCTCGGTTGTCTTAGACGTATTTAACAATAACCTATTTAAAAGTCACAAAAACTGGTATTTATCGTTTACACGGAAATAAAACAATCTAATCACCTTAAAGTGAGTCAATGCAATTGAGCTTTTATGTAATGCTTTGTTTGTAAGAGTATTGACGAGTTATTTCAGGTTGAATTAAGCCAGCCGGAAAGAATGGTCTCGACATTTAAGAAAACGTAAAGATTGTATTTCTTAAGATTTAGTCAGTTTTCCAATTATTTTTTTTTAATTTGGTTTACTTTGTATTATATAAAATGTATTACTTATGTAAAAAAAGTTCATTTAAATATAAATTTGTAAATGTAAAAGTCATATTATATAATATGATAATGATAATAAGATATGTAATTAATGGCTTTTATTGAAAGATTGATGGCAAGACCATTAAAAAAAGCCTTGTTTCAAAAAAACAACATGAACTTTTTAATAGGAAAACCTGAGAGACCTAATTCTGTAAAGGTTTTTTTATTAATTTTCGTTTACTTTTTTAAGTGTATCAATTTTTTTAGAATCAGAACTATAGGGATTCTATTTTTTTTCACACTAGCAACTTTGCTTACAGTGCTGATACGGTCTAAATATGAAAGAAGCAATAAGCATACTAATATTTTTGTCACAGTTTTCAAATTGCTTTGAAGTTTTAAATCGTTGTAGGTTTGAACTATTTTCGGAATCCCATAACGCAAAAGTCATTGTTTGCTTTTGTAATAATTTAACCTTTTTTTTACTTTTTTTTTAATTTTTGAAAGCTTTTCATCACGTTCTTAATTTTTTTGGAAAGCTTGATCTACTAAATAATTGTTTTGGCGTGATGTTGATATTTTGCAATGTCTTGGTGGTATGAGTGGATGAATTCCAAACACTGGAGATGTAATTGTGTGTCTGTATTGGTAATACTGCAAAAGTTAAATAGGTAGTTTGAATTTTTTTGACCATCCTAGGAGACAGTATTCTTTTAAGTTAAGTTTACTAGTACTCTCACCGACAACACACCACAACAACCAAATACACTATCTGAACTTCAAACGATGATGCAGAAACTAATTGAGCAAATGAACACCATGCTAAATTTATTTACCATTGTCATCAACAAACTGGATTAATGACTGAACTCAATAGCTATATGGAACGCCAACGAACTGGGACAATATGTACAGGAAATCTCACACTTTATCCAATTAAATAAGATTGATGTCATGCTAATATCACAGGCACATATCACACCTAAAACCCATATCAAAATATCAAACTACTGCATATATTGTACAATGCACCCTAGTGAAAAGACTCATGGGGGAACTGCTGTTATTATTCGACAAAAAATCAAGGCGACTACTTATACCACAAACATTGCCATAGAGAATCACACAGGTACTATAATGTCCACTACGGAAAATATTTCCAAACAATAGGAAATCGATTTATTCCCGGTGGCGATTATGACGCCAAAAGCCCGCAGTGTGGATCACGATTACAAAAGGTAGGGAACTACTGGCTGCAATAAAAACTTTTAAACTGCACTGTTTTGCAACGGACAAACTTACTTATTGGCCGGTGGTTTTTCGTAAGGTACCATTGACTTTGCACAAACAAAAGGCATCCACATTAACTAATGCAAGACCCAATCATCATTAGATCTCTCTTCAAACTACCCAGGCGTTCTAGTAACTATATACTGTGGCGGTTGCAGGGGGGGGGGGGCAGTCTCCCCCATTGTCTACCCTATATCGTTTTTCTCATCAATTGTATGTCGATCGTATTTGTTATAAGGTGAATCTTTTCACGAGCGAGAGTAAATTCTCCCATTAAAATACTTTATTGTATTGGAAATTACGCTTAAGAAACTCCCTCCCTTCTAATGCTAATATTATCGTCACAGAAGTCAGTAATTCAGTTCAGTCTGCACTTGGCCTGTGGGTTGGATTGTTTTTGTTTGGCCGAGTCGTTTGCTGTTCGGTTTTCGGCCAACAGATTCATGTTACTGCCTTTGAATACCTTACCTTATACCGCATATACCAGTGTCCGTAAAAATGAAACTAGTTGGTAGTGATATTCACGAGTTTTTTAAAAGTAAAACGAGTAAAACTTTGTGGGGAGTTTTGGGGGAGCAGGAGCAACGCATGTATTTGACGATAGCCTATGCTTTTCCGAACCTTCTTTGAATTTGAAAATTACCCATGAAATCCATCAGGAACTGCACGACTTTGATATTGGCCGGACGTCATGTCAAAATTTAACTTCAATGGAGAGATATGCATTTTTGAAAAATATTTGGGAGCGAGCCACCCGAGAATTTTATTTTTCCAACTATACCCACAAAAGGTCACAACAGAAAGTTCCAGAGAGATTGGCTGAAGAAATTTGAATGGTTATCCTACAGTAGGCTAAAAGAAGGTGGTTTTTGTAAATATTGTGTACTGTTTTCCCATTTTGGCGCCGGTATCGGGTTCCAGGTAAGTTCCAATATTTTGTACATAATTATGAGCGCGTGCTAAATTGTTATGTTTATTATAGCCGGTTAAAACCCTTGTTAAAGTACCTATGCAGAAATATAAAGATGCCCTCAAATATTGCTAGGACCATGCCAGTAAGACATACCACCTAAACTGTGTAGAGCGCGCAAGAGATTTTATGAGAAATTTTGAGTCGGGAAAAAAATAGAATGCGTTTGATACCAATCATCAAAACGATTGAATTTTGTGGCCGCAATAATTTACCTCTACAAGGACATCGTGAAAAAAGCTCAATGAAAGACGAGCTTACACAGAAAACTGCCTTAATGGGTAGACAGAGTATATTTAGGTCTTTGCTGGCGTTTAGAATGGATGCTGGGGCTTAATTCAGCACCTTTAAGATGCTGGTGAAATTAGCACAATGGTTAGAGGAAAAATCCAAAATGATCTAATTTATTCCATGGGAGAGCAAGTTCGATCTTCTATTTTGCTGCGCATTAAGAAAGCAAAATATTTTTCTATTTTGTGTGATAAAACAACAGACTCAGCAAAAATGGAACAGCTAACCCTATGTGTTAGGTGTGTCGACGTAGAAAAATTCATGATTCGTGAGGATTTTCTTGGTTTTGTCGAAATGGAATCTACAAGGGGGTTAGAAATCAAAAAAGGAATTGTCGCCGAGTTATCGAGAATGGGCTTAAGTTTAAGCAACCTCTGCGGTCAAGGATACGATGGATATGGCTGGTCATCACAAAGGTGTACATGCAATTATATTAAACGAACAACATTTAGAATTCTACACTCACTGCTTTAGTCATTCACTAAATTAAGCTATTTCTAAAAGCTGCGGGATAAGTGCTATAATCAATATGATAGGAATTGTCAACAGTGTTTCTGACTTTTTGAATGCGTCTGCAAAACGAGTGAATTTATTGCAGGGTGTCATTACCGAAGAAAATATCTCTGAAACTAGAAAGAAAAGACTGAAAACGCTTTGTGCCACTAGATGGGTGGAAAGACACGATACAATTTTGACGTTTCAGGAACTATACTCTATGATTTTAACAGCACTTGCAACTTTGGAGCATGACAAAGATCCCAAAACATCAAAAAATGCAGTGAGCTATAATGCCGCAATTCAAAGGAGTAACTTCATCATCGCAGTATGGATAACTGTTCATTGTTTTCAGCATTCAGTTTATTTAAGCAAAATATTGCAAACACCAAACTTAGACCTTTCTATGACTCTTGAAAACGTTAAGACCCTAACTGCTGTTTTGAAGGATATGCGAGCTGACTGCGATCAGGTATTTGACCATTTATTTGAGAACGCTGAGAGCAATGCGAATAAGCTTCTGATTGAGATAAAAATGCCTAGATTATGTGGTAGGCAAACGAGTAGAAATAATGTGGAGTCGGGAGACCCTCGCGACTACTACAGAAGAACTATGTTCATTCCCTTTTTGGATCATTTCATTGAACAATTGGAATCGCAGTTTAACTATCGTATGGAGTCTGTAATAGCCTTAGAAGGGTTAATTCTAGACAAATTTATGAAACATACGACTTCTGCGATAATTGCTGCTGGTATGGTATACGAGAACGATATCAGCGTTAACGAAAATCAACTACAAGTAGAGATTTCTCTCGGAAAAAAAAGATGGGAGGGAAAACCGGTGTCCCATCAACAGCCATTGCAGCCCTTAGTACTTGCGATGATTTAACTCCTAGCATAAGGACACTACTTCTGATTTTCGCTACTTTGCTAGTTACAAGCGCAACATCCGAGGTCCACTATGCAAGAGGATCGTTTGAATGGACTCGCACTATTGAACATCCACCACGAAATCGTAATTGACCACCAAAAAGTAGTTGACCATTTTGCCACTATGAAGACAAGACGCATGCAATTAACAGATTGGAGCGGATGTGGCCACAATCATGGATAATAATTTTTTTATTTCATATTTATTTCTATATTTTAGTTATGTCTATTATGAATAAAACACACATACTTTTATAGGGGGAGCTTTTCTTATTT
The DNA here is from genome assembly GCA_035610365.1 of Aquatica leii. Taxonomy (NCBI): domain Eukaryota; kingdom Metazoa; phylum Arthropoda; class Insecta; order Coleoptera; family Lampyridae; genus Aquatica; species Aquatica leii. Next base: position 40,599,047 of record CM069439.1, read on the forward strand.
TTTTGTCGCGCTGGTTCAAAGTTTGGGTTTGGGCCCCCTCCTTTACCAAATCCTGGGACCACGATGGAACAAGTACATCGGATTGTTTACTGTTTTGGAATCTAAAAAGTATTGCTCTGTTGCCTTTATAGGCATAAAGCAAGCATTTGACAAAGTGTGGCATAAAAGCCTAAAATATAAACTAAAGCTGACACTACCGAACCACTATGTGACACCTGCATAAATTTTAAAATACCTTGTATATTCATAACACTAAAGCTAGACTTCTACTTTCGACGCTCTCTAACAAGTTTCGTTTTACTTTATTTCCTGTCAAGACGTTAAACCGTCAACTACTTAAAATCGTGCTTGTGATGTTTAAATTTTAATTTTCTGACATCATTTGCGTATGTAGAAATTATGATATAAAACAAAAACGCATTTCTATTAGTTTATTCATCACAGGGTAAGCTTTTCCTATTAGTTTTTGAGAATTCCTTAGTAATTTCCTTGTTAATTTGTTAGCACGACCCGACACGTGTTAGTGCACATATTTTGGTGTATTCTTTACCAATGAGGTGTTAATATCGACCAAATATCTTCATGGAAAGATTATAATTTTGAAAGGCTTACGTTAAAGCTAAAAACGAAATCTCGACAAGAAATTTTCTCCGATGTATTGTTCCTTATGAGTCAATCGACTCCAATATCAACCTTTAATTAATTGTGTGCTACAGCGTTCGATAACTGGTTTTTATGTCTAATTTCTTTTAGCATTAATTAATAATTTTGTAGATTTCTGCTTTCGTGAGTCATTGTGCCGAAACGATTTGCTCTCTTCCCTAATATTCCAGATCGACTCAACGAGCAAAAACGTTTTTTTCGGGCAAGTACGGGATTGTCTTTCACGAAATTTGACTTGTTAGTCTAACTTACGTAATGTGAATAATTGTTTCAATACCATTTAGGTATTTTCATTAATTATTTTTGTATGTCGCATGCAGTGAATCATAGATACTTGTCATTATCAATTTAATTTTCTTCACTATCAACACAGTATGTGTAAGTTAAATCTATGTATTGTGTGTTGCCGATACTTCCGGTATTCATTGATCGAATAATTTATGATAAAGTTCTTGCGCTTGTTGTTAGTAATCGACAAGATTCAGTTAAAGTTGTACATAGTTATCTTCTTTTTTTTGGTCGATTGAAGATTACGAACCTGATTTTGTTACAAGCTTGGAACTTCTGTCTGCTTGAGCTACGGTCGAAAAGAGACATCTTAGTATATACTCCGATCGTGGAAGTTTTTGCTATTATACGGTTACTAACTTTAAATTTAATGTCTTCTGTATTAAAAAAATATTCACATACCAATCAAGATTTACGAACATCTTTAGGAAATTTTGTGTAAAATGAGACAAACAAGACATTAACAAACAAGTAGATTGATTTTTTGTTGACATTTCTTTTTTAAGTGTACAAGCAGTCATTACATGTGATGTAGAATAGATAAATTATCATGACGCGCTTAAGTTTTGTGCTAGGATGGAAAAAAAGTCTGAGACATTGTTTTACATTTATATATAACGCTGCTTTGCACGCGTAAATTTTTAGTTTTTGACACTTTTCCCATTTTTCCCGTGTCTAATTAAAGAAGAAATTAAACTCTTGTCACTTGACTCTTGTATTAAAGGCGATATATGGGTGAGTTCAACAAAGCTTATGTACAAAGTTTGAACAATTTTGTCAGCGCGTTTTAGAAAACAGTATTTAATTAACAGCGCTATCTGTTGATATGTTTACAATAGTACATACTGTTTAAGCATTCCGCTTTCTTCACTTTGTCAACGCTAACATTATTTCGGTCACGTACGTACGGTGCATATTTACCTGTCTTGTAAATGAACGCAGTTTGCTCCTTGCCTTCTTCGCCACCCGCTTACACCAAAGCGTATTTTATTTTGTTTTTGAAAAACACTATTGCAAAATTTTAACTGCTAGTTCAAACAATGCTGTGTAAAAGGTATATTTTATTTAGATAAAATTTCCTTCATGATAAACAAATGTATATTGATTAGAATTTGAGATTACCAATTTAAATTTCTCGTGATATATTAAGAATAATTTAAAATTTACTTTTAATCGTATTTTATCAATTTGTATATTAACCTTAACATATGATATATGTCGTCGCAAACTTTTTATAGAACTTTTTGAGTTCTTTAACTTTTCTATAGAAAGTATTTAAATATCGCTTATTTTGTCGACTTCAATTGTAAAATAGGCAACCACAAAAAGCTCTTTTATTTTAACGAGAGAAAGTCTTTTAATTTTTTAAATTGTAATAAGTAAATGTTTTTTATCTTGTTTTTAACTATATGCATACACTAAGCATTTACGTTTACGCTTAACATAAACCAATGATCTTCGAAACAAATTGGAATAAAAGCTTTTGTTTACCCATAGGATACTTGGTTACGGTTTTTGCAATTAATTTATTATACTCTTATTCTTTATATTATTGAGTTGTGTAAGTGCAGGCTAATTTGTTCTGTTTCGTATTTGATAATGTAAATAAATTATAGAAAAATAAACTAAAAACATTAGTAGTTTTTACAAGTTAAAGGATTTAGAACAAAATTATGCATTTATTATAAATACTATCAATAGACAATAATATTACAACACATACTTCTTAAACTTTTTTCAATCAAAGTTACCTCATTAATTAAAGTAATTAATTCTTTTTGTTTTATTTCTAAGTTATTGTTTTGACGTGTTAATCGATTTGATTTTTTTTTACAAGTAATCGCAAACTCGAACTACGTTTGTAAAGTTTATTTCTTGATCCTTGTACTTGAATGAATGCGAATTCTAAATATAAAGTGTACAATTCTAAATTAAGTTTAATTTAAATTAAACTTTATAAAATTGATTTACTAGCAAGCGAACCAAGTTTGTTAACAAAAAAATCAAGATGCTATTAACGATTGAGTATATTTGAAAATTGAAAATGTTAAGAAAATATAAAAATATTAGTAAAACAACATACAGGCTTAAAAATACAAAACGCTTTTTTGATTCACTTGGTAATGTGCCGTGTTTCTAAATACTCTTTTTTTTAACTAGTTTTTTAAGTGTAGAAAAGAATGTTTAAAAGCGAAAATTTAAATTAAATTTATGAATAATACACAGGCTAGGTTTTGCACGGTTTTATTACAACGTATACATTAAAATTTTACACAACATTCACCAAATGCCTTCCCTTTTTTTATGTTATATCTTGAACACAACTTTTGGTCGTTTTGGTGAGATGGCTTTTGTCGTACATCGCTAAGAATTGCAGGGTTACACAATTGCTTACTTTCAGGAAAGTTGGTATGACTTATTACAGTCTTCCTCTTTGGAGCAGACAACCGTCTCGGGGATGCTCTAAAACAAGTATGTGTTGGGTGGCGCTTGGGCTACAGCAACGACCACGAGGCGGCTTTACTTGCTTGTTCAGATAACGTCTATTTGAAACATAAAAAAAACTGGAAGGAGTAGGTCCGCGTTTTTTACGGACGGCTTGTATGGGTATCGGTAAATCTCCTTCGATGCTTTGAAATGGAATGAAAGCAGAGGAGTGGCACTTAGCTATTGGATCTGTAGGTTTTCCAATTAGGGCTGTTTTGAAGGTTGTAGGTAACAATACTTTGCTTTTTTTATAAGGTCTATATCTGTGGGGAGCAAAATTGGAGATAAAACTTTAATTGGTCGTGCTGAGAGATTGGTATTTTACTAACACTTGGTCAGTGCCGGATTTAGACTTTGGGGGGCCCGGGGCACTTCAACTTCGTGGGCCCCTTAAACACAGAAATTGAGATGTATGGCAATTCACGAAATTTACACATCACCGTCCGTTTATTATATGCAATTTGAAATTACGTATAGAAAGCTAAACTAAGCTAAACAGTAAACACAATAAATTTTGTCAAATAAAATCTAATCTAGCATTCTTCCATATCTACAATTTACAAAAAATATTTTTTTCTATACTTGGTATCAGAGAAATCTTTAATAAACTCTTCAAATTGCATCATCTTGAAAACACTGCTTTCTACATCCAGTAGGCAAAGAGCACTTAATCGTTCATGAGTCATCGTAGTTCTCAAATAATTCTTTATTAACGCCAATTTGCTGAACGATCTCGCTCCTGAACAGTTAGTGACCATCATGCTTAAACATACTCTAAGAGCTACATTAACACCACGATAGGTATCAGCAAGTCCTTCATCATGGAGTAATACTGCCTGTTGAGACGGCGTAAGGCACGACCTAAGTTTGGCAAAGGCTGCAAACTGAACTATTTCTTCTATGAACACATAACTGAAATCACGAGGGAAAGCAGTTGTAAGTTTTTCAGCTTCACTTCGTAACTCTGCATCTGATAGACTGCATAAGTTATTGATTACTTTGAATTTGTCATATACTGATTGGTATGCTACTCTACGTTCTTGTAAGACCACAGACAGCTGATCTAAAATGATGTTGAAAGTTCCACATCTGAATTTTTCTCGAGGAGAGAGGGCAACTTCTGATGCTGATGTTAGCATCGCATCATAACGTTTGTTTATCTTCCTTGGTCTGCTTGTAGCGGCTGTTTCCACAAAAGCTCCTGGCATCTAATTTCAGCTCTTCGTACCTATTACGAAGTGATTCTAGAAACCTAACCAGAGAATCAATTAAATCTACCACTTTCTTTAGATCAATTTCAACTCCTTGAAAAGCATTATTTGTGCTGTTAAAGCGCACCAGAATTAAATTCCCAATTTTGGCCATCAGAGCAGTTTCGAGGTTGTCCATTTTATCTGCTAATGTCCGGGCTTCATTTCTTGCTTCAGGTGTTTGCTCCAAGTCATTTTTAATATCTCCGAGGGGCATTTTGAATTTGGTTGTATCCTTCTATAAGGGCTTCAGTAGCATCAACTCTTGCTGACCAACGAGTGTCAAACAATGACTTCACAGTTAGAATTCTTTTATTCCCTTCTAAAGATTTCGTTAAAATTGCCCATCTGTGTGTTAACGCAGAAAAAAGGTGTATAACCTCTGTATGAAGCCAAAATAACTGATAGTTTCAACACAGCAAGAGGCAGCAGCCTGTCCAACAAGATTCAATGAGTGAGCTGCACAGGGAATAAAAACTACTACTGGGTTTTTATCTTTGAGTCTGGCTTGCATTCCAGACATATTGTTGGCATTGTCGTATGACTGTCCTCTGCAGTTGTCAAAATCAATACCTTCTTTTTCTAGAAATTCCAGAAGAGATGTAGCTAGTACTTCAGCTTTGTGAGAGCCCGTCTGCAGGAAAGTTAAAAACCTTTCTACGGGCTTTCCAGAAACAACATATCGCACAATGACTGTTAACTGGTCGACATGAGCCAGGTCTAGTGTTGAATAAACGAAAACTGAAAAGTACTTGGCAGTTTTAAGTTCTTTCACAATCTAATTCTTAACTTGCAAATCAGCAAAATAATTTCCTCATAGATGGTTGGTGATAAGTATGACTGCTTATCACTTCCATGATTGCCAAATTCTTTAAAGTGACCCATCAGAAACGGATCAAATTCGGCAATCAGTTCCATAATACCTAAAAAATTTCAATTACGTTTAGATCCTATGATCTCTTGACTACCCCTAAATGCCAGGCCTCTCTCAGCTAGAAAGATTGTCACGGCTACAACGCGACGCAATATTTCAGTCCAGTATTTCTTATTTTCTTGCACTTGCTTTTCAAACACTTTGTCAACATGAGAAGATTCTCTACATCGAAAATTAAACTTTAACACAGAATCTTAGTGACCTTGGCTTTGTTCGTGAGTCTTTATTTTTTCCTCTGCTTTTTTCCAGTCATTAAAGCCGTCCTCTCTGGAAAATCTGTCAGATTTGCTGGACATCAACGTACAATAAAAGCAGTAAACTGTGCCGTTTGATGAGCTGTAAATGAGTCACTTTCTCAAATGTTGTTCTCCGTTGTCATGGTTAGTGTAAAACATTGAATTTTTGAAATAACGATAACGCCCATGCAACTTGTCCTGACTTTGACCTGATTGATAATGACGTCGAGATTCTGGATAGGAATCAGAGTCACTTCTGTTTTGATGCATCATAGCAGATTTTGACCAAAAAGACACAAGCTTTACTCCAATAGGAAACCAAGTAGCTGGATCTGGACCATATGATAATGATTGACTATCCATGTCTGAAGTATCTGAAAGAGGTGATGAACCAACACCTTTAATATCTTGATTTGATATGTTACTTTTGTTTTCTGCAGATGCACATGGTAGTGACGGTGGTTCTTCAGAAGGGATATATGGCGCTGGTTGTTTATTAATTTCTATGCTTTCCAGTTTTGTTGCAGAGAAAAATTCTGTAAGGCGTTGTGTTTTTGCCAAGACAGCAGCATTTTTCTTATTGCTTTCTTTAAAGGATTTTCTCTTCTGAGCTCCAGATAATGGAATTTTCCGTGGCATTACTGAGCCTGTTTTTTCTGGCTCCTAAATTCTGTACTTTAAACTTTTTATATAAAATACTTCAATAATAAATTGTAAGATTTTTCCAATTTAGGATATAGCTGCCAGGGTCACGATGACCTTTGGTCTAAATTGTCTAAACCGCAACGACGTCTTACGTCTATTCCAAGCAAGGTCTAATGTAGAGTTACTCTAAGGTAAAAGAAGAATCTATTATAATGCGGAGGATGTTTTGATCGCCGGCCGGGATCGCCCGAACTGCGAACAACAACTTATGACAGTAAGAAGTTTAACAACGTAGCACAAATTAAATATTAGCAATCTAGTATTAAACGTTCACATAAAGAAAATAATTAAACATGAGTAAATTAAGTCGCAAACGGAGTGATTGCTTAGGAAGATTTGATCACAAGACAAAACATCAACTTATAAACACCAAAACACGATTACTTATGATATAGTCCAGAGTCATACACTCCTACGCAAGTTCATTTGACGTCTGTACGATACTACGTTTACCATAATTGCAGAAAGTACGATAATTTTACTCATACTAAACATTTCATTCAAACAAAAATTATTTTGAATTCGAAACTTAAGTGCCGATTAGTAAAAGAGTAAAACAGCACTGTACAGAAAATTATCTTCTGTCGGAGTCAGATTACTGATAGAGGTGTACTACATACTTACTACGTAATACTAGCTTTTTAATTTGATAAACGTTCTGCCGATTCGGCATGGTCACGTTTTTAGTATTGCAAGGTATTCGGCAATTTTCTAAAATCAATTTAATTAAAACTAAACGCCAAATTTGGTTAATAACGAGGTTTGTCAGTTTTGAACCTAGCGACATAATCTACGATTTGTACGAAATCAAAAAATCTATCAATACAAAGTCAGTAGACCAGGGTGACGAACTGATTTTTGAGGAAGTAAATATAAAATAACAGCTGATTATGTAATTTGTTTGTCTTATATATTTATAATTTCGTAGAAATATGTTTTGTTTTCTTTTATTAAGTACTACCTGCATATTATACATATTTATTTTTTGTAAACAAAATTTGTACTCATAAAAAACCATGATGTTGGTAACTTAGGGGCTGCAATTTTAAATAAAATACGTCATCGTACGATAATGTACGATAATTTCGGTGCTCTCTGACGCCGAGCATAATTTTTTGCTGACAGTCGGGCAACACTGATTAGTTTAAATGTTATGTCTCAGATTTATATGGGATGTAGTCATATAGTCGACACAATAACAAAAATAGGCACCTACATCAGTATATTATCTAGCATTTGTGTTAACAAGAAAAATGCCACTTATCTGAGGAGAGTGTAGATGATCTTGCTGCGTAAGTTTTAAACAAGTTTATTTCATGCTAGTCCAGACTCGAGGACCGCGGAACGAACACTAATAATAGCACACACAACCTGTCAAGACACTCGCAGTCCGCGAGGGGGCCCCTCTACCAGGGGGGCCCGGGGCAATTGCCCCTTTTGCCGCCCCATAAATCCAGCCCTGCACTTGGTCGTCTATTTGTAATGGTGGCAAATTTTTGTTTCTCACAACAAAGTCTTACTGTGTTCATGCTTACAAATAGCAAGTAACTTGACTTGGACTGATTTATCTTGAATGGTAATGGGAACATCAAAATCATGTGTTTTAACAGGTCGTCAACATCATCAGCAAGTGTCACCGTTATCATTTTGATAACCGAATCAGCTTGTTTTTGTTTCAAAATTACATACTGTATTTGAACTAGTAATCAGATATGCAGTACCTACTGAATCACAGATTTTGAGTGTTACGAGGGCACGAGAATAATCATCAGAAACAAGAATCCAAGAACAAAGCAGAAGTACTGGTTGGAGCTTGCGAACCGAACAATCGGGGCAATTACTTTTTATGAATACAGATTTACCACACCCATAACATGAAAATATTGTCAAAGTATTCTTAGGTTCAGATTGGGTTGTTATCGTTGGTAGATTCGGAAGTTGTTTAGTACTAATAATATTTAGTTTTTTCTTATCGTCAACCTTGTTTCGATTAGCTGGTTTACAACAGTCAGTTTTAGAAAGGGCATAATTTCTACAATACACACGCTGCGTCCAGTGGCGTAAAGTACACCCCCGCAGACCCCGCATGGCGGGGAGGCCCAGCCATCTCAGGGGCCCAACCATCTCGGGGGCTTAAACAACTAACCGTCACAAAACAAATGTTAAAATTAAATAAATACCTACAAGAAGTAAATCCATACTTTTTTAATCTCTCATTTAGGGGTCACCGAAAAAATTCAGATTCCTTACAAAGAGGAAATTTTTGAACATAATAGATCTTTTGGCAAAATACAACCCCGTTGTCAGAAACAAAAACTGGATATTTTAAATATCTAAGCTCTGCAATTCGGAATGAATTGATTTATGTGATAGGTTCCAGAGTGAGAGACAATATTGTTAAAAATATTCAAAAACGTTTTTTTACTATTATTCTAGATACGACACAAGACAGCAAAAAAAGACCAGTTAAGTACAATAATTAGGTACGTAAAAATTGATCTAGACGAGAATAAAGAACCAAATAAAATTAAAATTAATGAATCATTCTTGGGATTTAGTGAAATAACAAACCAGACAGCAAAAAGTTTGGATAACGATGTTATAAATTTTCTGAATACGTTAAACATTGACGTAGAAGAATGTGGAGGGCAAGGATACGATGGCGCAGCTAACATGAGTGGAGCATATGGGGGGTTACAAAAATTTATTAAAGACAGGCAACGAACAGCAAGATACATTCACTGTGCTGCCCATAATTTAAATCTTGTTCTGAATGATGCTTGCATTAATGTGCCATTCATAAAAGAATTTTATGACTTTTGTCAAAAAATTTATACATTTTTTGGACACAGCATTAAGAGGTGGAGTGTTTTGAAGATAGTACAGAATAACGAAGAAATTAAGTTAACTTTAAAATCATTATGCATAACAAGACAGTCTTCTAGATTCGATTCAGTCATATCAATTCGATATAGTTTGACAACAATTCTAAAAGTACTATCAAATATTTTACTTATTAGCACTAAACAAGAAGAGAAACAGCAAGCAATGGCCATTAAAAAACAGATGGAAAAATTTGAATTTGTATTTTTACTCGTTATTCAATGCAAAATATTAGAATGCATAAATTTAACGTCAAAAAATTACAATCGAAAGAAATAGTTTTGGAAAATACCATAAAGATGCTAAAATCTAGTTATACTACTATAACAAATATTCGTGAGAATTTTACAAATATAAAAGAAATGGCAGGTGTCGTAGCAAGAAGATGGAATATTACGTCACAATTTGAAAAAAAAAGAAATAAGAAAGTAAGGAAATTTTTTGAAAAACTCAGCACCGACGAAAGACTGCAAAATACCGAACGACTGTTTGAGGTAGAAGTATATAAAGTCAGTATAGACATTATTACGGCTCAGTTAAAAAATCGTTTTGAGAGTATGAACGTTACGAATGAAAATTTTAAGTTTCTTTCTCCAAAAAATATAATTAATAGTACAAACGATATATTATACAATACTGCCAGTAAGCTTCAAAAAATGTATAGCCATGACTTATCAACCGATTTTCCGAACCAAGTTGTATCACTTAAAGCTGTTTTTACAGAAGTCTTAAACAAGCTGAATTCGATCAAAGAATTTAGAGATTTCTTAATAATTAAGAAAGGTCATTTTCTAAGCTGAAATTAATAAAGGATTATCTACGCAATACAATGTCAGAACAGCGGCTTAGTAATTTGTCTCTCATTAGTATTGAACAAGAAGAAGCAAAAAATTAGAGATGGATAAATTAATAAATGATTTTGCAAGAAAAAAAGCTAAGCGTTAATCAAAATTTTTATAGTTCAAAAATGTAAATTTGTGTCGGGACTTAAGTAACTACATTTTTTTCAAGTGTATTACACTATAGTTTATATTGGCATGAAGTCACATTATTGTTGTTTAAAGTAAGTTTTTTTTTCTTTATAAAAGTTTACTTTCATACCTTTAAATAAGTGTATATATAAAAAGATGTACAAAAACGACAAACATTCATGATTGTTTTTTTGCATATTACATTTTGTCAGGGAGGAGGGGGGATGGGCAGGAGCCGAAACTGTGTGTTGCGGGGGGGCTATGCGGTTTTGCGTTACGCCACTGGCTGCGTCTTTTTACTTAAAGAATGTGTTTGGAAAGACGTTATCGCTTTACATTCGACCGCACTCTTTTTGTCAGTTAGTTCTACGCTGCGCGAAACAATGAGCAAATTTTTAAAGGTTTTTACATTTTTGCGATAATCGACGATTTAGAAATCCATAAATCATAACAAGTTAAATTGTTTCAAGAGAAGTAGGTTCTCTTGGTAACTGCGAAAACAAAGCACAAGCACGACTAATAAAACATAACACAACTATTGAACAAAAATGTATTTGACTTAAAATTGTTCAAGGAATACGATCTTAAGGCTGTATGCCCGGCCTGAAAATCGTTTTTTCCATTTCCTGAGTTTATTTTTGAATGAAAAATTTTGATGTTTACATGATAATTCATAAAAAAAATTGCTGCAAAGGGGTAAAGAGCCCATTTTTTGAAATTGTCTTTAGGGCTTTAAAAATAAACAAAAAAATTTGATTTTCGAAAATATGGGCCTTTACCCACCATTTTAGAGATCGTACGAACATGTAACATTTTAATTTTTTTAATTATTTTCGAAAATGCGACCAGGAAATGGAAAACAAAATTGAATTTATATCGCTGCATTTCCTGAAATCTAAGTTTGATACATGGTACGGTTTTGAGCGATGGAAGGATGGAACTCCGCCTATTGACATTAGCACGTTTCGCAGTCGCAAGCGTTTCTACAGTAAGCATATCTGGTAATGTATATATCTACAGAATGTCTTGATAAGAATATAATTTAAAATTCTCTTTCGTTAAATTACATATGGTATGTACTTACTATTTATAAATTTCTAGTGTGACAATCTCTTCTGCTCGATAAATGTACATTTAAATTTACTCTATTATAAGATTTTGGCATTATAGATTTTGTTAAATTATAAATACTAAGCTAATCTAAAGTTCCCACTAAAACGCACGTACTAATTTTATACACATTTACTTCATATATATAAATTTTCTGTTTGTTTACAGATACAAAAAGATAATAGTTTCTGGTCTTGTATGAAACCCTAATCGACGGACTTTTATTTATAGTACATTATGCCTGCATTGAAGGAAAATAGTTTCAATTACATTTGTAATTTTTTACATTTTTAAAAAGTATCTATGATTATTAGTATTATTTTTTTTAAATTGTTCCAGGTGCTCTTTTAGTATTATATGGAATCAAATATGGAAGTAAACATTTCTACAGAAACAAAAAAATGATTTTAATAAATAAAAGCAATATTTTTATTATTATTTTGTCTCAAAATTTTCTTATCATTGTAAGCAACGTATACTAACTTTTGTTATGTAAATATAGTATGACCTCATAAACATCATCAAATTGTTTAGGTATCTCAAATTTGCAATTTCATCATAATAAAGAGTACGGATTTGTAGTCCACGTGGACTTGAAGAATGCCAGTCAAAGTGTCGAAGCACCAATCGTGGGTAATACTAATCTCATAAATTATCAGTATCGCAACCGCGACTAAATCTTTGCTACTCTTTCTTCTTTCATAACATTAACAGTATGTAACCATATCTCTAAACATATGTGAATGCTTAAATAATTGAACAAATTAGTGCAACGCCCATCACAAAACAAATCTGAATTAAACCGGGAGTATAGCCTTAAGCTATGGCCATTGCGTAACGGGACACTTTGTATAAATCCCTCAAAGTCACAGTTATCAGTTGAATTGAACCGAGCTGCAGATCACAAAAAGTTTTCATTTGGTATAAACAGTAGAGGCGTATTTAAATGTTGACGATTTACATGTTTCTGCACACTGATGAGCAGATGTTATTAAAGAAATGCCTGGATTAATATAACCTAAATGATGTCATTGCTTGGTGCTCAATTGAGAATAGAAATTTGTGACGATTTGGAAAACTCAAAATTTGGTAAAGGGGCAGAAAAAGTTAAAACAGTGTAAGAAAGGGCTTCTAGTTTGTCTAATCAAAGGAACACTATTCAGACCTACTTTTCAGTGTGTAAAATTGCTAAATTTCGAAAGCACAAACAGAATTTTTTTAAAACACAAAATAAATTCATTACTAAACACAAAATTTAGTTAAATGTTTATTTAATAATCCCTAACTGAAATTCATATGATATTAAAATTTTTAAAAGGCATTTGACCCCAAAAAGTCAAATAAAATATGTAATTAATAAAAAAGTCGAGGAATCCCACAGGCAAAACCATACTTAATAACAAGACCCAGCAGCTGAGAAGAGAACTGCAAAAACTTTAAAGAGATTTTTTAGGTCTTATCTACAAAAATTGACAGTATATGAAGAGACTGATTATTTGCTCTGGAAAGCAACCAAGAGGATCAAAAGACCTGTAACCTCTATTTCTCTTATTAGAAGCAACGATGGAGTGTGGGCCAGAAACAATAAGCAAAAAGGTGACTGGTTTGCCGAGCATTTGGCTGAGATATTTACTACCAAGCAAGGGCAGATAAATCACACTATGAATGAGATGGACAACCCAAAAGTGCATACTAGTTACCCTAAGAAAAATAACTGAGAAGATAAGAACGAACTTGAACCTAAAGAAAGCACCAGGGTTTTATCTAATTACTGGAGAAATTTTAAAACACCTGTTCACATACCTGTTTAACGCAGTTTTTAGACTGAAACATGTCCCTGCTTTCTGGAAAGTTGCGGAAGTGATCATGCTACCAAAGCCAGGTAAATAACTCAATGATGTCAAATCCTATAGGTCGATATCATTACAACTGATAATCTCAAAACTTTATGAAACTGCTCAAGAGGATACGGCTAATAATAGATAGTATTTGTCTAATTATAGATTATCAATTTAGATTCAGAAAAAAACACTTGACAATAGACCAGGTGTATAGAATAGCTGATATCATCGAACGTGCTTTAGAAGAAAAACAAGTCTTCCTAGACTTTGCTCAAGCCTTCGATAAAGTTAGGCATGAAGACTTGATACATAAATTAAACAAAATGCTGCCAAACCAATTCGTAGGGATATTAACGTCATACACCACAGATAGATTCTTTAAAATTAAACAAAAATACGAATATTTAAATTTAAAAGGTAGTGTACTGGGTTTTATCTTCTGTTTGTTATATAAGGAACTACAGTGGCTACGTTTGCAGATGACATGTTAATCCTAACAGTAGAGAAAAATTATTTACTAGGAAACTACAAATGAGTTGAAATCCACCGATATCAATCTCACAAATAAACCATAAAAAGCCTCGTTGTCTTTAGATATAAATGGCACTTCTGTACCTTATGAGAACAATGCCAAGTACCTAGGCATGACTTTGGCGGAAGGAGCATGTTAAAAAAAAAGAGCCGAATTAAGACTAAAACACAGACAGTATTATTGGCTGATTGGAAGAAACTCCAAACTTTCAATCTTCAATAAGGTACCGATCTAGCTTCACCTCTACGTCAATGCAGAGGCTTTTCAACTGCTGGACAACCAACACTATGTCCGAAGATTGAAAAAGAGAAAACTATGTGATCTCGTGTAGTACGTTGTGTATAAAAGCAGAGCACAGGGCGTGAGTGAAGTGCAAACAGTTATGCAACATCTAGAAGACATTAACGGAGAGACTCTAGCCGATAAGTACATAGTATTAAGAATTTAGATGAAAAGTAATGGTTAGTCTTCAACTTTCATTTAAAACTCCTATTTCAAAACAATTTGTTTTTAATTTGTAACTTTGGTTCTTTTTACTGAATTTGAAAACTATGACGTAAAATCTTCCAAGAAGGATAACTAAAAAACAAAGTGAACTAAAAAAGAATAACATTCAAAGCATTACGCACAATACATTTCACGGAAAAAAATACATTTCTTAATGGTGTGAGCGAGAACAACATGTTACGTAAATTTAAGGGAGGGGTTAGGGTTTCAGCGTAAAAAAAACACTTTTTTTGCGATTTTTTTCCTCAAATATGGATTGAGCAATTTGATTCGAACCTTTTGTACATTATTGCGCATACTTTTGACAATGTTGTGTAATTTTATCATGCAGAAATATTGAAGCATAAGCCGGTAACAGAGCTTCCCCCAGAACGTCTTGGAAAAAAAATAATTTGCCGTGTTCACTATAACTCGGCCGGAAATGATCTGAAAATGAAAAACCATGAAAATTTAGTCAAATAATAATCAAATCTTCCCCCCAACGTTCTCTGATCTTTTTTTTTTCATTTAAAAAATTTTGGCGGCTATCTAAAGTGTGAACTGTTATTGTCCACGAAAAATTCCACTATTTTGTGGGTGGGAAACACCCTTAAAGTAAAAAAAAAAATTAACTAAACGTTGGGGGGAGGTATTTTATATATAGAAAATGTGTACAAAGTTTGAAATGAATCGGTTAAGTAGTTTTTAAATGACAGTGAACACGGACTTTGAAAAAGTAGTTTTGAGAAAAACGCGTCTAAAGTTTATGAACTAAAAAAGTGAAGAAAAAAATTTGTTTTTCCAACTTACACAGAATCATCGATTCCAACTCCATACAGCAGACTTCCTGCGGCATTGTCGATGTCTTCAGCCTCTTTTCTCTCAAGTCTTTTTTTTATTCTGGCTTCTTTGCTCTGCTGCTCAGCCTGAATCTCGGCGCGAATGTCGCATAATCATGAGCGCTTGGGCCGACACTGACGTTCATATCAGACAGAAAAGTTAGAAAAGCACCAGCACCTTCATTGAAAGTGCATGCAGCTACATAAGATGCAAATTCAACAATTTGTCTGCTGCCAGATAATTTTTTCGGTGCAATTCTCCAAATCAGCTGGTTCAAACTTTCGTTGGCATTTTGAGTAAAGCCTCCAAGACACCTTTCTAGAAGTTCGTCTTTACTCAAATCTTTATAAATCGGTTTGATCGCTTGTATGACATCTTGTGGAAGTGGAGTGTAGTCATGTTTAAAATTTTCCACTCCTGTTGTAGCCAAAGCTTTTTGATATGGACACCACGAGTTCTCACCGCTCATGCACTTATGGTGTTGAAGGTTATCGTCTGTTGACTGCTGGTGGTAGAACGTTGCCCAGATTGCATTTTACATTCCTTCCCGCGAATCACAATTATGCCTGATTGCTGCTCCGTAGTATCGACTCAAATTATCAATGACTTTTCCAGTGAGCTCTCCTTTGCCGCCGAGTAACTTACTTTGCCTTGTTTTACCAGCATTTTTCCGGTTTTTACAACTTTATTTTCTACAATTTTATTTACTATATCACGTAGACGTTTACCTATTCTTTTTTGAACGTGACCTACACATTCTTTTTTGTTTATAGTGAAATTTTTACCGTAGGGTTTAGCTTTCACTAAATTGCCGTAAGTTTTACAGTTACCGTCTCCGATATAGTTGCTAATCTTCGCTCCGTAATTTTTTTTGATCGGCGGAACAACTTGATTACAGCATTAACTTTCATGTTACCTGATGGTTCGGTGTGATTCGCTTGGCATTCATCATTTTCAACATGTTCTTGGTACCACTCTTCAAATTCATTAGTATTTAATTGCATTCTCCATAATTTGCAAGCCTGACAGTGCGAACTACTTATGAAAATATCGATAACTTTTCCAGACCAATATCCAATCAAGGAAGCGACGCCAAAGAAAGAGCTGAAGTCTTGCTTCTGCTACGTGCCGTCACCAGAAACGGTCAAAGTGTCTGACTCTGAATTTCCATGTGTTTGCTGTTTTTCTTCGTCTGCGGCGGAAACAAGAAATTTTTCAGCAGTCGTTTGGATGCTGCAGCAAATTGATTTCATGAGATCCCAATAAGATGGTTTAGATAAAAAAAACTACTTGCGATGTCCATGAACCCGCAAAATTTATTGCAGCTTGCTAAACCCAAACCTAATGTACGCATTACAAAGGCAAAACGGGTGTTGATTTCATAGCGATGACCAGTTTTTTCACTCGACGATATAAAGCGTGGATCACAATTTGCACATTTGACTTGGATTTGGAAGCCAAGGCCTTCTTTTTTGCAGCTTTTGAACTCAACCAAACCATCACACTGAGCACATTTCACTAAACTTGCGATGGTTGAGAAAACAAGCAAAAAATAGATGATTCTGTAATGTTTTTCAACGTCTTCTGGTACACTTGCACTGGTATTAGGTTGATTTTCTTCGATGAAGCACTTTTTGTGGTAGCCTCATCTTTAATTATTTTATTCGGATTAAACTTTTTTTTTCATCTACACAAATAAGTCCTTCTACTTTGTCGGTCTTCTCTCGAAACTTTGCTTACTCTCGGAATTTTTGTACAGGAAATTTCTTGAGAAAATTATAAAATGACAAGCGCACGGTCAAACGTCAAAGCAATGAATAAAATGTATACCTGTTTGACAGCTGCACTGCTATCCCGATCGCCCATAGCGTTAAAGGCCAGGAAATTAATAAGACAATAACTTCAAGAATATTGCTTAGATCAGCTTAAAATTTTAAAGATATATTCTTAAAATGTTAAACAATAAGATAAGACAAAAAAAAGAAATTCGATTTTTCGAAAGTGAAAACCCTAACCCAGCCCTTAACCGTAAGTTAATGCAAGTGGCCGCTCAACACTTTGGAGAAAGAGAGAGTAAATGTAAGAAAAAAATTAAAAATATATCACAAATAAATTGCTCGTAAGTCATCCAATGATATTTATGAATCGAATGCTTCAAGCTTCATGTCTCACATATTTCATCGACTCGGTCCCAAATTGATTCTTAAAATTTGTGTTTGTAATCAATATTCACATTCATACGTGCTTTCAGTTATCAACTCGAAAGAAAGGTATTTAAGAAAGATGTACAATTCCAAAAGGGCAACACGGAGCGGCGATTGAACTCGCTCAGCGAAACTCTCACAGTTAACACATACGAATCAAAATTAATGTGCATATTTATAACGTGGATACGATATTTAAACATGGAACAACAAAAACTAAAGTGTCGGTTAATATGTTTTCTTATGTAAAAGGTACGTTCCGTGACAAAATTTATACAGCACGCAAACTATGTAAAAACGTTTTTAACAGAAACAGATAATCTTAATAGCGCTAATATAAACAAAACTTATTTGAAAATTAAAGCAATATTAAATAACAAACCAAATTTTTACGTCTGAAATTAAATCTTTTTGACTGGTGGAACTAATAAATTATAATGCACTCTGAATTTATGACAACAATAATAGAACTAAATAAACTCAAGTACACTTTTACTTAACAAGTACTTAAACAATGAAACTAATAACTAACTTCGAAATTGAAATTTGAAATTGTTTTTAAGTTTAAACGTAATTATTCAAATTAGATAAAGGTAATTAAATAATTATAGTTTAATAGGCAATGTTTTGAAAATTTATCGGCACTCGCATTTGGAGTACATTACACTGAAATATCGTAAGAGAGCATATAATACGCAAATTGATAAAGTGCACAAAAAAGCACAGTACTGTCAACTACACAAAAGAAGATTAATAACATAAAACAATCAAACGCGAAAACTTTTAAATTAAAAGAAAATTTACTAATTCAACTGTCATAAATTGAAACTATGCGAAGAGTTTACAACTTTGGTGAGTTTAGAAGTCAAACAGTTAATTGTGGAATTAAAAATGTTCCCTAGACAGAACGAACTTCTAAGTCAATAAAACTGAGAGAGTTGAGTAAAATCTGAGTAAAATAGAGGTTAACAACACGCTTGATATTTATTCTCCAGCGCCGTAGTAGCGTATCGAGTTTTGTAGTAGTCAGTGTTTTATGCCAACATTATTAAATCCCTTTGTTTTAATTTTTCACCCGGTACAAAATAATATTGACGAAAATGTTTGTGTAAACAAAAGTTTGTGGTTTTTATGCAAATTTACCGCTCAAACAATTTTATTAATACCACAGCGGTAATTCTGTTTATATTAACTATTGTTTTGTACATATTTTTTAAAACAGTCACTTTTAAGTTAAATAGTAAACCACCCAAAAACTGCATTTATTGTTTTATTCATGATTGATTCAATACTGTAACTATTATATACAAATATTTATGTATATATCTCAGGATAATAATGATATTGATTCTGGTTACAAAAGCACCAGAAGTTACGAGAGCAATATTGATTTAACAATAGATTAACATGTTAAAATACAAACACAGCGAATTTAATATTTGTTTGTATTTGTCATTTTAGTTACTTTCTTGGTCAACTGATTACATTTGTTATGTTATTTTTTTGTTTAAACTTTCTTAACTCGTAGTCTACAATTATAAATATATAATTAAAGTTAATTAAACTAAAACATATATGTTAAATCATACACAAAAATAACTTTGCTTTTTTTTGTTAGAGTTGATTATAAAAATTGTTTTTGTAGTGTTATGTATTTTTCATTCGCAACAATAGTTTTAGGTTTCTTGTATATCGCCATTTGATTGATATACTGCGTGTATTTGAGTGTAGTTGAGAAACTATAAAAAAAAGAAAAACTAGGCGCCACTTCTGGTACTTATAACAACTTTAGCTCGGAGACACCAAAAGTACGTCTGAACCCACTACACAGCAAATAGGATATAACAAAAAACACAATCAAGAACAACGTAACAAGTTTATATAATTTTATTTAACGATAACGTACTACATTTAAGTTTATTTTAACAAAATAGTAATAATTTAAAGAATTAAATAGCAACCACCGTAACTCTAAACGCAATCAATCAACTATTTTGTCTGAGCAAATTAAAACAATGATTAAAAAATTACTAGCAAAACTTACCCTACCGAAGTTCCTTGTAACAAGTAGTAAAACGTTTGCTTATTTTTTTATAGACGAGATGTGCGTAGTATGTAAGTTTACATGTACGGCGTTGCCACGAGGTGGAAACACCGTTTGTTATTAACTGATTTAGTATGATCTACAATTAGATAGACGGTGAATTTAATTTAACAACATGCTTAAGGCTGCATCAAATTAGAAAATAAAATACAATTAAGAACGTTCACTATACAATACGTCAAAAACAATTTAGAATGAGCCCCGAGTCATCTATTGCCATAAATGGATTTTAGAGATAACGCGGGATCCACAGGTGAGAACCATTGACTCCAATAATACGGCTTCTGGAAGTTACTGAATTAAGTATTGCCAAAGTGATAAAAATATGGCATGTATTAGATGAATCTTCTTTATCCGATCATAGATACATTCGATTCAATATTAAATCAGATGAGAAACTGGTAATGGAATACAGAAACCCGAGAAAAACCCACTGAAAGTTGTTCAACGAAACTTTAGCCGGTTAAATCAGGGATTGTTTTTTAGCTGCAAGATTAACGCACGAGCTAGAACTAATAACAGATAGTATTGTAAATTTATTAAAATCCGCAACCTGTACAAAAACTGTCAAAGAAACCCATAACAGGGTTACTTGGTGGAACAGGGAGCTTGAAAAAGCAAGGGCACGCATTAGAAGGCTATTTAACACAACCAAAAAGAGCGGAGACTAAGATGAATACAGAACCAGCCACACAACACACAACAACGCTATTAGAAAGCCAAGAGAGACTCATGGAGAAGATACTGTATGGATGTATAAATCGAACCTACAAGTTTTCGCTTTTAAAACGCTCTGAGCGAGGACCGCACTGCAAGCGTCAGTTCCATGCTGAACTTTCTTCATCTTAAAATTACTTGAAAAAGTAGTCGACAGGTATATATAGGATGGGGCACTAAATTCTTCGCCTTTGCATCGAAAGCATGCATATCAATCCGGAAAATTTTGCGAACTAGTAAGCCATTGCGAAAATGCAATCCAATACAATGATATTATATTGCGTGCTTTTTTAGATATTGAAAGAGCATTTAACAATACTACCTTCACCTGAATTGGAAGGACAATGGAGAAAAAAGCATCACATTTCTAGTGCGGAACTGGGTAAACTCAATGCTTAGGAATCGGACGGTAACAGCTACTTTGTATGGTAGTACTAGCCCCCACAAGGCGACGTCCTGTCACCACTACTATTCTTTATAAACTCTCTTTTCTTTTCTTTTCTTTACATGATACCTCGTCAACCCGTAAATCACTTTGGACATTTTAATTATATAGTTCGCTAGCTCTTACTCCTGGGCCGGATTAAGGACCGTAGGTCTTCTTAATGTTTTAGTTATTTCCCCAATTTTACCTCTAAGACGATCTTGCAGGGTGCTATAAGGTCTATGATATGTCCTAGACGCTTTTCTTATGTCCATAGATTTAGTTTGAACGGCTTTTATTGCTTGAGCCATGTCCTCAAGAGACCAAGAACCCCGATCTGTTTTTGTGGTATATTTAAACGGCATTGTGTATTAATCTTTTAAGAAAAACAAAATTTTCAATCATTTTGGGCAAAACCAACCAGGATCGGGTAAAACCGATCATGTGGTCGATTTTACCTGTCTTTGGATGCTTTTAATATTTCTTCTCGCATATGTTTATTACAAAAATGAGGTTATGTATACCAAGAATTACAAAATAATGAAGTTTTAAACTATCACATGTGATAAAGAAATTGAAAAAATATCACTTAGTTTCTTAGTACTTACCAATTTCCAAGTGTGAAATTATTGTATCAGTTCAAGCCAAATATGATTTTATAGTACAACTTGCAAAAAGCAATAACTATAACGGCGCCACCAATTTTTAAGTTTGCTTGATTTAAGTTTGTTTTTTCTTATAATTTTGGTTTTTGTATTTTGATATTGTTTTTTTTTGTTTCAGGTAAGTGGCATAGATTGAATTTGTAAGTAATCATTGTTTGTTTATAATTCATTATCAAGTGAAATTAGAAGTATTGACGCAAATAATACGGAATATGCATATTTTTTTTAACAAGACAGAAAACTAGAAACAGGCAGACTTGGGTACAACATTTCTATTTTATCAAATACTATACAAATATGACTGTAGAAACAGAGAACATTAAATGTTTTAGGTTATGTAAGTCGTATTTCGCAAACGTTAATATTTTGTCAATTAAATCTAAATTAACTTTAAAAACTAAGTTGACAATCAATTTTAGGAATCGTTGACTTACCATTAACTATAGATGGTGTTACAAAACATACGTCTTAAGTCTGCAGGTCTTGTTGTAAATATTAATAAATGTGAATTTTGTCGACCTTACTTAACCTATCTATGAGTTTTAGTGAATAAAAATGGTGTTCGCACAGATCCGGCTAAAGTAAAAGCCATTGTTAATTATACTACTCCAAACACAGTTACTGATATTGAACGATTCTTAGGCATGACAAGCTGGTATAGAAGGTTTATTCCCAACTTTTCGACTATTGTTGCTCACAAAAGGTAAAAAGAATAAGACAATCAAAGGGAATGATAACGCGGAGTCATCTTTTAAGCAACTAAAAAGTTTATCAGAGTTCGCACCTATTTTACCTAGCCCCGATTTTACTCAGTTTTTTATAATTCAGTGTGATGCTAGGAATGTTGGTTTATGAGCAATTCTTCTACAGGAAGAAGGAGATAATGAAAAAGTCATTGCATACGCTAGTAGTTTTGTTAAACAGATCAGAGAAAAGTTATTCAACAACCGAAAAAGAGTGTCTAGCCTGCCCTTTTGGCATTGAAAAGTGCCACCTCTATATTGAACTCACGCATTTCAAAATCCTTACAGACCATCACGCGTTATTGTGGTTACATAAACTTCAATCGCCTAATGGACAATTAGCAAGGTAGACTGCAAGATTGTCTCAGTATGATTTTGACATAAAACATCGAAAAGCGAAATTGATTGTAGTTCCAGATCTAGAGCTCCAGTTTCTACTCAACTGTGTTCCTTAACATTTAGTGTATCTGATTATTGTCCATGGTATCGTCGAATGGTAGATTTGGTTACTACGTCTCCTGACATATATCCCTTGTGCCGTGTAAAAGAAAAAATTATTTTAAAATGTTCCGAATCAACATAATTTGATATCAAACTTAGTCGAATGGAAAACCTATTGTCAGCGCTATAAACTCACTTATCTATAAAATCTCTAAATATCTTGCACGTTTAAACTCAATTCGTTAAAATATTTGTTTTACTATTGTAACGAATTTTATTGTTAAAACTAATTAATTTATTTATACTAAAAATATGTACACGTTTAAACTAACCGAACTAATTAAATCAAACTATCTAAGAATAAAAACTTACAGTAATTTATGTAAAACAATAATACGCTATCACTAATAGGTACACAGTTTAAAAGCGACGTTCACTTTCACTCGATGTACACTTTTATTTATTTAAAACTTTGCAAGTCTTCGCTCACGTAATGTGCGATGGCGTAATCTTTTCGTGTTTGAAACAGGTCTTGTTGTTCCTCCGAACCTAGCTTTTTCAGAACCTCCGTATAAGCTCATAAACTTCTCGAACTTCATTCCTTCGATTTGATTCTTGGTTCTGAACTTGTGTATTGTGGTTATCGCCAGCAAACGGGGCTAGACGATTGACGTGGACCACTTTTGGCTTGCCTTTGGGTGGTTTTTAGATGCGATATATAAAGTCATTAATACGCTGCACGACTTCATATGGGCTTTCCCATTGCTTTTGCAGATTCGGCGACAAACCACGTCTCTTTTGGGGGTTATACAACCAGACCATGTCGCCAGGTTGAAACCCACCATTTTGTGCCTTGACGTCATATCTAGTCTTCATCCTGTCGCTGGCAATTTGTGTGTTTTTACGGACTTCCTCGTGTACTTTGTCTAGCCTCTTGGTCAGCTTGCTAACGTAATCTTTTCCAGCAACTTCTTCTTCCTGTTTTCGTCCAAATTGGAAGTCGCATAGTAGTCGTATTTCGCAAGCGAGCATGACACAAGACGGTGTTTGACCTGTGCTTTCGTGAACGGATGATCGGTTTGGTATTAGGAATAGGTGCAAGTACTGATCCCAGTCTCTTTGGTGTTCGGACACTACTTTGGCTAAGTATTTTCCCATTGTCCGATTCATCCGTTCAACCATGCCATCAGATTTAGGATGGAGAGGTGTCGTCCTAGTTTTCTTAATTCCCAACAGTCTTTTAACTTTTTAAAACAGCCCAGACTCAAAATTGCGGCCTTGATCGGAGTGTAATTCCAACGGAACTCCAAACCGACAGAAAAACTTTTTTACTAATACGTCTGCGACTGTAGCTGCTTCTTGATTGGTGCTTTAACACTTCTAACACCGTGATCTTTGGCACTACCAACTGTAATCTGTTTCCCGTGCCCTCGACACTTTCTAGGGATTGCTTAAGAAGACCGTCTTCTACTATCAAGGAGTCCCACTGCCCCCAGTACGCTTTGATGTTTCTGCCCAAAGCACTCACTTCTTCCCAGGTTGGTCGTCGGCCGTTTTTTCCAGTCCAAGAGTAGTCTTATTTCAGGATTGTTTTCTTGTTCGCGATTGTAACTGTTCAACTTTTTCTTCTAGTCGCGAACAATGGCTGCAGTCCGCCGGACATGGTCTTCTGGACAAGGCATCAGCGTTCCGATGACTGCTTCCGGCACAGTGTTCTGTGTTATAGTCATACTCTTCCAGTCTCTCGATCCATCTTGCCACTTGTCCTTCCGGGTTACGGAACTGCAGTAGTCATACTGTTCTCAGTAAAAAATTTCGTCCATACAAATATTTGTAGAAATGTTCGATGGACTTGACGACTGCTAACAGCTCCCTCCTAGTCACACAATAATTCCTTTCTGGCCTGGACAAAACCTTGCTAAAATACGCGATAACTTTTCCTTGTCCATCTTGAACCTGCGAAAGGACCGCGCCTAGGGCCAGATTGCTTGCGTCGGTATCCAAAACAAATTTTCCATCTTCTCTTGGATAACTCAAAATGGGCGAAGTGACTAGGGCCTGTTTTAGTTGATTAAAAGAATTTTGGCAGTTTTCATTCCATCTAAATTCTGCTCTTTTTTCCGTCAATTTCGTCAAAGGTTTGGCAATATTAGCAAATCCGGGTACCAATCGTTTATAATAGGTGCACAACCCAAGGAAACTTTGGACCTGATGTTTGTCAATTGGTTTTGGCCATGCTTGCACTGCTCGGATTTTGTCTGGGTCAGCCTTTACTCCATCTCTAGATACGACGTGGCCAAGGTATTGCACTTCCTTCTCAAATACGTGGCGTTTCTTTGGACTCAGTTTGAGATTAGCCTCACGTAGTCGCTGAACCACTTCTTCCAAGTTGTTCAAGTGTTCTTCAAACGACCATCCAACCACGATCACGTCGTCCAGGTAAACCAAGCACGTCTTCCAAGGCAATCCGTCCAAGATAGTCTCCATCAAACGCTCGAACGTTAGGAGCGTTACACAAGCCAAAGGGAATCACAGTGAACTGCCACAAACCAGTTCTAATCGTAAAAGCTGTTTTTTCACAATCCTTGGTTTCCATTTTTACCTGCCAGTAACCACTCTTTAAGTCTAACGTAGAAAACCACTGGGATCCTGACAGGGTGTCTACCGTATCGTCAATTCTGGGTAAAGGGTAGCTGTCCTTTTTGGTCACGTCGTTTAGCTGTCTGTGGCTTACGCAAAACCTTGTTGATCCACCTTCTCGAACACTAAGCTGTCTGAAAGTGATAAATTGGTTGTAGTTCTAGACTGTCTTCGAGGCTCAGCCGGAGACTGGGCACAAGTTAGAGAACCCTATTGGTCACATTTTACTAATTTTTGTGTCGAATTTTTGCACTATTCTTGTATCAACTGTTTGTTCCGCCGCTGACTGAGAGTACCATTGTGTACGAAATAATGAAGCAGTTTCCTGTTTCAATTCAGTCCTTGTGGGCTGTTATTCCAGACCACTCTATATCTAGTGCCTTGGACTTTTTGAATACACAAGATTTGCTTCTTGGCAAAAAACCCAAAATATCCAAACTGACAGAAAGAAAGACTGCTACTGCCATCTGCAGATCTACATCTTATAAGTTAGTTCAAGGTTCAATCACGCCTTCTCTCTCCATATCGGTAATTATTTGTTCGGTTCCTCTTCTTTTGCCTAAGAAAGTCTGCGTGGATGTTGTCGTATTGGTCGAGCGTCTCTGGTATTAATTTTATGGTTCACCACGTTAGTTCTTCTTTTGGAACCACTTTCCAGCGCAAACACATCTTGATAATCTTGGATCAACACTTTATCTTTAGCCAGCTGGTCTTGGCTGAAATTTTGGCATTTAGTGGTAAGAATGTCCAATAGATGTTGTGGACACTTCTTCGGCGACGTATCTTCGTTAAACTTCACGCATCTCACAATTTGAGATACTGGTGTGCATTGGCCTACCACGGTCTTCTTTTTCAACGTTACAGGATCTGAGTTGATGTTTAAGATCTTTACTGGCATCGTGTTTTTTACTCGTACTAAAGTTCTGCTAACGAGCAGTCCCGTTTCAACTAAGCCACCTTCCATTGGTTCAATCGCGCGTATATAGCATTTCCGGAGGTTTCCATCCAGGCGTGCCTTTTCTGACGAATGAAAAGGAATTTCTTCATTGTCGACCTTCAGTACATCGTTCTTCATATACAAATGGAACCCATACTTTTTTATCACGTCCATTCTTATGATAACTTCTTCCGTAATGTCGGCTACCAGTATTTGATGATCGAGTACTCCATTTCCCAAACCAATCTTTACTTTGACTTGCCCGTGAGTAGATATTTCTTCGCCCGTTGCCGTTCGAAGTCGCACTGTTACTGGTGATGTCTTCTCGTTTTCCAACAACATGTCAGAACCAATGATGGTTTTTGTTGATCCCGTGTCAACCAGTAACTGAACACTTCTTCTATTGATCTTGCCATCGAGACAAATAAATTGTAATCTCCGGAGCCTGACTAGATGAGATTACTTTTTGTTTCTTTTGGTAGCCTCCTTCCAAATTTTCGAGCGCTCTTCTTGTCCTCTTTTTAGGTTTGGTACGATGCCGTTGTACATGGCTTATTTCACTGCAGTTTAAAGTTGTCACTCCTCTTTCCCGAAGTATCCGTCGCGCTATCTCCTCGATGCTCTTCAGTGTCTGCGCGGGTACTCCTGCAGCACAGCAAAGTTTATGACGATCTTGTTGCGATGCTTGTTTTGCTGCTTTAAACTCCAAAGTATGCACCAAAGCGTCATCCAATGTCTTTGGTCGAGCTAACCGGAGAGCCAGCTGCGTTTCGCTGTCTGCTTGGGTTTCCTCTTGAACAATTTTAATTTGGTTTTCTATGCTCGTTTGTATCTCTTATTTTACACTTTTAGAATTTTTCTCCATTTTCTGGGAATGTTCGGACAGTTTCTTTTCCATTTTTCTAGATTTTTCTTCCATTTTTTGCGAATTTTCTTGAAACTTTTTTTCCATTTTCTGCGAATTTTCTCCCATTTTTTTATTTATTGATTCGAGAATTTCAAATATTTTTGAATCCATTTTCACCTTTTTGCAAACGGGTTATCGGCATAAATCAATTACACGAATAAAATGTAAAATGCAGTCACTTTTTAAAATATAGTTTTTGTATAACACAAGATTTTAATAACGATCGACTTGTTAATATTAAACCAATAGAACAAATATAATTAATATCGCGATCACGCACTTGTTAAAAGAAAATGTTTAATAAACACTATATTGAATTACCAACTGTAATATTGTACCAAGTCTGATAAGAATCAAAGAGTTTTTAAAACGAAATGAATTTAACTTACAAGTTACTATTTATTACGGGAGTGGTATTAAATTACTTATATTTAGACTATTAATCGCGACCGCGCACCGTGACACTACTTGTAACAAACTTTATTATTAAACCTAATTAATTTATTTATACTAAAATTATGTACACGTTTAAACTAACCGAACTAATTAAATCAAACTATCTAAGAATAAAAACTTACGGTAATTTATATAAAACAATAATACGCTATCACTAATAGGTCCACAGTTGTTTACTTTAAAAGTCACGCTCACTTTCACTCGATGTACGCTTTTATTTATTTAAAACTTCGCACGTGCTAATTACTTATTTATTTTCACCGTAACAACACTTTAACTTTATAACTGTAACTGTCGATACAGAAACTGACCTTCCGCATGCTCGAACACTTCTTATACATTCATGTTATCTCGGTCTAGAAGATTCGCAACCTTTCTGCATTTATCGTTCGCTATCTGGAATTTGGCTTTATCGAATCATAGATTCGACGTTATTCGCGAATGTTCCACTATAGAATTAGAAAAGAACTCCTCTTTACCATTCTTAGACGTTTTAGTAAATCGAACTGAATATGGTTTATTATCACATTCTGTTTATCAAAAACCTACCCAAATGTTTCATCATCACCCTTCTCAGAAGTTATCAGTAGTTAATTCTTAAGGCCACAGAGCGGTTTCCTTGATTCAATCCCAAAATCTTCAAAACGAGTTACTAAGTTACAAAGTTTACGAAACCAAGAGTAATAGCGGAATCTATGTCACAACCAGTGTCTATCGCTTAACTACTCTGTGTCATGGGTACCACGTACCGTATAAAAAAAAATGTTGTCTTAACACAACATTGTTACTCGGTTTTAATATGACGGCGTTTATAGCATTCCTTGTTTTAGTGGTCGTGCATACATAGGAGATACGAGTAGAAGCGTGAGAATTCGTATTAAGGAGCATCAAATATGTAGTCGTCTTAAACAATCTTCGAAGTCAGTGGTGGCGGAACACTTGCTAGAAACGGGTCATCAATATAAAATCTTAAGCTTTCGCGGTTATGATTATAAGCTACTTTCGGCTTAGACCGCGTCGTAGTTAACCACCCAGACTTAGACTTGGTCTTAGTCTCTTTTTGAGAGCCAAAACAAGAAGTAGAACTTGGCCTTTGCCGTATTGTCGTTCGTGAACCCAAACAAACTGACGTTTCGCAAGATATTGAAGCTTGCATCTTCAGATTGGTATGTCACTGAAAAATCCTTTTAATAGTAACCGAGATTCTAGTTTTTTTTACCCGACATGTGGAAATCTGAAGATGTGTGGTATCTGCAATCGTCATCAGGTGATTACTAACAAACTTAGAAACTACTGGAGCTTATATACTAAAGACATGTTTGATGAAGCGTTCAAGCGTACAAAATCAACTTAGCGTAACAGATTAATTAACAAAATTACTTAGTGAAGTTTAAGTTGTTTTAGAGGTTCGATTAGTGGTTTCCATATGTTGCTTATCTCGACACTTGGCTGGCTGAAAATTTTTTTGTTGTTGTTGATGAATGCCGCTTCTTTGAATTTCCGTTTGTACCAATGTTCCTCTTTGTGTATGATTTTTGCTTCCGACCATTTCATTCTATGTTGGTTATCCCACGAATGTTGCGCGATGCCGGACTTAGAAGTTTCTCCTCTCTGTGTGTGCGTCTGATGTTCTTTCAGTCTGATGTCAAGTGGTCTTTTGGTTTCCCCCACGTATGACTTGCCACATTCACGTGGAACTTGGTAAATACAGTTTTGGGAATTTCGACTTGTTTGTCGCTTTGTGTTGGAAATTATACTCCTAATGGTGGTCGATTTAAACAAACGTTGGAAGACCGGTATGAACCCGGAATCAGCAACAAATTTCGAGACTACGAAAAGGCAATGATCAAGATTACGAAGGAAGAGATACACATTAAATTGTTACGGAGGGCAAGAGACAACCAAGTTATACCAGATGGCTTCCTAGTGAAATCTCCGATACCAGGAACAAGAGCCCTCAAGATAATGGAACGAGCAAATTTTGCGCTTATCCGGGCACAAATCAACCACCATCGATGGAAGAAAACTTTATTACTCCAAGACGCCACACAAAGATTTGAGGAGATAAAAGAGTTCACATTGGAAGAAGATTACACACCAATATTCCACAAAATAGACGCTACTTGCGAGAAGGTACGACAACTACAACAAGAAACACACGACAAAAAATGGGTTAAACTTACACGAAACTAACAGAAAGCAGCCGACAACCAAAAGAATGCAAGAAGAACCATAGTCAACATATCGACACATCCACTGTCTGCTACAGAAACGACTCTATTAGAGAAAGGGCTCAAATTTTCGATAACACCAAAAAACGTGCCTGTACATCATTGGTGCCGTCGAGACAACACGTTTGAATCCAACACAAGCAGAAGAATTTAAGTAGAAAATCAGAAGTGCTTTAGAGAAGAAAAGAAAACAACACACCAACATCACCAAACATGAGGAAAAAGCTCTCACAAATTTACGGAAGAACAAATGCATTAAAATACTTCCAGCAGACAAAGGGGCCGCAACTGTTATCACGGATGCCACCACCTACGACCAAAAAATTGAAGACGTCTTAAATCAAGGGAATTACCGCAGACTGAAGAAAGATCCGACAGCAAGCTTGGAGAGAAAGATCTATCAAGTCCTAAAACTCTACGAAAGACATCTAACACCAAGGATGAGAACGATGCTAACACCACACTTCAGCAAACCGCCGCATCTATATGGACTACCGAAGATACATAATAACAAAATGCCGCTTCGACTGATAACCAGCTCTCGTAATGGACCCACATACCAGCTATCCAGATTTCTACTACCAATTGTGCAACCACTACAGAAGAACAGCTCACCTTTTGTCAAAGACTCCAAACATTTCGTTGAGATTCTGAAAACAATAGAGCTACAACCATGGGATCAATTAGTCAGCTTCGACGTAGGAAGTCTTTATACTAATGTGCCAGTTGAAGAAGCATTGAAAATCATCTAAACGAAGCTCCGAGAAGATGAAAAATTCCAGGAAAGAACCACGCTGCCGGTATAAGGAATAATGAAGCTCCTAGAATGTTGCCTCAAGAACTCTTACTTTCAGGAGAAAGACATATTCTTCACTCAAGACGAAGGACTACCAATGGGTTCATCTCTATCACCAGTAGTTGCCAACATCTACATGAACTGGTTTGAATACCAGGCCATAGAGAAATCAAAATTCAAACCCAAAACATGGCTTAGATATGTTGACGATACCTTCATAATTTGGAACCACAGTAATCGGCAACTAGACCTTTTTCTACAACATCTGAACAACATCAAACCATCTATCAAATTCACTATGAAAAAGGAAAAGGAGAACTCACTTCCTTTTTTAGACGTTCACGTAACAAAGAACAAGGGAATTATGGAAACGACTGTCTACAAGAAACCGACTCTCACCGGTCGATATCTGAACTTTGAATCCAACCATTCCACATCTACGAAGAAGGGAGTAGTAAAATCTCTAATCGACAAAACGTACAGGTTGTGCAACACAGAGAAAGAGCTACGAGAAGAAATCAAAAACATTAGAAACGATCTAAGGCAGAATGGTTATCCAGAAAAGATTGTAGGAGAGCTTTTACAGAAAAAGCAATTGAACACTAAGGAACAACCTAAAACAGAAGAACTGCCCAATTCACTGCTGAGCATCCCATATGTCAAAAGTTTATCAGAATCAATAAAACGTATAGGGAAAAGCTACAACTTAAATACAGTGTTCAAATCATCGACCACCATTAGGAGTATAATTTCCAACACAAAGCCACAAACAAGTCGAGATTTCCAAAACTGTATTTACCAAGTTCCATGTAAATGTGGCAAGTCATACGTGGGAGAAACCAAAAGACCACTTGACATCAGACTGAAAAAACATCAGACGCACACACAGAGAGGAGAGACTTCTGAGTCCGGCATCGCGCAACATTCGTGGGATAACCAACATCGAATGAAATCGTCAGAAGTAAAAATCATACACAAAGAGGAACATTGGTACAAACGGAAATTCAAAGAAGCGGCATTCATCAACAACAACAAAGAATTTTTCAGCCAGCCAAGTGTCGAGATAAGCAACATATGGAAACCACTAATCGAACCTCTAAAACAACATAAACTTCACTAAGTAATTTTGTTAATTACACTGTTACGCTAAGTTGATTTTGTACGCTGGAACGCTTCATCGAACATGTCTTTAGTATACAAGCTCCAGTAGTTTCTAAGTTTGTTAGTATTCACCTGATGACGATTGCAGATACCACAGCAATCGAAACGTTGTGTATATTCGTTTCAAAATAATAAACAATGAAAGTTCAGCAGAATGTTATTACTTCGCATCAAGCAACATTGTTTAATACATTCAAACAAACTATTGTTTTTAATTGATGTTTTTACATGTTTTGCAACTGGAAATAGAAAACCCATTAAGTAAAATCTCGCCTATTTGAATGCTATTAGACTACAGTAGCGTACGATTATACGTTTCAGTTTCTTAACGCCACTTTCTTAATGTGCGATTGTGTATTTTAAAAAATAAGTAGGTACTTTTCAAAAGTAATACATTTTCAGACAGAGTGCATTTTTAGATAATTTTAATAATTTAATCTTTTCACCTACATCGCCATTTGTATCTTTTTCAAACATATCGCATATTTAGTAAATAAGTTAAGCACGTGCATTATATTTGTTCGGACAAACAACATGTTTCTGTTACAAAAAAAACTTGTGATTAAAAATTATAATAACCGATTTAATCATATTTATGTATTTAGTTTTTAAATGTCTTGGAATTATTGATAGACGCCACTGGATTTAAGTTACAAACTATTCATAAGTAATCTTTGTAGATGAAAGTTAACCAATGCAATTTTAGTGTCATATCATTTAACACTTCTCTTACAATACGGTTCACTATGATTATCAAACGTGCGGCTTCAATACATATTATTTTGATAAGTATGTTACATCTCTAACACAAAATAGCTGCGCGAAAAATGATTGACGTTCCCAATTTTACGTAAGCCGAGTTCTAATTAATAATATTTATATATTAATATACTATTGAAAGTTTTTGTCAAATCAATCGATATTTATTAAGTTTGATTAGATATTTTCAAAATCACCAAAATATAAATAAACTTAAATATGCAGACACTATTTAAGCTAAAATTGTAGAGACGAAAAAAATATTTCAAAAAAATAACCTTGTAGTCCTTAAAGGACTGTTAAATAGCATTTAAAAATATTTATGTATCGCATAAATACTCCAAGTTTTACGTGAAAAATACCGGAATCTATTCACACTCAGTATAAAATACAAAAAACATTTTCTACTGAAAGTGACGTTGGCTAATGATTTAAGACGCAATTATTGAATTTTCAAGTTAAACACGTATCCCGACGGTAGATCAAATAATAAATGTATATTTTAATAACTTAAAAAAGTAGTTCAATTTTTAGCTGAATTTAATAAACAAAATTTTATAGCAATAAGTAAATAAGGTTTTAAAGAGCATTATTTTTTCGTTGTAAAGATTTAAAAATACTCGATTTTAAAAATCTTGTTTTTCTGAAAGAAATTCAATTGAAACGTTTCGATTTCCATTGCCAATCTTTTGAAGTTCTATCAGATACTTCAATCAAATTAAGAACCCATATAATCATTTGCATTTCAATTTTTATATATTTATATTATACCAATCAGGTACGTTTATTTAAGTAACAAGGTTTTGTAAACAATTTAATATATTTTAAAAATTGAATGTATATTTAAAAACCTTTATAAAACTATTACTAAAACGAAATCTTAGAAAGGTTTTTAAACTAACACTAATTAAAATTTGTTAAGTATATATAATGTTGGAAACTTGAAATATAATTTATTTTGACTATTTGACACGATTATAAATTGTAACTAATTTTACTAAAATTAAAACACAACACAATACAACCAACACCAAATAATTATAGCTAACTAAATTTAATTAAAACAACTTACTAAATAAATGTATATATCAGATTTATAAACACTGTCCGCGGATAACATAATCTGGAATCACGTTTGTTTATACACGCACGAAAAATCACTGAATTAGCACTCATTTAGTTATCACCGACTGTTTTTCTTTAAGACTGGCTAAACTCAATTTTTTGTGATCACCGTCTATATTTTTGTCTAATTTTTTTATTAGAATATTGTATTTCTTAAATCGTTTTAAATATTCTTGAAGTTCGACAATAGTTTAATAATTTTATTTTTGTGACATATTTATTTTACAATGTATACATCTATATTTTTTGTGTGGGGTCGTTGAAGTTATCATAGACTTCTTAATAGAAAACGGTGCCAGACACCAGTTAAAACCTCTCTCCTACTTTTTGCTCATGATTTTTTGACAGTCTTTGTCAATTTTACGTAGATTTTACACATACATAATATTTCAAAGTAATTGTCAACTTCAAGACAATAAACGAAAGATGCGGAACATTCTTGACGCAGATAACAGAAATATATAAAAAGTAATCAAAGGAAGCTGAGGTCCGTTTTTCGAATTAAATTGGTTTAAATAAATGTTTAACGCGTGTGATAAGAT
Organism: Aquatica leii; assembly: GCA_035610365.1. Lineage (NCBI taxonomy): Eukaryota > Metazoa > Arthropoda > Insecta > Coleoptera > Lampyridae > Aquatica > Aquatica leii. The sequence continues at coordinate 40,633,125 of CM069439.1, forward strand.
AAATATGACAGCGTGTAAACGTACGTGCTTTTAATATAAACAAACACCGGTTTAAATAAACAGAAGTTATCCGCGGCATTATTTTTTGAGTGATAGTAATATATAAATTAATGTGTTTAGTTTTATTACTGGTAGTTAAAATAAATTGTGTGAATATTTAGTTTGCAAGTAAATTAGTTTAAAATTCGTTACAACCCGTGTCAGGTGTGGGACAATTGAAAATTGCATTTTAAAAGTGATTGTATATTTTATTAAACTTGTTATTCGTGTCTATTAATTTATGCCGGTAACTCGTTATCAAATTAAAATGGATGCGAAAATACATGAAATTTTCAAATCAATAATTTAAAAAATGGGCGAAAATTCTCAGAAAATGGAAATAAAAACTGTCTGAACATTCTCAGAAAATGGAGGAAAGTTTAATAGAAGAAATACAAAACGAGCATTGAAAATCAAATATAAACTATTGAGGAACAAATACAAGTTAGTGTAGGAAACAAAATTAAAATTGTTCAAGAGGAAACTCAAGCAGATATGTTACATTTAAGAGAGGAAATATGCGAAGTTCTAGAAAACGGAAAACAATCTACGAGTATGAATGATAAAATAGAAACAATAGAATAAAAATTACAAGACAGAATTAAACTACTTGAAGAGAAGATAAATCAAATCGAGTGCCATGGCGAAGGAAGTGTCACAAGCGAAGATTTAATGGCCCATCGGGAAGACGCCACCAGCAAGTCTGAAGTTCTACCTCCAAATTTTGATGGTTAACTTACCACAAATAATTTAAAGTCGCAGTTGTAGCTAATGGTTGAAACAACAAACAGAAAGCGACGTTTTTAATAGTGGCCTTAGTTGGAGAAGCGCTTGGAATTTCACAGACTTTTTCTGATTTCACGTTTGGAAATGAGATATGGAGATGCTCATCTTCAACAAGTGTACCAAGCTCAAATTAAAAGTTTGGTTCAGAAAGCTGCGGGGAGTCTTCAAAAGTATGAGGTTGACATCGCCATATTGACAGGGTTTTCGCATCCTGCAGCACCAGATACCTTTTTGAGGCAGTTGGCTATACAAACTTTTGTAGACGAGTTCCGAGACAGCAAAACGCAACAGACTCTAAGGTTAGCTCGATCTAAGACGTTGGATGGCGCTTGAATCTATGCTTTGGAGTTTAAGGCAGTAAAACGGGCGTCACGCCGAGACAGCCATAAGCTTTACTGTGCAGAAGTACCCGCTCAGCAATAGAAAAGCATCCAAGAAATAGTGCAACGTGTATTCCGCAAACAAGTAGCTCAGGGAAGAGAAGTGACGTGCTGGAACTGCGGGGAAATGGGCCACGTACGACGACGCTATACTAAGCCCAAAAGAAGACCAGAAGAGCGCTCGGTATACTAAAACGGGTCGACCGAATGGGGCAAAAATCGACTTTAACCAGCCATGCTCCGGAGATTACCATTCAAATGGCATTGTCTATGGAGCAATTGCACAATATTTATCTTGATGGCAAGATCAATAGAGGAAGTGTTCAGTTATGGTTGACACGGAAGTAACGAAAACTATCATTTTTTCTGACATGTTATTGGAAAATGAGAAAACCTTACCAATAACAGTAAGACTTCCAACAGCGATTGCGAAGAAATACCTATTCACAGACAAGTAAACATCACTATTGGTTTGGGAAATGGAGTAATCGACCATCAAGTACACATCACGGAAAAAGTTATCCTGGGAACAGACGTTACAAAGAAGTATGGGTTTCATTTTGTATATAAAGAACGATGTCCTGAAGATCGACGGTTAAGAAATTTTCTTTTATTGGTCAGAGAAGATGGCCGTACGAGTCTTGTTGAGTGAAGACGTGACTCTGCCTGGAAGATCTGAAGGTGTGGTGATGGCACACCTGGATGGAAATCTTCGGGAAGGCTACATTCGCGCTATTGAACTAATGGTCCGCGACTTGTTTGAAAAAAGACTCGTTGGCAAAACATTAGTACGACTGAAAATCACGATGCTACTAAGGATCTTAAATGTCAACCCAGATTCAGTAACGTGGTAGGTCAATGCACGCCAGTATATTATATTGTGAGATGCGTGAATTCTAGTGAAACTACGTCGCTAAAAAAAAGCCCACAACATCTATTATATATTCTTACTTCTAAATGCCAAAACCTCAGCCAAGACCAGCTGGCTAAAGTTATAGTGTTGATCCAATAGTATCAAGATGTGTTTCCGCTGGAGAACAGTTCCAAAGAAAGAACTAACGTGGCAAAGCATAAAATGAATACCGGAAACGCTTGGTCAATAAGACAACATCCACATCGACATCCTTTGGCAAGCCGAACAAATAATTACAGATATGGAGGGAGAAGGTGTGATTGAACCTTCAAATAGTTTATGGGCGTTTTCGGTGATACTAGTTAAGAAGAAAAATAGATCAACGAGGTTTTGCGTAGACTGTACACAGCTTAACGACGTGAACCAAAAAGGACAGCTACTCTTTATCGAGAATCCGAGTTACTTTTGACACCCTGTTAAGTTACTGGCAGGTAGAATTGGAACCCAAGAAAATCTAAAACTGAGCCCAAAGAATTGCCACGTATTTAAAAAGAAAATGCAGTACCTTGGTTTCGTATTGTATCTAGAGATGGAGTAAAGGCTGACTTAGATAAATTTCTAGCAGTGCAAGCATGGCCAAGACTGAGCGAGAAGCATCGAGATCGCAGTTTTCTTGGGTTGTGCACCTAGTATAGACGATTTGTATTTGGATTTGCCAACATTGCCAAACTTTTGACAAAATTGACCGAAGAAAGAGTAGAATTTAGATGGAATGAATACTGCGAAAACGTTTTTCATTAACTAAAACAGGTCCTAGTCACTTCGCCGATTTTAAGTTATCCAAGAGAAGATGGAAAATTTGTTTTGGATACCGATGCTAGTAATTTGCCTATAGGTGCAGTCTTGTTACAAGTGCAAAATGAACAAGAAAAAGTCATAGTGTATGTTAGTTGTGTCCTAAAAAGACATTAGGGAAAGTTTGAGAAAGATTCTACTGGGTGAACTGCAAAGAGGAATGGTGCCGTAAGTGCACGGCCTGCGCATTAGGAAATGGCCCGGCAAAAAAGCGCAAAGCACCAATAAAACGTATAACGTAGGAAGAGGAGCGGTTGACATCGCAGGCCCATTTCCAGAATCTTATTTGGGAAACAAATATATCCTGGTAGCAATCGATTATTTTACGAAATGAACGGAGCTTACACCATACCCAAGCAAAAGGCAGCTACAGTCGTAGACGTTTTAGTGAAGAGTTTATCTGCCGTTGTAATTACATTTAGACTAAGACCGCAGCGTTGACTCTGCGCTGCTTCAAGAAGTTTGCCGACTGTTGGAAATTAGGAAAACTAGAACGACGCTTCTCCAACCTCAATCTGATAGCGTAGTTGAACGGATGAATCGAACAAAGGGAAAGTACTAAACCAAAGTAGTGTCCGAGCACCAAAGAGATTGGGATTAGTACTTGCACGTATTTCTAATGGCATACCAATCATTTGTTTACGAAAACACAAGCCAAACACCATTCTGTGTTTTCTTCGTCGCAAAATACAATTGCTATGCAACCTCCAATTTGGACGAAGACCGGACCGTCAGCAAGTTGATGAAGAGGCTAGACAAAGTTCATAAGGCGGTTCGTAAAAACCCACAAATTACCAGTGACAGAATGAAGACCAGGCTTCAAATCACAAAACGGTTTCAACTGGGCGACATGGCTTGGTTGTATAAACCCCAAGGAAGAGAGAAGTTTCTCGCCGAAGGTGCAAAGGCAATAGGAGCACCCTTATAAAATTGTGCAGTGTATTAATGACGTCATATATCGCATCCAAAAGTGTTCCACATTGATCGCCTAGCCCATCTGCTATCGATAACAACACTACTCAAGACCAGGTTCGAGCCAGAGTAATGACGAGCAGAACCAAGGATCAAGTTGAAGCAATGGACTTCGATAAGTTTATGAGGATGTACGGGGGTTCTGGAAAGCCTAGGTTTGGAGTTACAACCAAGAAAACTACAAAATCTGTTCTAAACACAAAAGGATTACGTCATCGCACATTGCGTTAGCGAAGATCTGGAGATGTCTAGAGGAGTTGCAGTCGTATTTAAGAAAAAGTTTGGACGTCTAGACAGTTCGAAATATGTTGGAGGTGGTCTTTCGTGGAACATACGTTCAAGCGTTGGTCTGCAGTTACCATCTAAGTAGAATATTGGGTCAGGAAAAGTCCATTGACTGCTACTTTTATACTCAATGAAGTTGTCGAAATGAATCTTAAGAATGTTTTCTACTTATGTGCATCAAGTTTCCTGTTCTGGGACAAAACAGCCCTAAGAAAGGGACAGTGAAACGTTCTCAAATTGTCCTCGTCGAGACAGTAACCGAAGGATGCGGAGCATTCTTGACGCAAATAACAGAAATAAAATAAGTAAAAAAGTATTCAAAGGAAGCTGAGGTCAGTTTTTCAAATTAAATCGGAAGAAGACTTTGTCGGTTTAAATAAATTAAGTGTTTAACGCGTGTGCATAAATGTAACGGCGTGTAAACGTGCGTGTTTTTAATATAAACAAATACCGGTTTAGATAAACAGAAGTTATCCGCGGACATTATTTCTCGAGTAATGAGTGATGTATAAATTAATTTTTTTTTTCTTAAAAACCGTTGTAATAGTGTTTGTTAAAATAAATATTTAGTTTGCAAGTAAATTAGATTAAAATTTGCTACAATACTTTTTAGGAGACTCATGGTCTTATCATGTATGGCACTTTAGCACTTAAAGTTTACACTTTCTTAAACTACTTTATGCTATTTATATTCAATTTTTTCTCTTTGTTCTCTATCGTACAGTTGCTACAAATTACATGCAAGAAGCTCTGAAGCTTAGAATAAACTGTTTATTCTGTCTACTGCAACATGTGACAAAACTTCAGCTTGTGTGAAATCAACCACACCCAATATACCCTGAAAAACTATCATATAAAACCGGTTAAAACTTAACTAAAATCTATTATAAAATTAACATGGAATTAAAAAAAAATTATAACAAAAAGTGAAAATTGTTCAGAATTAAATACCTTTAAAAAACATTAAATTTAACCGACACAAGCGCTTTTTGTTTCAGGAAAGTTTGGTATAGTTTGTGTAAAGTTTGGTAAGACTCATATTTTGCAGGTATCGTTCAATAGTAGAGCAAACTCAATTAGGTATTTGTCATTTGTAACATTTTCGTCGAGCTAATGTAATTTAAGTTGCTCGACCCCTATCTGTTTTACTAGTGATTACATGAATAAGTAAATTACGTACATTTGTTTTTTGCTTTTTGACTAATTTATGTATGTAACAGCAAATTAATTAGTACTTGCATTTTTTTAATTCTATTTTACATATAAATAATATCGTAACTTTTGTAGTTTATTTTTTTCTGAAAATATTTTTTTTTAGTTTGAATTTGATGTTTTATTTCGTTTTTATAGTACGATAATTGTAAAAAATCAACAACTGAATAAAAATGGCAAATGACTACAATTATCGATTTAAGCCATATACGAGCGCATTCAAACTAGGTTTGCAATAACTTTTTCTTATTAAAATCAAAGATTTTAAAGCACTAAGTTCGCGAAAAGTAAAATCACAATTGATTTAAAACGGTAATTATAAATATCTTAAATTTGTTTACGTATTTCTCAGGTCGGTGGTTTTGGATTGGTTGAAATGCCTCCAAGATGATACTGCCAAAAATTCTAGTGTTTTATAGAACTAATTAAACCGCCAAAAAGGCGAAATTAAATTGTGTCGTACGCGCACTTTCTCCATACAAAACTTAAACATGTGAATAAGTGAAACGTCGAGACCGTAAACTTTGCGAAATAGGATGACTACCTTGAATTTAAATTTTTACTTAACCCTCTCTATCATCTCTACAAACACCACCACTGATTATGAAAGGTTGAACCCGCCGAGAACTACATTATGGAGTCGAAAGGTACTAACGAAGTCTTCAAACCAATGGACTAAACAAGATCAGATGTACAGCATTCAATCCCAACAGATAGCCACAACCACAACAAATATTTTATTTTTAACCTTTCTAACTAACCAATTACGTCCAATCCACTGTAGTACTCCTACAAACAGAATCAAATAACTAGGTTACAGTCTAACACAAAAGAACTAGAAGCGCCGTAACTGAAATAAAGCATAAATCTAAACAAACAAAAGGAAACGACTACTTATCTAACCGCTTTTCAGCTTTAGAAGAAGAACAACAACAAAATGTTAGCACTGAAAACACCCCTAAACCTCCCCCAATGTGTATAACCTGTGTAAAGAATATTACACGACTAGTACAGTTACTGGAAATCGTCGCTAAGCAACATTATGACATTAAAGCCCTCGCAAATGGTAAAGTTAGTTTTATTTATTATTATTATTTATAAAACTATGGCAATTTGTTTTATATAGTTGTGGAAACTGCATTAGAGTATTCCAGTGCTGAGGAGTCCAAATAGAACGAAACAGCTGTCCACTAGTCTTATAAACAAATGTTGCACTTGCGTAGTACAGTTAGAAATATTATGCCGCGTATAATTCAAATACATTTTTTGAAATTCACGGTTGTAATATTTACTATCTAACTAACAACTTCATAGTTTCCTACATGTGGATTAATTCGTACGTAGCTCCGTTCCTACGAGATGGCGTTTAGCCTCAGATTTATTATAAACGGGATATCGTGCAATGCGTTAGATGCCAAAGATATGGCCACGTTGTGTTAAATGGGCAGTGGACCACGTTACTGCTAATTGCTCACGAAAAATAAAATCCGGTGATGTCCGTGCAAATAAAAAATTACGAACAAACACAACTGACATTTATACTAAACACTAAGTAAAGAACAAATTCAGCAACCTTATACTGCCAACATTACTGCACAAAATCAACCCCACCAACAGTCTAACGACTTAGTAGAATTAAAAATCATGATGAAGGGCTTATTTGAACAAATAGGCACCATGTTAAATCTTCTCACAGCCGTGCTTTCCAAACTTAAATAATGGACGAACTGCTGCAATTAGCTTTGTGGATTGCAAATGACCTCTGGCAACATGTAGAGGAACTAAAAGTCTTTATATACATTCACAACATCGATATTATGCTTATCTATGAAACGCATTTTACAGAGAGAAGTTACTTTAAAATGTTTTTAAAATTATTTAATTCATTGTACCAATCATCCAAATGGCACCGCTAGAGGTGGTACAGCTATAACTAAAAATTTGATCAGACACCGCCAAATAAATAGCTACAGCAAAAAAATTATACAAGCCACTAATGTAGTAGTTGAAGATGACATTGGCTTTTTAACCATTGCGGCTGTTTACTTTCTCCCAAAACATATAGTAGAACAGGATCATTATGAAAACTTCTTTATACTTTAGCGCACCGGTTTATCGCAGATGGTGACTATAACTCAAAAAACACCGATTGGAGCTGTAGTTTAAGTACGCCTAAAGTACGAGAATTACTTGAGACTCTAAAAAAAATTTCTTGAAACACTTATCTACCGGCGAACCCACACGGATAGACACAAAATACCAGACGCTATCACAAAGAGCGTTTTTCAAAACTTTGCTACAGCTAACTCATGTTTTGATTTATCCTCAGACTATTCTTCAGTTTTTATCAATATTCAAATAAAAAACCAAGTTTATTCAATCAACACACAAATTGGAACGATTTCAGACAATCAATAAACAATAACCTGATGTTAGATATTAGTCTTAACACCAAAGATGACGTTGAAATAGCCGTTAAATTATTTAATGACACAGTGCCACAGGAAGGTTGGAACGCAACATCTGAATTTGAAACTAACACTATCTTTAATTGGCCTACAACAATAAAGCAAAAAATTTTGAAGAAAAGAAGAATTAGAAAATAAACGCAAATATTAAGAACTCTTGATAGCAAACGTATGTTTAATGCAGCAGCCCAAGAGGTAAAAGAAGTCATCAAAAACAATAAAAATGGATGCATTTAATCCTTTTTGAGTAGCCTAACACTCACCGAAAATGTTTTTCACTGTTGAAAATGACTAAAAAGACCAAACAAATAAAACTTCACTACAAATCAGGACACATCAAGGAACATGGGCCAGGAGCAATAAAGAGAAAGCGAGCTCATTTGCAGATCACTTCTCTAAAGTCTTTCAACTGTATCTATTGGAAATCGAATCAGAGAACTAATTCGCTTACTAGAAATTCCTTACTAACTCAAGCTTCCACTACCATGTATCAAAATCAATAAGATTAGAGACGTCCTTAAAACCTTGCACCTTAAGAAAGCGCCAAAGTACGACCTTTTTACAAAAAAACAGAATGTGCCAGATTTAACGAGGCTAATTTCAAACTACAAGATGACACAATAAATTTAATCAATGTGTAATATCTGCGTTTCTTGCAAAACTTTTGGTGTACGAACAAAACTTGGGAAGAGGAGAATGTTCCCAGTTTCCAAATTTTTCAAATTTGCAAAATAAAGATGAAGATTTGTTTGCTTATTGTCAACATTTAACGGCGCTTCATTCGGACTTTAACCAAATATTTGAAGACATTCTTCACTTGGATATTTGTGATTGGGTGTTGCGCTCTTTTGCAAGTAGTCAAACTCAGAGCACAAATACAGATGAATACATAATACAGGAACAACTTATTGAATTATCCACAATCCAATGTTTAAACAAGTATACGACAATTTCTGGTTACAAAAACATATCCCAATTTTATATCTAGCATTATGGGTTATTGTACAGAAGTTGTTGATTGCTTTTCCGTCTTCCTATTTGGTAGAACATGGATCTAGTGCCATTATGAGTCTCATCACAAAAAAAATGACTAGGAACTAGTACTTGTGGGGATTTGCGGTTGCTACTCACAAACATTTAGCCGGACATAAATACACTCATAACATCCTATCAGGTTTATCCAAGTCATTAAAACTTTGTTTATGTGTTTTAAAACTTTCTTCTTCTTCTTTTTCCTAAGCTTATAGCTTGTTCTTTCCCCTGGAGATCCCTACAGGCTATTTTTCCATCTTTTTCTAGACCTTCCTATATTTCTTCTGCCCTGTGGTATTTTATCTCGGGCTTGCTTTATTCTTATTCATCCTGCTGATATGTTCGTCCCTTTGATTTTGTCTGTCTGTTATCCACTCCGATGTGTTGGTTATTTTACATTTATTCGTGTTGGGCCGGGTATTCCCTTGTATTCTCCGTAAACTTTTTATCTCCATCACTTCGGCTAGCAGTTTCGTTTTTGCGGTGTCTTGTCGTTGTTTGGCTGCGTACGAGATGATGGGTCTAATTGTACTTTTGTAGATCTTTCTTTTTGTTTCAGGTAGCATAAATTTATTGCACCATATTATATGATATAGGCATCCCGCTATGCGATTTGCTTTGATAACTTGGTGTTTTATTTCTTCCTCTAGGCAACCATCACTAGTGAGCAGCACCCCTCAATATTTTGTTTCCATTATTTCCTCAATATTTTCGTCATCTACTACTAACTTGCATCTCACTGGATATTTAGCGATCGTCATGGTTTTTGTTTTATTGGAGGATATTTTCATATTATAATTCTTGCACATGTTATTAAATGTATATAGTGTCCTTTGCGAGTCGTTTTCGTTCTCTGCTATCAATAGGGCGTCATCCGCAAATGTTATTACATTGAAATGTGTGTTTCCCGTTTTGTAACCTGGCATGTCTTTTAAGCTTTTAATTATTTCATCCATTATAACGTTGAAAAAGTAGTGGACTTAAAGAATCCCCTTGCCTAATACCTTTCGTCATATTTATAGGCTCAGTTAGCTCTCGATTACACTTTATTTTGATTTTACCATTTGTGTATATTTCTTCTATTAGGTCAATTATTGTGCCTGGTACATTTCTTGTTTGTAACATGTTGATAACATCTGTCAGTCGTACCGTGTCAAAGGCTTTTTGTAGAAACACATAAATGCGGCTTGTTATATTCAAGGGACTTTTCAATCATCTGTTTTGTCACAAATAATGCATCAGTGCATGATCTTTCTGTGCGGAATCCTTGATGTTCGTCTTCTAATTTGATCAGAGGGATTAATTTATTGGTAATAATTTTGGTCGTAAGTTTGAGTATCGTATCGAGTAAGTTAATGCTCCTGTAGTTTTCAGGTTTCAGTGTATCTCCTTTTTTAAATATAGTTACGAGAATGCTAGTTTTCCACTCTTGCGGTATAGTTTTAGTTTTATAAAATCAGTTTTAATAAAATTGTTACTTGATGAAGGAGGTCCTGGCCTCCCTATTTAATGAGTTCATTTGGTATACCATTCTCCCCTAGCGATTTTTTATTTTTTGAACTTTGGATTGCTTTTTGTACTTCCATTTCTGTTATTTTCACTGATGTGTTGTTTGTTGCTTTCTCGTTTGTTTTCTGTGCCTTGGCTTCTTTTGATTAAAAAAATTTGGAGACTTTGTTTCAATTTTCTCTGTAGTTATGGGTTTTTTAACTTTTTTCCTCTGATCTTTAATTAGCCTCCATATTTGTTTCTGATCTTTCTTATGTGTTTGTACTGCTCGTATGACTCTGCTGTTGGGTTCTCTTTGTTTTTGTGGTAGGCATTTCGTTTTGATTGTGCTACGATTTTAACTTCTTCTGAGAACCAAGGCGTGATTTTATTCTTTTGTCTATTGCTTGTTTTTATTATTTTTGTGCCGATTGCCTCAGCTGCTGCTTTTTGGATATTTTCCTTTATTTTACTCCAGCCAGTGCCTACACTTTCATCGGTCATTATTGGTTTTAACTGAATTTTAGCCTTAAGCATTTTGTTGTATAACATTTTTATTGTGTCATTATATAGTTATTAACTTACGTCATCCCTTTTCCTTTCTTTTGTGTCTCGGATATTGCACATATATCAATTTTGCTTTCTTCCAATTCAAGGATAACTTTTTGGTTTCTGTTATTCCATAACCTTAACACATCAGTCTTTTTCCACGTCTTTGTCCGTTTTCGCGCATTAATGGTCACCGTATTATCAATCGTATTGCGAGGCTTCGTTTGGGTACTTTGAGCGTTATAACCTTTTTTACCCCCGGTAGGCTGCTAACCTTGCCAGGAAACCCTCCTCCTTTATCCGGGCTTGGGACGGGCAACAGTGCTTCTGAACTACTCAATCCATCTAGTCACACTGCAGACGGAGTTGTATTTTAAAACAAAAGTTATAGTTTCAATAAATACTTTTTTAATAAAATGCTTTCTTCATATTTTATTTTTACGTCCGTGGGCCAAAAAAGTTTGGGGACCACTGGGTTAAACAATTATTACGAGCACTAATCACCCGTCTAAACCTATATATACAGGGTGTTAATAAAAAAACTTTACACACTTTAGCAGGTGATAGTAAAGACGAAAACAAAAAAAAATTCTAATACACTTAGGTCCGATACTTATTGGTTTTCGAGATTTGGAATTTTTAAATTTTTATTTACACCTCTTATGAATGCAATATCGTGTTATCTGCGATAAACGAACAATCGCAGAATACATGTCAATCAACATTTTGTAACCAGTGTAACGGTGAAATTACTTATTGCTATTTAAGTTAGTCTTATTTTGGCAATGGTTCAATTTAGATGTGCGGAGTACGCCGATATGCAGTTATGTTATGGCGAAGCTCATCGAAATTCGCCAGAAGCTAGACGAATTTATCAGCAGAGATATCCTTTGAGGCATATTCCATCTCATCCAACTTTTCAAAATGTCGACCCTAGGTTAAGAGAAACAGGTTGTTTTAAGCCTCCAAAATCAGACAGTGGCAGACTTCATAGAGTACGTACGCCAAACACCGAAGACATTATTTTGCAAGCTGTAGATAATGATCCTCATGTGACTACCAGGCGAATAAGTAGAGCTGTCGGCGTCAATCATGTATCTGTTTGGCAGACCCTTAAAGAACAATTACTTCATCCGTATCATTTACAAAGGGTTCATCATCTACGGAGAGAGACGGACTACCGTCCGCGTATCCAATTTTCTCAATGGCTGGTACATGAATGTAACATAAATCCAAATTTTCTTGGAAACATTCTGTTTACAGACGAACCCTGTTTTACTCGCAATGGAGTTTTTAATTTTCACAATATACATGAATGGTCAGATGAAAATCCGCACGCAATTCATGTTAGAAATCATCAATTTGGATTTTCGATAAATGTTTGGGTAGGCATGGTGGGTGATTGTTTAATTGGACCATTTCGTTTGCCAAATCGGTTGAATGGTCAATCCTACCTAAACTTTTTACATGACAATTTGAACGATCTACTGGAGGATGTGTCATTAGATGTTATTATGAACATGTATTTTATGCATGATGGAGCTCCAGCCCACTTTTCGCGTATAGTAAGAAACTATTTAAATGAACGGTTCGAAAACAGATGGATTGGCCGGGGAGGACCTGTCGCATGGTCACCAAGATCTCTTGATCTAACGCCCTTAGATTTTTTTGTTTGGGGGTACTTAAAAGATCTTGTTTACGCCACTGAAATGAACACAGAAGATGAACTGCCAACAACTAAGGACTCTAGGTGTTTACCATCAAGTGCGTGAGTCTTTTCGACGACGGCTGCAACTTTGTTTACAAGAGCAAGGACGACAGTTTGAACATCTGCGATAACTTTAGAGTGCGCTAAATGCGTTGTTTGTTGTAGTTTTTTTTGTAACAGCTCTATCTCGAAAACCAATGAGTATTGGACCTAAACGTATTAGAATTTTTTTCTTATTTTTATCTCTACTATCACCTGCTAAAGTGTGTAAAGTTTTTTTATTAACACCCTGTATAGATTACACACATATTACTTTATTAAACCGATGTCTCGCAATATATGCTTCTGGTCAATTTTTTTCCCATTTCTTCTAGATCTTTAATTTTCAATGAAATTTTTCTGACCGTATATTTTCAGGCTGCTTATATTAATGTTTTCATTTTAATGTTAATTTTAGCTAGTCATTTTTTTAAATTTATTCTAAAAATGTAAAAAATACTATTTTATAATTTGTCGTTTGCAACAATTATAAATTAATTTAAATTAAGAACATTCTTAACATTGTTGTTAAAATATTTTAAATCGTAATTTTATTAATAAATTTTCGTATAAAACATTTGAAGTTTGTTACAATTTTTGGAGAATGTAAACGACAAAAGTCTTTTGAAGTATAAATTGTCTCTTAGACACAAAGACAGTTTAAAGAATTCAATTTAATTGGAATGCAAATGTAAATGTCCTGAATAAGTTTATATTACTTTATTGTTTATAAAAATAATTCGTTTAGGATAACTTGATAGTTTTTTTACTCACGTGCTAAAACAAGTTTAAAAGAAAAACATTAAAAATTAAAAAAAAAACATATTGTATGTTTGGCGTTATTAAGTGCAACGTAATTTTTATTTTAGTATGATTTTCTTTTTTCTTTATTTTGTTTTGCTTTAATTTTATTATTTGTTTCTATTTGGTAGATTAGTGGTTGTGTTTAATCACTTTTTTTCTTTATGTTTCTACTGCAGTATTCTAGTATTACACTTTTACTGTTCTCAGTGCCGCGCCGAGACTTAATGGCGCCTGTGTGCAAAAATTTTTATGGCGCTCATGAAAATTATAGTTAAAAAACTGGTGTGCTCACCACACGACTTTCCTATAAGGAATGATAAAGGAATATCTACACATTTTTTTTAAGGTTATGTTGTCATAAAACCATTTTGAAGTGATATGTACACGTTTGTATTGACACCTTAGCATGTTATAATTTTTTTGAAATTTTCCTTCTCAATTTCATTAAGATATAATATGGACATATTGACTAACTTTCCCTTTAGTAAATCAGTATCTGCGGCTTTTCTTTCAAGATATGGATTTTTTTTCTAAAAAAAAATGGTTGCAGGAAGGATTAGAACCTAGATTATATTTGTGAATTCATTTGAAATTATAAATAAAATATCTAATAAACTGTTAAAAATGGCGTATACCTCCACTTCCGGTTTCTTTTTCAGTCCATACCAAATTTCAAGTTACTAGGACTTTTGGTTCGAGAGTTATCGTGGGTAGGGGAATCCGGGGCGGAACGGGGCAGCTAAGCTTTGGTCACGTTTTGTAAAGGTTTGAATAGGACAACACCGTCATTTGGCAATTTATATGTTTATTCATTTCTTTTTCTACAAAGAAACTAAAGCTAAACTTATCTAAATTACTAATCACTATGAAAAATTATTGTTTGACTACTAACTAACTAAAGGGAAATTTCCCATTCTGCTCCTTTCCCGGGGTACAATGGGAAATGCAATCGGGACACGACGGGGTACTGATTATTGGCATAGTTCACAGATGAGAACACTCTCATCGTCGTCACTATCTAGACCAACACTAGCCTTCAGTGGACTTGGAGTATAAATCAAGGCAATACAAGCAGATCGCGTCTTTATCTTCCGCGCTTTCTTCAGATTCACTTCCCATTCTTTTCTGTTTCTTTGGGTTAGTTTTCGGTTCAATTATTTTTTTTCTTTCTTTTTTGAAATTGGCAAATTTTTGGTAATTTGTTCCATTATTTTTACGTCTTTTGAGTGTTCTTCAGGTTTAATTTGGATTATGTTTTGTTTCTTTGGCTTAGTTTTCATTCCTTCAGCCGTGTTTTCTGTACCTTCAAACATTAGTCTTTGTTTATTTTTTTCTGTTTGCGATTTCTTGATCTTCTGTGTCTTTTTAGTAGATTCTTCCAATTCAGTCTTGTAAGGTGAGGTAGTAAGGATTGTCGCTTTTCCACGTTTTCTTTTAACTCTTCTTATTCCAGTTTCTACTGTTGGCAACGGGATGAGATCTTTTGGGGATGCGATTGAGAAGTTCGTATCAGCAATGATACGGCTGGGAGAATCGGACATCCAGGAACAGCCAGGTTTAGGACTGACATGAATGCTCACTGGTGATGCAAGATTCTCGTCACTCGTAAGCACGGAAAGATTTTCCTGGATAGGAAAATTATCAGTAACAAGTATCGGGTGAATTTGAAGTGTTTTGGTAGATGGCAGAGTATCTACGCGTATTTCTTCAGATGGCACAGCATCTTCAGGTATTTCACTACCTGGCAGGGAATTTATAGCTGATATGGGAAGATCTTTAAGGGTTTTAATGAACGGAATAGGGGCGGTTGCTGCAGTTGGCTTTTCCTGTGTTGTTCTCTCAACAGGGTTCTCTAAGGAAATATCTGTTTTTTCTGCCGGTAGTTTTCATCCGTAAATACATTGAAATTCGGTGGCCAGAGCCTTTCATAGTTGTTCTCATATTTGTTGCATTTAAGAAAGCTTGGCCAAGGAGTGCAGATACGTCGAAAAGGTGTACCACTTTTCCTGGGTGTGAGCTAAGCCATTTCCTTATTTCATATTCATAGCATAAGCTCAGAGGTCTTATGAAAGCCACGTGTAATGGTTGGAGTCTGTGGGAGCAGTGGGGAGGAAAGCATAATATTACCACACCACTGTCACGAGCTAGATCTATGACGGCCAAGTTCTTTGTGTGTGACGCAGGCCCGTCGAGAAGTAATAGGATTAGATTTTCCTTCGTCGCTTTGGAAAAAAGAATGAACTCTTGAAACCATTTCAAAAAAAATTCCGCAGTCATCCAACCAGAATCGCTAACCTCAGCCAAGCCCCCTGGAGGAAGACCAATTTCAAATTCCCGTCGTTTCTTCTTTCGCGGAAATACTAGCATTGCTGGCATATATGATCCAGCAGCTGAGCAACAGTAACAGTGGTACCTCTTTCAGCAGAAGTTAAGACACCTACTTGGCGTTGCTCTTTATTCGCAATTATTTTAGAAAACTGCTTCGGAACCACGCTAATGCCCGTCTCATCACAGTTGAAAATTCTAGTGTTTGTCCAGAACTTCGTTGAGAAGAGTGAAAAAATTTGATACTGCGACTTTATTGAACCCTATGGCCCGTGCTCCAAATGTTGCTTCTGGTTTTCTTAGACTTAAATCACGGTGACGCTTCAGAAAGCCTTTAACCCAGTCTTCTCTAGCTATTTCTAAATTTTTGTTGAAATTATGGCTGCAATTGTTCTTTTCGGCTAGCTGATGTGCCAGTCGACGAAATTCTTTCATAGTCATTTCGAAGAATTGTCTCTACATATCTTTCAGGTAGGTTACAAGCGCAACCTCTTGCTCAGCTGTGAAAGCGGTGCGGTACTTGCTTGAAGTTTTATCAACCACAGCTTCTGGATTTTGTTGTCATTTCTTAACATACCTTTCCAGTGTTGATGATGGTACTTCAAACCGATTAGATGCCGCCACGTATCCCATTTCTCCACTGACAACCGCATCAACAGCTTGGTTGTAAATGTTGATATTTTATCCTCTAAACACGTAGCTTGATATTTTGATTCCTGATCAAATCTATATGAATTTGTTATGTCCTATAATGGGTCATATATTTCTGGTAATTTTTAAACAGTGGCTTTATTGCATCAATTCTGCTTGACCATTTTCATCTTGTGTCAGATGTCTGACGATATTCCATCGTTTAGTAGACGCAGAAAAATATTTGTATAATTTTTGAACTAAACTGAAAAAACCAACTGTTTCGTGATTTGCAGCACCATTAACTATCAAATTTAATGTGTGAGTGGCACAGGACATATAAAACGCTCGTGCATTCAAATCTAAAAGAATTTTCTTCAAACCGCAATTTTTACCACGCATATTGGAACCGTTATCATAGTTCTGTTCCCTCAAATTATTTATATCTAAATCGAATTTTTTTAACTTTTCTATTATAAAAGAATTTAAACCAATGCCAGTTGTATCTAAAATAGGGCAAAAAGCTAAAAAATGTTAGCGTATTTTTAATTTCTATGTGCAATATCCGGTGTATAGCTCAATATTATTGAAAAATACTTATTCTGCCTGGATATATTCAAAATTGAAGTTTGGATATTCTTTGCCAAAACAGATATATTTCATTTTGGATTTTGTCACCAAGATACGTGGGCATTTTTTTAGATTGTGAAATAGCCCGTTGAATATGATCACTCATTATAGGATCAAATTTACTTACCATCTCAATACACTTCAGTAAATTTATACTATTATTTTAATTATATTATACCATTGTTGTTTTAGTGTTGAAAACACTTATTGGATGTTTG
Source organism: Aquatica leii (assembly GCA_035610365.1). Taxonomy (NCBI): domain Eukaryota; kingdom Metazoa; phylum Arthropoda; class Insecta; order Coleoptera; family Lampyridae; genus Aquatica; species Aquatica leii. The sequence continues at coordinate 40,650,398 of CM069439.1, forward strand.
ATTTGAAGATTCGTGTAACAAGACGATGAAACGCTCAGATAAAACAAATCTGAAACTTGACCAATTTTAACTTCATTTTTTGTATTTTTTGGATGCAGTTCAAAAACAACTATCAAAGTGTTTTTATATTTCACGTATTTTTTTATTGCCTACATGTAATTTGTAGCTGAATTGTGAATTTTTTGTTGGATTTTTCGTCATCTTCACAACAATATCTCATAACAGCATCAACTCAAACAACACGTTTTTCTTAGCTTTCGGAAATCTGTCTCTGTTTTTGAATAAAGGAGCTAATCATAGATAAACAATGTGCTAATTTTTTTTATTTTAAATAAATTAACTCTATGGTAAACTACTAATTTGTTTATTATTTCATCCTAACAACCTGTTGCCATACAGAATGATTTAGAATTTAATTTTATTTCCTATAAGAGAAAAAAACTATCAACATCCTATCAGTCACTGAAATTGCTACCACACATGTATTACTAATTGTTTGTTAAAATATAAGTTAAATCTTAAATTTTCTCGTATATTCTTGTAGTTTAAAAATGCGGTAAGTGGCGAAAAATATTTTTTATTTCCAGTAAGCAAGTTCTATAAATACATACTTTTTTTAGTGTTTTAGAGAATTTGCAAAACTCTCTTATCTAAAGGATCTAAATAGAATACGTCTTAATATATGAATATGTATTCAACTATCAGTTTGAATTTCATGCGTTTAAATTGAGAATTGAGAAACAAAAACTTGCGAATCCAGCGAAGGCTTACATTTACGTTTGCCCGCGTGCATAATATTGAAACCAAATTGTAAATGATATAGTTATTGTAGTCAATAGTGAGACACACATAATACAATTTTATGGGAGTTAGAAAAGAAGATAAGTAAACATTTAAATGCTTGCTTGCGGTCTTGAGCCCTGAGGTCATTCCGCCTACTCAGTGGCAGTGCAATGCTTACGTGACTTACGTCATTTATTATTATCTTTGCAGCACGTGTGCATAAAACACAAAAGCTAGAATGCACATTTCTTATCACATATGACAAACTTTACAGTCGATTTTCTTAGTTAATCTATAATATTCATTTGTAGTAGACTTATAGTTTTTGTTTCATAATGACGGTAGTACAATTAATTTTAAATAAATAAGTAATTTTAAAGAATCTATGTATGATTCGTCAGATTGGATTTGTGAGTTTGAAGTAAATAATAGATTTTACTGTTTTCACATGATACATTGTGGCGTAAAAATAATGTTACCGATTTATAGCATTTAAAAGAATAAGTGAAAAAGCACTCGTTATCGGCGAATCACATGAAAAGTTGTATAAATTATACTACTTTTGATCGCGTTAATATTCGCTTACAAATACAATTGAACAGCGCTTGTCGAAAGTCAATTAAAGACCACAATGAAAATGTTTGTAAAAATTATTATTTTTGGTTTTAACGTAAATGTAAATTGGTGATAATAATTATATAAACGCTCTTTTTTTATATTATTTACAAAAAATTAAAAAAATATTTAAGTAGTACAAAATACATTATAAAAAAAGATATTTTAATAGGTCACTAGAAAATCACTTAATAAACGAGAATAGAACATAACAAACACAAAAACACATTTACTAGGTTTCTTATTTATGTATCATATTTTTTGTGGTTTTTTGTTGTTAGAAAAATTCTGATAAAACGTAGCAATATTTTACTGTAATATTTGTAAAAATGTGTAATTTTAATGATGTTTGATACATATTTAAATACCGAGACCGTATTCTTTATTACAAATTCCTGTTTTTTATGCTTCAGATGTATTTCTTACGTGAGATATAAAATAAAAAATATTAAAGAAGAACAACAGTCGTAATCGTGTTATGTTAAATGTGTAATAAAAGCTTTCGCTTTAAATTTTTGCATTTAGAAGTCACACACATTAAGCTCTTTTCTGTATTGCTTAACGTCAACATATATTTTTTTGATTCTGGAAAGTATTCACTTAAACGTGGTTAACTTTGAGTTATTCTATTAATATTGCTTTGTAATAAAGTTTTTACGTATTGTTTAAAAGAATATTAAAATGAATACGAATGTGACTTTATTAGTATAGTAAGTAAACAAAACTCGTAGGTATTATTATATTATATAAATATAAATTTTTTTGTAAACTGTTGTAAGAAAAACAGCAAACAAAATTGTTTTTATATATTTAAAATTTTCTGTATATGTTTACTAAACACGGTACTATTTTAAGATTTATTCGTTCTTAGATAAAATATTTTTGAAAAACTATAAATAAATGAGCAAATATTGATTCGATAAAACTGCAGTAATTCTTACGTATTTTTTTATTTTCTTTTTTAGAAAGTTTTTTTTAGTTAGTAATCAGTAAGCACTAAATATTTGCAAAAAAAATAAATCTAAAAATTTGAAATGAATATACAATATAGGGAGGATAATGAAACCTAAAGAAACAATAATGAATAGAATAACAATGAGGGATGTGCAATGGTTTAGACATATGTTGAGAATAGAGGAAATGAGACTGCCTAATGCAATGTTTAAACGGATATCACTAGGAAAAACGCGGAGAAGGCCTAGACGTTTGTGGAATGATAATATGAAAAGCAAGATTAAGAAAGAGACGTGAAATATACAAAACTTCATTAAACGATTATAGTTATTTTAAAAATAATTAGGAAGTAATCTGCCATGCGATTCTTTTATATATTAAAATTAAACGACAAAAACAGAAGTATTAGCAAAAGTACAGGAATGTATATTGATTGTAATTGCAATACAAAATTACAGAAATGATACATTACAGAGACTAACTCTATCTATGCTCAGGGTATCAATTTGAAATCGGCGGTTACTTTGAATTACTAATTTACAAAATTACTCCACTGCATTTCTATTAAAATGTGAACACTCAAAGTTGAATTTGCGAGTAGTTTCTTTTTGATGGTTTATTATTAATAACTTTTTACTTCTGTCATTTCTCTTATCTTCTGGATATTTCTGGCGTGACTTTTATCTAGAACTCGTCAGGATCCTTCTGATTAGAGTCTCATTAATCGAAATTCTTATGAACGAGCCCAATGAATCAAAGAGATGGTTACAAGTAATTATCTTAAGAAGTTTCACAATTTAGTGCTTCCAAAACGTCGATGCAGAAGCAAAACCCAAGATTGTGATTAATTTATCTTGTCCTCATTGTCCTCTACAGAAACAGCTATTTTGTCGTAGGGGTTAACTTTGTGTTAGCTGCAAAAGAGCTTCCTATTGAAGAAGCTGTTAAAGTGGTAAAGTAGCTTATCCTCCTGATTGTGAAGTTGTAATTATTACTGGTCTTACCTTCCTTAGGAGGGGCGATAAAAACCACTCTAAACTATTTTTATGGCTACGTTTTGTGCCTCTGTATGTATATAAATGTAATAATCGTAATATTAAGTTTACGACAGTTTTGAATAACATAGTTTCTAATATGAAAATTAGTGTGTAACTACAATCCAAACGTTGTGTTGTATACTTTATTTTTCAATAAAGCGTACACAATTTTTACATAATAGGTTATGGGGCCAGTTTCCCCTGCGTAAATGTGTTTTTAATTACTTGTGTTTGATTGTATTGAATTGTTCGGGTATTCGCAAAAAAAAACAAAACTGAAAACAACTTCATTTAGTGATAAGAGTTGTGGAGTTGTTTTAGTTTTTTTTGCGGATCGGATTCGAACAGTTGCATTGTAATAGTTAAACTGTGATAATTAAAATTGAACTGTTGATTGTAGTAAATTAACTAAAGGAATTAAAAATGTCGACAAAGCAGTAAATGCCGTCTTTCGATAAATTGAATGGTGACAATTTTCCATTATGGAAATTACAGATGACCGCCTATCTAGAGTTTCACAGTATTATGGATGTAGTGATTGACGCAGTGAAGAAACCGCTTAATGATGACGACGGTGATCTGACTAAATGGGTCAAGAATGATGCCGCTGCTCGGTTAGCGATTCTTACTGCTATAGATGCTAATCAACGTGAGAACATAAGTTCGGCAACGACATCCGCTGCTATGTGGTCGAATCTTGTCTCAGTTTACGAAAGAACGAACCCAAGATCAAAATTCAATGCGCTCGGTGAGTACCATCGTTATAAGTATGATGGATTACCGATAGCGAAACATTTGGCTCGTGTTGACAACCTTGTTCAACAATGTACACTTGTCAATGAGTCGGTATCAGAGTCGAACATCATTGCAAAAATGATAGAGGGACTGCCCGATCGATTCAATTCGGTAGTGACAATATGGGAAGTAGTACCAAAGAGCGAACAGATGCGACAAAATTTGCGACGTATGCTGTTAGCTGCCGATAGTCGAATGGCTACGATGGTTGAAGTCCAACAAGTGCTAGCAATTACAAAGAATCATAATGTAGAACCGAAACCGTCAAACAATAATGATAAAAAGAAAAAGAAACCAAAAGAAAAAAAATGTTGGACATGTAAGAAGACAGGTCATTACCAACGCGATTGCCTTGAGCGAAAAAGTGGTCAACCATTATCAGCCGATAGAAACAATTGTACCACAGCATGTTTTACAATTAAAGAACAACTGCACTTGGGTGGTTTAATGAACTTGAAAGAAAAGACATTTTGCTGAGTCTTGCTGACAGTCGTAACGTAACAGCTAATGGTATCGGTTCAGTGGAGATCGCGCGCTACGTGAATGGTGATTGGTTACCTGAAAGGTTGCTGAATGCACTTTTAGTGCCCGGACTGAAACAAAATTTGTTCTCGGTGGGTACTGCAGCGCGTAACGGTGTCAACTGTGTTACAAGAAATGACGGTATGCAATTTTATAACAACAAAGAATTGAAATTAGTTGCTGAACAGTCGGCAAACAACTTATTTATTGTTGACATTCGTCGACCGCAAATTGAAGTAAACGCAGTAGTTGACCTTAAACGTTGGCATGAACGGCTTGGCCACCCTAGCATTGGCCGAATGCGTGAATTAGCTAAAAGTGGTGTCATTCCTAGTCTAAAGATTAAGTCATCAGACGAATTTTTTTGCGAATCATGCTAATTAGAAATAATGTCACGGAAATCATTCAAGTCAATTGAGAAAATCAATTGAAAACCAGGTGAAAAAATTCATTGTGATGTGTGTGGTTTCATGAGCAACACTTCGTTTGGCGGCAATCGTTATTTTGTCACATTTAAAGACGAAGCAACGGTATTTCGGTTTGTTTATTTTCTTAAACACAAAGGTGAAGTTTATGACAAGGTTGTTGAGTGTCATCAACGAATCCTGACGCACTTTGGAGCTCTAGTCAAAGTGTTGTTTAGTGACAATGGTACTGAGTATAAGAACTAAAAGATGACAGATTTTGTTAAACGCAACGGCAGCGATCATCAGACATCGCCATCTTTTACGCCCGAGTCAAATGGTACGGCTGAGCGCGATAATCGGACAATTGTTGAGGGTGCTCAAACAATGTTAATTGGAAAAAAACTACCCGTTGAGTTGTGGTGCGAAGCTACTTTGTGTGCAGTTTGGCTTCTCAACCGAACACCGTGTGCAAAAACTCCAAACTCGACACCGTACGAATAGTGGTTCGGAAAAGCACCGGACCTATCAGGAATCAAAACATTTGGTTCAGTTGGGTATGTTCATGTTGCGGACTCAAAACCAAAGAAATGTGATGAAAAATCGAAAAAGGTTATCTTTGTCGGTTATGACAGTGAGCCTCGTAATTATAGATTATTTGACATGTCAACAAATAAAATTACAACATCTCGTAATGTCACGTTTAATGAAAGTGAGTCGGCACCGACGATCAATTCAGGTTTGTGGCCAATTGTGGATTATGAATTGGAAGAGGAAAACCAATCAAAAATCGCCGAAGATGAAAACACGCATGATGACGGGCAAATGGAGCAAAATGATTGCGTGATCGGTCGCAACTAAAAAAGATCGATTTTTATCAAACTCACTGTGTTGCAATGAACGAGCCGATATCGTACGCAGAAGCAATCTTAAAACCTGATGGTGATAAATGGCAATCAGCTGTTCAAGAAGAGCTCACATTATTTGAAAAAAATCAAACTTCGGTTGTTGCTGAGTTGCCGCCTGGTCGAAAACCTATAACTTCAAAATGGGTATTCAAATTAAAACGCGATTTAGATAACACGACTAATCGCTATAAAACGCGATTAGTAGCTCGTGGTTACAGTCAACGTAAAAGCGTCGATTAAACCGAAACCTATTCACCTGTTATTCGTTTCAAATCGGTGTGAGCTTTGTTGGCATTGGCAGCAGTTGAAGATTTAGAGATATCTACATGACTGTTTCTGAAGAATCCCCGATTGCAGGTTAAATTGTCAAACTCCAAAGGTCACTGTATGGTCTTAAGCAATCGCCTCGTCAATGGAATACGAGATTTATAGAGTTCTTAACAAAGTATGCGTTTAAATCCAATGAGGCTGATCGCTGTGTTCTAATTGGTGAAATTGATAGCAAACGCGTTTTGATGGCGATTTATGTAAACGACTTGTTGCTAATGTGCAAGTCGAAGCAAGTGGTCGATAAAGTAATGAATTATTTGATGTTAGAGTTTGAAGTGCCGAGAAATTTGGATTGGCGGATGCAAAGAGTGTCTCAACACCCGCCGAACCCGGTAAAGAACATTGGTCAGTTGTGAAGCGAATTCTGCGTTATGCAAAATATGGCATTGTTTACAATAGTCATAATAGTGACAGGCTTATCACATACAGTGAATCGTAGCTTTATCAACAACTGAAGCCGAATATGTTGCTGAATATGTTATGAAGCAACAAAGGAAGCTATTTGGATGCGTCGATTATTCAATTCGTTCGGTGTTACCAACAATGACCCGACTGAATTACGTTTGGATAATCAAGGTTCCATTTATTTAATTAAGAATCCAGAATACCACAAGAGGACGAAACATATTGATGTGCGGTTCCATTTTATTCGATTAGCTTACGAGGATGGTCAAATCGAAATTGTCTATGTCCCGTCATCAAAACAGCTAGCTGACATTCTGACAAAAGCGTTGCCAAAAACTGCATTCGAAAAGAATCGTCGTTGTGCATACATAGGAGAAATGATTAGAACCGTGGGAATTCATACTAAGGAGCATCAAAAATGTAGTCGTCTTCGAAGTCAACGGTGGCGGAATACGTACTAGAAACGAGTCATGAAATTATGTTTGAAAACACTAAAGTTTTGGTGAATGTTTGTGATTACTATCTGCAAAAATTAGGGAATCCATGGAAATAATTAAAAATCTTTTTAGTATTTATCGAAAGTTTTCCTTTACCGGAGATTTGGAAACCAATTTTATCGATTGGAGGTCGGTTTATAAAAGCGAGATTTCGCGGCGCAATCAATCAGTTTGTTCCGGGTTCTGAAGATGTTCATTACGACGTGTGACGAAAGCTCAGTTTGTGTAATAACGACTACACGGGAATTATTCAAAATGGAAAATTGTATTATTAAATATCTAGTCCTTTTCAATCTACCAGCAGTAGCAAAATACATGCTAGAAATAAATCAAATTTTGTTTGGTTACCGTTTCTGAAAATTTAAAGGAAAAACATGTGTAATGTAATGTGTGACTTCTAGGTATTTTTTGATCTCAAAAAGTTTTGCGAGAGAAAGATTCTAGTCAGAAGAAGAGATTGATATCGCTGTTAAGTATAGTATTCATAAAGACAGCTGGCTGAACACTTTTAAACTATGGAAGGAGATAGTGGTTAAGTTTGTACAGGGCTTTCATAAATTCTTGTTTCTTACGTGACATATATGTTCGGCAACCAACATTGCTTGGATTGGTATAAAATAAAACAAAATGAAAAATTTTAGTTGTAACCTTTGAATTAAATAATAATTGAATCAAAAACGATTTCACATTAACAACAGTACCTGTTTATTTGAAATAAAAATCGGTAAAAACAATTATTAAACATAACCGATGCTTCATATGTTGTCATTCAGCCTCGATACACGTGTTAACACTTCTTTTTAAATTTTGAATATTTGAAAAGAAAAGAATATATTTTCTCAACGTATGATTAAAAATAACAGTAGCGTTGCTTTTGTCGGCTGGAAAAACGATGATATCGCGATTTATACGAAGACTTTTTAAAGCTAATTCTTAGATTTAGGAACTTTAGGTGATTGAAGAATTGATGAATACGAATAGGATCTGAGATGTGGCGGGGAAAAGACAGAACAACAGCACATAAAATGGAAGCAACAGCAAAATTCAAACCTTTGGATAGCACCGATTCCTGTTCTGAAGTATGAGTCAAACTAGATAGGTTGACTACCGTTTTCTAAGAGTCAGTAGTTGAAAAAACTTTCTGGTTTTTGAATTTCAATAATTGAAACTTTTTTAAAAGAACTTAAGTAATTAACCGTATTAGACTGCTGGTGAGTAATGTTATCAAAGAAAATCCAATCATCCGTAGATACAGTGTTGACCAACTCAAGATGAAGATATAAGAAGTGTTTAGAAATTGTGTTTAATTCACGTTTGGTTTGCCTAATTTGTTCGCGTATCAACGCTAGACTAGTACGGTGAAGAATATTTTTAATCGAACGTGTCTGAATGTGGAATTCAATTTTGAGAAATTCAGGAATGATGTTGTGGCTACGACAACGACTAAGAAAAGTGCACAAAAGTTTAACGAGTTTGTGACTAAGTAAATATTCTCCCCATAGAAGTTTTTAATGTAATCGCTAAGGCTTCCACAACGGAGGTCTATGCTAAGATTAGAACGTCTACCGAGTTCGAAAAGTTCTGTAACTACTAGCTCGGTGAAAACGGTAGTCAACCTATCTAGTGTGACCCTTACTTGAGAACAGCAATCGGGGTTATCCAAGGGTTTGAGTTTTGCTGCAAACGCTTTTCTAAAGAACACATTTTATGTGCTGTTCAGTCTTTTATAAAACATCTTTTCCGCCACATCTCAGTTTCCATTTTTATTCGTAATTACCCTCTCAGCTTCTAAACCACTTCTTAAAGTTCACAACCAAGGTATACCTTTGAGATCTATCGTCAGCACTATCCAATCTCCTGCTTACAAGATAGCTAAGTTTTTGTTCAAATTCTTTCCAAATTTACATCCTCAACTTTCATCATTTCATTCAACGTTTGAAATCTATAAAGCTTGAATCCCAGGATCTTCTTGTGAGTTTTGATGTTTGTTATTTTTTACCAAAGTTCCTATTAAAGATTCGCTTATTCTCATCGAGTAAATTCTGTCTCACCATGACAAATATTTGAATTTGGTTCTTCTTATTGATAAGTGTTTATTATTCACTTACTTTCAATTTACTAACAAGTTTTACGAACAATTTTCGAGCGCCGCTATGGGTTCTCCGGTATCTCCTGTTGTAGCTAACAATTTTAAGAAATCCTTTGAAACGGTTGCTTTAGAATCATTGATATTAAAACTTAAAATCTGGTTTAGATATGTTGATGACAGCTTTGCTATTTGGTCTCATGGGCATCTTGAACTGTTTAGGTTTCTTGATCATCTAAACAACCAACACCCTGATATCAAATTCACGATGTAAATTGGAAAAAATGGTTCTCTCCCATTTTTCGACGCCCTTGTGATACATAAACCCAACGGACTTTTAGGCCATTTTGTTTATAGCAAACTCACAAATACAGACAGATATCTTCATGCTTTGTCTCATCATCATTCAGCACAGAAACGTCCTGTTATTAAATCTTTGGTTTATTGCGCTTTTTCTATTTCTCAACCTGAGAACATAGATTTGGAACACCACAATCTTACTAAAGTTATATGAAGCAGGCTATTCAGGCAGTTATAAATCGTTCTACTTCTGTCTACAATCCCAAATTGACATTGTTAACCTACATTTATGAGGTCACAGATTAAATAGGGAATTTTTTTTGTAAGAATGATATTAAGCCCGTATTCAACTTGACAGGTAAAATCTTTTAAATTCTTCCGTCTCCCAAAGTCAAATTTCCTACACTTTCATCTTAAGGTGTATACTAAACTCTTTGTTTATGTGATTTGGTCTAACTCGGTGAAACTGGCCGTTCCGTCAATATACGTTTTTAGAACATAGTCGATATATAAAGAAGAGACATATTTCTAAATCTGCCGTTGCTAAACATTATTTTACCACAGGCTACAATATAGATTTTAATAACGTCTTTGAAAAAGCATAGAAATCATCAAACATCCCAATAACTTCAATTGTTACAACGGTTTTGAACTATCTTTTCGTTGGTTCCCGGTTGTTACTGGTTAATCAAAGACACGCTTTCTTTCGAACGTAACCTAATCAGAGTCAAGTTCTTTCAACCGAGACAATACTTCTTCTAAAAATACGAAAACAACTGCTTTTTAAGTCACTTTTGTGGAGTTTAGAATCTGGCTTGGTTAACAATTTTGATTTCCTAACTCTGTAGTGATTCTTTGTTAGATTATTGTTTACTCCCTTTAAGCTTTCGATTTCTTTCACACCATGATGAAGCGTTTTACGAAAGTGGGTGAAGCGTTGGCAATTTCGGTTACAACATCAACACGGTCAAGACGTTATAATCTTAGCATGGACTCCGACCGTAGAAACGATTATCTTTCTACTTAAAATTGCAACCCATACGTTCACATTCAAATGTTGTAATCGTAGTTTGCACTTGGGCAACTAAAACTCTACATACTTATGTAGAGTTTTAGTTGCCCAAGTACGATAATTTTGAGTTTTTACATATTCATTTAAATGAAACCATGGTTGGTTCATAAAGAAAGTTAAACCCAACAGATTATCGTTATTTTAATGTTTATTAAACTATTTACAAAATTGTGCACGCTGTAATAAAACAATCCTAAAAATTTTATGCTTATAAATTAAACGTTTATTTAAAAATAGTTTATATGTGTTGCCACAGATAATTTTGCTAAAAATTGTCCCGTGCAATTGCGAATGTTTTTGACAACGGATGCAGTGAGCATGATAAGCCTTGCGGGGTATTTTGCCTTGCAAATGCAATTACTACTTAAAAAACGATAAATTAAAACTTGTTTATGTTGTCGGAAAGTGTCGTAATTAAAATTTACTTTCAGGAAATGTTCGATAAATTAAAAAAAAAGAATGTAACTAAGTTTCATTGCGATTGTGATTGTCATTTCAAAAATGCGTCATTACAATACCGGTGTCTGTTCAGGAGTAAACTTTGTGAGTTGTTAATATAAAATTGTAACTCTTAATTAATACTTACTTATAAAAAATACAAATATTGCTGAATAGTTACAATAATACACAGCCCAACACACATTTTGGTGCCAGGGTTTTTGTAACTGTTTTTAAGTAAGTTTTGGGTGCAGAATCCAAAACTGTCTTCAGATTTGGTCTATCAGATCTAGTTTTTGAGATATTGTATTTTGACCTTTTTTTTTAGAAAGAAATAGTTTAGTTTTTTAACTTTTATACTTTTTACGTTAATACTAATACTATCTGCTTCAAGTGTTAGTAAAAAAACACATAGAATCCAAAGTAATGTATTTATTTCACAAAATAAACAAATAAGTTTATAAATTATATTTACATATCATTTAAAAATTTTCTTTTATATGACTTTCTAGTATGGTAGTTATTAGGACAGTCTCGCTGAAGGCTCCAGCAGTAGTCGGCCATTATGTGGGTACCCCATCTTCCTTGATATGGATCTTCCATAGTTTTAATGTCCTGATAGAATCTATCCCCCTGTTCTTTACTCAAATCACCTAGGTTTTCTAGAAACCGATCTAAGTGGCTGTAGAGGTAGTGAACTTTTATGCTCATGTTGCAGCCGAGTATATTAAAGTTTGAAAGCATATTTTCCATTAATTCTATATAATTTTTTGCCTTATAATTTCCCAAAAAATTTTGTACAACTTGAACAAATGAACACCAAGCGTTAGATTCAATTTCATTCATTGATGCGGTAAATTGTGGATCTTTAATAAGCTGCCTTATCTGAGGGTCATCGAATATTCCGGCTTTCAGTTTTTCCGTGCTAATCCCAGGAAATTTACGAATCAAGTAGTCAAAACAAAATCCATCGCGATTTAAAGCCTTCACAAATTGCTTCATAAGCCCCAACTTGATATGAAAGGGTGGAAATACGATTTTGTCCCTCGCAACCAAAGGTTCGTTGATTACATTTTGCTTTCCTTGAGTCATAACATTTCTTAAACGCTAGTTTCTGTTAACCCAATGCTGATCCTTAGCTCTGCTGTCCCAAAGACATAAAAAACAAGGATATTTTGTATATCTACTTTGCTGTCCAAGGAGGAAGTTCACCATTTTTAGGTCGACACAAATCACCCACTGATGTTCTTTATACTTAATTTTTTTCAGGATTAGTGATATTGCTTTGCATTCCTCGTTCATGCTGGTAGAACGACCAATGGGTATTGAGCCATATTTATTACCATTGTGTAAAAGCACACATTTCAAACTTCGTCTGGAACTGTCTATAAAAAGGCGCCATTCGTCTGGTGTGTATTCCGACAAACTTATTTTTTGTAAGAGTCCTCTTATATCGTTACAGAATACCAGGTTATTTTTCTTAGAGTAAAAGAGCAGCAGATCTTTATCTCGTTAACGATAAAATGTGATATTGGTATCTGGCTGCAGCAGATTCTTCTCATTTAATCTGAAAGCGAGTAATTCAAAAGATTCCTTTGAAAGATTCAGGTCTCTAATGAAATCGTTAGTTCTTGTTGATTGAAACGTTGCGGACTTGATAAATCTGCTTCAAAATCACTGTCGTTTTCTGATTCCAACGTGGGTAGTTCTGCATCATCTTCCGGGAGCGAAGGCAGACTGCTGAATGATGGGAATGGGTATTTCTTCACTATGCAGTACAGGCCTCTTTGCTGAATCTAGATCAGGATATGGCCATTTCTGTCTATTGTTCCGATTGATTCCTTTGATATTCACGAGAAAAATAGCAGTCATCGTGATGGTTTCTTGGTTCTCTCCAAACCATTGGTACTCCAAACTTTAGACACTTTCTCTTTCCAACTGTCCACTGACGCAGATGTTTAATACATGTTTTACATACGAAATGTGGAGCCCAAGGTTTATCCTGGTCACCCAAGTGAACGCCAAAATAGGCCAGATAACTTCTTCTCACACAATCTGAAATAGGATTTCTACTTTCTTTAAAAGTGTACTTGCCACATACATAGCAAAAAACGTCTGGATGATTCACACAACTACGTTTGCTTCTGAATGCCATGGTTTTAATTAAATGTATGTTTTATCACTGAACAACACCAAATGATACCACAACTTCACCTACGTAAACTAAATAGGTAAATGTACTTCGTAAAGCAAAGATACGAGTTAATATAGCTGTGTGTTAATTAGGTTTTGATGGAAGTAATTATAAGAATGTTGGGTTTTACACAAATGAATAAATACCAAATAACTCAAACTCTTTATATAAACTGTACCTCGTAAAGCAGAGATATTTGCGAGGTAATACGACTAATTAATTAGTTTTTGATAGGGGTATAGGAATGTCGGGTTTTACAGTAATGTATAATACCAAGTAACTCAAACTAACTCATTAGATTTTAATTATTTAGGTAGGAAATTTCACTTTTGGCCTTTAAAGATATCACTATTTCAATATTTTTGCGTTTTATCAGAACTAATACCAATTAGCCCATATCTCAAAAACTGGAGCTGCTACGAAAAAAAGCCAGGTATTTTTGGAATCAGCACATCACAAATATTCAAAATCAGTTCTTACTTTTTTGGCACAAGACAAAAATTTTATTTTGTTGGGCTGTGTAATTGTTTTAAAATATGAAAATAGATACTAAGATAAGAATGTATTTCGGATTTGAACGGTGTCATTGTTGTTGTAACTGAAGTTGCCAACGTTTCGCCCACTTTCGTAAGGGGTTTCATCAGGGCGTGAGATAAATCTCAAACAAGCAACCGAAATCTAACTAAAAACTTCTCAAAAGTTAGGTTATAAACTTGTAAAACAAGCCACAATCTAAACTCTGAAAAGGTAAGAAAGAAAACAATAACTTGAAAAAGCAAACGAAAATTTAACAAACAACCAGTACCGAGTTAGGTAATCAACTTGTGAACCAAGCCAGATTCTAAACTCCGTAGAAGTGACTTAAGAAGGAATAGTCTCCGTATATAAAGGAGAAGGATCGTCACGGATGGTTAAGCTCGACTCTGGTTGGGTTGATAAGGGCCGTGTTTTCGATAAACGACTAATGACCGGGAACCAAAAAGAGGATAGCTCGAAACCATGATCGCGATTGAAGTTATTGGGGTGTTTGAGGATTTCTATGCTCTCTCGGAATTTCCTGTTGAAAAAGAATAGTGATTTGGCAATCAACGAAACATTATCAAAATCTATCTTGTGACCTGTAAAAAAATGATGTTCAGTAACCGCAGACTTGGAAATATACCTTTTCCTTAGACAACGATCATGTTCTAAAATGCGAGTAATAACAGAACAACAGGTTTCATCAATGTAGACTAAACCACATGAACGAGGAATTTGGTATACACCTTGAAATGAAAGTGTAGGAAATTTGTATTTGGGAGAAGGAAGAATCTAAAAGATTTTGCCTGTCGAGTTGAATATGGGTTTAATACCATTCTTACGAAGAAGTTTCCTTGTTTGATCTGCAACCTTGTGAATGTAGAGTAAAAAGGCCAATTTTGGATTGGATTCGGGAGTAGAAATGTCCTTAGGTAATTGAGTACGTGGATGTAGACGACGATTAATAACTCTCTGAATATCTCGCTTCACATAACCATTGTTCACTAAGGTTCTAATAAGATGACGGAGTTCCGAGTCTAGATTCTCAGGTTGGCAAATAGAAAAGGCACGATGAACCAAAAATTCAATAACAGAACATTTATGTGCAGGGTGATGAATGGGTGGGTTTGCGATAAACAGAATGGCCTAGAAGTCCGTCGGGCTTACGAGTTACAAGAACGTCAAAAAATGGAAGCGAAGTATTACTTTCGATTTCCATAGTAAATTTGATATCTACGTGTTGATTGTTAAGATGATCATGAAACTTAGACAATTCGAGATGACCATGAGACCAAACAATAAACGTGTCGCCAACATACCTAAACCACACTTTAGGTTTTAATATTGATAAAAAGCTAAAGCAACCGTTTCAAAGGATTCCATAAAAATGTTAGCTACAACAGGTGATAGAGCAGCATAGCAGCACCAGAAACTTGTTCGTAAAACATGTTATCAAATTGGAAGTAAGTGGAGGATAGAAACTTATCAATAAGAAAAACTAAACTCAAGTCCTTGCCATGTTGAGACAGAATCTGTTTGATGATAATAAGCGAATCCTTAATAGAAACTTCAGTAAAAAGTGTAGTAACATCAAAGCTCACAAGAAGATCTTGGGGTTCAAGTTTTATAGTTTCTAGACGTTGAATAAAATGCTGAGAGTTGAGGATGTAAAAAGAGGTTTTACCTGTAAATTCGCAAAGAATGTTGGACAAGAACTTGGCTAGCTTGTAGGTAGGAGATTGGACGGTACTGACGATAGGTCGAAAAGGAATACCTTGTTTGTGAATTTTGGGAAGTTCGTATAAACGAGGTAGTTTAGAATCTGATGGGGTAAGTTGATGTTTAGTTTCAGGAGGTAAATTAGAAGATTTGGCTAACCTCACGTTCAATCCTCGAAGTGTGGTTGTGAGTTAGAAGAGCGTAAGTTTCCTCAGACAAAATAGAATTGATTTTTGCAACATAATCAATTTGGTTTAAAACTACAGTAGCGTTGTTTTTGTCGGCTGGAAGAACAATAATATTAGGGTTCTTACGAAGACTTTTTAGAGCTAACTCTTCCGACTTAGAAATGTTGGATTTAGAAATTTTTAGATGATTCAAGGATTTTGCCAGTGTTAATAGGACACAACAACACAACAACAATGTCACGGTCCAAACCCGGAAGACATTCTTATCTTAGTATAGATTGCGGCCGTAGAAGCCTTCGCTATTATATGAAAATACATAATAAGGAAAACGATAAAAAATATATAACACCCAATGTCAACAAACGTCAGAATGTTGTTTGAAAATGTTACTAAATAGCAACACTACCAACCTAAAACAATGTTGATGTAAGTGTTTCTCTCAACCTACTAAAACTTTGTTGCACAATGGTTATATGAAGTGGAGAATTTAGGTAGTCATTAATAGTCGTCTACATTAACGCGTTCGAAAAAACATTTTCATTTGCGAATCTAATTTAAAATTGGCGTGATTAGCTTACATTCATAAGGTCACAGATCAAATTTTGCGTAAAAATTGTATCAAACCCATTTTTAACTCAACAGGTAAAATCTCTCAAATTCTTCAAGGACAAATTTTCTACACTTTCATCTTAAGGTGTTTATCAAACTTCTTGTTTATGTAGTTTAGTATACATTGGTGAAACTGGTCGTTCCGTCATTACGCGTATTTCAGAACATGTTCAATGATTGCGAAATTTCAATTCTTCTTCAATAAGAAAATTTGAGAAAGCATAGAATTCATCAAAGATTTCAATAACTTCAATCGTGACTACAACTTTGAACTGCTATGGGGTTTAGACTCTGACTTGGTTCACCTAACCTAATATAATAGTACTGTGTTAGAATTGTCGTTTGCTTCTTTGGTTTATCTATTTTTTTCTTAGTTAGGTTTTGGTTGCTTGTTGGAATTCTTTCAATTCTTTTACGTCCGTTACAAAACTGGGCGAAACGTTGGCAACTTTGTAAAAAAAATCAAGCAAATTATTTTCATTTGACTGTTTTTACACTATTTTTAAAAAGTGTTTTAATCATTTTTTTTAAATAATACCATTTAATAGGAATAACACTTTTATTGCGTCAAAATTCATAACACTATAAACTGCAACCGTAATTTTTAACAAATATTTTACATTTTTCTGATATTGCAAAATGATACATTCGTTTATTGTGCTTTTAAAATAGTATATTTGTAATTTTGGGAAAACATACAATAAAAGGAAGTCAAGGCTTTACCATTACATAATATATAACAGTAAGATACTTTGTTAATAACAATTAAATTTAGATATTTACATAATTGACTAAAATGTAAAATGACCGAATTTGATATTCAATATAATCACATTTATTTGTATATGATATTGTTTTTTTATTAATAAACACATATAATCGGTGCATACAGTCAATTAATAAACAATACCAAATATTCAACAGACTCTCATAAATCAATAATTTAAAATTTGTAAACCTGAGTAGATAAGTGATAAATTCTAATTTTACTCAAAGTTAATAAACTCTTCTACATTGCACTAATCAATCGTAACAGTAACATTATAATCTATGTTATTGACTATTGATTTAATTTGTATTTGATCACCGTTTTGCATAGAATAAATGCAATCAAATACAATTATGTTGCGCATGCACTGCTATGGTCAAGTTTCTAAAATCCGGTAACAGCCTGGACACTATAATTAAATCATAAAAAATATTTTGTTGCATGCTATACGAAACTCACTCATATATAAGGAACAACGTTGGAATATTCACGACCACTAGTGCAAAGATTTGCGCTTGTATTAGCAATGCCGATGTGTTTTTACCAATAATTACTAATTTATACTCAGCAAAATTGAAAGATCGATTAAGGTTTTAGACATCAATAATTCATATCGACATTACTGCACTACCGTATTCGTACAATTGATACAATCACGTTATTAGGTCTATCACATGTCTACTGCATATCATGAAATTCTTTACCCCTAAGTACATACTTATTTACAATCACTTTCTTAAAATTTATGGTATCATCGAGCAAAGGAAAGTTGGGTCAACTGAAGCAACTTTAGCGGTAAGAAACGCATGCATACAAAACAATAAACTTTGTAGAATGGAACATTCTAATTCCTGAAAAATAAAACAATTTAGTAATTTACAAAGCAAGGAATTATTGCATACTTTTGTTTCGATAGCTCGAGTTTCAATATCTTGAAAATGAAGTTTTAACTTAGACTTGCCATCGTCCGAAGAACCTCGCAGCTGAGAAAATTTATATTGCCAGACTGGAATTTTTGATTCAGCTTCGTGCAAAGAAAAACCTAAATTCCAGTCTAAAGTTAATCCAACCGTTTTACCGCCATAACTTACGGTAAAGGTTTTACTCTGAAATTAAGAAAAAAAACAACCAAAAAATTAGTTATTAAAATTTTAAGAATAACATAGATTAAAACTTGGACAACTCTTGTGATTTTTTTAAATTGTTTGTTTTACACAGGCATTTACTTGACTATTTTGAAGTACACTAAACAAGGTTTTCACAAAACTCTTTGTGGCTTAAATAAGTGAATTTGGGGATATATGGGAGTCTGGATTTTCTGATCAAAATAAGTATTAATCTAATTTTCATGTTTGAAATACTTAAGTATAGAACGCCATATTTTTTAATTTACCAGGAAATGTACTTTTTAATTGTCTATCGAATGGTATTAGTATGTTATTTTATGTTTTTTAAATAAAAGTTATAATGAATTTAGTTGCTTATGGTATTTAGAAACGTCCAATAACACTGGTCTGCAAAAAAATATTTTTTATCGAGTCCTGACACTATTCCGGGTGATTATGTAAAATGACGTCCTGAATCCAAATATGTCTTCCGTTTTCTTCCATCTCCCACCATTTTCGAGGAAGCCCCAAATCTCTAATTTTACCACTTTTCGATAAATTAATTATAATTTATTTATCGAACGATAATAATAATTATAATAATTATTATAATAATAAATATATGGACATGAATTTAATTTAAATGGAAAAAAGAACTATTTTAGCTATAAACAGTAATAAATAAAAAGATATTCATCGTTACTTGGTGCTTGCTTTCTTTTATACCCTGAGGTACAGCTCTCTCGTTTCAAAAACCAGCAGCACTCCGCCAACATGCTTGCATTCCACTTCCCTGAAAATCTCTTCTCCAGCTTAGCAATGTCTTGATGGAACCGTTCCCCGTGTTCATCCGAGATTGCTCCTAAATTTTCAGGAAAAAAGTCCAGATGCGAGTGAAGGAAGTGCACTATAAGAGACATGTTACATCCTATGTCCTTGTACGCTAAAAGCAGTTCCTCGGCGTGAGCGACATAATCTTCACTTTTGTGGTTACCCAGGAAGTTCTTACAAACGTTTTGAAATGCAAGCCAAGCTCGTTTTTCTTTTCGATTTAGGTGTTCAATAAACGTCGAATCTTAGAAGAGTTGTCTAATCTGGGGATCAACAAAAACGCCTTCTTTGATTTTAGCTTCGCTAAGACGAAGAAATTTAGTTTTCAAAAATTGAAATGCGTCACCCGTCTTGTCTACTGCTTTCACAAACTGATTGATCAATCCAAGTTTGATGTGTAAAGGTGGTAAATAAATATTTTCCTTCGGAACCAAAGGATTGTGGGCGACATTTTTCTGACCAGGAATAAGATTTTCTCGCAGAGGCCAGTCTCGTACGATGTAATGTTTATCTCGGGCTCGGCTATCCCATTCACAAAGGAAGCAGCAATATTTTGTGAATCCTGATTACAGGCCCGTGAGTAGAGCAACAACTTTTAAGTCAGCACAAAGTTTCCACTTATAATCATGATAACTAATTTTATCAAAGATTCTGAAGATGTTTTCGTACGTTTCCTTCATATCAACAGAGTATGCAACTGGAACTGATGGGAAGTCATTCCCATTTGCCAACAGGACAACTTTTAAGCTTGTTTTTGATGAGTCTATAAACAGTCTCCATTTGTCTGGGTCACATGGCATCTGTAGCTCTGTCATCCTTAAATTTGCATTAGGACAGAACACTAAACTTTTATCTTCCGAGGAAAGACATTTTAGGGTTGCTTGTCTGGTCCTGTAAGCAGATATTTTTACTCCCTTTTCTAAAAGATTCCACTGTTGAAGTCGCGATCCTAGGAGCTGAGATTTAGTCTTGGGTAACTGCAAATCCCCGACAAGATCATTTAATTCCGATTGAGTGAGGAGGTGAGGTTGCCGAGAAACTAAATCTGCGGAATACTCTTCATCATCATTGAATGTATCATTCAAAGCCTCAGGTTGTGGCTCAGAGTCTTTTAAATCAATTTCCGGCTCTAGAGTATAAGTGTTTGGAGGCTCTGGGATTGGCAAAGTATCGTTATGAGGAACAGGTCTTAGAGCTGACGGAATATTGGGATACTGAATTGTATGCTTACTTTTGCTCGAAAACCCGACGGTGGAAGTCATACAAAAGTAACAATCTGTAAGATGACAGCAAGATTCACCCCAAACCATGGGTACAGCAAATGGCATTGATCTAGGGGTACCTTTGAGCCATTTGGTCAAACTACTGTAACAAGTCGTACAGCAAACTGATGGAGCCCAAGTCTTGTCCTGGTCACCAACTTGACAATCAAATTACAATTTATAAGCTGTTTTAACAAGCGGAGAAAGGGGTTTTCGTTGTGCTTTTAAAGTGAAGTCCACGCAGACATAGCAGAAGCTATCGGGATGATTTTTACACCCGCATGGCATAATTAAACAGTAATTCAACGCCCGACATTAACCACAAATCACACTTAGTCACTTGAAAAAATCCGGAGTAAAACTAGTTTTACTGTTTTACACAAATGAACAAAAATGAACAAAAAATCCAGCACGTTTAAAACGTCGACAAGTTAACTCTGCAACAGCTGTAGATGTACTGATCGAAGCAGTTAAGCAAACAATGTAATATACTATAATAAGAAGAGTAATGCAAGTTCAAGCCTGTCGAAAATTCCTGTTCAAACCTGCATGTGGTATTGAGATCGCCAGCGTCGTGCAGTGAATCTTCCTAACTGTTTATTGATATTTTTTTACTGTTCTTATATATTTGTATTTTCTTGTTGTTTCTATATACATTTTATAGCTAAACTTTTGCCATATACTTTGGTATAAATTTTATTACCTGCTTTGGGATGTTTAACGGCTATAAGTTAAAATTCTAAAAAAAATCCAAAAAATAAAATAAAAATGGGGTCCCCCTAAAATAGGTGGGTGATGGGTAAAAACGGAGCTCATTTTTGGATTCAGGAGGTCATTTTACATAAGAATCGTCAAGAATGGTATCAGGGCCGATTTTCATGCAGACCAGTGTAATTAACAGTTATAAGAATAATAATAGTCTAGTAAACGAAATGTGCAAATTTTTTTTGAATTCATGTTTGCCTTTTATTAAAATTATAATCAAGTTGTCATACGTAATAGTATCTACAAACTTTTTGAAAAAATTCAAGTCGTTCAAAAAAATTACAAAAGTTATCGACAATTTAGTAAAAGGAGTTTTATTTTTTGGAAATATCTCGTAAACTATTAGAGATATCGGAAATTAAAAAAAAAGGTTCTTAAAGTTAAAAAGTTTTACCTTTACCGAAACTTTACCACCAATATTTATAATATTAATTAATTGGCTAAAAACGGGTGATGTGGCATCTGCGCGTGTCCGTCGATTAGTTCACTTTTACAAAAATAGTAATTTACGACAGTAAGAATAGCATAACAAACGTACGGCCGAGCGTTGCATGTGAGTGAGTTGTCCTATGAAACTTTCAATGAGAGTAACGTACATTTTTTTTGCGTTGCTTTTTGTAAAATTACATTATTTTTTGAAAAAATTAAAAAAAAACACCAGAAATATAATCTTGGTACTACATTTATTACTAAATCTGTCGAATTTGACATTAACTGAATTTCAAGATTTTTACCTGTCGCATATTTGTTCTTATGCTATAATTGACTTTGAACACTTAGTTTTATGTGGATTTCTAGTTTTCATTTTGTTATTTTAGAGCTTTTTGTGCTGATTACTTAACTACACTAACGAACGAACATTGACATTTGCGATGTTGACAGCACAATTTTAGTGTTGAAAATATTATAGGGAGCTTGATTTGAAGGCTCGTGTAATAAAACGATGAAACGTTCAGATGAAACAAATTTGGAACTTGCAGTGGTGCCCAGTTTCACTTTATTTTTTGTATTTTTCGGATGCAGTGTTCATATTATTAAACAAGATATTCCTTATGATTCGTTTTATGGTTTAAAAATATGTCTTAATTCCACTCAGCAGTGATTGCATGATTATAGTAATTGCAGAATTAGATCCGGGCGAGCTTCCGCTTTGTACGCTGCAAAAACGGTACAATATAAATGAAAATTGCACACAAACAATTTATTGAGCAAAACATTTACTACAAAAAAGTCCGCAGAAGTGTATAATTATATCTAATAGTTTAAGAGTTACAAAATTTTAATGTAATGTAAGACATTTACGTGCAACTTTGAACACTTGTATTTTCTAAACTATTAAAGGTAATCGTACCCTTCCGCCGACTTTTTTATAGTAAATTTTGTCTTCTATAAAAATGTTTATGTGCAACTTTCTTCTATCTTCCACCGTTTTAAGGTAATAGTTTATTGGTTATTTTAGTTATTAAGCAAATCATTTCAATACAAAAATTGTGGCGTGTGTAATATTACGACACCGCTAAAGCTACTCTTAGCCGCAAAAAGTTTACAGATATTGCAAATCTTGGAAATAGCGGAAGGTGTTGAAAACAAACACGATATTACATACGTAATATAATGAACAAGGTATATTGCGATTTTCAAAAATACGAATGCATACATAAATAATAAAAAGATTATAAAACAGAAAAAAAAACGAGAATAGAGTCGTATGATAATTCACCAATTGTTTGTATTAAACATTTGTCCATGAAATAGCTGAGAATTGTTTCTCATAACCTCTTTATCGCTGTAAGATGATGAATCAGCAACACCAATAACATATGGCGAAATTTTTGTGATAACAAATGATGAGCGAGACCGCTTATTATCAAGAATTGTTGCGTGCTGATAAAATGTAGTTTCCAGTGATATATCTAAGGAGAAACCCATTCGCGTTATCTTAAATCCATGGACTTGAACAAACATCATAGCATGTAAATGGACCGGCCTCATAATTAGTATTATAAACTTTAAATCTAAACACTTCCGGCTGTTGTTTCCCATTTATAGTTTTAGTAGTATGTAATAGTTTAGTGCGAATTGATTGCAAACTGGAAGGTATATCTTTTATAAATATTTTTTTAAAAGAAGCACAAAAATGAGTGTTTTGTGCTAATCTTTTTAAATCCTTAACAAAATGCTCAATACGCTGTCATAAATTCGTGGTTTTCTTCCACCAGCAGTCCATTGTTGGCACCAACATTGAGATGCCATGTTTTGGTTGTAAAGCTTTAATGTCGTGAATGGCCGTACCTATTTATTTTCTGAAATCTAAGCTTTGTTTAGGCAGCAGGTATTAGGAAATATTTGAGTTGTGTTAGTAACGCTTAGGTTCTTTTTTCCCGCGGCCAAGAACATAAACAACAGAAAAGTCCCTGGTCCAGACGGCATACCGGCGGAAGCTCTGGCGGAGATCGTTATTAACAATCCATTAATTGCCCAACTAATGAACCACCTTTTACAGAGACAAATATTCTCGGACATATGGAAGAAGGCCAGGCTCGTTCTATTAGATAAAGGGAAAAAGACTCTTAACGAGGCTAGCTCTTATAGACCTCTATGCCTACTCAACACAACCGCCAAGATGTTCGAACATCTTATACTCGGAAGACTGAAATCCAGCATCGAGACGGCAGGGGGTCTATTAGAACACCAATATGGCTTCATGCGGGGCAAGTCAATTATGGATGCTTTAGAGAAGGTTGACTTATGGGCCAGAACAACCCGAACGGGAACATGGAGAACTCGAAAACTATGCGCCCTAACCACGTTAGATGTTAAAAATGCGTTTAATTCACAAGCGTGGCCAATCATTATAGAAGCTCTTAAAAGCAAGAAGGTCGAACCTTATATTGTAAACATAATAGGAAGCTACCTGGAAAACAAGGTTTTAATGATACAAGGGCCTGATGGTGTAGAATCTGTCCAGGTGACCTGCGGAGTCCCACAAGGGTCGGTACTAGGGCCTACCTTATGGAATATTACGTTTGATGCCTTATTAAGGCTACACCTAGGCGCATCGGCGCAAATCATCGCTTTAGCAAACGATGTCTCACTCATGTCCAGTGCAAGATCCGAAGATGAGCTGACGGTAGTAACCAATACGGCGATAGCTCGGATCGACAGATGGCTCACAGACCACGAACTGGAGCTGTCACCAAACAAGACGGAAGCAATAGTCTTCTCAGGCAGACGCCGTGTGGGTCCCATCACATTTATTGTCCACAACCAGTCTGTCGTGCCACAAAACTACATCCGCTACCTCGGCGTCTACCTAGACAAATACTTAATTTACGGACATCATGTCCAGATATCAGCCATCAAAGCTATCAAAACAGCGTCGGCCATCTCCATTATTATGCCAAACATAGATGGGCCGAGTATGTCAAAGCGGAGACTTGTGTCATCGGTAGTAAGATCAAGCATATTATATGCAGCGCCCATATGGGCCGTGGCCATAGAATTAAAGAAGTACCGAGGAATAATTAAAAATATACAAAGAAGAGTTTGCATAAAAATCATTATGTGCTACAGAACTATTGCCACGGAAGCCGCACAATTACTCGCTGGTACTATTCCATGGGACCTCTTGGCAAACGAAAGGCGCAGACTGAGAGAAAGCTTTGATACCAGAAAGAAAGCAAGACGGGAAACCCTCCAACACTGTCAGGCAAGATGGCAAAATGGCCTAAACAGCAAATAGACCCGGCGCTTGATCCCTAACATTTTACCATAGCTGGAAAGAAATCACGGAGAAATAAATTACCATCTGATCTAAGCGCTGACAGGGCACGGCTGTTTTGCCATCTACCTGCACAGAATCCGCAAGAAAAGCGACCCATAATGCATATATTGTAGCGAAGTAGACGATGTGGAACACACGGTGTTTGCCTGCCCGCAGTAGACCAGCCTAAGGAACGACATATCTGACTTGACCCCTGAACTCCCAATCCCGTAAATGCTGAGCAGCTGACAAAAATGGGAGAGCATAAACACAACCATCGCATCGTCAGAATAATTAGCAAAGAAGAAGCAGACTTCCTTAGGCTGGAGAGATACCGAGCTACCGTGAGCCAACAAGGTTCCGACTCTAGAGTAGCAACGCTGGGGATACAGGCACCATTAAAAAACAAATCTTATGTCATAGTGTTATTTGTTTTTATGTTGTACCATAGACCTATATCTAAGTATACAAGAATTTTAATTACATGTACAAATTTTTATTATAGATTTAATTATATTGTTGCCAGCGCGGGACTGTTTGGATTTAGAGTTTTTAATACTAATGCCGAGCACAAACAAATTGAACTACAAAAATAGAAAAAATTAGTGACGCCGGTATATTTACATGCCATGATGTTTGTTCGAGTGCATGGATTTAAGATAACGCGATCGGGTTTCTTTTTAGATATGTCACTGGAAGCTATGATTTATCAGCGCGCAGCAATTCTTGATAATGAATGGTCTTGCTCATAATTTGTTATGACAAAAAAATCTCTATAAGTCATTGCTGTTGCTGATTCATCATCTTCCAGCGATGAAGAGGTTATGAGAAACAATTCTCAGGCATTTCATGGACAAATCTTAAATACAAACAATTAGTGAATTATCATACGACCATATTATCGTTTAATATGTACCTAGAATACTAGTTGTTTGTGTTTTTTTATAATTTATGAATGCATTCTTATTTTTGAAAATTGTAATAAATCTTGTTCATTATATTATGTAGGTAATATTGTGTTTGTTTTCAACACCTTTCGATAATTTGCGATATCTGTGAATTTTTTGAACATAGTATCTCCGCTGGAAAAAATAGAAAAATTATTTTTTCAATTTTTAATAACCAATCTAAAATTTTAAAAAATAAAAATTTTATGTTGTGTTAACGAAAAACAAAACAAAAGACATAGAAGAAAGAAAAGAGACAGACGGAGATAGATAAGACAAGATGTCAGTGTTTGTTTCGTTTTTTTTTCCATAGAATCAACGAAAGGGGTGATCAATACTTTAATGCCCAACCAGCCGCCCAAAAGGGGAACCATAAAGAGAATCACGAGAAAGAAAAATCGTTGGTTCATAAAAAATCCTTAGACCCAATAAGAAAGAAATAAAATGTAGGAAAGATACAGATAGGAAATACGCAGAAGTCTTTCGAGTTAAATGAATAACAGGACGTGGTTACGCCATGTCACAGACATGTCGTTGTTTCAACATGCGCGTTTTCTGAAACACACACACAGAACAATACCGAATGTACTTCGCCACTTTTCAGCTCATATAAGGCCATTTAAAGTATCGACGAAGAAGAAATAGCGTCTTTGCCACACTACGACGACCAGAAGTAGAACAGATATGATGGTCGTGAATAATCGGCGTTCATTGATCACTCCACACTACCTACTTTTACAGGTTTTATCATTCTGAGACACTAGCACTCGTTTACAAAGAAGACCATGAACCACAAATCAACGAGAAAAACGACGAGGACACGCAGAGAACGATCACAGTCTAGTACACATATGAATTAGTGAAAGTTTCTTTCGGTCGCGTTCCCCTTTCTTAAATAATAAGTTCGATTTTGCATTTACAAGCAGTGGAACCGGTGAACCAATGACGGCGTGAATTTTACTTTGAGTTATTACTTGTAGAAAATACATGAATAATATGTAACAAACCAACTACAAAAAAATATTTTCTTCACTATCGGTGATAGGTTTTCTGATAATGGTTTTTTTATAAGCCATTTTCTTGAAAGTGGTTTAATCATCTCTCAAAAACGGATGGTTTAGGATGATTTCTTTCGGGAAATTCTTGAACATAAACTTGAGAACATAATAAACAATTTGCGTTCTCCAAAGATAAAAATCATATCAATACGTTCTTCTTGTTGGTAAATCTTCATTTTGATTAAGCACCACAACAATATTTAAATAATAACGACCTAAACTTCTACAATTATAGAAAATAATACAGTGCACGCCGCGTATTGGAATCACGGATAATGTTAACAGTCGGGTAATGTTATCACTTTATTAAAGAACCGGCCGGACGTATTGCTACTAGATAAAAAAAAACATCGTTTATAGTAATTATAATTTTGGTTTATGTTATCAATTTTCTTCTCGGCTTTGCTTTATACATAAACCATTTATTTTGCATACATTTTTTAGCTGAATTTTCACAATACGCTTGTTTAGAGTGAAGAATTTTAGCATTGTACTCTAAAAATAGTTATTTTGCATATTTAGCTTTATTTTTGCAGTATTATTTATTTATTCAAATATTTTGAAAGCATGTGGGTTCTTAGAGTAACAACTTCACTTAACTACGTCTTATGTGATAGCGTTATTTTGTATTAATTTTTATTTTTAGTGTCAGCAAATTACTGAGAAGAAATGTGTAGTTCTTAAAACAGCGAATTAAACATTACAACGGTATTTTTGATTTTTTCATTAACAATGTGAACAAACTGTTTAATTCTACAGGTCCGTAAGTTTCAATTTATTTGACTCAAAAATTTTAATTGAAACGTTTTATGAATTTTTTTTGCTTATATTCAGACTATGATTTTACTTTTTTTCTAAATTTTGGATTTTGTTATCATTCGGTTATTCTTATCATAAACTCTAAGTCCCAACGTGATTATATTAAGCGTCGTGCACTGTACCACTATAGCAAAAACAGACTTTGCAAACTAAACTGACAAACTACTTTCTGTGTTGGAGAGCGTCGGTTATAGATCATGTTTCCACGGTATAAAACGTTTTTTTTTAAAATCCACGAAGGCTAAGCATACAGGTAGATTGTATTCGTTCACCTTTTGTATTAATTGTTTGACTGTGTGAATATGGTCCATCGTGCTGAGTCTTTTACGGAATCCTGCCTACTCTACGGATTTGAATTCGTTTAGTCGGGTTGATATTCTGTTATTTATAACTTTATAAAAAGATATAGGTCTATAAATGTTAAGATCTGAAATGTCCCCATTCTTATGTATAAGTATAGTCACCGATTTCTTCTAGCTTTGTGGCATAGTTCCAGTCTCTAAGCATATGTTAAATAATACTCTTTAATGTTTTATTATTTTTAAACCACCGTTTGAGTTCCACTACGATTTTGTCCTTGCCAGGAGCTTTGCCATTATTCATTTGTTTTAAACTGTTCTTGATTTCATAGTAACTTATCCCTGGTATATCCTCAGTTTATTGCCTGGAGACTTTGGTTCTTTCGTTTGTTTGCGAAGCGTTTTGTTTGATGATCTTTGTTGAATCTTTTAATACAGCTTAAGATTTCTTCCTTTTTTGTTATAATGTTTCCGTTTTCGTCTATAATTCTGATCTTATCTTTGCTCTAAACAATTTTATTCATTTGTTGGTTTGTATAATATTCTCAGCCAGCTTTTCACTGTACTCTTTGATGTCTCGTCTTATATTCTTATTTAGGTTTCGTAATAGGTTGTTATTTTTAGGTGTTCTGAACGAGAGTTTTCTTCTTTCCTTTACAAGTTCTTTGGTATCGTCACTTAATTTGTGTTCTCGGCTTTCTCTTTATAGTTAGTGTCTCTGAGCTGTTTTTAGTAAACTTTCATTAATGTTTTGACTCGTTTTTTGTTTTTGATTCATTAATCTTTTTCGTTCCCGTTTTATGAGTATATTTATTTTTACTCGTACCATTCCGTGATCACTACCTACACGATAATTGTTAACTTGCAGTGTTATATTGTGAAAAGATGGCCAATGAAACTAATGTTTGTGGAAGAAAAAATATTTTACATGAAAATCATGTTTGCTAAAAATGACATTCTCGTTGTGATTTTTCTCAAAGAATTTGGACAGGAAACGAGCATGACGAACGCTTTCATCACGAGATTTCAACGTTGGAAAAACGGGACTAGAGCAGATTGGAATACATTTTTGCACAAAATAAAACTGTCAAATAATACAACATTTTAAAGAGTTTTATGTGCTTTATATTTAATGTATGTAATTATTTCCATGCTTTGATTGGTTTAAAATTTATTTTAAAGATAAAAACTATTAAACCTGCAAAATTACGATTGCATTGCTGGGTTGTGACGAATTGATTTAATTTACGTCATATTTACGTTATGTTATTGCTTCTTATGACTAAAATTATACGTAACTATGACGATACATTGCTACTTAGGTAGTTGTTGGAATCTCAGCGTAACTTACCCCTAACTTCATAACCGCAGTGCATACAGAACAGTGCCATGCGTTTTCTATCCTTAATAGTTCTTGACGCGTCTCAACAGATAAATAACGTGAATCTTGACCAGAAGTTTGTACTAAAAAACAATGTTGTCGTTCATCTACGTTTTCTGAATCTTTGACCACTCGAAACATAGTCTGATATACTTTAAATACCAAAGGACATTTATCCCAATCCATTACGTTTAACTGAAAGAAAAATGGACACAAAATTATATTTTTATGAACATTGAATTACTTAAACTGTTAATTTAACATGCTTCTTAAGCAATTGTTTTGTAACATTAAAACATTGTTTGTATGACTGTAAGCAAAGAAATTTAGCATTTTTTTTTAATGTGAGAATTGAGTGTTGAAAATAACAATGTCAGTTTACTTTGCAGAATTAGTAATAATCTGCAGATTCCATGCATGTAAAATGAAAGTTTGCAACAACGGTATAGAAAACCAAATACTACAGCGCACAGAAGCAGATAAGTGCACTAACTTAAAAATGAATCTTTTGGTTACTTTTATAAAAATAATTAAAGTATGCTTTGCTATCTTTCGTCAGGTCACTTATTAGCTTCTGTTGACAGTATATATATAGTATATAGCATTACAAATTTGCAAACTGCATTATTGACACGACCTTAAAATTTATTATATATTCTTCTTTAGACAATGACTAATCGAATTTTATTAGTTGCCAGTTGTAGGTTTTTGACTGATCGACACCAAGCAAATTTGTTTCTTAATTTGTAAACGTGATTATTTGGTGGTGTTGAATTTATGTACTTGTTTCTGCAAGTGCTTATTATGTAATTTTCTGAACTTGTAAACTATGAACTCTACTCTAAAATATATTTTCTGCAAAAAGTTTAACTTACCGGAGGAGAATCAAACAACATCAAATCAGCGCCTTTTAGAGCTAAAAACCTGGGTTTATAATTTTGCCAAGGTTGATTATTATTTATTACGCCTTCATTCACCCAGCCCATGTACTCAATTCTATCAGATACGCTAAAATTTCGATTATAAAGTTTCATCTACAATTAAAGCATGTCGTTAAATAATACGATATCATTTCATCAAATACTTGTAAATGCGTAAGCCCAATAATATTATCGGTAATGTATTTTAACCACTGCGAAAGCACCGCGGAATCATCGCAATGAATTATTCCAGTGCTCAGTCCATTTAATCCGCGAACTTCAAAAGCATTAGGTCTTAATTTATCGGTCCCAAAAATGTATCGTGTTACATAAGCCATCATTAAAGGTAAAGTTACAATATCAACCCATCTGGTTATTGGTTCTTGTTCAAATTCTGAACATATCGAACTTGGTCTGCTATTTGATCCATTTGTAATAAGTCGAAGGCTTTCTTCAGACACATCTTTTTCATCACTGTTGCTATCGGTTTGCTGATTTTCTTTTTCTTCTAGTACATAAAATTAGAAAAAAAAACTACATATCAGAAACTACGATAATATAAAAACAAGTTTTTACGAAGACGCTAATAAGCTACGTCAAAATTTAAGGTACAAAATTCAGTGTTAAAGTTTATCTTATGTTCTACATTGTTTACGTCTGACGTAGGTTTTTATTTTACTTGTAAAAGTAAGTTGTAGATTGGAATTGAAACTGAAGTAAAAAAAACTGGTGTTAACCAAACGACTTTCCTATAAGGAATGATGAAAGAATATCTACATATATTTTAAGGTTATGTTGTCATAAAACCATTTTGAAGTGATATCTACACGTTTGTGTTGATTTTCTAGCATATTTGTGCGCTTTGTTATTACTTACTCCTTTAGTAAATCAGTAAAAAAAAATCGTCGTAGGCAGGATTTGAAACTATATTATATTTGTGACTTCATTTTAAATTACAAATTAAATATCTGATAAACTGTTAATCTTAGAAATGTTTTTATTTGAATAAATTGTTAGGAAGAATTATCTCTATAAGAAACTGTAAAAATAATTAGAATAATTTACATGCGTACAAAATTATATAAGAAAAACGGTTAAAAATGGCGGATACACCCACTTCCAGTTTCTTCATCAAACCCATCTTTTGATACAACCGAGAGAATATGAAAAGCCAACTCCATACCAAACTTCGAGTAATTAGAACTTTTGGTTCTAGAGTTATCGTGGGTACATCCAAAGATAATTTAAATAAGATGCAGCACTCCGTATATAAACAAGTCAATAGAATTTAGAGAAAAATTGTTATTTTTTAGCGTATCTTGCTTTTGTGGAAGTTTTTTCTAAAAAAAATCGTAGGCGGGATTCGAACCTAGGATTACATATGGAATTCACTCTTTATTTTGAAACACTAATTATAGAACACACTAGACAATTGCAAAAATGTACATTTTTCCAAAAAATCAAAACTCAATATCATACATTTTTACATAAATAGAGCAGATGTAGAGCACCATACTTGGAAAATCATTTGGAAACTAACAATAAGTAGTAGATTTATTATTAATTAGGGTTCGGATGTGTATGCTCTAAATACACATGAAAGAATAAAAATATGCATTTTTTATAAGTTTTATTATTTATTTTTTATACTATATTTCTAAAATATGAGGATAATCTTCCGGATTCAGATAGCACACCTAAAAATAATAGAACAAGCTTCTATACACTCTTTTTCCTACGATCCCCCTTCGGAGATCCGGGCGCCTCTAGTAATAGTTCGTTTTAAAATAACTCATAAAGTACTAAGTGTAATTTAATAATGTATTAATATGGTGGTTAATAGGTAAGTCTCTAGTCTCTTACGGACTAGCTCTAACACAGTAATGCTATTTTTTTACATTTGTACGATAAAGACACAATATTTTTGAACAGTTGATGCGAAGTCGAGGCTTGAGGAGTTGTGTAAGGTGCAGGATGGTCTTGCAACTTCACAAAATGTTGAAAGGTGCTGCTTGGGCGACTGTATATCAGATGGCTCTACAACGGAGGATATTTGATTTCTGCGTTGGTTTAATAGGATTATTAAAAGTTTATCAGACGAAACCGAAGACGCGTGTTCCATAGACGACATGGATGTCTTGTTCTTCAAATTATCGACATTATCTTCGGAAAAATGATTCGTGGTCTTCTGCCGTAATGTATCTGCATCATCAAATACGTCCGTTTTTATCCGTTACAGTTTCCTCAAGATTCGTAACAAGAAAACTGTCGCACGCTTGGCTATAAAAAGGGGTCCATAAAACTCCATTTTTTATTGTATCATTACAGGTTTCAACTTTATCAATATATATATATATATATATATAAGTTTTATTAAAAATCAATACTTACAATCAATACTGAAGGTATGGGGTCTTGACAAGTCTTTATATTACGCCGTTCGGATCAGTGGTTCGTGACGGTTTCGATTTATTAGTCTTTCGGAACATGTTTTTCCATATTGGCGCTATGTTGTTCTCCGTTTGTCCTATGTAAACCAGTCCACACGAACAAGGGATGTGGTAGACTTCTGGTTCCTCGAGTGGTGCTTTTGTTTTCTTTGATTTTGAGAAATTGGTGGTTATTTTATTTGTTGCAGTGAAGGTCACTTTGATGTTTTTTCCTCTAAGTATCCTGGCTATTTTATCCGTGCAGCCTTTTATGTAAGGAAGGAAGGAAGTTGCCACGGGATCTTCCTTCTTTGGTTTTTCCTTACTGTGTTTGTTAATTGCTCGATATATGTTTCCTTTTCTGAAACCATTTTTTATTAAGGCGTTCGGTAGGTGACCTAGCTCGGTGTCTAACGTGTTTGGTTCACTGATCGCTTTGGCCCTGTGTACTAACGTTTTTAGAACTAACAACTACTGAGCTGAATTATGATGTGATTCGGCGTTGAGGTATCTGTCAGTATGTGTTGGTTTTCTATATGCTTGATGTCCGAATCTGTTGTCCATCTTTCGAGTGACCAGTACGTCTAAGAACGGAATGCTTCTGTTTGTTTCCTTTTCCATGGTGAATTTGATGTTGGAATCTAACTGGTTTCTGCTTCATGAGACCAAATTACAAATATATCGTCCACATAACGTTTGGTATGAGGGTAGCGATTTCTAATGCTCTTTCTTCAAAGTCCTCCATAAATATATTGGCGATGACTGGAGAAAGTGGTGATCCCATGGCTGCTCCTTCAATTTGTTCGTATACAATATTGTTGAATGAGACGTATGTGGACTTTAAGCATAGCTCAATTAGTCCGTTAAGCTCCTCATCCAAATCCGCTTTTCGTAATTTAGTTTTGATGATCTTTAGTGCTGTTTGTAGTGGCACTTTTGTAAAGAGAGATGTCATATAAAAACTGACAAAAATGTCTTCTGATTCCAATTTAATTTCTTTAATCTTGGAGACGAAGTGCTGGGAATTCCTTACGTGATGGATGCTTTTTCCCGTAAGCGGTTGTAAAATCGTATATAAGTATCTAGCCAGAGGATGGGTGGCTAAACCTGTAGCACTCACAATAGGGCGAAGCGGTACCCCTAGCTTGTGAATTTTTGGAAGGCCGTAAAGGTGCGGCATCCTGGTGTCTGTAGGAATTAGTTGTTCCTTTTGATGTTCCGGGATCGTGCTTGCGGATTTACAGCGGCCAAAATCTTTCTCTCTAGAGGTTTTATTGAGTTCCTCTTCAATGGTTTGTACGCCGAATCTTGTAGCAAAGTATCGATTTTCTCCATGTAGTCGTTGGTGTTCATGATTACAGAAGCATTTCCTTTATCAGCCGGTAAAATAATGATTTCTTTGCTGGCCTTAAGTTCCTTTAGAGCATTTCTTTCCTCTCGATTGATGTTGGGTTTCGGTGCTTCAGAATATCGGCTGTTTTGACTCTCACCTTTTTTTGAATATGTTGTGGCAGAGTTCTGAGTGTGCTTTCCAATGAACTCACTATTTCTTCCTTTGCTATAAATTTTGGTGTGATAGCAACATTAATTTTAAGTACTACTTTTTCGGTTATTGAAATTGATCGTGTCTTATTTTCTGCTTTGTGTTTCTTTGGGGGTCC
This sequence comes from Aquatica leii, assembly GCA_035610365.1. Lineage (NCBI taxonomy): Eukaryota > Metazoa > Arthropoda > Insecta > Coleoptera > Lampyridae > Aquatica > Aquatica leii. Next base: position 40,684,783 of record CM069439.1, read on the forward strand.
AATTTATCGACAACTTCCTTGATAAATTCAAATTTTTTGAATAATAAATTGCAGTTTTTATCCAAATTTCCCATTTAGCAATAAACGGTGTAGAAGGAAGAGGTATGTTTTTAGTAATTTTCGAAACAGTTGGAGACGATTTGGCGCTAAAAATATTTTTTTAGCATTTGATATCAAGTTGTTTACGGTTTTGATAATAATCTTTTTTTGTAAACAAATTTAAAAAAAAGTGATTCTTTTTATATTGATTCCTTATTTGAACACCGCTATTTACTTATTCATGGTTAGTCCTCAACTACATAAATTAATACAGTTTTCCATTCTGGATAGTTCCCGTGTTATCGTTATTACACAAGCTGAGTTTCGTCACACGTCACCGTAGAAACTTTAATAGCTCGGAAAGAACTGATTGATTGCGCCGTGTAGTCTCGCTTTTAGAAACCGGTCTTTGATCGATTAAACTGGTTTCCAAGTCTCCGGTAAAGGAAAATTAAAATCTCGGTTAATATAAAAAGGATTTTTAATTATTTTAATGCATTCTCTAATTCGTTGATAGTAATTAGAAAATCTTAGGGTTTTTAAACATAATTTGATGACCCGTTTCTACCACGTGTTTCGCCACCGCTGACTTCAAAGGTTGTCTAAGACGACTACATCTTTGATGCTCCTTACTACGAATTCACAAGATCAAGAAATGCTATAAACGCCGAGAAATTAAAAAGGAATAACGTTTTTTACTGGATTTAAGAGTTGATCTAATGTAGGAAGGGTAGAAAACTGAGGAACAATGTTGTGTTTAGACTACATTTTTTCTATATGGTCCGTAGTATTTTTGATAGAGGGTAGATAAGCAATTGACACTGGTTGAGACATAGATTCCGTTATTACTCTTGGTTTTGCAAACGTAAACTTTGTAATAGATTATTTAATACTTTTTTTTATTGTAAGGAAACAGTTTTGTATACTAAAGAATTCACTGCTGACATTTTCTAAGAAGGGTGATGACGAGACAATCCTTTTAAATATATATTATTGCGGTCGACGCCATCTTGTGGTTAAAAAGCTCAAGTATAAAATTTAACAAACAACCGCGCTTGTAATCTCCAAAAGGGCGAAACTTAGAAAAATCGGGGTGACGTGGGCTTAAGCAATTTGAAAGTGTTTGTAATTAATTTTCCAATAAAATGACTAGCTGAAATATAACCTGGTGTAGAACTGTCATAGAATAACTGATTATAGGTTGAAGTTGAGAAGGTTTCACTATTTCCTTGAACAGCACATGATTTGCAGGTTCTTTTATAATACTTTAGCCACCAGCTTTTGAATTCCGTTATATAATCTTGCAGATAAATTCGATCATACCTTCTTATGCCTTGTTTGACGTTTCAGAAGTTTCTATCGCATGATAAGAAGGAGTGCTCACGAAGAGGGAAATACTGAAAAATTTCCGGAAACGGTTACTTTGTACAAGATACAACTGTATGATTACGGTTGTAGTCCGGACAACCGTCCGAAAAAATATAAAGTTTTTGTGTTTTAGGAGACATTTTTCTGATTTTTTTTTAAATTTTTTGGAATGTTGCTTTAGGGAATTTTTTGAGTTACAAAGAATTTTTGTAGTTTCAAAGAGGACTTCTTCTGCCAGAAGATTGGAATTTGCTTGGATAGAAGCTTCTACAGCCGATAAAATTTGTTCAACAGGAAGTTATTTTGGAGCAAATACAAAGTCAATAACTTTTCGACAAAACAGCTATTTCTGTAGAGGACAGTCAAGTGAAGATAAATTAATCACAGCCTCGGGCTTTGTTTCTGCATCGACGACACGTTTGTTAAATTTTTTTAGATTATTGTAACCATCTCTTTGATTTTTTGGGCTTGTTTAATAGATATTTGATCAATTTCTTGAATTAAAATCTGTTAAACAAGATAAATCTATAGTAATTTTTAAAGCTGACAAAGTGAACGCCACTGTTATTATGAATCAATCAGATTATGATAACAAAATTTGCAATCTACTCTCAGACGGGTCGTATATCCAAAGACTCTTCTTCATCTATTAAAAGAGCACTTTCCAAACTTATAAAACGTCAGCAAATAAAGCCGATAAAAAGTTTACCTAAAGATTCGAAGACTCCTCGATTCCACGGATTATCTAAAATTCATAAGTCTAATATTGCTCTTCGACTTATTGTCAGCGCTATAAATTCATCTGTTTATAAAATCTCAAAATATCTTGCAAGTTTATTAAAACTTTTAGCAGGGAAGACTGAGTGATTTCTACTCAATTTGTCGTATTTTTTCAGCAGTTGCATAATTTTTGTTTGCAACCGACTGACATTCTAGTTAGTTTTGGTTTACTAACGTGCTAGTACCTGATTCAATTAACATTGTTAAATCTTTGTTCAATAAGAACAATATTTTAAGCTAAAAGTAACTATTATCGAAAAATGTCTACATATTTTATTTTTTTAGAAAAGTTTTCATAAACATCAGGAGCCGGCATGGGTTTTTAGCTTTCACCGTTTGCTGCTAATATATTTAGGAAAGATTTTGAGAAAAAAGCTTTATCTGCAGTTTATCTAAAACTGAGATGCTGGTACAGATACGTTGATGACACCTTTGTTATTTGGCAACATGGTCCTTTTACGCTCAACGAGTATCTATGTCATTTAAACTCAATTTATTAAAATATTCGCTTTACTAAGTGTTGTTGTTGCGCAACAATATTTAAAAACCAACACTAATTACAACTTGACTATATAATACAGAAAACTTACCAAAGGCATTTCCCCATGGTGATTTCTCGAAAGGACTTGGATAAGTTTTTATTTTGATGTAAGCGCGAAGGCTTTCATGGCCGAAATTGATACTAAGATAAGAATGTGTTCCGGGTTTGGACCGTGTCATTGTTGTTGTAACCGAAGTTGCCAACGTTTCGCCCACTTTCGTATGTGCTGTTGAGTCTTCTATAAGACATCTCCCTCGCCACATCTCAAATCCAATTCGTATTAACACTGACAAAATCCTTGAATCATCTGAAATTAATAAATCCAATATTTCTGAGTCGAAAGAGTCAGCTCTAAAAAGTCTTTGTAAGAACCCTGATATTATTGTTCTTCCAGCCGATAAAGGCAACGCTCCTGTAGTTTTGAACCAAATTGATTATGTTACGAAAATCAATTATATTTTGTCTGAGGAAACTTACGCTCTTCTAACTCACAACCCCACTTCGAGGATCGAACGTAATGGTTCTCTTCCATTTCTTGACGTTCTTGTGACTGGTAAGCCCGACGGATTTCTGGGCCATTCTGTTTATCGCAAACCCGCCCATACGGACAGATACCTTCATGCTTCGTCTCATCATCATCCTGCACAGAAACGTTCTGTTATTGAATCTTTGGTTCATCGTGCCTTTTCTATTTGCCAACCTGAAAATCTAGACTCGGAACTCCGTCATCTTACTAGAACCTTAGTGAACAATGGTTATGCAAAGCGAGATATTCATAGAGTTATTAATCGTCGTCTACATCCACGTACTCGATTACCTAAGAACATTTCTACTCCCGAATCCAACCCGAAATTGGGCTTTTTACCCTACATTCACAAGGTTACAGATCAAATAGGGAAACTTCTGCGTAAGAATGTTATTAAACCCATATTCAACTTGACAGGAAAAACTTTCTCAGATTCTTCCTTCTTCCAAAGACAAATTTCCTACACTTTCATCTCAAGGTGTATTCCTTGTTCATGTGGTTTAGTCTACATTGGTTAAACCGGTGGTTCCGTCATTACTCGCATTTCAGAACATGATCGTTGTATAAAAAAGGTATATTTGCATGTCTGCGGTTGCTGAACATCATGTTACTACAGGTCACAAGATAAATTTTGATAATGTTTCGTTGATTGCCAAATCTCTATTCTTTTTCAACAGGAAATTCCGAGAAAGCATAGAAATCATCAAACACCCCAATAACTTCAACCGCGATCATGATTTCGAGCTATCTCTTTTTTTGGTTCCCGGTCATTGGTCATTTATCGAAAACACGACCCTTATCAACCGTAACCCAATCAGAGTCGAACTTAACCAACCGTGACGATCGTTTTCCTTTATATACGGAGATAAATTCTTCTTAAGCCACTTCTACGGAGTGTAGAATCTGGCTTGGTTCACAAGTTGATTACCTAACTTGGTAGTGGTTTGTTTGCTTTTTCAAGTTATTGTTTTCTTTCTTACCTTTTCAAAGTTTAGATTATGGCTTGCTTCACAAGTGGATAACCTAACTTCGGGAAGTTCTTAGTTAGATTTCGGTTGCTTGTTTGAGTTTTGTGATTTATCTCACGCCCTGATGAAGCCCCTTACGAAAGTGGGCATAACGTTGGCAACTTCGGTTACAACAACAATGACACGGTCCAAACCCGGAAGACCTTCTTATCTTAGTATTTTATTTTGATGTTGCACTTAGCACGACTTTTGATTTAACGTGTTCATATATTTTATAATTTATACACTGCCATAATTTCTACCTTTCATTACTATAATAATAATTTTGATTAATTGAAATGAAAATAAATGCGTTGTAGCTCGGGCTAACTATCTAAGACTTTTATATTTTACAGGAAAATAGTAACTAAAACAAGGTTCAACTAAACGTATTTCATTTAAAGAAAAATACATTTTATATCTTCAAAACACACCATTAGGTTTTAGATTATTGAAATAAAGATGGTTCTTTCAGTTTATTGAAAACCTACCTATACTGATAAATTGTCTCATTATCAAAAAAAATCAAAAAAGGTAAATTATTTAACGAAAGTGTTAATCGAGAACAAGTATAAAAAAATATATTACGCCTGCGAAACCAAAAGTAACATCGGAATCTATGTCTCAACTAGTGTCTATTGCTTATCTACCCTATGCCAAAGGTACCACGGACCGTATAAGAAAAATGTCACAAACACAACATTGTTACGTTTTCTTAATTGGGTCAACTCCGGTGAAGGACGTTATTCGTTTTTAATCTAAAAGCGTTTAGAGCACTTTTTGCTTCTATGGTCGTGCATACATAGCAGAAAGAGGTAGAAGCGTGAGAATTTGTATTAAAGAGCATTAAAGATTGTAGTCTTCTTAAACAATCTTTGAAGTCAGAAGTGGCGGAACACGTGCTAGAAACGGGTGATCGAATTATGTTTGAAAACACTAAGATTTTCTAATTTCTATCAACGAATTAGGGAATTCATTAAAATAATTAAAAACCCTTTTAACATTAACCGAGATTCTAGTTTTCCTTTACCGGATATTTGGAAACCAGTTTTTTCGTTTGAAGGTCGGTCTATAAAAGTGAGACTTTACGACGCAACCAATCAGTTTGTCCAAATAGAAAATTGTATTCGACGCAACCTGTAGAAACCTGAATTCTACTATAACTACATAAAGTTTAAATTTCTAAAACGACTAACAATAATAAAAAGCGTATTGATATGGTAAAATATGCGATTACGTCTTAAAACATAATAGAAAATGTCTGAAATATGCAACACATTAAACGGTAAATCTATATTTTTTCGTTTAGTAAATGTCTCTACCTGTTAATATCGTGTAATTTAATTTAAAAAAAAACTACGGTTGAAACATGCAACAGAAGAAAAGAAAGCTAAAAATTGGAACACAGTTTTTTGTATAGTAAATTTTATGCATAATTAACCTTCCGATTACCATTGGGGTCTTTTTTGACCCCAGACGTGTGGTTTTTGTTGTCTTTTCTTAAATTTTCTTACAACTGTCCCAATGTTTTTTTAACTGAGTTTCTTTTAACAATGTTTCATAATATATAACAAATTTTTCAATTGTTATTTGTTTTGCGACGTAAAAAAAAATATTGTCGTTGGGGTCATATTTGACCCCACTTGGTAACCGACGTTCTAAAAAATAATTCTAATGTAAATAGCTATAAACGGTGGTGACACGTTATAATTCTAATATTTTGCCTGCATTTGTCATCTAATCTGCTTGTTTCAACGTGTTTCAACGTGTTATTCGTCTGAATCATGATTACTACCACCCATAGAGGAAAGTACCATAGGCCCAGACTTGGTCCAAGTTTGTACAAGCCTGGGCCAAGTCTATAGGCCAGGCTTGGGCCAGCTTTGGAAAAAGTCTGGAATGATAACCATGGCCCAGTCCTGGTCGCTATTCCTGGGCCATGCTCAGTTGCCAGACCTGGGCCATGCTCAGTTGCCAGACCTGGGCCATGCTCAGTTGCCAGACCTGGGCCATGCTTAGTTGCCAGTACTGGGCCACGCTTAATTGCTAAAACTAGCTCAAAATTAAATGCCAAGAATTAAGCATTAATAAAACAATGGAATAAATAATTGTATGAACGTATTTACACTTTATTGTTATTACTTGTATTATGTACTATTTAAATTACATAAAGTGTTTTAATTACTATTTAGATCTCGTCTTAAATTATATTAACATTTAGCTAGTACAGTGATTATTCTCCATCACTAGTTCACATTCAAGTTCAACTCATTTTGGCACCTTTTGTTTGATATTTTTTGGTTTTCTGTATCACTAGGATCATTAACGTCACTAGCACAGCTGATGTTTACACTTTGATTATTTAAACTTTGCCGGTTAACATCTAAATTAGTTTTTTTATTCAAAACTTTTTTGGTTTATTTAACGCACGCCATCTTTAAACTCTAAGGTAAGAATCAGACATAATTACTTTTAGTATCCTCGCCTCGTGATAATTGCGGAGTAAACAAAAGAAATTATATTTGAAAGTTTTTTCCTTCTAGTTAAAACGTACTAACATTCAATGACTGTATAACTGAATCTCGGAGATTTGATTCATCACCTTTACTACTCTAGCAATGAGAAAAATCTTACATTTAACTAACAGATGATGTAAACAAGGATGGCGGCTGCGCTAAACGAAAATACCCGAATCTCGCCATACGTAACCGAACGGCTCAAGTTTCAATTCTACACTTTCGATATTATCATAACTCAACTTATTAACCAATTTTTTAAAATTTTTAACATTGAAAAGAAATTATTATTACTATTTTCTTGGATAATCCAGTCTTGGCCAAGGCTGGGTCAACCAGTCTTGAACTAAGCTTGGGTCCCTATGGAATAGGAAGGCTGGGTTATCCAGGCTTGGGCCAACTTGGATTCTCATGGAATGGCCAAGGATAAGTTATACAAGCTTGGGCCAAGCTTGGCTAATAATTTGCATGGCCAAAGCTAGGTCAACCAGTCTTGGCCCAAGCTTGGGTTTCCATGGAATAGCCAAGGATGGGTTATGCAAGCTTGGGCCAAGCTTGGGTAAGAATTGGCATGGCCGAGGATGGGTCAACCAGTGTAGGACCAAGCTTGGGTCTCCATGGAATGGCCAAGGCTAGGTTATCCAGGCTTGGGCCAAACTTGGATTCTCATAGAATGGCCAAGGATGGGTTATCCAAGCTTGGCCCAAGCTTGGCTAATAATTTGCATGGCCGAAGCTGGGTCAACCAGTCTAGGCTCAAGCTTGGGTCCTCATGGAATGGCCAAGGCTGAGCTACCCAGTCCTGGGCCAATACAGGTACGCCAAACTTAGGTTTCCCAGCACTGGCCCAGGTCTGGCCCCGTTGTCTAACTCTGGGGTTTCCTGTATGGGCATTCCGTCTTTACATTCGGTGAGTTTGTTCGAATCAGTTGAAAAGTGTGTCTGCTGTGTTATTACATTTGATTGGAAATAGTTGTTGTTGAATTATGGCTAGAAAATGTTTGTCTCAGCGTGAAGTGGAAGAAATAGCTAGCAGTATTAATTTACTGAATGAAATTGAAGATGAAATTTTATCTGACGGTAGTGATGTCGACTTTGAAGAAGTAAGTGTACCTGGTATAAACCCGATTGAAAGTTCGGAAGACGATGACAGTGATGATAATTCGCCCAATGATAAAAATATACTGGTGGGTAAAGATGGTTCCATATGGAAAAAAGATAAGCCTCATGTTAGAAGACGAAATCAGCGAAATATTCTAAAAACACCGCCAGGATTAACAAAATTCAGTGAACATATTTCAACATACCTAGTTGCTTTCCATTTATCTCGGAAGACATTATGGACATAATACTTAGAGAAACAAACATTCGAGCTAGAAGAATTGTAGGCGATACGTGGAAGCCAGTAGATGCGGATGAGTTACATGCATTTTTTGGATTACTGCTTCTAGCTGGTGGTTTGAAAGCACGCCAAGAACCAATATTGGAGCTGTGGAGTACGAAATACATGTCTCTCCATAGACCAATTTTTTGTGCTGCAATGTCTCGTAATCGAATGGGAGACCTTTTGAAATACATTCGATTTGATGATATGGACACCCGAGAAGAACGACGGGCAACAGATAAATTAGCAGCATTTGTAACATTCAGGATATTCTCGCTGCAAATTGCAAAAAATTGAATAACCCTAATGCTAAAGTATGTATTGATTTAACAACTTGTTCCTTTCCGTGGAAAATGTCCCTTTCGAGTGTATATAAAGTTGAAGCCAGATAAATACGAAATTAAAATCCGGGCTTTATGCGATGTTAGTAACAGATATTGCTGGAATTTCCAAGTATATACTGGAATAGTAGACAAGGCTCCAGAACGGGAACAAGGTAAAACACAAGTATAAAATTTTATTTTTAGGGAAGCGGGTAGTTTTGGATTTAGTTGAGGGTTTGAGAGAGGGTTATGGTATTACCACGGATATTTTTTTTACGTCTATGTCTTTGGCGAAGGAGCTACTGCAGCAATCAAAAACCTTGACCGGAACAATTCGTAAAACACGTAGAGAAATACCAAAAGAATTTTTGCCAAAAAGAAATCGAGCAGAATACTCAAGCAAAATTCTATATAGAGAAGACACAATTTTAGTATCTTACGTACCTAAAAAATATAGAAGCGTTATGCTACTTTCAACGCAACACCAAGATTTGGAATTGTCCGGAGAAGACCTCAGTTACAAACCGCAAGTTATCTTGGACTATAATAGATGCAAAAGAGCTGTGGACAGCGTCGATAAAATGGTGAAGGAATACTCATGCAGAAGAAATAAAAATCGCTGGCCTCTTGTTCTATTTTTTAATTTCCTTGATATTGCTGCCATGAATACATTTATTCTATACACTACGAAATTTGGAAATTTTTAAAAAGGGAAAACAACCCGAAGGAGATTATTTTTGCACAAACTTGGGTTTGAATTAGTAAACCCACATTTAAAAAAACGTACACTTCAAGGATTACCAAGACATGTGCAGAATGCAATAGCGATAGTTTTGGCAGGCACAGAACCAGAGGAAGACGAAACTATCGCTCGCTCAAAAAGAGGTCGTTGTTAGATATATCCAAGAGCAAATGACAAAAAATGTTCGGAAACATGTGAAAAGTGCAAACTCTTTGTATGTAAACAACATTGCCAGAAAAAAACTACAATAATATGTAATAGTTTTTGCCCTCACTAATTTATGTTTACATTTTATTTTTATATTTTTCTTAGTTTATATGAAATCTAATGTTAATTAAAAATATTAATCAAGGTTACCATTACAAATTAATCGGTTTTTCTTTACAAAATAAGAAAAAAAACTTGGGGTCAAATCTGACCCCACTTGGTAATCGGCGCCTCAAAAATTGCGTGGTAATCCGAAGGTTAACTAAAGACAGAATATTTTATTTTGAATGGAATACTACTACACAAGTTTGGTAAAAATAACAGTTTTTATTTACATCTTATTGCAAAAAAGCAAAGTAATGTCATTCATAACATCTATTTATAAACTTTTGGCAATCAGATTACATCAGATTACACAAACGATCGCGTGAATAATTAGGTAAAATAAACAAAAACTGAACTGAATCATGTTTGGCAACCGTTATATAAAAACCAACTATTTAGTGTCAAAAACATGATTTCTAACTATTTTCTTTTTTTTTTACTAAACATAGAGCAAAATCAATTCGCAAAGCGTCTGGCATTTGGCGTAGGTTTTAAAAAGATGTGTTTAAACAATCCCAAAATCTGGTTGAGTTTAAGCAGAAAGTAGCATCAAAGGATTTTATTTTGTACTGATCTACGTAGCAAAATAAACACTTAATATGATACATATTTTGATTTAAATGGGAAATTTTAAAAATAATAATCTTGCAACTTTTCGTGGTTTCATAATATAATACGCACAACAAAGAAATCTGATAACTACGCCAGACATCTTGTTAACATGACTGACATAAAAGGAAATTAAATCCAAAATGGTAGGTGTGTTATTAGTTCTGATGACATGTTTCAGTAAGTATTGTTTGTTGTCAAACTGAAAAATGTTTTAATTCCGTAAATATTAGCTTATAAATCTATAGTATTTGATATAGACATTAAGTTTACCTTGTTTTTGCAAAAATGGAGTAGCAGCTGGATAATGCTTTACCGTTAAAACTACTAAATCACCAGCATTACGTAAAATATTAACGGCATCGTCGTGTGGACAAGCAGTGATGTATTCCCCGTTTACTGTTAAAATAACCATAATACGTAAAACGTTATTAAACAATGTAAAAATCACCTTTAATAATAGCGTCCCCTACAAATAATTCTTTGGTTTGATGAGCTGCCTGGTTCTTATAAATTCTAGAAATTAATATTGGAAGTTTATGTTCTGCTCCTCCTTTAATGCTCAGCCCAAGTCCCCCAACTTTCTGGCGTCTAATCTGTACCATTCTCTCCTTGGAAACCAAATGTTTATACATTTTGCTAACCGGCATTTGATATTTGTAAAAGGATATTTTACCTTGCCGTTAATTGGTTTTGGATCAGAAGGTACCAGTTCCTCTTTTTGCAATCTCAACACCTCCATCGACAAATGTAATTGCACCGGAATTGGTCTACTTTTTCCGTCACTAACCGTGACCATTCCCGTTCGCACTTTCAGTTTCTGGTCTAACTTTTCTTCTATCGGCGTCGTCATTCTTGTAGCGTTTATCTTCATGTTGAAACTAATTTCAAAAACGATTATCGCCTAATTAAAAGAAAATACAAATACGCAAAATATTTACCTGCAAAGTTTCATAAAAACAAAATAATTACAATGTCGAGGTTGATGTAAAGACTATAACTCTAAATGTAGGTTAACACCTTTGTTTTTTGTGTGTATGTGTGTCGTTGCGTTTTCAGCCATTTTTAATGAATAAGATTGTTATTGGGGATACAACAGTAAGGGGTGCAAATGCTGGGGTGAGTTTCGAGCCGCGCAGGGTTTTTACAGTAGCTAAGGTTGATCTCCTCGCTAATAGGGAAAATTAAAGCTTTCTTTATTTTTAACAATTTCAAGTTACAGTTTTATTATTTTCGAGGTTTTGGTACAGAGCTTTATTTACTTTGGATCCTGTTGGCTTATCGATAGCTTTTGAAATGAATTGTCCTATATCTATAAGTTGGTTTAAGTCTACGCCAGTGTTCGCGCCAAGACCATGTAACATATACACTAAGTCTTCGGTGGCAACGTTTCCGGAAGCTCCTTTAGCGTAGGGGCATCCGCCTAATCCCGACACCGATGAATCAGCAACTTTTACACCTGCCTGAAAATGTTGATGTTGTTAATAAGCACGCTTTAGGGTTTATATTTACATCAAAAGCCGTGCAGATATTTGCAAGGGCTTGTCCGTATGTATCGTGACAGTGAATAGCTATTTGATCAGCGGACGCAACAGACAATACACTTCTTATCATATTATCAATCGTTGTCTTTGTTCCAACACCTATTGTGTCGCCTAAAGAAATTTCGTAACATCCTAAACTAAGCAAAATTTCTGATAGCTTTGCTACTTCCGATGGTTTAATAAACCCATCGTAAGGACAACCAACAACACAAGATATATATCCTCTAATTTTAATATTTTGCTTCTCCGCAACGTTTATAACTTGCTTAATTCTTTGTATTCCAACTTCTATACTGCAGTTTGTGTTTTTTCTAGAAAATCCTTCCGACGCCGACGCAAAAACCGCTATTTCTTTGGCACCAACAGCTATCTAAAAAATACATGTCGCGATGTCGAAGTACGGGCTTTAGATACATACTGCACTTTCTAATCCTAAAGTGTTTGGCACTAAAACGGGATAACAAATACCAGGAAGTTTGTCTATTGTTTTGAACACTTCTGTGTTATCTCCCATTTGCGGTACCCATTTTGGACTTACAAAACTAAATTAAATAGTTTTAATTTTTCTTGTCGTAAATACTTGCCTGGTAACTTCAATGGATTTTAAACCCGTTCGTGATAATTTATTAATGAAATCTACTTTAACGTGCGTTGGAACTATTTTTTTTTCATTTTGAAGTCCATCTCGTGGTCCAACTTCCACAATTTTAACTTCCTGTTGGGGTAATTACAAAATAAGTGCGAATGAAATTTTTATCGATTGCTTACGATTGCAGTTTTTTGACTAAATTTACGAAAACTGGATAAAATGGTGCGATTACAACGTGTCGCCATTCCGTTTATCACTAAACGAGGTCGTTGTTTATCACAATTCCAAAAAAAGTAATTTATAATAGACGACTATTAGGGTCGCGTTATTTTACTGGGTGCGCTACAGATGGCGTTTATGTTAAGTGAAATCATTTTTAGTATCGCGTTACAAAATCAAATAAATTCTAATTATATATTTAAATATATTATTACATAACTTACTATAATGGGAAAGAGTAGACATAATCATGAGTAATATTACATTTTTTTACATGTCGCTAAGTGTATAAAGACTAAAGATTTTTGTTTATAATAAATATATGTAACAAAGTTTTAACATCACCCCCGAGCACCCTCCGTTTACACGCCCTTTACATTTTTAATCAAATCTCTAATTCAACTATTGTAAAAAGCGGATGTAACTATTTTATATAATTTTAGAAAAATGTATCACGATTGTCGTTTCTGTCTTAAGCGGTTTTGAGGCGTTATCGTTAAATTTAATATGCTAACGATTTTTAGAGCAATTTAATTGCGAACGTGCGTATATAATAGTTGTCACAAAATTTTAGTATTTTGTGCAAAAATGACTTTAAGCACTAACCAACTGGACGGATAGTACGAATTAATAATTCTCTAGATGGCAAATTCATACATCATATGTTAAGAAAAGATTGACGCTAATGTGCAAATATCACATTAAGAATTGTTTAAAGGCACTAATGCACGGTCCTGTCCAGTATAAGGAACATTTTTTTTAAATAAACAAATACGTTACGGTAGGTAATAAATACATTAATATTATCTAATCTTGAGCGTTAAACTAACATAACACAGGTTGCATTTTAAGTACTACACGTTTAAAATTTTATGTAACAATTACCTATACGTAAAAAAGACTTAACTAATATTTAAATTATTTATATAGTTTACAATTATATGTCGATTAGGTCAAAGTGAACGCTCTAGTCTAGAAATTTAGCGAGGAATCACTTTGAGCATAATCGCAACTTTATCTTAAAAAGGATAAAAATATTGCAATTTGGTGCTAAGAAATTGACTCACTCCAAAAGGAGAATAATATTTACACAGCAATATTCTCGCCTTAATTATTTGAGTGCGGTATTCGATACAACAACCAAAATTATCCTAAATCCATTTTTTGGTTTTATAATAAAGTTATAAATAAATAATTAATTTGATTAAATGTAAATATTTACGACTAGACTTACGAAGTTGACTAAATACGACTAATTCTAAATCTTTGTAACAAATATGCGGTTAAATAGTGTTTCGAGAAAATGTTCCAAAAATATTTTTCGTATTGCACGAGTGTTTGAAGTGCTTTGTTATATAAGATATTAATTTATAATTTTCGTGTATATATGCAATATTGAGATTCAGTAGGTAGATGATCACCTAGGTTTTTAGTTTGTCTTTTGTGCGTAACATAGTCTCTTAATGTCACAGCAGTTACTAAAATTATGTCTTTTAAACATAGAAGCATTTTAATCTGTACCAAAATATCAGAAATAAAAGTAATCACTACCGCGCGATCTCGAATAAACTGCAGCGATAAGCAGTTACTACAAACTAAATGAGCAAGAACTTTTCAGCTATCACCGATTAGGTATAAATGTAACAAAGTGTGTCGTGCTTTGGATTTAAATATTGTATAAAATATTATAACTAATCTAGTTGGTAACATAATTAAAAAGTAGAAAATTCTTTACTGCAGCCTGGCTTCTTGTAGAGTTTGAGCTTGTGCAGCCGTTTGATATTGTAGACCAGAGAAGGCGCCAGCTGTGGCGGCTGAGAGTCCTGGTGTTTGTGGTAAAGCGGCGTATGTGTAAGGCATATAACTAGCTGCACCTACGCAATCTATTAGATTTTTTTAAAATTATTTTGATTTGATCGTACCTGCTGCTCCGGTATAAGGCGTGTAGGCGTCGAAACCGTTTGCGTATTGACTGGCGTAAGGAGCCGCTGCGGCAGCAGCGACTGCCGCAGCATTTTGATATTCATAAAATTGCGATGTGGCTGCTGCGACTGCAGCTGCATGAGTTAACTGAGTAGCTGGAAGAGGAACTAAGCTACCGGGCGCTGTCGTTGTTAAGTACGGCGACTGGTAAACATATCCTGGTGGTACTCTGAAAAATCGTAAGTATTATAAAAAAATCAAACACCGCGAAATACACTGCACCCAACACCAGAGAAATAACACTAACACCCTGCTGCATTTGAAATTGAGTATCGACAGTCGTGCCATTATATTTCTCTGGTCAGCTACTAACCCATGCATTGTGCTGTTAATCTATACAGTGCACTTCAAGCGATGGGACATTAGTCCAGTCACATGATTGTCTACATAATTATACCCGAGAGAATATAAATAGACGCCTACCATTTTATAAATGGTCTTTCTATTTAACGATTTCGTTAAGTTGCCCTCACTGTCTTCTGCCTGGTTCTTTACTTCATTAACATTGCGATTATGATTTGTGTCAATATACGAACACAATATATTTAATTACTACTTTACCGTGTCTACTGACTACTTTCTAGGACACGCGTTCTTATCATTAGCGGGTATCTCCACATGAGCTTGCTTTACTATTATTAAATTACATTATTGATGAGCTGCTCTATGTGTATGTGCATACTGAATTACTACAATTTTAGTTTGGTTTTTTCGACATAAATGATCGATAAATGAGTAAAGGGTTCACCAAAATGACCATCATTAAAACAATAAATGGATATCGAACCGATAAAGTAAACTGTAAATCCTTTTATATCATTTGCATGCTACACATGAAAAATTGATTTTTCGTGAAAACAGTCCTGGCAAGAAAAAGTTTATAAAATATTAACGCATTTCAAAATATATAAACATTTTTAATACGATATCTACAAACTGACAAGGTCATGGTACAACATAGTAATTTACCGGCACATTCGTGCCGACCATGTTTTTTAATTTGTAACCAACGCTCGCATTGGAAATAAATAATTAAGCTTATACCATCTTATCATCGCTAATTTTAAAATAAGCATTAACGTTAACAAAAAATACAAAAAAAAACAACCATGGGTTATTATTCTAATTTTAAACCACAAAAAAAAAATAAAATGCACAGGGTGTTACTGTTAAATCAAATACTCAAAAAATATTGCTTTTTATTTTAATGCACAAAATAGTCTTAAGCGTAACTACTTATTTGCACTGACATTTCAAAAAAATCTTTAAATCTAAGTTCGTATATCATTTTAAAAAATAATGTAAATTTTTGGTATAAATAAGTTTTTTAAAACGAGCAAAAATCCTAAAACCGGCCTAGTAGTAGTATTTTTGAAATCTCATAATTCTTCTATTCCTTGTAGCTGAATTTTGTGTAATGATAAAAACCGCCGTATTTACGCTATATTAACGCGAGTTTTCTAGTTTTATTAAAAATAAAAAGTTCTATTAATAAACGTAAATGCGTATTTAATTAAAAAAAATTGTGCCAATATTGTGACGAAATAAAATGTTTGTTTAAATATACGCGCAAATTAATATTTAATTATTTTCAGACGTTTTTCAGGATCTCGTGAACTGTGCTATCATTCGTCGTACAAACATTCGCCGGTAAATTTTTCTTTACCTATCTGTGCTTTTGTCGTTGTATTTGTTATTAATGTCTTTATAAGTGAATTTATTTTTATTTACTTTTAAATAGGCTGACGTTTTTGAGATTTGCATAGACTTGTCAAATTTTGAATTTTTATTTTATTAATTCCGATTTTAGATTTAGGTCACGGTTCACGACATTATAAAATACCTCTACTCGTAGCATTTTTTAAAACTTTTGATTCAATGGTAGCTAATGTCAGCTAAATTGTATACTGATATGAAAAAGTGCTTATGAGGTATTCTTGATAGATGTTAAAAGTTTGGGTTAAATTGTTTTATATTTGATTAGTCAAACTTTTTAGGCGTTAACAATAAACAAACACTAAACAAATTAAAGAAAAATAAAAATTTTAAATAGAAAATGCAACCACACTTTTAAGTGAAGTAATCAGTTCGACGTCATTTCTTAAAGAAACTAATCTATAACAGAAAAAATTAATTAACAGGAATAAAAAATCAATCGGAAAGAAATAAAAAAATGCTTTTATAAAAAACGAAATTTTATATTTCTTTGAGCAAGAACAAAAAAAAAGTCAGAAAAACTTTGGTGGCAAGTATCAAAATCTTTGCCTGATGAGATAAAAACGATAAATATTTTTATTCCGTTGAGTTTTGATTTTTAGCCTACAAAATAGGTGAAATCGCAGCTATAAACATATTTTAAACAAATATGCAGTAGAAAATACTTTTTGTTTTTTAAGTAAAAGTAAGTAAAAACATGGCATTATATAATTTTAAGCTTTTGCGTTTTTCTTGGTTATGATTACACTGGTCTGCAAAAAAATATTTTTTATCGAGCCCTGACACTATTCTGGGTGATTCTTATGTAAAATGACGTTCTGAATCCAAATATGTCTTCCGTTTTCTTCCATCACCCACCATTTTCGAGGGAGCCCCAAATCTCTAATTTTACCACTTTTCGATAAATTAATTATAATTTATTTATCGAACGATAATAATAATTATAATAATTATTATAATAATAAATATATGGACATGAATTTAATTTAAATGGGAAAAAGAACTATTTTAGCTATAAACAGTAATAAATAAAAAGATATTCATCGTTACTTGGTGCTTGCTTTCCTTTTATACCCTGAGGTACAGCTCTCTCGTTTCAAAAACCAGCAGTACTCCGCCAACATGCTTGCATTCCACTTCGCTGAAAATCTCTTCTCCAGCTTAGCGATTTCTTGATGAAACCGTTTCCCGTGTTCATCCAAGACTGCTCCTAGATTTTCAGGGAAAAAGTCCAGATGCGAGTGAAGGAAGTGAACTTTAAGAGACATGTTACATCCTATGTCCTTGTACGCTAAAAGCAGTTTCTCCACGTGAGCGACATAATCTTCAATTTTGTGGTTACCCTGGAAGTTCTTACAAACGTTTTGAAATGCAAGCCAAGCTCGTTTTTCTTTTCGATTTAGGTGTTCAATAAACGTCAAATCTTGGAAGAGTTGTCTAATCTGGGGACCAACAAAAACGCCTTCTTTGATTTTAGCTTCGCTAAGACGAGGAAATTTAGTTTTCAAAAATTGAAATGCGCCACCTGTCTTGTCCACTGTTTTCACAAACTGCTTGATCAATCCAAGTTTGATGTGTAAAGGTGGTAAGTAAATATTTTCCTTCGGAACCAAAGGATTGTGGGGAACATTTTTCTGACCAGGAATAAGATTTTCTCCAGAGGCCTGTCTCGTACGATGTAATGTTTATCCCGGGCTCGGCTATCCCATTCACAAAGGAAGCAGCAATATTTTGTGAATCCTGATTGCAGGCCCGTGAGTAGAGCAACAATTTTTAAGTCAGCGCAAAGTTTCCACTTATAATCATGATAACTAATTTTATCAAGGATTCTGAAGATGTTTTCGTACGTTTCCTTCATATCAACAGAGTATGCAACTGGAACTGATGGGAAGTCATTCCCATTTGCCAACAGGACAACTTTTAAGCTTGTTTTTGATGAGTCTATAAACAGTTTCCATTTGCCTGGGTCACATGGCATCTGTAGCTCTGTCATCAATAAATTTGCATTAGGGCAGAACACTAAACCTTTATCTTCTGAGAAAAGATATTTCAGGGTTGCTTGTCTGGTCCTGTAAGAAGATATTTTTACTCTCTTTTCCAAGAGACTCCACTGTTGAAGTCGCGATCCTAGGAGCTGAGATTTAGTCTTGGGTAACTGCAAATCCCTGACAAGATCATTTAATTCCGATTGAGTGAGGAGGTGAGGTTGCCGAGAAACTAAATCTGCGGAATACTCTTCATCATCATTGAACGTATCATTCGAAGCCCCAGGTTGCGGCTCAAAGTCTTTTAAATCAATTTCTGGCTCTAGAGTATAAGTGTTTGGGGGCTCTAGGATTGGCAAAGTATCGTTATGAGAAATAGGTCTTAGAGCTGACGGAATATTGGGATACTGAATTGTATGCTTACTTTTGCTCGAAAACCCGACGGTGGAAGTCATACAAAAGTAACAATCTGTAAGATGACAGCGAGGTTCACGCCAAACCATGGACACAACATATGGCATTGATTTACGGGTACCTTTGAGCCATTTGATCAAACTACTGTAACAAGTCGTACAGCAAACTGATGGAGCCCAAGTCGTGTCCTGGTCGCCAACTTGACAATCAAAGTACAATTTATAAGCTGTTTTAACAAACGGAGAAAGGGGTTTTTGTTGCGCTTTTAAAGTTAATTCCGCGCAGACATAGCAGAAGCTATCGGGATGATTTTTACACTCGCGTGGCATAATTAAACAGTTATTCAACGCCCGACATTAACCACAAATCACACTTAGTCACTTGAAAAAATCCGGAGTAAAAGTAGTTTTACTGTTTTACACAAATGAACAAAAATGAACACAAAATCCAGGACGTTTAAAACGTCGACAAGTTAACTCTGCAACAGCTATAGATATACTGATCGAAGCAGTTAAGCAAACAATGTAATATACTATAATGAGAAGAGTAATGCAAGTTCAAGCCTGTCGAAAATTCCTGTTCAAACCTGCATGTGGTATTGAGATCGCCAGCGTCGTGCAGTCAATCTTCCTAACGGTTTATTGATATTTTTTTACTGTTCTTATATATTTGTATTTTATTGTTGTTTCTATATACATTTTATAGCAAAACTTTTGCCATATACTTTGGTATAAATTTGATTACCTGCTTTGGGATGTTTAACGGCTATAAGTTAGAATTCTAAAAAAAAATTCAAAAAAGAAAATAAAAACGGGGTCCCCCCAAAATAGGTGGGTGATGAGTAAAAACGAAGCTCATTTTTGGATTCAGAAGGTCATTTTACATAAAAATCGTCAAGAATGGTATCAGGGCCGATTTTCATGCAGACCAGTGTTATAAGCGACTATCTGCTTAGACCCCATCGTATTGTCGTTCGTTTCATTAAATTTACTATGAAGTTAGCAGTCTAACCTTTCTTGATGTACTGGCGATAAAAATAAATAAAAGAAAATTGGAACATTTCGTTTGTAGAAAGAAAACGCACACTAACAGATACTAAAAAAAGGCAAAAGAAACATTGTTGGAGTCTCTACAACAAAATGGATATGGGTTCAAAGAGAATCAAAAGGCATCGGAAAAAGCAGTCAATCCTCCTACTAGCATGGCTTATTTACCATACTGTGCATATTGTTTGGGTTAGACAGACAAAATAAGCAGAGTGTTAAAGAAACATAATATCAAAACTATCTTCACGACTAAGGATACCCTGAACAATTGGTTTAGATCTGCTAAAGACAAATAAAGGGCTTTAAAACATTTCGGGATTTACAAAATTCTTTGTTCCTGTGAATCAAGTCATATAGGACAGACGGGACGTTTTATTGAAATTAGAGTAAACATATGGCTGACTGCAAACACCGCAGAGTTAATTCTGTTGACAAAATGAGCAATAGCAGAACACGTGTGGAACCAAGAACACACATTAAACTTTGACCAAACTAAAGTGTTGGCTAGAACGCTTTTCTACATTCACAAACTAATCGGCGAAGCAGTGGAAATATAAAAATATCTATTCAATATGAACAAACTTGGAAGCCGGTTTAAAACTCAGCAAATTTTGACTACCAGTTAGAAGATGCAAGCCGCAATATCTTACAAAATGTCAGTTTGTTTGAGTTCACGTGATAAGACGGCAAAGGTCAATTTCTACGTTTTGTTTTCGCTTTCAAGCAGAGACTGGAAGCAAGGCTAAAAAGTTTGGACGTGGTATAAGCCAAAAGTAATGTATAAGTAAAAGTAAACATTACATTAACCTTGCTGTTTTCCTCGATTCTATATGATTCGAACTGAAAGTATTTTTGCTATATTTCGCTAATTTTTATTAGAAGTTTATGGATTTGTTTGGTTTAGCATTATGTAGTCCTTACAAACATATTTTTCTTAACAAATATTTCCAAGTTAGAACTGGTTTTCATTTAAATATAAGGATCATGTGATATGCGTTCAGTTTTTGATTTTGGTGGTACCGTGTATATGTAGGTATAGTGCGAATGAATAAATTATAATTATAAGCACCTTTTTAAGCTGTTTTGAAAATTTGTTACTGATGGCGACTGGAAACATTATGTAATGCATTTGACAGTATTGAATCTATTTTAGAAACAGAAGATTACACTAGTGATAATCAATGTCAAATATCAAAATCGGGTGATGAGCTTAGTGACATAAATAAAACCACAACATACAAAAATGTAAATGAAAGTGTGGAAGTGGTTGAATCAAAGAATAAAAGTGTACATTGGAATACAAATGCATTTCGGCAACATGGAAGCAGATCTGTGACAAATGTAATCCAGATTACATCTGGTCCAACGAGATACGCCACATCTAGAATACAAGATAAGTCTTTGTTGCACTGAATATTTGAAAATATTATCTTTAGGATGACTAATATTACAAACATGGGTTTACTATTATTGGCTGGTGTTTATAAACCTTATGACGAATCTTTTAAAAGTTTGTGAAATCCAGAGAAATGTGATAATTTTTTCACCTCATACAAGTTAGTGGAAATGCTTCAAAAAATAAACCATTATGCAGAAAAATTGTATTACAATTTTTCATTCTGGATAATTCGCATGTTGTCGATATCTTCAGAGATTAGAATACACTGATTGATTGCGTCTTAAAATCTCCGCGCGATAAAACTGGTCGCAAATTTTTTGCTGATAGTAATTAGAAACCCTAGTGCTTTCAAATAAAATTTGATGAGCCGTTTTTGTCATGTACTCTGCTACTGCTGGCTTAGAAAATTGTTAAAGACTTTAATACAAATTCCTACGCCTCTACCCGTTTCTCCAATGTATATACGACTGCAAGAGCAAGGAATGCTATAAACGCTGCCAGATTGATAAGGAATAACGTCTTACAAAGATTTAACAGTTGATCCAATTTAGAAAGAGCAGAAAACCGAGTGATATTGTTGTGTTTAGACATTTTTTCGATACGATCCGTACTACTTTTGACATAAAGTACATAAGTGATAGACAATGATTGAGATTAAGATTCCGCAGATAATTTAACTCTTTTTAAAGATTTTGGGGTTGACCTAGAGAAACAGCTTTGTACAGAAAATAGAAAGTAAAGAATTCACTACTGATAACTTATGAGAGGGGTGATGGTGAGACAATCCATAAACTGAATGTTATAATAAATCATCTTTGTTGCGAGTAACTAAAACGTGCAAAAATGATAAAATATTTTGATGAATAGAGTTTAAATGACATAGGAACTCGTTGTGCATTAAAAGACCATGTTGCCAAATGTACCAGCACTTGGGTTTTAGATAAAATGTGCTAAAACGGTTTTTGAGTTTGAGTATTTTGGCTTTATATTTATAGTCTTTTTAAATGTGGAATTAATTAAAGTTCAAATCTACTGTAATAGAAAAATAGCAACGCCTTAAAAACTTAATTAATAAAACTATTGACAAAAGTTTTGTAGTATTTATTTTTTAAGATATGTAATGCATAAACCATATGTATGTAAAACATATTTCTAAAAGAATTAAAGCAGTGGTAAATAGAATAACTGAAGGTTGTTATTATCTACCGCAAATCAATTTGAGGAAAATTATAAAATAATTTATGAAGAAGAACAAGGCAGCAACAGAACTCAGAGTTTATAAACTGTGTCTTTAAATCAAAAAGATCTTTCGTTTGAAAATAATAAAAACTTTTTTCCAGATTTTTTTTCCAATCAAACTAATATACAGGGTTTGCCATTACTCCGGCATCGGTTTCTAGTGCCTTTGTATAAATGTCAGCATAAAATGTTTAGTACTGTACTTATTTCTGTTAAAAAAAACTGCATGTTTAAAAAATATTTTTGTTTATACAGGGTGTTTAGTTTTTGTTGGGCAGCATAAAGTTACACTTTTTTTAAATAGGAATCCATCAATTTTTTTATGTTGTTCGAGGAAGGCTTAATTTAGATAAAAAATACTTTTTAAATTGTTTGCGGCGTTGCCATTTTAGAGAAATTTCTTTAAAAATCCAGCATCAGAAAAATTTCATAAAACTGGTGTTTTATGAAATTTTGGAATTTGTTTTTGTAAATTCGTAGATAAAAGTCAGAAGTGCTTAAATAGTCTAAAATATTTTTTTAATTCGCCATACTAATTTCGTATAAGAGCGCTAATTTTCAATTTTTTTAATTGCTAAAACTAATTTTTTTAAAATAGCACCTTCAATTTTTTTCAACTGTTTTAAATGTAGCTTTTAATTCTTTATCGATTTGCACTAGTACTTTTTCCTTCTAACATTTACAGTTAGATATTTATGCGTTTTCAGTTAAATCACAGCAAGCATTATTTTAATCAAGTAGGTTTATTCTAGTAGGTTTTGCTTCTATTAAACAAAAAACATAAAAAGGGAGATCATTAAAAAACCAACGAATTAAAAAAAAAATAATTAAACAAGTGTTTAAATGTTTTTCCATTCTGTTGTCTCAAGTCTTTGCCGTAAAGATTCACGCACATTGTAACATCTCGTGTGTGTGACCGTTTTTCATTGTCTTTTGTATAGTAAGATTTCTTGAAATACGTAATCTTTTACGAACCTTCATAAAAAAATCCATGACAATAAAATTCAGAGATCTTGCCAGCCATAGCACAAGACCTCTTCGACCGATCCATCGATAACGATATTGTTTGTTTAAATAATTTCTAGCAAAATGACAAGGCGCACCATCATGTTGATACAACATGGTCCTTTTTGTGTTTTCCGAAACATTTTCTAGTAACTGTGGCAAATAATTATTCAAAAACTTTAAATATCTGTAGACATTTAAATGACCATTAAAGAAGTAAGGACCTATGATAAAATCATTCACAATTTTTCCCCATACATTGATCGTCTATCTATGTTCATGATCCAAAATTCTTAAAATATGAGGATTTACATTATCATAGTTATGATAATTACGACAGAAGGTTTGTGATTTAGCTAACATTGTGGCTTCTTCAAATTTTATTGTGTGACCGGTGTCTAAAAAATGCCCGCAACAGCAAATCTTGTGTTATGTTTCTTTGTATCAGCCTTATGTTTTTTCAATCTGGTTGCTATGTTGCGCCCCGTTTGTCCTATGAAAGCCAGCCCACACGAACAAGGGATGTGGTAGACTCCTGGTTCCTCGAGTGGTGCTTTTGTTTTTTTTTTTTTGATTTTGAGAAATTGGCGGCTATTTTATTTGTTGATCTTACTGCAAGCCATTGAAACCCAGAAGTACGACAATTTTAATAGGGATAAAGGAATCGATCTAGCGCCAAAATGGAAAAATATGTTCCGGAAAACTAATGAATCAAAACCGTCACGAACCACTCACCAGAACGGCGTAATATAAAGGCTTGTCAGGATCCTATACTTTCAATTTCAGTTTTGTTTCAAGGAGGCAGCGACATGACTGTCAAAACGTCAAATATTGTAAATTTTTCAAAGTTTGTAAGCTTTCTAAGTTTTATAATTCTCGTGAAAGAGGTAAATATGGAACGCGGTTCAAAACCCGAAAATATTTATTTGTTAAAAAATCATGGCCGCAAAGGCCTCAAAAATAATAGATAGATATAAAGCCTGGCACTTTATTAAGTTTGTTTAACATCCACACACAAAAAGTTCTTTGCGAGTTAAAATCTTCTATATTCAACTTTTGATGCAGTTTAATGTGATAAAGATGATATTTATGGCGGTTATGGCTTCTCACTGAAGTGGCACTAATTGTACCAAGTTTTTCACTAATTTTTTTGGTGCTAGTATTTGGATTTTCATCTGCAGCTTGAAATACCATAGATTCTGTTCTGACAGTTTTTTTTTGAACAGGTGCTTTGTAGTTTACCGATCCTGTTTCTTCGAATCGAACTAATAGTTTTTGTAATGCCAAAAGACAATTTTTTCACATTTACCCAAAATAAACACCATGTTCACTGATTCGTTCTGTGGGAAATTCATTTTAAACGAAAGTTAATGAAGTAGAAAGCAGCAATGTGACAACTAAACACAATAAGTAACTTCTACTGGCTATTTGTTTTTTGTTTCATAGAAGCAAAGCCTACTAGAATAAATCTGCTTGATTAAAATAATGCGTGTTGTGCTTTAATCGAAAATTTGTACATATCTCTATAACTGTACCCAAGCAACACATTGGTATAAAAAATTGTTCAAATGTACGTCTGATAAACGTTTATTAGACATTAAAACGTTTTTAAACGTGTAATAAACCTTTATCAAACGAACATTTGAACGTTTTTTATACCAATGTGTTGCTTGGGTAGATGTTAGGAGAAAAAAGTATTAGTGCAAATTAATGGAGATCTAAAAACTACATTAGAAACAGTTGAAAGAAATCAAGAGTGCCATTTAAAAAAATAAGACTATTTAAATACTTCTGACTTTCATCTACGAATTTACAAAAACAAATTCCAAAATTTCAAAAAACGCTAGTTTTACGACTATTTCTTTCTGATGCTGCATTTAAAAAAAAATTCTAAAATGGGAACGCTGTAATCAATTAAAAAAGTTTGAAAAGTGTTTTTTATCTAAATAAAGCCTTCATCGAACAGCATAAAAAATTAATTGGTTGCTATTTAAAAAAGTGTAACCTTATGCTGCTCAGCAAAAACTAAACACCCTGTATAAACAATTTAAAACATGCAACTTTTTAGTAGAAATGAGTACGGTAGTACTACATATTTATACAAAAGCAATAAAAACAGAAGCCGGAGTAATGGCGAATCCAATACATTCAAACGATGTAAATGAGAATAATATATTTTCGAAAGTATTTTCGATGAGTTTTTTGAAGCAAATTGCAGATTGTATAAAAGTATTCAAATATCATACTAAGACAAATAGAATCGACTATTAACATTTAATAAAAATTAAGCAACATTGCCATAAATAATGCAACATCTAAAAATTTTGAAATATAAATTGTCACTTTTTTTAAATTTAACCGAATTTGAGTCTTTTATTGTTTTCGAGATCTTTAATTGAACACACTATATATATACGTACAATTGTTGCAAAAAAATTCAAAAAGTAATAGAGGGATTATTTTATTAACTACGAGCCTACTGGTACATTAATTTAGAAACACTTTAAATTGGATTGAGAATTACATATTATGTTTTGGATGATTAAAAAAAAAATTAACTAATTAATTAAAAAAGCTTGTTTTCTAATCTAACTAACAAATTTATTGGGGTTGCTTGCTTAATTAACGTGAACGGTTAAAGTTTAAACGTGAGTGTTTGAGAGATGCTAAAAACGAACAAGGTTGTTAATGATGGCGATTAATAATTGAGATTTTTTAACGTCGGGAGCGAGTGTAACGAGCGAACGCGCTAATGTAAAACGGGATAAGTCATAAAAAAAAGTAAACTATACAAACTAACCAGTGGTTGCTATACAAAATCTTTCATTAATAGAATTTTATTCATTGGCTTAAGATTACTCATTAAGAAGACTCTATTAACGGTCTATTTCTAATACATTAATATTGCTATTAACAGAAAAAAAGATTTTTACGATTACAGCTACTGTTTAATATACAGTGTGTCCGAAAAGTATGGAATATATTATACAGGTCGATAAATATGCACTTTACACAAAAAAGTTGTAAATAAAAGTTGTTTATCACTTAGTTATCTACCACCTGGGAGATATCAATTTAAATTTTTGCTGTAAACAAAATCGCAACGAATAACACTTACATTTTTTTAAATGGCAAGGCACGTCTTTATTATACTCATTTGATAGAGTCTTTTTTTCTCTTTTCAACCATATGAAACTTGAATACCTTTACATGAAAAAATTTTCAAGAAAAACGAGGACATGTCTAACAAATTTATTTTACTGAGTAGTATTAATCAGGTACGTAATATGTAGTATTGAAACATTTGAATGCACTGTCACAATATTAAACTTTAAATATCTTTACATAAAATTGTTATAACAAAAAAAATGTATTTAAACTAAACTTACAATAACTGTTCAAAATGTAAACCATTCATAATTTGACAGTGGTAAATTCGATTTTTAAAACCATCGATTGCTTTTGAAATCATATCTCGAGTTATAGCTCTTATCTCAACTCTAATGCGATTTTTCAAATCTTCAACATTATCAGGTCTATTTTCATAAATTTTGCTTTTAATATAACCCCAAAGAAAACATCTAGTGGACTTAAATCCGGCGAGCGAGCAGGCCATTCTATCGTACCTCTTCTGCCTATCCATGTATTTTGAAAAGTATTATTAAGAAACTGGCGGACATTAATTCCAAAATGTGGAGGTGTCCCGTCTTGTTGAAGCCATATTCTGTTATGAGGTATATCTGGATCTACTTCATGTGGAAATAACTCGGCCAAAGCAGGAACTAACTCAAATCTTAAGAAATCGAGATAAATATTCGCCTTTAAACTACCTTCAAAAAAATATGGCCTCAAAATTTGACTTCCAATCATTCCTACCCAGACGTTGACTTTTTGCTGGTATTGGGTGTGTCCTTCTAGATACCAGTGAGGATTTTGTGAAGAACAGTAACGTGTGTTTTGTTTGTTAATTGTGCCGTTTAAACAAAACGTGGCCTCATCAGTAAAAATGATATTTTTATGAAAATGTGCATCTCGTTCAAGTTTGTTTGTTATTGTTTCACAAAACTCCAGCCTTCTGTTCAAATCGTCTTCAAATAATTCTTGAACTACACAAGCTTTATAGGGATGAAATTTTTCTTTTTTTAAAACGTCATGTACAGCCGATTTATTCAAATTATGGTCTCTAGCAATTTGCCGAACAGAAATTTGTGGATTTTCCTCAACAGACAAGAACACATTTTCTCGTTCCACATTACTTAATGACAAAGGTCTACCAGTTCTACTAGCATCTTTCACCGAACCTATCTCTTGAAATTTCCGCCAAATTTTGCTTACCGTGGACTGCGAAATGTTTAATTCTGGATGCAAGTTATTAAATAAATTACATACTTCGTCTTGGGTTCTTCTTCTATCTCCATATCCCAGAATCATTAAAATTTCAATTCTATGTTTCTCAGATAATTGAGCCATATTTCAAGCACTAACAAATAGCAAAGTGTGACAGTGTTCTAAAGTGCATTCAATTGTTTCAATGCTACATATTACGTACCTGATTAATACTGCTCAGTAAAATAAATTTGTTAGACATGTCCTTGTTTTTCTTGAAAATTTTTTGATGTAAAGGTATTCAAGTTTCATATGGTTGAAAAGAGAAAAAAAGACTCGATCAAATGAGTATAATAAAGACGTGCCTTGCCATTTAAAAAAATGTAAGTGTTATTCGTTGCGATTTTGTTTACAGCAAACATTTAAATTGATATCTCCCAGGTGGTACATAACTAAGTGATAAACAACTTTTATTTACAACTTTTGCGTGTAAAGTGCATATTTATCGACCTGTATAATATATTCCATACTTTTCGGACACACTGTATAATCTTAATATTTTCGTTTGTTTTTCTTCGCGGATTGAATTTTTAAACTAAGACATAGATAATAGTTACAGAAATATAGGTACTACTTTTTTGGTACTCACAGATCTAAGGCCATATGTTTTAAGCTAGAAAAAACGG
Source organism: Aquatica leii (assembly GCA_035610365.1). Taxonomy (NCBI): domain Eukaryota; kingdom Metazoa; phylum Arthropoda; class Insecta; order Coleoptera; family Lampyridae; genus Aquatica; species Aquatica leii. Next base: position 40,713,080 of record CM069439.1, read on the forward strand.
TTTTGGTTAGTATGTTGCGTTATTGTATTTTTATGGCTGAGAATAACACGTGATTCTTGCGAAAATATATGAGTAAGTAAATTAAAAATCAATAATTATAAAAATTTAAAAAAGATTAAATGATAAAAACCAAATCGTAAGTACGGTTGCATAAATGTTTTTTTGGAACCAATTATCTGTGTTAAGCCAAGACTGTTATTAAAGCTTTTTATAATTTATTCAAAGAAAATTCAATTATTATAGGACGATGATATGTTCTATTAAGGAGCACTTTAAGCTGTTGACGTTTTTTTAAAAATAAAGTAACAAAGCTCAAAAATAATAAAATACTATTTTTAACAAAAACGTGTCATATTCTTTGTTCACAGATGTGGTAAAAAAGTACAAAAGTGTATTTGAACAAATAAAATTACTAATGTTTAAGTTTGTTGGTTTCTTTTATACTGGAAATATTTTCTGAATGCTATTTATATTTCAAAAAGACTCCTTGTATATTTTATATTAATTATTTACGCGTCTTTTATATTTTTACTTTTGTTGGTATTCGCCTTCAGTATATTATAGTGACACTTCATTGGCAATATTTCTATAAATACATTTTTTTTGAGGCACTCGTGTTATGTTTGAATTCCCACGCAAAAAAAGTCAACGTGTTAATACTGCGCTAATAAATGAATTTTGGGTAAAAATTGATTTGATCGTTTTTTTTAATTACGCGATAAAATCAATGTGTCCATACTATTATTTTTTTTTTTTTGAACGAAAAAGTATTTTGTGATAAATGTTAAAATGGCTTTTATCGATTGGTCGTGAAAAGTCTGCTATGTAAACAATAACAGATACCTAATGCAGTCGTGCAGTACTGTACATCATTATATAATTTATTTATTTCTTAACTGTTTTGTAAACGTAATGTTGATCATTCGTTTATATACGATTGAAAAGAAATTATAATAATTCTGGGACGTTTCGACCCTGACTTAGTTAAACTTTTTATGTAAATATAATAGAACTACGCTAATGTCTAATCTATACACTTCACTTTGTAAACCTACATAAACACAAATGAAACTATGATTATATATATTTATAAAACCCACAAAAAGTATATTTTCTATAGATTTATATAAAGTAATGTTATAGAAGCGCCTTTTTGTTATTAGTCTTATAATTGGTTTACATTACAAAGTCAACGCACAAAAGCGGAAAGAACAATATATAATAAAATGAAGTGTATTGGTCAACGACAACATCAAGCTCTAAACTCAGTAAAAATGCAAATTATTAAACAAACAAGCATTAACTGCAAGTAAATTAAATATTTGGAATCAGTCATTGCGTTTGAGTGTCAAAATTTTTGAAACACGTGTGGCGTATTCTCTTACGGCCGTTTTAACATTGTTCATATTTCATGGCGTAACACAATTACGTCTCGGTTTTTTTTGTGGTCAAATAAAAATATCGACATAAAATGAAAATTGCTTAATGCGTAGAAATTGCTTTGTTCGAATCACGTTAAAAGCTCAAGTCACGTAAACAAGGTATTTGACTCATCTTCGTATAGACATATTTTTAGAGTCGCGGTCGCGGTGTCAAAAAAAGTTTTACGCAAATAACGTTCGGAGTGGCGCGTATTTGATGGAACGAACGGGTATTACATTTTGGAGAGGTCAAAACGCATTTTTTCTTAGTGGTCAGCGTGAACCTAAATTGAAAACCGTAGCCGCAACAGGCGCGCATACGTCTTTAGTTAGCAACATAGTCCGGATTTGCGCGAGACCTCGGCCAGATTATCCAATAGAAATGTGTTATCCGTCTGTACCCGCCTTCTCTTCTAACTCTGCTATTCGTTTCCAACTTTCCACTAAAATCGTATACCAATTATTGATTCTTAATTCAAAAAATGGACGGTCGTTAGCTCAAAGAAACGGAATAAAAAAAGCATTAGCTACGTGTAGAATATAGAAATAGCCGGCCCGAATTCTTTCTAGTAATTTGTTGGCATCGGAAGTGATGTGGAGGCGTCGCGACGCCGTCCAAATGTCGCAAATGACAAGGAAAAGAATCTGTAACAGCTGCTTATGTTCCCTGACTAGTAAATATAGAAGATCCCGTGATCGAGCAGTTATTTTAGAATCCGATATATAACTATGAAGAAAATATACATAAAAATAGTGTCTCGACGCTAAAATACGTTTTTATTTAAAACTAACGATCAAATTTGATCTAACATGGGAGGAGAAACGAGTGACCGTCAGGTTCAGCAAATTCGTCCAACTTGAAAAACTTATTACGAATTTACTCTAAAACCTTTTGTATTGAATCGCGTTACAAAAGCGTCGGAGTATTTAGATACGTACGTTTTGTGTATGTTTATACGTAGGTTAAGCTACGCACATTATATCGATTACCGATGCTTATAGAAAAGTTATTGAAAATACTTTGAAAGGAAGTCGTAGTCGTAACGCTATAATTAAAAGCGTACGTTGACGTGGTCGTTTAATCTAACGTCGATTAACGTAATTAAGCGCAATGAAAAATTTTACGATTGTATATAAATATAGGCCAAAACTATTAGGTGTATTCTAATGCTATATCTACTAATGCATCATCTACATATAAACGTGAAAGAAGTAGATAAAGATTTGCATTACATCTTATCGCGTCGCGACGGTGCGCCTCCGCGCAAGCCAGACACACAAACACTCGCTTCTACACCGCCACCACCGGCTGCAGTGTAACACGCCCCAGGTTAATGACAATAAAGCACATCGACATCTTGTTAGTGTCGCGTTAGTGTTACATTGCAGTCGTGAGTTACAGAAAAAAGAACGAACATCAAAGTAATCAGCACCAAAAGAAAACGAAAACCTCACAGCAAACATTAAATCTGGGTGTCCGCCGAACGACTGGGATGGCGGACTCCACCGTGCAATAAGCGTTTGTGGGGCCACGCTCGTTTTAGGGCACCTGGGGTATATTTGAATTTGGATTCGCGGCCCCTCAACCGCTTTTTGGATATTTAATAAGTGGAGCTCAATACTAATAAAAAAACCCCACACGCACACACGCACTCACAACACTCATCGAAGTAACTTTAACTCATTACATTTGTATGTTTGAGGCGTTACGAACGATGGTTCGGGATACGTCTCAGCCAATTCCTAATCTGCAAAGCATACGGAATAACGAATCATCATTTGCCCTAAGGGACAAATAGCTAGAAACATATGAAATGTTGATTACGATATAGAACTACGATGTACACTGATAATAGTGTTCATCGCGTGCGGCCTCAACATTATTCGAGGCCATCAAGCTCGGATTATCTAACACTTACCCATACTGCCCTGGTAGAAGTGTTGGATAACCGGCTCGCACCCCTGGGAATGGAAACCCTGCAAAAGACATCGTTAGTAGTTTGCACGCTTATTTCGATAAGGTAAATGTAGTGCCGGTTCGATGGCGCAGGACGTATGTCGTTTCCGGATACGCCGGAAATAAAGGGAAACGAGCAATCAACGCGTGCTCACCTGGATTAAATATAATGATAATAGAAAGACGCGTACCCGTTAATGTAAACGAATTTAAACATTCTTACCTGCTTGCACATTTCCTCGAGGTTTTGCGCCAAGGATTGCCAAATTAACATTCGCTTTTCTACCGTCTATGATTGGATTAGGATCTTTGCAAGCTCTTTCGGCCGCCGTTCTTTCCCCCATTATAACCTACAACAGTTTTTAATCTAACAAACCCGCTCGAATCGCTGAAATAAAAGCTTACAAATCCGTATCCTCTACTTTTGCCTGTTTGTCTATCAGTAATTACAACCGCTTCTTCGATATCGCCGTAAACGGCGAAATGCTCTCGTAGCGATTTATCACTAGTGTGGTATGGCAATCCTCCAACAAATAACTTTGTCCACGTAGTGTCTTTGTTTTGTACTCCACTTCCATTAAGGGTACTTGTAGCTCCCAACATGCCTAAACCCCCTAACCCTCCAACTAAGTTTTCAGCTTCGTTCGCTGTACCGATTGTACTACTAGGCATCAACATAATTAATATCACTGTTTGTACTACTAAATTAAATAAAAACCGTCGTTTATTTTAATTAATTAAAAGTCTTCGCGCGATAGCGGAATTACAAATTACGGACGAATAAAAAATAATGTAATCCGTATGGTTCAGCACGTGTGCCACTACTGCGAGCTTTAGCTACCAGCTTTGGCACCCGCCAGTCACTAATACTAAATTTAACTTCACTCGTTTGCAGCTGTAAGTTAGAACACGAGCAACAGGATTTACCGAAGAAATTATTTCGAAGACATTAAAGTTTTGCGTACGAACTGTGTAGGTAGCACGTCAACTTATAATCTACGTAGCGATACCGCGTTTACTGTACAACATATGACGACGCTACATTGCCGGGAGTCCGCTACTACCAGTATTGTTAACGCGCCCCCTGGACTGGTGTCGATCGGCTGCAAGTGGGGACTGGGGGACGAATATAATATATGTACGTGTATGACAATATGTTCCCATCAAACTAAATTTTTTTCACGTTATATTATACCTAACCACACGAAACTTTTAATTTAATATTTGTTAAATAAACGCGCTCGTTTTTATCTTTATCTTTTTTTCGCAGAATCGCAGGCGATTATAAAACTTGAACAATTCGTATTTAACAGAGTATTCTTGCACATCTGCGCGTGCTGGAAGGGTCGCGTTACCCCAACGCTCTTGTTCCACTTGAGGAGTGCAACAATATTGCACCGCACACCTGGTGTGTATACGTACGCGTATGCGTACGTAACACACTCTAATCGTACAATTACGCGAAAAAAAAACGGTAACATTAAACTAACGTTGTTTTATATAATCATTTAATGTTTTATAACAAACGCAAAATTAAATTAGCACAAAAAGTAGCAACAGCAAGTAAAATTGATATCCCGCTTTGAATAGTAGCAGCTGTCCCCATCGTTACATATGCGTGCCGGCTGGTCCTAAACCTAAACTAATTCTGGTACAATACTGCATCTACACCTATAAAATTCTTACATTAAGACACAATAATTCAAATCAAAATACCAAAATTCTACTTTTTTAAACTTCAATTTCGAATAAATTAGCCGGTTTTTAATGGCGCATTTTATAGAGCGATTATCGTCGTTTTGTTATTGTTGATACGGTCCGTATAGAGTGCTTTTATGTGTAGATAGGAAAATATCAACTTGCTTGTATAAGTATAGAGCTACTTGAACAAAGGAATTAACCATTACATCGTAATACCTTTTCAACTTATGTTAAAGGATTGAACCAATAGTGGTTGAGTACAGAGCTTTTTTTTAAACTAACGTGCTGTATTATTTATTATTTAGTTAAGACTCAAACTCAAATAATAAGCAGCTGTATTTATTAAACGTTATTAAATAAATTAAACTATAAAAGTTTTGCGGATTTAAACCCTAATTTACATTCACGTTACATTACTTATCTGAAGTAAAAAAATGTTTTCAGTGTTGTTTTTATGTTGATAGCGTTAACCGTTTTTAGATTGTAAGTTACACGAACATTTCAGATTATCTTAGTTATTTTGTATAAGTACGAATAAAGAAAATTGTATCTATCTAATACGGTTTTATGCTGATGTTTTTTCTCGTGGTATTTGTTAAATTGGTCTTAAAACACTGGTATGTCTCATGGGTGTATTGTGATTCAGTTCGAGAAAAAAATTCGCAAAAGTATCTCACCATCGATTTTGACTGAAGCTTCGACACTTTTATGATTATAAGCGACTTTCGGCTTAGACTGCGTCGTAGTGAAACACCCAGACTTAGGCTTGGTCCTAGTCTCTTCTTGAGAGCCAAAACAAGAAGTAGAGCTTGGCCTTTGCCGTGTTGTCGTTCGTGAACCCAAACAGATTGACGTTTCGCAAGACATCGCAGCTTGCATCTTCAGAGTGGTAAATGTCACTGAAAGAAAAAGTGTAAATGACGATATTTATACCAATAGTGATTAGTCTGATTAACGGATCTTATCTTTCCGTTACCGCTTGACTGACTTCGTTATTACTCCGAGCAAGTGTCCAAAAAGGTCGATCTTTGTCTTAGAGGATGTAATACTGGTAGCCAAAATTTGCCGAGTTTTAAACCGTTTTCTCGGTTCATATTACATGGATGTTTTTCTATTTCCACAGCTTCACGGATTAGTCTGGGAAAGTAGAAAGAAGTTCTAGTCAACACTTTAGTTTGGTCAAAGTTCAGCGTGTGTCCTTAGTTCCACACGTGTTCTGCCACTGCTGATTCAGTAACTCTAACTTCAATAGAGCGTCCCGTCTGTCCCATATAGCTTGATCCACAGGAACAAGGAATTTTGTAAACTCCGGCATGTTTTAGAGCCCTTTGTTTGTCTTTAGCAGATGTAAACCAGGTGTTCACGGTATCCTTAATCGTAAAGACAGTTTTAATATTATGTTTCTTTAGCACCTTGCTTATTTTGTCTGTCGAACCCATACAGTAAGGTAAATAAGCGGTGCTAGTAGGAGGAGATAAGTCTTTTTTGACTTTTGGATTTATTGCTCTTTTCCATGCGTTTTGGATCTCTTTGAACCCGTACCTATTTTGTTGTAGAGACTCTAACAGTGTTTCCTTTTCCTTTTGTAGATTTTCATTATCTGGCAACGTATAGCTCTTTTGGCTAAAGTATGCAAAACAGTATCCTTCTGTACTGGATGGTGGTGAGATTTGGCAATTAAGTATCTATTAGTGTGCGTTTTCTTTCTATAAACGGAATGCCCCAATTTTTCTTTATTTTTTCTTATCACCAGTACATCAAAAAAGGCTAGACTGCTGTTATGTTCTAACTCCATAGTAAATTTAATGCTGTTATGTGCAAAGTTTAGATGTTGAAAGAACTGATTTAGTTTATCTTTGCCATGAGGCCATACAACAAACGTATCATCAATATATCTGAACCAACTTTTTGGTTTAAGCTCAACATTTTTCATAATTTCAGTTTCAAAATATTCCATGTAAATATGGGCTATAACTGGAGAGAGCGGTGAACTTATGGCCGAGAATCTACAGAGTTTTTCTTGAAAGGTGGTATTCTGATTTTCTTTGATTAGTTCTGTTAGTTCTCTAGATATTCTATTGTCTACATCTGATCTGCTGGTGTGTAATCGTCTTCTTTGTCTCCGTTTAAACTTTAATTTAACCTTATTTTCCAAGTATTCAGCAAATGCGCCCCAATCTATTATATGATTATATAGCGCCAGTTTATGTGCTCTGTGTATAGCCGAAACACTAAATGTTGCTATAATAGTGGTGTGGTCAGACCCACCATCAGACGATGACGCCACGTCAAAATACACATCAGACAGTCTCTTCACTATAAAGAAGTTCAATAACTTGGTTTCCTCGTTCCTAGTGTAATAAGATTGTATTTATCGACACATTTTTTTAACTCACGTCCTTTACTGTTGGTCAATCGTGATCCCCAAAGAGTATGTTTACAGTTTCAGTCTCCATCATTATACATCTGTTTCCCAAGCTCCGAAAGTAACGGTCAAACATATGTTGTTTTGGTTTATGAGGGACAATATATAGCGCTTACATTGTCGGTGCCCATGCTTGCATTTATAGTCATGGTAGTTGGCCTGCATCTAGTCCTCCCAAAACTCGCCATGGGGGTGGTGTCTGATGTTATTCTTTACAATGACTGCAGATCCTCCATGCGATGTAATGTCGGGATACAATACACGTAATCGTTGCCCATCTTAATATTCTTGCGGTCATTGAGGTGGGTTTTAGATATTAGACCAATATTGACTTTATCTTTTAGCAGTATTTCAAGTTCTTTTTTATTTGGTGTTAGGCCATTGATATTCCAGATAGCGATGCGTAACGACATCATTGTGGAAGCTTACTAATGAGTGTCATGATGAGGTTCGTCATAGTGCCGAGTTGTGAAATCAGTTGGTCCATTCTTTCAGTCTGTTTTGTTATAAGTTCTTTTAGACTAAATCTATTTTCTTTCCCAAATTCTAATTTTTTCAAATATGTTCTTTGTGACTTATGGTCAACTTTGTCTTTTCTATGTATCTGTCGTTCCGTGTGATCTGTGTTACCTTTCCTTTATGCTTTTTGCGTCTCTGTATGGTATACTTCAGTTTTCGTAGATTTTTTACGAGCTTCACTATACATTTATTGGTTGCAGGGCTCTTTGTCCACACTTTCAAAGAGGTTTTTGGTTCCGGATCTGGTTGAAATTTGTTTCCAATTTGCTTTCTTACTAGGACTTCTGTATACACCTGACACCCTTTGTAGCTAGCAAGGTGACTTCTTGAGTATAGTGCGCATAATGCTGGGGTGTTTTCATTTATTGTGCACATCGTAGTTTAATGCGCCCCAGCACACTATATACATCTGTATGACCTCATACAGTTATTTTTGCTGTGCCCATATTGCTGGCACCTTTTGCATTGTACCACTGTAGTTTTTCGAATTGAGTCTTCTATAGTAATTTTCTGGTTGTATATGAATTTTATTTTTTTGACAAATGTGGTAAACTAGTATAGAAAACATCTTGAGTAAATTGTCATTTGTCAAGTTCTCCAACACGAGTTTGACATACTGTTAGACTTTCGCACTCAAAGCTGATTTGTGCTTTATTGGAACGTTGTCTGCCTGGGTTTTTAGATATTTACACCCATCGGGATTACAATAGCCATGTTGTGATTCGTCGTCGGTGGAAATCTTGTAGAAAAATCCAGCTCATATTTCTCCCTTTATTTCTTTATGTGATTCTGGATAACGTTGGATTGCCAAATCATAATTAGTTGACATTTCTTTCATAATTTTTTTAGTCAAATCCGTAGTTTTTGGGCGTGGTTATTTAACTTTTGACTTTGTATCCTCTTTTTCTGCTGGTTCCTTTTTCACCTGCTCTTTTTTCTTCTTTTTTTCAACCTTTTTAAATTTTAGCTTTGTTAGGAATTTTTTCACCTCTTTCAAATGCTGGTACATCCGTTTCCCTACATGTAAAACACACTTCAGTTTCTGTATGACAAAATCTCCATACGGTTTAGCATAACACAAGTTTGTGAAAGTTTTCATCACCTATGTAAGGCGTATTTGGTCTCATGGAGTATCTGAGAATTTTTGATAATCTTTATGATTCTTTGTACTTCCATACAGCCGGAGCTACGGTTATAGTTTGCTAAATACTGTACTTGATGCTCGCTCTCGTAACATATCTTAAAATCTGCGGAATTTAATTTATTGGCAGGATTTGTATACGTTACAACAAATAAATGTATCCAAAAATTTGCTTGTATATTTACTTATTACAGAACAAACGCCGATCGATGAGCTGAAGCAACGTTTTAATTAATCCTAGATGGCCAGCGTTACTCGGTAGTCGCTTGTTGATATGGATACGTAAATTTTACGTGTAGTGGTTAAAGTAAGAAAACAGTTTGTTTTAAGGTTTTAGTTCCAAAAAAAAACATACGTTATTTTTTAAAACAAAAAACGGAATACCTTAAAAAAATAACAAAACCTTCTTCCTTGACCTGCAAAAAGCTTGATGGCATCTCAGTACTAGCGACATCTCTTATTTTGATGCTCGCTACATATGTGTTTTTTGAATATGAAGCATCTTACTTTTTTCATCTTTTTTTGAAAATACGTACAACGGTAACAGTATTTTCCGCACCCTGTTCTAAAGTAGACGGCTGCTCTGTATTTTCTCCGAATACATTAGTAATAGTTGTCCTCAACTGAGTGGCCAGATTTGGGATAGTTCTTACTCAGCTGTAACATAAATTCAAATCTACGTAAAGACTTGCCATTTTGATTAGCTCGGTAAAAATTGTGTAAATAAATTAATGCATGCAATGTTAAGCTTATTATAAAAAAGCATAGCGGCAATCTTCTTGTTTTTATGTTGCAATTTATATTATGGCACATTTGGTCGAATGAATCTACTCGGCCTTTTATAGAGTTATAATTTATTACAACTTTTTAGATGTTTTCTTTATTGTTCTTGATGACAAGAGGAAACAAAACCACCAATTTATTTGCTTTTAGCTTATACGACACTTAACTCATATTTTAGTCAAACAAAAATAAAGATGTTCTTTTTTTCTTTTTTTGAAAATGAAGATCACAAAACTCAAGAGGTAATTATTTTGTATTTCCTTCATAGTTCCAATAACAGTGAGTTTATAGTTTCTAAGTAAGTTTGTCACTAGTGATACACTACAAATTCAGTTATCTATAGTGGCAGTGCAGAACAATGCATTTAATTCTCCTATGCACGCGTCTTCCACAGAACCATTTGCGGGTTTTTGTAATTTACTCTTTGACGACCAATTTTCTCGTTGGTATATAAAAGGACTTTTATTTCCGTGTTCATGAACAAATTGAAGCACTCACTGATATCGAAAGTATAATTTGTGATTGATGTGGGCCTTAGTTTTATATGTACATTCATCTTCTTGGAAATTTTAGTTTGAAGTTTATCTAACAGTTTTCCATTTATACCCATTTTTCCCAAGTAGTTCTGTTGAAGTCGGTTTCATTATGAAATCAAAGTCTGTAATATTTGTTACATTTTCTGATTCTTTTTGTGCTCTTTTTCTTGTTTTGGATGTCGTGTTAACTTTTCCTTGTTCTATAAAAGAGATATGACCATCAATTTCATGGATCTCAGGAAAAAAATCCGGTTATTCCGTACTATCATCCGGGTCTTCTTCTAATTTCGAATCTGCACTTTTCCTACTTTTACATTATCTTCGATAAATTCACTATTATCGCTTAGTTCATCTAGTAATTGTCAAACTAATTTGGAATCAGTATCCGACGAAATATTGTTTATTGTTTTACTCATAACAACTACAAAGAAAACCTAAGAAAAACGAGAAACTATAGATGTAGGGAAATAACACATACAATATTTCTTAATATTGCCAGTTATACGCCTTCTCGGCTTGTAAAATTTATTCGGTTATGGTCTAAGCATACTGGCAAAATTGTTCGAAGAGAGCATAGCTAGCAACTGAGGTTAACAAGAGTGTTGAGATTTACGCGTTAAATTTGAACTGATATACGTCAAATCTATGTACAGTGGTAATCAAGCGTTACGTACCATCTCCTGAAAATTCACCCTCTGGCAACACATTTTTTTTTCTTTTTTCCAGATTTTTTTAGACAGATATCAGCAACACTTTTTGCAACAATTTGGACGTTCTCAAAAATTTTATAATACGCATTTTGGCTCCAATGTGATATTATGTTCATCAATGCTGAAAAGAGTTCTAAGTCGCTACGACCCACACCAAGCAATCGCATGACAAACACAATGCGGCTATTATTTCAAATCTTGTATTTATATAGGGGGAGGAATTTATTTATTATTAACTGTTATCACTTTTCACATCAAATTCACCACTTAATGATAATTTTTTGCTGATGAACTTGTAAATTCAGTACTGAATTTAGATGTGTATTGATTTTCACTAAATTCATGGGACACCTTAGTAGTTTTTTTTGTTTTTGGCTTGCAATTTTTACTATCTTTTCTGTACGAACTGCATTTTATAAATTCACAACACCTCTATCAATAAACGAACAAGAACACGTGTAAAATACTTTTGAAAATACGTTATTATGCCAGTTAATACTGGTATTTTTGGGAGAAAAAATACACAATAGATGCCACGTGACTAAAAGCTGCTTGCGCTGTGTCAGCAAGTATAGAGTGCTGGAAGCGCGCGCACACTCACTAATTTCACTGTTAGAATTTGAATTGTTAAAAAAATAATTTTGGAATGATTTTTAACAGTATAAAGATTAAAAAAATTAAAAAAATCGATTTTTTGAAATTTATAAGGTAGTCAAGAACTTTAAAAGAATAATCGTATTTTGATAATACACACTATCTAAATATTTTGACTAATTTCGATGTTTTGTTTACGAATTTTTTTAGCAATTTGACAATTTTGGCGTTATGTCCATTTGACGTTTTGTCTTTTTGACGATATGCCATAGACCTAGTTCTCAGATTTAGAATGATGGCACGAAAAAAAACTTGTTACAGAGCTGTAAGTTTGCTTCTATTTTGCAAACAAAGATTTAAGTTCGTTTTAAAATAATTATAATGACAAAATCCAAATGTATCGTTTGACGACATTTAATCTTTTTTGTCATCTCAGAAGAAACAAATAAAATTGACGGTTTTAAATTGTTTTTCTACATAAAGAATGCGCTTCCAGTCACGGAATAAACGTCAGTTGTTAGGGTTTTTCAAAAGTACGCTAAAGTTAAAAAAATTAACGGCAAACTGCGTAGTGGACAAATAAAACTTCTACTCGAGATGATGCAGTGCTAAGAAGAGCACGAGTAAAAATGTGCTTTGTAGCTACAGGAGTAAATGCATGCACTTCTACTGTAAGAAGAAGCCTGCATAGTATTATTTAGTGATGAGTTGACTTTTGCTATCAATAACTATGTTCAAAATGCGTATATCAAAAAGTTTCTTTTAGAAGAATTTCCACCAAAGTATGTAATTCTAACAATCAAACATCGAACGTCCGTCATGGTATCGGTTAGCATGTCTGCTAAAAAAATTGTCTGTCTACCTGTTGTTTCTAAAATGATTTATAAATTTTTTGTTTTTGATGATCATTGAAAATCTATTTGGCAGAGAATTTACCAGTTTGTTTATGATCTCCTTGAGAGCCAAAACAACAAGTAGAAGTTGGCCTTTGCCGTATTGTCGTTCGTGAACCCAAACAAACTAACGTTTCGCAAGACATTGCAGCTTGCATCTTCAGAATGGTAAATGTCAGTACTTAACAATTTCTTTTAAGATATTTTGTTGTATCATTTTTAAATATTTTTTATGCACCTTTTGTTCTTATTTATTTTTGTTTTATTTAGATATGTTCTTAATTATATTTGCGATTATGTTTTAGGTTTTTTTTTATTTCTTACACTTTTTATTGTTTTTTCTAATTTTTAACTTTTTTTTGCTGAATTTTGGATCTTACATCACTTTTTATCCTTATTTTGTTTTGTCCTTTTTGCATTTCTGTTAAATATGAATTTTTACTTGTTCTACAATACTGTTTATATGTATTTTTTAGGGAATTCTAAAAGTAGTTTTTACTCGATAGTTTTTTTTTACTTGTTTCTATAATTTTATATTTTGTGTTACGGTTATTTCATGTCTGTTTTGTTTGTAGAGTCTTATAAATATAAACTGCTTTTTGTGGCCTTCGTTAAATGGGTAAACTTTTTTCCATTAGTTTTATTGTTAACATTTTTTGTGTTCATGTTTTCTGTTATCGTTTAATTTAAACACTGTTTTAGTATTATAATTATTGCCCATTTAAACTTATTTATTAATTTCGCGTCTAAATTTAATTAACCATTTTATTTAGTAATTTTATAGTTTTGAGTTTGGATTTTTTTCTATAATTTTAAGCTTTTAACAACGATTACTAACAATTTTATTTTTGTTTCTTTGCATTTTATTACTTTTTTTGGTATTTTATTTATAAGTGCAGTGCTGTATCAAAAATTACACAATTAGATCTAACAGTTACATGTTTTTTAACGATGTTTTTGACCATGTACTTAATTTTGTTATTATTATTTTATATAACCGCTTGTTGATTATTCTTGAATGTAACTGTTTTTTCGCAAAAAAAACGATTTTGACGCATATTCCATAGAGCTTTTTTAATAATTATTTAATAGGTTCAGTTAGATTTAGTAATTTCAATGACTGTATAAGTGCGATTAGGCATTATGAACGATTAACCTAACTGCAAAAAATAAAATACAATAAACATTTTGTCCAACAATTCAGTAATTATTTTTATCTGATTTCAATGACCATGACTTGTACAATGGGTCATTACGATAAAATGTATAAAGTTATTATTTGATCAGAAAATATTTTACAATTTTATTTACCTTTTTCGTGACACAATCTTTACTATTAAATATAAACCTATATAACGGCTATTTGAATTATAATATTACTAACTCTTATTTTTTTTTAACTTTTAAGTAAAGTAGGTTGCTTTAATTAAGGAGTAAAAGTAATAAGCCATTAATATCTAATTAACCGTTGTATAAACTATAAAGTTTGTTACTCATCCAAAAGTTTGAGCATAAAAATGCTCTGAAGCTGAAGTACTCAATTAGTAAGAAAAGTTTCTTGCGCAAGACCAAGTTATTTCAGCGATAAATACCGTTTAATAATCCTTTATATAAAACAAAAAACAAAGGTGTACTTAATTTTTATTGGTGATTAAAAAAGTATGGTTTATTATAAATGCAATTAAAATACAGAAAATAAAATTTTAATATTGTGCATTTGCATTGGTACAATTATTTTGTTAGTTTATATTTACCGAAATATTATGTAACTATTACACAACTTTTTAGATTACACATTATCGTTCTATTATCAGTGTTTGTTTTGTTATTCCACTACTAATTTACAATCCAAAAATTATAACGAATAGTAGGTATGTGTTGATATCGAAACTTAAAAAGTATTGCAGTAGCTCTCTACACAGTTCAGTCATACTTTTTAATTAAACAGAGCTTTTGCGACCGCGCACATGAGAATTCATTTAATAAACTGACCAAAACACTTTTAAGTAGAAGTACACTCAAGAAAAGAAAAAACGGGATTGCACTATTACAAAAAAAATTAGGTACATTTTGGTCAGCGTTATTTTAAACTTAGTTCTGTTCAAGTTTGCAATGCAATTGTATTAAAGAACAACTTTGTCGGCTATGATTTTAACAAAATAATAAGTTAATTATAAATTTGTAACTTAATGAGAACACTAATTTAAACAAATATTAGAGTAGTTATAAAGTATTTGTTTTTTTGGCAAGGCAGAACATACTCCTGTTATAAATTTCCTTATGTTTTTGTTTACATGAATTTTCATTTTTGATCTTGTTTTGGTCTAAGAGTAGTTTTTGGAAGATAGGCTTTCTTTTGATGCTGTGTTTTGAATCATCTACATTTGTTTGGGAAAAACTAAAAAAAAATTAAGCAAAACTGATTCTGCAACAATACCGTCATTACCAAACTGCATATGAAAATCTGAGATAAATATACAGGGTGAGTCTTTAAACGGGGCCCTCAAATTTATTTCGGAAACTATTTGGTCTAGCAATACGGGAAAAAATTTTTATAGACTAAATCACATATAGGGAGTTCACTGAAAATATTTTTACTTTTAAAAAGCTTTTCAAAAAATCGTAATGATTTTAAATGTAAAAATATTCATTAACCTACCTAGTTCGAAAGCTTATCTAATTCAACATTAGAAATGTTTTATTTCAAATTGTTTGTAACTGTCGTATAGTACGGAAGATTCTACATCAGAAACACCATATGGCACTTTTCTTTAAATTTTCTTGTTAAATTGGTAACGCATTTTAGTGAACACTCGCAGATTTTTGCAATTTTTATTAAAAAATTAAATGGAAAGGCATAGTAAGCTTAGTATAGTTGTAAAGTATATGAATTAGCAAATCTATCATAAATAACACAGGTCTGATTGAAAATCGGACCTGATACCATTCTTGACGATTCTTATGTAAATTGACCTCCTGAATCCAAAAATGAGCTCCGTTTTTACGCATCACCCACCTATTTTAGGGGGACCCTATTTTTATTTTATTTTTTGCATTATTTTTAGAATTTTAACTTATAGTCGTTAAGCATCCCAAAGCAGGTAATAAAATTTATAGCAAAGTATATGGCAAAAGTTTTGCTATAAAATGTATATAGAAACAACAATAAAATACAAATATATAAGAACAGTAAAAAAATATCAATAAACAGTTAGAAAGATTCACTGCACGACGCTGGCGATCTCAATACCACATGCAGGTTTGAACAGGAATTTTCGACAGGCTTGAGCTTGCATTACTCTTCTCATTATAGTATATTACATTGTTTGCTTAACTGTTTCGATCAGTACATCTATAGCTGTTGCAGAGTTAACTTGTCGGCGTTTTAAACGTGCTGGATTTTGTGTTCATTTTTGTTCATTTGTGTAAAACAGTAAAACTACTTTTACTCCGGATTTTTTCAAGTGACTAAGTGTGATTTGTGGTTAATGTCGGGCGTTGAATTACTGTTTAATTATGCCACGCGAGTGTAAAAATCATCCCTATAGCTTCTGCTATGTCTGCCGGGAATTAACTTTAAAAGCGCAACGAAAACCCCTTTCTCCGCTTATTAAAACAGCTTATAAATTGTACTTTGATTGTCAAGTTGGCGACCAGAACAAGACTTGGGCTCCACCAGTTTGCTGTACGACTTGTTACAGTAGTTTGACCAAATGGCTCAAAGGTACCCGTAAATCAATGCCATTTGCTGTGCCCATGGTTTGGCGTGAATCTCGCTGTCATCTTACAGATTGTTACTTTTGTATGATTTCCACCGTCGGGTTTTCGAGCAAAAGTAAGCATACAATTCAGTATCCCAATATTCCGTCAGCTCTAAGACCTGTTCCTCATAACGATACTTTGCCAATCCCAGAGCCCCCAAACACTTATACTCTAGAGCCGGAAATTGATTTAAAAGACTCTGAGCCACAACTTGGGGCTTCGAATGATACGTTCAATGATGATGAAGAGTTTTCCGCAGATTTAGTTCCTTGGCAACCTCACCTCCTCACGCAATCGAAATTAAATGATCTTGTCAGGGATTTGCAGTTACCCAAGACTAAATCTCAGCTCCTAGGATCGCGACTTCAACAGTGGAATCGCTTAGAAAAGGGAGTAAAAATATCTTCTTACAGGACCAGAAAAGCAACCCTGAAATGTCTTTTCTCAGAAGATAAAGGTTTAGTGTTCTTCCCTAATGCAAATTTATTGATGACAGAGCTACAGATGCCATGTGACCCAGACAAATGGAGACTGTTTATAGACTCATCAAAAACAAGCTTAAAAGTTGTCCTGTTGGCAAATGGGAATGACTTCCCATCAGTTCCAGTTGCATACTCGGTTGATATGAAGGAAACGTACGAAAACATCTTTAGAATCCTTGATAAAATTAGTTATCATGATTATAAGTGGAAACTGTACGCTGACTTAAAAGTTGTTGCTCTACTCACGGGCCTGCAATCAGGATTCACAAAATATTGCTGCTTCCTTTGTGAATGGGATAGCTGAGCCCGAGATAAACATTACATCGTACGGGACTGGCCTCTGCGAGAAAATCTTATCCCTGGTGAGAAAAATGTCGCCCACAATCCTTTGGTTCCGAAGTTTGTTTGTGAAAGCAGGGGACAAGACAGGTGGCGCATTTCAATTCTTGAAAACTAAATTTCCTCGTCTTAGCGAAGCTAAAATCAAAGAAGGCGTTTTTGTTGGTCCCCAGATTAGACAACTCTTCAAAGATTCGACGTTTATTGAACACCTAAATCGAAAAGAAAAACGAGCTTGGCTTGCATTTCAAAACGTTTGTAAGAACTTCCTGGGTAACCACAAAAGTGAAGATTATGTCGCTCACGTCGAGGAACTGCTTTTAGTGTACAAGGACATAGGATGTAACATGTCTCTTAAAGTTCACTTCCTTCACTCGCATCTGGACTTTTTCCCTGAAAATTTAGGAGCAGTCTCAGATGAACACGGGGAACGGTTCCATCAAGACATCGCTAAGCTGGAGAAGAAATTTTTAGGGAAGTGGAATGCAAGCATGTTGGCGGAGTACTGCTGGTTTTTGAAACGAGAGAGCTGTACCTCAGGGTATAAAAGGAAAGCAAGCACCAAGTAACGATGAATATCTTTTTATTTATTACTGTTTATAGCTAAAATAGTTTTTTTCCCATTTAAATTAAATTCATGTCCATATATTTATTATTATAATAATTATTATAATTATTATAATCGTTCGATAAATAAATTATAATTAATTTATCGAAAAGTGGTAAAATTAGAGATTTGGGGCTCCCTCGAAAATGGTGGGTGATGGAAGAAAACGGAACACATATTTGGATTCAGGACGTCATTTTACATAAGAATCACCCGGAATAATGTCAGGGCTCGATAAAAAATATTTTTTTGCAGACTAGTGTAATTTGAACTCTCTGTCATTCGAGCAACAGGAGATATGACACAAAATTAAAGTTAAAAATAACATGACACAAAATGTTTAATAATGAAGAATTTTGATTGCTTGATTTGTTCTTTGCCTTTTCGTATTATGACGTATTATGAACAATACCATAACGGCTATAGTAGGACCTGCATTTGTTGTCAGAACATCTAGTTTGGTTTTAAAAAGTTGTACATTGGGTTTCTATCAGAACGTTGTTAATTTTTGTGTTACTACGTACTTGAGTTTTTTTTTTACTATTTTGCGTTTTTATTTGAACCTTGTTATCTCTTTGTTGCTGTTCTCGTTTGTTTTCAAATACTTTGTAAAAGATGGTTTTCACAAATTCCGAAGCATATGACATGTTACGGCTATATTTTCAATGCTTAAAAAATGAGTTCATTGCTTCACAATCTTACAACGTTATGTATCTAAATCGAGAACGCCAATGTAGAAGGGTTTTTCGTCGATTAGCATTACGATTACGCTACACAGGAAAAATACAACCATTTCCAGTACAAGAAAGGCATCGTCCAGTAAGGAGCGAACATGTCTAGATTTTATTTCTCTAGGAACGTGTAAAAGATTTAGTCAAGATCTTCCTACTCCGCGCGAGAACGTAATTTTAAGAATACAGAACGCCATACGGTCTATCCCAGAGTGGAATTAGAAGCTGATGTACTGTCAACCTGAACAAGAATCAATGAGTGCATTCTAAACAATGGGAGGCAATTTGAACATTTATAGTTCACAAAAGACATTTTTAGACATTTTGTGTTATCTCCAGTTCCTCCAATGACAGAGAGTTCAAATTTTTTATTATAGATTTGCTAAATCATGTACTTTACAACTATACCAAGCTTCCTAACCTTTTTTATTTAATTTAAAAAAAAACTTACAAAAATCTGCGAGTCTTCATTAAAATGGGTCACCAATTAACCAAGAAAATTTCAAGAAAAATGCCATAAGGTGTTTCTAATGTAGAATCTCTCGTACTAATGAATTTGTATTTCATTTTTTAATTTTTAAAATTACGATTTTTTGTAACCACCCCCTGATTGTGCCGCCCCAAAAGGTTTTTAAAAGTGAAAATATTTTCAGTGAACTCCCTATATGTGAATTAGTCTATGAAATTTTTTCCCCGTATTGCTAGACCAAATAGTTTTCGAGATAAATTTGACGGGCGCACTTAAGGATTCACCCTGTATATTAAAATGGTTGATGGTGTAAGGTACATGTTAATTTTAATGGTTTTTAGTTTTTTTTTGAGGTTTTTTTTAAAATTCTATTTGAATATGTTTCTTATTATTAATATAAAATATGCATTTTAATAATCGGAAACATAATTTTAAATAGAAGTACACCCAAGAAAAGAAAAAACGGACCCTGCTATTATAAACATACAGTTCTTTAACAATTCAGGCAAATCACCGTTATTTTAATCCGTAAAAAAATATTTTATTAGTTATGCTTAAGTTTGAAATGCAATTGTATTAAAAAGCAATTTTGTCGGTTATATTTTAACAGAATTCTTAATCTTGTTATAAATTTGCAACTTGATGAAAACACTTTTATATCTAATTCAAACTAGATTATAAAATATCTATAAAGTATTTGTTTTTTTTAAACGACGGAAACATTTTTTTTTCTGATTTTTTTTTTTTTGATTTCCGTGAATCTTTAAATTTACCTAATTTTTGTCTAAGAGTAGTTTTTGGAGGATACGTTTTTCCTTTCTGGAGACACACCTTTAAATAGAAGTACACTCTAACAAAGGAAAAACGGGACACTATTATTATAAAAATACAATTCTTAAACAATTCAGATAAATCCGCGTTATTTTATTCTGTAAAAAGTTATTTTATTAGATATGTTTAAGTTTCTAATGCAATTGTATTAAAAAGCAATATTGTCGGTTATGATTTAACAGAATTCTTCAGTTTGTTATAAATTTACGACTTAATGAGGACACTTTCATATCTAATTCAAACTAGATAATAGAGTATAAAGTATTTGATTTTTGAAACGACAAAAACATACTTCTTTTCTGTTTTTTTTTGATTTTCATGAATCTTTATTTGTACCTCGTTTTTGTCTAAGAATAGTTTTTGGAGGATAAGCTTTTTTTGATGTTGTGTTTTTAAATCATTTACATTTTATTTGTTTGAGTTTTGAGAAACGCCGTCAAACTATAGGAAAAACTGTTTCCGCAACAATACCGTTATTACCAATCTACGTCTGAAAATTCGACATAAATATATTCTATTAAAATGGTCGATGGTACTTTAGATTTCTATTTTAATGGTTTATTGGGTCTTTTGTAGTTTTTTTAAATTCTATCTCAATATGTTTGTTTTTATTAATCTCAACTATATAAACTTTAATAAACGGAAACACACCTTTAAATAGAAGTACACCCACGAAAAGAAAAAACGGGACACTATTATTACAAAATCACAATACTTTAACAATTCTGGTTTAGTCAGGATTATATTAAACTGTAAAAAATTATTTTATTTATTGTTTTATGTTTAAGTTTGTAATGCAATAGTATTAAGTAGCAATTTTGTTGGTTCTGATTTTAATAAAATTCTTAGGTGTATTATAAATTTGCAATTTGATGAGGACACTTTCATAGCTAATTCAAACTAAATCATAGATTATTTGTGTTTTTTAAATTATTTTTTGTTTTTTTTTAAATAATGGACTACTGTTAATAATTTTCTTTGTCGTAAAATCATTATTTAGAAGAATATCTAACGTGTTTTTTTAAAAACCATTATCCACATTGTAAAAATTTTCACACATCTAAAGCAGTAAAAACAACTCGAGTAAAAATTAACACAAAATATTTTTGAGAATATATAAAATATTTTTTATTTTAAAGATATAAAACTTCAATTTCATTCTAACTGCAACATTTTTAAAAGCTCTTGATTGAACTTTAGTTTTTGTGGATAATTGTTTTGGTTTGTAAAATAGTGATGCTAACAAAACCAAAATAATTATGTTTTGCGATAAATAAATTGAATCAAATAAAACTTACCACTAAAAATAAATAAAATAAAACAAATATTTTCTATTCTTTGTAGGGTTTTCAATAAAAGAAAACGAGCTTTTATTATTGTAAGCCATTAACTAAACTTTTTGTTAGCATCAACATTAATGAGCACTAGTTTGTTGTAATTGGTTGTTTAAATAGAACGCGATATAATATTCTAGGATTTATTCAAATTAAAGCTTTATTGATTTTAAGCAGTTTATTATTTCGTAATTGCTCCTATAATTTTTAAATCAAAGCATTTCTGAATACAAAATTTTCAATGTAAATTTTTATAGATATTTTATACTTACTATTAGCTAGTGCACGTTTTGTACGATTGCTCCATATTTGCGATGCGCTAGTTTAACGACATGCTTTAACTATTTTCCATTTAATACATTTTTTACTTAAAAGAAAAAAAATTATAGAATTATCGTACATATCCTGTGTAATAAACTGTAAAAAAAAATGCTTGATATTTTTCCAATTACTGAATTTTTCTGCTACGTCCGTGAGTACGAGGATTCAAACTACAATTTTAATTAAACAACTGTTTATTGTTTTTGATAATAAGATACTCTTTTTTTTAAATGATTTATCGCAACATCAAAACTTAAATTTAGAATCACGTACAAGAGAAGCACCAGTAATTGTTGGCACCATATTTTAGTCAACTGAAATAGAATTTATCAGCAAACCAGAAATTTTCTTTAAAAAAATGCTGTTTAATATAAATTTCAAATGTTATTAGTGGTGATATATTATATTGGAATATACTTAGATACGGAAGTGCTTCATTAATTCTGACGTCATCACTATGTTTGCTTAATAATTACTTGCTTCCTTTTATTAAAATAGTTTTGAGCGATATTTATTTTCTCAAATATTTAGTAGTTTTACAAATTTTGTGCTATATTTTAAGAGAAATTAGAAAATATTCAAGTATTACTAGTAATTGAAACCACGTGGTTTTTTTATTTATTTGGGTATATTTTAAACCCAAGTGTAACAAAGAAATAGTACTAAGAATATCGTTGGTGAAAAAAAGACAGTTAATTTCTTAATTTTAAAAATAATTTTTGACTAAAACGTAAACGACTAATTATTTTGTTCATTGCTTTTATACCCAACAAAAGTTTTAAGCATTTTTATTTTTTTTTTAAACTGTAGATTATTTTTAGAAACAAAACACGCTGACAGAACTTAATACTAAAATAGTGTGTAGCTTATTAACAAAAATAGTTTGATACCATAAAAAGATTTTATCATTCATCGAGCCCGGTGAAAGCCATCAGATCATTTTTTTTAGGTCGTCCTCCCCAAAGTATTATTTTTTAATAAATGATTTTATCGACTTTTTTAGATTTATTTTTAGCAACATCCATCAGGTTTCTGTCAACATTTTTTAAAATTCTTATATAACAAACTATATAAAATATTTGATTATTCCTAATTCACTAGTGAATTAGGAATGACCCACGAACTGGGCTTTAGCCCGAAATCCGGCCTGATGATAAGCGGGGTTTTAGGGCCTGACTGTTACAAAAAATTTGGGCCGGGTATTTTTAGAACGGACCGATAAAATATGTGTTTAGTAGCTGCTGTGTAAGAAATTAAATAATAATACGGTTTATTATTTCTCAGTATGTGTATGTAGCGACCCAATTTCCAAACAATTTCGTATTTGTTTTTGATTTAATTAAGTAGCATATGCATAAATGCACATTCCATTTGCATTCTGCACATTTATAGTTATTAAACACCTCCACTTCAGCAGACTTAAAGATACCATCATAGAAGCAGTAGAAAAAACTGGAAGGAAATAAAGTACAAGGAGAAATAGTCACTTGCCGAAAACAAAGATCCAAATAGCCCCTTTGTCAATGTAGCTCCGCATAAAAATAATAGATGTGTCAAAGAAATAAAAGTCATATACAACCAGAAAGTTACTATAGAAGACCCAATTAGGAAAACTACAGTGGTACAATGCAAAAGATGCCAGCAATATGGGCACAGCAAAAATAACTGTGCTGGGGCGCATGAAACTACGATTTGCAAAAAATATGAAAGCACCCCAGCAGTATGCGCACTATGCTCAGGATGCCATCCTGGTAGATACAAAGGGTGTATAGAGAAGTTCTAGCAAGAAAGCAAATTGGAAACAAATTTCAACCGAAACCAAAAACCCCTTTGGAAGTACGAACAAAGGATCCTACAACAAAGCTTCCTATTGACAGGATTGTGATAATAAATAAGCCTGATAATCACCCTAAGAATAACCAACCGGAGCATCGGCTAACAAACGCAACAGAAAGCTTCGGACTGTATAGTGAAGCTTTCAAAAAATCTACCAAAACTGAAGTATACCATACAGACACACAAAAAGTATATAATACAGACCATACGGAACGACAGATACACAGAAAAGACAAACTTGACCATACAAAGTCACAGAGAACAAATACGGAAAACCACGTTTACCATGAGTCACAAAGAACATATCTGAAAAAATTAGAATTCCGGCAGGAAAATAGATTCAGTCTAGAAAAACTTATAATAAAACAGACTGAAAGAATGGACCAACTCGGCACTATGATGAACCTCATCATGACACTCATCAGTAGGGTTGGCCTAGCGCCAAATAAAAAAGAACCGAAAATGTTGCTAGTAGATAAGTTGATATTAGTGTAATATCTGAAAGCCACCTCAATGACCGCAAGAATATTAAGACAACTATTACGTGTATTGTACAGTCTTTGACAAATGTAATGTCCATCAGACACATAGGCAACCAAAGTATCACATTCACGATCGTAACCGAAGATTTATAAATAACAAGGACGGTTGTTGCGTTGCGCTAATTTGAAAAGGTAGTTTTGTTAACTGGCAAAAGTGGTCCACAATAGTAACTCTGATAAGGTGGAACTTGTATTACTTCTTCGTGACGTAGCATAGTAGATATATTTACAAACATTAAAAAACGAGATATTACGTGTATTAGACCAAGAATCTATTAACGATTCAATTCAAAAATGCAAATATTAAATTGCTCAACGGGCGACAATATTACAATAATTATATATTATAAATTACACAAGTCTATTGTATAATTAGTAAGAAAAATAGATAGCTTGTTTTTAATACCAAACAATTCCGTTTTAAACGCCAATTGTGAATTTTGTATTTTGAGAATAGATTAAAGGCGCATTTATATTTACTTTCCTTTAAATACGGTTTCCGACAAAATAGATTCTAAACGGTTTCTACCTATTCACATTACCCTTTTGAGCTAAACAGCCTAGATTCTATATCAAACATTTAAATTAATCAAAAGGAAAAAAATGTAGTTTGATTTTGAACTAAAAAATTTAAATTTTGTGTGTGGTAATATTATTTTGTTAAAAAACAGAAATAGCTAGGAGTTGTATAGATTTTTCTAGTTTTAAGGTATTTACTCACTTGGGACACTGGTTCATGCAATTTAAACAGAATGGTCAATTTATTCAAAAGCAGATTTACATGTTATAAATTTACTTTATTATATAAAGGAATTAGATAGACACATTACCAATAATGACCAAAAATAGAAGACTTTATTCTTAATAACTCTCAAAATAAAATATTATATTCTTCATCTTTGTCTGTTTACTATATTTCAACTTTAAGTTACATAAAGGTTTGAAATTTGAACAGTGGTTTCTTCACACAGTGTAATTGTTTATTACGCGAAGTTACTCACATATTTTTTTTATTTTAAAAGCAATAAGTACAATTTATAGTTATGCAAGGCATTGAGATGATTAAGATATACAAATAGATGTTTGCGCATAAAAATAATTTATCACATAAACTACAATCGACTTAAGAATAAATATGTAATCGTTTTATTAAAATACATCGCAGCAAAAAAGAGAAACATAATGTAAAGAAAAAATATTAATTTAACTAAGATGAATAAACTACGTAAAGTGAACTTACAGAAAAGATGTTTCTGCAGGAATGAAAGGTAATATGAAAAATATATGCAATATAACATTTAACCATATTTAAGTTATACTAAAAATTACAACTTATTTATAAAATATACAATTCGTAATATGAAAGTTTATTGAATTCCCTATTGCACTAAATTGTAGAAATGACTTAAACTGAAGATAAGCAATAAACTGACAAATGTCACCAACCTCTCACATAATTGGCTAATTGAAGATCGAAATATTAACATGCAGTCACTAATTTGGCCTGACAAATGCCATCCTTTGGCTTAAATATATTATGGCTAAATTGTAACAATTTAGGTAGTTAAAGATAACAGATGAAAGTTACATAATTGTGGTGTATAAATATAATCAAGTTACTTTTCATATAAGAGAAGATAATTGAATGTAATATCGATAAGCTGGTTATGAAACGTTTAAAACAAACTACAAGTTTACGTTTATCAATGATATTCCATACATAACATTAATAGTTTATGGAAGATTGAAATAGTATGGAAATGAGATAATCAAAATATTTTAATTACAGATACATCATACCGCGATTTGATAATCAATGTGAAATTAGTTGGCACGACATGGTCGTGGTCCCGCGATTTGTAGTTAATTCATATATTTAGTTATAAACTTGATCTAAACAGCGAAATTAGCATCAAAAAAATTTAAGTGTAAAGTATTAATCAGAATATGAATGTAACTCATTTATATTTTGGTTAATAAGAATTAAATTATTATTGTTTTATTACATATCAATTATTTATGGACATGTAATATAAATGTAAGTAACAATATAACTATCTATGCAAAGAGAAAGGCAAATTAAACAAAAAAATAATGATTAACACCCTAACATTAAAAATTAAACATAATATTAATGTGTTAATTTTTTGTTTAAGTTGAACAAGGAAAAGTAATAAAGGCTAATTAATATTTTGTGTAGTATCAATCGGATTCAATACAAGCTTGAATGCGAGCAGGCATGCATTTACCAATCTTATTATTACCAATATTATTCAGGTGTAGAGTATTCGAAGTACGCATAATATTTGCGTGAAGTTGGTCTATATTTCAAATCATGATGTTATTTTCCCATTCACGCACAGCAGCTGTCCAGAGATTTTCGATGGGGTTAAGATCTGGAGACCTGGCTGGCCACTCTATGACGTGTATCTCTGGATGTTGTTCGAACCATTCTCGAACTATTTGTCTTCGATGAATGGGAGAGTTGCCTTGAACGAAAACTATTTCGCCTTTTGGATAAATTGCCCTAACCCTAACATCTTCTAGTATGGACACATATTCCTCAGACGGAACCCTGAGTTTACTTGGACAAGCTCCTCCGGACATGCTTGGCTCATCCAGCTGCAATAACCTGTACTTATACGTCTAATGCGTTTTATGGGTTGGATATTTTCAAAATTGTATCTGGTACTATTCGCTCTCCACAGTGTTTTTTGGAAATCTTTCGAAGAGCAAAATGTTTTTTGGTCACTAAAAATTACAAGCGGCCAATTTCGTCTTGCGTTGGCTTGACCAAATTGTGCTCGACGTCGGGCATGTTCTTTCGTTATCAGTGGCTTTCTGGCAGGAATGCGACTGTGAATTTCAATACTGTGTAATTTCCTAACCTCAGTCCTGATATTTCCAAGTAAGCTGTAGATTATCTCTAATCATGGTAGACGTGCAAAATGGTCTTTCTGCGCAACATTGCTTTATGTTGTTCTCGTTAGTATGGTTTAAAATCCGGCGTCGTCCAGTACGTTTTCTCGTTTGTAAGAGACGATTATTTTCGGCTCTCTTTTGTTCCCTTCGGATCCATCTCCAAACTTGCGTTGACTACAAAAAATAAGGGAGTCGTAAAATATAAGTGCAATTACCCTTAATTCGATCTCAATTTTTATCTTGAAGTATTCTATTTCAATAAATGAGTTAATATTAACCAATGCATACAATCGACTCTTTGATGTAAATCATTCCCATCAAATTAACAAATTAATGTCTCATATCAATGCTATGAACGCTTAATCAGTTGAAATTGATTGCCAAAAAAGTAATAATAGTTTGCAATGCCCTGGCGTTAGTTGTATGCATTCATTATTAAAGTATTTCTTAATTAACACTAAACGATGATCGTATTATTTCCTGAGAAAAAAACTAAGTTTATTTCTTTGATTACATAGGTTTATAGAATAAAAAAATCTTGTTTTTGTGAGCTGGACACCGCGCCAAACAAATTTGTCGTGCATATTGTTATATAATATTCAATTATTGAAAAAAGCTATTAAACAATTATTAAACATATACAACAGTACAAAAATTTCCTTCACACTTCCGCTTTTGAGAAAAAGAAATGTTTGTGATGAGATATAGTAAGCATTAAAACAAAATCAGAAATTTATAAACGATTTTCCGTCATTAAAATACGTGGATTAGCTAAAGTAAAAATTAGATTTAATCTTAAAGAATATTTTGTGTTTTATCTTTTTTTTGTTTGAAAACGTAAAGATGGTTGTTTGCATAATATTCCGTTCATTTTTTCTTTAAAAACCAACGGAAGAAATAAAGTTCTATGTGCAGGTCCAGTTTAAATAATAAATAAAGAGCGCTAAATACTGGACTAGGATTACGAGAAATTAGTTTTCTGCAACATTCAATTTATAGGTTTGAGCGATAATCATGGCATGACTACTTGAAACACGAAATAGAAATAATTTTTTTTAAATATACAGCGTTTTTCCAGAAAAAGCTAGTGTTCTCAAAACGGGTGATTGTTACTAAACAGCACAGCATTTTATTATTAGCTTTTTAGATATTTCAAAAATACGGATTTTATACTACAAACTTTATATGGCGACGCTTTAAGGACAAAAGCAAGATTAAATGATGTTCAATGATTAAAATTTCTATTTCGTTAAATAACTACACCCCAAGAGCAAATCAACCCTCTCTGCTATTTCAGTAACTGGAACACCGATCTCCCATAGCGCAACTATTTTTCCTATGGTCTCCAAAGATACTAGCGATTTCCCAGAAGTCTAGTTTTAAGAGACTTATTTCAAAACAAAACATTTTAACAGTGACAAATAAAAGAAAGTTCAAAAAAGGTAAAAAAAAAATATACTGATAGGCGTCAGTATGGTATGCGCTTATCTATAACTTTATTTTTAGACGTTTTCTTTTTCACTTATAATTACACGTATACACTCATAAACCACTTTTCCCATTTTAGGTAAGAAACCTTCAATCGATTCAATTGATATAGCTAAAGCTAAAGTATATTCTATAAGCATTAATCTCAGTTCGCGTCAGCACTTTGATGTTTTGTGATACAACTGATTTTTGCTCAAGATACAGCACAATAAATTTATCTAGCGGTATCAAATCTAAATGCAACGATTGTGTGAATTATTACAGCGTTGTAAATAATGCATTATTTTTGATAATCCATTAATTAATGTATCATTTTTTTACAGGATGAAGATTTTAATGTATTTTTGCAATGTTACTTTAGAATATATTTACATAGTTTGAAAAAAAGAAAGATTTTTTATCAATTAAAAAAATAATTTTGAATGCATTCAGTAATACAATAAAAATTTACAACTACGATATTACGAATAACAACATAACTAAATTTATAGAAAAAACATTAAAATAATTTACCTTATTAAAGAATAAATAAAAAACTGATTTTTTGAATGACTAGTAAATAATAAATTTTGTGTATTGCAAAGTAAGTAAAAACAAAATAAGAAATAAAACAGTTTTTTAAGTATTTTTAAACGTATTAACAATAAATTATCTCGTTTTTGGTCATTATCTATGTTATCGAAGGTGCTCCAAGCTATTTCCTTTATATAAAATTTTTATTTTTTTAGTTCAAAATCAAAGTACTTTTTTTTCTTTTGGCTAATTTAAGTGATTGATATAGAATCTAGGCTGTTCAGCTCAAAAAGGTAATATAAATAGGTAGACCATATAGAATCTATTTTGTCGGAAACCGTAATCAAATTATGCAAATATAATGCGCCTTTAATTTATTGTCACAAATTCAAAATTCACAATTGCCGCTTAAAACGAAATTGTTAAATATTAAAGACAAGATATCTATTTTTTTATTAATCATACATGTGAACATTATTTTGTAATATTGTCGCCCGTAGAGCAATTTATTCTTTGCGTTTTTGAATTGAATTTAATTAGATTTTTGGTCTAATACAAATAATATCTATTTTTTAAGCTTTGTAAATATATTTGCTATGCTACGTCACTTAGAGGTAATACAAATCCCACCTTATCAAAGTTGTTATTGTGAATCACTTTTGCCAGTTAGCAATCCTACCATTGCAAATTAGCGCAACGCAACATGTAATCGTCCTACATGCGTCTTTATTTTTAAATCTTCGTTTACGATCGTGAACCTGATGTTTTGGTTGCCTATGTGTCCGAGGGACATTACTTTTGTCAAAAGCTGTACAAATCATACCGATGCCACATCGCATGAAGAATCTGCAGTTAGTGTAAAGAGTAACATCAGACACCACCTCCATGGCGAGTTTCAAAGGATTAGATGCAGGCCACTACCATCACTAGCATGGGCCCCATCAATGCAAACGCTATATATTGTCCACCAAAGCATAAACCGAAACAACACATGTTTTACCGTTACTTTCAGAGCTTGAGAAAACAAATATATAAGTGGCGAGGACTGGAACTGTAAACACGCTCATTGGGGATCACGATTGACCAACAGTAAAGGACGTGAGTTAAAAAATGTGTCGAGAAACACAATCTTATAACACTAGAAACGGAAAAACCAACTTATTGGCCAACCGATGTCAACAGAATTTATATATTTTGACGTGGTATCATCGTCTGATGGTGGGTCTGACCACACCTCTGTCATAGCAACATCTGGCGTTTCGGCTATACACAGAGCACAGAGACTGGCGCTATATAATCATAAAACAGATTGGGGTGCATTTACTGAATGAAGATGAGGTTAAATTAAAGGTTAAGCTGAAAACAGAAGAAAATATAAATGAGGCAACATTCTACATCACAAATATCATACAAGTTGCTGCGTGCCGTGCTACCCCGACACTGAACTCGTCCAATCAAGTAGATAACATACCTCTGAAAATACGCAACAAGCTGGAAGAAAAACGAAGACAAAGAAGTCAATTACACACCAGCAGATCAGATGTAGACAGGTCGGAATTCAATAGAATATCTAGAGAACTAAAAGAACTAATCAAAGAAAATCAGAATACAACCTTTTAAGAAAAACGCTGAATACGATCGGCTCATAGAAAGGATAATTACTCACTCTGGAAAATAACTAAGAGATAAGACCACATAACCATATGCCAGCAATAAGGATATTCTAACGATCCGTGAGCTAAGAGCGGAAATAAAAAAACTTTTCGCTAAATACCTAAGCGAAGTTTTCACATCAAACCAATCGTCCATGACTGAGTTTTAAGAAGAAGTGAAAAGAATGATCAATAGTGACCAGCAGTTATCACTATCGCTAAAACTTGTCACTCCACAAGAATTAATACGAATCAGCTACTTAGAAAACAAAAAACCTTCTGGTTTCGACCTAATAACGGGCGAAATCCTTAAAAAACTACTTAAAAAAGCGATAGTATTTTTAACAATGTTATTTAATGCCATATTCAAAATACAGTACTACCCAAAGCTATGGAAGATATCACAAATAATTATGATTGCAAAACCAGGTAAACCACCAACCAAACCTATCCCATACAGGCATATAAGTCTTCTCCCTAGAATATCAAAAGTGTTTGAAAAAACTGCGGGGACTAAAACCAGTTCTGGAACAAAACAAGATTATACCCGATCACCAATTTGAATTCCCGGAATAACATGCTACTATAGAACAAGTACATCTAGTGGTTCAAAAAATAAGACAATCGCTAGAGAAAAATGAGTATTGTTCAGCAGCATTCATAGACATTCAGCAAGCATTCGATAGAGTTTGGCACAAAGGTTTGTTGTACAAGCTTAAAACCCTTCTACCAAACTCATTCTGCATGATCCTAAAATCTTACCGAAATCAAAGAAAATTCCAAGCAAAGTATGAGGAAGAACTTTTAAGGCTCTATTACATCACTGCCTCAATTCCACAAGGATTAGTGTTTGGCTCAGTCTTTTACTCAATATATACGACAGACTTGTCTGAAACAGAAAATTAAGTAGTATATGCATAAATGCACATTCCATTTGCATTCTGCACATTTATAGTTATTAAACACCTTCACTTCAGCAGACTTAAAGATACCATCATAGAAGCAGTAGAAAAAACTGGAAGGAAATAAAGTACAAGGAGAAATAGTCACTTGCCGAAAACAAGGATCCAAATAACCCCTTTGTCAATGTAGCTCCGCATAAAAATAATAGATGTGTCAAAGAAATAAAAGTCATATACAACCAGAAAGTTAC
The DNA here is from genome assembly GCA_035610365.1 of Aquatica leii. Classification (NCBI taxonomy): domain Eukaryota; kingdom Metazoa; phylum Arthropoda; class Insecta; order Coleoptera; family Lampyridae; genus Aquatica; species Aquatica leii. The sequence continues at coordinate 40,744,742 of CM069439.1, forward strand.
TATAGAAGACCTAATTAGGAAAACTACAGTGATACAATGCAAAAGATGCCAGCAATATGGGCACAGCAAAAATAACTGTGCTGGGGCGCATGAAACTACGATGTGCAAAAAATATGAAAGCACCCCAGCAGTATGCGCACTATGCTCAGGAAGCCACCCTGCTAGATACAATGGGTGTATAGAGAAGTCCTAGCAAGAAAGCAAATTGGAAACAAATTTCAACCGAAACCAAAAACCCCTTTGGAAGTACGAACAAAGGATCCTGCAACAAATAAGCTCCCTATTGACAGGATTGTGATAATAATTAAGCCTGATAATCACTCCAAGAATAACCAACCGGAGCATCGGCTAACAAACGCAACAGAAAGCTTCGGACTGTATAGTGAAGCTTTGAAAAAATCTACCAAAACCGAAGTATACCATACAGACACGCAAAAAGTATATAATACAGACCATACGAAACGACAGATACACAGAAAAGACAAACTTGACCATACAGAGTCACAGAGAACAAATACGGAAAACCACGTTTACCATGAGTCACAAAGAACATATCTGAAAAAATTAGAATTACTGCAGGAAAATAGATTCAGTCTAGAAAAACTTATAATAAAACAGATTGAAAGAATGGACCAACTCGGCACTATGATGAACCTCATCATGACACTCATCAGTAGGGTTGGCCTAGCGCCAAATAAAAAAGAACCGAAAATGTTGCTAGTAGATAAGTTGATATTGGTGTAATATCTGAAAGCCACCTCAATGACCGCAAGAATATTAAGACAACTATTACGTGTATTGTAGAAATCATCCCGATTCCACATCGCATGAAGAATCTGCAGTCATTGTAAAGAGTAACATCAGACACCACCTCCATGGCGAGTTTTAAAGGACTAGGTGCAGGCCACTACCATCACTAGCATGGGCCCCATCAATGTAAACGCTATATATTGTCCACCAAAGCATAAACCGAAACAACACATGTTTCACCGTTACTTTCAGAGCTTGAGAAAACAAATATATAAGTGGCGAGGACTGGAACTGTAAACACGCTCATTGGGGATCACGATTGACCAACAGTAAAGGACGTGAGTTAAAAAATGTGTCGAGAAACACAATCTTATAACACTAGAAACGGAAAAACCAACTTATTGGCCAACCGATGTCAACAGAATTGATATATTTTGACGTGGTATCATCGTCTGATGGTGGGTATGACCACACTTTTGTCATAGCAACATCTAGCGTTTCGGCTATACACAGAGCACAGAGACTGGCGCTATATAATCATAAAACAGATTGGGGTGCATTTACTGAATGAAGATGAGGTTAAATTAAAGGTTAAGCTGAAAACAGAAGAAAATATAAATGAGACAACATTCTACATCACAAATATCATACAAGTTGCTGCGTGCCGTGCTACCCCGACACTGAACTCGTCCAATCAAGTAGATAACATAGCACTGGAAATACGCAACAAACTGGAAGAAAAACGAAGACAAAGAAGTTAATTACACACCAGCAGATCAGATGTAAACAGGTCGGAATTCAATAGAATATCTAGAGAACTAAAAGAACTAATCAAAGAAAATCAGAATACAACCTTTTAAGAAAAACGCTGAATACGATCGGCTCATAAAAAGGATAATTACTCACTCTGGAAAATAACTAAGAGTTTTAAAAGACCACATAACCATATGCCAGCAATAAGGATAATCTAACGATCCGTGAGCTAAGAGTAAAAAAACTTTTCGCTAAATACCTAAGCGAAGTTTTCACATCAAACCAATCGTCCATGACTGAGTTTGAAGAAGAAGTGAAAAGAATGATCAATAGTGACCAGCAGTTATCACTATCGCTAAAACTTGTCACTCCACAAGAATTAATACGAATCAGCTACCTAGAAAACAAAAAAGCTCCTGGTTTCGACCTAATAACGGGCGAAATCCTTAAAAAAGCGATAGTATTTTTAACAATGTTATTCAATGCCATATTCAAAATACAGTACTACCCAAAGCTATGGAAGATATCACATATAATTATGATTGCAAAACCAACCGAACCTATCTCATATATGCATATAAGTCTTCTCCCTGTAATATCTAAAGTGTTTGAAAAAACTGCGGGGACTAAAACCAGTTCTGGAACAAAACAAGATTATACCCGATCACCAATTTGAATTCCCTGAATAACATGCTACTATAGAACAAGTACATCTAGTGGTTCAAAAAATAAGACAATCGCTAGAGAAAAATGAGTATTGTTCAGCAGCATTCATAGACATTCAGCAAGCATTCGATATAGTTTGGCACAAAGGTTTGTTGTACAAGCTTAAAACCCTCCTACCAAACTCATTCTGCATGATCCTAAAATCTTACCGAGATCAAAGAAAATTCCAAGCAAAGTATGAGGAAGAACTTTTAAGGCTCTATTACATCACTGCCTCAATTCCACAAGGATTAGTGTTTGGCCCAGTCCTTTACTCAATATATACGACAAACTTGTCTGAAACAGAAAATGTTGTAACAGCAACATACGCAGATGACACCGCATGCCTTGCAAGCGATTTGAACCCAAATAACGCATCTCTAAAACTACAAGAACAGCTCAGTACAGTTAACGTGTGGCTGCAGAGGTAGAGAATTAAGCCTAACGTAACTAAATCACTCCAAGTGACATTTACACTCCGGAAAGGGGATTGTCCACCTGTACGTATACGTATATATAAATATCTCGGACTACACCTGGATAGAAGACTGACCTGGTCTAACTATACAAAAGCTAAGAAAACAGAAGCCACCTTGAAATGTAAAGAGCTATCTTGGTTTCTAGGTCAGCAATCCAGACTGACCCTCAGTAACAAATTGCTTGTTTGCAAGACCATCATACAACTAATATAGACATACGGGATAGAATTCTGGGGCTGTGCCAGCAATTCCAACATCAAAATCCCCCAGAGATTTAAAAACATTGCACTGTCGCGTGTCAACAACATCAAAACGTTTCTAAATAATTTTGCTAAACTCACCAAAGCACAAATACACGACGAGAATCTGCAGAAGCAACTACCTCCTTGATGTTTACTGTAACTAAAACTACTGTAATCTCTTCACTTTAACTCACGATTTAGTTTTTGCTTTTTTTATGTTCATCGTCTCTTTTTTGTTGGAGTTTTTGTGTTATACCTTTTTGTAGATCTTGTTGTATCTTTACATCTTTAATTTTTTCTGTGTTCCATCTGCTCTTCAATCTTGTTTTTAACGTTGTCTTGTGCTACACTTTTCTTTTATGGTTGCAATTACTACAATATGATCTGTGTCTGCAGTAGCTCCTCTGTACGATCTAACATTTTCTATGTTTTTTAATCTTTTTTTTGTTATTAAGACATGGTCAATTTGACTTTTTATTACTTGATTTGGGTGGTTCCATGTGTTTTTATGTTTGGTTGGGTGGGGAAATTTAGTACTTAGTAAGTATAAATTCATTGCAGCTGCTAGATTACAGATTTTGTTTCCATTATCGTTAGTTTTTTCGTGTATTGTGTTTTTTCCCGCTACAGTTTTTATGTGATCTTTTTTTCCTACTTGCGCATTCAGATCTCCTAATATTATTAGAGTATCATATTTTGGGATTTTCTCACATTATCTTATAAGTTTTTATAAAAATCTTCTTTTTTCTCATTTGTATCTACTTCTGTTGGGGCATATACACAATTGAGGGTTGTAGTACTTATTTGCCCTCTTATTCTAAGATTTGACATTATGTCATTTATAACTTCAATTTTATAATATTTTTCATTTGTTTTTGGGTTACTATAAGCCCTGTTCCATTTTTACCTTGTTTTTTTTTCATCCGCTCCAAAATATCGTGTAGTTATTCTTGTTTATTTCACCTTCTTCTGCTCATCTCAGTTTTTGTATTGCTATGATATCTATTTTATATTTTTCTAAAGTTTGTACAATATCTTTTATTTTTTCTGGTTGTATCATCGATCTTATATTCCATGATTCAATTTTTATTTTGCCTTGTTTTTTCTTACTTATATTTTTTACTTTTACTTCGCTTTTGTTTTTCCTTTTTTCTGTTTTTTTAATTATTTGTGTAGTGCATGCTACGTTTTCATTATCCTTTTTCATTGTCTTATAAATGAAATAGAAAAATATATATGCATATATGTTTTGTATAAATATAAATAGATTTGTAGTATTTTTCACAAGTTCTTTATCTGCAGTTAGTTTTATGTCTTTTCGCCCATCTCCTTGCTTTGTTTTTTTTATATAGTTTCACCAGCTTGCGCAATTTCTTCTACCGGCGCTGTGACCCTCCTCCTCGCATAGCGGCAGTATTCCTCTTCTTGGCATTCCTTGTATTCATGCCCTTCTTTTCCGCATTTGTGGCATAATTTTGTTCTGTCATTTTCTTTACAGTCTTTGGCATTGTGCTTATACTCCCAGCATTTGTAGCATCTGACGGCTCGTTGCTGCTCTTCTAGGCTACATTGCGACATTGCTATTCTTATTTTTTTTAAATCATTTTATTAGCTGCGTCTTCTGGAACTTGGATTGTGACCGTTTTTGTGTAATTTCTATTGGGCCTAAACTCCCCTATTTTTAAGTTTTCTACATTGCCATATTGTTTTATTGCTTCTTCTATATCTTTTGTTGTCGTCATTAGATTCATTCCTCTAATAATCAGATTTTTTGTTTTTACTCTCTCTTCGAGTTTCCTCACGTTAACATCTTCGTTTCCTTTTTCTATCTCTTCTTTTATTCTATTTAGCGCCTTTTCATTTTTTTCTATCGTTATTAATAATTTTCCTTCTTTGGTGCTCCTTATGGTTTGTATTTTTTCGGTCTCTTTTTCTTTTAACTGCATTCTCAATCTTGTTACTAGTTCTTCGTATTTTTTTCTTTTTTTTCTACAACTAACGCGTAGGTCCTCCTTTGGTTGTCTTGCTTACCTATACTTTGTTGTGTTTGGGTATCCTTTGGTACTATTATGTTTATTCTTTTCTTCTTTGTTTTGAATATAGACTCTGCCATTTTTCTTAGTCTGTTTACACTCATCGTTTTTAGTTTGTGTAACATTATTTTTTCGTCTTCCTCTGTTTCGGATTTTAATGTTTCTAGCTTCTTTCATACGTCCTCCTCATGGTCTTGATATATAATTCTGATTATTTTTATTTTTTTTAGGTTGGTGTTATTTTTTGTTTTCGTTTTGGTTTCTCTCTCTAAGGTTTCTACTTTTTCTTTTCCTTTGTTTATTTCTGGATATAGTTTTTCTATCATTAATTGTAGCCCTGTATTTTTTTCTACTTCTTTTTCCGTTACCCATAGTGTACTTGTTGCTGTAGTTTCTTGTAGTGGGTGTCCTTTTACTATTTTTGTGTGTACATAAGCACTATTTCCCCATTCTTCGTCGTCTACTTGTTTCCATTCTTCGTATGTGTTTACATTCTCTACGCTGTCTATCATCTCCTTTCTTTCTGCTGTCTATTGCGTCGTTTGTATGGCAATTTCTTTCGTTTCTTTGCTGTGTGCTTTCCATGTGTCCGTTTGTGACTCAGTTTCTATCGTCATTTTTTCTGTTTTCTCCCATCGTTCCTATGCTAGGTAATTTTGGATTGTTGATTTATTGATATATTCGATTTTTTTCTCTAGCCTATCTATAACTGTTTTTATTTCATTCTTGGTATTCGTCGAAACGTTTTTTATTAAAGTATTATAAGTTGACCGTATTGCTTCTATAGTATTTATGATTTCCATAACTGCTACGTTTGGTCTTCTCCGTTATATTATCTCGTCTTGAGTAGACAGATCTGTCGCTTTCCTTTTTTTTCTCCGCCCCATGAGAAACTCCTTTCATGGCGTGTATTTTTTGTTTCTCTTCCAGTAGAGGTACTAATTTTCGAAGCCTGGTTGCCTACCTCGAAAACAGGGTCTCTGAATAACGATCCGGGAGTTCCCACCTCCCTTGCCGGCCCTGGGGTATCCCTCCCCTGCGCGGTAATATTCATTTTTGTCGTGTGTAATTCCATAATTTATTGTTTAGAATTGTCCGTTTATTCGTAGCCATGTCCTTACAATTAACATGCCCTTCGGAAACCTGATAAAAGACTAATACATTGCTTTTTTTAAAATTTTAATTTTTTTTTGTATTTCATTTACATTTTTGAAGACTAAATCACTGACTAGACCACAGTTGAGACTTCACACACACTAGACATCACTGCTTACATGTTCTTTCTCAGAAATAAAAAAAAATTTTTTGTTTTGTTTTAAACTTTTATTGACTTTTTATTTTTTTCCCACTTGCAAATTATCTTCTGTATATTCTACATTTTTTCTCATTGTTGTTCCTTGTGTGGTTTCTTGGTAAAACGCTCAGTCGCTTTATTTTCTGAGTGCCTTTTGTAAAATTGTTCGAAATTCGCTAACACACGGATTTTGTGTAACCTCTCCTAATTTTATTTGTAAACCGATAAGTTTCATTTTTTTTAGTAATAGCTACTGAAATATATTATTGTCAAAAAATATTTTGACGCTTGTCGCTTTATATGTTTCTATATTATTACTTTATCAAATTTATATTGATAAGCTTTTCGTGCTTCTGTAATTATTTTGCATGTTTTTTCTTCTTTTGCTACCTTTCTTATCATGTTCGTTATATCATATCCTTTCATTTGATACCTCACATGCCTATTTTCCGTCCCATTTCGGTTTTTTTTGTCTAATTTCCGTTTTATAGAAATTTTGTTTTTTGGTATTAACAAGTTGATTTTGGCCCTTATTTTCAGTTTTTTTATTTAGTTTTTTGATATTTAAGTTCTTAATACCTAGGCCTACCTTAAACGTTGTTGTTTTCTTATCGCTCTTCCGTTTATCCACGATAGCCTTATCTTTTCTCTTCCCGCGTTTTCATTTACTGCTTTGTTACAAGGCTACCATTTTATCTTCTTCTTTCTAGCTGATGTCAAATGACTCGTCTTTTTTTTCTGTATTTTTTGGTTACACTTGCACTTTTATAACTTCACAATTACACCTTTGTTTTTAAGTTTTAGATTTTAACCTTCACTATAATCTAATTTTACCTTAAACTACTGAAATGTCACTCAAATTTTTATAATTTTTAGGATACGTTTTTGCCGCTAAAACATACTTTCATATTTTACACTCTATCTTTTTTTTTATTTGTACCTATTTTTATGGCGTTTTTTGATGTTTACGCGTTATAGCCGCGTTCCGTGTTCTACCTCACACGTGGCAGTAGTATAACAGTACAATTCTGTAATTTCTTTTTTTTAAATTATCAATCTGTATTTTATTTTTTGAGCGAGCCCAACTCTATGACCGGTATTTGAGGTAGCCAAAGCACAAGCTATATTTCAAAACGCAAGCTCAGAAAAATTATAGAAACCAAAAAATATGGCTTTGGCCCGTACCGACCCGAAGCCCGATCCAGTTATTGGGCTGCCCATAGAGGAAAGTACCATAGGCCCAGGTTTGGTCCAGGCTTGGCCCAAGTCTGTACAAGCCTGGGCCAAGCCTATAGGCCAGGCTTGGGCCAGCTTTGGAAAAAGTCTGGAATGATAATCATGGCCCAGTCCTGGTCGCTAGGCCTGGGCCATGCTCAGTTGTCAGACCTGGGCCATGCTCAGTTGCCAGACCTGGGCCATGCTCAGTTGCCAGACCTAGGCCATGCTCAGTTAACAGACCTGGGCCATGCTCAGTTGCCAGGCCTGGGCCATGCTCAGTTGCCAGACCTGACCCATGCTCAGTTACTAGACCTGGGCCATGCTCAGTTGCCAGACCTGGGCCATGCTCAGTTGCCAGACCTGGGCCATGCTCAGTTGCCAGACCTGGGCCATGCTTAGTTGCCAGTACTGGGCCACGCTTAATTGCTAAAACTAGCTCAAAATTAAATGCCAAAAATTAAGCATTAATAAAACAATGGAATAAATAATAGTATGAACGTATTTACACTTTATTGTTATTGCTTGGATTATGTACTATTTAAATTACATAAAGTTTTTTAATTACTATTTAGATTTCGTCTTAAATTATATTAACATTTAGCTAGTACAGTTATTATTCTCCATCACTAGTTCACATTCAAGTTCAACTCATTTGATATTTTTTGGTTTTCTGTATCACTAGGGTCATTAACGTCACTTACACAGGTGATGTTTACACTTTGATTATTTAAACTTTGCCGGTTAACATCTAAATTAGTTTTTTTATTCAAAACTTTTTTGGTTTATTCAACGCGCGCCATCTTTAAACTTTAAGGTAAGAATCAGACATAATTACTTTTAGTAGCCTCGCCTCGTGATAATTGCGGAGTAAACAAAAGAAATTATATTTGAAGGTTTTTTCCTTCTAGTTAAAACGTAGTAACATTCAATGACTGTATAACTAAATCTCGGAGATTTGATTCATCACCTTTACTACTCTAGAAATCAGAAAAATCTTACATTTAACTAACAGATGATTTAAACAAGGATGGCGGCTGCGCTAAACGAAAATACCCGAATCTCGCCATACGTAACCAAACGGCTCAAGTTTCAATTCTACACTTTCGATATTATCATAACTCAACTTATTAACCAATTTTTTAAAATTTTTAACATTGAAAAAAATTATTATTGCTATTTTCTTGGATAATCCAGCCTTGGCCAAGGCTGGGTCAACCAGTCTTGGCTCAAGCTTGGATTTCCATGGAATAGCCAAGGATGGGTTATGCAAGCTTGGGCCAAGCTTGGGTAAAAATTGGCATGGCCGAGGATGGGTCAACCAGTGTAGGACCAAGCTTGGGTCTCCATGGAATGGCCAAGGCTGGGTTATCCAGCCTTGGGCCAAACTTGGATTCTCATAGAATGGCCAAGGATGGGTATCCAAGCTTGGGCCAAGCTTGGCTAATAATTTGCATAGCCGAAGCTGGGTCAACCAGTCTAGGCCCAAGCTTGGGTCCTCATGGAATGGCCGAGGCTGAGCTACCCAGTCCTGGGCCAAGTCTGGGCCAATACAGGTACGCCAAACTTAGGTTTCCCGGTACTGGCTCAGGTCTGGCCCCGTTGTCTAACTCTGGTGTTTCCTGTATGGGTGAGCCGGTTTTAAAGTTTTCTCCCATTCTATCTCGACACTAAATCTAACATCATCTCCTAAATACAAGGTTAACATAACTACCAAAGCATTTTTTGAAATTTATCGTAAAATTAGTTTATTTTCGTAGTTCAGTATTTACTGGTATAATGTAACCCATACAATTTAAAGCTGGTATAGATTCAAAAAACTAGTTAACAACTTTACCTGAAACAATAAGGATTAAAAAATCTTTTTGTGTTCATTAATAAATTAAAAATCAATTGCATTCTAGTAAGTTTTTAAAGTATAATAAATAACCGTAAAGTAGTAAATTTGATTTGTGAGTGAAGTCATGATCAGGCAATTTCGAGTCGTTCCGGATCTGATTTTATTAAGTAGTATAAACGATTCAAAACAGCAACAAAATATATTTTTTTATAGATTGAGTTTTTGTAAAGTAGCCAAACAATTATTTACGGCTAAGTTTCAAAACACTTTACTAATATGATTTGGTTTTAAAATAATATTTCGTGAGTTCATCCTTGGTAAATTTAGAATATGTTAAAATTACAGTAAATATTATTGTCAAAAACCTTATATAAAAATATTTACAACATATTACTATCAGAAATATGTTAGACATTTTTTCTAATAGTGTAAGTAGCTGTAATTTATTGTGTCAATTATGTCTGTATGTAGTGTACGATTTCCCGTCTTAAATATCCAATGAAGACACTAAAAAACTACCGGAAATGCTATAAAGTTCAGTTAGAAAATAACTAAAGAATATAGTACAACGGTTTAAACAAATTTAAATTTAAACATTATAATGATTTATATTTGCAAGAAATTTCGTCGAATGTTTGCCTCATTAGTTTAATTGTGCTGTTTTTAGTAATATTAAGAGTAAAGTAGATGTACTAATATTGTTCTAAATTTATCTATCATTTCGCTTAAAAATAATTTTATAAAAACTTGGATCTCTACAATATTTTAAATCTACAAAAGTAAAAAAGTTATTGACAATAATTTTAAAAAAATTAATAATTATAACGCATACATAATTATACAGATCGCCTACCCGAATTTTTAAAACTCAAAATAGAAAAATAAAATTTTATAAATTGAAGTTTAAGTAGCAAATAAAGTAGAGACACTTAAATTGCATAGTTATCACTTAATAATGTATTTGATCGTGAAATTAGTATTTATCAAAGTTATTTTTCAATTTTAGATAATAGCAATTACATGCTTCATAGATGCCCCAAAAAACATAGTCTTATCTCATGTCTATAGTAAACCAGTGCAAATTGTTACAAAAAACGCTTTAAAAGAAAAGAAAAGAAAAATATGTTTAGTTTTGAACTTTATCAAAAAATTTAATTGAAATGAAAAAATTATCTCGAGATTACTTAAAATGTATTGACCCCGGTGTTATAAAAACCAGAAACCAAGCTCACCATGTGTTATTACACAAGAGCAGTTTGTTTAATCAGTATTAAAAAAACTGGTGAACTACTACAAATGGAAATTGATAGCGGAGAAAGAAATGTAATTCTAATGGGAGATATAAATGGCAGAGTAGGCAATAACAATGAAGGCATAGAAAGGCACATGGGACAGCAGGGCGAAAATACTAAAAATGATAACGGTAGAAGGCTAATAGACCTATGTGTTGGAAATGACTTGGTGATCACCAACACGAAATTTATGCACAAGGACATACACAAATACACCAGGGAAGTCCGCTCCAGGAACGAGAAGTCAATCATTGACTACTTTATTGTAAATACAGAAAATTGGAACAGAGTAAAGGATGTAAGGGTGAAAAGAAACGCCAAAATAGGAAGTGACCATTTCCTACTAAAAATGGAGTGAAATACAAAAAATTTACCAAGAAAGTCTAGAGAAGAAAATTGCCCAAAATAAAAGAGAGGGCGAAGATATAGAAAGGAAATGGACACACTTTAAAGACAACATTCTAGAAGCAGCAAGAACTAGCTGTGGAGTAAAGAGAATTGTGAACATATACAGGAAGGGAAGAAGATGGTGGTCAACCGAGATACAACAAAAAGTCAAAGAAAAGAAGGAAAAATAGAAAAAGTATATAATAACTGGATCGGAAGAAGACTATAGCACATACAAGAAAATACGAATCGAAGTAAAGAAAACTATAAAAGAAGCGAAGGAAAAGACATGGGAAGAGTTCGGAAACAGGATGAGAGTAAATTATTTAGAGAACCAAAAACTTTTCTATAATACATTAAAGCAATTAAAACAAAAGAAACCACCCAAACTGAGAAACATAAAAGATAAAAATGGAAAAGTGATAACCGAAGAGAGGGAAATAATGCAAATATGGAAGGAATACTTTGAAGAACTAACAGAAGCAAGAAATAATGACGTAGAACAAGAGATAAAGGAAATAAGAACGGGACATGGGGATACACAAAAGATACAAAGAATCACAAATGAAGAAATCGTTGAAGCAATCAAGAAACTCAAACTAGGGAAAGCACGAGGAGAAGATGAAATCACAGGCGAAATGTTGAGATATATGGGACAGATAGCTGTAGAGGAATTCCGTGAGTTGCTAAATGAAATAGTAGCACAAGAAATAATACCCACAGACTGGAATATAGGAATAATACTACCCCTATACAAAAAAAGAGACATAAAGGAATGCTCAAATTATACGAGCATTACACTAACGAGTATACCCGGCAAAGTATTAAGCAGCATTATCGAGAAGTGATTGCGAGAGAGGTTTAATGTTTTCTTGAAGTTTTTCCGTTGATTCTGCTAGTAGTACTATATCATCCGCGAATAGTAGTTCCTGTATTGTTATTCTATTTAATCTTCAACTTCCCACTTCTATATTGTAGCATTTCTTTTTACAAATCTTCACTATGTCGTCCATGAGTACTGAGAATAGGAGTGGGCTGAGCACGCATCCCTGTTTCAGTCCTATTTTTGTTTCGAATTGTTCTGACTCGTTGTTATGTGTCCTTACTTTATTTCTATTGTCTTTGTATAGTGCTTTGATCACATCTATCATATCATTGCTTATTCCTCTTCTTTCTAGGCTTTCCCACACATCCTTTCTCCTTACCCTGTCGAGCGCTTTTTGCAGATCAATAAAGCAAATATGAATTTCCTTCTTTTTCTTTATCGTTTTTTCCCCTAATTGTTTGATTGTGAAAATTAGGTCCTGTGTGCTTCTCCCTCTACGGAACCCATGTTGTGACTCCTCCAGCGAGTTTTCGATTTCTTCTTGCAGTCGCTTCTCGATAATACTGCTTAATACTTTGCCGGGTATACTCGTTAGTGTAATGCCCCTATAATTTGAGCATTCCTTTATGTCTCCTTTTTTGTATAGGAGTAGTATTATTCCTATATTCCAGTCTGTGGGTATTATTTTTTTGTGCTACTATTTCATTTAGCAACTCACGGAATTCCTCTACAGCTATCTGTCCCATATATCTCAACATTTCGCCTGTGATTTCATCTTCTCCTGGTGCTTTCCCTAGTTTGAGTTTCTTTTGTGTATCCCCATGTCCCGTTCTTATTTCCTTTATCTCTTGTTCTACGTCATTATGTCTTGCTTCTGTTAGTTCTTCAAAGTATTCCTTCCATCTTTGCATTATTTCCCTCTCTTCGGTTATCACTTTCCCATTTTTATCTTTTATGTTTCTTAGTTTGGGTGGTTTCTTTTGTTTTAATTGCTTTAATGTATTATAGAAAAGTTTTTGGTTCTCTAAATAATTTACTCTCATCCTGTTTCCGAACTCTTCCCATGTCTTTTCCTTCGCTTCTTTTATACTTTTCTTTACTTCGGTTCGTATTTTCTTGTATGTGCTATAGTCTTTTTCCGATCCAGTTATTATATACTTTTTCCATTTTTCCTTCTTTTCTTTGACTTTTTCTTGTATCTCGGTTGACCACCATCTGCTTCCCTTTCTGTATATGTTCACAATTTTCTTTACTCCACAGCTAGTTCTTGCTGCTTCTAGAATGTTGTCTTTAAAGTGTGTCCATTTCCTTTCTATATCTTCGCCCTCTCTTTTATTTTGGGAAATTTTCTTCTCTAAACTTTCTTGGTAAATTTTTTGTATTTCACTCTACTTTAGCCTATAACTTTTAATTTTTTGTTTTACTAATATCTTTCTTTTTATCTCATCTTTATCTTTCGCGTTTGTCCAGAGTTCCATTTTTAGTAGGAAATGGTCACTTCCTATTTCGGCGTTTCTTTTCACCCTTACATCCTTTACTCTGTTCCAATTTTCTGTATTTGCAATAAAGTAGTCAATGATTGACTTCTCGTTCCTGGAGCGGACTTCCCTGGTGTATTTGTGTATGTCCTTGTGCATAAATTTTGTGTTGGTGATCACCAAGTCATTTCCAACACATAGGTCTATTAGCCTTCTACCGTTATCATTTTTAGTATTTTCGCCCTGCTGTCCCATGTGCCTTTCTATGCCTTCATTGTTATTGCCTACTCTGCCATTCATATCTCCCATTATAATTACATTTCTTTTTCCTCTATCAATTTCCATTTGTAGTAGTTCATAAAACTGGTCTTTCATTTCCTTCCTCTCATTATCATTGGGCGCATACGCTACTATTATTGTCCACCCGTCCTCATTGTCTATTTTGATGTCTAGTGCCAGCAGCCTTTCATTGATATACTTTTCTTCCCTGATATATGTTCCCTTCTATTCTTTGAAACATATCCTCAATTTTGTCGAGCTCACTCATCTTTAATTTTAATTAAGCACTTTAATTGAATTTTACCGTAATTTATTTCTCTGTTCACAATTTGTACGAGGCTGTTAACCTTTTAATTATTAATTCTTGTGCATTCCTGGATATGCTTCCTTTTAAACATTTATTTGTTATTTAATCGTCTTGTAGCGCGCAGTGCTATCACCCAAGTCAACCTTTCGGAGATGATATCACTTATTTCCCAACGTTGTTTGTATAATTATTCGTATATTTAATATTCAATATTTACAAATTGGTACTTAATTAACCCGTATCTCCTTCCTTCTTTAATTTTTATAGAATTTTTTTTATTTGAATAAATTGTTAGGAAAAATTATCTCTATAAGAAACTGTAAAAATAATTCGAATAATTTACATACGTATAAAATTATATAAGAAAAACTGTTAAAAATGGCGGATACACTCACTTCCGGTTTCTTTTTCATGCCCATTTTTTAATAAAACCGAGAGAACATGAAAAACCAGGTCCATACCAAATTTCAAGTTACTAGATCTTTTGATTCGAGAGTTATCGTAAGAACAACCAAAGATAATTTAAATAAGATGCAGCACTCTGTATATAAACAAGTCGAAAGAATATAGAAAAAAATTGTTATTTTTTAACGTATCTTGTTTTCTCTTTAAGATATGGAACTTTTTTCTAAAAAAAATCGTCGTAGGCAGGATTCGAACCTAGGATCACATATGGAATTCACTTTAAATTATAAATCAAATATCTAATAAACTGGTAATGCTAGAAAAAAATTTGTTAGGAAGAATTAACTGTATAAAAAACTGTAAAAATAATTCAAATAATTTACATATGTACAAATTTATATAAGAAAATCTTATAAAAATGGCGGATACACTTAGTTCAAGTTTCTTTATCAGACCCATCTTTTGATAGAACCGAGAGAATATGAAAAGCCAGCTCCATACCAAATTTCAAGTTACTAGGACTTTTGTTTCGAGAGTTATTATAAAAAGTTTCTTAGACCAAAGACAAGACCTACTTTAACAGATGATTCAACTATTAACCAAAACGTTGTTATTCTACGTTTTGTTTCCAACATAAGTGACAAAATTGGAAGAATACTAAGTAAACATAAGATAAAAGTAGCTTATAACACTACAACTAAAATTAAAAATTTGTTGAATCCTATAAAAGACAAAATACCTTACAATACCTGTGGAGTGTACAAAGTCCCATGCACCTGTGGCAAGGTATATATTGGCGAAACTGGTAGATACCAGATTAAAAGGACATAGAAGACATCTTAGTTTAATACAACCTACAAAGTCTGCCATTACCGAACATGCACTTGACGCTCTTCATGATATAAACTTTGACAAAACTAAAACAATTTTTAAAACAAAGAACTGGAAATCAAGAATGGTTAGAAAAGCTATTAAAATTATTAAATATCCTAAAAATTTCAATAGTTATTTCTTAATCTTAATTTGTGCACCAATTACACTTAAACTACGTCTAGAGTTTTTATGGTGGTTTTACCCATAGAGGAAAGTACCATACTCCCAGGGTTGGTCCAGGCTTGGCCCAAGTCTGTACAAGCCTGGGCCAAGCCTATAGGCCAGGCTTGGGCCAGCTTTGGAAAAAGTCTGGTATGATAATCATGGCCCAGTCCTGGTCGCTAGGCCTGGGCCATGCTCAGTTGCCAGACCTGGGCCATGCTCAGTTGCCAGACCTGGGCCATGCTCAGTTGCCAGACCTGGGCCATGCTCAGTTGCCAGACCTGGGCCATGCTTAGTTGCCAGTACTGGGCCACGCTTAATTGCTAAAACTAGCTCAAAATTAAATGCCAAGAATTAAGCATTAATAAAACAATGGAATAAATAATTGTATGAACGTATTTACACTTTATTGTTATTACTTGTATTATGTACTATTTAAATTACATAAAGTTTTTTAATTACTATTTAGATCTCGTCTTAAATTATATTAACATTTAGCTAGTACAGTTATTATTCTCCATAACTAGTTCACATTCAAGTTCAACTCATTTTGGCACCTTTTGTTTGATATTTTTTGGTTTTCTGTATCACTAGGGTCATTAACGTCACTCACACAGCTGATGTTTACACTTTGATTATTTAAACTTTGCCGGTTAACATCTGAATTAGTTTTCTTATTCAAAACTTTTTTGGTTTATTTAACGCACGCCATCTTTAAACTCTAAGGTAAGAATCAGACATAATTACTTTTAGTAGCCTCGCCTCGTGATAATTGCGGAGTAAACAAAAGAAATTATATTTGAAGGTTTTTTCCTTCTAGTTAAAACGTACTAACATTCAATGACTGTATAACTGAATCTCGGAGATTTGATTCATCACCTTTACTACTCTAGCAATGAGAAAAAACGGCTCAAGTTTCAATTCTACACTTTCGATATTATCATAACTCAACTTATTAACCAATTTTTTAAAATTTTTAACATTGAAAAAAAATTATTATTGCTATTTTCTTGGATAATCCAGCTTTGGCCAAGGCTGGGTCAACCAGTCTTGAACTAAGCTTGGGTCCCTATGGAATAGGAAGGCTGGGTTATCCAGGCTTGAGCCAAACTTGGATTCTCATGGAATGGCCAAGGATGGGTTATACAAGCTTGGCTAATAATTTGCATGCCCGAAGCTAGGTCAACCAGTCTTGCCCTAAGCTTGGGTTTCCATGGAATAGCCAAGAATGGGTTATGCAAGCTTGGGCCAAGCTTGGGTAAGAATTAGTATGGCCGAGGATGGGTCAACCAGTGTAGGACCAAGCTTGGGTCTCCATGGAATGGCCAAGGCTGGGTTATCCAGGCTTGGGCCAAACTTGGATTCTCATAGAATGGCCAAGGATGGGTTATCCAAGCTTGGGCCAAGCTTGGCTAATAATTTGCATAGCCGAAGCTGGGTCAACCAGTCTAGGCCCAGGCTTAGGTCCTCATGGAATGGCCGAGACTGAGCTACCCAGTCCTGGGCCAAGTCTGGGCCAATATAGGTACGCCAAACTTAGGTTTCCCAGTACTGGCCCAGGTCTGGCCCCGTTGTCTAACTCTGGGGTTTCCTGTATGGGTACTTTAGACCTTCGAGCAAATGCTGTAGCTAAATAAACTTGCGCCTATTATCTAGTTCCCTTACGAGTTATTGTTTTTAGTTACCTTAGTTTTACAATTGTCAAATTAATTTAATTTTGCCGAAGAACTTAGACCAAGTTCGAAAGCTTGCATTTAAATTGTTCTAAATGAATACACCAATTACCCTAAAAATATCTTTAATATGTTTTATGGTGAAAGTTTTATGTCTAAAATAATTAATTTATATTAAGATACAATCAATTTAGATGTAAATTTTAAAGAATATTTGAAAATTTGCAATCTTCAAAATTAAATCAATTTTTCTTGTAAATATGTGTAATTGTACATACACAAAATAGTTGTGTATTTTGTATAAATAACTAGTTACATGTTTTTGCTTATTCTCTATACATTTAACACATTTTGCATATAGTACTCTTTAATTTTTTGAGATGCTATGTATAATTATAGCAGCAGATACTTTATTTTATTGCGTAATAGTTCGCATCGTTTATTATTGTCTAGTGTTTGATTCTTTTTTGAAACTAAATTTGCCAAACCTTATACTAAGTGTTGCAATTATGTAGGTAGTGTAAATTTATCCAATTCATATTTATATCCAGATAATTAAAGTAAAAGCTCAGTTCTATTTATAGTCAAAATATAACTGAAAATAAGTTTCATATATTATTTAACTAGTTGATTTATAGCCTACTACACTATTATTGTAATATTTTAGAGATATTAGAGACTAATTTTAATTGTCAAATAACGCAAACTCGAATAAATTAATATGAATCGAATGAATCAATATTATATTTTGCTATGTTAAAATAAAAATCTAACAAACGCCAAATTTTCAGAAGCAACGATGAACTTTCAAAAATGTTTAATTTTCCTTTTTAAATGGTACCTCTTAATGCAACGTAATGTTGTTGAAGCTAAATTTAGATTGGAGATGAGATTGTGACATTTGTGAAGCTGGCCACGGAAGAGAATCTGCGAATCTGGCCAACAACACAAGTTTAAATTTAGCTTAGGTAACAATGATAGATACATTTTAATTTAGTACAGCCTGAAACAGCATACGCGAATTATACAAAATCTAAAAGCAATTTAACTCGAATTTTCTTTTTAGTAAATGCACTTTGCAGATAGAAATAGATGTTTTAACTATAGTGGAATTTCAGTATTCCATAGACAGTTTACATCTGTAAGCAGCGACAAGTTAGAGCTATTTTCAGAAGGCCACAACTTGTGATGCGTCACCTCGTTTTTATATTCTTAAAACATTGTCAAAATCAAAATATTAACTTTTCCAAATTTCTATGCACAGATTTTTTGTCCCAGTTTTCAACTTTAACACTAAAAAGCTAATGTCTAATACTCGAGACGCACTGAAACATTTATAAACTCTAGTTTCATCACGTCAATCCGGTGCAATAACCCGCACAATACAAGAAACTTTTTCAGACATTAAAATATCTAAACACATTGTTTTGTCTAGGTATGCTGAAAATATTCTCAATAGTAAGCTTGTTTAAAATTCCATAAATTATTCAATAAAATAAACATAACAATATATAAATAAAGACTGATGTATCTTTAAGTAACAGAATTTATTTTAGTCAAATCATTATTTGTTTACGAATAATACTTTTCAAAATAAACATAAAAAACTATTGAACTAGGTTAATGACTGACAAGTGTAACTTTATATTTATAACATTCGCCCGTCTGCAGTTTAAGCAAAAAACTATCTATTGTGTTATATAACAAGCATAAAAACTAAACAAAACTAGTTTTAGTAAAAACTATAGAAAAAAAATAAAATTACATGTTAAACGATAGCGTTAGAGTAGTAGAATACCATTCAAAATTGAAGATGGCGTCGTATCTTAAAATAAACATAAAAGAAAACGCTCTTGTAAAGCTCACGCAACGATACAATTTAAACCCATCAAAAAGAAACAAAAACCAAAAAAACTGTCAATACTCCAACTTCATCATCATAACATAAAACTTACGTTTCAACATCTAATAAAAACTTTAAACGTCAAAATATCGGTTTAGTCTTAGAGTAAACAGTCTCCTTCATAAAAAAAATTGTAAAAAAGTGTAGAGTCATTTCAATCTTAAAAATCACAAACCTAAATCGTTTAAAAAAACAAAATGTTTATCAAGCAAACTATCTATACCAATATACTTATAGATTAAATTTAAAAATAGACGATTTTGTGTACTTAACTTACAAGTACAAGATCATCCCAAATAAATTAATAAAATTGAGTATTTGGCAAATATAAAAACTAAAGTAGAAATTTTGTGATACACTTCGACACTTTCTCAAATAAATAAATACAATTGGGGTTTTTATCAAAATTTAAAAAATATTTCAGAATTTTTTTTTCTCTGAAAATGTAATAAAAAATATTTAGAAAACGTTGCGTTTTTAAAATGCCTTAATATTTCCATGTTTTAAATTTAATTTGTACCTTAAAAATTCTCGGTTGATATTGCCGGTAAAATAAATATTTATTCAATGCGTTTTTATTTAGTTTGGCAAATAATAAATAATCTTTTACAATATTGAAACGTTCGAGAAATTATTTGCAAATGCAAGAGCCTTCTAGAAGCTGTTATCCATCTTCTAGAAGATATACCGAAAAGTAGGGAACGCTCCAGAAGGATTTCCGTATGTGTATATATACCGACGAGATAGATCGTAGGTCAGTTATTGCTGGAATGTGAATACATCAGTGTTAAGAAGATTATCAAGTGGAAATAAATCGTTAGCACGCGTGGTTCTAGATAAATTGACCGAGAATAATCGTGTACGTGATTTTTAGTGTAAACAATTGTGAAGCTACCAGCGGACGTTATCTTATCTTCTTGTAAGTGATATAAATTAGTGTAAGTGTTTTCAATAAATATTATTACATTTAATTAGTTCGGTTAATTTAAAAGTGTACATATTTCTAGAATAAGTAAACGTATTTTTAGTCGTTTAAATAAATTAGTTTTTAATAAATAAATACGCAACAGTGGCGTCAGTGTGGAGTATCGAATGAGAACAAACCGTTTGCGATTTTTAGTGTGAATACCATTAAGTTATTTGATATCGCTCCCGTAATAAAAACATTGATTACGTAAATAACTTTTAAGTTTGCGATACGCGTGTTTATTTATAAAGTATAAAATAGTGTTTATTAAACTTTTTCTTTTAACAAGTGCGCGATATTAATTGAATTCGTTTCCGTACACTAGTGGTTTAATATTAACAAGTGGATCGTTATTAAAATTTTGTGTTATTCAAAAACTGCATTTTAAAAAGTAGTGTATTTAAACTTTATATTCGTGTTATATTTAAATTTATGCCGGTGACGCGTTTGCAAGCAGTTAAAAATGGATGCAAAACTATTTGAATTTCTTGAATCGATAAAAAATGGTCAAGAATCGATGAATAGAAAAATGGAAGAAAATTCTCATAAGATGGAAGAAAATAGAAGAAAAGTTTTACGAAAATTCACAGAAAATTGAAGAAAAACTGTCGGAAAATTCCAGAAAAATGGAAGACAATTCAAGAAAAATGGAAGAAAAACTCTCCGAACATTCTCAGAAAATGGAAGAAAATTCTAGAAAACTGGAAGAAAAGTTGTTGGAAAATTCTAGAAGTTTAAAAGAAGAAATACGAACGAGCATAGAAAATCAAATTAAAACTGTTCAAGAGGAAACCCAAGCAGACATGTTAAACTCAAAAGAAGAAATTTGCGAATCTGTGAATGAGAAAATAGAAGCAATAGAGGACAAATTAGAAGACAAAATAAAACTGCTTAAAGAAAGAATGAACCTATTGAATTGTCACGGTGAAGGAAGCGTCACGAGTGAAGATTTAATAATGGACTATCGAGAAGAAAACACTCACAAGTTCAAAGTTGTACCACCGAATTTTGATGGTAAAGTTCCATGGTCAACCTACTACAAGCAGCTTGAAGCCGCAGCTACTGCTAATGGTTGGAGCAACAAGCAGAAAGCGACGTCTTTAATAGTGTCCTTACGTGGAGAAGCGCTTGGAATTTTACAAACTGTTCCGGACCACCTGCAGGAAAATTACGAACTCTTAATATCACGATTAGAAATGAGATATGGGGATGCTCATCTTCAACAAGTATACCAGGCTCAAATTAAAAGTCGGGTTCAAAAAGCTGCCGAAAGTCTTCAAGAGTTTGAGGCTAACATCGCCAGATTAACACGGCTTGCGTATCCTACAGCACCAGATACCTTCTTGGAGCAGTTGGCAATTCAAACCTTTGTAGGCAACGAAACACAGCAGACTCTCCGGTTAGCTCGACCGAAGACATTGGATGACGCTCCGGTTAGCTCGACCGAAGACATTGGATGACGCTTTGGTGCATGCTTTGGAGTTTGAAGCAGCAAAACAAGCATCGCAACGAGATGGTCATAGACTCTGCTGTGCTGCAGAAGTACCCGCGCGGACACTGGAAAGCATCGAGGATATAGCGGGACGAATACTTCGGGAGAGAGGAGTGACAGCTTTGAACTGCGATGAAATAGGCCATGTACGACGGCATCGTACTAAACCTAAGAAGAGGACAAGAAGAGCGCTCGACAATTTGGAACGAGGTGAGCAAAAGAGACAAAAAGTAATCTCATCTAGTCAGACTCCGGAGATTACAATCCAAATGGCATCGCCTAGGGAGCAATTTCATAGCATTTATCTCGATGGCCAAGATCAATGGAAAAAGCGTTCAGTTACTGGTTGACACGGGAGCGACGAAGACCATCATTCGTCCTGACATCTTATTGGAAAACGAGAAGACATCACCAGTAACAGTACGACTTCGAACGGCGACGGGCGAAAAAATAGCTACTCACGGACATGCCAAAGTAACCATTGGTTTGGGAAATGGAGTACTCGACCATCAAGTGCTGGTAGCCGACATCATGGAAGAAGTTATTCTGGGAATGGACGTGATAAAGAAGTATGGGTTCCATTTGGATATGAAGAACGATGTCCTGAAAATCGACAATGAAGAAATTCCTTTTCATTCGTCAGAGAAGGCAGCCGTGCGAGTCTTATTGAGTGAAGACGTGACCCTGCCTGCAAGGACTGGAAGTGTGGTGATGGCACGCCTGGATGGAAGTCTCCGGGAAGGCTACATACGCGCGATTGAACCAATGGAGGACGGTTTAGTTGAAAAGGGACTACTAGTTGGCAGAACTTTAGTACGAGTAAAGAACACGATGCCAGTAAGGATCTTAAACATCAACTCAGATCTTGTAACGTTGAAAAAGAAGACCATGGTAGGCCAATGCACGCCAGTATCACAAATTGTGAGATGCGTGAAGACGAACGAAGATACGCCGCCGAAGAAGTGTCCACAACATCTATTGGACATTCTTACCACCAAATGCCAAAACCTCAGCCAAGACCAGCTGGCTAAAATTAAAGTGTTGATCCAAGAGTACCAAGATGTGTTCGCGCTAGAGAGTGGCTCCAAAGGAAGAACTAACGTGGTGAAACATAAAATTAATACCGGAGACGCTCAGCCGATACGACAACATCCACGCAGACTTCCTTTGGCGAAAAGAGAAAAAGCCGAACAAATAATTACGGATATGGAGAGAGAAGGCGTGATTGAACCTTCAAATAGTCCATGGGCATCCCCAGTGGTACTAGTAAAGAAGAAGAATGGATCAACGAGGTTTTGCGTAGACTACAGGCAGCTAAACGACGTGACCAAAAAGGACAGCTACCCTTTACCCATAATTGACGATACGCTAGACACCCTGTCAGGATCCCAGTGGTTTTCTACGTTAGATTTAAAGAGTGGATATTGGCAGGTAGAATTAGAACCCAAGGATCGTGAAAAAACAGCTTTTACGATCGGAACTGGTTTGTGGCAGCTCACTGTAATGCCCTTCGGCCTGTGTAACGCTCCTGCAAGGTTCGAGCGTTTGATGGAGACCATCTTGCCCGGATTGTCTTGGAAGACGTGCTTGGTTTACCTGGACGACGTGATCGTGGTTGGAAGGTCGTTTGAAGAACACTTGAACAACTTGAAGGAAGTGTTCCAGCGATTACGTGGGGCTAATCTCAAACTGAGCCCAAAGAAGTGCCACGTATTTAAGAACGAAGTGCAATACCTTGGCCACGTCGTATCTAGAGATGGAGTAAGGCTGACCCAGACAAAATCCGAGCAGTGCAAGCATGGCCAAGACCAATCGACAAACATCAGGTCCGAAGTTTCCTTGGATTGTGCACGTATTATAGAAGATTTGTCCCCGGATTTGCCAATATTGCCAAACCATTGACAAAGTTAACCGAAGAAAAAGCAGAATTTAGATGGAATGAAGACTGCGAAAATTCTTTTAATCAACTAAAACAGGTCCTAGTCACTTCGCCGATTTTGAGTTATCCAAGAGAAGATGGAAAGTTTGTTTTGGATACTGACGCAAGCAATCTAGCCATAGGCGCGGTCCTTTCGCAAGTTCAAGATGGACAAGAAAAAGTTGTCGCGTATTTTAGCAAGGTTTTGTCCAGGCCAGAAAGGAATTATTGCGTGACTAGGAGGGAGCTGTTAGCAGTCGTTAAGTCCATCGAACATTTCTACAAGTATTTGTATGGACGAAAATTTTTACTGAAAACAGACCACGCCGCTTTAAAATGGCTTCTGCAGTTCCGTAACCCAGAAGGACAAGTGGCAAGATGGATCGAGAGACTGCAAAAGTATGACTATGACACAGAACACCGTGCCGGAAGCAGTCATCGGAACGCTGATGCCTTGTCCAGAAGACCATGTCCGGCGGACTGCAGCCATTGTTCGCGACTGGAAGAAAAAGTCGAATGTCTCCGGAAAACTGCTATGGTTGATGATGAGTGGGAACCTGAGCAGTTACGTCGCGAACAAGAAGACGATCCTGAAATAAGACAACTCTTCGACTGGAAAGAAAGCGGCCGACGACCAACCTGGGAAGAAGTGAGTGCTTTGGGCAGAAATATCAAAGCGTACTGGGCGCAGTGGGACTCCTTGATAGTAGAAGACGGTCTTCTTAAGCGATCCCTAGAAAGTGCCGTGGACACGGGAAACAGACTACAGCTGGTAGTGCCAAAGAGCAAGGTGACAGAAGTGTTGAAGCATCTCCACGATGGGACATCAGGAGGATACTTTGGCATTAAGAAGACGTTGCGTAAAGTGCGAGAACGATTCTACTGGATAAACTGCAAAGAGGACGTCATGAAATGGTGCCGTAAATGCATAGTCTGCGCATCAGGAAATGGTCCAGCGAGAAAGCGCAAAGCACCCATGAAACAATACAACGTAGGAAGCCCTTTGGAAAGAGTAGCGATTGACATCGCAGGGCCGTTCCCAGAATCCGATTCGGGAAATAAATACATACTGGTGGCGATGGATTATTTCACGAAATAGACGGAGGCTTACGCCATACCCAATCAGGAAGCAGCTACAGTCGCAGACGTATTAGTAAAGGAGTTTTTCTGTCGGTTTGGAGTTCCGTTGGAATTACACTCCGATCAAGGTTGCAATTTTGAGTCTGGGCTGTTTCAAGAAGTTTGCCGACTATTAGGAATTAAGAAAACTAGGACAACGCCTCTCCATCCTCAATCTGATGGCATGGTTGAGCGGATGAATCGAACAATGGACAAGTACTTAGCCAAGGTAGTGTCCGAACACCAAAGAGACTGGGATCAGTACTTGCACTTTTTCCTAATGGCATACCGATCATCCGTTCACGAAAGCACAGGCCAAACACCATCCTGTGTAATGCTCGGTCGTGAAATACGATTGCCATGCGACCTTCAATTTGGCCAAAGACCGAAAGAGGAAGTCGCTGGAGAAGATTACGTCAGCAAGCTGGACAAGAGGCTAGACGAAATACATGAAGAGGTCCGTAAAAACACACAAATTGCCAGCGACAGGATGAAAACCAGGTATGACGTCAAGGCACAAAATGGTGGGTTTCAACCTGGCGATATGGTCTGGTTGTATAACTCTCAAAGGAGACGTGGTTTGTCGCCGAAGCTGCAAAGGCAATGGGAGGGTCCCTATGAAGTCGTGCAGCGTATTAACGACGTCATATACCGCATCCAAAAACCGCCCAGAGGCAAGCCAAAATGGTCCACGTCGATCGTCTAGCCCCGTTTCCTGGCGATAACCACAATACGCAAGTCCAGGTCCGAACCAGAGTAATAAGTAGCAAAACCAGGAATCCAATCGAAGAAATGACTTTGACTGGCATCTGTGTGTACTTCAGTGTGCACGTGCGGATCGTATAGTGCCAAAAGAGGTCGTTCTGATAATTTATTTTTTAATGTGATATAAGCTTCTTCTTGAGCTTCATTCCATGTTCATGTGTTACCCTTTTTCGTCAATCTACTTAAAGGTTCAGCAAGAGAGGCAAAATTACAAATAAATCTTCTAAAATAACTAGTTAAACCTAAACTACCTACACTGGTGTAAATTTTGCGGTCTTGGGAAATCAGAGACAGCTTTGATTTTTTGTTTTCCTGGTCTGATTAGTCCAGATGTGATTTCGTATCCTTAGTATTGAATCGTAGTGTTAAAAAATGAACATTTTGCTAAATTTAATGTTAATCCTTCTTCTTTAATGTTTTCAGAATGATTTCAAGATTTTGTAAATTTTCTTGAGTTGTAGTACTTGGAACTAAAATATCGTCTAAATAAACAAGAGCAATACTCTGGTACGGAAGTAGAATTTTGTTCATCAAACGACTAAACGTAGCTGGAGCATTAGCTAAACCAAAAGGCATAGGGCTAAGAAGAGAAACTTTTTCAAAAGTAATACTTGGCATAGCTTTCATCAGGGTACTTTTTACGCTGCATCATTTTTACCAAATCGAAGCAGAAGTCTCTTCTAGTTGGAAACGCCAACTTAAGTTTTACTTTCCATTCTTCCCATGAAAACTTTACGCTCTGCAATCCTCGATACCACGTTTCAGCTAATCCCCGCAATTTAGATAATGCAAAATAAATAACATCGTCTTCGGACCACCCAAAAATTTCGCGTAATTCGTCAACCTTACGACACCACATCTCGACATCCAAATCTCGGATATCCGGATTAAAGATCGGTACAACATCACCTTTTGCCGACGCTCTTATAGATTTTTCTGACGTTTGCCGAATAAACGCAGTCATAGCTTCAGTAATCCTATCCAACGACTCGTTAGTTTGACGACTAGTGCTACTATCGCGCCGATGGGTTAAAATAGTTTCTTCTTCTGGGGTTATAGGACGTTCCTGTACGCGTTTGCGTTGTGATCGCATTTTGATCCTCCTTTTAACCAAAAGAAACAAAATCACCTATTAGATCTATGTTGGCTTAATGCGCCCCGACATCTCCACTCCAAATTAGTCGAAACTAGTTGTTTGACAAAACTGTTTGAGTATTATAAATTAGCTCTAGTGACCAATACCGCTGTTTAATACTGAAATTGAATTCAGATCATATTAAATCTGAAATACCGTAAAACTGTTGATTTTTTTTTAACAAAAAAATAAAGATAGAAAGAAAATCATCGTTAGAGTAACCAAGAAAACACACAACATTCGGTCAAAACTAGGATGTTGTAGAAAAAATGCACCTCGCAAAAAGGTAATTAAGGGCGTACAATTAATCAAAACCACAATTGCTAATAAGTGATTAACTAAATGTCAGGTAATAGAAAACATAACGATAATTGATCACATTACCTTGTAAGTCATTTCATGATTAATAATTCGTCATAAAACCAAACATGGTTTGGAGATGGAGTGACGTGGCTGAACTGAATTCTCACCTTCTGCAAACTTAAACAAGAAAGTACGTTTGAGCATCCCGTTATCAATTCATTTACTACAATTAATTATTTGCTTTTGATAATAATGATCAATAAATAGATATCACACATATCTAAAATTCAAATGGAGCGATAATCAAATCATGCTGGATTATTACTGAAATCAAATATTAGAATCAGACCGCTTAGGTTCCTGACAACGCCACCCAATGTCAGCTCCAAGTGTTCAATGGGTGTACGACTACATTCCACCCACTCAGAGTGCTTCCGTCCGGGACCGTTATAACAAGCCAAATGCTTCGGTCCAAAAAGCAGGCCTAGGATGTGCAATAGGTGTACGACTACATTCCACCCGCCTAGAGATCCCCAAATGAGCGCAATGCTCCGGTTCTAAATGAACCATGATCGAACCGCGTTACCAAATCAAATAAATATCAGACCTAGGTAGTGCAATGGGTGTACGACTACATTCCACCCGCCCAGAATCTCTGCAGAACCCTTTCGGTTCTAGTAACAAACGAATTCGACCATGTCGACACACACCAGCAAAACGTCAAACGGCCTTATCGACACAATTTAAACATTGAATTAAGCAAATCAACTAGCAACTCTTAAATTTAGATTTATAGACAATATTCAAAACATAATTGACAACAACCAACATTTATTGACATCGCACTCCATTGTCTAAACATTGAACGAATTGCGCAAGACGTCACCAATGCAACTTTTAAATTCATAATTATCATTTAACATTCAATAAAAGCATTTATAACTGTCTATTAAAATATTGAGTCTCAAACTCATAAATTTAATCAAAACGGCTCAATCAAACATCATAAATAGAAACAGTAAATGATGCTTACATTCAAAAGAATAATATTAAGTTAATAGATAATAGGAGAGCTCATTGAAAACTCGTAATTAAAAATAACATAATGATGGTAATAAAAATATTAGCAGTAAACTACAAGATAATAGGAAACTCAGTGAAACTCACCTTTAAATATTCACGATAAAACAAACACACTGCACTGTACGAAAGTTACAACATAATTAAGAATTAGATCTTTGGCAAAACTAAACATTCCTAATGGTAATAAATTAGGGTCGGTAGTGTTTCATGGTCCAGCGAAACCAAATGCGGCTGCAATTTGATACTCTGGGAAAAAAAGTAAACGAAATTGCTGCATTTTAAAAATTTTATTACGTGTACAAAGATTTAACAGTATTTACATCCCTAAATTGACTAGTATTTCTTATAATAAAGCCTGTTTGACTATATCACAAATATGAGTTCTAAAGGACATGTCGTTCGTTAAAGTTACACCGAGATCATTAACCTTATCAGCTATTTTTAAAAGCTGACCAAATAAGTTATAGTTGATGTCGAACTCTGATTGCTTTAAGGAAAACGTAATTATAAAAGTTTTGATAAGATTAACTTCTATTTTATTTATACTAAGATAAGAATGTCTTCCGGGTTTAGACCGTGTCATTGTTGTTGTAGTAACCGAAGTTGCCAACGTTTCGTCCACTTTCGTAAGGGGCTTCATCAGGTCGTGAGATAAATCGCAAAACTCAAACAAGCAACCGAAATCTAACTAAGAACTTCACAACATCATTCCTGCATTCCTCAGAATCAAGTTCCACATTCAGACACGTTCTTCTAAAAACATTCTACACCGTGCTAGTCTAGCGTTGATACGCGAACGGATTAAGCAAACTAGACGAGAGTTAGACACCATTTCAAAACAACTCTTTTATCTTCAACTTGAGTTAGCCAACACTCTATCCCCGGATGATTAGAAACTCTTCGACAACATTACTTACCAGCAGTCTGATACCACTCTACGACTAACCACTGAAGGTCATCTCAAAAAGTTTCAATTATTGGAATCCAAGAATCTTAAAATTTTATCCACTACTAACTCCTTAAAGACGGTTGTCAATTTATCTAGTTTGGTCCTCACTTCAGAACAAGAATCGGTGCTCCCTAAAGGTTTGAATTTTGCGGTTGTTCCCAAACGTATTCCTAAAGAAGATATTTTATGTGCTGTTGAGTCTTCTATAAGACATCTTCCTCGCCACATCTCAGATCCAACTCGTATTAACACAAAAATCCTTGAATCATCTAAAATTCCTAAATCCAACATTTCTAAGTCGGAAGAGTCAGCTCTAAAAAGTCTTCGTAAGAACCCTGATATTATTGTCCTTAAAGCCGATAAAGGCAACGCTACTGTAGTTTTGAACCAAATTGATTATGTTACGAAAATCAATTCTATTTTGTCTGAAGAAACTTACGCTCTTCTAACTCACAACCCCACTTCGAGGATTGAACGTGAGGTCATCCAAATCATCAAATCTTTCAATCTACCTTCTGAAACTAAACGTCGACTTACCCCATCAGATTCTAAACCACCTCGTCTATACGGATTTCCCAAAATTCACAAACAAGGTATTCCTTTTCGACCTATCGTCAGTACTATCCAATCTCCTACCTACAAGCTAGCTAAGTTCTTGTCCAACATTCTTTGCGAATTTACAGGTAAAACATCTTCTCACATCCTCAACTCTCAGCATTTTATTTAACGTCTAGAAACTATAAAGATCTTCTCGTGAGCTTTGATGATACTTCACTTTTTACTAAAGTTCCTATTAAGGATTTGCTTATTATCATCAAATAGATTCTGTCTCAACATGGCAAGGACTTGAATTTGATTCCTCTTATTGATAAGTCTCTATCCTTTACTTACTTCCAATATGATAACAAGTTTTACAAACAGGTTTCTGGTGCTGCTATGGGTTCTTCTCTATCACCTGTTGTAGCTGACATTTTTATGGAATCCTTTGAAACGGTTGCTTTGGAATCATCAATATTAAAACCTAAAGTGTGGTTTAGGTAAGTTGACGACACGTTTATTGTTTGGTCTCATGGTCATCTTGAATTGTCTAAGTTTCTTGATCATCTTAACAATCAACAGTTAGATATCAAACTGACTATGGAAATCGAAAGTAATGGTTCTCTTCCATTTGTTGACGTTCTTGTGACTCGTAAGCCCGGCGGACTTCTGGGCCATTCTGTTTATCGCAAACCCACCCATACGGACAGATACCTTCATGCTAAGTCTCATCATCATCCTGCACATAAACGTTCTGTTATTGAATCTTTGGTTCATCGTGCTTTTTCTATTTGTCAACCTGAGAATCTAGACTCGGAACTCCGTCATCTTACTAAAACCTTAGTGAACAATGGTTATGTAAAGCGAGATATTCATAGAGTTATTAATCGTCGTCTACATTCAAGTACTCGATTACCTAAGGACATTTCTACTCCCGAATCCAACCCGAAATTGGCCTTTTTACTCTACATTTACAAGGTTACAGATCAAATGAGTAAACTTCTTCGTAAAAATGGTGTTAAACCCATATTCAACTCAAAAGGCAAAATCTCTCAGATTCTTCCTTCTCCCAAAGACAAATTTCCTAGACTTTCATCTCAAGGTGTATACCAAATTCCTTCTTCATGTGGTTTAGTCTACAATGGTGAAACCGGTCGCTTCGTCATTACTGGCATTTCAGAACATGATCGTTGTATAAGAAAAAGGTATATTTCCAAGTTTGCGGTTGCTGAACATCATTTTACTACAGGTCACAAGATATATTTTGATGTTTCGTAGATTGCCAAATCTCCATTCTTTTTCAACAGGAAATTCTGAGAAAGCATAGAAATCATCAAACATCCCAATAACTTCAATCGCGATCATGGTTTCGAGCTATCCCCTCTTTAGTTCCCGGTCATTAGTCATTTATCGAAAACACGCCCTTTATCAACCGTAACCCAATCAGAGTCGAGCTTAACCATCCCTGACGATCGTTTTCCTTTATATACGGAGACTAATTCTTCTTAAGTCACTTCTACGGAGTTTAGAATCTGGCTTGGT
Source organism: Aquatica leii (assembly GCA_035610365.1). NCBI lineage: Eukaryota > Metazoa > Arthropoda > Insecta > Coleoptera > Lampyridae > Aquatica > Aquatica leii. Next base: position 40,775,448 of record CM069439.1, read on the forward strand.
TCACAAGTTGATTACCTAACTCGGTAGTGGTTCTTGTTTGATTTTCGTTTGCTTTTTCAAGTTATTGTTTTGTTCTTATCTTAGTATAAATTCCGGCCGTGGAAGCCTTCGCTATTACATTCTATTTTATTTGCTGTGCACCATTTTTCTAAACTAGTTAAATCTTGCTGCAATAAGACTATATCAGAGACACAGCAAAAAATTTTTAAATCATCTGCAAATTTATCAAAATGTTAAACAACAAGGGACCCAAATGTGAGCCTTGTGGGACTCCTAAAAAAGCCAGGGAGATAATCAGCAAGCCAGTCCAAAAGCGAGCCACCAATCCTACAAAATTTCAGTTTATTCACTACAAGAGCATGATCCACACGATCAAAAGCCTTACGAAAGTCATTGTAAACTATTTCGCCCATCTTCAATTTGTCTAGAATAAATTGACCATATATTGCTAAATTGGTATTAGTAGACCTTCCTTTTAACAAACCATGCTGTTCAGTAACTATAATTTGCTTAAAAACATCAGTAAGCTTTGCATTGACTAATTTTTCAAGAAACTTAGGGATAGTGATTGGTCTATAATTTGTAACTAATGAAACATCACCACTCTTAAAGATTGGTTATATATCGCATCCGAAAACCACCCAGAGGCAAGTCAAAAGTGATCCACGTCGATCGTCTAGCCCCGTTTGCTGGCGATAACCACAATACGCAAGTTTAGGTCCGAACTAGAATAATAATTAGCAGAACCAGAAATCAAATAGAAAGAATGGAGTTCGATAAGTTTATAAGCTTATACGGAGGTTCTGGAAAAGCTAGGTTTGGAGTCACAACCGAGAAACAACAAGAAGTTTGGGATGCTAGATGAACTACGAAGACAGCAACCGGCAGTCGGAAAAGTATTAAAACTACGTGGTGACAGACGCTTTGTTTTCTATCTGGTCACCAGGAAATACTCACGTACCAAGCCGTTATACGAAAATCTGTGGCGAACATTATATAATCTCAAGAGAGAAATAGAGTTCTATAATAGTAAAAAACTGACAGTACTCAAGCTTGGTTGTGATTACATCAACTGAATTAGAGGACAGTTCGAAACATGTTGAGGTCGTCTTCCGAGAAACAGACGTTCAAGTGTTGGTCTGTAGTTAACAACCAAGGAGAATATCGGGTCAGGAAAAGTCCATTGACTGTTAGTTTTATAGTCAAGAAAGTTGCCGAAATGGAGAAAGCTGTCGCTATGCCACGATCCTTTCTACCGGTGTCACATCAAGTTTCCTGTTCTGGGACAGAACAGTCCTAAGAAGGGGACAGTGAAACGTTCGAGAAATTATTTTTAAGTTCGAGAACCTTTACGTTTTTATTAATTTTTTTTTACCAAAAGATATAGAAAATTCTCGAAGGATGGCAAAATGTATAAATGCGGTACAAACAATCATAGTGCAGTTATTTCAGTAATTCGAAGTCGGCAGTGTTAAGAAGATTATTCAATTTTAAATAAACAAGTGATTAACGCGTGTCGAGATAAATATACGGAGTATAACCTTGTACGTGAGTTTAATGTGAACAAGTGTGTGAAGTTATCCGCGGACATTATCTTTCGAGTGATAGTGCTATATAAATTAGTGTAAGTGTTTTTATTAAATATTCTTAGATTAATTTAGTTCGGTTAGTTATAAACGTGTACATACATATTTTTAGTTTAAATAAATTAGTGTTAAAATTCGTTACATTGCATTGTTCAAAATATACCAAAATCACAAAAATGTTAGATTGTTTACAATGGTTAAGTGTGAAACGCATATATTTTAATTCATTCATTTTAATTTACAAAATAATTAATTATTTTCTTCCAAATTACAGATCAAAATTAGTGATACGTAATTGTGATATAGATTCACATAACAGGAGAAGTCGGTGTGACTTCAGATTGCCGAAGTTTTCAAAATCAAGGTTATAAAATATCTTTTCGTACAGGTTTAAAATTATGTAATGACATAACACAGTAAAATAAACACGTAACAAATATTTATAAATTTAATAGGGGTCTGAGTGGTGTTGTTAAGATAAATTTTTAAGTAAAATGAAATATGTTATGAATTGTGTTAAATTAGTAAATTTTTATTAAATAAAATACTTACTTACTATTAGTTATAATATCGTAGAATAATTAATCTATCATTTTTCCGATGTGGAAGGGCGCTAAAACGGTAGTTTGCACGAACGGGAATATAACTTTGGGCAGGCACTGTATTTAATTGCAAATTTTTAATGTTTTTAACGCATATTTGCATGCATATATTGAAGTTTGCAAATTAAGTAGAGCCTAACTGGTCTAAAAAGTTCAATTTTTGGAGCTTTGTCCGATTCGATAACGATCATTATAGCATTATGGTAAACGCATCTGATTAGTGATTTTAAAGTATGTAGCTTATTTAGTACATTAATTAGTAAAAATAATAAAAGCTCAGACTATTCTGTATTGTGTCGCCGATTGAATTCTAAAGTTCCAAAAAAATAAATTTACGGAAAAAGCTATAAAAATAAACAAAAAACTGTGTTGCTAGAAATTCTTAAAAAATGTTTATCTCTTCTAGCAATCTTATCTACATCAATACTTTTTAGCTTTAATTATCATCAATTATTTCTAGAAAAGGAATATTATAAATGTAGTCATTAGTATTTTTGACTAAATTACACTGCTAATGAGGTATCACAAAAAAATCAACATTCTGTTACTATTTTTAAACATAAAAACATTTAATCCCACGTAATAATATCGCTAACTAAGAATTAATAATTATTAAAACCGAGTATTTACTTTATGTAAGATTGTATGTTTGTTTTCTGTATAATTCAAAGCGTAATATTTAAAGTGGTAGTTATTGAACACTGATGTCACATCGAGAAAATTGATTATAACTCACCTGGGTATAGAAAATGACTAACGAGTTACAATTACTTACAATGCGATTGATCAAAGCTAGTCAATTTTCTGAAAATTATAAACCAAATTGAACTTAACGTTTCGTTTTTATTTTTGTTGTGTTAATGTAAAAAGTTGTGTTTAGTTTCCTAACATTCAAAGTGCTTAGCAGGCGCAAAGGTTGTAAAATATTCATTAGATAAGTGTCGTTAGGGTTGATGATTTTCATATTTACCCTCGTTTTAAATTGATTGAATGTACCGAGTTTGTTAAGGGTTGCGTTTGAATTCGTGGTTTCGACTGCTATTGTTCTTTTACGTTTTAACACTAATTTACCAGTCGATTGTTGCGCAAAAAATAATAACAAAATATAATTACGTTAAGTTAAGACATTTTTATATTTATTGTTTCTTTGGCATTATTTGTAATAGCGTAAACTTTAAAATCCTTTTCGATTTGTTAGTAAATGGAAAGTTTTTTTTTGCTTTTTATTTACATGATTTTGGCGTTGGCTGCTCTATAGAATTGAAGTAATTATTTCTCTATTGTTTAATAAAATTTTTCTTTGAAGATCTGATTCTTTAGAAAACGGTAAGATATGCTTAATAACAGCAGACAAAGGAAGTTAGCTCAAGATTTACTTTTTAGCATAAATCTGATAAAATCGTTTTACAATTTTGTTTCGTAGTATTAATTAGTGAACGACATGATACAAAGCGTTATTACATGGCAAATGCTACTTATTCTTTTTCTTTATCTATTATTGTTTAACTAATTCAAAAAACGTTAAGCCTTTTATATAAAATAATATTTTGTTCTAAGCTTAAGTTTGGATTTGAATAATATTAGAAATATTAAAATTATTACAGGATGTATAATAATATAAATCTAACACTTAAATTTAAATAATTTTTTTTTAGTTTGAGTATACTCTTTAGTTTTTTTAGTTTTTTTTTAATATATTAGCATTAATGTACAGCAGTGCTGTGTTCGGCTCATATTAAAAAAAATACAAACAAAAGATGTTGTATGTAACTCTTGTGAACAGCGCTGATATAAGTAAAAAAACTTTTTAGTTTCAAAATATAATTAATATATTTGTAAACTTATATACCTTGTGTCCCACGCTAGGGGTACCCCATGGGATTTAACATGGGAAAATTGAAATTATTTTTTTCCTGCTTCCCAAATTAAAAAATCGCAAAAATTTTGACGCAGATTTAAAGTGGCACTTAAAACGTTTCTAAAAACAATTTTTTGATTATAATTTGATAATTAATAAATTAATTACAGGCATTTGAAATTCGAAATTTTGAAGGTTTTTTGCGCATGCGATTCAGATCGGCTATCTTCGGTTTTTAAAGTAATGGATGCTAAAATTAAATTGTAGCCCGTCAAATCAACATTATGCAACTTTATTTTTGAGGAAATGGAAATTTGAAGAACAAAGACTAGAAAAATTACATTTGAAAATTTTCTGTAGCAGACTAGAAAAAAATAATTAATCAAACATAAATTTACATTTACATAGGCATCTACGAACACTCATCGTGGTACCAATAGGCCGAACGCAGGAAGATTGCTCAAACAATCGTCGTGCAGAAAAATTCATTTCAATTGAGAATTTGTGGCCCTATAAAGGGCCTTTTTAACATTGTCGATCCGTTGCTTGGCGGAACGACCACGGCGAATCACCTATTTGGGTATGAGGTGTTCAAAAATGCCTCCTGCTTGAACTGTACAATAAGTTAGCCGTTCAACAAATCTTTTTCGTGTTTCGGTTAATTTACGAATGGTAATAGCTCGGCATATCACTTGAATTTCATCTTTTAGTGCGTCCCTATTTTCATACCGTTCTCCTCCTTTGAATAATTTTTCTTTTATGTAACTCCACAAAAAAAATCGCACGGGTTTAAATCAGGTGACCTAGCAAACCATGTAATGGGACCATTCTTGCCTATCCATTGATTTGGAAATGCTTCATTCAGAAGCCAAGTGTTTAGTCTAGCAGTATGGACTGGAGCACCATCCTGCATAAAACAAACTTGGTGATTTTCACCCGCAACATCATTAGTTGTGGAAACACTTCTTTTAGTAGAAGGTAATGATATTTTATGGAAGTAAGTGTACCTTCAATGAAAAAAGGACCAATAACACGACTTCCCAGCAAGCCCATCCAAACATTGACAGTTTGTCGCCATTGACTTGGTCCATTTACTAATTTGTGTGGATTTTCGAGAGACCATGTACGATTATTTTGTCGATTTGATCTTTCATCAAGTCCAAATAAACATTCATCCGAAAAACAAATGTTTTTTACAAAATCGCGATATATATATATTTCGTATGGCATAACCGACAAGATCGTGTACATAATAAAGAAAAAAAAAAGAAAAAGTACAAAACAACAAAGCAAAACAAACTCAGGTATATGAATACAAAACAAATAGGGTGGACTAAAACAAGAGCATTGCAAATAATATATACAATATAAGGCTGTTGAGTGACTAGGTCTTCATATGTGGGTATCCAATTCTTTGAGCCAACGGGCCGCGTCTGCGCCTGCTTCGTGAAGTTCCGCCAGAGAGCCTGGATATCTTCTATCGGGACAGTCCATGGCGATGTGCTGAGGGGTTTGGTGGGCGTTACTGCAATCGCAGCTAGGGCTATCAGCGAGTCCCCATTTGCATTTCCAATATGCAGTTCTGCCGTGGTTGGTTCTTAACCGGTTCAGAGTTGCCCAATCCTTTCTGGGGAGATCAAACCCTGGGAGGCGTTCTGCTGGATCTGTTATCAGGTGATTACTGTCCGGGTTTGATGCGGCCCACTCTTCTCTCCATGCGTCGATCAGGTCGAAGTGTTCATTGGTGAGCTGGTGGCCAAGTCTCCAAGGAGGTTTCCGGGATTTTAATCTAGCAACCTGTGGGGTACAGTCCTGGTGAATGGGAAGTTGATTGTTCTCACAGCATTTCTGCCATTCCTTCAAGAGTGCCGATTTGCGCCGCAGAGAGGGAGGTGGTATATTAGCCAGCACCGGCAGCCATTGTATTGGGGTGGACTTTATAGTGCCAGAGATGACTCTCATGGTTTCGTTTAGCTGACTGTCCACGACGCCAGTGTGAGCGCTGTTTAACCACACGGGACAGCAATATTCTGCCACTGAGTAGACTAGGGCTATCGCCGATGTTCTGAGGACTGTTGCCTCTGCTCCCCAGCTATTTCCAGATATTCTGTGCAGTATGTTGTTCCTGGTCTTAAGTTTGCCTACTGTTTTGTGCAGGTGGCTTTTGAAAGTGAGTGATCTATCCAGTGTTACACCTGGGTATTTTGGATTCGGGTTATATGGGACGAATTGACCTCTGAATCGTATTTGCGGTGCGTAGTGTGCGTCTCTGTTGCAGAGGTGGAAGCACGTAGATTCGGTTTTCCTTATATTAGGTTTTAGACGCCAGGTTCTAAAATACTCGTCCATTTTAGTCAGGTCGTTTGTGAGTTCATTTTTAGCGGCCTGGAAATTTGGCTTTTGGTTGACTAGGGCGATGTCGTCAGCATAAAGGAATTTTCTCGAAGACGTGCTTGGCAAATCGGAGATATATATGTTAAACAGAATGGGTGCGAGTACCGATCCCTGCGGAAGACCATCATTAATCCTGCACTTGCGGCTGATTTTGCCGTTTAGGTGCACTTCAACAAATCTGTTAGAAAGCATGTTGTTTAATAGGTTGGTGAGCATTTTAGAACGGGTGGTGTGAAAAAATTTTAAGAGAATTCCATGCCTCCAGATTGTATCGTATGCTGAGGTTAGGTCTATAAATGTTGCAACTGACTTTTTACGTTGCTGGAATCCATGCTCTATGTGGGTGGTTAATGCTAGTACCTGGTCACAGCAGCTTCTTTTAGTCCTGAAACCTGCCTGTTCGCTGGGTAAGGACTCTTCAACAGTGGGCTTTATTCTATTCAGTATAAGTCTCTCCAGCAGCTTGTAGCACACGCTTCTGACCCCCCTTTCCAGGTTTTAGGATGGCGACAATCTTTGTTTGTTTAAATGCAGCTGGTAGTTGTGCGGTGTTCAGAATGTTGTTGAAGAACTTCGTCACCCATAGCAAGGCTCGAGGTCCGCAGTGTTTCAGGAACTCCGGAAAAACTCCGTCCGGCCCGGCCGCTTTACCCATTTTGGTCTCTTTAAGGGCTTCGGAAATTTCGGAGACAGTAAAATTTATGGTTTGGCATCAGCTAGCCTTGTTCTTAATTGTTGTTTTACTCTCCTTGACGTCTCCTTACTCATTTCGCCTGTGCTTCTTGTTAAGTTAACAATTCTATTCGCCATAGCATTCGGACTAAGGTTGTTAACGGTGCGGATGTTAGTGGGTCGGCTGCCGTCCAGTTTCTTAAGCAGGCACCATGCTTTCTTGCTAGATCGCTGGAAGTTTAGGCTTTCTGTTAGTCTGTGCTATTTATCACGTCTTGCTGAGTCCAAGCACTGTAACAGCTCGTCAGCCACATCTGGGTTATGGCTAGCTTCATACTCCTCATAGAGGGAGGAGCATCGTTGGCTCCACCCAGGAATGTATGTTTTTCTATAGCCTCTGGGGATATGCTTTTTTGCCACCGCGTGAAGAAGGCCTACAAAACGATTATAGTTTTCGACCTGCGGAGGGATCCATTGGATGTTATTTTCTAACTCATTGGTGAAGCGTTCCCATCCTGCTTTGCCGAAATTCCAGCGGGGTTTCGGGATTGATCGTACAATAGGTATCTGTGTTCCTACATTTAGTAGAACAGGCCTATGTTGGCTTTTAGGAAAATTTGTAAGCACTCGCGATTGGTATTGTTCATTTCGGTGATTATTTTGCAAAATCTCATACGAGCATAATAATCGTGTAGTAATAATTCTTGATGGCATTGCTAACGATAACTTTTAAAGCCTTCCTGTTTGACGTACCTGAATGCTGACGACCGAGGAACACCTACATTAATTTCAATTTTTATCGCAGACTAACATCAGGATCTTGGTCTACAGCTGCAAGAACTGCCAACTTCTGAGGGTTGTCTTCATGATCGTATAAGAGTGGCGGACGCTGACATTTACCTGGTGGATTTACGAAGCCAGTGGTTTCAAATAATTGTATCGTTTTTTTAATACTTTTTAAAGAAGGTATTGGTCTATATGCAAAAAAACCAGCAGTCTTCTCGAATTTGCACCTTTGAAACACCTAAAAAATATTGTTTTACCACAAGAATTTTTTCTTCTACATTAATTTTTGAAGCTTGTAAAACAATTCTATCAAAACTGTCAACACTTCAAATGTTTTATAACAAATCAATGCTAACTTGATTTTTAAGACCTATTTACTTGAACATAATTCAAGTTTATTTTATTTTAAAATCATTAGCTGGTTTATTAGCACGTAAATGCGGGCGCAATTTGGTTTTTTTAGCCTACAGAAAATTTTCAAATGTAATTTTTCTAGTCTTTGTTCTTCAAATTTCCATTTCCTCAAAAATAAAGTTGCATAATGTTGATTTAACGGGCTACAATTTAATTTTAGCATCCATATTACTTTAAAAACCGAAGATAGCCGATCTGAATCGCATGCGCAAAAAACCTTTAAAATTTCGAATTTCAAATGCCTGTAATTAATTTATTAATTATCAAATTATAATCAAAAAATTGTTTTTAGAAACGTTTTAAGTGCCACTTTAAATCTGCGTCAAAATTTTTGCGATTTTTTAATTTGGGAATCAGGAAAAAAATAATTTCAATTTTCCCATGTTAAATCCCGTGGGACACAAAGTATAACCAGAACTTTAACCGCGTGCAGTTATGTCTGCTTTTCAGCTTTCTTGATTTGTTATTTGGGATGGATTAGTCCCGATTGTCTTATTTTTTTAATTATATTAATTTTTTGCTAGTCTTTGCTTCTTCTGCGATTTTAGACCATTGATTTCTGTTATGGCATTTTACTTTCTAGTTTTTTATTTCTAACATTTTTAGATCTTCTACTACATCGTCAATCCATCTGATCTTCGGCTTGCCTCTCTTCCTGTTTTCTGTTGGTTTCCATTCGGTTACTATTCTTATTGTTTTAGTTTTATCCTTTCTTATTACGTGGCTTAGCTGTTTTATTTGTTGCGATTTTATATAGTTAACGATGTTCTCACCTTTCATTTGGTCTCTTATCTCAAAGTTCATTCTTGGTCTATATTCGTTCTCTTCCGTGCTGATTGGTCCTAGAATTTGCCTTATGATTTTTCTTTCAAAAATTCTTAATTCCTCCTCTTCTTTTTTTGTTATTGTCCATGTCTCTGACGCATATACTGCTACTGGTCTTATCAAAGTCTTATAAATCTGGATTTTAGCATTTATGCTTAAGTGTTTACTGTTAATATATTTTTTATTTGCGTAGTAGCTTCTGTATCCTTCTTGTATTCTTTGTTTCGTTTTCTCATTATCTTTATTTTTTCTGTTGTATATTATGGTGCCTAAGTATTTGAATTTTTGCACACTTTCTATTTTATGATATGATATATTTTAGGTATTTTGTTTTCTCTCTGTTGATTCTTAACCCAATTTTTTTTGTTTCCTCGTCTATTTTTATGGCAGCATCTATCATTCCTATTTTAGTTCTGCTTATGATTATTACGTCATCGGCGTAAGCAATAATTTCTGTATTTTTGACGTTTATTGTACCTTCTATTTTTGTTCTTTTAATTGCATTGCCTAGCATTATATTGAATATTAAGGCTGATAAAGTATCCCCTTGTTTTACTCCTTCCTTTACTTCAAAGCTTTTTGTTGCTATATTTCCCACCTTCACTACTGCCGTTATGTCCTCTAATGTCATTTTAACCAACTTTATTATCTTTTGTGGTATCTCCATTTTTTTCATTTCTGTCGGTAAGTTAGCTCGTATTATTTTATCAAATGCTTGCTTGAAGTGTATGAATAATATGTGTAGTGTTATGTCATATTCATTAGTTTTTTCCAATATTTGTTGTAATATATGTATTTCATCCGTTGTTGATCTCCCCGGTCTGAAGCCTTGTTGATAATCTCCTAATTTTAATATCTGCATGTACTTGTAATTTATTTTTGATTAATTTTGAGAGTATCTTCTAGGTTACATTTAACAGCTGCATTCCTCGGTAATTCTCACACTGTTCCAAGTCTCCTTTTTTGTGTATTGTGGCTATTATTCGTTTTCTCCATTCTTCTGGCATATATTCTTTCCCTCCATATTTGACTTATTAATTCTTGTATCTTTTTATGTAGTTTTTCACCTCCAGTTTTGATGAACTCCGCAATTACGTTATCACTTCCGGCTGCTTTGTTATTTTTTAAATTTTTTATTGCTCTTTTCGCCTCCTCTAGAGTTGGTTTGTGTATTTTTAAGCCTGTTGAATTTGTTGGTGTATTTATATTTGTCTGTGTTTCGCCACTGAATAGCTTTTCAAAATAGTTTCTCCATATTTGTTGTATTTCAGTTTGTGTATATTTTGTGTCGCCTTTTTTATCTTTGAAACCTGTTGGTTTTATCTTATAATTTCTCTTTTCTTGCCTTATTCTTTGTTAAAACATTTTTGTGTTTCTGTTTCTATATTCTTCTTGTATTTTTTTTATCTTATTTTCGTTCCATTCCCTTTTTTTCTTTTGCATCTATTTCTTGCTATTGCGTTTGCTTCTTTATATAATTGTTTATCTTCTTCTGTTTTTGTTTGCAGCCGTTTTATCTATTTTTCATTTTTTGTTTTGCATGTTTCTTCACATTCTTAATAGTACCATTCTTTACTCTTATCCATTTTTTCCCACCTACCCATTTTTCCGCTGTCACTAAAATACTTGTTTTTATGTTATACCATTCCTCTTCTATTCGGTTTTTGCTTTTTTTATGGTCATCGTCTCTTTTTTGTTAGAGTTTTTGTGTTATACCTTTTTGTAGTTCTTGTTGTATCTTTACATCTTTAATTTTTTCTGTATTCCATCTGCTCTTCGTCTTGTTTTTAACGTTGTCTTGTGCTACACTTTTCTTTTCTTTACGGTCTAACATCTTTTATGTTTTTTAATCTTTTTTTTTGTTATTAAGACATGGTCAATTTGATTTTTTGTGATTTGGGCGATTCCATGTGATTTTATGCTTGGTTGGGTGGGGAAATTTAGTACTTGCTAAGTATAAATTCATTGCAGCTGCTAGATTACAGATTCTGTTTCCATTATCGTTAGTTTTTTCGTGTATTGTGTTTTTCCCAGCTACAGTTTTTATGTGATCTTCTTTTTCTACTTCCGCATTCAGATCTCTTAATATTGTTAGAGTATCATATTTTGAAATTTTCTCGCATTTTCTTATAAGTTTTTCATAAAAATCTTCTTTTTTCTTATTTGTATCTGTTTCTGTAGGGACATATACACATATGAAGGTGGTATTACTTATTTGCCTTCTTATTCTAAGCTTTGACATTCTGTCATTTATTGCTTCAAATTCTATAATATTTTTCATTTGTTTTTGGGTTACTATAAACCCTGTTCCATTTTTACCTTGTTTTTTCCTCCGCTTCAAAATATCGTGTAGTTATTCTTGTTTATCTCACCTTCTTCTGCCCATCTCAATTCTTATATTGCTATGATATCTATTTTATATTTTTCGAAAGTTTGTACATCTCTCATTTTTCCTGGTTGTATCATCGATCTTATATTCCATGTTGCAATTTTTATTTTGCCTTGCTTTTTCTTTTTTTTATTTTTTACTTTTACTTCGCTTTTGTTTTTCCTTTTTTTCTGTTTTTTTAATTATTTGTGTAGTGCATGCTACTTTTTCATTATCCTTTTTCATTGTTTTATAAATGAAATAGAAAAATCTATATGTTTTGTATAAATATAGATAGATTTGTCGTATTTTTTTTAATATGTATAAACGTGTAGATAAATAAACAAATCGATATATATATATATGTATAAATAAAATATGTAAAAAATATCACAGTTTGTTTTCGTAGATTCTGGACGTCACAACATTTATATCACAATTTGTTCTTTATCTGCAGTTAGTTTTTTGTCTTTTCACCCATCTCCTTGCTTTGTTTTCTAGCTTTCTTTATATAGTTTCTCCAGCTTGCGCAATTCCTTCTACCGGCGCTGTGACCCTCCTCCTCGCATAGTGGGCAGTATTCCTCTTCTTGGCATTCCTTGTATTCATGCCCTTCTTTTCCGCATTTGTGGCATAATTTAGTCCTGTCATTTCCCTTACAGTCTTTGGCATTGTGTCCATACTCCCAGCATTTGTAGCATCTTACGGCTCGTTGCTGCTCTTCTAGGCTACATTGCGATATTGCTATTCTTATTTTCTTTTTTTGAATCATTTTATTAGCTTCGTCTTCTAGAATTCGGATTGTGACATTTTATGTGTAATTTATGTGCGCCCAAACTCCCCTATTTTTAAGTTTTCTACACTGCTATATTGTTTTATTGCTTTTTTTATATTTTTTGTTGGCGTCATTAGGTCCATCCCTCTAATAATCAGATTTCTTGTTTTTACTCTCTCTCTCCGAGTTTCCTCACGTTAACTTCTTCGTTTCCTTTTTCTAACTCTTCTTTTATTCTATTTAGTGCCTTTTCATCTTTTTTTATCGTTATTAATAATTTTCCTTCTTTAGTGCTCCTTATGGTTTGTATTTTTGGTCTTTTCTTTATTTTTTACTTTTTTATCCTTTGGTATTATCATGTATTTTTCTTAGTCTGTTTACGCTCATCGTTTTTAGTTTGTGTAACATTATTTTTTCGTCCTCCTCTGTTTCGGATTTCAATGTTTCTAGCTTTTTCCATACGCCCTCCTCATGGTCTTGATATATAATTGTGATCTTTTTTATTTTTTTAGATTGGTGTTATTTTTTGTTTTCGTTTTGGTTTTTCTCTCCATGGTTTTTATATCTTCTTTTTTTTGTTTATTTCCAGATATACTTATTCTATCATTAATTGTAGCCCTGTATTTTCTTCTACTTCTTTTTTCGTTACCCATAGTGTACTTGTTCCTGTAGTTTCTTGTAGTATGTGTCCTCCTACTATTTTTGTGTGTACATAAGCACTATCTCCTCATTCTTCCTCGGCTACTTGTTTCCACTCTTCGTATGTGTTTACATTCTCTACGCTGTCTATCATCTCCTTTCCTTTTGATGTTCATTGCGTCGTTTGTATGGCAATTTCTTTCGTTTCTTTGCTGTGTGCTTTCCATGTATCCGTTTGTGACTCAGTTTCTCCCATCGTTCCTGTGCTAAGTAATTTTGGATTGTTGTTTTATTGATATATTCGATTTCTTTCCGTAGCTTATCTATAACTGTTTTTATTTCATTCTTGGTATTCGTCAAGACGTTTTTTATTAAAGTATTATAAGTTGACTGTATTGCTTCTATGGTATCTATAATTTCCATAACTGCTACGTTTGGCCTTCTCCGGTATATTATCTCGTCTTGAGTAGACAGATCTGTTGCTTTTCTTTTTTTTTCTCCACCCCATGAGAAGCTCCTTTCATCGCGTGTATTTTTTGTTTCTTTTACAGGGGGGGTACTAATTTTCGAAGCCTGGTTGCCTACCTCGAAAACAGGGTCTCTGAATGACGACCCGGGAGTTCCCACCTCCCTTGCCGGACCTGGGCTATCCCTCCACTGCGCGGTAATATTTATTTTTGTCGTGTGTAATTCCATAATTTATTGTTTAGAATTGTCCGTTTATTCGTAGCCATGTCCTTACATTTAACATGCCCTTGCGGGAACCTGATACAAGACATTGCTTTTTTTTAATTAATTTTTTTTTGTATTTTATTTACTCTAGACATCACTGCTACTGCTTACATGTTCTTTCTCAGAAATTTTAATTTTTTTTGTTTTGTTGTAAACTTTTAATGACTTTTTATTTTTTTCCCACTTGCAAATTATCTTCTATATATTCTACATTTTTTTCCATTATCTTTCCTAGTATGGTTTCTTTGTAAAACGCTCAGTCACTTTATTTTCGAAGTGCCTCTTGTAACATTGTTCGAAATTCGTTTAACACAGGAATTTTGTGTAACTTCTCCTAATTTTGTTTGTAACCCGATAAGCTTCAATTTTTTGTAGTGATAGCTACTAAAATGTATTATTGTCAAAAAATATTTTGACGCTTATGGCTTCATATGTTTCTATATTATTACTTTATCAAATTTACATTGATAAGCTTTTTGTGCCTCTATATTTACTTTGCATAAGTTTTCTTTCTTTTGCTACCTTTCTATATCATATCCTTTCATTTGACACCTCACACGCCTACTTTCCGCCCCATTTCGAGGCTTTTTTTTGTCCAATTTCCGTTTTATATAAATTTTGGTTTTTTGATATTAAAAAGTTGATTTTGGCCCTTATTTCTAATTTTTTTATATTTAAGTTCTTAATATCTAGGCCTATCTAAACGTTGTTGTTTTTTTCTTATCGCCATTCCGTTTGTCCACCTTTTCATTTCCTGTTTTATTACAGAGCTACCATTTTATCTTCTTCTTTCTAGCTGAAGTCAAATGACACGTCTTTTTTTTCTGTATTTTTTGGTTATACTTGCACTTTTATTACTTCACAATTACACCCTTGGTTTTAAGTTTTAGATTTTAACTTTCCCTATAATCTAATTTTACCTTAAACTACTGAAATGTCACTTAAATTTTTATAATTTTTAGGTTACGTTTGTTGCCACTAAATCACATACTTTCATATTTTACACTCCTTTTTCTTTTAATTTGTACCTATTTTTACAGCGTTTTTTGATGCTTTTTTGTTTTGTTTTGTAAACTTACACATCGGAAAAACATATCACGTTGCCTTTCAAAGCGCCCTGTACTAATTTTTGAATTTCTAAATTTCTAAAAAAAAATATTTTGTTAGGCATAAAAAAATGTGTTCCAAAGACTGAATAGAAATGACGCTTTTTGACGTCGTGCGCACTAATCTAAAAATCTATCGTCTAGTGCGCGTAGTGTCAAAAAAACGTCAATACTATAACTCCAATTTTTATTAATTAGATTTAAGCAGACTAAAAACAACTTACACAATGATGTTATTTTACCTGTTTTTTAAAGCAACTTGAGCAACGGCAAAGCGCATTTCTTTAAATTCATTTTATAGACTTCAGATAGTTACATGTTTCGTTTTTTACTTTGGGGAGATCATTATTTACTTTAAACATAATAAATTGTAATTACATTAAAACAATGTAGGATTTACGCAAAACTTACCTAAATAGTCATTTTTCTAAACATTTCCACTTCCAATATGTGAAACACTCTGAAACTTACAATAGCAAACTCAACAATTAAAAATCACACTGTATTTGGTCATAAGTTCAAGAAAAAGTATTTTTTTTACAATTTAATAAATTTATTGTTTACATTTTCTAATTTAATCAAATTTACTAATTTTAGATTGAAGTTTAATCATTTATACCATGAGGTGGTAAACTAAAAGATCAAAAAAAATGTATCTAAAATACTATTTTTTTAAAATTTAATTTTGGCTTTGGGCAATATTTTCTTGTTTTTTTTTACAATTATAAATCGAGACAGTAAATGTTGCCAATTTATTAACGTTGTATCACTGATCTCGTAAATGTAATTTTTATATTTAAATTTTAAGCACGTGCATACAATATCAAATAGTTCACTACTATTAGTCCTTTGAACTTATTTATGTAATTGTATAAAAATATTCATAATTTTTTAGAGTGTTTAATGTTTGTTAAAAAAGTTTCTGCAAACAATTTCAAATTATAAATTATGTTCAAAAAATCTTTCAATACAAAATATGCAAGGAAATACTTTTTTTAGGTTTTGAAACTTAGAGTGTTTCTTAATTTCATTTTTAAAGGTTATTTACTCATCGCTCTATTTCTGTACTTTGTCGTGATTCCAAAAGCGTTTCGAACCGGACTTTCTTTGTTTAACAATTATATATGTACATTATGTTTTAATTTAGTTTCACACTGAATTCTTTTGTTTAAAATAAACATTTAAAATCTTAAGCTTTTGCGGTTGTTATATTTATGATTATAAGAGACTTTCGGCTTCGACCGCGTCGTAGTTAAACACCCAGACTTAGGCTTGGTCCTAGTCTCTTCTTGAGAGCCAAAACAAGAAGTAGAACTTGGCCTTTGGCGTATTGTTGTTCGTGAACCCAATACAAACTGACGTTTCGCAAGACATTCCAGCTTGCATTTTCAGAGTGTTTATGATTATCAGTGACTTTCGGCTTAGACCGCGTCGTAGCTAAACACCCAGACTTAGGCTTGGTCCTAGTTTGTGAACCCAAACACACTGACGTTTCGCAAGACATTGCATCTTGCATCTTCATAGTGGTAAATGTCCCTGAAAGAAAAAGTGTAAATGACGATATTTATATCAATAGCAATTAGCGTGATTAACGGACCTTATCTTTCAGTTACTACTCGGAGTAAGTGTTTATGTCCTTTCCAAGAAGGTTGATCTTTATCTTAGAGGATATGATACTGGTAGCCAAGATTTGCTGAGTCTTAAACCGTCTTTTTGGTTCATATTACATGGATATTTTTCTATTTCCATAGCTTCGCGGATTAGTCTGGGAAAGTAGAAAAGAGTTCTAGCCAACATTTTAGTTTGATCAAAGTTCAGCGTGTGACCTTGGTTTCACGCGTGTTCTGCAAATGCTGATTTAGTAACTCTGCGGTGTTTGCAGTCAGCCATATAGAGCGTACCGTCTGATGTATATAACTTGATCCACAGGAACAAGGAATTTTGTAAACTCTGGCATGTTTTAGAGCCCCTTGTTTGTCTTTCGCAGATGTAAACCAGGTGTTCAGGGTATCCTTAGTCGTAAAGACAGTTTTAATATTATGTTTCTTTAGCACCCTGCTTATTTTGTTTGTCAAACCAATACAGTATGGTAAATAAGGGATGCTAGTAGGAGGTGATGTCTTTTTTGACTTTTCGATTTATTGCTCTTTTCCATGCGTTTTGGATCTCTTTGAACCCGTATCCATTTTGTTATAGGGACTCCAACAGTGTTCCCTTTGTTTTTTGTCGATTTTCATTATCTGAAACACGTATAGCTCTTTTGGCTAAAGTATGCAAAAAAGTATTCTTCTGTACTTGATGGTAGTGAGACTCGGCGTTTAAGTATCTATTAGTGTGCGTTTTTTTTCTATAAACGGAATGCCTTGATTTTCCGTTATTTTTCTTTATCACCAGTACATCAAGATAGGCTATACTGCTGTTATATTCTAACTACATAGTAAATTTAATGCTAAAATGTGCAGAGTTTAGATGCTGAAAGCCATTAGGCCATACAACAAACGTATCATCAACATATCTGAACCAAGTTTTTGGTTTTAACTCAACATTTTTAATAATTTCAGTTTCAAAATATTCCATGTAAGTATTGGCTATAACTGGAGAGAGCGGTGCACCTACGGCCGCTCCTTCTACTTGTTTAAACAAGTTGTCGTTATAACTGAAATAAGTGTTTTTAAAACAGAGTTCGATGAGCAGAACTTCTTATTCAGTAATTGTCTTCTTGAGCAAAAACAACACTTTGTCGACCGCGACATTAGTAAAAAGAGAAAGCTGACTAGAATATCCTCTTTTGTTATACGCAAGTTCTTAATTTTCTCTACAAAGTCTGTAGAATCTGTAATGTAAGTTTCTGTATTTTCTGTCAACGGCAAGAGTTTTGCAGCTAGATAACGTGCTAACGATTGGGTTGGTAAATTGATAGTGCTCACTATCGGTTGAAGGGGGAATCCTTCTTTGTGTATCTTGGGAAGACCGCAGATTTGTGGCATAACTGGATTTTTATTTTATTTACCAAACTGTATGGGTTTGACAGACAAAATAAGCAGGGTGCTAAAGAAACATAATATTAAAACTGTCTTTACGACTAAGGATACCCTGAACACCTGGTTTACATCTGCAAAAAACAAACAAGGGGCTCTAAAACATGCCGGAGTTCACAAAATTCCTTGTTTCTGTGGATCAAGTTATATAGGACAAACGGGATACTCTATTGAAGTTAGAGTAAAAGAACATATGGCTGACTGCAAACACCGCAGAGTTACTAAATCAACAGTGGCAGAACACGTGTGGAACCAAGGACACACGCTAAACTTTGACCAAACTAAAGTGTTGGCTAGAACTCCTTTCTACTTTCCCAGACTAATCCGCGAAGCTGTGGAAATAGAAAAACATCCATGTAATATAAACCGAGAAGACGGTTTAAGACTCAGAAAATCTTGGCTACTAGTATTATATCTTCTAAGACAAAGATCAACCTTCTTGGGAAGGACACAAACACTTACTCCGAGTAATAACAACGTCAGTTAAGCGGTAACGGTAAAGATAAGGTCCGTTAATCACGCTAATCGCTATTGGTATAAATAACTGGATTTTTGACAATCAAAGTTTGTTTCTTGTTAATATAATAATAAAGTCGCTTAAAATGTAATTAACACGTTCAACCCTGGTATGGTACACATTTTTGCAAACTCGAGAGCGGCAAAAAATACGATTACTTTTAATATCTGGTGGAAGCCTTTTTTGCAAATTATGAAAATTGTATTGTAAGTATATAACACATTAAATGCTGTTTTTTAATACTTTTTACAAAAAAAAGCGACGCCCCTTCAGAATATATTAAATTGGTTTAACTCTGAATCGATCAAGGTATTTTACAGACACAACCAGTCGAGGTGTGTCCGTCGGACCCACTACTACTTTTCTTGATAAATCTGTTAGTGTTATCAAAATAATAAGTTGCAAGGTTTTATGATATACTTTACGGGCACAAGTGGCAACGTTTTTTTCTAAACAGTCTTTTATTCTATGGTGATGTGTTTTTGTCTGATACAAAATGACTAATGGCATTTTGAATACCTCGTTGGATACCTCGCCTGTCGACCGACTAGATTTTCGGCTAACTCTTGTAAAAATAAACGCTTTCGATTGGATTTATTTTCTTTCCAATCAAGATATATATTTGTCCAAATTGCATAGGACGCAATTGTACCACAATCCACAGCAGGAATGTTTTGTTCTTACGAACAGTTCCTACCTTGGTCACCCTATTACTTAAAAAACGTTGCGCTAATTCCAAGTCCGTGAAATAGTTATTGCACGTCACATTTCTATTAGAGGTTTGATATGGTTCAGTAAGTGTTGCTACTACGTTCGCTGCTAAACTCACTGCTCTCGTGTTTCCTTGCTTTCCTAAATAAGGAATTCCTTTTAGTGGATAATAAGTATAAAAATTACACAACCACCAAATCTTCATCCCATATTTATCTGGTTTCGCAGGCATGTATTGGCGAAATGGACAGCAACCTCTAAATGGTAGTAATTGCTCATTTACAATGTTGTTTGGTCCTCGAGTATAGTATTTTCCAAAAACTGGAATTTACTTTTTTTCAGATGTCTCTAACTGAAACGAGTTTATTGTGCCTTCTTTTCTCTTTTCTTGTGTCCTTATTGTCAGATGTAATAAATCGTAGAAGTGATTTAAATCTTCCTAAACCTACCGTTGCACAAAATACCGGTGGTCCACATATAGGACTCCACAATGTAGAATTCTGCTTGAGGTGACCAGCTATCATAAGTAATCTCAGCAGAGCCTATATTTCCACTTTGTCGCAAGGCTTCCATTTCCACTTGGAATTCGAATTTATCACTCGACTAGCATGTTATGGGCTCGAGTTTGCCTTATGGGTTCAGGTAAAGATTTCTACTGAGTTCCATTTTTAGCTATCTAAACATCAGGAATACTGGATTTGTCATCAATTGTATCCCCCACAAGATCAAACGTGTCCCTCACATAAGAAGTCACTAATTCATTATCTGATTCAGAAATCACACTTTACTCATCGTTCATCTTCAATTTCACTGAGATGTTCAGCAGCATAACGTAATTCAACTTCTGTTAGAGGACAATGCCGACTGTTGGTCATGATTATAATAAAAACACCGGTGTTTAAAAAAATACAAATATTCACGACACTACGATTTAAAACGAAAAAGTGTACGATCGATTGAAGCTCATCCACTGACTTCAGTATAATGACAAAAATAATTATATTCTTCCAAAATTAAGAAGTAGTCACTAAATTCACTTATTACTAGGTTCTACACAATATGAATGCCTTTAGAAATAATCCGATTGTGCTATTTCACTAATGGGTTTATCGGATCCATATTAACGAACAAAAAGCTATTAAGTATATTTTTTTGTAATGACGCCATTAAACAAAATCTAATTCACATGTAATTAGAACCCAATGAGTATACGAGTAAAGCTATTAAATATGAGACCATAAAAACTATTAATAACAAATTGATCAGTATGCATTTGCTTAACAGGGTTTGTTGGACCCACCTTGAACGTTTAAGGGTTAACCCTTTCTTGTTGCGTGCGTGGGATGTTCATTGTCATGTACAGTACAGACTATTTGGTTGTTTAGACCCATTTAGTTTTTGGTGTGAAAAACAAATCCTAGTGTATTTTATCAGAAAAGACGAATATATGTTGCCATGTGTATTAGTAAACAACCGCAAAACATGTAACCCCCAAGTAGAAACATAAAAATAGAGAAGAACTGCAAAATTTCTTTGCAATTTTTCTCCTAAAGTTGGCGTTGTACGCGTTCTCGAGATTCCTTTATTTTGGTCAAAATGTATACAAATTTGTATATTAGAGAAGCCGTGTCGAGAGACAGATTTCTACAAATTCTTCAGTATTGGTATTTTTGTAATAATTCTATCATTTTAGACGACAGATTAATAAAACAAAGAACAATAATAGCTAAAATGAATTATCGTTTTCAAGCAGTTTATTTGTCTGGGAAAGAACTAGTAATAGATGAGAGCATGGTTCCATGGCGTGGTAGGCTCTCATTTCGGCAATATATACCAAATAAGTGCCATACGTATGACATTCACATTCAATTTCTATAACACTAATGGAGCGTTTACTCTGTATGCCGATAATTTCTACACCAGTCTAGAATTAAAAGGTTTACCAAAAAAGCTTTGCACGAGAAACTAAAACGTGGCTCTTAAAAATCAAGATGAATCTTAGCTTTGTGCATATAAATATTCAAGTTGTTTCTAATACAATCTTTTGTGCAATTTATAATAAAACCTTACCAGGCCTATCTATTTGTCGTATTTTTACTTATACATTAATTGTCTCTATTCACTTCATCCCAAGCGACACATTCTGCCCTGTTTATAATTTATTTAATTTGTCTATGGGTCGTCAGTGACACTGCAACATGATTATGCAAAAGCTGAATAGAATTAGACATGATAAAAGTTTTCTACATCAGCGTAAAAACAACTTAATTTTTGATAACATAATGTAGGTTTTCATGTCCGTTATTTATATTATTTGTTGTGGTGAAACGGTTTAGAAACATATTTGTTTTTTCAGTTTTAATTTACATGTACGAGGCTCGAGCTACAATTATTGAGAATAGACGATTCTAGTCAGTTTAGTTTGTGAAATTTGGTTGAATAATGTTTGAGACATAACACATTCAACATGCTTCTGTTAACAGACAAAATATTATGATTTCAAAAAATGTGTGTGGAAAATGTTTTAAATCGGCGTTTGGGGTATAAACACCATTATTAGCTACGATTTATAGGTGGTATAACTTAAACGAAGATGCAACTTGGTTGTTTACAGAAAAGGAGCTGACCCTTTTTTTAACTACTGTTAACTCCGAAGATATTGATGCACTGAAGAGGATTGTGGAAGAAGACGACCGAATTACCTATGTTATTATAGTCCGAAGTGAAGATTTTATCTTTGCAAGTGAGATCAATATTGCACGAACATTTACATTTAAAAGAAGCTATAAGTCAGTTTGTACCCCATCAACTGACAAATTTACAAAAATTAGAACGTTAGAATTTGCTTAGAAACTTAAGATATGTTGCTACTGGCGATGAAATTTACATACCGTTTTTTGACGTTTTTACTCGTTAAGAAAGCGAACAATAAAAAAAATACGGGTCTGGTGGCCGCAATTAAATTAGGACAGAAGACAATTACCACTAAATGGTATGTTAAAAATTGTTTGCCTACTCTGTTTAGTGAACTACCATGAAAGGAAATGATAACGCATCGTTCCATACAGCAGCAGTAACTCTTCAGTATTTAACTGAAAACAAAATCAAAAACACTTTTTTACACACTAGATTTGGCAATGTATGACTTCTAGGTATTTTTTGATCTCAAAACGATTTGCTAGGGAAAAGTAGTCCCACAAAACTCTATTCGTCTGTCGTAATCATCTTTATTAAGCTCTTGGACAATTTTCATTTTATAAGGATGGAATTTTTGCCACTTTACGAACTGATGAATTTGAAAGTTTTGTAGCTTCAGCAGTCTGGCGCAAAGAGTTAGTGGTCACCAAAGCAATAATTAGTATTATAAATCTGTTAATACTAGAAAAAAGATTCATGTTAAAGTAAAGTTTATCCCTTTAATGCTTTTTTATAGTCAGTACCGCATTTGTTTAATATTAATAGGAGAGAAAATTGTAGAATCGGTAAAAAAAGAGAATTTAATAAAAAGGCATATCAGTTATTTTGCGTCGCGAAATATTTTTATTGCGAGTCTAATCTGCTGTAAGTCTTCTTTAGATATGACGAGGAATCGCGAACGCAACAAACTGTTGAAAAAAATTTTAAACTGTGGATGCACATTTCCAAAGATTAAATTTCCACTTTGCAACTTTTACATCTGAAAAGATGTGGCAACGTAGCTCGAATCGTGTCATAATTTTAGAAGCTGTAGAACTGTGATCCGCCATAATACTTAGGTAAAATCCAGTAATCATTTAGTTTTGTTGTTTTTTAAAAAATTTGCATCAGCTAGTTAGAGTGTGATGAAGCAATTGTCAGGAATCACGCTATATAAATTGTTTATTTAATGATTGAATGATTTATTTAATCCAAGCGTATTCAATCAAAGTCTAGCTAAACTTCTAAAAGTTCTACTCTGGCTCTAAAATTGCTTGTGTCTAGAAAAAATTTTACATTTATCCAAATGCTCTCAAACGTATCTATGCCATTAGAAAATGACAGTCAGTGGACGTGAACCTCAATTTTTCGATCTTTCCTCGCATTCCAACATGCTTGTGAGCGCAATATTATTATTTGACCTTTGCGAAGGTGACTTTTTCCCTTAAAAATATTTTGTGTCAAATAAAGTTCGATGTTTTGAGATTTTGTTGCTTGCTTTGTGTTTCTTACCGTACATCACTTGGAAAAGAGAACCTAAGCGTTACCAACACAACCCAAATACCCATTTTTGTGCTTCTCTAGAAAAATTTTTGCAATCATTTTCGCACTAAACTATTACATACTACTAAAGCTATAAATGGGAAACAACAGCCGCGACTGTTTGGATTTAGAGATTTCAATACTAATTCAATGCCGAAAACATTTTCCGTTCCACTTGGAGAGATAAAGGGCAAACAAATCTACAAAATTAGAAAAAAATAGTGACGCCGGCCTATTTATATGCCATGATGTTTGCTCGAGTGCATGGATTTAAGATATCGCGATCGGGTTTCTCTTTAGATATGTCACTGGAAGCTATGTTTTATCAGCGTGCAGCGATTCTTGAGAATGAACGGTCTCGCTCATAATTTGTTATGACAAAAAATTTTCTATGTTATTGGAGTTGCAGATTCATCATCTTCCAGCGATGAAGAGGTTATGGAAAACAATTCTCAGGCATTTCATGGACAAATGTTTAATATAAACAATTGGTGAATTATCATACGACTCTATTCTCGTTCAGGATGTACCTAGAATACTAGTTATTTGTGTTTTTTATTTTTACTTTCCTATTAAAAAAGTATAGCGATCGCAATTTTTTCTATCAAAAGTTAGGTCTGATAAAGAAACCGGAAGTGGACGTATCCGCCATTTTTAACAGTTTTTCTTTAATAATTCTGTACGTTTGTAAATTATTTGAATTATTTTTAGTTCCTTATAAAGTTAATTTATTCCAATAAAAAAAATTTTTAACATTAACAGTTAGATATTTGACTTGTTTATATACGGAGTGCTGCATCTTATTTTAAATTATCTTTGGACCTACCCACGATAACTCTCGAACCAAAAGTCCTAGTAACTTGAAATTTGGTGGCTTTTTATATTTGTCTTTGTCAAAAGATAGGTTTGATAAAGAAACCGGAAGTGGATGTATCCGCCAATTTTAACAGTTTTTCTTATATAATTTTGTACGTATGTAAATTTTTCGAATTATTTTTACAGTTTCTTCAATCGTGTATATATCACTTCAAAATGGTTTTATGACAACATAACCTTAAAAAAATATGTAGATATTCCTTTATCATTCTGTATAGGAAAGTCGTGTGGTGACTACGCCAGTTTTTTTTATTACTTATGTATGCATTCTTATTTTTGAAAATTGTAATAAACTTTACTAACATTAGAATGTTTTCCAGGTTTGGACCGTGTCATTGTTGATGCAACCGAAGCAGCTTCGGTTGCATCAACAATGACACGGTCCAAACCTGGAAAACATTCTAATGTTAGTATATATTCCGGCCGTGGAAGCCTTCGCTATTACTGTAATAAACTTTGTTCATTATATTACGTAGGTAATATTGTGTTTGTTTTCAACACCTTCCGATAATTGCAAGATTTGCGATATCTGGGAATTTTATAGTTCTGAAAACTTTTACGTCTAAAGGTTGCAGAATACGGCAGCAATTTTAAGATTGTAATGTTATTAGCGATTGCTAACTCTATAACGTCAACTGAAATGTGTAATACATGACCGTCGACAGTTAAGAAATTTTTTAAATAAAAAATTTTTATGACGTTATCTTGGTAACGGCAAAATAAAATTAGTAATTAGGTGCAATTTGATTTGACTTTCAAAAATAGTCATGGAAAAAACAGGGCTGCTATTAAGAAAACTTTTGATTACTTACGTCATATCTCTAGTTTAGGACACACTGTATAATTTTTCTTCTATGAAAAAGACCGCAACTGAAAATGCTAAGCAACGTGCCCAAATATTTTTTCGAATTAAGAAAAGTATTTGATTGACTGAATTTATTCCAAGTTAGAGACTCGCATTGTATATTTTTTTAATAAGATTTTGGATAAAAATTAAGATTAAGATATTTCAAAACCATAAATATATTTTTGAGATTCGCTCAAAATCCAACTTATTTTATCTAAGAATCTAAGACAAAATAGTCTTTTCTTTTTTGCGATTTTGACGTACTGATGCAATGCATTTTTTAATAAAATTAATTTATTGGTTTTTTGTTTGATATCGCTTAGAAAATATATTATTTTTGTGAAAAAGCATCTTGATGCAATTAATATTAATTGTGCATAGTGGATAATAAGTTTTTTTAGTTTTTGATTAGATAAGTCAAGATATTGGCAAAGCCATAGAAACACGTTTTTAATTATATTGAAATCAGTTGTGTAATATAGTAACAAAAGTATATAAAAATACGTGTAAAAATGTAATATTATTACGTTAAACATTATTGTGCAAAATAATGGTTGTATTGAAAATGATCCTGAGTTCCTTGCGGTGAATATAAGTAACGTTCAGGTTGATTGTAGTAGTTATCTTGATCCAATGGAGAGTAAGTTATGCTGATATGTTCATTTCCGTTAGAGGGGCCGTAGGCTGAGTAGTCGTAAGTTGTGTTATTTACTTCGTAGTTAATTGTAAAGTTACCAGAAGACTGCGTTGTTGTAGACTTTTTTGTAGTAGTAATAGCCGTCGCCGTAGTAGTAGTAGTAGTAGTATCTTCGGAAGTATTTGTTTCAGTTGTTGTTTCTTCTGCTGTAGCCACTTCTGTCGCATCTCCATCATCAACAGAACTCTCTTGTCTTCCAAATATTTTTTTGAAATCGTATTCTTCCAGTTCCTTATCATTATTAAAAGTAACATAATAAATTTTGGTCTCACTTAACGGTGCAGAATTGGTAACTTTCTTCTCTAAGATATTACCTCGATGTACTTGTTGTTTGTTTTCGCGTTTTTTTGGAGTTTGTAGTTTAGACTTTGGTTTACTTGTAGGAAGAACGGGAGTTCTTTTAACTTTGTTAAAACTTGTTTCTACTTTAGTTGCGGTTTTATTTAAGTTTGGTGTACGGGTTTTCTTAACCTTAATTTGCGGGGAAGCAAATTCCATATCGGTTTTTAAACTATAATTTGAAAGCCGCGATTGTGTTCTCAAATATCGATTTTCAGTTGGTTTTGGATTTTGGCACAGACATAAAGAAGGTTTATGCTCAATTTCACTATTAAATTGCGGACTGATAGATTTTGTAGAAATTATTTGAAAATGCACATACGCGTTTAACACTAACGTATAAAAAACGATGCTGCGCTTTAACATTTTAACTCGTTTGTTAGCAAATTGTAACTGAATTACAAAGTTTGAATAAAGGCAAATACTGAAATATGCTGGTAGACCCCTATGATTTTCTAATAATTTAGAAATTTGAGTTTCGTTAATATCTACAACTATGCGATTGCCGATTTACGCATTGAATTTTATAGACTAGAATGCAGTTGCAATTTTTTAGAAAACGTTGCGTTTTATAACGCAACGGAAAAATTATTGAGTTTATTTATGTCGGTAGTTCATAAAAGTCACGTTATAGTTTTCATGACCAGTAGTATTTGCTGCTTAGTGTCAATATGTGTAACTAACTGCTCATCATTCCCCTCTACCGCGTCTTGTCTAATATCGATTAGATGCAAAAATAAAAAACAATCAATTTGATTTAATAGTTACATAAACGTCTGAATTTGCACTTCTTGCAAACTAATACCAAGGAGCGTATATACTACTCTTTGCTAATACTAATTTAAATTTCATTATCTTTTGTTTTATTCGAATTCACTTAAAACTATTTTTTTTTAATTGACATTTTTCAATAAACTTGAAAAGTATATAGCATATCTTCAATTTTTTTGTTTATAAAATATGCTTGTACATGTCTGGTTTAAAATGTCTTCGACGTTAATACGCTAGCGACATCTGTTGGTATACTAGGAAAGTGAGAATATGATTTCTACCAATTGTAGTTTATAGTTTTTCTAGCCTAGAACAAAAACATATCTCGACTGAGCTGTAATGTGTTTATTAATAAACACAATGCGTATTTATTTTCAAATCTTGGTAAAAAAATTACTAAATTACAAATCGCAATTTACATATTTATTCAGATAATTGTACTATTGATCAAATTTTTATTGTAGCAAAAACCGAAAGCCAAGTGGCAAAGAAAACATTGTCGTTAAATTGAATAATAAACGATTTGTCATTAACAAATATAATTTAGAAAAATAATTGGTAATAAATACATATATTTTCAGTTTTTCCTGGAAAGATATGTACAATTTAAAAGCTCATTGAAACTTGTGTTTTGTGCGAAAAATTTTGTGTTTTAATTAAATTTTTCAATTAATTTTACGATTTTTCAAAAGATCTGTTTTTAAAAATTTTTTAGCAAACTGCTATACAGTGCCGGATTTAGACCTTGGGGGGCTCGGGGCACTTCAAGTTCGGTGGGCCCCTTAAACACAGAAATTGGGATGTATGGCAATTCACGAAATTCACACATCAACGTCCGTTTATTATATGCAATTTGAAATTACAGTAAACACAATAAATTTTGTCAAATAAAATCTAATCTAGCATTCTTCAATATCTACAATTTACAAAAAATCTTTTTTTTTACACTTGGCATCAGAGAAATCTTTAACAAACTCTTCAAATCGCATTGTCTTTAGAACACTGCTTTCTACATCCGGTAGGCAAAGAGCACTTAATCGTTCATGGGTCATCGTAGTTCTCAAATAATTCTTTATTAACGCCAGTTTGCTGAACGATCTCTCTTCTGAACAGTTAGTGACCATCATGCTCAACACCAGGAAAGGTATCAGCAAATCCTTCATCATGGAGTAATACGTAATACAGCCTGTTGAGACGGCGTAAGACACGACATTAGTTTGGCAAAGGCTGCAAACTGAACTATTTCTTGTATGAACACATAACTGAAATTACGAGGGAAAGCAGTTGTAAGTTTTTCAGCTTCACTTCGTAACTATGCATCTGATAGATTGCATAAGTTAATGATTACTTTGAATTTGTCATATACTGATTGGTATGCTACTCTACGTTCTTGTTAGGCCACAGACAGCTGATCTAAAATGATATTGAAAATTCCATATCTGAATTTTTCTCGAGGAGAAAGGGCAACTTCTGATGCTGATGTTAGCATCGCATCATAACGTTTGTTTATCTTTTTTGGTTTGCTTGTAGCGGCTTTGTAATCTGTGTTTTGACAAAAGCTCCTGGCATCTAATTCCAGCTCTTCGTACCTATTACGAAGTGATTCTAGAAATCTTTCCAAAGAATCAATTAAATCTACCACTTTCTATAGATTAATTTCAACTCCTTGAAAAGCTTTATTTGTGCTGTTTAAGCGCACCAGAATTAAATTCCAAATTTTGGCCATCAGAGCAGTTTTGAGGTTGTCCATTTTATCTGCTAATGTCCGGGCTTCACGTCTTGCTTCAAGTGTTTGCTCCAAGTCACTTTCAATATCTTTGAGGGCATTTTGAATTTGGTTATATCCTTCTACAAAGGGTTCAGTAGCATCAACTCTCGCTGACCAACGAGTGTCAGACAATGACTTCACAGTTAGAATTCTTTTATTCCCTTCTAAAGATTTCGTTAAAATTGCCCATCTGTGTGTTGACGCAGAAAAAAAGGTTTATAACCTCTGTATGAAGCCAAAATAACTGACAGCTTCAACACAGCAAGAGGCAGCACCTTGTCCAACAAGATTCAATGAGTGAGCTGCACAGGGAATGAAAACTGATACTGGGTTTTTATCTTTGAGTCTGATTTGCATTCCTGTGTAGCGTCCAGACATATTGTTGGCATTATCGTATGACTGTCCTCTGCAGTTGTCAAAATCAATACCTTCTTTTTCTAGAAATTCCAGAAGAGATGTAGCTAGTACTTCAGCTTTGTGAGAGCCCGTCTGCAGGAAAGTTAAAAACTTTTCTACGGGCTTCCCAGAAACAACATATCGCACAATGACCGTTAACTGGTCGACATGAGCCAGGTCTAGTGTTGAATCAACGGAAACTGAAAAATACTTGGCAGTTTTAAGTTTTTTCACAATATAATTCTTAACTTGCTTTGCCATCAACAAAATAATTTTTTCATAGATGGTTGGTGATAAGTATGACTGCTTACCACTTCCAGGATTGCCAAATTCTTTAAGGCGACCCATCAGAAACGGATCAAATTGTGCAATAAGTTCCATAATACCTAAAAAGTTCCATTATGTTTAGATCCTATGATCTCTTGACTACCCCTAAATGCCAGATCCCTCTCAGCTAGAAAGATTGTCACGGCTACAACGCGACGCAATATTTCAGTCCAGTATTTCTTATTTTTTGCACTTGCTTTACAAACACTTTGTCTACATCGAAAATTAAACTTTAGCACAGAATCTCAGTGGCCTTGCCTTCGTTCGTGAGTCTTTATTTTTTCCTCTGCTTTTTTCCAGTCATTAAAGCCGTCCTCTCTGGAAAATCTGTCAGATTTGCTGAACATCAACGTACAATAAAAGCAGTAAACTGTGCCGTTTGATGAGCTTTAAATGAGTCATTTTCTGAAATGCTGTTCTCCGTTGTCATGGTTAGTGTAAAACATTGAATCTTTGAAATAACGATAATGCCCTTGCAACTTGTCCTGATTTTGACCTGGTTGATAATGACGTCGAGATTCTGGATAGGAATCAGAGTCACTTCTGTTTTGATGTATCATAGCAGAATTTGACCAAAAAGACACAAGCTTTACTCCAATAGGAAACCAAGTAGCTGGATCTGGACCATATGATAATGATTGACTATCCATGTCTGAAGTATCTGAAAGAGGTGATGAACCAACACCTTTAATATCTTGATTTGATATGTTACTTTCGTTTTCTGCAGATGCACATGGTAGTGACGGTGGTTCTTCAGAAGGGATATATGGCGCTGGTTGTTCATTAATTTCTATGCTTTCCAGTTTTGTTGCAGAGAAAAATTCTGTAAGGCGTTGTGTTTTTGCCAAGACATCAGCATTTTTCTCATTCCTTTCTTTAAAGTCTTTTCTCTTCTGAGCTCCAGATAGTGGAACTTTCCGTGGCATTACTGAGCTTGTCTTATCTGGCTTCTAAATTCTGTACTTTAAACTTTTTATATAAAATACTTCAATAATAAATTGTAAGATTTTCCCAAGTTAGGATATAGCTGCCAGAGTCACGAAGACCTTTGGTCTAAATTGTCTGAACCGAAATGGCATCTTACGTCTATTCTAAGCAAGGTCTAAATGTAGAGTTGCTCTAAGGTAAAAGAAGAATCTATTATAATGCGGACTATGTCTTGATCGCCGGGATCGCCCAAACTGCGAACAACAACTTAAGACAGTAAGAAGTTTAACAACGTAGCACAAATTAAATATTCGCAATCTAGCATTAAACATTCACATAAAGAAAATAATTAAACATGAGTAAATTGAGTCGCAAACGGAGTGATTGCTTGGGAAGATTCGATCACAAGACAAAACATCAACTTATAAACACCAAAACACGATTACTTATGATATAGTCCAGAGTCCCACACTCCTACGCAAGTTCACTTGACGTATTGTACGATGTACGATAGTACGTTTACCATAATTGCAGAAAGTACGATAAATTTTACTCATACTAAACATTTCATTCAAACAAAAATGATTTTGAATTTGAAACTTAAGACCCTAGTAGTCAGTAAGTCAGTAGACCAGGGTGACGAACTGATTTTTGAGGAAGTAAATATTGAATAACAGCTGATTATGTAATTTGTTTGTCCTATATATTTGTAATTTTGTAGAAATATGTTTTGTTTTCTTTTATTAAGTACTACCTACATATTATACATATTTATTTTTTGTAAACAAAGTTTGTACTCATAAAAAATCATGATGTTGGTAATTTGGGGGCTGCAATTTTAAATAAAATACGTCATCGTACGATAATGTACGATAATTTCGATGCGCTCCGACGCCGACCATAATTTTTTGCTGACAGTCGGGCAACACTGATTAGTTTAAATGTTATGTCTCAGATTTATATGGGATGTAGTCATGTAGTCGACATGATAACAAAAAAAAAGGCACCTACATCAGTATATTATCTAGCACTTATGTTAACGAGAAAAATGCCACTTATCTGAGGAGAGTGTAGATGATCTTGCTGTGTTGCACTTCGTGCAGGCGTAAGTTTTAAACAAATTCATTTCATGGTAGTCCAGACTCGAGGACCGCGGGACGAACACGAATTATAGCACACACAACCTGTCAAGACACTCGCAGTCCGCGAGGGGGCCCTTCTACCAGGGAGGCTCGGGGCAATTGCCCCTTTTGTCCCCCCATAAATTTACATTGTTGTATATTTGACTTATCAGCTCTTCAAATGAAAACTGGCATTCTTCATAGTTTTCCTGAAGGACTGAATATATATATGTTCCATTGCCCGTTCCACATTGGAAGCTGGTCGGTATCCTTTTTTATGTCCAGTGGATGGCGCTGCGTACATTTTTCTTTGGCAAAACAAGTGGTACCTTGCATCAAGTGCAACTAAATCAATTTCTTGTTCCCCAATCCGTTGTTTGATTTTTATTGCCCATTCATCACCTCGTTGATCGGCGGCTTTCAATATTTGATTTTTCATTGCACTTATTTCCACAGTTATCACATTATTCCTTTTCGACAGCTTCTGCTTCTTTTGGGCTTTAATGAATGTGTTAGTTATCTTTTCTCCGCAAAGGAAACAACAGTGTTGAAAATCAAAAGTTTCGGTAGAAGATCTTGTTAATTTTGTAGGTGCAGTGCCGAACTTTTTGTGACGAAGATACGCTGCTATCAATTTCGGGTTGTTATGCCTCTTTTGGCAAGCACTGTCCACGAACACTTGTTTCACGCATTTTAAAAAATTATGATCCATAATTTCCCCAGCAACACTGGACTTGAAAAGACTTGCTATTCCTTTTTCTTTTATCAACACGACATCCTTCTCCTTTAAAATAGTTTTACAAATAAAGCACAAGTCTGATAAAGTTGAGAGACCACCGATAATCGACGAACAAGACATGCTACAGTCACTTATAATACACTATTGTTACACCATGTAAGGCCTTTTTATTGTACAATATCACTATATTAATAAAAAAGTAAATACGATGCGGCGAAACTGCACTCATAAAAACTTCGCGCAATAAATAAATACAAAGGACAGCAAACAACTAATTATGAAAACTATTGACAACTGACTCAACACTCTTCTCACAACTGATTTTGTATTCTGTGGAGCGGAGTTCGGCACCAACCGCCCCTTCTTCCGAACCAGTCTCCAATCGACCTTCATTTGAATACGTGGCATATTCTTTACCACGTTTTATAATATTACTTATGTTGCACTGTCAATATACCAATCGTCTTATAACGTAGATACATTACCTAATTTAAACAAACAGCTTTTCAGCCGCCTTGTTTTAGAAGCTAATGATAGAAACCCCATTTTAGTCACAGATTAAAGCACAGTTTTTTTAATTTTGAAGTAAATGTTAATCAATTGGATCAATTGGAATACCAGTGAAAAATCAGAAATACTAACTGAAAACTAACAATCCTTGAAAATTCGCTCAAAATTTGAATGGCTGTAACTCAAAAAATATTATTCTCAGGAAGATAATTTTTTTTAATTATGGAAAATATACTATACTTTAAGAAAGTATTGAACAACTTTTTTGTTAAAGCGCTCTTTCACGCTGAAAATTCGAGAAAACCAGAAAAGGGTCAAAAATTTTGCCATTTTTTGGCGCCTGCGGCGGAACACTAGCGAGGTCGAAAACTTGGGGCATTTAACAGTGACCCTTTACATACAACATACCAAAAAATTAGAACTACCCGACCTTTTTCATCTATGCCCACCTTTTCAATCACGGATTGACTGGACTACACAGTCGAATTCCCCTAAACATAAACGAAAGGGTTGCCGATTTGAAAGATTCTAATTCCCTAGTTTTTATTATTAAAATAAAAAAATATTACGTAACGCGTTGGTTAAATTACTATTAAATTTTTATTCCCTCGAAAAAGTTAATACTTACTTACGAAGAGAAAGCGGAAAAATGCATTTCGCATTTTTCTAATTTTGTGATTTTTAGATATACAGCATAGGTATGTATTTTCAAATTTTATTTGGAATTTTTTTAGCGTTCTGTATAAGAACTGAGACTTGATTTTATAAAGGGAGATATGTATCCTTTAATTTTTCATACGAATAATTTAAAAGGAGTAATGGGAATTTATACTGCAATTGTTCGACACTAATTACATTTTAATGGTGATAATACTTTCTTTGCAAAGAAAATCGGAATGTTGACTTTAATTTAATCCAGATATATTAAGACTTTTAGATTAATTAGTACAGTAGTTTTATATTTGAGCATACAGTTTATCATTCGAGCTATAGATGGAAGTTATTTCATCATAAATAAGTATTAAATTTTTTTAATTACTTAAGCAGAGAACATAAATAAATAGAAAACTCGGCGAAAAAGAATTCAAAACTTTACGGTACAATTTAGATAAATATTTGCAGGTAAGAAACAAGTTCTTTGAACGCTTGAGGCAGTGCTTATAAGAATGGTTAGTAAACTAGTAATACCGCTGCAAGTAATGTCTACAATGCCAATGTTGTCAAATTTAACTAGGCGTTTTGTTATAACGTAAGTTTGGTTGCCTACCTTGCAGGTTGCGCTTATAAGTGTCCAATTACTTTTTTGAGGCAGTGTACCTAGAATATTAGATATTTGTGTTTTTTAATTTTTATGTTATTTATGTATGCACTCCTTTAATGGGGAATTGGGAACCGCTGGTTTAAACCGACCAGTTTAATTCGAAAAACTGACCTTAGGTTCCGTTGAGTACTTTTTATATATTTTTGTTATTTGTATTGAGAATGTTCCACTTCCTTCGGTTATTGTCTCGAAAATGACAATTACTTTGAGAACATTTTAGTATACTCTAAAAGGTAATAACCGCTGGTAATGGTGGTTCACATCACGTCTAATTATCACTGGTCTGCATGAAAATCGGCCCTGATACCATTCTTGACGATTCCTATGTAAAATGACCTCCTGAATCCAAAAATGAGCTCCGTTTTTAACCATCACCCACCTATTTTGGGGGGACCCTATTTTTATTTTATTTTTTGCATTTTTTTTTTAGAATTTTAACTTATAGCCATTAAACATCCCAAAGCAGGTAATAAAATTTATACCAAAGTATATGGCAAAAGTTTTGCTATAAAATGTATATAGAAACAACAATAAAATACAAATATATAAGAACAGTAAAAAAATATCAATAAACAGTTAGGAAGATTCACTGCACGACGCTGGTGATCTCAATATCACATGCAGGTTTGAACTTGCATTACTCTTCTCATTATAGTATATTACATTGTTTGCTTAACTGCTTCGATCAGTACATCTATAGCTGTTGCAGAGTTAACTTGTCGACGTTTTAAACGTGCTGGATTTTGTGTTCATTTTTGTTCATTTGTGTAAAACAGTAAAACTACTTTTACTCCGGATTTCTTCAAGTGACTAAGTGTGATTTGTGGTTACTGTCGGGCGTTGAATTACTGTCTAATTATGCCACGCGAGTGTAAAAATCATCCCGATAGCTTCCGCTATGTCTGCGGGGAATTAACTTTAAAAGCGCAACGAAAACCCCTTTCTCCGCTTGTTAAAACAGCTTATAAATTGTACTTTGCTTGTCGAGTTAGCGACCAGGACAAGACTTGGGCTCCATCAGTTTGCTGTACGTCTTGTTACAGTAGTTTGACCAAATGGCTCAAAGATACCCGTAAATCAATGCCATTTGCTGTGCCCATGGTTTGGCGTGAATCTCGCTGTCATCTTACACATTGTTACTTTTGTATGACTTCCACCGTCGGGTTTTCGAGCAAAAGTAAGCATACAATTCAGTATCCCAATATTCCGTCAGTTCTAAGACCTGTTTCTCATAACGATACTTTGCGAATCCCAGAGCCCCCAAACACTTATACTCTAGAGCCGGAAATTGATTTAAAAGACTCTGAGCCACAACCTAGGGCTTCGAATGATACGTTCAATGATGATGAAGAGTATTCCGCAGATTTGGTTTCTCGGCAACCTCACCTCCTCACTCAATTGGAATTAAATGATCTTGTCAGGGATTTGCAGTTACCCAAGACTAAATCTTAGTTCCCAGGATAGCGACTTCAACAGTGAAATCTCTTAGAAAAGGGAGTAAAAATATCTTTTTACAGGACCAGACAAGCAACCCTGAAGTGTCTTTTCTCAAAAGATAAAGGTTTCGTGTTCTGCCCTAATGCAAATTTATTGATGATAGAGCTACAGATGCCATGTGATCCAGACAAATGGAAACTGTTTATAGACTCATCAAAAACAAGCTTAAAAGTTGTCCTGTTGGCAAATGGGAATAACTTCCCATCAGTTCCAGTTGCATACTTTGTTGATATGAAGGAAACGTACGAAAACATCTTCAGAATCCTTGATAAAATTAGTTATCATGATTATAAGTCGAAACTTTGCGCTGACTTAAAAGTTGTTGCTCTACTCACGGGCCTGCAATCAGGATTCACAAAATATTGCTGCTTCCTTTGTGAATGGGATAGCCGAGCCCGAGATAAACATTACATCGTACGGGACTGGCCTCTGCGAGAAAATCTTATTCCTGGTCAGAAAAATGTTGCCCACAATCCTTTGGTTCCGAAGGAAAATATTTACTTACCACCTTTACACATCAAACTTGGATTGATCAAGCAGTTTGTGAAATCAGTGGACAAGACAGGTGGCGCATTTCAATTTTTGAAAACTAAATTTCTTCGTCTTAGCGAAGCTAAAATCAAAGAAGGCGTTTTTGTTGGTCCGCAGATTAGACAACTCTTCCAAGATTCGACGTTTATTGAACACCTAAATCGAAAAGAAAAACGAGCTTGGCTTGCATTTCAAAACGTTTGTAAGAACTTCCTGGGTAAC
This sequence comes from Aquatica leii, assembly GCA_035610365.1. Taxonomy (NCBI): domain Eukaryota; kingdom Metazoa; phylum Arthropoda; class Insecta; order Coleoptera; family Lampyridae; genus Aquatica; species Aquatica leii. The sequence continues at coordinate 40,811,578 of CM069439.1, forward strand.
CACAAAAGTGAAGATTATGTCGCTCACGTCGAGGCTTCTTTTAGCGTACAAGGACATAGGATGTAACATGTTTCTTAAAGTTCACTTCCTTCACTCGCATCTGGACTTTTACCCTAAAACTTTAGGAGCAGTCTCGGATAAAAACGGGGAACGGTTCCATCAAGACATCGTTAAGCTAGAGAAGAGATTTTCAGGGAAGTGGAATGCAAGCATGTTCGCGGAGTACTGCTGGTTTTTGAAACGAGAGAGCTGTACCTCAGGGTATAAAAGAAAAGCAAGCACCAAGTAACGATGAATATCTTTTTATTTATTACTGTTTATAGCTAAAATAGTTCTTTTTTCCATTTAAATTAAATTCATGTCCATATATTTATTATTATAATAATTATTATAATTATTATTATCGTTCGATAAATAAATTATAATTAATTTATCGAAAAGTGGTAAAATTAGAGATTTGGGGCTCCCTCGAAAATGGTGGGCGATGGAAGAAAACGGAAGACATATTTGGATTCAGGACGTCATTTTACATAAGAATCTCCTGGAATAGTGTCAGGGCTCGATAAAAAATATTTTTCTGCAGACCAGTGTTATCAACATTTTGCTGAAACTTCAATAATTAATAATATAAGAAATTAATTGATTGTTATAACTTTTGTATTTTTTTTCTGCAATTTTGTAAGTTTTTTACTTTTATAAAATCTGGTACTATTAGAATCATTTGGTCATAAAGAGATTGTAATTTTCTTTAGAATTTTTTTGTTTTGAGGTTTTTTTAATTTTTTTTTAAATATTGTTTGTAATTACTGTTTTTTTTAAACAATTTTTTATGTTTTTTATTGTATACTTGTTTGAGAATAAGAACGAACTATTGTTTTGTACAATGATGGTAGTCGAATGAAGTTTATATGTGCGGATACACAACGTGTACAACAAAAAGGGACGGCAAAATTTGTAAACCAACGTATTAGTACAATTAATAAGTAGAGTTAGTGTTTCGTAATAGATTAGTTTAGAGGTATGTCATTTGTTGCATGCGTACAATAGAACCGAGAAAATCGTCTTTATAAAAAGTTACCTCAAGTACATTCTGCTTCCTGAAGGCTTAGGTCTTTCAATAAAAAGTGGAATATAAGGAATTAAAAATAAATGGAAACTTTTTCCATAAGTCCTTCCAGATTACAAATAATGAAAGCTCGGCTCGCATTGCGTTTAGAGTTTTAATAGTCTTACGGCGCATCGTCCGGAATTAGTCAGCATGGCAGAAGTATCTCGGGAATATTTACTCGTTTTTCCAAACGACTCGGTCCAAGACAATGCTTGAAGCTAAGGACGCGCTCGTGATTTCGCTTTAATCCTCGTATAATGGTTGCGTAATTCTTCCGGCTCGAATCCGCCAACTCTTTCTCCGATCGTCTAATGTATTCAGCGAGAGAGCACATGCCGGTTCGTGGCGTCGATTTGTTCGGTTGCTTAATATTTTTAACAGCCTCGCATTAAGACGTCGTATCAGGGGTCGAGGATTAAAATGTAATAACGTTGTTACAGACCCAAATTACATTTTTAATTTAAATAACTTATTTTTCGTGTTGATTTAGGCATTTGCAAAACATTGGGTATGCTAAGACGTGCCGTCGCGGTAAAAATTGCGATTCTGAACTAAAGCCAAGTGTATAATGGCAAAGATTGGGGCTTAAAAAGTATAATGGGTCGAAGGAGGGTTAAATGATAGCGGGGGTCTTGTCCGCTTTGCGGTTCTATCTTGGCCGCCTTTATAGTCATAGGCGTCTTACTTCAGTTTTTTTCAGGATGCCCACAAGAAACTAAATTAACGAAAAAGTCATACGTATTTAGTTCAAATTATTCAAATACCGAAAGCAACTTTATGGAATTATATTGATATGCCAAAATAAATTTTCGTCGCGAAATTTTTAATAACGTTAATGGAACCGAACGTTAATGCATTTCTATATCATATGAATGTCGTATTGAATCGAATGCTTTAAAACAAATCTACTTTGAGAATTAATATGACATCAACTGATTGCATTTATATTTTTATATTACTTATTTCGTAAATATTATGCAAAATCCATTTCCAGACAAATTTGCAAAATATATTTGTACTATTTCAGTAAAAAATATATTTAGTTATATAAATAATTCTAATTGTAAATCGTATCTTGATAAACTTAATATTGAAAAAGAATTACTATAGGGTCATTCCACCAAATAAGTTCATTTTTACGGGGCGACCCTCGCGGATTATTTTCAAAATTTGTGGATGTGTTCTCTATAATAAAAAAAAAATTCCTGAAAGTTTTAGCCCTTAATCTATAGCGGTTTTGAAGTTATGATTTTTTGAAATTTTGAAAAAAATTTTTTTTAACTTTTTTATTAATTTTTTTGATGTGGAAAATATTTTTACAAAAATTCGAAAAACATAGTATTTTGTATTCTCAGCTTTTAAATGAAAATATCCATTTTTTTATAAACACATCATAAGGCCTTTAAAAATCGAATTAAAGTGGAAAAATTGATTTTTTTTAGTGTGCGGCCCAAAATTCATCCAATTTGACTTTTTTTCTAAAAGTTGAGAGTTTTCTACACAAAATATATCGTTTTGGCGATGTGCATATTTTTTGTTCCGTCACAATTAAATTAAAATACTTTTATTTTTGAACTTTTTTCAGATGTTGATACAGTTTTGATGAAAGCATAACCAATTTCATTCTTTTTAGGCACAAAAGGGTGTAATGACTGTGTACCTTTCACTGTTTTTGATTGAGAATATCGTATGTCTAACACTTTTTTTTTTAATCAAATAATTGTCATTAACTATAAAAGTAAAGTCAACGCCTGTAAAATTCTTCGTTCCCCCAGGAAAACAAATTTTGTGGTGTCAGTATATGTTCTTTATTATACATTTGTAATGAAGCTCTAGCAGCATGTCGTTTTAGTGAATCTGCAAGCCCGTCGCATAGTCCTTTGCCATGGGCAGTTCCAAAAAAATGCCACTCAGCGTTGATTCCAAAGTCAGCATAATGATAACATAAATTAGTAAATGCTTTCTTGTTCTTAAATTGCTGTGGTGCTCCATCTGAGAAGTAAAAAATCGTATTGATGACAGCAAATTTTTTTAAAGAAAAGCAATTAATTGCTCTTGAAATAAATAAATCAAAACTGTGTCGTGTTTAAGACAATCTGAGATACCAACAAAGCTAAAGTGCTTGATGGTATTATTTTCGTTATAATAAACTACCATTGGAAATATAGTAGCTTGATCATTATTCCAATGGAAGCCTTGAGCTGCTTCCTGCACAACAAATGCATAATTTACCGCAAAGTAAAAAAGTACCGCAAATTCACCACTCTTTAAATTTAGTTTCACATCAGAAAAAAATCGACTTTGTGTTTTCGCTATAAAATCATGTTTCAACAGCTTTTCAAGTTGCGTCAGTAAGGTATCAATGAAATCTTCGGAGGAGGAGGATGATGTGGACCCACCAAACCACCCGAACTTGCTTGGTACAAGTTCGCCACAAAATAGGATAGGTAAGAAAAGAACAGGTTTCATTTAAAGGACAAGTCTGATTGAGACTCGGTTGGATGGGCTAAGGTAACGGTACGTGCTTTGAGAGCACGCGGTTCAGCGAGGCACCTGCCTTTCGGCTTATCCCCGCTTCTAAGGCATAAAACCAAGTAGGTGGAAAAAGACTTAGAAAATTTTGAACAGGAACTAAGAGAGGCAGATTAGTTAAGTAGCTACGGCGAAAAAGAAACTAAAAGTGTTATTCAAAATAAAAATACTGAAATTATGGACTCTAAAATAAAATACATGCTATTAATGTTAATAAAAACTAAATACCAACTTTGCCGTAGCGTACTTATAAGAAAAATAACAAAACCATGCAAATTTTGTTAGAAAATGAAACCTTATTCTTATTGTAAACTCTGGTCTCTCTTTGCAAAACGTCTATAAATGTTTACATCAGGCACCAGTTTGAGGATAGCCTGAGGGGAATCGGGAAATGGGCTAACAATAGATGACAGGGCACTCCGATCCTCATGGAATTTGCGACAAGCGAGAATCCGATGCGCCGGAGTGTCAGGAACGCCACACGACGGACACCTGTCATCATCCAAAACGCTAATGCGCTTTGATGGCAACGAAATCCGCCGTGCGAAGACAGGTTTTGGACGGCCTCTGGTCCAGGGACGTAAGGCATTCTGACCCAAGTAAAGATATCCGGGATAAAAGAATATGCATTACGCCCTTTATGGGAAGTGTCCCACAGCCGCTGCCATTCACCCAAGATCAAGACCTTTAAGTGACGCTTGGCCGCTGAAAAGGACGGAAAATTGTCGTTTGAAACGTGCTGGTGAAGGAAATTGCACGAGCCAGCCTTGCGAAGAACTTTGGTGCAGTAAATTTCCTGCAAAAGGAGATGTAGAGGAGGATGTTTAGAAATAACACAGAGGGTATCTACGGGAACGGTGCGATACGCCCCTAGGATAGTTCTTAGGAACAAGGATTGCAACGAGGCCAGTTTCCTGACCACGGGGAAATGTCGAAGTCTGTGGTACCAAATGTCTAAGCCATATGTGAGCATGGAAATAACTGCGTTGTCGAAGATATTCGCAAGATGTTTTTTGTGAAGGTTCCATTTCAAATGTGAGTATTTGTAGAACAAGTGCAAGACACTCTTACACTTGTCAACCACGAAAGTGCAATGTTTAACAAAACTCAGCTTGTCGTCGAGCAATAGTTCGAGGTACTTGAATTCGAAGACCCTACGGACAGGAGTATAGAGGAGGCGCAGTGAAGGATCTCGTCTTAGTGTAGAGCCAAAAACCATGTACTTAGTCTTGTCTGCAGAAATACTTGGTTTATTGCTGTCAGCCCAGCCAGTCACAATATTTAGGCACGTGTTAGATGCCTCCAAATCTCGTCGAGAATTTGCGGACACTGTGACGGTTATGTCGTCTGCATAAGCGAAAATGTCGCAGTCTGCTGGTAAGTCTTTGTCCAGGAGATTATTGACAACCAAGTTCTACAAAGTCGGCCCAAAAACCAAGCCTTGTGGACAGCCCTTCGTCAGTCGTTTTGTGAAAGTTGTACGTGAAACGTTCGCAGAATAAGTTATCGATCTATTCGACAAATAACTACGAATGATGCGCGTATGATGTGAAACTAAATTTAAAGAGTGGTGAATTTGCGGTAGTTTTTGATTTTGCGGAAAATTATGCATTTGTTGTGCAGGAAGCAGCTCAAGCCTTCCATTGGAATAATGATCAAGCTACTATATTTCCAATGGTAGTTTATTATAACGAAAATAATACCATCAAGCACTTTAGCTTTGTTGGTATCTCAGATTGTCTTAAACACGACACAGTTTTGATTTATTTATTTCAAGAGCAATTAATTGCTTTTCTTAAAAAAAAATTGCTGTCATCAATACGATTTTTTACTTCTTGTATGGAGCACCACGGCAATTTAAGAACAAGAAAGCATTTACTAATTTACGTTATCATTAACGACATGCTGCTAGAGTTTCATTACAAATGAATATTAAAGAACATATATACTGACACCGCAAGATTTGTTTTCCTGGGGAACGAAGAATTTTACAGGCGTTGACTTTAGTTTTATAACTAATGACAATTATTTGATCAAAATAGACATACGATATTCTCAATCAAAAACAGTGAAAGGTACACAGTCATTACACACTTTTGTGCCTAAAAAGGACGAAATTGGTTTGCTTTCATCAAAACTGCATCAACATCTGAAAAAAGTTCAAAAATAAAAGTATTTTAATTATAATGATTTTACGTTTAATTTAATTGTGACGGAACAAAAAATATGCACATCGCTAAAACAATATTTTTTGTGCAACAAACTCTCAGCTTTCAGAAAAAAAAGTCAAATTGAATAAATTTTGGGCCGTACACCAAAAAAAATCTTTTTTTTTTACTTTAATTCGATTTCTAAGGGCCAAACGAACACTGTAAACTAGCACAGATAAATAACTAAAATGGATTAACGAATAGGTTCATTGTATAAGGGGTTTATAACAGTTTCTACAATATGACTACGGACATCGGTAATAATACGCCACGGTGCCAACCGGTAGTTTTATCTACAAGCAAATGACTAGTAACCTACTAGACTGGCTGGCAAACCGACAACAGGTTGTCATAAAAAATATTCCACAACAATGCTCCTAGTATGAAGCTTTGTGGAACTCCGGAGGTCATTTGGTGTTGTATCTTAAAGTTGGGAACAGTTTCTTGATGACAGAAATTCCGTCCTCCTTATTTGGTGCTCTTGTGGCGTTACCTAGTTTAAGTTTTACTTTTAAATTTAAACCCCGTTCCCCATGGATTACTATCGAGCTCTGAGCACACATCCTCCCAAGCTTTTTTTTTGCTTTCTGTATGGCTTCCTTGTAGTCTTTCCTAATTTTTTGGTACTCATCCTTAACCTTTGCGCTTTTATTGGATTTAATGCTACGCGATTATTCTTTCCTTTACCTAATATATGTCCTTAGTTGTTCTAGCTTTTTTGACTACCAATATAGTACGTTCTTGCTTATTCCACATTTGTTGCAAGGCATACTCTCACTTCAGGCATGTGTGATTGCTTGGTTAAATTTTTGCAGGTTTATTGAGTCATTTTCTATTTTTATTTGCTCTCTTAGTGTAGCTTTAAGTTTAGTCATATCTAATTTATTGAGGTTCCATACTTGTTTAAATTTAAGGTTATCTGAAGATCGGAATTAATGTTTCATGTTTTGTAACAAATATATCTATGGTCGCTGAGGTTCTCTTTGTACAGAACATCCCATTTGACAATCTTTTGCGCCACTTCTCTTTTACAGAAGGTATAGTCAATCCATGATTTTTTTCCTCCGCTTTGAAACGTTGGAGTCATGCCGGTGTTTAAGATCATAAGGTCTTCCGTAGCTGACCACTCTATTATAGTATTTCCTTTTTGTTCGATTTGGTCGAGCTCCGTACTTGTGCCTTGGCGTTAAAGTCACTACCGATAACTATAGGACATCCTTTACTTCATTTCTCCTTGCTAATTGTATCTAATAAGGTAGTAAGATTGCTGTCATTTATATTAAGTGATACATAACAATTATAGAAAAGGATGTTGCAGAGCTGCATTACTGTGATGGACTCTTTTGCCGTGGATATCACTCCTGGGTCTCTGTTATTCCGCGTAAAAATAACCGTGCCATGTTCTTTGTCCGTTGTTAGGTTATTATTTATTACCATCTTGACATTTGGTTCGCATATGCGGACACTATTGGCCTAATGTTTTTTGGAAACAACAGGGACGAGGCATTGCGCTTCCCTCCTACGTCCGACATTTATTTGCAAGATCTTAATATTATTTTATTTTGGTTGTATTCGCCATGTTCGTATTTTGAAATAATTGAGTCCTTTTTAATATCTATCTTTTTCCTAAAGTATGGACAAGCCATGGTGCATGGTGAATGACCTGAGTGATCACAGATTGCGCAACATTTTTCCTCGTTACAGTCTATTTTTGGGTGGTCTTCTTTGCCGTAGTTCAAGCAGTGTTTAGTTCTATCTTGCCCTGTGCATTTGGCTGCATGGTGACCCATTTCTCAGCATTTTGAGCATGTGGTTAGTTCTACCCTTTTCACTATTTTACACGTGTTTAGACCTACCCGTATTTTTGGTAAGATTGCGATGTCTAATGGGGCATTCACCGTAACCGTTTGTGTATCCCATTTAGCAGGTCTTAAATTCCCAAGCCGGATTTTTTTACGATCTTTTACTTCTATTGTGTTTTCCAAGGCTTACTTTGTCCAAGTTATATAAATAGAGGGTGCGGCCCGTGCGATTAATTGAGCATTTAGCACCAAGCATTCCTGCGTCTACATTAGTTTTGATAGATTCTAGAGTTTCTCGAATCTCCGACGAAATTAGCAGGTGTCCACTTATGCTTTTTCCTAACTAACTTTAAATGAGATGTAATGGTAGATTGCCCAACCGTTTGTCTGACTCCTTTCAATAGGTCCGCATAACTTTTTCCATCTTTTGTTGTAATAAGTGTGCCTACCTTGTTTGTCTGTTTACGATATAGCTCCGCTTCAACCGCCTTCTGTTCATTGGTTCCACTCTGCATTATGACAAGCTTAACTTGAGAGTCTTTAAAAGCAAACTCCGCTATGTTCCTTACTGGGACTAACTATTTCCCCAGCACCTTTAACTTGAGATATGGAATATCAGCCGCTTGCGCCGTGTCCCGGGCCTTTATCATGGCTGCAAACGCCGTTTCGATCCAGGATTGTTTATTAGTTTTCGTCACCCCTCTTACCATTGTAAATTTAGTAACGGTTGCTAATTCATGTCCGTGTTCGTCCTCTACAATGTCAATGCTTTTAGATGTAATTACTTTGTCCGGTGCAATAATCATTTCTCCTATAATTTTATAAAGTTTATCCCAGTTACTGCGTTGGTGTTTTTGGCCGTCTTGGCCGCTTTTTTTACTTCTTCTTCAGCAATTTCGTTGTGGCATCTTTTACGGTAACCTTGGTTGGCTTCATTTCTATGTACTGTGTACTTGCTTGTCTGGGTTTCGTTTTTACCTCCTTTGACTAATGCATCTTGTTCATGTCAATTCAACTTGCCCAACTACGAAGTTTGGAAGCACTATCTTTAATTTCCCTTTTAGTATCAGCTGCTTTTTTGGTCATTATAAGTAGGGCTCAAGTTTCTCTTTCAATATCCCTAATTAACTTTAACAGCTTATCTTGAAGAAGGTTTTTTGACTTATAAGCGAACTCTTCTCTTGTCGGTGTCGGAGCATTTGATCTCTTCCTTTCCGCGGTTGACAAGCAATTTTGTTCGTCCTATGCCAGATCGACTAAGTCTATAATTGGTGACTGTAGCTCTTGGGTAGTTCTTTTACATGGGTATAAGCATCTTCCTTCATGCCAATAGGTTGGTTGACGGTGTTTCGATAGTCAATCACGATGAGAATTTAAAAACCATGGGTAACATTCTTTCCCAGGTATCGTAAGGGTGTTTAAGTGGAAAAATAAAACACGTACTTCTTAACTGTAGCTCATACAATTTTAAATCAAATCCACGATAGTTCAATTAAACCGTTTACAAATAAATAGAAGAATGCCGAGGTCAAGATTTAAATAAATAAAATAAAATAATTGTTATGTACAATCACAAAAATCCAAAAAGAGCAAAAACCCTATTTGTGGGGTATCAGGGGAAAGCTAATAAAAAGTCCTGTCTTTTTTTGTCTTTAAAAATCTTATCGGTTGCGCCCCCGCGTAAAAAAACACGCTTTACCGTTAATCAAAAATCTTGACCCTGGTTCGGATAAGACTTTGAAGTGCTGTGGCTTTTCACCCCGCTGTCGTAAAAAGAGAAAACGTATAATTTCCCTGGCAAAATTCCCTATCTGCCAATACCAGACATTCCTACAAAAACTTTTTATAGAGTTTATTATTGTAGGTGAATCAGGATTCCACTTTAAATCACTTAAAACTTCTTAAAAGTACTTAAACATGTCTAATTAGAAGTGCAATAATTTATAAATCTACTATACATCACTTTGGACTTCTTCCGTTAGTATATTCCATTCTGAATTTTTTGCTTTTATAATGTTTTCTTTTTTTGTATATTAACCTGGCTTTAACACATTTACTCTTAGCTACAACAATTTCTCCACCACCTTTTTTTATTAGTTTTTTTTCTCATTTGCATTTGTTATGGTTTTTACTAATTGTTTGGTATTAGGTTTAGGTCAGTGATTCCCAAAGTGGTCTATATCGACCTATAACAACCTGCAAGGGGTCTACGTCAGCGAAAAAAAAATTTGGGGGTTCATGAAATGAAAATGGGAGTTCACGATAGTGGATCTCAACATACACTGATAGTACCTATTTACTTACATTAGGCTATCTTATAATATAAAGACATATACATTATTTATAAAAGTACCTATGAAGTAAAGAATTTATTATATATGTTTATAAAATTGTGTAAGTTGTAGGATGTAGGTAGGCATTCGCTTTGTGGTCGCAATACATTTTGAGCTTGTACAAACCTGCACATAATGATATACCAGTATCAGCTTGTTACAAGCATACGCGCAGTCTCAGAGCTTCGCGAACTTGCACTGACTTGTTCAATTCGTCACTCTATAAATACGAATGTCAGACAAATACGTTCATTCGTCTCCTGAATCTGAAAAGGAAAGTGCTAAAAAAATATTTAAAAAAATATAAACTGGTAGTTTATCACACAAATTATAGTGAATCAGTGTTATTTTGTTTGAGAGTGCCGGAGAAAAGTAAGTACATTATTTTTTATTCAATTTTAGTTTTGTACTCGTAGTTAGCAAATATAGATAAATTACGCCAATCATGACTTCAGTTATTAGTAGTTTAATATTCAAATCATGCGAAATTATACGAGTCCTCCTCAATAGTTTCTTTTTCAAAGTTTTAGCAATCGTTATTATAATTACAGTGCAATCTGCGTAATCCGAACTAATTGCTGCAAGGAGATGTTCGGATTATGGAATGTTTTCGGAAAAATCTAAAAAAAGACAACTGTACATACATATTACGTATGTATTTTATTATTAACATACAATATGTTACCATTTTTAAAGATAAATTAAGAAAATAAGAAATTCACAACTGTACAGCTGCGTGTTTTTTGAAGAATTTCCAATACACACTCTCATTCTTTTGTTTTTTTTTTTCATAGAATTTAAATGTTTACATATAAGAAACATTAAAAAAAATATTTTGGAATTAAACTACATATTTTGGCCGGTCACATAAATAAATATGTATGTGTGTCAATATTTAGTTATTTACGACTTTGATAGGCATTTATTATTCTTTTATAAATACATATATCTTACCAAATAACTTCACAAAAAAAAGTGAAAAAATTGTACTTTGTCTATTGTGGGCCAGTTCGGATTACTGGAGTGTTCGGATTACGGAAGTTCGGATTATGGATATTGCACTGTACATACTTCTCTATCTTAAAATTAAAATTTTGTATTGTTGCTAAAGGAACCAGTGTATTTTTACCACATGACAGTCGAATGTACGTAGAGATAAATGGCATAACAATTTGTTATTATTATTATTCGTTGTATAATATTTTATTTTAACATTTTTTGTCATGTTGCTTTCAAATTTTCTTAAAGTTCCATCATATCAAAACCTTAAGTAACATTCATAACATTCCCATTCTCACATTCATTTATAATGGCTGTACGCCTGTCATAAAATCTAAGACCATACGATTTTAATTTGACTTTGATTTTTTAATTTACAGCTGCTGGACTTTATGTCTTATTTAAATAGATTAATTTTGCCCACAGATGACTAATGCCATGTCCGAATCTAAAAAGAAATGTAGACAGTACAGTGTTGATTATTTGAAACTTGGCTTCATTGCATCATTGTCGGACAAACAATTGCCTATGTGCCATTTATGCAACATAGTTTTGGGCAATGACGCTATGAAACCATCTCAGCTGCAGGATCATCTGAGAAGATGTCACCCTGATAAAACAGATAAAGATCTGAAATACTTTCAAACACTCAAAAATAAACTTCAGAAGAGACCCACGATGGACAGAATGTTCGCTTTGACGTCACAAAGAAACGATGATGGTTTGCGGGCGTCTTACAATATCTCGCTACTTATGGCAAAATCCGGAAAACCGCATACTATCGGAGAGAAGTTAATTTTGCCAGTCGTTGAAGAGGTTTTAAAAACTGTTTTACACAAACCTGCATCTGATATCATTAAAAGAATTCCCTTAAGCAACAATACTGTTGAAAGACGGATTGATGAAATGAGTTCTGATATTGAAAGCTTCTTGTGTAATTATTTGCAAACGACCCATTTTTCTATACAACTAGACGAGTCAACTTTACCTGGTAATGCAGCATTATTATTGGCATATGTTCGTTTTATTATGAATCAAGAAATCTACGAAGAACTGCTCTACGCAAGAACTTTGACAACCGACACTAAAGGTGAATCAATATTTCATGTTTTGAAGGATTACTTCATTCAAAAAGCAATCCCTTTATCAAATATAACATCAGTAGCTACAGATGGAGCACCTGTCATGGTTGGACGTTATCGTGGAATTAGCTAGCTATTTAAAACAAAATGTGTCAGGGGTGTTAGCAATACATTGCGTCATCCATCGACAATATTTAGTTGCTAAAAATTTGAGTTGTAGATTACATGAATCTCTTCAATTAATCATTGATGCAGTAAACCGAATCCGAGGCAACGCGTTGAATACGCGGTTATTTGCGCAGTTGTGTGAAGAAAATGACGAACACTTTCATCAATTACTCCTTCACACTGAAGTACGCTGGCTGTCGAAAGGCTTATTTTTGACAAGATTTTTTGCACTTTTTGAGACTATTTTAGAATTTTTGGATACTAAAGATAAAATTTTAAGACAATTTAATGAAATGGAAAACAGACATCGCCTATTTAACAGATTTGTTTACAAAATTTTATATGGTTAATTTGCAGTTACAAGGCGACAGTGTAAACTTGATTAAAACGAAGTCCATCTTAGCGTTTCTTGCCAGAGTTAAACTAATGAAGCACATTATTAGACGGGGCGAATTTTCTCAGTTCCCAAATTATTCACAGACAAACTGCTAGGAAAACGACGTTTCAACCTACGTTCAACATTTAAATGCTCTCTATTCAGATTTTGAAACTAGGTTTGAGGATGTTTTGACTATGGTAATACCACCGTGGATAATTAACCCATATGGTGACATAGAAGAAACGAATGTCATAATACAACTGACTGACTGAACTAAGTACAAACGAAGAACAGCAATTCTGACTGCAAAACAACATACCCGTTACTTATACTGTATTATGGAATATAGCGAGGAAATTTTTAATTTCCTTTCCATCGTCATACCTAGTGGAAAAGGTGTTCAACGCTGTTACCAATCTCCTAACGGAAAAAAGAAACAGACTGGATATTATTAGCCGAGGAGATTTAAGATTAAACCTTACAAAATTGACGCCAAATGTTGATAATTTATTATTAAAGCATCAGGTTCATTCTTCTCACTAAAAACATTTACTTATTGCTTAGTTTATTTTATGTTTATTTTATGTTACGTATGTTTTATATATCAGATACAAAATTTTATTTTGAGTAATTTTAATTTAAATTCAATTAATAAATGTATAAAACTTAACATGTGTTTTTACTTTAAGTTTTTAACACTAAACTTCACCACACTGCAGTTCGAAATTTACAAAAAATCAATAACAGGTAAGTAGGGGGTCTACCCAAAACCGAAAAACATGGCAAGGGGTCTACGACACAAAAAAGTTTGGGAACCTCTGGTTTAAGTTCACATTTTTTTATTGTTTTATCAAATTCACTCAGGAAATTATCTTCTTTTATTGACTTTGGATTCCATCTTGTGCTCAACTTTTTTTCTTGTTAAGTATTTTTGTTCTGAATCTGGTAATAGATATATGTATAAGTGTTCACTGTGGGTCACTTAGTCACTAACATGCCATTCTTGTATTTGACCACTCAACTAATCGTTTGCCAGTGTGATCTATATGCGAGCCCTGCTAGACGTAGGTTTGTTGCCAAAGTTTTGTATATGTAAGTTTAATTCATCTAATAAGTCTTTAAGAAACTTTCTCTTGTCATTTTTTTTGGATCTCCATGATTTTGGAGGTAGAATTAAAATCTCCGGCAATTAGGATAGGCTCTGTTTGTGTTTTAATGCTATCACTTTCCAACCATTTTTAAAATCATTTAATTTTTTGTTAAATGATATATAACAACTCTATATTGTTAATTTTTTTTTCTCAAAAAAAGCCATTTTCAAAAAGAATAAGTGGACGGTCATTTGCAACACGAAGACGAAGTGGATGTCCGTCTGCAATTTCGTCTAAATTATTAACATCCACTCCCAAAATGCGGTCATCTACTAATCCACAATTGTTTGTCGACGATGAAGAAGTTTTCATTCACGATCCAACAATCGACAACACCGACGAGAATAAAAATACAACACCAACCGCATACGAAGATAATGAAGAATTACATGACGCCACAGATTCTAATATTTCCTTAGTGTACGAAGATGCGCTTACGATCATATCGAGATGAAATAAGAGAAGGCTTGTCGAGTCCCGCCGTGCAATCTGTATTAAGCAAATTTTATACTTTACCTAGAACCTATTTAACGGAATTGAAAGCCGATATCGACAATAACTTCGATACTGAATACGGCGTTCGTGAGGTAGATGGAAATTTGTTTGTAGGACACAGCGAGTTTACTGTAGACGATCGCGACATCGTCATTGGTGGATTAAAATACAAAGGGACCCCGGATTGTACGAGTTATTATTAAAAAAAAAACCGGGGCAATTTAACATTAAAGACGTGCGTGAATACAGAGACATATTACGACGTACCAATCTTATAAGGTTAATTACGATCCTAATGAACCTATATCGGCAAGTAAAGGGTATAAATACGTTAATATTATTAAACCTATCTTAAACGGAAACAAACCAAATGTTTGGTGGGCAGCACGTTGGAAAACCGGTGCTGGTTTGCAAAGACGAAACTTACAACCACAACATCTCCAAAAACAAGTCATATCTAACAGTAAAACAGATTATCGATATTGGGACGATCCGAACGAACTTGTAGAAAGATTACGACTTTTAGTTGCTTCGAAAGCTGCCGGTCATACAGGTCACGATAACGAAATCATTTCGATAGTCGAAGAATTACGAGAAGCTAAAATTATCAAATAAATTATACTATATACGTTGTTTGAGATTGTGTTGACTCAATTTCCTTGTGGTCTTGACGTAAGCGGGATGCCTTTAGATAAATTTTCTAATTACACGCACGATAAAATGACTGCATAAATTTGGTAACGACGTTCATAGTAACATAATAGTCAAACATCTTAATACCGATTTGATAAAATGTAGCTTACAACAATACCTTCAACAGTTTAAAGAAGAATTACCACAAGATTTACAAGAAACTATACAACAAAAACAGCCACAACAACTGAACGACTTGTATTCGGAAACTGTACTGTACTTGGATACAGTACACCTCATGTCGACTGGATTTTTCTTTTACAAAATCGAAAATTGGTTTACAATTTATGATGCAGTCGGCAATTATTACGTTTGTAGACGCTACTCCCGAACCTGGTGACCCATCGGTACCACACAATTACTGATTTTATATATACATAAATAATAACCAACACAACGTTAATACGATAGTCGGTCAAACTTTGAAAAAGAACGATACAATTTCTATTCGGCTACGTAATCCAGTTGAAATCTTACCTAAAATAGCGTTTTATCTCAAAGTTTCCATTATTACTTCGATCGACGCATGATCTAGTTTATAAAGGTCGGTAAATGTAGAAACATTCTAATAGTGATCCGTTATGTCGACGTTTAAAAAAGACGTCGTTAATGAACTTCATGCACCTATTAGAAAAACGTTTAAACGCAGGCGAACAATACTAAAAGGTTTAACGTATTTGTTTCAAGCAGATCTGGTAGAAATGATACCGTACGCACAACACAACAAGGGATATAAATACATATTAGTCGTGATTAACGCTTTTTCGAAATACGCTTTGGCGTTACCTCTAAAAAATAAATCGTCTAAAGAAGTAACAAGTGCTATGAAACGAATTTTACTCGATAAAAAAAACAACTTTCCAAAAAAGTTACAAACGAATAACGGAAAAGAGTTTTATAATGCCGATTTTCAGAAATTAATGAAGCAATACGGAATCAATCATTACAGTACGTTTTCAAATGTAAAAAGTTCAATCGTCGAACGTTTAAACAGAACTTTAAAAGGACAAATGTGGAAAGAATTTAGCATGCAGGGAAACTATCGTTGGTTAGAACTGCTGCCTAAACTGCTTCGGCAATACAACAATACTATTCATAGAAACATTGGTATGAAACCTAACGCCGTTAACAAAAGAAACGCTTCTCATCTTTTAAAAACGGCATGTAATTTTATAAAAATTACGGATCCTACTATTCCTAAATTTAAAGAAGGTGATCACGTGCGCGTAAGCAAGATTAGGCATGCGTTTACAAAAGGTTACACACCTAATTGGTCAAACGAAACTTTTCGTATTTCGAAAGTTCAAAACTCTAATTCCAGAACATACATACTAAAACATCCTATGGGAGACGTTATTTTAGGCGGATTTTACGAAAAAGAATTACAACGAGTCAAACACCCAGATGTTTATTTAGTAGAGAAAGTACTTCGACAAAAAGGAAAAAAAGTCTATGTTAAATGTTGGGAATAGATTCTAAGCATAATTCTTGGATATTAAATAACAATGTTATATAAGTGGTAGTTTAATATTTATTTACATATGTATTATTTGTAATATATAACCATCATCGACAACAACAGCTCTAATAAAGATTCGCATTTTAGTACTCTATTATTAAATAACACATAACGATTTATGGTAATCTTGTTAAAATGCGTTGAGTATCGTATCAAGACTTTGCTTTCTTCTTCAGCTTCTTTGTATAACTGTTCTATCATTTTGTTACCCCACGCTAGCGTGTGATGACCATTCTTCAATACATAACGCTTGTCGTCTCCTGCCGAAAGTGCAATTTTATTTTTAAGTTCTGTGTACATCGTATGCAAATGTGACCTGAACACGTACATTTTCTTGTAAATACATTTCCCTTCTTTTACCACTTGTTTGCAGTCGCTTAATGTTAAATGTTTTTTTATTACGTGATGTTTTACGCCTTTAGCTTTTTTAATTAATTCCGACAGCAATTGCACACAATACGCTTTGGCTCCAGTTCCTAAAAATAAGGTTACAATATTTCCAGCGTATTCGTCTTTCATTCTTTCTAATACTGGTTTTCCACTAGCCATATTGTGGATATTATCGATGGGATAATTTGATCTGTCAAACTTATTTATATCGTTCTTCATGTCTTCGTACACGTTTACGGTTTTTATCTCTAATATTAACGAATCGGTATCTGTATATAATAAGTTGACGTTCTTCTCATATTTTTTCTTGGCGTAGTCATAAAAAAATTCATACATAACCGTCTTCGACAATTCCAGAATTGAAAATCTAACATACAGCGGTTTATTATACTTAACTTCCAAAATGTTTATTTCTACGGCTACTAAATTATCGCAAAATATTTTCGTCGACTTAAAATTGGGTTTTGCTACTAGTGCTTCTACTCCTGCTTTTCTATAATGCGACTCCCAATGCGTAACCAATCTAATATCTATCCTGTTATCAACATTTTCCATAGTTTTACCGAACACCATGTTGTTCATCAATTTGTAATGGTTCTTTTCAAATCCGTTTCTAGCATTATCACGTGTATCGTTATTAAAATCGATATATTTTCGCATCCATTCCGATTGTCTAAATTTTAATACTCGATGAATTCGAAGTAATTTCAAACCGTGACGAAGGCATTGCTTTAAATTCACGTAATGCATTATATATTTTATCTTGTCATACAAATTTGGCACCAATTTGGTAAACTTTCCTCCTGGTGGAACCATATCTTCCGGACAAAACGGTAAATCGTCATGTTCGGGATGTAATTCTTCGGGATATCGCAAGTCTACTTCGAATACATATCCTACGTGTGCATCGTCTTCGGTATCAAAAATAGACAACGCTTCGATTTCAAGTTTCGTTAGCCATCTAAAGTTTCCGGTTGGTAATTTACGACGCATCGCGTGCCCATATAAATTTGTAGCGTCTAAGTACAGTATGTAAGATGATGGTTTTGCGTTGTCGTATTCGGGAATAAACATATTGTTAGCTATAGCCATACGTTTGCTACACATACTCACACCGCCACGCACACTCTTTTTGAAAAAAATGCAACGTATTGATATCGGTAAGCAAGTCTAGTTTAACACCAGTCATTCGTAATAAAGCGTCCCAACCAAACCCTGGAGCCGTGAAGTAATGACAAGGATCTAACTTATAGTATTAAAGACATATCGTGCGAAAATTTTCAAAAATGTCTGCCAACATCAATACGTCCGATACTACATACACGTCACTATAATCACCTATTGTTTTACAATTAAAAATGTTCCATACTAATTTGGCTCGTACGTAATTTTCTTCCGAAATGTGTTCGTCGTTCTATGTGTCGTAGAATCGGGTAATTTTGTAACATCAAGTTTTTCAAATGCATCTACATAGGAATACGGAAATACTCCTTTCTGACGGACTAAATAAAATTTACAATCTTCGGAAAAATATTTTCTAGTTTCTATACATTGATTGTCTTGTAGATACGAACCAAGTTTTTCTAACGAGGAAGCCATAAATCTAAACGAATCTACAAATCTTAGCTTTATAAATAGCTTATGCTTTTTTCCATTACAATTGGTTACATCATCCACGTGCACTTTTTTCGAAAAACTTATATATTTTTCTTTGTTTTGAGCAATTACGTCTACTTCTTCTTTTTTTAAAGCAATATCCTTTACAAACATGTGACTGTCGTAGTTAGAGAGATTGTGAAAAAAATTGGTACAAATCTTTGAATTGTGTAATTTATATTACACACGAATGAACTGGACCACGATATAAACCAGTAAGATGATCGTGGTCGTATACTTTCTCCTCCATAATGCACACTTTTTCGCAAATGTGACAATAATCGGCGTTAATGTGTGACAATTGTTCCGAATCGGTTAAAGGAATCACAACTTTCTTGTTTGACAAATAATTTTTATAAATTCCGATGATGTCATTTTCGAGTCTATTCATAAATACTTTAGCATCATCTTTTCCACAAAACGTTTCTAATTTTGACAATGAATCGTCGTAACTGCATTTAATATAATAAGCGAACGAACTTTTTTTCTTATTTAGTATTTTTGTTCTGAATCTGGTAATAGATATATGTATGTATAAGTGTTCACTGTGGGTCACTTTGTCACTAACATGCCATTCTTGTATTTGACCACTTAACTAATCGTTTGCCAGTGTGATCTATATGCGAGCCCTGCTAGACGTAGGTTTGTTGCCAAAGTTTTGTATATGTAAGTTTAATTCATCTAATGAGTATTCAAAAAACTTTCTCATGCCATTTTTTTGGATCTCCATGATTTTCGAGGTAGAATTAAAATCTCCGGCAATTAGGATAGGCTCTGTTTGTGTTTTAATGCTATCACTTTTCAACCATTTTTTAGTCATTTAATTTATTGTTAGGTGATATATAACAACTCTTTTTGGTTAAATTTCTCGTTTTTACTCTAACAAACCCATTTCCTTTTATTACTTTTTCTATTGTTAGTTATTTTCATATACGGCTATATCAGCATCTATATTATTATTTGTATACCAATTTGTTTTTTCCGTAATTTTCTTATTAGGTTCACAGATGGGAGCTATATCTATTTTTTTATTGCTGTCGCATGTAGTAGTACTTGTGCTATTAAAATATTTTTAGGGTAAATGGTGTATTATTTATTTAGAACAATATAAATGCGAGCTTTCGAACTTGGTCTAAGTTCTTCGTCAGGCAAAAATTAAATTAATTTGACAATTGTAAAAACTAAAGTAACTAAAAACAATAACTATAAGGGAACTAGATAATAAGCGCAAGTTATTTAGCTACAGTATTTGCTCGAAGGTCTAAAGGAAAACCACCATAAAAACTCTAGACGTAGCTTAAGTGTCAATGGTGGACAAATTAAAATTAAGAAATAACAGGTAACTATGTGTCAGAAAGTTCGTAACCACTGTCTCTATTGAAATTGTTAAGATATTTGATAATTCCAATAGCTTCTCTAATCTTTCTTGATTTCCAGTTCTTTGTTTTAGAAATTGTTTTAGTTTTCTCAAAGTTTATATCACGAAGAACTTAGACCAAGTTCGAAAGCTCGCATTTATATTATTCTAAATAAATAATACACCGTTTACCCTAAAAATATTGTTGAAGCGATTGTAAGACGGCCGTTAGGACAGATTATTTTATCTGTTTTTACAATTTTGTGAACTGGCGGATGATTCATATTGAACCATCTACTGTACATAATTCTTGTAAACTTATAGTAGTAATAGTTTGTTCTGTATAACTCGTTTTACTGTGTATTCATTTTACAAACCTTTTTCATGTTAAACCACCTATTATTCATAATTCTTGTAAACGTTTAGTAATACTTTGATGTGTATAACACCTTTTGGTTTGTACCTTTTAGTCAGTATGAATTCGGAACTCGTATAGTAAACTTGTAAATTACATAATAACGAATTTAGTATACTCAAGTTTAATTTCAATACATTCTTTTATTTAACAAGTTGCAGTATGCAACATTTTGGTCCATCGAAACAAATGGAATCAGTGTTGTTCATAAATAAACAATTAAAATTGCATCACTTAGTGATTAAATATCGTGACGCAAAAAATCGTAAGAAATTAGAAGACTACGCAAAAACACACTTCAAGCCATCAACAAGGTCAGTAATTCTTTACATTTATCCATAAATTGCACTTTCCTTGTGGCATGCTTCGGTGATTGTGTAACTAATAATTTCTAAATTAAATAAAATTGTATACATTTGGTAACAATAACTAGGCTACTGCAGACTAGATATGTTTATAGTTACGTAATAATAAATCTATTTGTTTTCTTTATATATTATCGTAAAAAATCAAATCAAAATCATGACTTCGCTTAAAGATTTACGTACAAAACGGGGTATTATTGAAAGTAGTTGAACTCGTTTTAAATCATACTATGATAAATTGGACACCAATCAAATTGATGTAATTCAGTTAGAAATTCGTGTGCAAGAATTTGAAATTCTTAAAAATAAATTCGAAATTATTCAAACAGAAATAGAATTAATAGAAACAGATGCTTCGTGTGAAAATCAAATACTTGAGCGCGAATTATTTGAAAATGATTTTTTTGAATATTTGGCCCGAGCAAAAGGTTTAATAAAGCAATTAAATATAAATCATGCACTAACGTCAGATTCGCTACCGAGTTCAGTGTGTAACAATAATACTAAACTTGTTAAATTACCGCCTATTCCGTTACCTACCTTTGATGGTTCTTATGACCAATGGATGCAGTTTAAAGATACATTTGAGTCAATCATCCATAATGATAGTAACCTATCAGATATACAAAAATTTCATTATTTGCGGTTATCTCTTAAAGGCGAAGCCTCAGGATTATTAAAATCGTTAGAAATTTCTACTGAAAACTACAAAATTGCATGGGAAATGTTAATTAATCGGTTCGAAAACCGATACTAAAAAATAATCACATTAAAGCGCTTTTTCAATTACCAGAGTTGACAAAAAAATCGCAAAAATTACTACAGCAATTACATGATGGGTCTAAATAAGCATTTACGTGCACTAGAGACACTAGAACAACCTGTTAGGCATTGGGATACCATCATTATTTATTTGATAGTAAATAAGCTAGATTCTATCACTCGTAGGGAATGGGAGGCACCTGGTATTAGAATTAAACAAAAGTCATTTCCGACAATAAACGAACCTTTAAATTTTCTTGAGGATACATGTAGATTACTAGAAACATTAAGCTCAGATAATAAAGACTGTAAAACTACGATTAAATCAAAAATAAACGCGTACGTATCAACTGATCAATTAAAATGTTCATTTTGCACAAAACATCGCACTATTAACGATTGTGTAGAATTCTTAAAGCTTTCACCAGACAGTAGATTTAAGGAAGTGAAACAAAAACGATAGGAAATTACAAAAGATATTGTGGAGGTCAAATTCAAACAAACCAGTCGATACTTATACATTAAATACTGTCACTTATGGTACTGCTAGTGCCCCGTTTTTAGCGATACAATGTTTACAGCAACTTGCATATGAACATCAATCAAAACTTCCCATATCTAGTAAAATCATTCAAGATGACTTCTATATCGATGACCTATTAACCGGGTCAGATGATGTTCAACAATTAGAATCTTTGTATAATGAGATATCAACTATACTTAAATCCGGGGGCTTCTCACTAAATAAATGGGCATCAAATAATCCTTATTTATTATCAAAAATTTCGGGTTCTAATTCAAACGTAATTTTAAATATAGGCGACAATAATAAAACACATGCATTAGGTCTTCTGTGACACTCTAACTGTGATCAATTAAGTTACCAAATTCGAGATGTACTAGATAATCGTCCCGTAACCAAACGTACAATATTGTCTGTAATATCTCAAGTTTATGATCCATTAGGGCTTTTAAGACCAGTCATAATTGTTAAAAAATAGTGCTGCAAAAACTGTGGCAACTACAAATATCATGGGATGATAACATTCCACAAAATCTCTCTACAGACTGGAAGAAATTTTATAATAATCTATCAAAATTAAACAATTTAAAAGTACCAAGATATATTAAAAGTGACGACTCAATTATTATCGACCTTATTGGATTTGCAGATGCATCCCAAGTAGCATATGGAGCATGTGTGTACATTCGAAGCGTAAATAACTGCAAGGAAGTAAACATAAACCTCTTATGCGCTAAATCAAAAGTTGCACCAATAAAGTCTATTTCTATTCCCAGATTAGAGTTATGTGCTGCTCTGCTATTATCAAAACTTACGAAAAGGGTTAAAACCGCGCTTAATATTCATGTAAATTGAACGTACTTGTGCAGTGACTCTACTGTAACATTATCATGGTTAAATGCCGAAGCAAGTACATGGAAGGTTTTTGTATCGAATAGGGTTTCACAAATTCAGAGCTTAACTTCAGATGCAGAGTGGTATTATGTCAAATCTGATCAAAATCCTGCCGATTTTATATCACGGGGAGTATGTCCTACTATATTAATTAATTTAAAAACTTGGTGGCATGGTCCTCCCTGGTTAAAATTGTCTTACAAAGAATGGACAGTCAAAGACATAAATGAAATTAACTCGTTTTCTGAGTGCAATACAGAAATTCGTAAGTCAAAACTGACTGTATTAGTAACAAACGTAGATTTTAACTTGTTTGACAAATATTCGTCATACATAAAGCTCCAACGCGTTATCGCATAGGTTAATCGATTCAAACAAAATTCTCTTACAAAAACAAAACAATACGGTCATCTCACCGTGACTGAATTGAACAATGCAACAAATACAGTAGTGAAGATTGCACAATCACAAATGTTCGGGCTTGAAATCGACAATATAAAGAAAAACAATTGTGTTCAACAGGGTAGTAAGTTGTTACAATTGAATCCTTTTATAGATTCCGAAAGTGTTCTAAGAGTAGGTGATACGTTGAACAAATCTGCATAGAGTTTTCATAAGAAACATCCCATAGTTCTAAACAGTAATCATCCGTTGTCACTTTTACTTGCCAGATCGGAACATTTGCGACTATTACATGCAGGTTCTCAATTGTTACTGGCGTCATTACGTGAAAAATTTTAGATACTTTCAGGTAGAAATTTAACTAGAAAGGTAATACATGCATGTATAAAATGTTTTCGTACAAAACCCACAGATACAAATTATATTATATAGATTACTGCGGACCTTTCAAGTTACGTGACCGCGCAACCAGAAATTACAAAATTACCAAAGCATACGTTTGTATTTATGTTTACATGGTTACTAAAGCAATACATATGGAACTCGTTAGCGATTTGACGTCAGAAAAATTTTTAGCTGCACTAAAAAGATTTATAGCACGCAGAGGCAAAGTCAAAAATGTATTTTCAGATAATGCTAGCAATTTTAAAAGAGCACAGTCGGAATTATATATTTTTCTTAATTTAATAAACAATACTATTTCAACTGAACTGCATCAAGAAGGATTTGTTGGAAATTTATTCCTAGTCGGTCTCCTCACATGGGAGGCTTTTGGGAGGCGGGGGTTAAAAGTTTTAAATCTAATTTTAAAAGAGTTACGTTTGAGGAGTTTAATACAATAGTTACTGAAATCGAAGCATGCTTAAACTTCAGACCGTTATCGCCTTTATCCAATGACCCTAATGATCTTCTCCCTCTCACTCTCGGTCATTTTCTTATTGGCCAAAGCTTGATGGCACTACCAGAGCCAATGGTGTACAATGTCAACGACAATAGACTCAGTAGATTCCAGCGCTTAGATAAGATGAAACAACATTTTTGGAAACGTTGGTCTAAAGAGTATTATATCGGAATTACAAGTTAGGAAAAAGTGGCATATACAAAATGCCAACGTGATCAAACAAGGGCAAATGGTGGTCATCAAAAAAGAAAATCTACCTCCTCTAAAATGGTGTCTTGGAAGAATTGTTCAAGTGCACCCAGGTAATGACAGTGTTGTTCGTGTTGTAAGTGTGAAAACAAATAACGGAGTGTATAAACGACCGGTAACAAAAATTTGTGTCTTACCGATTAGTGATAACTATGATAACCATAGTGATAATCGCACTGCATGAGGTAAATGTAATCATTTACTTGTACGATTGTGGAAACTTTCAGTGGATTGTTTCAAAGGTGGCGGCATGATGAAGCGATTGTAAGACGGCCGTTAGGACAGATTATTTTATCTGTTTTTACAATTTTGTGAACTGGCGGATGATTCATATTGAACCATCTACTGTACATAATTCTTGTAAACTTATATTAGTAATAGTTTGTTCTGTATAACTCGTTTTACTGTGTATTCATTTTGGAAACCTTTTTCATGTTAAACTATCTATTATACATAATTCTTGTAAACGTTTAGTAATACTTTGATGTGAATAACACCATTTGGTTTGTACGTTTTAGTCAGTATAAATTCGGAACTCGTATAGCAAACTTGTAAATTATATAATAACGAATTTAATATACTCAAGTTTAATTTCAATACATTCTTTTATTTAACAAGTTGCAGTACGCAACACATATTTTAATATGTTTTATGGTGAAAGTTTTATACTTGTGCTATCTTTGTTCTGTCTAAATTTATTTGTATTATCTTTCTTTTCACTTCGATTAATTACTAATATATCTATAGAACGCCGTTTTATTTTTTATTGCCCGTTTTTATACGTAACTTATAAAATAACTTCCTGTGCATATTAAAAATGTTTGTTAGAATTTAAATGTTGGTTTAAAAATTTTCGCGTAGTATATTGTAATTTGATTTAAAATGTTACTTGAATAAAAATAAATGTTAAAATTAAAGTAAGTAACATTATAAATACTCGAATTTTCACGAATAAATTAAAATGCTAGAATAACTTTTAGCAACTAACATTTTAAATGATACAATTAAAATGTTAGTTGATAATTTTAATTGGTCGCTTCAATCGGTGGCGTCATTTAGAACTACAATGTGCATGTATTTCCTTATACTGAAATAGTTTCAAAAGCTACTACCGATCACAGCGACGAATTAAAATTATCAACTAACATTTTAATTCTAGCTTTTGAAATGTAAGTTGTCAAAAATTAGTCTAACATTTATATTCATTCATAAAAATTAATTGATTTCTAATGTTACTTTATTTATTTTTAACGTATATTTTTATTCAAGTAACATTTTAAATCAACTAACAGTTGAAAACACCAAGTTTTTTAAACCAACATTTTAAATGTGGTAAAAATCAATAACATACATTTCAATTAAATCTTTTACTTACTTTATTGTTTAACTATTGAATACTAAATTTGTTTTGCTACAATTTTAAACAAACTTCAGTTTTTATTAAGTTTATTTTCATGTTTGTCTACTTATTTTAATACAATAAAACTGTTTGTTAAACAAATTTAACACATTTAAATTGTTAGCTGAAACGTATTTAGTAATGCAATACATTTTGCTCAAAATTTTCTAACAGTCATATTAAACACATTAATTTAAACTGAAAAATAAAGTATATGAACAAACATTTTATTTCATGTAACACTTTTTATTAAACACACAAAAAAATAACAATCATTTAAATTGGAGAATTAAAATGTTACATGAATTAATATGTTTGTTGATAATTTTAATTCTTCAATTTTAAATCAAGAACAAAATTACCAACAAACATATTAAATCTGAATTAAAATGTTTGTTGATAATTTTAATTCTTCAATTTTAAATCAAGAATTAATTTTACCAACAAACATATTAATTCTGAATTAAAATGTTTGTTGATAATTTTAATTCTTCAATTTTAAATCAAGAATAAAACTACCAACAAACATATTAATTCTGAATTAAATTGTTTGTTGATAATTTTAATTCTTCAATTTCAATTGGCGCTGTAAGTTGCGGAAGTTGTGAGTATTTTAACCAAACTATAGTGCAAGTTTACCACTGGTTAGAGTACTCACAACCATCGCAGCCTACAGCGCCAATTAAAATTGAAGAATTAAAATTATCAACAACATTTTAATTCAGAATTAACATGTTTGTTGGTAAAATTAATTCTTGATTTAAAATTGAAGAATTAAAATTATCAACAAACATTTTAATTCAGATTTAATATGTTTGTTGGTAATTTTGTTCTTGATTTAAAATTAAAGAATTAAAATTATCAACAAACATTTTAATTCAGAATTAACATGTTTGTTGGTAAAATTAATTCTTGATTTAAAATTGAAGAATTAAAATTATCAACAAACATTTTAATTCAGATTTAATATGTTTGTTGGTAATTTTGTTCTTGATTTAAAATTAAAGAATTAAAATTATCAACAAACATTTTAATTCATGTAACATTTTAATTCGACATGCATTTTAATTCTACAATTTAAATTATTCTTATTTTTTGTTTGTTATATAAAAAGTGTTACATGAATTAAAATGTTTGTTCATATACATTTTTTCTCAGTTTAAATTAAAGTTTTTAATATGATTGTTTGAAATTTTGAGCAAAATGTATTGCATCAGTAAATACGTTTTTATTTAACAATTTAAATGTGTTAAGTTTGTTCAACAAACCATTTAAATCTACTAAAATAAATAGACAAACATACAAATAAACTTAATAAAAATTAAAGTTTGTTTGAATGCAACGCAATTAAATTTAGTAATAAAAAACAAAACGGCGTTCCATATATATATCTTTTCTTTCTGGCTTCTTTCTTTTTTAGTAATTACAATTACAAATGTACTTTCTTTTTTAAAATTTCGTTAAGGTTTCAAAAAGTTTTACAAATTCAGAAAATATTTGTTTGATTTTCTTAAAGTGTGTTATTTTGTATTTTAAAGAAGATTTTTTTTTGCAGAGCTATTTCCTTAATTAATCTTAATGGAGTAAGCTTTTTTTACGTTATTAAGCACGGATATAAGTAAAAGTAGCATTGTATTAATGTGAGTCATGTAAAATATAAAAATCGTTTTAAATTGTTATTTACCCCAAAAAGTCCCTTAAATGCCGCCTATGTTATGAAAGTGGATGAAATCTGATCACGTTCTCCAACTTGATCTTAGCACGTAATGAAAAATTGCATGTTCGTTAGAAAGCACTTAAAAATAAAATAACTGTTAAGAAAAGTAAATGGCAATGAGGACGAACGGAAAATGACTGATCCCGTTTAATCACATTTAGTGCAAGATTAAACGGTCCGCGCCGCCCTCATTTTTGCACGGGTTGATAAAAGCATACGATCAATTACCGGAATGAGTGAGCACATGATTGGATATAGATACGAGATGCCTTTGATGCTTTAACAAGAAATATTTTTATTCCTCTCGAGTGGACATTTTGCGGTTTACCTTCTGCGGTAGCTATGTGTATTTATGTCAACTAACTCTAGTAAAGCAAACATTAGTCCGCGCTGCATACGACTTTATTAATAAAATTAACCTACCGAGCGCTTCGTCATACAAGCAAATTATCCAAGCATTACCAAGAGGAGAAAATTCGACCCTTCGAAAGTCCCCCCGAGTGCATATTTATATCAATACGTTTGTAGGAAGATGCGTCTTTTGATGGCATTTTGAAGTTAGAAGTGTTTATTAATTGAAAAGATTTCTTGAAGAAATACGACGTTGTCATGACGTAACTATTATCATCCCTAATTCTTGCATAGTTACCGTCTGGCGGGAACATGCCTTTCTGGAATTAGCCGAGTGTGTTTTCGCTTATTAGACATAATGCGGCGCTGATCCGAATTAATTCTCGCTCCCTTGCGGTGCCGAAGCACGGTGAAAGCATTAGCATGATCATACCTTGTCTCCATCTTAACCCGATGCGTGTCGCTCAGCGTCTTAGAAGCGGTTCAAACGGTCGCCACAAGAGGATTATCGGATGCAGATCAGGCCCGACCGCGATCCATCAACTCATCTTGCCACAATTAAACAAATAATAAATATTTATCATAGTCTTTATCCTCTTAGTTCTGTTCCGATTCTTCCTTCCTGTTGCTTTTCCTTTTCATTACGTCTAATCCTGACTATTGTAAAGAATTCAGTGTCGCAACGTAAACGACATTCCTCAAATAGGTATACCTTATTTACTTTATTAAATAAAACTTAAGTTACTTGTTCGCTTTGCGGCAATATATAATTTTTGGGAACGTCGTGTTTAGAAAATGAAAAGGATAAAGCTTACGAGTATAAAGCAAATTAATTGAAGACGTCGCAGTAATGTTCTCCGCTCATGGTTGATGTCTTTATTTCCGAGACTGCGGGCTTAAATATGGTAGCAATTATTCTAAATACGGAATTAAAACCTTTTAGATAGCTATTCTTTCCAGACCACGACGCCCGTAATACTGCCTTTCTACTGGAAAATAGAGCAAATACAAAAGATTGGCTTTATTCTGTCGCGACCGCGAAAAGAAGTCTCTTGATGAGGATGAACGATAAAGGCTTGCCGTTGAACAGGTGGTGATTTAGGCCCGCTTCCCGTTTTGCATAACAATCGCCACTTAAGAAGAGTGTATCATTGCATTTTCTTTTTAACTTATTTACGGAACGATATTAGAAAGCGCTAAGTATTCGATTCAAAAGTTAATGAACGTTTTAATCCCGTTATAATAAATAGTTATCGGTCGACGTTGAAGATTAAAATGCCACAAAAGCTATATTTGATATATTGTAGGTGGGAGAGCTAAAATGGAAAAAGTTTGTCAAATCTCTAAGTCTCCGTTCGTTTTGTTAAGTAAACGGCTATAAATTCCATATCAACGAGATAGTGTACTATATGCATGACAACGATGATTTAAGAATGCCGATGTGAAGCATGTATATGGGCAGTTTATTTTCCAAAACTCAGATTAGCTGACCGGAATTTACGATCTGGCAAATATAGATATCGATGCTGCCTAAACCGTTTTTATTCCGTCCACGCTCGTTCTTAAGCATAACTCTATTCCCTCAGGTGTTCATTTGGCTGATGCTTTGAAGGGATTATTTAAGTGGAACCCCCGCAACGTATTCAATGTGATAGTCAGACGCAGTGTATAAAGGAGCATCTCTTAGCTTTACTTTGCAACCATTAACATACTAATATTCCCTAGACAGGACAGAATTAGTCGATCGATGCGTTTATACTTTATTGTAAGCGAACAACCGATACAAAACTGACGATAGGATCGATCTACTTACCATCTCTCGCTTGCGACGTATTGAAACACATAATACGCTTCTTTACAACTTCAAAGCTTCTCAAATAATCACTAATAAGGGTTACTAATGATTTGCCGCGAATGAGAAAAATTTTTCGAACAAGAAGCAAAAAGCGTAAATGTGAATACTTTGAAGAAACTAATTGCTAAGATTTCAGTTCGCTGCACTCCCGTCATTTAAAATTTGTAATTCACGTGATGTACAATCCGATTTGCCCGAAAAAAAATGGTACCACGAAAGAGACCCTAATCTCCCGATTCGTTTAATAATTATTAGGTATACTCTTATTTGATCTTTTATATGATGTTCAAGACATTCCTAAGTCTGCTTCTACAAATTTTTATATTAAAACTTTTATCACATTAACGAATATTTATGATCAATACTTCGATACCATTTAAGAAGCTCGATTTCGTTTCAAAGTATTTCATTTTTATATTTCAAATAAATTTAATTCGCTCAGCATTGTAACGTTTAAATGTATTTATTAATAATTCAATATCGGTTTTTACTTTTTTTAATTCAATTGTTTTTATACAAAACTGCTGCATTTTCTTTTAAATTCGCTAAGCTTTTGTATCATAAAATATATGTGAACGTTTATCACTGGATAACTAAAATTAAAAAAACTTTCGTCTTTAAAAATCCGATTTTTTTTGGTTTCAAATTTATTAACTATTTTTACAAACACATATGATAATACATTGTACGCTGCTTAATAGAATCACGTTGGAACTTAGAGTTTTTGATAATGTAACGTTTATTAAATCTAATTAATTTATTTATACTGTAAATATGTACACGTTTATAACTAACTCCGCGGATAACTTCACACATTTGTTTTACACTTATTGTTTACATTAAAGTCACGTACAAGGTTATACTTCGTAGATTTATCTCAAACACACGCGTTAATCACTTATTTATTTAAACTTAAATAATCTTCTTAATACTGCCGTCTTCAAATTGCTGGAATAACTGCCCTATGATTTGTTTGTACCGCATTTATATATTTTGGGCCAAACGTTTGCGAATGTTCTATATCTTTCGGTGAACGTTCTGGAACTTGAGAATAATTTCTCGAACGTTTCACTGCCCCTTTTGTAGGACTGTTCTGTTCCAGAACAGGAAACTAGATGCGACACCGGTAGAAAAAATCGTGGCGATAGCGGCAGCTTTCTCCATTTCGGCAACTTCCTTGACAATAAAAGTAACAGTCAATGGACTTTTCCTGACCCGATATTCTCTTTGTTGTGTAACTACAGACCAACACTTGAACGCCTGTTCCTCGAAAAACAATCTGAAACATGTTTTGCACTGTCATCCAATTCAGTTGATCTAAGCCACAACCAAGCTTGGGTACTGCCAATTTCTTAACATGGTGGAACATCATTTCTGTCTTGAGATTCTATAATGTTCGTTACAGATTTTTGTATAACGAAAACGAAGCGTCTGTCACCACGTAGTTTTAAAACTTTTCCGATTGCCGGTTGCTGTTTTCGTAGTTCATCTAGCTGCTCAAACTTCTTTTTATATCTGACTGCAACCCCTCTAGAGATGTCAAGATTCTCGCTCACGCAATATGCGATGGCGTAATCTTTTCGTGTTTGAAACAGGTCTCGTTGTTCCTTGGTAGTAACTCAGAATCTAGCTTTTCCAGAACCTCATAAACTCATATACTTCTCGAACTCCATTTTTTCGATTTGATTTTTAGTTCTGCTGCTTATTACTCTGGTTTGGACTTGAACTTGCGTATTTTAGTTATTACCAGCAAACAAGGCTAGACGATCGACGTGGACCACTTTTGGCTTGCCTCTGGGTGGTTTTCGGATGCGATATATAACGTCATTAATACGCTGCAGGACTTTATAAGGGTCCTCCCATTGCCTTTGCAGCTTCGGCGATAAACCACGTCTCCTTTGGGGATTATACAACCATACCATATCGCCAGGTTAAAACCCACCATTTTGTGCCTTGACGTCATATCTAGTCTTCATCCTGTCACTGGGAATTTGTGTGTTTTTACGGACCTCTTCATGTACTTCGTCTAGCCTCTTGGTCGCCTTGCTGACGTAATCCTCTTCTTCCGATCTTCGTCCAAATTGGAGGTCGCATGGCAGTCGTATTTCGCGATCAAGCATTACACAACATGGTGTTTGGCCTGTGCTTTCGCAAACGGATGATCGGTATGCCATTAGGAAAAGGTGCAAATACTGATCCCAGTCTCTTTGGTGTTCTGACACTACTTTAGCTAAGTATTTTTCCATTTTTCGATTCAACCGCTTAACCATGCCAACAGATTGAGGATGGAAAGGCGCCGTCCTAGTTTTTTTTAATTTCCAACAGTCTGCAAACTTCTTGAAAGTTGCAGCGGTAATCGAAGTGTAATTCCAACGGAACTCCAAACCGACAGAAAAATCTTTTACTAATACATCTGCAACTGTAACTGCTTCTTGATTGGGTATGGCGTAAGCCTCCGTTCATTTCGTGAAATAATCCATCGCCACTAGGATGTATCGAGTCAGATTCTGGGAACGGCCCTGCGATGTCAATCGCTACTCTTCCCAAAGGACTTCCTACTTTGTATTGCTTCATGGGTGCTTTGCGTTTTTTCGCTGGACAATTTCCTGATGCGCAGACCGTGCATTTACGGCACTATTTCATGACTTTCTGGAGTTCGCCCAGTAGAATCGTTCTCAAACTTTCCCCAATGTCTTCTTAATGCCAAAGTGCCCTCGTGATGTACCATCGTGGAGATGCTTCAATACTTCTGACCAAAGGGTTCCACTGCGCCTAGTACGCTTTGATGTTTCTGCCCAAAGCACTCACTTCTTCTCAGGTTGGTCGTCGACCCATTTCTAACCAGTCCAGGAGTAGTCTTATTTCTGGATTCTTTTCTTGTTTGCAAAGCAATTTCTCAGGTTTCCACTCATCATCAAGCATAGCAGTTCTCCGTAGGCATTCGACTTTTTCTTCAAGAACAATGACTGTAGTCCGCTGGACTAGGTATCAGCGTTTCGATAACTGCTTTCGGCAGGGTGTTCTGTGTCATAGTCATATTCTTGCAGTCTCTCGATCCATCTTGCCACATGTCCTTCTAAGTTACGGAACTACAATAGCCATTTTAAAGCGGCGTGGTCCGTTCTAAGCAAAAAATTTCGTCCATACAAGTATTTGTAGAAATGTTCTATGGACTTGACGACTGCTAACAGCTCCCTCTTAGTCACGCAATAATTTTTTTCTGGCCTGGACAAAACCTTGCTAAAATACGCGTTAACTTTTTCTTGTCCGTCTTGAACCTGCGAAAGGACCGCGCCTATGGCCAGATTGCTTGCGTCGGTATCCAAAACAAATTTTCCATCTTCTTTTGCATAACTCAAAATCGGCCGAAGTGACTAGGGCCTGTTTTAGTTCATGGAAAGCTTTTTCGCAGTCTTCATTTCATCTAAATTCTGCTTTTTTTTCGGTCAATTTTGTCAAAGGTTTGGCAATATTGGCAAATCCTGGTACAAACCCAAAGAAACTTTGAACCTGTTGTTTGTCGATTGGTTTTCGCCATGCTTCCACTGCTCGGATTTTGTCTGGGTTAGCCTTTACTCTATCTCTAGATACGACGTGGCCAAGTTATTGCACTTTGCGCTCAGTTTGAGATTAGTCCCACGTAGTCGCTGAAACACGTCTTTCAAATTGTTCAAGTGCTTTTCAACCGACCTTCCAACCACGATCATGTCATCTACAAAACAAACATAAAAAAAACAAACAAAAAAAATCACATCAAATGCTCAAAATGACCTCCTTCGCCATTAATACAACGACGGCTGCGATCTAAAATGGACCGAGCAGCCGCTCGAAGCACATGACCCGACAGATAGAAGTCCAAAGGTGTGAGATCGGGCGATCTCGGTGGCCAAGCATGCGGGTCTCCACGCCCAATCCACCTATTGGGGTAAGCAACATTTAGATATTCGGTCACATGCCGACTAAAATGTGGAGGAGCTCCATCATGTTGCAGAAACATTTGTTGTCTTGTTAATAAAGGTACTTCATCCAAAAGCGGTAGCAATTCATTCCGCAAAAAGTTAGCATATGCTTCTCCTGTCAGACGTTTCTCAAAGAAAAAAAGTCCAATAAGTTGATCGTCAATCATGCCACACCATACGTTAACAAAAAATCTGCGCTGAAAGTTAGTTTCTGTTGTGCCATGTGGATTTTGATATGACCACAAATGAGAATTACGTGTATTGTTCACTCTATCTCTAGTAAATTGCGCCTCGTCGCTAAATAAAATGAATGAAACTAATTGTGGATTTACCTGTAGCCAGTGGCAGAAATTCAACCGGGCAAAAAAATCTCCAGGTTCCAGATGCTGAACCTGTTGTATGTGATAGGGATACAAAAGCCCATCATGTAATGTTCGCCATACTGACATACGGGGGAGTCCCTTTCGAGAAGAAATTCTTCTAGTACTCAACCCTGGGCTCCGATCAACCATCTGTAGAATGTTTTCCTGCTCATTGACATTTAACTGCACAGGACGGTCAGATCTTGTTGAAACTGATGGAAATGAACCATGAGTCCGTACATGTTGAAACACAGAAGAAAAGGTTTGGTGATTTGGTACCCTCCTGTTGGGAAATCTTCGTTCATATTCCCTAACGGCAGATCTCGCATTTCCATCACAAAATCCATAAATGTAAATGATATCAGCATACTCTTCGTTAGAAAAATGAGAAGGCATTTTGCATTTTAATTACACTTCATTTAATAAAATCGACTGTGACATTAGTAGAAAAAAAGCAATAAATGACATATTGTTCGGCTTTTGTTTCTCAGTTGACTAAGAATAATTAATTTAAAAAAAATGTGTGATCAGTTATAAACTTTGAACGCTTGTATCTGTGTAACTATGGCGAATTGGATCTATGTTTATAGGACGTTTTCTACTTAAATTGACCTAAGGAACATACCATTTCAGTATGTACAGTACCTCGTGGGACACCCTGTATAGGCTTAAGGGTCTAACTGCCACAAACCAGTTTCGATCGTAAAAGCTGTTTTTTCATGATCCTTGGGTTCCAATTCTACCTGCCTGTAACCACTCTTTAAGTCTAACGTAGAAAACCACTGGAATCCTGATAGGGTGTCTAACGTATCGTCAATTCTAGGTAAAGGCTAGCTGTCCTTTTTGGTCACGTCGTTTAGTCTACGCAAAACCTCGTTAATCCATCTTTCTTCTTTACGAGTACCACTGGGGACGCCCATGGACTATTTGAAGGTTCACTCACGCCTTCGCTCTCCATATCCGTAATTATTTGTTCGGCTTTTTCTTTTTTTGCCAAAGGATGTCTTCGTGGATGTTGTCGTATCGGCCGAGCGTCTTCGGTATTAATTTTTTGTTTCACCACGTTAGTTCTTCCTTTACAACCACTCTCTAGCGCGAACACATCTTAGTACTTTTAGATCAAAACTTTACTGTAGCCAGCTAGTCTTGGCTGAAGTTTTGGCATTTGGAGATAAGAATGTCCAATAGATGTTGCGGACACTTCTTCGGCGACGTAACTTTGTTAGATTTCACGTATCTTACAATTTGAGATACTTTCGTGCATTGGCCTATTACGGTCTTCTTTTCCAACGTAACAGGATCTGAATTGATATTTAAGATCCTTACTGGCATCGTGTTTTTCACTCGTACTAAAGTTCTGCCAACGAGTAGTCTCTTTTCCACTAAGTCGCCCTCCATTAGTTCAATCGCGCGAATGTAGCTTTCCCGGAGGTTTCTATCCAGACGTGCCATCACTACACTTTCAGTTCTCACAGGCAAAGTCACGTTTTCACTCAACTTGCAGGGCTGCCTTCTCTGACGAATGAAAGTCTTATTGCCTTTATACAACGTTCTCACATACAAGCATGCACCGTACGCTTGCATGGAAGCATCTGAAAACCTTATCAACTGAATATTTTGAATCTTTCCTGTAATAAAAATCCATCGTGAAATTTTGTTGTTTCTTAATCGAGGCAAATAGTTGTAGAATTTAAACCATTCTACTAGAAAATCCTATGTTACAAATTCATCCTATTCTATTTTTAATGTCCACAATCTTTGCATGATTATCTTTGCTACAATAATCACTGGACCTATAAAACCCATAGGATCAAATAACTGTGCAATTATACCTAAAACTTCACGTTTTGTGAAACTCTTTTTTTCGTTTAAATCGGGTACACATATCAGAAACGAATCAAAAACAAGATTTCATGATACACCTAAAA
Organism: Aquatica leii; assembly: GCA_035610365.1. Lineage (NCBI taxonomy): Eukaryota > Metazoa > Arthropoda > Insecta > Coleoptera > Lampyridae > Aquatica > Aquatica leii. Next base: position 40,847,534 of record CM069439.1, read on the forward strand.
CCTAAGAACTTTCGGATTGTAAAGAAGAAACTAACGTTTTTTCATTTGAATTTTGTTTATGCAAGTTGAATCCTGCAGGCTCTAAAAGTTCCTTTAACTCCCTTTGAAGTTGATATAACTGTTCCAAAGTATTTGCTCTACCTAACACGTCGTCTATGTACGTTTGTTTTAGTAAAGTTTCAGCAGCTAACCGAAAGGTACATTTATTTCTATTAGCCAACTCGACCAAGGTTCTAGTAGCAACATGTGGAGCACAGTTAGTTCCATATGTTACCGTTTGAAGTTCAATATGGCGTAAGCGACCAGCCGGGTCATCTTTCCAAACTATATTTTGTAAAAATCGATCATTTGGATTAATCTTAACATACCCATACATTTTTTGTATATCGCTTGGTATAACATACCGATAAGTCCTATATCTAGCTATAATATCAAATAAGTATGGCTGAACCGGACTTCCTTTAAGCAGGAAGTCGTTCAAACTTAACCCCGAGGTGGTTTTCATAGACCCATTAAATACAACACGATATTTTGTCGTAAGTTTATCTTCACGAATTACACAATGGTGAGGAAGATAGTACTTATTACTTGTCATTGAATCGGTAGCTTGTTCAATTTTCTTAGCATGTTCGAGTAATAAATATTCATCAATAAATGCTTTATATTTTTTTTTTCAGTTTAACGTCCTTTTTGAACCTTTTTTCGAGCGATAAAAATGTTTGAGTAGCCTTGTTAGAAAGTTGCCTAAGAAAGAAGCATCATAATTAGGCTTAATAGGTAACCTAACTTCGAATACACCAGATTCAAGTCTTTTCGTTGTAGAAGAATAGAGTTTGTCCTCTGGAGACATGTGCCTTTTATTGGATACTTCTTCCATTCTCTAAAATTGAGAGATTAAACTATCCAAATCAAGACCTTGAACAAACAAAGCAACACTTAAATGTGACCAAACATTTTGTAAATCAGGAACTTTTCCTCCTACAACCCACCCAAATAAACTATTTTGCAAGACAGGAAGATTCTCGTCTAACCTTAACAGCCCAGATTGAATTATGTCAAAATACTCTTCAGCTCCTAGCAAAGGATCTATTTCACCAGAAATGTGAAAACTTTTATCGGTCAAACCTATGTCATTTGTTTGTTTAATATCTTATCCATCGTTATTCTTTTTATTTCCTCCCCATTCACTATCATACCCCTACCTTCACCAATTCTCGCGTTAAAATCTCTACAGATTATTAATTTTCCTCTCTCTTCTACTATCAGTAGCTGTTTCAATTTTTTTATTGTTTGTTTCATTCCTTGACCGTATACTGTTATCACTGTATATCTACCTTCATCTTCCCTTAATATTTGATTTACGACTATTCCTTGCTCTTGCATTTTATTTTTGCATTCTTCTACCACCCATTCTTCTCTTACTCCCGATATTATACCCCCTTGAACTCTTCTTATTTTTCTTTTCTTCTTGCGAACTGTACATTCCATCTATATCCCTCTGGCAAATTTACTTTCTATCTTTCCCAATCTTTTTCCTCCAGCCACGTTTCTACTAAACCCACAATGTCAAACCCTTCTATATAATTCCAAAAATCAGCTCCTTTCTTTTTAACCCCTGCAACGTTCCAAAAAACTAAACCTATTTCTTTTGTTTTTTTCTTATCGTTTACCTTTATCTTTGCCTGGCCTTCCCCTTTTTTTATCCTTTACCCCCTTTATTTTTAGTTTTTTGGCCCCCTTCTCTCTAATTTATTTTCTTTTACGTTCCAGTGCATCTCCTCTCCCTCAACCCATAATTTCATAAACCCTATTTTTGTTCTTTTTCCTTCTTCCTTTAGTCTTCTTCCTTCCATCCTTATATTTTTTGTGCCTGTCTTTCCACTGGAGTCATATCTTTATCTATAAATATCCTTGTTCCTGTTAGTCTTCCTTTTTTCTTTAATATTTGTAGTTTATCTTCTACTAAATCCAATTTTACTAGTATTAATCTACTCGCTAATTTAATTGCGTCTCTTATACCTTTTTTGAGTCTCAATTCATTTTTGAACCACTTATCTACTGGCTTTTTACGCTCTTCTCTTGACCTTCCATTCCTCTGATAACTAAGTTCTTCCTTCTCTTTTCCTTTTCCATTATTTCCACCTTTCTTTCCAAATTTTCTATTTTCTCTTCCATGCTCTTATTTTTTTTTCCACATATTGCATATCTCCCTTCGCTCTTCTTTTTCTTTTTTTAACTCCTCCGCGATCTTTTCTAAATTAGATACTAATTTATTGTTCTCTTCCGTCATCTGCTTTATTTCTCTTATCATTTCTCTACACATCTCCATTACTCCTTGCTCTTCCTTATCACACTTCTCTTTTCTCGGGCTTTTGTTCGCTTACTCCTTGCAAAAGCTTCTTGCATCATTTCTTGTCTTTTGTTTTTCCTTTCCGATCCTGTTGATTCAGATACTGACATAATTATTACTAATTATGTTTAATTAAAACAAGCCACAAATATTAAAAAAAAAAACAAAATAAAAATGTCTACAAATTCGTTAACATTAATTGTTAAATTATTTTCGTTTAGTTTTACATAATTTTCAATCCTACTTAATTCTACCTCGTTTTTGTACCATAACTTGTATATCTGCCATTTTGTTAAACGTGTAGTAACAATGTAGAATTTGTAAAAATACCTTTAATGACTTTTTATACAAATATGAAACTTCCTTTTCGTAAACCAATATCTATTTTTAAATAGCTATTGTTGTAGCACTTGCGCTTTTTGTTAAACAACATTAAATTTTAAATTTTTCAAAGCGACTTAATGTAACACCTTAACAAACACTCAATTGTGAGAATGCACACGCATAAACTCAGCAATTGTGAAGTAAATGCTCTTTTACAATCCAAACATAAATGTCTTTACCTTTAATACGTTATTAAATAATGGAATGTTCAAACCTGTATTTAGCACCTTCAGTTCTTGCCCTTGCAGCAACCGTTATTGAATTCCACATTCAAATTGTGTCGTAACAATCCTTGTCTGATAACTTCTCCTATTGATGACGCAACTTGAGTAAGTTGTGATGTTCCTTGTGCACCTGTGACAATGATCGTTGTATTTTCAACCCAATATTAATCCGGCTCGAAGGACCATGTTTTGTGTTAAACGTTTTATTGACAATATAAACTTAGAATAATAATAAATATACTATTACTTTATAGAAAATCATTGAGTAGTACTCGTTACTATAGTCTTCAGTGAACTGTATTAACTATGATTGGAGTTGCCCAGACGCAGGAGTACGTACGTTCCCTATAAACTGCATAAATTCAAAATTTATACGAAAACTGCGCCACAATAATTCATAAAATTAACGATCAAGAGCGACACAAAACCCGTGGCAAATAAAGCACCTTTAAATTCAACAACTACTAACGATTTTCTAATACCCAACATAATCTATTTTTCAAAATAAAGATGTTGATAAAAAACGTCTCAGTATATAAAATGCATTAATATTTTTTAATATTGAAAATGATTGTGTTTGGACTATGGTTCACTCGAAGCTCACGCGTTGAAAGCTTTCTGGACATATATGTACTTTTGAAACTAGATGCAGTGCTTTTATATACAAACTTTTGACTTTATTTTACATAAATCATTATATATTGAATTGAACTCGGCGAATCTCGGTTTACATACTTTGCTCGATTTAAAGTTAATAACGAAATGAGAAATATTAACTGACGGAGATTATATATTAATATCGGTTTGATTAGACCAACAAAATTAAAATGCAGTACGTATATAACGTGACCTTAATTATATGATTAATTTTGCGTAAAATGTAAATTTTCGTAAGAAATTGGTTAATTAGCCAGATAGATACCCCCTTTACATCTTAAATATAATATTTATTATCTCGCTCGCAATACCCTCCATACCGTATATAGCTACAAGCATATTACAATATTTCAAATATTTAGTGGTGTATGCGCTTGGGTAGATTTTGTGGGATCGGTATGATTTGTTGTTTTCAAATGTTATTGCTTCCTATGATTGCGTCGTACACGAGTAAGCCTCTCGCGGACGCCGTTCCTATAATACAGCGCTACACCAGTTTTCCACTATTTATGTACGTGTGCAATATATTCTTAACCCAAACGATCCTTATTCTCCAATATTTCGAAGAATGTGAATCTTTGGATATAATGCCGTTATTTACAGTAAACTTCTGTTAAAGTTATCTTTTCTTGCACAGTGCATTTTCCATAATGATACAGTTACATATTGATACGTATGCATATATCTGCTTAGTTGACGTTTGTCTGCAGTTTTGTATCGACGCGATCATACAACCTGCACGTTCAAATTTTTTTTATCTTTGTCTTTTATGTAGTCTATAAAATTGACTGAGAGAAAACAACCATTGATAAACCTCAAAATTAAATTCAATTTGAGCTAATATATTGATACGTAATTCGGGTTTAACATTGACAAAATTAGAGTTTAACGATTATTCTTTCAAAGCAAACGCCACTATTTATTTTATATGTTAAAACTGTTACTTTATAATACATATCCTAACTACTGAAATTTTTCAGTAATTGTTTCTGAAACAATAGTAAATGTTACACTTTCAGTAAATTTACTTTTTTTTTTAAATGTTTTAGATTGAAACAATTCATATCTCCTCTACAATCTATGGTTTATATCAGTGATTCCCAAAGTGGACTATATTGACCCCCAAGGGTCTATGACAACCTGCAAGGAGTCTACGTCAACGAAAAAAATTCGGATTACGGAAGTTCGGATTATGAATATTGCACTGTACATCGTCGGCCTAATTTCAAAACCTTGTATGTCAAGTGAATTTCATTTTACAGGAAAGCTTATAAACGTCTCAAAATGTTAAAAAAACACTAGGTTATAACTTTTTTTAACAGAAACATTTTGAATTCGACGATATTCAACAACAGGCTATAAATTTTAGGAAACAAATAATTTTTCCTTGAAAAATAAGACTTACGAGGTCTTAAAATAAAATGTTTCAATTTTTTTGTGGCTTACGAGCTTTTGAGCAATGAATACTTCAGTATTTTGAAGGCAGTTCAAAGTATTAAGCGAATTTATTATTAAAGATAAACGACTAATTTATTTAAACTACTAAAAATATTTTTTACTTATAATAAAAATATGTACACTTTTAAATTAACCGAATTAATTAATCTGAGGATATTTAATAAAACACTTACAGTATAACGCTATTACTAACACAAAGATAAGATAAAATCCGCGGATAACTTCACACATTTGTTTACACTAAAGTCACGTACTTTATAGATTTATTTATAACACGCGTTAACGACTTATTTATTTAGACTTGAATAATGTTCTTAACACTTCAGGCTTTGCATTACGGTAATAACTACGATTTGTTTCTTCGGTATTTAGCGCGAGCGTTTTCTTTTTAAGTCGTTATCCTCGCGTTGCATTTTTGGTTTTGTGACTTACTGTCCCCTCTTTTAAGTTTCATTGTAAATACAAGTTTTTGATAAATACGACAGTACGTTACTTAGTTTTGAACCGATCATTGCGTGCTAAAGACTTAACTCCACCAACTAGGGAAAAATAAGATCAGGGTAAGTCGAGCAATCGCTCATTTCTGGGTGAATCGAGGCCTTGATTTATTACGGGTTTGGGTGGTTGTGCGCTCCCGTTTTTCCAGAAGAACCAGAAACTTTACGTAAGTAATTTTAAATTGTCGTTGACTAATAATTCGGTGGGTTGCTACCGGAAGTCCTCTCCTTTCTAATAAAGTAAATACAGTCCGCTGTTCGACTTCCGTGTGGCCGTAACATTTGGTCCTTTTCGAACCGGATATTTAAAGGTTCCGTTTCTGTTACATTCCTTTCAATTTTTCAAGTTCATAACGATATCACGCGATAAGCATTTATTTAAGAATTTACGCCGATTTTAATACGGGATTTTCCGTTATTTGTATTATTCGTACTAAGTTATTTCATATCACAAATAATGTCCAAAAGTGATTTGAATGTCCTGGTGGTAACGAGGTCACAGGTCTTTGCTGACGTCATTGATATCGCTGATCGCTGTTCTAATATTTCCAAAAAAGATGCGAAATTTCATCTATTTATGCACGACGAATTGCTAATTGGCGAATCCAACTTTCGTGAAGTTCAGCGCCAAATATTAATTAAAAACACCGCTCTGGCTAAGAAAGAGCAGGTTCCTACCGATCAAATACAAAAAAGCTTTAGAGATTTAGTTTACTCGATTCGGACCATATTTGCTAAACTTCAAAGTGCTGACACCGATAGCGGAGCATCACAACAATCATGCAGTTCTTCTTCTGACCCACTTCAAGGTTTCCTTCCGAAAATTGTAATTCCGCATTTCGATGGAAAAATTGCGACATGGACAAATTTTATCAGTCTTTTTGATTCATTAGTACATAACAATAAAAGCTTAACGTCTCTCGCTAAATTTCATTATTTGAAAACGTCTCTTGCTTAGGAAGCAGAATCCGTTATTGCTAGCTTTCCATTAACCGAGGCAAATTATGAAATTGCTTATCAAGCGTTAAAAGATCGTTACCAAAACGATAGGCGTTTAGCCGGAATGTACTTAGATAGCATTCTGAATTTTAAGCCTCTTGTTTCACCTACTCAAGAAAGTCTTAGATCATATCTTCAAGTACACCAAAATGCAGCCAGTGCTTTAGCAGCACTTCCTATTCAAAATCACTTTGAATTTATTCTCTTTTATTTAGCTATGCGTAATTTGGATCTCGGCGACAAAATGATGATTTTCCTACTTATAAGGAACTTATTGAGTTCATCAATCGACAAGTGCGTAGTCTCGAACTATCTGCAGCTGAATTCAAATCACGTTCTTTGACCAAGGTCAAACCAAAAATCTTTATAGCCGCTGCTTCAGTTCCTCTTCGAGAAAAGGAGGTTGCGTTGGAAGTTACCAAGCCGCATTTAGCCGCTTCGTCCTTTAAACCTAATAAAGCAAATTCTACTTACAAGCGTTCCTTTTCATCATCTAAGCGATGCCCTGTATGTAAATCTGACCACAGTATTACTTGGTGTCCAGAATTCCAACGAATGTCCATAGATGAAAGAGGCAAAGCCATGCGTAACCACACGCGTTGTTTTAATTGTCTCGGAGCTCATTTAATAACAGATTGTAAATCGGAACGATCGTGTGTGCATTGTGGCAGTTGTAAACATCATTCATTACTGCATTTGGATAAGGAAGATAATTCTAATCCTGTGCTTTCAAAAGCGGCGACTTTCTCAAGTAATCTTACAGCTGCTCAAACAATGTCTTGTTGCCTTCCGCCTACTCATTCTAATCATACGGTTCTCCTAGGTACAATTCAAGCTTTGCTCCGAGATAGTTGCCCTGTTAGAGCAGTTCTGGATTCTGGTTCGCAAGTCTCTGCTATCACTAACGCAATGGTTAAAGGTTTAACTCCCAGCCCTTCTCTTCTCCCGCACTCTTGGTACTGTTGACTGTGTAATAAAATCTCGTTATTCTTTCGAAATTATCACAGCTACTCCTTACGTACTTTCTTCAATATCTCAAAACCTCCCTTCGGCTCGTATTTCTGAACAAGTCTATTCTAGTCTAAGACATCGTCAACTAGCAGATAAATATTTTCATGTACCTGGTAAGATAGAAATGCTTATCGGAGCTGATCTATTTTCTAGAGTCATTCGAAGAGGGTTTCCCTATTATTAAAGGTAATCCTTCAATTTTTCCTACTATATTTGGCGACGTTATTGTAGGTCCTGTAAGTCTGGGTTCGTTAACTTCTTCGGTTGTCTGTCTTCTAACTCTTCAGTCCAATCCTACAGACTTTCTCGTCAAGTTCTGGGAAGTCGAAGAAGTGTCTGTGGTAAAGATTCGTAACCCTGATGACGAATGGTGCGAACGCCTGTTTTTCGATACTCATGCTCGAACCTCAGAAGGTCGATATGTCGTAGCTCTACCTTTAAACTTAGAAAAGCGTTTGATTCGAGATCCTTCCCGCTATGCCGCTTATCAACAATTTATGTCTGAGTATCGAGACTTGGGCCACATGTCCGTTGCTACTTCTTCTTCGTCATACGTGCTACCCCATCACTGTGTTTCGAAATGTAGTGAAAAGGGGACGAAGATTCGTGTGGTTTTTAATGGTTCGTCTTCTCTTCATGGCAAGTCTTTAAACGAGCAACTTTTAAGTGGTCCCAAGCTGCAAAAGGATATGTCTACATTTTTGATAACTTTAAGGTTAAATTTTATTACGTCGTGAAGATCGTTGTTTACAACACATTTATTGGCGCGAATCCATTCATAATCCTGTCGTCGAGTATGAACTAAATACGGTAACGTACGGCTTAACTCCTTCCGCTTACCTGGCTCAGCGATGTCTTCAACAATTAGTTGAGGACGAAGGATCTCATTACCCGACTGCGTCCGTCGCTATCCTTAAGAATACGTATGTTGATGACGTAATAACCAGTGTTGGCACCGTTGAGGACGCGCTAATTCTCCGCACCGAATTTGCTCGTCTTTTGGGAAAAGGAGGTTTTGAATTGCGCAAATGGTCCAGTAATGTTCCTGAAGTTTTAGAAGGTCTTCCTGAAGATCATTTAGAAACTCCTCTAATGTTTTCGACCGAGGATAAGTCTCTTAAGATGCTTGGTCTGTGCTGGAATCATCGTTTAGACACTTTTTCTTTTCAAGTTCAGCCTTTTAGTGGTGACTGCACCAAAAGAGCAGTTCTTTCTTATATTGCTAGAATATTTGATCCTCTAGGGTTCCTTTCCCCTCTGGTTTTTACAATGAAGCTCGTTCTACAGCGTATATGGACCGAAGGGCTTGATTGGGATGATGTTCTTTGCCCGGCTCTTGCCTCCCAATGGACCAAATTGGTCGACGGTTTGCCTTACCTCTCTCAAATACACATACCAAGATGTATCTCTCCTTCTTTTCATAAAATCTTACACGTTGTTGGATTCTGCGATGCTTCTCGGAAGGGATATGCAGCTGCTATTTACGCTTGCTCTAGTTCCGCTGAGTCTCGACAAATGCAATCGTGCCACCTTATAATCGCTAAATCAAAGCTAGCCCCATTAAAGGTTCTGTCAATTCCAAGACTCGAACTATGTGGAGCGTTCCTGCTTGCGCGCCTTTTCCATTCGATTAAACCTCTTTTTGCCAGTAGTATTATTAGAGAAGCTCGCCTTTACACTGACGCTCACGTAGTTCTTGCGTGGCTCTCTCTTCCTCCACATCGTCTTCATACCTTTGTCGCTAACCGTATTGTCACTATTCTCGATCTCACTGAACGACAACAATGGCATCACGTTGATACTGCCGAAAATCCTGCTGATTTAGCCTGTCGTGGTGCTACTCCTGAAGTTATGAGCAGCGCTTCTTTCTGGATTTCCGGTCCTACTTTTCTAAGTAAGCCTTTGCCGCAGTGGCCGTCTCTTGCTATTCCTACCATTTTGGATTGTTCGTTACCTGATCTTAAAGTTGGCGCAACCCTTCTTGCTCGCCTTGTGCCTTCTCATCCTTTGCTCCCCGTCATCGAACGATTTTCTTCTTTTCAAAAACTGCACCGTACGTTTGCGTGGATACTTCTTTTCTTTCAAAACGCCCAAGCTCGCAACACAACCTTTTCTTCTGATAAGCTTCTGCCTCTTTCTCCTGCCGAACTACAAAAGGTTACGCATGCTTGTGTACGCATCGCTCAAGCCGCTTATTATAGAGAAGAGATTGCGCTGCTTCGGGAAGGTAAACGCCTCCCTTCCTCTTTAGCACAGTTGTCTCCGTTTATGGATGAGGAGGGTTTCCTTAGGGTGGGCGGAAGGCTGGGCCACTCCGCTTTGCCGTCATCTTCTCGTCATCCGCTGCTATTACCTCAGCAAGCTCATCTCTCCGCTCTTTTGTGTTCATACTATCATGTCGTCTCTCTTCATTCTGGTCCTCAGACCGTTCAAGCTTTATTACAAACTAAATTCTGGATCATTTCGTTGCGTAGTCTTCTAAGAAAGCGCATCCGTCAATGCATGACGTGTCACCGCTTTAGAGCTAACACGTTTAAGCCAACGATGGCGCCTTTATCTGCGGATCGCGTTAACCTGCAAAGGGCTTTCACCGTAACCGGCGTAGATTATGCAGGACCTTTTACTGTTAAGGTTAATACTCTTCGTTCGTCTCGTACTACAAAAGGCTATCTATGTTTGTTTGTCTGCACCGCAACCAAAGCTGTACATCTAGAGTTTGCTTCGTCTTTATCTACAGAAGCTTTCTTTGCTTGTTTAGACAGGTTCATCGCGCGTCGGGGAATACTATCTCGCATCAGATCGGACTGTGGCCGCAATTTTGTTGGCGCAGCTAGACAGCTTTCTGAGCTGTATGATTTTTTGCGCAAAAACAATCATTCGTTGTGCGAGCGTCTCTCTCTTCGTAGTATTCAATGGGTCTTTAATCCTCCATATGCTTCTCATTTTGGAAGATTTTGGGAAGCCGCTATTAAGTCCGCCAAGCGTCTTTTATATCGCAAAATTGGTAACACGGCCTATTTTCTCATTTTCTCAAATCGAAGCGGTATTAAATAGCCGTCCGTTGTGCGCCCTTTCATCTGATCCCGCCGAAGCTTCAAACTATTTGAGTCCGGGCCATTTCCTTATTGGTGAACTTTTGCTATCTTCTCCTTCCTTTCTAGATACTAACCACTTTACTTTCAAACAACGCTGGCGTCATCAAAACAGCATAATACAGTACTTTTGGCGTCGCTGGTCTGCTGAATATTTGCATACTTTAACTCATCGAACAAAATGGTTTCAACATAATCCCGGTCCTCAAGTGGGGGATGTAGAGCTAGTTCAGGATTCCAACCGACCGCTAACGTCATGGTTGCTTAGTCGAGTGACTGCGTTACACCCAGGACCTGATGGTCTCTCTCGGATAGCCACCGTTAAAACTGCCGGTGGTCATCCCACTCGTTCGCTTTCGCGGTTAGCTCCGCTTCCAGGACCCGTTTAAATTTCTTTCCTTCTTATTTTTGTTATTCGTTTTTTTTATATACTGTTTAATTTTCTTTAAAATAGAGCATCGCTCATTTTAGGCGGGCGGTATGTTAGCGCGAGCGTTTTCTGTTTAAGTCGTTATCCTCGCGTTGCATTTTTGGTTTTGTGACTTGCTGTCCCCTCTTTTAAGTTTCATTGTAAATACAAGTTTTTGATAAATACGACAGTACGTTACTTAGTTTTGAACCGATCATTACGTCTCCTTTCTTGAATTCTAGTTCATTAATTTTTCTTAAATGTTAATTGTGATGTTTAGTGCGTAAACCGTGCGCTCTTTTGTGCGTGCTAAAGACTTAACTCCACCAACTAGGGAAAAGTAAGATTAGGGTAAGTCGAGCAATCGCTCATTTCTGGGTGAATCGAGGCCTTGATTTATTACGGGTTTGGGTGGTAGTGCGCTCCCGATTTTCCAGAAGAACCAGAAACTTTACGTAAGTAGTTTTAAATTGTCCTTGACTAATAATTCGGTGGGTTCCTACCGGAAGTCCTCTCCTTTCTAATAAAGTAAATACAGTCCGCTGTTCGACTTCCGTGTGGCCGAAACATACACACTTGCAAATCCTTTTCGAGTGTTCCCTATCTTTCGGTATATCTTCTAGAAGATGGATAACAACTTCGAGAAGGCTCTTGAATTTGCGGATAACTTCTCGAACGTTTCAGTATTGTATTGCAAATAAATTAATAAATGTTTTATTTTTGAATTATTTATTCTTTGAAACAGTAAACGATATTCTAATATAACAGAAAATTTTATTAATAAGGACATATTTATCAAAACATAAAGATGCAAAAGGGAAGAAAACGAAGTACTTAATTTTTATGTGGCAAATTATCATAAAAAGAATGAAATTCTTTTTCGATTACTCCTCTCAATATATACAAATTATCAAACTTTTTTTTCAATTTTTAGGCTTTCCTTATACAAGCATCGTATATTAGATGCATTTACATTTTTATTAAAGACTTCGTCTTTCCTTTTTTTTTGGGCAAAATTTGCCAGTCTTCATTATATACAAGCTTAAATTCAATAAATCCAGATGGATTGTACCTAAGGCATCTAATATCAGTGACATGTCGGTCACCTTTCTTAAAACCTAGACGTGTTGAGCTATAGTATGCTAAACTGGAAAATGATTTAAAAAATTGAAATGTTAGGTAAGTAACATTATATGGTCTAGGTTTCAGTCTAGCTGATTTGCAGAAAGAGACGTACCGAGCTCGAGTGTAAATCTCTGTGTTTCGAAGTTTTCGCTCAGTAACCGAATGCATTGGGTCACACTCCATTTGAGTATGTCCCTTCTCTAAATACTTTTGTATGATTGTGATTCCTTTTTCCATGCTACACAAAATAAACATATTACTTACAGTACTGTTTTTGTTTTGGTAGCAGCATCTATCACTGTATAGTACTACTTCATCTCCTTTCTCCATATTTAAATTCATAATAAACAAATGTAATATGGAAGCAAACTCGTTTGCATTCAAACCACCTTGACCTTTGTGCCATAAATAGCAGTGACCATCTTTGTTTTTAAATTGAATATGGTGAAATTGTGCATCACAAGTTTACTCAAGTAGTACATAGAAGAGGCTTTGGTCAAAGGTGCCATCAATACACTCTGCAAATCCATACTAAACACCCATTTTTCCTCTTCTTTGTCTTTTGCTTTTTCAGCTCTTGCAGCATCTTTCTTCTCCAAATGTTTCCTGTAAATTGATTCATCAACATTTACAGTTTTATATCTAAGACATAGGTCGCATTGATCCTTTTTGGGCTTAAATAAACTGTACTGCATATCCGAGAATGCATTATTAAAACTAGCAGCAGACAAGGCCGCAATACTTTTTTCCTGGCATTCTTTTTTGTAGCATAAATATAATTTTTGCTTTGACGTCCAAAGTGGTTTTAAGTATTTTTTATTTGACGATGATCGACAATAGTGCGATTCCATATTCAGAAGGCTCTTCAAAAAGGCTTTCAAAAACTGATCTTCTGCTTCCTTTTTGTGATTTGTTGCACGTGTCTTTCTTCTAGTGTTATTTTGGTTTTCTATATGGTTAACTTGGTTTTCTACCTCGCTGCTTTTACCATCTATAATTTCACCTTTAACCCAACATACTTTTAATATTGACCCTTTTGATGTTTTTAATGACAATATAAAGAATGATGTCTGCTGGAACTTGCTGATTACATTTTCTTTGTTTTACGGGTTTTAATTCTAGTTTGTGACATACTCTCTTTTTTCTGACCAAGACTTTGTCCAAAACTTTGTAAATATAACTTCTCTTTGTTTGTGTGTCAGATTGTTGCACTGAAGCTTCGATTTCTTTTTGCTTTGTGCACAGAAACAAGCAGGTTTAAGCTGCTTAGCTTTTTTAACCTTGCTAAACGCCCATTTTCCGTTATCTTTCTGTAGTATATTTCAACCCTTTACATCTCTCCTTTTTGTGTAAATTACATTCCCATTCTTCTGTGTTAACATGTCTGCGTTTCTTTCTGGTTTTCTTAGCAACATCTTTCACTGTAGCTGGTTCAACAGATAAATGTTCTGCAGTTGTTGTGCCTAGCTCTGTTTCATTTTCTAGCAATATCTATGTTGTTAGCAATATTTTTCTTTTTTTTGTTTTTAGTTTTTTATAATTTTAATGTCTCGGACTGTACTTTTGCAATTATTGTGTTTGCATTTGTTACGAAGTTATTTACTTTACCTTTTATGTTGCGTTTCTCTAATTTCAATTTTTCTATCATAGTTATTTTTTTGTTATTCAAGTTCTTCCATATTTTCTCGTTATATCTTTTTATTTTTTTATTTTTTTTTCATGTTGTTTTCTCTTAAATCTCGAACCTTTTATTTAAAGGTAAATTTTTGGTTTTAAATTTTCTTATGTTCTGGATTTTTTAAATTAGTTTTTATTTTTTTGAGTTTTTTTTTAAATTTTTATCTCAATGATTTTTTTATTTTGACACCGTTTTATTGATACTTCTTGTTATACTTAACAGATATTTGATTACATTTTAATTATCTTCTATAAATTCTATGCTTACTTTGTTAGTTTTATACTTTTTTGTGTTTTTATATCTGCTTACTTAGACTTAGTTTTAAAAAAACGGTTAAATTACCCTAAAAACAATAATTGCCAAAATATGTTTCTAACTAAATTGTCAAGTTACTAATTTTGAGAGTATTTTATTAAGCAATTCTAAAAGTACATTAAAAATATTTAATAAAGTTTTTGCAATTAACTATGAGGAACAAAACTTCCTTTACAATTGAACAATTTTTTTCAATTTTAATATTTAAAAAAAAAACATTCACAAAACTAATAGTGTAGTCAATGTACACTAAAGACATAACTACTTCTCAACAAAAGCTTCTTGACTGTTACTGATCCGAAAGTATTTAAGCAAAATTTTATTTGTATTCAATAATTATAAAATTCTTTGACGCGTAAATTACGTCATTAATTTATGTAAAGCGCTAAAAGATTAAAAAACAATATTTCATTTTTCCCATTTTTATTAATACAATTTTGGTAATTCCTTTATTATAAAAGCGTTTTACTTTTATTTTTAAACACCTTTGAATATGTGCTATTCTTAATGTACTAACACAGCTAATCTAATTAGGCAGTGTAATTAGCTTGATATACGCGTTGAATTATCTTAATCTACTTTGCGTATTATCTTACTTAGATTAACTCTTGCTTATAGAGAGACTGTTTAATGGAATTTGTAAGATTAAAAACATTTCTGAATAGCATTAATAACTAAATTTTACAATATTTTAGTTCTTTAATAAATATCAAGAAGCTTAAACTTTATTTATTTTCGTGAACTTGAGTTAATATTTACTAGGTGATTAACGTAAGGTTAAAACTGGCACATTTATCAAATAAGTAAATAAACGTTTTTTTTGTAATTTTTTTTTTTTGTTCAGGGCATTACGGATGGAGTGTTTCTGGCAACAGTCTCATTTGCTAGCACTATTTTTTGCGTTAGTTACTTTTTTTGGGAATTATCTTTATGCGTGCTAATTTAATGTTTTTTGGCATTTTTTTAAAAATGTGTTTCTTTATTGCACGTTTCGTCTAGTCATACATTGATTTTTACTCGATTTACATCTACGTACAGGTTCTTCAGTTTTGGTTTTCCATGTCTATGTATTGGATCTTCCATGGGAAAAAACTTTTGGTTTGATTTTTTACCAACACAGCAGTCATTTTTCTAAAAAGATAGTTTGACATTTTATAGTTTTGGTAATCTGTGGTAACGAATTAGAGTGATTTTTTTTGCATTTATCGAAACTAACGGTTAAACTTCTGTTTTCAAAGTAATTTTTAACTATGTTGACAAGTACAGTGTTGATCACGTTTTTGGCGTTAAATTTTTATTAGAAATTTTTCTAAATTTTTTTTCTTTAATTTTATTGCTTCTTACCTTAAGTTTGGACGATTCATTTTCGGATTTTTGTCTTTATTTTGGGTTCTGTTATAAAATAATTGTTTATTAATTTATTTAAAAAAATTGTAATGAACATCTGTTGAGTTTCTCAATCAATTTTACAGTTTTTTGGGGGTTTTTCTCGTTTATCTAAAGTATTTAACTATTTCTCAAAACTATCTCTGTTAAACAGAGTGCTGCGTATGTCAAACTTTCTCTTTTTTGTCAAATCTAACTCTTTATTGATATTAACAATGAATACTGAAAGAAGGTAAAAGAACAAAACCTTAAACGGGATACGTGCTTTAATAATCAGAGGAATGAACGATGGTAATTCGCCAGTTCAGATTAGACAGTTTAATGTTTTGCCAAACACTAAAAAAGAAATTTACAAAACGTAAAAAATATAAACGAGATGAATAACATAAGCGTTGGACTGCTCAAGAAGAGCAAAAGGAAATCCGCAATTTAATGGATGAAGATTGCACCTTGAGCGCAAAATCCACAACTAGAGGTCACCTTATCGACCATTGACTGAGTGACACAAGCATTTTATTCTGTAAAACGTGTTTCTTTTGTACCAGAAAGGCGTGACACACCAGATACTATCCAAAGTAGGTTTGACTATGCTGCTCAATACAACAGAATAATGGTTCATAAAGAAAACATATTTTTTATTGACAATTCAAGTGAATTGGAAGATCACAGAAAAGTAGTAGAGCCAAGAAAACGAAGACGCAATTAAGAGACCGTTATTATTCGATTGCTGCTGCAATGTGCATTAATTTTTTATATTTTTTCACTCTACAATATAGAACACTTTGCAGAATAGACATCTTTGGTTGACCACTTAGCCGAAGATCACATTTTGTCATGGACAACGTCGGATTTTATAGAGCGGATGAAATTCAACTACTGATACGATCTCATGGATATGTATTAGTATTTCTGCCCTCGTATAGTTCTTTTTTAAACCCCATTGCTTCCAAAGCTATAACACAAAAACATTACCAAAACTATGCTTGACAAATCATATTTGGAAGATTGTCTTAACAAAAATGAAATTTTGAACTAATTACATACACATATAACAATTATTTTACCAGTATTGCGTTACGTAATAACACAGTTAGTAGATTATCGTTACTTCTGTTTCTGATAACATTGTTTCAAACTGACTTTTTTTAAATTTAGAACTTAAAAAAAAGAAGAAAATCATTTGTAATAACGGAAAAGGGTTTTGATAAATAATAAAACTTATTGGAAACGACGTTGTGAGAAATAGTTCTGAGAAATAGCAAAATACATTTGACAAAAGCGAAAAACCAAAAGAAAAAAATTTTTTTTGTCAGAACTAGTTCTTTCTTAAATTTTTTTTTGATTTTGCGGTTTTTTAAAATAAATTTTAATTTATTTGTTAAAGAACATAATAGTTTCACTTTTAACGGCATTTTTTAATATGTCAATTGTCAATTATAAGAGCTTTGAGTTTTTTTAAATTCTCAATAATCTGCAAAGAACAGCGTTAAAAAACCAAAGTGAAGTGAACTAATTACATATCTATGTATACATATCAATCTTGACAGAACGAAATTTTTCCCTATTTTTTTAATTTTTGATATACCCTTTTTCTAAAATAAATTTTGACTTCTTATTAAGGACCTTAATAATTTTACTTTTTACGTTAAGTTTACTTTGGCGGGTTTTTATGTTATTTGTCTTCTAGTTTTTATGTCAAAATCTTTAAATCAATAAGCTATTTATCTTCAGTCACCAAAAATACTAAAAATTAACAAGATCATCGCAAAAAACTTAGAAAATTATAAAAGCTTTGGATTTTTTTGAAAGTCTACAAAGAACAGTACCAAAAAATGAAATTAAATTTTGAACTGTAAATTATAAATAAGCTATAACGCCGATAAACGTTGTAAGTTGATTATAGATCCACGTAATTCGAAATAGTAATGAATAAAACTGCGGGATAAATTCATAACGTAAATGACATTGGGGGTCAAGCAAATTTATAACTAGTTCCATATATTATTATGTATACATAAAACATTTTTTTTTCAAGTATGGCGTTACATAATGTTAGTATAGTTAGTAAATTGTTGTTATCCTCTTCTATTTTTTATAATATTATGTATCGAACTGTTTTTTTTGTGTAAAACTTAACAAAAGACAAAAATCGTTTGTAACAACGGGAAAGAGTTTTGGCAATTAGGGAAATTCATTTGAGATATTAATAAACCAGTTCTAAGTTTTTAAAGAACATAATAATTCACTTTTTACGTTAAGTTGACGCTGGCATTTTTTAAATACGTCAATTGTCTTTTAGTTTCTGTCAAAATCTTTAAATAAAAAAAAATAATTATTTTTGTTTTTAGGTTTTTATTTTTAGTTATCAAAAATACTAGATATTAAAAAGGTTATGAAAAATAAAAATGAAATGAAATTTTGAACTAATTACATATGCTATGTACACATAAAACCATTTTTGTACAAGTATTGCGTTACATAATATTAGTATACTCAAACAACACATTGGTACAAAAAACGTCTAAATGTCCGTCTAATAAACGTTAATAACGCGTTTAAAAACGTTTTTATGTCTAATAAACGTCTATTAGCCGGACATTTAGACGTTTTTTGTACCAATGTGTTGTTTGGGTAGTTAGTAAATTATTTTTATTATTTTCTGCTTCTGATAAAATTGTCTCGCTTTTTTTAAATGTAAAATTAAAAAAAAAGGAAAATGATTTGTAATAACAGAAAAGATTTCTCGACAAAACTAGTTCTTTTTAAAAATTTTTAAAATTTTTCTAAAATAATTTCACTTTGTACGTTAAAATAACGCTGGAATTTTTTTAATACGACCAATTATTTATTTTTTTGTCAACATCTTCAATTCAACAAGAAAAATTAGTTATTCTTTTCTATGTTTTTATTTTAATCGCGAAAAACTAGGAAAATTAAAAACGTTTTCAATTTTATTTGAATTTTTAAAAATCTACAAAGAACCGTATCAAAAAAATGAACTAATTACATATACTATGTATACATAAAACAATTTTTTGCATGTATTGCGTTACATAATGTTAGTATAGTTAGTTCTGTTTATGATAAAATTGTGTGCCGAACCGTTTATTTTTTTTCTGTTTAAAACTTAAAAAAAGAGAAAAATCAATTGTAACAACAGGAAAATATTTTGACAAATAGTTAATTTCATTTGATGTACTATTGGCAAAAAGAGGAAAACCAAAAGAAAAGAACACTAATATTGATGTAACTAATTCTTTGTTAAAATTTTGATTTTACGTTTTTCTAAAATAATTGTCGATTTATTTGTTAAGAAACATAATAATTTACGTTTTACGTTAAATTAACGTTGACATTTTTATAATAAGCCAATTGTTTTCTAGTTTTTGTGTCAACATCCTTAAATCAATAAGAAAAATTAATTATTTTTGTTCCTTGGTTTTTAATTTTTAGTTGCCAGAAATATTAAAGATTAACAAGGTCATTGCAAAAAACTAAATACATTATAAAAGTTTTAATTTTTTTTTTAATTCTCAAAAATTTGCAGAAAACAGTATTAAAAAAAGCAAATGAAATTTTGAACTAATTACATATACTATACACACATAAAACAATTTTTGTACAAGTATTGTGTTATATAATCTTAGTATAGTTAGTAAATTATTGTTATTTTGTCCTTCTTCTGATAAAATTGTGTTTCAAACTGTTTTTTTTTGTTTAAAACTTAAAAAAAGAGAAAAATCATTAGTAACAGCAGGAAAGTATTACGACAAGTAATGAATGTCATTTGATATATTAATGGCAAAAAGACGTAGGTGGGAAATAATTTTTAGAAATAGTGAAATAGATTTGACAAAAGAGGAAAACCAATAGAAAAGAACAAATCTTGACAGAACTAGTTCTTTTTTAAACTTTTGATAATAATTTATTTTTTACGTTAAGTTGACGCTTTTATTTTTTTAATACGTCAATTGTCTTCTAGTTTTTGAGTCAAAATTTTGAAGTCAATACGGAAAATTAGTTATTTTTGTTTCTAGGTTTTTATTTTTAGTTACATAAAATACTAGAGATTAAAAAGGTCATTGCGAAAAACTACGTAAACTTTTTTTTTTGTTTAAAATTTAAAAAAACTACGAAAATTATAAAAGTTTTAAGTGTTTTTGAATTTTCAAAAACCTACAAAGAACAGTATAAAAAAAGTTAAATGAAATTTTGAATTAATTACATTTACTATGTACACATAAAACAATTTTTTACAAGTATTGCATTACATAATATTAATATAGTTAGTAAATTGCTGTTATCTTTTTCTGTTTCTGATAACATTGTGTTTCAAACTGTTTGTTTTTTTATTTAAACTTAAGAAAAGGGAAAAATTATTTGCAGCAACGGGAAAGAGTTTTGACAAATAGTGAATTACATTTGATGTATTAATGTCAAGACCACAAATGAGGAAAACCGAAAGAAAAAACTCTAATCTCCACCTCGATCTCCCCAAAATAAGTTTTTTTATTTTTTTTTTAGTTTTTGATTTAACGCTTTCCTAAAATAAATGTTTATTAATTGATTAAGGAACATAATAAATTCACAATTAAGTTAAGTTAACAATGGCATTTTTTTAAAACGTCAATTGTCTTCATGTTTTTGTATTAGAATCTTCAAATTGTTTTTTTTTTGTTTCAAACTTAAAAAAAGAGAAAAATCATTTGTAACAACAAGAAAGTATTATGACAAATAATGAATGTCATTTAATATATTAATGGCAAAAAGACGTAGGTGGGAAATAATTTTTAGAAATAGTGAAATAGATTTGACAAAAGAAAAAAACCAATAGAAGAAAACTAATCTCGACAGAACTAGTTCTTTTTTTAAATTTTTGATTTTACGTTTTTCTAAAATATATTTAGATTTATTTATTAAGGAAAATAATAATTTATGTTTTACGTTTAGTTGACGCTTTTATTTTTTTAATACGTCAATTGTCTTCTAGTTTTTGTGTCAATACGAAAAATTAGTTATTTTTGTTTCTAGGTTTTTATTTGTAGTTACCAAAAATATTAGAGATTGAAAATGTCATTGCGAAAAACTACCTAAATTATACAAACTTTGAAAATTTTTGAATTCTCAAAAATCTGCAAAGAACAGTATCAAAAAATGAAATGAAATTTTGAACTAATTGCATATACTATGTATAGGGTAGATGCACCACTTATGGCCACTTTAAGAACTTTTTAATTATTATTGCATTGAGAAAAATATTGAAATGGAAAAACACCTTTTTTCTTAATGTCACTTTATGCTTCAAAATCTGCTCTTTTAAAAAATCAATTGATATTAAAGATTAAATATAATTTATAAATATTACAACGCTTTGTATTTTGAACTATGCAATTCCCTACTTTTGGCCATCGGTTTCTACATTTGGCCATACATTTTCTCTACTTTTGGCCATTTAAAAATTATTAAAACGCGAAATACAATTTTTGCAAGTATAGGTACAAGCCTACATATTTATTGAAATACAAAGCTGTAAATGAAACAAAAATAAATTTCTTGTACAAATAGGTAAGTAATATATGAGAAAAGTTTATAAACAACGTTAGTTACATTATTAAACTATATCTGTTCAGAAATGGCTACTTGACCTGGAAAAATTGTCTTGCACTTCCTCCCCTTGTCTTCAACAGTGGGCTCGGGTAGTTTCCCTAAAATATCGCATTGATTTATGGTAGAAATGTCATTTTCTATAAGATAAAAACAGTCTTCTCATCATTGTGTGTCTTATAACATTGTATTTCATATTCTTCTGATGATAAAATTTCTAGAATTTTAGCCACATATCTATACGTTGTCGTCGATCTTTTACCAGTTAGCTTGAATCTTACAAGTACAAAATCTCCCAAATTGAGATCTTTGAGTTTGAAGATTTCAATGTCTTCCTGTTCAAATACCGTGAAGTCAACATCGTCTCCACTGCTACCATTTTCCACCCAGTCTTCAAGGTCTTGTGAGAAAGAGCCTGAATCTATGTCTTGTTTTTGATGTTTTCTTGGCTTCTGTTTAAGTTTTTTGCCTTTTTTTAGCCATCATCTGTTTTTTACTCTCTCGAACCTGTTTCCTTTTTTGCTTTTCTCGTTCCTTCTCCATTTTGAGCCTCTCGCATTCTTCGTGATACTCCACCCATTTATCAGATGTAATAACACTTGGTGTGCATTCTTTTTTTCTCTTCTTCTTTGAGTCAGTATTATTTTGTTTAGGATAAGGAAGTACATTATAAAATACTTTTGAACATATTGTTTTTTGAGCGAAGCAAATATTACGTGTTAATTGTTCATCCTATCTGGACGAGATGTAGTAGCCAATGCAGTATTACTATCATTTGATGTGGCCGGAACTTCTTTTGGTTTATCAACTGGGAGCATATCAGTTAAAATGCTCGCTAGAGGAGATACTGGAGGGGTTTGGAAATCATTTTCAAGTGCAGGATCCTCGCTCACTAACTTTGGTAGGCCTTCTACATCACTTGCAATTTGATGCCAAACATTGTACAAACTCTTATCCTCAGTATTACCTTCCCATTCGTAGTTTCGTCTTTTTGTTTGGTTGAATTCATCTAGCAAAACCACATCAATATTTGATTCTAGGTACTTCAAACAATCTGCAGCTGCTGCGTCAATATCTCGGGTTTGGTATGTTTCGGGTTTCCTCAGAATAATTTTACTATAATCCACATTATTTGATGAAAAAGGATAAAGGCCTGTTGCTCTAAATCCTGATATATTTGATGTCATTTTTGGATCTTCAATCAACTGAGACTGTATCATGGGCAAATTTAATTTGTTGATCTCTTGACCATTGTTCTCTATCTTATATTTTCGCACAATATTCCTTCACTTTTTCTTTATAGCCGCAAACACAACGACATCCAACGGCTGAAGGATGTGAGTAGCATTAGGGACCAGTACTATTAATATTACTTCATTTTCTCTGCAGAACTTACTTAAATGGAGAGTCAGATGAGATGCGTGTCCATCTAAAAAGATGATAACGGGTAACTCGATTTGAGACTCCTTAAGGTATGGTACAAAGACGTTGGAGAAGTATTCGTAGAAACATTCTGCAGTCATCCAGCCTTTTTCACTTTTGCCAATCCCCCAACCCTTAGGAGCTGCTTTAGACACAGCAGATGGAATCCGGTCATATTTAAAGATTGTTAACGGAGGAACGAATTTTCCTGCTGCATTAACTGTAAACAGTGTTGTTACATTTTCCTTGTCTGATGATAGTTGTTTATCGTAGACATGTTTTCCTCGTTTTCCAATAACAGTACCACTTTTTGGAACTAAACAGAAACACGTTTCATCCATATTAACAATCCTGTGTGGATTTTTTAATACACTGGTGGCATTAATCTTTCTGATAACATTGTGTTTCGAACTGTTCGTTTTTTTTGTTTGAAACTTAAGAAAAGAGAAAAATCATTTGGAACAACGGAAAAAAGTTTTAACAAATAGTGAATTTCATTTGATGTATTAATGTCAAGACGACAAAAGAGGAAAACCAAAAAAACTGTAATCTCTACCTCGATCTCCCCATAATGAGTTCTTTTTTATTTTTTTTAGTTTTTAATTTAACGTTTTCCTAAAATAAATTTTGCTTAATTTATTAAAAAACAATAAATTCATTTTTTACGTTAAGTTAACGATGGCATTTTTTGAACACGTCAATTGTCTTCAAGTTTTTGTATTAGTATCTTCAAATGAATTAAAAAAAATAGTCATTTCTGTTCCTTTATTTTTATTTTTAGTTACTAAAAATATTAATGAAAAAAACTACAAATATTATAATATAAAAGCTTTGAGTTTTTTTGAATTTTTAAAAGCCTACAAAGAACAGTATAAAAAAAGTTAAATGAAGTTTTGAACTAATTACATTTACTATGTACACATAAAACAATTTTGTTACAAGTATTTCATTACATAATATTAGTATAATTAGTAAATCGTTGTTATCCTTTTCTGTTTCTGATAAAATTGTGTCTCAAATTTTTTTTATTGGAAACAAAAAGAAGTCGTAACAACGGGAAAGAGATTTGACAAGTAGTGAATTTTATTTGATATATTATTGTTAAAGCGACGTAGGTGAGAAATAGTGAAATATATTTGATAAAAGGATAACCATCAGAATAAAACTGTAATCGCGACAGAACTAGTTCTTTTTAAAAAATTTTTTTAATTTTTGATATTCCGTTTTTCTAGAATAAATTTTGATTTACTTATTAAAGAACATAATAAATTCGCTTTATACGTTAATTAACGATGGCATTCTTTAATAGGTCAATTGTCTTCAAGTTTTTGTATCAAAATGTTCAAATTAATAAGAAAAATTAGTTATTTTTATTCCTTGGTTTTTATTTTTAGTTACTAAAAATATCAAAAATTTACAAGGTAATCTCAAAAAACTAAGAAAATTATATAAGCGTTTTATAGTATTAGTATAGTAAGTAAATTGTTGTTATTTTTTTCTGTTCTGATAAAATTGTCACGATTATTTTTTAATTTAAAACTTAAATTAAGAGAAAACGCATTTGTAACAACAGGAACGAGTTTTGACAAATTTCATTTGATATATTAATGTCAAAGCGACGTAAATTGGAAATAATTTTACTTTTTACAATTAGTTAACGTTAGCATTTTTATAATAGATCAATAGTCTTCTAGTTTTTAAACCAAAAAAAAATATTTATTTTTGTTTCTAGGTTTTTTTTAGTTATCATAGATATTAAAGATTAACAAGGTCATTGCGAAAAAGTATAAAAACTTTGAATTTTTTTGAATTCTCAAAAATTTGGAAGGAACATCATCAAAAAACGCTCTGCTTTTAAAATATTGCATTGACATAGTGTTAATTTTTTTTTACATATTCTAAATATTTTTGAGTTAATAAATCGATAAATACCAGTTTCGCTTTTATGTCGCTTAGAAGCAGAGTGAAAGCTGTACGAAATATCGCACTTCTACTAATACAAGTGTGATGTGTGTAATGTTAATGAAAGCTGAACTCGTTATAATTTTTTTTAAATTTATTTTTAATTCCATAATCAAATTTACTTTGAAACCGCCCAAAAGACTAAAATAAATTTACTTCAAAATTAAGTTTAAAAGCGATAAATTATGTATATAAGCAATTTAAGTAATTTCAAAAATGTAATTAAAGTTAATTTCATCGAATTAGTACACGTAATTAAAAGAAGGATAATTTCTGGCTATTTGAAATATTTCTTTTTAGTGTTTAAAATAAGTAAGAATTTGTGCATCATCCTTGCGTGTAAGTTTAGTTGCATACATTCAGATCGCAGCCATAATTTTCAGCATCCATACGTATCCTGTAAAACTCAATTTATGGGTAACGCACATTTTTCAGATTGTATTTTGCGGTAAATTTAGTTCGAACGGAATTTGACTATACGCTTAAATTAATGATATCGTAGCTGTAGGTAATTATCAATAATGAATTAAGAAGAAAAATACGCGAGAAATGAATCATGACTTTTCCGAGTCTTGGTATTTGATAAAAGCTGAAGCGATGTCTCAAAGCGCTCGCGCACCTGGCCAGATATGGTCAATATCAATTTTCGGTAATTGAATTGTGCCATCTTAAAGGGTCGAATGACGAAAGGGGTTCGGAGATCACTGAGTACACACGGGGACTATATTCAACATTTAATTAGCATTTTGCATCTAGTTGAAAATCGCTTTCTAATTATATATGTGCTCTTCGAAGATGAAACTATAACATATCAAAAACGGTAGATTTTGAAGTTACGTGGGATAACATTTTGTCGATTACGTATTCATAGCGTTCTTATTGTGGCGAAGGATGTACCTATAACAGAAGCGGCAAATTGAGTTCCAGGTCCTAATGCTGAACCCCGTAGGTATAAGTAGCAAGTAATACACTTAGCCTACACAGCTAATTGTTGCACAGCATATAGCGGTAATAAGACTCGCTATGGCTCTTAGACGGTCTGAATCGCTCTTTGTGAGCTTCGGACATTATTATTGAAGGCTAATGGATTTTAAGAAGGGTTGACAGCCTTCGTTGTTGACGCGAAGTAAAAGCACAGCTTTTGGCCTACGATATTTTATTTTAAATACAGGTAACCTGATTTAAGCTTTCTTTTACTACTAATTTATCTGACTTATAGGCAACAAAGTAACCAACTATTTTTATAATCATAATTACAAACTCGAAGTAAACGAATAAATAGATTTTTCTTCTAACAAAATGAAATTTATGGCAAGATTGAATTCTTGCATCTTAAAAAATTGAAACTTCAATTTTCTTCGAGAGACAAATTCCATATTTCTTATATTAAGACGCTGGATTTCTTATGCCACTAATTCAGTTTATCTTTGTTGTTCTATCAGAAAATCTATATTTATAAGTTTGCTAAACAGAACAGTACAATATAGGCCGCAAAATCGATTTTGATAATCATGTCATTATTTCGAAATCTCATTCTTCCATTAATCGATAAATTATAAGTGCCATTTATTACTTGCCATCTGAAACTGATTATAACGGATTGTTTTTATAATGCAAGTAATCCATAGTCTGTGCTTTTAAGCTGTTTTTTTTTAAATTTACTTCCAAAAATGTGCCAAACTCTAGCACTACTTTACTATTTTTTGTGAGTTAATTAAAATTAAATTGTAGAGAAAATATTGTATTATTACAATCAAGTACTCCAATACGCAAAAAACCTATTTTTAAATTAAACAAAAAAATTAATTTATTGTTAATTGTTATTACAACATTGTTAATTTTTTTTGTACTATAATCTGTTTTTCCACTCTGATTAAATTCTAATGAATCGATACGTGTAAGCTGGTTACTTTCACTTAATTAGTAAAGTTCGGAATTATATGAAAAAAAAATCAAAATATGACAAAATATGCAACTGCTTATACTAAAATATGAAATGAAATATGCAAATTATGCAACTTTTTTACATGGAACAAAACAATATATTTTCGATATTTTCAGGTAAGTCATTGGTGTTTATCTATCAAAACAAGAAAAAACTACAGAGTCTTAAGCTTTCGTGGTTACTTTGGTTACGATTATAAGCGACTTTCGGCTTAGACTGTGTCGTAGTTAAACACCCAGACTTTTCAGGCTTGGTCTTAGTCTTTCCTTGAGAGCCAAAACAAGAAGTAGAACTTGGCCTTTGCCGTATTGTCGTTCGTGAACCCAAACCAACTGACGTTTTACAAGACATTGCAGCTTGCATCTTTGGACTTGACTGACTTCGTTATTACTTGGAGTAATAGTTCCAAGAAGGTTGATATTTGTCTTAGAGGGTGCAGTACTGGTAGCCAAGATTTGCTGAGTTTTGAACCGTCTTCCCGATTCGTATTATATGGATGTTTTTCTATTTCCACAGCTTCATGGATTGGTCTGGGAAAGTAGAAAGGAGTTCTAGCCAACACTTTAGTCTGGTCAAAGTTTACCGTGTGTCCTTGGCTTCACACGTGTTCTGCTACTGCTGATTTTGTAACTCTGAGGTGTTTGCAGTCAGTCATATGTTCATTTACTTTTTAACTTTAATAAAACGTCTCGTCTGTCTTATATAACTTGATCCACAGAAACAAGGAATTTTGTTAACTCCGGTATGTTTTAAACCCCATTGTATGTCTTTAGCAGATGTAAACCAATTGTTCAGAGCACCCTTAGTCGTAAAGACCGATTTGATATTGTGTTTCTTTAGCACTCTGCTTATTTTGTCTGTTAAACCCTGTTACAAGTTATAGGTCTTACGAACCATGCACGGCCAACTCACACTAGTCGGAAATAGGGGAGGTTGAAAAAAACCGAATTTAAAGGGCGCCAGATCTTTCTAAGTAAAACTTCTGTTTTGATCAAGACAGAAGGTTCAAGCTTGTAACAAAATCAGGTCCGTAATCCTACTTACGCTAGTTTTCGTGTAACCAAAAAAAAAAAGATAAGTATGTATATCAAGTTTAATTTAATAACGTAGATTTGGTATTAACAACGAGCACTAGAAATTTCGTAGTATATTATTCACTCAATGCCGGAAGTATCGGCAACACACAATACATAAGTTTACACATAGTGTCGATAGTGAAGAAAATTACATGACAAATATCTATGGTTCACAGCATGCGATACACAAAATAATTAATAAAAATACCTCAATGGTATTGAAACAATTATTGTAACAACGTAAGTTAAAACAAGCAAAATTTTGTGTAAGACTTACCCGCAATCCAGTACTTGCTTAAAGAAAACGTTTTTCTCGTTGAGTTGACCTGTAATAAATATGAATCGTGTCGACACAATGACTCACGAAAACAAAAATCTACAAAATTGTTAACCCCTCATCGATCGATAATACAACGAAACATGCAGCCAAAACGTGGCGGGAAGTGCTATCAAATTAAGAAGGAAATTACCAAAGAATTCTAAAAATTAATAGGAAAAGCTTACCCTGTGATGAATAAACTACTATAAATCCGTTTTGAAATTATAATTTCATTTTTATTAACGCCGATGTTATAAGATTCAGAGATTATACCATCACCAGCACGATTTTAAGTAGTTGACGTTTTGACTTCTTGACAGGAAATGAAGTAAAAATAAACTCCGTAGAGAGAGTCAAAAATAGAAATCGAACTTTACGGTAATGAGTATACAGGGTATTACATTATGAAATTTATGCACGTAACAGAATTCCCCTTCCCCCATCCCGCAAGATAAAATCTTGGAGTGTGGATAACAAAACGAAAACTAAAATGAAGATAGGAGTTTAAGCATACGCCAAGGATAGAACCCTAAAATCCAAAATCAACCCAATTACAATAACACCTAACCCAAGAAGAAACGTAAATGAAAGAGGTTTTCCCAATTTGCTAAGCATCATCAACCAGATGTGTCCAAAAGTCGCATGAAGCGGAATGATACTCCAAAGAACCAAAAACTCCAACCAACAGAAGAAAACATCAGAACACGTACTCGTTGAAAGTCGACATCAGTCGTTACGCTATAAAACAAGAGAACAACTCAGTCCCATAGACCCCACTGACGGGCAGTACTAAGCAGACCAAGAGAAAAAGGAAGTCTAAGAAAAAAAGAAGTCAAGGACAAGACCTCAAAATTCATTAAAACCCCAGCTCACAACTACAAATCCCACCCTAAATATAAGTCCTCAAAACTAACTAAATTTAAGTAGTAAAAAAACAAGTATCTAGCAGATGTTGAATTGTGATACACGGATTTAGAAAAAAAGTCAAAAAGAAAAACTAATGGAGTTGTGCCCAAAAAGCCGTCAACAGACGATATGAGATTTTTCCACCAAAAAAACCAA
This sequence comes from Aquatica leii, assembly GCA_035610365.1. Lineage (NCBI taxonomy): Eukaryota > Metazoa > Arthropoda > Insecta > Coleoptera > Lampyridae > Aquatica > Aquatica leii. The sequence continues at coordinate 40,876,509 of CM069439.1, forward strand.
ACAGACCTTAAAGATCTAAGGAAAGAAAACCAACAAAGAAATCTCAAGCAAAAAAAGTTTATGATTAAAAAGTCGACTAATCTAAGAGTCACAACAACAAAGTTCCGAAAAGCTAAACACCAAAGTGTACCAATACAAAGAATTCCCAAACTGCGTAACCCAAAACAAAACCAAAAGAAAAAAAGAAAAAGAAGCAAAAGCCGATAAAGAAGAACAGGAAGCTTTACTTGCCAATTAGACGTCGTGTGTCAGTGCTCGTCATGTTGGAATGTCACATTTGAACGTAAATGCCGAAGAACGGATTAGAATATTCCAAGAGCAAAAGAAACCCAAAGAAGAAAAATATCCTAATGGTGACTGACAACATTAAACGAAACGCAGTTGCAGTAAACACTAAGGAAGGAAGTTACTAAAAAAGCAAGTGTTTAAACAACAACCGAAGATAAAAGAAAAAAGCAAAAGAGATAATTGTCCTAAAAGCAAACCTTCAGAAACAAAAGAAAAAATATGAAAAGTAGGAAAGACAAAAAAGAAAGAAAAGAGATAGACGGAGAAAGATAAGACAAGATGTAGTTGTCTGATTCGTTCTTCTCTCCGTAGAAGAAACGAAAAAGAGTGACCAATCCTTCAATGCCCAACCAACCGCCCTAGAGGCGACCCACAAAGAGAATAAAAAAAAAATAGTTGGTACATAAAAAAGATAGATAGGCCCAAAAAGAAATAAAGGAAAAGTAGAAAAGATAAGAGATAAGGAAAGACGGAGAAAGACAAGGCTCGATGTAAATGCCTGATTCGTTCTTCTCCCCATAGAAGAACGAAAAAAAGGCCACCCTACGGTGCTCATCCAACCTCCCAATATAAAAAAAAAGACAAAGAAAGAGAAGAGAAAAGATATCACAGTTAGTCATAGAACGAAAGCGTACCAATAGCTGTCCCAAATTGGAGACTATACTTCAAAGCTTTAATGTCGACGAACGGAATAGAAAACTCAAGAAAATAAAAAACCAAATCCAAAAGTACCAAAGAGAATTTTATAGATGACGTACCAATCCAAAAAGGCCGACTAAGCGGGTATAAAGATATACAGACGGAAAAGTAGTCTGTGAAGTAAGATGGAGAAGAAGGAAACCAAAAGAATTTTAGCAGAAACTTAACTAAAGAAAAGAATATCGGTGACAGCAAAACGGGTGAAGGCAAATAGATAGCACCCGAACCACAACAAACAAGATACCAATAACGTATTCAAAGAATGAAACCACCAAAACCGAAAGAAAAGAACCAAAAGGTCGAAAGTCGAAAGCCCAAAATGTAAACTAGCACTTACGAAGCTTGCGACGCAGATGAAAACGAAGAGAACGATTAGAAGAAGGAGACAGCAAAGAATAAGCAGAAATTATTGACGAAGTAGATGTAAGAGTAGTGGATTTTACATTAGGAGAAACAGCACGATCCCTAAGTAGACGCGTAGACCTTGTAGCGACATCAGTGTTAGAAACCGTTGACGTTGCGGGCAAGGCGTCACGTTAACCTAATCGGAATGCTTCGTTGTGAGTTTAATCAAGAATAATAACGTATGAACTCAGCAACCCTAGGTCTCATATGAGGCCAGTTGAAGTGACAGCAAAGAGCTTCAAAAGTGCCGAGATGACCACAACTAGATATACATAATGTAGTGATCCTAAATCAGTTGCTTGGTCCGCTGGTACAAGTAACTTCCAAACGCAAGGATCAGAAGAAGATATTCGTACCTGTTTACATAAGATTTTTCACAACACACCAACGAGAGAAACGACGAGGAGAAGCAGTAACTTTAGATATCATAACTAAATACCACAAATCCGTAGTAGGCTTAATAATCCTAGAAACTGAAAAGAAATTAGAAGGAAGAGAAAGAAGAGAACGAGCAGTGCGTAAAGGCTTATCACCTCGAGAACGACAACGAACACAAGTATTCGAAGTAGATACAGAAGAAGAAAGAGTAGAAGTATTAAGAAAACAAGTAGCAGGAATAGCAGAAGAAACGGAAGTAGAAATCTTAATAGCAATGGCTGCATATGGTTCTTGAACTTTGTCACCAATCCCTGTTGTTGAAAAGTTGAAAGAATTACGAGAATTGATGTTCGACTCCAAACGTTTGCCTAATGATATTAATTCAACAATAGATTTGATTCCAATCAACGTTAAAGGAAGTTGATGAGACGGCGTTAGATTTCGGCGAATGACCTTGAGCTGCATTTGCTTTGAGACCGGTTCCGATAGCTGAAGGAAGAGGTATTGCCTGGTGCTAACGTAAGTACCAATGGATTCGTTAGACCCCATAGTACGCTTGCAAATAGTCCTATCAGACGATCGTCGTAATCTGAAGGCAAAAACTCAGACTTCAACAGAGCAGCAACATCATTCCACAAACGTAACAAACTTCGATTCGTCCTAAAAATAAGAACGGTTTTGCCAGATAAAACTTCAAAAGTTGAAAAAAAAGTTGATGCTGTGAAATACCACGAAACAAACACAACGCGTCAATACGAATAAGAAATTCTACAAGTAAAGGATCTTCACCAGAAAACGTTACATTCCAGTCCAAAGAAGTAAGAAGTAGTGATTTTTCATCTCAAGAATACATAACTAACACACTAAAATCACAATAAAACCCAGAACAAGAAATTAAGCAAAGTAGTAAAGCAAAGCAGTAAACCAAAGCAGAAATTTGCTAACGTATGACTGTCTAAAACTCAAATGAAAATAACAGTAAGTACAAGTAGTATCACTAATAAATAATCCAATAAGCAGAAGGGGTTAACCGACGTAGTCGAATTAATCCAAAACTCAAAGCAGAAGTCCAACAACACGTGTCTGACCAGAAATCCAATTAAAAGAAAATTAAGTAAATTACTAATACAAAGTAAAACTGCAGCACTAAAATCAAAGAAGTAAAAGTTAAGGTAGTAACTCCAACATCAAGTCTTGCAACAATAACTAAAGAAGCGAAATAAAACTTCAAGTAAATCGAACCCACGAAAGACAAAGAAAAGGTAAAAAAATCAATACAACTAGAAGAAATTATTGTACACACAAAATCGAGCCCCACGTTGGGCGCTAAATTTGTTACAAGTTATAGGTCTTACGAACCTTGCACGGCAAACTCACACTAGTCGGAGATAGGGGAGGTTAATAAAAATAGAATTTAAATGGCGGCAGATCTTTCTAAGTAAATATTCTGTTTCGATCAAGACAGAAGGTCCAAGCTTGTAACAAAATCTGGTCCGAAATCCTAGTTACACTAGTTTTCGTGTAACCAATAAAAGAAAAAGATACGTATGTATAACAACTTTAATTTAATAACGTAGATTTGGTATTAACGAGCACCAGAAATTTCGTAGTATATTATTCACTCCATAAATGGTGGAAGTATTGGCAACACACAATACATAAGTTTACACATAGTGTCGATAGCGAAGAAAATTACATAACAAATATCTATAGTTCACAGCTTGCGATACACAAAATAATTAATCGAAATACCTTAATGGTATTGAAACAATTATTGTAACTACGTAAGTTAAAACAAGCAACATTTTGTGAGAGACCTTTCTGACACAAATGTAATTAAATAAGACTTACCCGCAATCCAGTACTTGCTTGAAGAAAACGTTTTCCTCGTTGAGTTGGCCTGGAATAATTATGAATCGTGTCAACACAATGACTCACGAAAACAAAAATCTAAAAAACTGTTAATTAATACTAAAAGAAATTAGACGTAATAACCCGATTATCGAATGCTGTTGCATGCATTAAGTAAAAGTTGATTTCGCATTTGCTTGACGCATAAGGAGTAGAATTACGAAGAAAAGTTCTTGTCGAAACTTTGTTTTTAGTTTTAACGTTGACCTTCCAGAATTACACTCGTACCATGAAGGTATTTGTCAATATTAAGCTCTCATCGATCAATAATACATCGTAAAATGCAGCCAAAACGAGGCGAGACGTGCTATAAAATTAAGAAAAAAATTACCAAATAATTCTGAAAACTAATAGGAAAAGCTTACCCTGGGATGAATAAACTACTATAAATGTGTTTTGAAATTATTTCATTTCCATTAACGCCGATGTTATAAGATTTAGAGGTTATACCATCACAAGCACGATTTTAAGTAGTTGACGGTTTAACGTCTTGACAGGAAATGAAATAAAAATAAACTCCTCAGAGAGCGTCGGAAATAGGAATCGAACTTTAAGATAATGAATATACAGGATACTACATTATTAATTTTATGCACGTAACAACCCATACAGTATGGTAAATAAGCGGTGCTAGTAGAAGGTCCTCTTTGACTTTTGGATTTATTGTTCTTTTCCATGCCTTTTGGATGTTTTTGAACCCGTTGTTACATGCCAAAGTTAAAACAAAGTCACTGCCTGAAATGAGGTAACATAAACGATGTTGTGCCGCTGCTCAGTGGAGACAAGGTGGATTATATTTTAAAATTCCGTGATAACTTGGAAACAAGATTGACATAAAATTGAAATAAAAAGGTAAAAACTCAAAATAGGTTAGGGCGCCAATCAAGGACACGATGATTATAGCTTATGGACCCCTGATAACCCAAAACCTCATCTGGTTGGTTACAACCCCTGGACTTACCTCGAGTTGTAACTTGCTAAACTCTGAAATGTTCTTAAAAATTTACGTACGCGGCAGCTGAATGAATAAAAGCTCTTTACAGTTTAACAATTTAACATTTATTGACTGAATAATATGAAAAGTAAAAAAAAATGAATAACAAACAAACTTGAATAAAAATAATAAAAGAAATAATAATAAACAAGACAAAAATAGAAAATTCACAAACTGAATACAAAAATTAAAATATAAAGTAAAAAAAAATAAAGCGTTAACTCGTTTTTCAATAAAACACAATAAAAATAAAATTCAAGGCCTTGACCGCATACTTAATCCGCAAACAAATAATAAAAAAAAATACAAAAGTCATAAAATATACGTCCGAAACTTTGCTTCGAACTAAACGTTCAAACAAATTATATGTTACATTATCTTTCATGCATGAATAAGGCTTACTTTTACATACACAAAACAAAATGAATTAATGAAAGCGAACTTCACGCAAACACCTTCAAGTGTTTCTTGAAATATTTAACGTTAGCCGTGATTCAGTCGGCTCAATTAAAAGCTTTTAAATCATATCAATCGCGGTTCACTTCACGGTAATAACAAATTCGATAAATACCTTTACTCAATTGAACTGTCGGCCACAGCGGTTCCCGAAGCTACGAATTTAGATTGAACCCGGGACGGTCTAGGTGTACAGTAGTCGAATACAAGCTCGGTGGGACCCCCAAACAATAGAATTCCGGCGGAAGATTTATTTCACTATTTAATTGAAATTCGCACAAAAGCGAAGACAGGATTTTTCACACAAAACATCGAAAATAAATCCAACTCGAACGTGAGTTTTATTATGGATACCATGAAGTTCCTTAAACCGTAAAATTACGAATTTGGAAAATTACTATTTCTCATCACACCACTCAATTTTCACGGCACCATTTGTTTAACTTCCGCGGTATTCTTAATTGCGACCAAAAGATTGATTGATTCCCAAAAACAAAATTTTACTCCTTATAACACCTCGTGATCCCACTTAATTCACAAACTTGCGCCGTAAAATCTTTGTAAAAGATAGAACACTAAACAAAGTAACTTAACAAAGATGAAAAATATTGTTCCCACGTGCGTTACGTCACGTACGCACACGAAAAGACAGGAAATGTTGTCACGAAACCCTCGCTTAATTAAATTATCAAGTGATCCAAATCACGCTCGTAAATGACCTCAACATAAACAAAAGTAGATTCTAAGAAAAATCGATCAAATTACATTCCAAACAGGAAGTCATAAATTAGCTAGAGTTGTTATTCCATTGAAATACCCAGAAGTAAAAACACTAAATCAAAATCAAGACCAAGGAAATTTATGCGTTTAAAAAAAAAACCAATAATAATTGTGAAATAACCATCAAATACAGATAAACTTAAATCAAACGTAATAAAATAACGAGTAAAACGTTTTCGATGCTAACATCGAACTAATCAATCGGAAAAAAAAACAGAAAACCGGAAATTCAGCCAGATGAATCTAATTACGGGGTCTTACATAAAAGATTCATTGCTAAAATCCAACGCCGGTTACACCGTATCCATTTTGTTGTAGATATTCCAACAATGTCTCCTTTTCCTTTTGTACATAACATTATGAGTAAGCCGAAGAAAAAATACAGACAATAAATACAGTGTTGAATATTCGAAATCTGGCTTTATTCAGTCACTAGGAAATAGTACTTTACTAAGATAAGAATGTCTTCCGAGTTTGGATTGTGTCATTGTTGTTGTAATCGAAGTTAACAACGTTTCGCCCGCTTTCGTAAGGTGCTTCATCAGAGCGCAAAACTCAGACAAGCAACCAAAATCTAACTAAGAACTTCTCAAAAGTTAGGTTATCCCCTTGTGAAACAAGCCATAACATAATCTTTGAAAAGATAAGGAAGAAAACGATAACTTTAAAAAGCAAGCGAAAATCTAAGAAAGAATCATTACCGAGTTAGGTAATCAACTTGTGAACCAAGCCAGATTCTAAACTCCGTAGAAGTGACTTAAGAAGATATACTCTTCGTATATAAAGGAAAAGGATCGTCACGGATGGTTAAGCTCGACTCTGATTGGGTTACGGTTGATAAGGGGCGTGTTTTCGATAAATGACTAATGACCGGGAACCAAAGAGGGCATAGCTCTAAACCATGATCGCGATTGAAGTTATTGGGGGTGTTTGATGATTTCTATGCTTTCTGGGAATTTTCTGTTAAAAAAGAATAGAGATTTGGTAATCAACGAAACATTATCAAAATCTATCTTGTGACCTGTAGTAAAATGATATTCAGCAACCGCAGACTTGGAAATATACCTTTTCTTTATATAACGATCATGTTCTGAAATGCGAGTAATGACGGAACGACCGGTTTCACCAATGTAGACTAAACCACATCAACAAGAAATTTGGTATACACTTTGATATGAAAGTGTAGGAAATTTGTCTTTGGAAGAAGGAAGAATCTGAGAGATTTTGCCTGTCGAGTTGAATATGGGTTTAATACCATTCTTACGAAGAAGTTTCCCTATTTGATCTGTAACCTAGTGAATGTAGGGTAAAAAGGCCAATTTCGGGTTGGATTCGGGAGTAGAAATGTTCTTAGGTAATCGAGTACGTGGATGTAGACGACGATTAATAACTCTATGAATATTTCGCTTTACACAACCATTGTTCACTAAAGTTATAGTAAGATGACGGAGTTCCGAGTCTAGATTCTCAGGTTGGCAAATAGTAAAGGCACGGTGAACCACAGATTCAATAACAGAACGTTTCTGTACAGGATGATGATGAGACAAAGCATGAAGGTATCTGTCCGTATGGGTGGGTTTCCGATAAACAGAATGGCCTAGAAGTACGTCGGGCTTACGAGTCACAAGAACGTCAAGAAATGGAAGAGAACCATTACTTTCGATTTCCATAGTAAATTTGATATCTAAGTGTTGATTGTTAAGGTGATCAAGAAACTGTTGTAACCGAAGTAGCCAACGTTTCGCTCACTTTTGTAAGGGGCTTCATCAGGGCGTGCGATAAATCGCAAAAAGTCTTCGTAAGAACCCTGATATTATTGTTCTTCCAGCCGACAAAAGCAACGCTACTGTCGTTTTGAACCAAATTGATTATGTTACGAAAATCAATTTTATTTTGTCTGAGGAAACTTAAGCTCTTCTAACTTACAACCCCACTTCGAGGATTGAACGTGAGGTCAGCCAAATCATCAAATCTTCTAATCTATCTCCTGAAACTAAACGTCGACTTACCCCATCAGATTCTAAACCACCTCGTCTATACGGACTTCCCAAAATTCACAAACAAGGTATTCCTTTTCGACCTATCGTCAGTTCTATCCAATCTCCTACCTACAAGCTAGCCAAGTTCTTGTCCAACATTCTTTGCAAGTTTACAGGTAAAACCTCTTCTCACATCCTCAACTCTCAGTATTTTATTCAACGCCTAGAAACTATAAAACTTGAACCCCAAGATCTTCCGGTGAGCTTTGATGTTACTTCACTTTTTACTAAAGTTGTTATTAAGGATTCGCATATTATCATCAAACAGATTCTGTCTCAATATAGGAAGGACTTGAGTTTGTTTCCTCTTACTGATAAGTGTCTATCCTCTATTTACTTCCAATTTGATAACAAGTTTTACGAACAGGTTTCTGGTGCCTCTATGGGTTCTTCTCTATTACTTGTTATAGCTAACATTTTTATGGAATCCTTTGAAACGGTTGCTTTGGAATTATCAATATTAAAACCTAAAGTGTGGTTTAGGTATGTTGACGACACGTTTATTGTTTGGTCTCATGGTCATTTTGAATTGTCTAAGTTTCTTGATCATCTTAACAATCAACACTTAGATATCAATTTTACTATGGAAATCGAAAGTAATGGTTCTCTTCCATTTCTTGACGTTCTTGTGTCTTCTAAGCCCGACGAACTTCTCGGCCATTCTGTTTATCGCAAACCCACCCATACGGACAGATACCTTCATGCTTCGTCTCATCATCATCCTGCATAAAAAACGTTCTGTTATTGAATCTTTGGTTCATCGTGCCTCCGTCATCTTACTAGAACCTTAGTGAACAATAGTTATGTAAAGCGAGATATTCATAGAGTTATTAATCGTCGTCTACATCCACGTACTCGATTACCTATGGACATTTCTACTCCCGAATTTAACCCGAAATTGGCCTTTTTACCCTAGATTCTCAAGGTTACAGATCAAATAGGGAAACTTCTTCGTAAGAATTGTATTAAACCCATATTCAGCTGAACAGACAAAATCTCTCAGATTCTTCCTTCTCCCAAAGACAAATTTCCTATACTTTCATCTCAAGGTGTATACCAAATTCCTTGTTCATGTGGTTTAGTCTACTTTGGTGAAATCGGTCGTTCCGTCATTACTCGCATTTCAGAACATAATAGTTGTATAAGGAAAAGGTATATTTCCAAGTCTGCGGTTGCTGAACATCATTTTACTACAGGTCACAAGATAGATTTTGATAATGTTTGGTTGATTGCCAAATCTCCATTCTTTTTCAACAAGAAATTCCGAGAAAGCATAGAAATTATCAAACACCTTAATAACTTCAATCGCGATCATGGTTTCGAGCTATGCCTTCTTTGGTTCCCGGTCATTAGTCATTTATCGAAAACACGCCCCTTATTAACCGTAACCCAATCAGAGTCGACCCTTTTCTTTTATATAACGAGACTATTTATTCTTAAGTCACTTCTAAGGAGCTTAGAATCTGGCTTGGTTCACAAGTTGATTACCTAACTCGGTAGTGGTTCTCTGTTAGATTATCGTTTGCTTTTTCAAGTTATCGTTTTCTTTCTTACCTTTTCAGAGTTTAGATTATGGTTTGTTTCACAAGTGGATAACCTAACTTTTGAGAAGTTCTTAGTTAGATTTCGGTTGCTTGTTTGAGTTTTGCGATTTATCTGACGCCCTGATGAAGCTCCTTACAAAAGTAGGCAAAACGTTGGCAACTTTGGTTACAACAACAATGACACGGTCCAAACCCGGAAGACATTCTTATCTTAGTATAGATTCCAGCCGTGGAAGCCTTCGCTGTTACTTTAAATGGTACTTTACCTAAAATATGCAAAATGTAACAAATAAAGTGCATGTTGTTCATCAAAACCAACTATCATGATCGGGTACAATAAAGAAACCGTATTTAGGTAAAATTTTGTGTTAAAGGCTGGTGGGGTTTTGTAAATTTACGTTGAAACTAATAAAAAGAAATAATTTTCACATAGTATTTTAATTCATAGCTTGGTTCAAAAAAAGCTCAATTTTTTGTGTTTGTATGAAGAATGTAAAATTTTATGAATAAAATATGCTTAAATATGGTATACAGCTGTGGAAATGACTTTTATCAAAATTTTTTGCTAAACAAAATTCGAAAAAAAATTTTTGGGTTTGAAATAATGCAGTAAATATTATTTTAATTATATTTTAGTATCAAAATCGCATTTATTATGAATAGTAAATTAATTTTAATTTGTAATGGAAGAAATTAATCTCAGCATTTGTGAATTTTTTTCTAGCTATCTTGTATAAATGAATAGGCAAAAGATATACAATAACAGTCAGATGAAATACACGATTATCCAAAACGCTCGATGCGCTTACTTTATTATCTTGATTTGAATATTTACACCATTATTTATGCAAATCACACCACAACGTTTAGATATAATTTTTCATATATTCGTAAGTAAGAGGGAAGCCAGCTCCTTAATTCAAATGAATGAGAATAAAATAGGGTTAAACAGTGAAACAAAGCAATGGATTAGACATTGACAGTGCCTCTAAATGTTCACATTTTATCTTAGATTCAAAATCAATTAGTCATTTTTCCATTCGTTGCTTTTAACTTTTCATTAATAGTTTGCAAGAGAATTATCTGCATTGATTTTCACCGAGATTCTTATCGGTTTAAGTCTTAACGTCACTTTATATTTGCTTTGCTTGAACAGACAAATAAAAATAATAATTGTTTTTATATTATAAAAACTGAGATTAAAACAATTGACAAAAATTAGTTTAATCTTAGATTAATAAAATACAATCAATATTAATAAAACTTAGAATTTGTTGTATCGTTTCTACAAATAATTAAAATCAGTTTCGGTAAGTGATAAGCATTATCGATAAATTTTGAAAAGTAGTGTAAAACCCAATTTGTCATCATTACAGCTCGTTTCCAAGCTATTTAGCTGCGCTTGAAAGAGTTTTATTTAGTTTTGTGTTGCTTAGCGTTATGTGCTACTACGTTTCGTTTTTTGTTATCATTTGCGTTTAACTCTTAGCTATTTACGCGGGTAGGTTTTTCGTATGTATTTAGTACAATTGGGTTACAACGTATTTTTGTATAATTAGACGTAAAAAACAAAGACTCCACTCGGAGTAATAGTGGATTGCTTCTTGTATTGTATTGGTCGTGTATTATAAAACGAGTAGAACTGAATAAAGATTTTAACCATTTTTTTTAATAAAATGTTTTTATTTTCAATAAAAATGTGCACTCTTACTATCGATACGTTTTTGTCATTTAGAAGTTTATTTATTTGTCTCTTGTAGAAACCGGCAAGCCGGAAGTCGATAGACTCTTGGATATTAAAAAGTTATCACAAGTCTGAAAAAAATGGTAGTAACTGGGATTAACCCATTTTATACCATTGTCCTTAATTGAGGACGCCTACTTCCAAAACGTTTATGTTGAAAACCTTTATTTAAATTAGGATTCTGAATAGATTACAGTGTTCTGTAATAACGAAGCAACGTAAATTTAAATTCGCATGTCCTCAGTGTAGCCAACGTTACAGTATTAAACCAAACCTACTTTTGAGCTTATGGCACTTGTTTTCTTGATTGTGAACATATTCATTGTATTACATTATTATTAAGAATAAATCAACATAATTAGTTCTCAGGTAAGTACTCAATTCATATTTATTTTTGGTATAAATTTTTCAATTACAATAAAAAAATTATTCAACCTCAAATCTTGCTGTCCTTGTTTGGGCACAATGGTTGAATATGGGGTCATTTATGTACATGGAGATGTAATTGTGTTTTTTGCTTTCCAGATATGGAATATACAACAATAAACACAAAATCATTTTATGGTAGGCGATTCCTGCATTTAGATAAGGCAGTTGAAAATTTAGAGATCGACGATCGCTCTGCAGACATTGTTATTACACCCCCACAAGCAGATGTTCTCACTGATGAGGAAAATTATTCAGATGAAGAGTTTCCAATTTCTTCAATTCCAAATGATGTTCCTGAACCAATCAAACTGCATTTTTTATCTAGCGATGAAGATGATAAATACATTCCACCATCACAAAAATTTCATCGACAGCCTCAAAAATCTACTCGACAGAGACAAAAACGCAAGGTCGCTTCGGTTCCAGATTGGTCAAATGATAACATAAATATGCAAATGGAAGATACTAACCACACCTTTCCAAATTTATGTAAGCTAAAGGAAGTTCTGGCTGAATGTTCTCCACTTCAGATTTTCGAAAAAAATTTTGATATGAAAATATTGGAACTAATAAAAGATGAATCACTAGTATATGCTAAACAAAAAAATGATCAGCATTTTGATGTGACAACTGAAGACTTAAAAACTTTTATTGGTATACTTATTTTTACTGGGTACCATAAACTTCTAAGAGAACACCTTTACTGGAGCCTTGATGACGACACGAAAGTTCCCTTTGTGGCCGCAAGTATGTCAAGAAATAGGTTTCAACAGATAAAGAAATATTTACATTTTGCAAATAACTTGACGTTAGATAAAAGAGATAAAATGGCAAAACTGAGACCGCTAATAAATTTATTGAACAAAAAATTTAGACAATGGGGAATTTTCCATAAGAATCTTTCCATAGATGAAGCTATGGTGCGTTATTATGGACACCATAGTGCAAAACAGTTCATTAGAGGCAAACCGGTACGATTCGGTTATAAGGACTGGATGCTCTGCGCTTTGACTGGATATTGTTTCAATTTTGATGTGTACTGTGGAGCAAAAAATTATGACGGGCCTGCAGACATCCCACTTGGATCTAAAGTTGTTTTAGATTTGCTAAAGGTTATCGAACATCCAACAGATCATACTGTCTACTTCGATAATTATTTTACTAGCTACGATCTTGTGAAGGAACTGAAAACTATGGGGTTCAAAGCAACTGGTACCGAAAGGAAAAATCGTATAGGAAAATGTCCCTTAAAAAATAGTAAGGATATGAAAAAAATGGAAAGGGGCCGAAACTATATGGAAACTATAATTCTTGCATGGGTGGCGTCGATTTGCTTGACCAGAACGTCAATAATTATAGAATATCTATATATGGGAAAAAGTGGTGGTGGTCTTTAGCAATACACATGATAAATCTTGCAGTAGTCAACGCTTGGCATTTATATAAGATTGTAAATCCCAAGTCAAACATGGACTTACTGGCATTCACCAGAGAGGTACCAAGATTTTATTTGAAGAATTTCAAAAAATCTATCAGACCCTCTGGAAGCGTCACTCAAGATTTAAAATTCAGTGATGGAGGTTATTATCCTGGAAAGCTTGAAAAGCAGCTGAGATGCAATGTATGCCATCAAAAAGCTCGCTGGAAGTGTACCAAATGTAATATTACTTTATGCATCGAGAGGCCGTGTTTTGTGAGCCATCATGAGCAATAACAATTATTTTATAAAAATGAATAAAAAAATAAATAGTCGTTCGTTTTTTTTCCTACATATTATCCCATTGTCCTCGTATGAGGACGTCTCATTTATTTGACGTTGAAAAATTTTATTACATAATCTTTCAATTTGTCTAATAATCATTATTTTCAAAAAAAAATTCAAAATTTAAAATTTTTACATCGTGGTATAAAATGGGTTAAGTTGGGCGAATATGGTGGATGATGGAGAGCTTTTAATTGCAACTGCTGCAGCTTGGTCAAAGTAAATAGAGCGGTGGAGCGTTGTCGTGCAAAGGTACATGTCACATTTTGGATTGATTTCTTTGCATTTACCGAAAACTTTAGGCAAACAAATAGTCGTATACCACACTAAATTAACGTTTTTTTAGTTTTTGAGCGCCACAGTTACCACGTGACCGGTTTTCGTGAAGAAACACCCCACTATTTGCTTCTTAACTATTCGAGAACGAACTTTTCGTCACATTGAAACATCCAAATTGCCTATTGGTTTTTTCTGGCTCATGCGCATAAATCCATGACTCGTCACTTGTGACAACGCTGTATACGGCTTTGGATGCACCACAGTTGTATTTTGTAATCATTTTATGCCACTAATCGACACGAGCATTTTTTTAAGCATCTCTCAACAAATGTGTAATCCAACGCGCACACAGCTTCCAAACATCCAAATATTCGTGCAAAATCTTATGTATGCTGATCACACTAATGCTTAAACATGTTTTGATTTTGCAATATGTCACATGACAATCTTCTTTAATTAGTTTTCGCACAGCATCGATATTTTCCGGCACAACGACCGATTTTGGACGACTTTCTTTAACTTCGTTTCTAAGCGAACTGCGGCCACGTTTGGGTTTAGTGTACAGTAGCTGTGGATGGCGCTTCGTCAAAAGTTGAATTCGGTTGATTGATATATTGTTTTTAAGTTAGATCACGTCAAAAGTCATAATAAATCATAGCTCAATAATTTTCGCGAGTTAATTCCATCTTTTGCCCGAGATGAAATTTTCAACTTACTGTAAGCACAAATAGTACTCGCACGTCAAAACGTGAAAATTTCAGCAAAAGTTTTACGATGCAATTTCAGATTTCACTTAGAAATACCACTATTGCCAATTCTCAATAGTAAACCTCGTACCTGAGCTGAACTACCAAACACTCATCATAAGTTTTTTTCTATGAAGATTAATTTTCGCGCAAGGTTTTGATAGTTTATAGTGATATAACCTCTGACATAAACGTCTGGTGTTATCGGAAAAGATCTATTTATCATCACAAGTAACAATCTAATTCAAAAATAGATCGTTGTTGTACCGACACAACAAAGAAACACAGGCTTCGAAACATTGTTCTATTTGTACATCTCTCAACTTATGCGGTACCCACTTATCAAGCTTTTTTACCTTGCTAATTTAATTCAAATGCACTTTGGCCGGGAATCGTTTCTACCACGGTTTTCGAATGATCGTTATCCATCTGATTCTCAGATCGTCCACGTGGCTTATTGGCCAGAACAAAATTTGTTAAACTAACGAGATAGCGTTTGCTGTGAAGTGACTCTAATACCAAACAAATCGTTGATGTTGCAATGATATCTCATTTACACACGAATTTTACTACTTTAATGTTGCATTAAAAATTTTTATTTGATATTTTTTTAAATTTTAATTTTTGTGTAGAGGACCACTGTACCTTTTTAACAAAAACAAGGTTATGTGAAAATGTGTATGCTCTGAACAAGTTATTCATTCAACTCTTTCTCAGGTTAAATAATTTTATTTTATGTTTTTTTAATCAAAAAATAATACTATCCTGCATTTACATAAACCGGACCTCCAAGGCCCCTAAGCAAATTTTTCGTATTCAAGATTTAGCTTGTCATTGCAAGAGTGTGTGCATGTGATTATTACGGGATATATAAATGCTCGACTCTATTAAACTGTTTTGACTAAAGTTTTACTACAAAAGTAACAATGGCATGAAAAAGATGTGTACAAAATTTAATCAAGTTTTGGTGATCCGAGGTTCGAGGAAACGTATCGTTGCAATAGGCAAATAAGTGCAATGATTCAACTTTTGGAGAAAGAGATGGATATTGGAGGAAATTGTGATGAGTTTTCGGGATTCAGTAGAGATGACAACGAGGTTTTTGATTGTTATGCAGTAAAAACACTTAAAATATGCACGAAAAACACTGAAATATGCACTTTAATATGCATTTAAAATATGGTTGATTATTGATTTTCTATTTATGTAATAGATTAATAAATAAATAATATACCATAAAATAATAATATATAAAAAATATATATAAATATTGTTTACAGTTGATAATTACGATATTTGTTAAAAATGTTTGCTTTACGTCGATAGTTTCATCCAGAGGCACTTAAATTTTGTTTTTCTAGTTGTTGTCTTAGTTTTTTTAAGGTTTTGCTAAATAGTTCCAGAACGTATAAAAATACCTCATTGTGGACTCGTCAGGAATATATATGTAAAGGTACTAAAAATTATGTAAAAATATGCAACTATGTTTCAAACGTAAATATATGCATGTATACAAGAAAATGTCTAAAATATGCATAACTATCTGAAGTCTACCCATTTCATTTCTAATTTGAAATTATTTAAAGTTTTTAATTTGATTTAGCAACAATTGAGATTAAACAAGATTTAATAATTCTAGTAATGGAAAATATTGTATAAAGACCGCAATTGAAGAAATGATTATAGTACAAGACTTAAAATCCTTCGATGTTTTGTAGTTTGAAATAAAAACGTTCAAGAATATTTCATATATTGGCAGGGTACCACTATATGGTAGCATTAAAAATATCAATAAAAGAAAGCTACACGTATAGTGTTGCGATATCTACAAAACAGTGATCAGTGAATGTATTTTACCACTTAACCGATATTAACTCCGAAACACCTGGAAAAATTTTGGTTTTTATGTTTACAATAAACGTGTTACATATTTTTATAAAAATTTTTTTGTGACTCATTACTAATTTTAAGTATTGTAAATAAATCCTCAAATATAGGACCTCTTTAATCCGGAAACTTTTTTGGTTCCGTACTAGCATACTTTATCTTATTAAAGCGGAAACCTCTATAACATGAAAGCTAAAAAAGTTGCGACTCTAAAATACCAAATATAAATTTAAACCTGTTACTGCGTTATGTATTTATAAAAAATTAATAAATTATTGTAGTTTTTATCGTTTGTAAGATAAATATGCAGCAGGTAGTGTTATAAACTTAAACTTAATCTCTAGACAATCTGGCGGAGTCTCAAGCGGTTTAATGATTTCATAACACATTATTTATCATAAAAAGCAGGTTTACTTAAAATTTGCGTTTGTGTACACGAACAATTTTGTCAAAAAACTGCAATTACTTATTTAATACTGTATTTGTCATAAGCGCCATTATATTTATATTTCTTAAATAAAATAATAAAACTTGACAAGCTTATTTTTTCTATTAATTCTTTTTAGAAATATTAAATAAAAATGTGCTGACTGCAACTCATGTTATATAGGACAAACAGGTCGCAAGTTTTGTATTAGAATTGCTGAACAGCTTGTATACAAAATAATATTTTGTTTAAATCATCATTTGCTAATCTTATATTAATTTCTCATCATTCATTTAATTCTAAAAAAGATTTTGAAGATTTACATATTTGTAATAAAGGCTTGAAACATTTTTTTTAAATGAAAGAAATTATTAAAAATTACAATTTATGTCTAAACGAAGTTGTTAACCTTAATAATAATTTACTTTTTCTAAATTAGTTTTTGTTTGTTTATATTATCTATCAATCAGAAAAAGCACGTTTACTTAAAATTTGTTTTTGTGTACACGAAAAATTTTGTTATTATAAAAAATTGTCAATTGTATAAAAAATAATAACATTTTGTTTAAATGATCATTAATCATATATTAAATTCTCATCATTCATTTAATTCTAAAAAAGATTTTAAAGATTTACATATTTGTAATAAAGGCTTGAAAAATGAAATTTTTAAATAAAAGAATTTATTAAAAATTAAATTTGATTAGTAAATTTTAGTAAGTCAATTTTTATTTTTCTTCGATTTTATTTTTATTTTTATTATCTTTCAGATTTTTATAATTACTTTTATATTTTGTATAGTTTAATGTTTGAACTTTGATTTTTCAATGGTAATAGAGTGAGTTTATTTTTTTTTAAATAAGATTTGATTTTATTAATTTTGTAGTATACGCCTGATGATATCGAATAGTCGAAACATGTATTGTAATTAAAAAATTAAAATAAAATTTATAGGAAGGTTTTGAGAAGTTTAAAAATAAATTAATAAACCTGAAGAAGTTTATCTAGTCTCGGCAGTTTCCGTTTTAGCAGGTTTCAGTATACTAGTTTTAACTAATCCAGTCATTGCGTCACTTTGAAATACAAGTGAATCGCAACAATTACAATTTTAACAAAGGATCAACTACGTTAACGATAAAATACAACAAATCAATGAAAGTCTTTATTGTTTAAATACAATGCCTTTGCTTGAAGTTTTAAAAAAGTGGGAGATTACACAAATGCTTGGTTTTAGAAAGGTACAAAATTAGGTAAAAATTCTATATTTGTTGTATCTTACGCGACTTGTATCCCTTCACGTTCTGTAGTTTAAAAAGAAAAAGAGTCGAGAATACTTCATATACTGGCACGGTATCACTATATGGTAGCATTGAAAATATCAATAAAAGAAAGCTACACATATAATGTTGCGATATCTACAAAACAGTGATCAGTGAATGTATTGTACCACTTAACCGATATTAACTCCGAAACACCTGGAAAAATTTTGGTTTTTATATTTACAATAAACGTGTTACATATTTTTTAAAAATCTTCTTGTGATTCATTAATAAATTTTAAGTATTGTAAATGAAACCTGAAATATAGAACCTCTTTAAAACGGAAACTTTTTTGGATCCGTACTAGCATACTTTAACTTATTAAAGCGAAAATTTGTATAACATGAAAGCGGAAATGGTTGCGACTCTAAACTACCAAATATTATAAATTTAAACCTGTTACTGCGGTATGTAACACAATCAGCTTATGTATTTACAAAAAATTAATAAATCATTCTAGTTTTTATCGTTTGTCAGAAAAAATATGCAGCAAGTAGTGTTATAGACTTAAGCTTAATCCCTAGACAATCTGGCAAAGTCTCAAGCGGTAAGTATGTCCGGTTTAATGATTTCATAACACATTATTTATCAGAAAAAGCACGTTTACTTAAATATTTTTTTGTGTACACGAACAATTTTGTTATTATAAAAAATTGGCAAAAAATTGCAATTACTTATTTATTACTATATTTGTCATAAGCGCCATCATATTTATATTTCTTAAATGAAATAATAAAACCTGACAAGTTTATTTTTTCTATTAATTCTTTTTAGAAATAACAAATAAAAATGTGCTGACTGCAACTCATGTTATATAGGACAAACAGGTCGCAAGTTTTGTATTAGAATTGCTGAACATCTTTCTTGTATAAAAAATAATAACATTTTGTTTAAATGATCATTTGCTAATCATATATTAAATTTTCATCATTTATTTTATTCTAAAAAAAATTAATTTAAAAGATTTACATATTTGTAATAAAGGCTTGAAACAATTTTTTTTTAATGAAAGAAATTATTAAAAATTACAATTTATGTCTAAACGAAGTTGTTAACCTTAATAATAATTTATTTTTTCTAAATTAGTTTTTATTTGTTTATATTATTTTGTTGTAACCTAGGGCATTTCTATTATTAGGATAATTTAAAATTTTTTGAAATTTCAAATATTTGATTTGATTAGTAAATTTTGATAACTTAATTTTTATTGTTCATTAAGTTTATTTTTATCTTTACTATTTTCCAGGTTTCTATAATTAATTTTATATTTTGTATAGTTTAAAGTTTGAAGTTTGATTTTTCAATGGTAATGTAGTGAGTTTATTTTTTATAACCAAGATTTGATTTTATTAATTTTGTGGTATACGCCTGATGATGTCGAATAGTCGAAACATGTAGCGTTATTAAAAAATGAAAATAAAATTTTTGGGAAGGTTTTGAAAATTTTAAAAATAAATTAATAAACCTGACGAAGTTTATCTAGTTTTGGCAGTTTCCGTATTAGCAGGTTTAAGTAAAACAAGTTTTCACTAATCCAGTCATTGCGTCACTTTAAAATACAAATGAACCGCAAGGATAACATTTTTAACGAAGGATAAACTACGTTAACGATAAAATACAGAAAATCAATAAAAGTCTTTATTCTTTAAATACAATGCCTTCACTTAAAGATTTAAAAAAGTTGGAGATTACACAAATACTCGGTTTTAGAAAAGTTAGAAGTTAGAAATTAGATAAAAATTCTATATTTGTCGTATGTTACGCGACGTTTTGTAGTTTAAAATAAAAATGTGTCGAGAATACTTCATATATTGGCACGGTATCACTATATGGTAGCATTAAAAATATCAATAAAAGAAAGCTACACGTATAGTGTTGCGATATCTACAAAACAGTGATCAGTGAATGTATTTTACCACTTAACCGATATTAACTCCTAAACACCTGGAAAAATTTTGGTTTTTATGTTTACAATAAACGTGTTACATATTTTTATAAAAATTTTCTTGTGACTCATTACTAATTTTAAGTATTGTAAATAAATCCTCAAATATAGGACCTCTTTAATCCGGAAACTTTTTTGGTTCCGTACTAGCATACTTTATCTTATTAAAGCGAAAACCTCTATAACATAAAAGCGGAAAAAAGTTGCGACTCTAAACTACAAAATATCATAAATTTAAACCAGTTACTGTGTTATGTAACGCAATCAGCTTATGTACTTACAAAAAAATAATAAAAATTTTGTAGTTTTTATCGTTTGTAAGATAAATATGCAGCAGGTAGTGTTATAAACTTAAACTTAATTTCTAGACAATCTGGCGGAGTCTCAAGCGGATTAATGATTTCATAACACATTATTTATCAGAATAAGCACGTTTACTTAAAATTTGCTTTTGTGTACACGAACAATTTTGTCAACAAACTGCAATTACTTATTTATTACTGTATTTGTCATAAGCGCCATTATATTTATACTACTCATGTTATATAGGACAAACAGGTCGCAAGTTTTGTATTAGAATTGCTGAACAGCTTGTATACAAAATAATATTTTGTTTAAATCATCATTTGCTAATCTTATATTAATTTCTCATCATTCATTTAATTCTAAAAAAAGATTTTCAAGATTTACATATTTGTAATAAAGGCTTGAAACAATTTTTTTTAAATAAAAGAAATTATTAAAAATTCAAATTTATGTCTAAACGAAGTTGTTAACCTTAATAATAATTTACTTTTTCTAAATTAGTTTTTGTTTGTTTATATTACCTATCTATCAATCAGAAAAAGCACGTTTACTTAAAATTTGTTTTTGTGTACACGAACAATTTTGTTATTATAAAAAATTGTCAATTGTAGAAAAAATAATTACATTTTGTTTAAATGATCATTAATCATATATTAAATTCTCATCATTCATTTAATTCTAAAAAAGATTTTAAAGATTTACATATTTGTAATAAAGGCTTGAAAAATGAAATTTTTAAATAAAAGAATTTATTAAAAATTAAATTTGATTAGTAAATTTTGGTAAGTTAATTTTTATTGTTCTTTGATTTTATTTTTATTTTTATTATCTTTCAGATTTACTTTTTTATTTTGTATAGTTTAATGTTTGAACTTTGATTTTTCAATGGTAATAGAGTGAGTTTATTTTTTATAAATAAGGTTTGATTTTATTAATTTTATAGTATACGCCTGATGATAT
Source organism: Aquatica leii (assembly GCA_035610365.1). Lineage (NCBI taxonomy): Eukaryota > Metazoa > Arthropoda > Insecta > Coleoptera > Lampyridae > Aquatica > Aquatica leii. The sequence goes on from CM069439.1 coordinate 40,897,807, forward strand.
CGAATAGTCGAAACATGTATTGTAATTAAAAAATTAAAATAAAATTTATAGGAAGGTTTTGAGAACTTTAAAAACAAGTTAATAAACCTGAAGAAGTTTATCTAGCCTCGGCAGTTTCCGTTTTAGCAGGTTTCAGTATACTAGTTTTAACTAATCCAGTCATTGCGTCACTTTGAAATACAAGTGAATCGCAACAATTACAATTTTAACAAAGGATCAACTACGTTAACGATAAAATACAACAAATCAATAAAAGTCTTTATTGTTTAAATACAATGCCTTTGCTTGAAGCTTTAAAAAAGTGGGAGATTACACAAATGCTTGGTTTTAGAAAGGTACAAAATTAGGTAAAAATTCTATATTTGTTGTATCTTACGCGACTTGTATCCCTTCACGTTTTGTATTTAAAAAGAAAAATAGTCGAGAATACTTCATATATTGGCAGCGTATCACTATATGGTAGCATTAAAAATATCAATAAAAGAAAGCTACACGTATAGTGTTGCGATATCTACAAAACAGTGATCAGTGAATGTATTTTACCACTTACCGGATATTAGCTCCGAAACCCCTGGAAAAATTTTGGTTTTTATATTTACAATAAACCTGTTACATATTTTTATAAAAATCTTCTTGTGATTCATTAATAATTTTAAGTATTGTAAATGAAACTTGAAATATAGAATCTCTTTAATCCGGAAACTTGTTTGGTTCCGTACTAGCATACTTTATCTTATTAAAGCGGAAACCTCTATAACATGAAAGCTGAAAAAAGTTGCGACTCTAAACTATCAAATATTATATTATTATTATTATATTATTATAATATTATAAATTTAAACCTGTTACTGTGTTATGTAACACAATCAGCTTGTCTATTTACAAAAAATTAAAAAATTATTCTAGTTTTTATCAGTTGTAAGATGAATATGCAGCAGGTAGTGTTACAAACTTAAGCTTAATCTTTAGACAATCTAGCAGAGTCTGAAGTGGTCAGTATGTCCGGTTTAATGATTTCATAACGCATTATTTATCAGAAAAAGCACGATTCCTTAAAATTTGTTTTTGTGTACACGAACAATTTTGTCATTATAAAAAATTGTAAAAAACTGGAATTACTTATTTATTACTGTATTTCCCATAAGCACCATTAAATTTATATTTTTTCAATGAAATAATAAAACCTGACAAGTTTATTTTTTCCACAAATTCTTTTTCGATATAATAAATAAAAATGTGCTGACTGCAACAATATATACTGTACTGTATACAAAATAATATTTTGTTTAAATTATCATTTGGTAATCATATATTAAACTCTCATCAGTTATTTAATTCTAAAAAAGATTTTGAAGATTTACATATTTGTAACAAAAACATGAAACAGTTTTTTTAAAAAATTATTAAAAACTACAATTTATGTCTAAACGAAGTTGTTAACCTTAATAATAATTTATTTTTTCTAAATTAGTTTTTATTTGTTTATATTATCTTCTTGTAACCTAGGGCATTTCTATTAGTAGGATTATTTTAAATTTTTTGTAATTTCAAATATTTGATTTGATTAGTAAATTTTGATAACTTAATTTTTATTGTTCATTGAGTTTATTTTTATCTTTACTATTTTCCAGGTTTCTATAATTAATTTTATATTTTGTATAGTTTAAAGTTTGAAGTTTGATTTTTCAATGGTAATGTAGTGAGTTTATTTTTTATAAATAAGATTTGATTTCATTAATTTTGTAGTATACGCCTGATGATATCGAATAGTCGAAACATGTAGCGTTATTAAAAAATGAAAATAAAATTTTTGGGAAAGTTTTGAAAATTTCAAAATAAATTAATAAACCTGACGAAGTTTATCTAGTTTTGGCAGGTTCCGTATTAGCAGGTTTAAGCAAAACAAGTTTTCACTAATCCAGTCCTTGCGTCACTTTAAAATACAAGTCAACCGCAAGGATTACATTTTTAACGAAGGATAAACTACGTCAACGATAAAATACAGCAAATCAATAAAATCAATAAAAGATTTAAAAAAGTTGGAGATTACACAAATACTCGGTTTTAGAAAAGTTAGAAGTTAGAAATTAGATAAAAATTCTATATTTGTCGTATGTTACGCGACGTTTTGTAGTTTAAAATAAAAATGTGTCGAGAATACTTCATATATTGGCACGGTATCACTATATGGTAGCATTAAAAATATCAATAAAAGAAAGCTACACGTATAGTGTTGCGATATCTACAAAACAGTGATCAGTGAATGTATTTTATCACTTAACCGATATTAACTCCGAAACACTTAGAAAAATTTTGGTTTTTATATTTACAATTTGTTACATATTTTTATAAAAATCTTCTTGTGATTCATTAATAATTTTAAGTATTGTAAATGAAACTTGAAATATAGAACCTCTTTAATCCGGAAACTTGTTTGGTTCCGTACTACAATATGTAACACAATCAGCTTGTCTATTTACAAAAAAATTAATAAATTATTCTAGTTTTTATCATTTGTAAGATGAATATGCAGCAGGTAGTGTTACAAACTTAAGCTTAATCTTTAGACAATCTGGCAGAGTCTGAAGTGGTCAGTATGTCCGTTTTAATGATTTCATAACGCATTATTTATCAGAAAAAGCACGTTTCCTTAAAATTTGTTTTTGTGTACACGAACAATTTTGTCATTATAAAAAATTGTAAAAAACTGGAATTACTTATTTATTACTGTATTTCCCATAAGCGCCATTAAATTTATATTTTTTCAATGAAATAATACAACCTGACAAGTTTATTTTTTCCACTAATTCTTTTTCGATATAATAAATAAAAATGTGCTAACTGCAACAATATATACTGTACTGTATACAAAATAATATTTTGTTTAAATTATCATTTGGTAATCATATATTAAACTCTCATCAGTTATTTAATTCTAAAAAAGATTTTGAAGATTTACATATTTGTAATAAAAGCTTGAAACAATTTTTTTTTAAAATTAAAGAAATTATTAAAAATTACAATTTCTGTCTAAACGAAGTTGTTAACCTTAATAATAATTTATTTTTTCTAAATTAGTTTTTGTTTGTTTATATTATTTTGTTGTAACCTAGGACATTTCTATTATTAGGATAATCTTTTTGAAATTTCAAATATTTAATTTGATTAGTAAATTTTGGTAAGTTAATTTTTATTGTTCTTTTATTTTAATTTTTATTATTTTTCAGATTTCTATAATTACTTTTATATTTTTATAGATTAATGTTTGAACTTTGATTTTTCAATGGTAATGTAGTGAGTTTATTTTATATAAATAAGATTTGATTTTATTAATTTCGTAGTATACGCCTGATGATATCGAATAGTCAAAACATGTATTGTAATTAAAAAATTAAAATAAAATGTATAGAAAAGTTTTGAGAACTTTAAAAATAAATTAATAAACCTGAAGAAGTTTATCTAGCCTCGGCAGTTTCCGTTTTAGCAGGTTTCAGTATACTAGTTTTAACTAATCCAGTCATTGCGTCACTTTAAAATACAAGTGAATCGCAACAATTACAATTTTAACAAAGGATCAACTACGTTAACGATAAAATACAACAAATCAATAAAAGTCTTTATTGTTTAAATACAATGCCTTTGCTTAAAGCTTTAAAAAAGTTGGAGATTACACAAATACTTGGTTTTAGAAAGGTACAAAATTAGGTAAAAATTCTATATTTGTTGTATCTTACGCGACTTGTATCCCTTCACGTTTTGTAGTTTAAAAAGAAAAAGAGTCGAGAATACTTCATATTCATCACTATATAGTAGAATTGAAAATATCAATAAAAGAAAGCTACACGTATAATGTTGCGATATCTACAAAACAGTGATCAGTGAATGTATTGTACCACTTACCGGATATTAGTTCCAAAACACCTGGAAAAATTTTGGTTTTTATATTTACAATAAGCGTGTTACATATTTTTATAAAAATCTTCTTGTAATTCATTAATAATTTTAAGTATTGTAAATAAAACCTGAAATATAAGACCTCTTTAAAACGGAAAATCTTTTGGTTCCATACTAGCATAATTTATCTTATTAATGCGGAAACCTATATAACATGAATGCGAAAAAAAGTTGCGATTCTAAACTACAAAATATCATAAATTTAAACCTGTTACTGTGTTATGTAACACATTCAGCTTATGTATTTAGAAAACATTAATAAATTATTGTAGTTTTTATCGTTTTTAAGATAAATATGCAGCAGGTAGTGTTATAAACTTAAGCTTAATCTCCAGACAATCTGGCGGAGTCTCAAGCGGTTTAATGATTTCATAACACATTATTTATCAGAAAAAGCACGTTTACTTAAAATTTGCTTTTGTGTACACGAACATTTTTGTTAAAAACTGCGATTATATATTTATTACTGTATTTGCCATAAGCGACATTTTATTTTTATTTCTTTTTAAATGAAATAATAAAACCTGACAAGTTTATTTATTCTATTAATTCTTTTTATATATATTAAATAAAAATGTGCTGACTGCAACTCATGTTATATAGGACAAACAGGTCGCAAGTTTTGTATTAGAATTGCTGAACAGCTTTCTTGTATACTATTTTGTTTAAATCATCATTTGCTATTTATATATTAAAGTCTAATTAATAATTTAATTCTAAAAAAGATTTTGAAGATAATAATTTAATATCCAAAATTGTGAGATAACTATATAGGTTGGATTCATCGTTATTCAGTTTTGTTTATCTTTTTATTCTTATCTTTCCCTTGACGTTCATAAATTTTTGATTACACAACATTTGTCAATTGTTTGTTGAACGTTTGTGTTCTGCGTTATATAAAAAAAATTAATTATTGACCATTTTATGTTTAATGTTTTATTTATTATTAATTAAACACAATCTCGTAAAGTTGCTGATGTCCTTGATCGGTGGATTGATCCACTTGATTTTATTCTGTAAGTTTTATGTGTTAAAAATTATCTGTTAATTCATTCTGTTGTTACTATGTTGTTGACTTACGAGTTTAATAAATACAGTTGGTCTGATAAAGTGCTCGCCTTTAGCACGAAACGTTGCCACAAAAATAAGTTAAAGTGGTTTTATATGCCCCTCCTAAACGAAGAAGTCTAAATTAATTAGTAAAATTTTATCTAGTTTTGACAGTTTCCGTAATAGCAGGTTTAACTACAACAAGTTTTCACTAATCCAGTCATTGCGTCACTGTAAAATACAAGTGAACCGCAAAAATTACATTTTTAACAAAGAATAAACTACGTTAACGATAAAATACAGCAAATCAATAAAAGTTTTTATTCTTTAAATACAATGTCTTTACTTAAAGATTTAAAAAAGTTGGAGATTACACAAATACTCGGTTATAGAAAAGATCAAAATTAGGTAAAAATTCTATATTTGTCGTATCTTACGCGAAAAATTTTGGTTTTTATATTTACAATAAACGTGTTACATATTTTTCTAAAAATCTTTTTGTGATTCATTAATAACTTTAAGTATTGTAAATGAAACCTGAAATATAGAACCTCTTTAAAACGGAAACTTTTTTGGTTTGGTTTTGGTTTGGTTAACATGCAAGCGGAAAAAGTTGCGACTCTATACTACAAAATATAAATTTAAACCTGTTACCGTGGTATGTAACACAATCAGCTTATGTATTTACAAAAAATTTATGAATTATTGTAGTTTTTATAGTTTGTAAGAAAAGGCAGCTAGTTGTGTTATAGAGTTAAGTTTAATCCCTAGACAATCTAGCGGAGTCTCAAGCGGTAAGTATGTCCGGTTTAATGATTTCATAACACATTATTTATCAGAAAAAGCACGTTTACTTAAAATTTGTTTTTGTGTACACGAACAATTTTGTTATTATAAAAAATTGCCAAAAAATTGCAATTACTTATTTATGACTATATTTGTCATAAGCGCCATTATATTTATATTTCTTAAATGAAATCATAAAACCTGACAAGTTTATTTTTTCTATTAATTCTTTTTAGAAATAACAAATAAAAATGTGCTGACTGCAACTCATGTTATATAGGACAAACAGGTCGCAAGTTTTGTATTAGAATTGCTGAACATCTTGTATAAAAAATAATAACATTTTGTTTAAATGATCATTTGCTAATCATATATTAAATTTTCATCATTTATTTTATTCTAAAAAAAATTAATTTAAAAGATTTACATATTTGTAATAAAGGCTTGAAACAATTTTTTTTAAATGAAAGAAATTATTAAAAATTACAATTTATGTCTAAACGAAGTTGTTAACCTTATTAATAATTTAGTCTTTCTAAATTAGTTTTTGTTTGTTTATATTATTTTGTTGTAACCTAGGACATTTCTATTATTAGGATAATCTTGTAATTTTTTGAAATTTCAAATATTTAATTTGATTAGTAAATTTTGGTAAGTTAATTTTTATTGTTCTCTTATTTTAATTTTTATTATTTTTCAGATTTCTATGATTATTTTTATATTTTTATAGTTTAATGTTTGAACTTTGATTTTTCAATGGTAATTTAGTGAGTTTATTTTTTATAAATAAGATTTGATTTTATTAATTTTGTAGTATATGCCTGATGATATCGAATAGTCGAAACATGTATTGTAATTAAAAAATTAAAATAAAATTTATAGGAAGGTTTTGAGAACTTTAAAAACAAGTTAATAAACCTGAAGAAGTTTATCTAGCCTCGGCAGTTTCCGTTTTAGCAGGTTTCAGTATACTAGTTTTAACTAATCCAGTCATTGCGTCACTTTGAAATACAAGTGAATCGCAACAATTACAATTTTAACAAAGGATCAACTACGTTAACGATAAAATACAACAAATCAATAAAAGTCTTTATTGTTTAAATACAATGCCTTTGCTTGAAGCTTTAAAAAAGTTGGAGATTACACAAATACTTGGTTTTAGAAAGGTACAAAATTAGGTAAAATTTCTATATTCGTCGTATCTAGCGATTAAGTGTTTTTTTCTAGTAAACGTATATGTTGACGTGTACTAATATGTAAGGATAATCTAAGATTTAGCCGATATCTTAAAACTAATTACGATAAAAGATTTTGTAATCGTAATAATAATGTAAATAAGTGTATGTATACTGAATAACAAAATACGTAACGTTTGTTACATTATTTGCTTATATTCAGTTAATCTTTGCTACGTGCACTAACGTAATGTTTATATGCTACCACAACGATACGGTTCGAACTTAATTTGGTGGAAAATTTGCAATTTTTTTTTCTAATTGGTCATATTTAATTTACGGTGGAGTAGTAATTTGTATTCTTTATATGCAGTAACCTACTTCGATAATGCACGTTGTCTTAATACGTACCCTGTTGCCTCCTACCTTCTTCGTCCTTAAATTAATTCTTTTAGATTTCCGTAAAATTAACGATTTCTTAACTAAAGGTACTAATTTAAAAACGCATAACGAAAAAAACGAAAACGGCAACAATTTTTTTATTTATAAACATTAACGATAAACAAATCCTTGCCGTGTTTGCTACCTAATTAATTAGTAAATGTAGTTCCAATTTGTTGGATTGATTATCGGTATCGCAATGCTACTTGATTTTATGAAAGGCTATAGATAATTAAAGTGGCGGTAAAATCTCAAACAGATTTTCTCATTTACGATTGTATAATATTTATTATCGACTATCGTTTAATTGAACTTATCATTCAGTTTGATTTGTCGAACGACGCGAACTCTTTCATTAATTTTCGCGTTTCTTATAAACGTCGCTACTTGCGAAAAAACGCCGTTCATATTATGGCGAATCTATAACTCGAAATTACCATAAAAGAACCATTATATTATAAAAAAGTTTATTCCTCGACATTTTGCTTGTTACGATCGCATATGGGACCCTTACACAAAAAAACGGTATATGTATCTTTTCAGAAAAAGTAGTACATATTTTATTTTGCGGAAATCTGCGAGGATGAATAATTTGCTTGAACCCTTTGTTACGGGTAGGACATCCCTCTATAGAATCCCGCCTATCCCGGCCCAACAACTCCGCCTACATAGTAATTTGGACGTCGCGGCGCATTTTCTAACGGAGGGCGCAAGCGTCGTTTATCATATATAAAATAAAAAATTAAATAATCTTAGTAAGTAATAATAAGTTTTTTTCGAATATATTTTTGATTCGGGATGTGCTTGTTTAAACGTGAGCTGCGTGTGTCGATTCCAGGACGAAGGACTCGATGCGCGCTTTTTAGCGACAGTCGTTAAAATTGGTATTAAGAATATTTTGGTATAAATCTGGTTGGTTAGTGGGCAGGCCGAGTTCATTAAGCAATTGATGTTTTTTAGCAATCTTTGGAGACCAACATAAACAGGAAGGGGTGGCCCGGAGTTAACCCCGGAGTTGGCACGGTGCGCTCCGGCGTTTATAAACTGGAGTTAGTTGCAATCGGGCGTTTGCGCGTAGCAGTACATTGTCAAGCTGCGCTTCACGCGTTCAGTCACGTTGTCACTACGATATAATGTACTGATTCGGGACAGTTCTTGTGCTTCAATTAAACATATGACGATGGACTTTCAGAGTGCAATGGAGACCTTCGCAGAGGCTTGGGTCGCCGCCAACACTAAAAGTGGTCCACTAACAGATATCACAACGCAGGTATTTAAAAATATTACTATCCAAAACATGCCAGTGCCGGTTGGTCCCAAATTGTTTTTGAAATCATTCAAGAGTTTCCTTCCAATTTGACTATTATCGGAGTTAATTCCGGATAGTAAATCTGGGATCAGCTGTACGTTTAGATCTTTTCTTATTCAAAATTTCCCATTTTACTGATAACCACAAAAACTATTACTGATAATTCCACAAATTTTTGAGAATACAATTTAATACAAACTTTTGACTGTTACTAAATATTCAAAATAAAAACAAAAAAGGGTCGGAGTTTTACGTAGGGAAACAGCTGCAGGTGTCTGTCTCTTGCCAACAGGTAATCACCCACCATGTGAGTCCATCCGCAATGATACGCACTAGCCCGTTTCGAACAGTGCGTTTTCGGAATTTTTTTTTTTGAAAAGTAGCTCCATTAAACACGTATTATTTCGTATATTTGTACGTTGAGAGATGGAGCGCGAATATAAATTTAAATGGGATTAAATTACCAAGATCGGCTTTTCAAAACCATCGTTATGAATGAGTAATAAAATTTAGTGCGTATAGGTCGTTATTCATGTGGGTACCGAGTTAGTTGCGTATCCCACAATGATGAGATTCGGTGTTCAGGTCGATGCACCAATCCTGATCCTGCTTACTTCAGGACAGCTTTACTTTTTGCGAACGAATTCGTAGAATTAGGAACAACTGTGTCACTTTGCACAACCAAAAATCAACCTGTTTTTCGTTATATCGAAAACAACGCACAAACCCAGTCTCGTTACGCTTAAACCTTTATTAACCAATTATCCAATTTGTTACATATTCTGCTCAATCTTTTCCCAATTTAAAATAAGGACGTGACCGAAAAACAGTGTAAAGTTCTTTATTACTTATGCTCGCGTATTATCGGATCCCGTTTATAATTCCATTCAACGCTTGCTAATCGGAAAAGAACATACAAACTGAGGATGTACTGCTAATTTAAATTTTTCGTGTAAGTATTAACACATAATTAAAACTAAACAATATAATTATAACAATCGTTTTCGTAATTACAAAAATTGAATTATGTCATGAGAGATTAAATAAATAGGGACAAGTCATAATACATAAATGACTTAGTGTAATTATAATGGACTTGGGTACCAAATAATTAAGCTAATACAATTTCTTAATGATTTTTTATTTTTAATTCGTAGACTTAATTTAGTACCACAAAATTGGAATTTGAAATTTTGCGTACAAGAGACACAACTGCGGCTAAACGAATTAGATTGCGGTAATTAAAACGTTTTGGCGCCACGACATGAAAAGAATCCTGAAATTCGTTTTGTAAAGTAGTTTTTATGCACCAAAATTGTAAACGGTACCATAATACGGAAACAACCTTTTTTGTGTTCTAAAATGTATCCACTAATACGGTTTTGATTTGCCAATTCGTTTTGGACGTTTGCTGCTGCATTTTCTATTAATTTTTAACACCTACAATAAACGTAGTTTTTACACATTTCTACGAAATTGTTGCAGCAACCTAATTTGCTTAATTTATTAAAAATAATTTTACAGAAAGTAATCTAAAGACACTTATTTTTACTAATTTCAGAGGGGTCGGTTTGATTCAATTTTAGCATACATACCCCTACTGAAATTTGAAAGCAACTAGGGCAGCAGAATGTAAGCTGATAAAAGTAAATAGCTTTAAATTATCTTTATTTCTTTCTAATAGATAATGTAATCATTAATTTACAAAAATATTTGAAATTTCTAATTGTAATTAACAAACAGTTTAATGATACTTTTATAATAGGCTTATCATTAATTTTCAATAACTTTAACCGTGACGCACTTATCACATAAAATTATGCGAAATGTAGATATAGAAGAAGTTTCATCTCATTACCATGACAAAAGTTTTTTTGGTATCAAAATATATATGAAATGGAGTATTTTTTAGATTTTTGGTATCTAATCGAAATATAACGAGACAAATACCACCAACATAGCAATAGACAATAAGAGAAATTAAATTGCAAAATTTTTCTTGTGCATTAATAATTGTTTTCACAAAAAATGTTTAATTTGGTTCTGGTTTGAAATAACAATTATTTTGCAAATTAATTTTTTTTATCAAGAAGCTTATCTACGCAGTTGGCGTTGTGATATACACTTAGTTTCAAAACATTATCTTTAAAGCACTATGAATAGAGATTTGTAAAATACGCATTAATCATTTGATGATAAAAACTTCTTTGCTTCAAATTTCTAGTTAGAAATAAATAAATTTTTACTTGTGCGCACATGCAACTTTATATGATTACAGATTTTCAATTGTTATTCATCTATAGCCTTTAGTCTTCCATTGAGCTTTTTCTTATCAAAGAAAATTACGTTCAGTATTCTTTACAAATTCACTTTTTTTAGTTGTGTTAAACTTAGAATTTAGTTGATATTATTTCTTTAAATACTACAAGCAATTTTAAACTGGTAAAAGCATACATTTCACATCACATCAAAAAAACGTGTTTTTATTACAATTCTTTATTGAAGATTTTTAAAACAATAGTTTTAAATGCCGTTTTATATTCAGTTTCTAAATTTTAAACATGTCGAAGAAATGTATCATATAAAATATGAATTAAATATTTTTGAGCTAACAAAACATTGCAATGTTTTATTACAATGAGTCCTAAACTTCTTAATTTTTACTTGGAAATTAGGTATTTCTAATACAAATAGAGAATTTAATAAATGGCCTAAGCGAAAATAATATTTTGAAGCAAAGTGTATGTTAAAGTGCGTAGATACACAACGTTATAGTAGCTTTAATGCACCCGTAATTTGATTGGTAATTAACGATATTACCTGGCCGTTGAAATGAAGTGACAATTTTTGGCGACGGTTACCATAGGCGCCGACTTGTGTAAAACTTTGTGGGTTCCTAGGATTTGATTCTATCCGACAGAAATCAAAACTGCAAGTTTTTCCTCAAAAAATTAGTCAGTTTAAAAACTAATCATCTAATGATGTCTAGTTTATAATATAAAAATAAATAATTATTTATGTATTAGCGGCGTAGCTATAGAAGGGGGACAGGAGACAAGAAATAAACAGTAAAGAAAACGTTTTTTTGTTGATAGTTATCTAAACTCTAACAACGAATCTTGTTTTTTGAAAAATTCTTTATATAAATAGTTAATATCATTATATTAATACATATAATAAAAACTGAAAGAATTCCAAATGGGATAGGGAACCACTTGCTTTTGCCTCAACTTCATCTTTTTTAAATTTTACCAGTTTTTACATAAAACCTACAAAACTCAAATAATTTATCAAAATAGAGGTTATAGAAACATATCTGATTGTCTCTCTAGTTGGACAAAAAAAACAAATATTATTAGTTTTGTTTTCCTATTCATTTTGAAATTTAGAAAATATATGTAGAGTAGAGGCACCAATTATGGCCATTACCCTGCTTATGGCCACTCTACTATAATTGGTTGAATAATAAACTATCTACCAATGACCTTGTAGCTGTTAAAATGTCATTTCAGTCAATATTAAGTCGGTACAGTGACAGAAATGTATCTAAGCTGCATTTTAGCTTTATTGCAGCAGTTTGAGTAGTAGTGTCTTGCATGTGTGAAGAAAAATAACGACTTTTGTTAAAAAAGTGATCTTAAATCATCGTTTTGAATCTTCTACTAACGGTTTTTTTCTGCACTGGAGTCTGTAATTAAGGTAAGCAGATATTTTTTGTTGAATATTTTTCATTGTTCGTTACACTTAACAATATGATATTTGTATAATGACAGTGGCCGTTAGTGGAATCAATAATTCACTAGTTACCCACTTATGGCCATCCTGCTGGCCATAAGTAGATAAGCAAAAACTACTTTTGGCCAGTTTACTTTTTTGTTTAAATAAATACCTAATGTAATATATTTACATAAATGTGTAATATTTCTTTCAGTTAAAATACCAAAAGCACTGAATAAAACCCATAAAGGCCGAGTAGAAAAGCTGGAAAAGGCAAAATTTCAGTAATTTCCTACAAAACTTAATCTTGCTTTAAATGCCATTTCTGACGGAATGGCTGTTGCCAAAGCAAGTCGTAAATTTTATGTACCAAGAACTGTAATAAAGTATCAGGAAAGTCTCCAAAAGATTTAAGGTACTGCGGATTCGAGTCTCACTTGGGATACTTAAAACCAGTTGGTTGAATGGATACTTGCTTGTGCGAAAATGGGATTTCCAATTGATAAAGACGAGTTACTGACTTCAGTACAAAAATTGGTACGAGAAGCAAATATTAAAACTCCTTTCGTCAACGATCGTCCGGGAAAAAATGGTATTACAGCTTCTTTAATCGCCATAAACAACTTTCCCAAAAGTGGAAGAGGTGCAGTAACTGAAGAAAAAATCCGCAAGTGGTTTGACGAGATTCAAACAAGTTTAAGCAAAATTAATGCCACCAGTGTATTAGAAAATCCACACAGGATTTTTAATATGGATGAAACATGTTTCTGTTCAGCTCCAAAAAGTGGTACTGTTATTGGATTACGAGGAAAACATGTCTACGATGAACGACTATCATCAGAAAAAAAAAATGTAACAACACTTTTCACAGTTAATGCAGCAGGAAAATTCGTTCCTCCGTTAACAATCTTTAAATATGACCGGATTCTATCTGCTGTGTCTAAAGCAGCTCCTAAGGGTTGGGGGATTGGCAAAAGTGAAAAAGGTTGGATGACTGCAGAATGTTTCTACGAATACTTCTCCAACGTCTTTGTACCATACCTTAAGGAGTCTCAAATCGAGTTACCCGTTATCATCTTTTTAGATGGACACGCATCTCACCTGACTCTCCATTTAAGTAAGTTGTGCAGAGAAAATGCAGTAATATTAATAGCACTGGTCCCTAATGCTATTCACATCCTTCAACCGTTGGATGTCGCTGTGTTTGCGGATTTAAAGAAAAAGTGGAGGAATATTGTGCGAAAATATAAGATAGAAAACAATGGTCAAGACATCACTAAATTAAATTTGCCCATGATACTGTCTCAGTTGATTGAAGATCCAAAAATGACATCAAATACAATATTAAGATTTAGAGCAACAGGCTTTTATCCTTATTCATCAAATAATGTGGATTATAGTAAAATTATTCTGAGGAAACCCGAAACATACCAAACCCGAGATATTGACGCAGCAGCTGCAGATTGTTTGAAGTACCTAGAATCAAAGATTGATGTAGTTTTGCTAGATGAATTCAAGGAAACAAAAAGACGAAACTACGAATGGAAAGGTAATACTGAGGATAAGAGTTTGTACAATGTTTGGCATCAAATTGCAAGTGATGTAGAAGGCCTACCAAAGTTAGTGAGCGAGGATCCTGCACTTGAAAATGATCTCCAAACCCCTCCAGTATCTCCTCTAGATGCTAGCATTTTAACTGATATGCTCCTAGTTGATAAACCGAAAGAAGTTCCGGCCACATCAAATGGTAGTAATACTGCATTGGCTACTACATCTCGTCCAGATAGGGTAGAACAAGTAACACGTAATATTTGCTTCGCTCAAAAAACAATATGTTCAAAAGTATTTTATAATGTACTTTTTTATCCTAAAAAATAATACTGACTCAAAGAAGAAGAGAAAAAAAGAGTACACACCAAGTGTTATTATATCTGATATATAGATGGAGTATCACGAAGAATGCGAGAGGCTCAAAATAGAGAAGGAACGAGAAAAGCAAGAAAGGAAACAGGCTCGAGAAAGTAAAAAACAGATGATGGCTAAAAAAAGGCGAAAAACTTAAACAGAAGCCAACAAAACATCAAAAACAAGACATAGATTCAGGCTCTTCCTCACAAGACCTTAAAGACTGGGTGGAAAGTGGTAGCAGTGGAGACGATATTGACTTCACGGTATTTGAACAGGAAGACATTGAAATCTTCGAACCCAAAGATCTCAATTTGGGAGATTTTGTACTTGTAAGATTCAAGCTAACTGGTAAAAGATCGACGACAACGTATAGATATGTGGCTAAAATTCTAGAAATTTTCTAATCAGAAGAATATGAAATACAATTTTATAAGACTGCCAATGATGAGAAGACTGTTTTTTATCCTATAGAAAATGACATTTCTACCATAAATCAATGCAATATTTTAGGGAAACTACCCGAGCCCACTGTTGAAGACAAGGGGAGAAAGTGTAAGACAATTTTTCCAGGTCAAGTAGACATTTCTGAACGGATATAGTTTAATAATGTAACAAACGTTGTTTATAAACTTTTCTCTTATATTACTTATCTATTTGTACCAGAAATTAATTTTTGTTTCATCTACAGCTTTGTATTTCAATAAATATGTAGGCTTGTACCTATACTTGCAAAAATTGTATTTTGCGTTCAAATAATTTTTAAATGACCAAAAGTAGAGAAAATGTATGGCCAAATGTAGAAACAGATGGCCAAAAGTAGGGTATTTCATGGTTCAAAATATAAAGCGTTGTAATATTTTTAAACTATATTTAATCTTTAATATCAATTGATTTTCTAAAAGAGCAGGTTTTGAAGCATAAAGTGACATTAAGAAAATAGGTGTTTTTCCATTTCAATATTTTTCTTAATGCAATAATAATTAAAAAGTTCTTAAAGTGGCCATAAGTGGTGCCTCTACCCTAGTCCCTTCAGAAAAATTTGCTCAAGTGTAATTATTTCTCGAGCAATGTTGGAACCGTTTGAAGAACATTATTCTAAAAAACTAATTGCACAAAAATGGCTCTACATAAGAGTCAGCCTCACCGTACTAGACGTATTATTCTTATTATATTAATTTATATCTGCGGATGAAAAAATCTTATTAATCTCAACATGCACAATTTCTAGAAACATTGAGGAATTATTGTGGGTGCTAGAAACCCACAAAAAAATTATTGTGGGTTGAAAAAGTAGCTCGAACCCATAGACTCGGCTACTATGACGCTTACAAAACCATGTTTTAACCAACATCATTTATTATAACTATTTTACACTATTAGTATATACAGGGTGTCCCACGAGGTACTGTACATACTGAAATGGTATGTTCCTTAGGTCAATTTAAGTAGAAAACATCCTATAAACATAGGTCCAATTCGCCATAGTTACACAGATACAAGCGTTCAAAGTTTATAAATGCTCACACATTTTTTGAAAATTATTATTATTATTGAAAACAAAAAATCGAACTACAAAACAAACATTAAAAAAAACAAACAAACAAAAATGCTCAAAATGACCTTCTTCGACATTAATACAACGACGGCTGCGATCTAAAATGAACCGAGTAGCCGCTCGAAGCACCTGCTTGTTGTTCCGTGTTTGTTGACACACATCCAGGATACGCTGTATTAGTTCAGCCCTGGTATTAACTTTTACCTCGTATACTAAACTTTTCACATGACCCCACAGATAGAAGTCCAAAGGTGTGAGATCGGGGGATTTCGGTGGCCAAGCATGCGGGCCTCCACGCCCAATCCACCTATTGGGGTAAGCAACATTTAGATATTCGGTCACATGCCGACTAAAATGTGGAGGAGCTCCATCATGTTGCAGAAACATTTGTTGTCTTGTTAGTAAAGGCACTTCTTCCAAAAGCGGTAGCAATTCATTCCGCAAAAAGTTAGCATATGCTTCTCTTGTCAGACGTTCCTCATAGAAAAAAGGTCCAATAAGTTGATCGTCAATCATGCCACACCATACGTTAACAGAAAATCTGCGCTGAAAGTTAGTTTCTGTTGTGCCATGTGGATTTTGATATGACCACAAATGAGAATTACGTGTATTGTTCACTCCATCTCTAGTAAATTGCGCCTCGTCGCTAAATAAAATGAATGGAACTAATTGTGGATTTACCTGTAGCCAGTGGCAGAAATTCAACCGGGCAGCAAAATCTCTAGGTTCCAGATGCTGAACCTGTTGTATGTGATAGGGATACAAAAGCCCATCAAATAATGTTCGCTATACTGACATACGGGAGAGTACCGTTCGAGAAAAAATTCTTCTAGTACTCAACCCTGGACTCCGATCAACCATCTGTAGAACGTTTTCCTGCTCAGTCACATTTAACTGCACAGGACGGTCAGATCTTGTTGAAACTGATGGAAATGAACCATGAGTCCGTACATGTTGAAACACAGAAGAAAAGGTTTGGTGATTTGGCACCCTCCTGTTGGGAAAGCTTCGTTCATATTCCCTAACGGCAGATCTCGCATTTCTATCACAAAATCCATAAATGTAAATGATATCATACCCTTCGTTAGAAAAATGAGAAAGCATTTTGCATTTAAATTACGCTTCATTTAATAAAATCGACTGTGACATTAGTAGAAAAGAAAGCAATAAATGACATATTGTTCGGCTTTTGTTTCCCAGTTGACTAAGAATAATTATTTTCAAAAAATGTGTGATCAGTTATAAACTTTGAACTTTGTATCTGTGTAACTATGGCGAATTGGACCTATGTTTATAGGACGTTTTCTACTTAAATTGACCTAAGGAACATACCATTTCAGTATGTACAGTACCTCGTGGAACACCCTGTATAGTAATGTGACTACTAAGCAAAAGACAATAAACATTTTTCATTCGATAAATAAATAAACTAGTAATAATAATACACAACTGTTTTCTCAATTTAATATTAAATTGGAATATCGTAAAGTACAAATTCGGTTAAATGGGAAAAATTGTAATTATGGCAGGACTAAAAGTTTTTATACAATTTTTGGGTTTTGGGTTATTTGCACACTAGCGAATTTTTGATACTATTTGTTTTAAGCGTTATTATTTGCGTTAAAAACAAAAAGAAAACAATTTTTAGTTACAAGTTTGATACAGTGTCCCAGAATGTGTAGACAATTTTCTTTTATTCACATTTGCCCTTTTATTTTGCCAGGGACGGACTAGCTTTAGCACAGTAATGCTATTTTCATCACCCTGTACAATAAAGACACACAATAATATTTTTGGACAGCTTAAACCTTCAACTAAAAAAAGATACTCTTGATCGACATTGATAAAATGAACTGTTGAGGAATACTTTTATATGTCGGTTCAACATGAACTCTTTCTACTCTTATGCATTCTCTAGCTCTAAGAATTGAAGATCGTTGGACCCTCCACAAAGCCTTAACATTAGTCTTTTTTTTGCGACAATGAAAGTTAATTATTTCTAATAAGTTTGCTCGATTGTCTATGGATTTAGAACAGGTGATCAAGTTCTCTTCTTTTTATCCATCGATTTTCGAAGTTCCTGTTCAGATGTTCTCGAACTACTAGACTAAAATATAGCGGAATCCCATCATGCATGAATCATATACTACATCGTATTGCCAGAGGTAGATCGTATAAAACTTCTCGAAAATTGTTAAAAAAAAAGTCAAATATAGTTCTCCAGTTAACCTTCTTAACGATACAAATTGTCCAATTAAATGTTGCGGGATTATTTCGGTCTACACGTTGATAGGTTCAAATTGATGCTGATGATGTGTTATAATTCATTTTTGTTCGTAAAGAGAACTGAATCACTAACATTTGCATTGATTCTGTGGTGATCTAAAACCTAGTTAGAAAATCCCATCTTCAGCGCATAGAACCGCATAGACTTTTTGAAGATGGTACGGATGTTCTCTACTGACTGTCGATTCTGGGCAATCTAACTGGACAGGCAACTTTTGGACACTTATAGCAAGATCACTGCGATTGATTTGATTTCCACAATTGTATCTGGCTTTCTCAAATAGTCCTAAAACTATTTACGATTTTTACATTAAAGTTCTATCAAGTAAAAAATAAAACATTGTAGCTTTTACGTCTCTCTATGAATCGACAATTCACTCTGTTAAAAGGTTTTCTTATCAGGAATTTTTCTACTTGGAAATATTTTTCATAAAGTTTTCTGGCTTTTAAGGCATTACATGATACAAACCTATACATTAAATGCATATCAGTATATTTAATAAATGTAAACTTCATCACTAATTAACAAAAAAAATAATAATAACTTCCAATACACTCTGATACTGATATTGATTTTAATGGCAAGAAAATCATAGCAACAAAAAATACATTTTACGAAAGTACCAACCAATACAAAGAACCATATTGAACAAAAATATTTTGTGTTCGTAAACAGTTTATTTTATCAATGTCGATCACGAGTATCTTTTTTTAGTTGAAGGTTTAAACTAAGATGACAACGTTTTCTGGATTTGGAGCGTGTCATTGTTGTAACCGAAATTGCTAACGTTTTGCCCACTTTCGTAAGGGGATTTATCAGGGCGTGAGAGAAATCGAAGAACTCACACAAGCAAACGAAATCTAACTAAGAACTTTTCAAAAGTTAGGTAATCAACTTGTAAACTCTAAAAAAAGATCAGAAATAAAATGACAAGCTTGAAAAAGCAACAAAGAACCACTACAGAGTTAGGTAATCAGCTTGTGAACCAAGCCAGATTCTAAACTTCATAGAATATGGATATGAATATTGAAGCAGCGATCAGATACTGCGCGATATCGCTACATTTATTGGGCGCGGTTCTATTATTAATTTGAATTTCGTTATTCGAGAACGCCATACGAAAGTCGTGATCACGTCACGTTTTAAAATCACTGATATCAAAAATCGCAGTAACGTTTCACAGTGTTATTGAAAAATCACGATATCACTCATCACTAATCACGATTAAAGTTATTGGAGTGTTTCATGATTACTATGCTCTCTTGGATTTTCCTATTGAAAAAGAATGGAGATTTTGCAATCACAGAAACGTTATCAAAATTTATATTGTGACCTGTAGTAAAATGAGGTTCAGCAACCGCAGACTTAGAAATATGCCTTTTCCGTATACAACGATCATGTTCGGAAACCGGACGAGAGTTAGACACCATTTCGAAACAACATTTTATCTTTATCTTGAGTTGGCCAACACTTTATGCCCCTATAATTGGAATCTTTTTGACAACATTACTAATCAGCAGTCTGATACCACTCTACGACTAACTACTGAAAGTCATCTCAAAAAGTTTTAATTATTGAAATGTAAGAATCATAAAGGTTCATCCACTACTAACTCCTTGAAGACGGTCGTCAATTTATCTAGTTTGACTCTCACTTCAGAACAGGAATCGGTGCTATTTTTGTTGTTGCTCCTAAACGCATTTTATGTGCTTGTTAAGATTCAAATATGATTTAAATGCGCGCAGGCGCATGCTTATAATTTAAGGGATGTAGAAGGGAAGGAGTCAGTGTGTAAAAAGTAAGCTCCATGTTCGAAGCAAATAAAACGAACATATGTAAAAGGGTGTTTTTTTCATAAATTATGAAAATAAAAGTTTAAAGCTCTGCACTGTTATTTATAAATAAAATTACTGTAGTATTGGCAGTAGTGTAGTACATTGCTACACGACAAAACAATACATTTTGGTCCTTCGAGCCGGATGGATTTGGATGTGAAGCAGCTCCAATAAAATTACCTATTTTCGGTGCAGTTAGCAATTACGAAATACAAGAATTATGCATTAACAACCACTAATTGGAATAATAAACAAAAATTTCAAGAAACGTGACGTCTATCGCTGAAGATAAGCCAGATAGTTTTATCCTTTGTTCTTATCCTTTCCTGACGTGTTCACAGAAACACTCTATCTTTGTTGGTTGTACTATTTTTAACTTTATTACATTTGCGAATATTGGCTTTGAGCACCTTTATATTAAAACAATACAGTGCTGTTGGGTCTTTTATAAGACATCTTCCTCGCCACACCTCAGATCCCATTCGTATTCATACTAGCAAAATTTTTTAATCATCTGAAGTCCTTAACTCTAACATCTCTAAGTCGGAAGAGTTCGTAGGAACCCCGATATTATTGTTCTACCAGCCGACAAAGGCAACGCTACTGTGGTTTTGAAGTAAATTGATTACGCTGCGAAAAACCATTATATTTTTTCTGCGGAAACGTGCGCTCCTCTAATTCGTAGTCCCACTTACTCCTTTAGATTCCAAACTACCTTGTCTATACGGACCCAAAGTTCACAAACAAGGTATTCCCTTTCGACCTATCGACGGTACTATCCAATCTCTTCCCTACAAGCTAGCCGAGTTCTTATCTAACATTCTTTGTGAATTTACAGATAAAACTTCTTCTCCATTCTTAACTGTTAGCATTTTATGCAACGTTTAGAAACTATACAACTTGAACCCCAAGACCTTCTTATGAGTTTTGATGCTTCCGTACTTTTTACGAAAGTTTCTATTAATGATTTGCTTATTATTATCAAATATATTCTGTCTCAACATAGCAAAGACTTGAGTTTGATTTCTCTTATTGGTAAATGTTTATCGTCCACTTACTTCCAATTTGATAACAAATTTTACGAACAGGTTTCTGGTGCTGCTATGATTTCTTTTCTATCACTTTTTGTAGGTATGGTTTGAAATCATAAATATTAAAACCTAAAGTATCGTTTAGGTATGTTGCTGACACGTTTATTGTTTGGTCCCATAGTCATCTCAAATGGTTCATGTTTCTTAATCATGTAAACATCTAAACACCTATTTATCAAATTTACTATGAAAATCGAAACCAATAGTTGTCTTCCATTTCTTGAAATTTTTGTGACTCGTAAGCCCGACGTACTTCTTCTTAAGTCATTTCGATGAAGTTTAGAACTCTGTAGTGGTTCTTAGTTAGATTTCGGTTGCTTGTTTGTCGTCCCTTACGAACTTCGGTTACAACAATGGAATGGTTCTCATCTTAGTATAGACCGTGGAAACCTTCGCTATTACGAAGGTTTAAGCTGTTAAAAATATTTTTGTTTGTATCGCACAGGGTGTTAAAAAATAGCATTACTGTGTTAGAACTAGTTTGTCTATGTCAAACTAAATAGAGCAACCGAAACAAGATTAATGAGTCATTCAAATAAATTAAGTTAATGAGACAAACACATAATTGATACTCATCGAGTCATTAATTTTTCTGAATATGATTGCATCAAATTGAATAGATGGTAATCAAAATCAGGCACATTTGAAGCATAAGCCGAATGTGAGAACAGTTCTCAGTTGTAGTTCAAGTTGGCCCTCTTAGGCGTGAACATAAAACGAAATTATTTTTTGAGTATCGTTGGCAGCAAACGGTTCTTTTTCAAATGCGTCATTTACGTTTACTAGTTGAGTTTAGTATAGTTCAGATATAACTAGGTTTTTAAAATTTGTAGTAGATTATTTCATTCTAATGCTAACTGTACAAATTTTTATTTTTTTTTATTGTCCAGTAAAATTTATATTCTGCAAATCTTTAAAATGATCATCGTCTTGGAACTATTTTTTTGCAGCTACTATTGCAATCTAGTTTAAATATTTTGGCTGCTTTAACTGTTTTTTGTGTTTTGCTATCAATATTAAAGACAAACAAAGAAAAGGAAAATCTGAGGACACTGGAAAGAAAAAAGGCTAAGGCCAATTAAAGTTTTAGAAAACGAATATAAAAATGGAATGAAACAGGAAATAGAAGTGAATATAATGAAAAAAAATAAAATAGCAGAAGGTATTTAAATCGCTTGGGTATGTCTTAAGGGCTGACCAGCAAAGATTAACCAGCATACTAACGAACTAGATACCATCTGCAAAAAAAAGAAAAGGAAGATCTAAAAATAGGAGTCAGAAATAACAAGATAAAGAAAATGGCTGGGGATAAGAAAGTGTGGAATAAAATAAATCAACAAATAGAGTGAACACCGGACAGATACTGATCCGTTCTAAAAAGATATTGGAAAGCTTCACTAGAAGCGGCAAAACCTCTCCATGGGGTGTTAAGCCATCTATAAATAATTTTTTACTAGTTATTTTTTTTATTAACTTAAATACAAATACTACTGCGAATTTTGAAAAATTAAATTAAAAGTCTCCTGAATCAGATTCTGTGAACGGCCCTACGATGTCAATCGCTACTCTTTCTAAAGATTTTCTCACATTATACTGTTTCATTGGTGCTTTGCGAAGACCGTACACTTATGGCACCATTATATGACGTCCTCTTTGCAGTTCACCCAATAGAATCTTTTTCAAACTTTTCCTAATGTTTTCTTTATACCAAAATGTCTTCCTGATGTACCATAATGCAAATCCTGCAACACCTCTGACACTTGGCTTTTCGGCAACTGCAGTTTGTTTTCCGTACCCTCGACACTCTCTAAGAATTTCTTAAGAAGACCGTCTTCTACTCTGAAAGAGTCCTACTGCGTCCAGTACTCCTTGATGTTTCTTCTCTCTCTTCTCCAAAGGAAGTCGGCGTGGATGTTGTATTGGCCGAGCGTCTCTCGTATTAAATTTATGCACGAACACATCTTAATACTGCTGGATTAACGCTTTAACTTTAACCAGCTGGTCTTGGCTGAGGTTTTGGCACTTGGAGGTAAGAATGTCTAATAGATGTTGTAGACACTTTTTCGGCGACCTAGCTTTACTAAAATTCACGTATCTCACAATTTAAGCTACTGTTAGCGGTTTCTCCATTAATAACCATTCGATCGTGACACTTTCTTCACCATGGCAATTCATTTGATTCATTCTCTCTTTTAGCAGTTTCATTCTGTCTCCTACTGCTTCTATTTTGTAATTCATATATTCGTATATTTCTTCTTTTAAATGTCAACATATCTGCTTGGGCCCAATAGTCTTTATTTGATTTTCGGTGCTCGTTCGTGTTTCCTCTTTTAAAAGTTATTTATCCATTTTTTTAGGTTTTTTTTCCAAATTTTATTCAACAATTCTTGATCATTTTTGTTGATTTGAGATATTCCAATAATTTTGCATTCATTTTCACTGCTTGTGAACGCGTTAGCAGCATAAATTATAATACGAATAAAAATTTAATGAAAGCAAATTTTAATAACGCCCGATTCTTTATTATTGAAGGCGCACACGATTGACGGGTTTCGATTACTGCACACCTGTATCACTAATGTTACGAATTCTAAAACTAAATTTATTTTATACGTATTTAATTTAACTACTTTAACTAACACTAATAAAATGCAACGATATTTAAGAAAAACAACTTAAATTAGTTTATATACTGCTATCACTCGGTATTTAGTGTCTGCACTTTTAATTTATTCAAAACCGGTCTTTGTTTATGTTTACAAGACGTTCACGACGTTATATTTATCGTTTTACTGTCACGTGCGTTGTACACTTAATTTATTTAAACCGACAAAGTCTTCTTACTTTTGACTCGATTCGAAAAACTGACTCCAACTTCTTCCAAACACTTTTTATGTTTTTCCGTTATCGGAATCCAGAATATTTGATTCTATTCGATGAGCGTTGCAAAGTTTCAACGCTTCAATATTTTATGTTCCTACTATCAAATCTCTTTTATTTGGTTAATTGCATACAGATGTAATAAGTAAGTACAAGACCTAACCAACGACTTTTTGGGTAGAATCACGTGCAAATTCACTCGAACATTTACTGGCAAAAAACATATGTTTAAAAACTACGGTTCTTGGGACAATTACTTTAGCGCTCAAATGTTTATGATTATAAGCGACTTTCGTCTTAGACCGCGTCGTAGTTAAACACCCAGATTTAGGCTTGGTCCTAGTCTCTTCTTGAGAGACCAAGCCTAAGTCTGGGTTTTTAATTACGACGCGGTCTAAGCCGAAAGTCGCTTATAATCATAAACATAACAACCGCGAAAGCTTAAGATTTTATGCTCAAATGTTTGTTTTAGTGTGTTGGCATTTACTTTTAAAGGATAGCTTTTAATCTATTTTGTATTTTGATTTGACGCAATGCTTAAAAGTTTTCTTTTATAAATTCTTACTTGTATTTTTTCAAAATTACTGCTTTGAGCAGTTACGGTCGTACAGTAGGCATATATGAAATGTTTTAGAACTGTGAGAATATTATTGGCATATCTTTTGTATTAGATTATCTAGATCAGTAGATGGATTTGCGAAAACTTTATCTTTAATGTAAGCCTAAATACAAAAATCTAAAGGTGTAAGATCCGGTGACTTAACTGGCCATATTACAGGTCCATTTAGTCGAATCCATGAATTTGGTTTCCATGCATTCAACAACTGCACACATTGCCGACATCTATGAGCGGGAGCACGAACATCAAAGGCATTATTGTTTTCGTGTTGTTTAATTAGCTAACCACAAAACTTAATTCTTGTAAGTTAATCATACATACATAATACAAACACATTTGCAACACTTTCTTCATTTTTTGAAATCACACTTTGTCTTTCATTTGTTTTTTTGAACTACCCATGTTCCAACAAATTACGCACTATTACAAAATGTGTGGGATGCGGCACTTGACGATCTGGATGAAGTTGTCCGTGTCTTCGTAATGCACGATCTGGATTTCTTCTACTCAATAAATAAGTTTCTAATAAGTCAAATTTTTCTCCTTTGATAAAAGCTTTACCCTTACTTGATAATTGGTCTCTTTTTATTTTTCCGGGAAATTGTTTTTCAGCAGCTGCCCTGTTCATTCATTAGGAGTGCTAGTTTATGGGGTTAGTACTTTCTGACCTTTACAATTACTTTAGGCAGAATGCTGTCAGACGCTTTTCCTTTGTTAATTATTAATGTCGCCTGCTTCTATATTACTGAGGGTGGAGGGTGAGTAACCAATAGTGTCTTTACGGTAATTAGTTTTTGTGGAAACAGAATGTCAGCTATCGTCTCTACCAGTTCCATTTTGGTTTCTGTCCTAGTCTGCGTTATTTTAAGGCTCTTGGTGACTATCTTATAGTCCCTGTCCCATAGGGTTCTCCGTATTCTTGTAATGCACGATCTGCATTTTTTTCCAGTCAATAAATAGGCTTCTAATAAGTTAATTTTTTTTTCATTATTGAATGCCATTATTTGATTATAAACTACTAAACGTCTTTGCTTGAAGCAAATAATTAATTTGATTTCTGAGGCAACTTCATTTGAGCTTCATTTATTTTTTAGTCATGTTTTTTATGGAGGACATTAGGACATTTTCACATCTGTAAAAATTTAATATAGCGGTAATTAGAAAAATGAAAGTTGTGCAATTATCTCAAAAATTTTCAAAAATAGCAGTTTTCAGTTTTTTCCAAATAAAAGACGAAGAAATATGAATTTGTTTACTTTATCAACGGGATAGTAAGGAGGATATGAAATTACACCACTTTGTCCACTTAACCGATTTTTTATATTTTACTGTTTCTGATATACCAATAGCGAGCCTTTGAAAAAAATTTGTTTTTGATGGCAGGATCACGTAAAACACTCATAAATTCTTTTAAAGATTTTAGAAATATGACACTATGTTTAAAACCCAGTTTTTGTAATTTCTTTGAGTTTTGTTCAGGTTCAGATGTATGCTTTACGGTTTTTTTCTGTATTGCATAGCGTTTTTATTTTTTCTTGATATTTTTGGGATTTTAAGAAATAATGTACAATTTCATTGATTGTTTTGCGTATTTAGATTTTTTAGGATGTTGTAGGACTTTGTATTGTATTTGGCACTCGGCATCATTCACAGCGTTTTTATCAGTCTAATAAAAAATTTATAGTTTTTTAGGTACACTAAATAAATAAAAAATCGAGACACTACCTGCGTCCAAATACAAAAAGTTAGTTAATTAAGTTTAAATAAGTTTGCTATAATAGACAATACGTAGTTTATCTGAAACTATTTGGGCTGTGTAATTGATAGGGTTAAAACCCATTTAAACAACTAAATTTTAGTGACTCGATTTTTTATTATTGACGTATACGTTCCAATTGAAGTAATTAGTTGTCTAGCTCTGGTGTGAAATTTAACAATTTTTTCACTAATAAACATGCTATTGGCACTATATATTTTGTTCTATCTGCAAATGTACTTTCGGATTGTAAAAGAATTTAAGAGCTGATATTAAAGCCAAGTTAGTCAAAGTTGACACTGCATGTAATTATTCATGATCTTATCTCAACAGTAAGGATAAGAGTGTCTTTATTAACTTATGGCTTGTCAAAACCAGTACTTCCATACCAGTCATGTGATCTTGCCAGATCGATCTGTATATTATCTATCGTTCTGCGTTTTTTTGTCTTGTGATGAGTGTCTTAGACTAATATAATTTCTTTCTCTCGCATACATACTATATCAGATAGCAAAATTTTTTTATGTAACGCTGTATTTTCAATTTTGGAGACTGTTAACTGAGACATTTATTTTGTAGTTGCTAGTTTTGGTTTTTGTTGCAGTCTTATTTAAGTATTTAGTCTACGCTGAGTTTAATTTGTTATTATTTGATGTATTGTTTAAAAATAGAATCTATGATTTTTGCATATTAATTAAATTAAATTCCTTTGATACTTCAGCACTGTAAGCAGTTTTGCTTTGTTCTGTTTTAGTCCATCGAGTACAAGACATTCTTGTATTAGTTTGGAAACTGAAGCTTTGAATCTTTAGGACTGTCGGATTGTCTGATATAATCCGTCTATTATTATAAATTTTTCAATTATTTTGGAGAGAAGCTTATACTCGTTGTCAGATTTTCACGGTGTTGGAGTTAAAGCAGTAACTACTTATAAATTCCAGACTTTTTTCTGAACCAATCATATCTACAAAAAACGGTTTACGGATAAAATCAAATTGTTTTATGCATATAATACGTTGAAACGTTTGTATACGCTTAGTGTCCATTTATTAATACTATATTTTAGCATTTACTCATAGATTTATTTTAAATGTAATTGTTCGGTGCAAACTTCAAGAGGTTTAATTGTATATTCTTTTTGTGATATTCTCTAAATAATATACTGTTTGAGTATATGTAAGCTTTTAAAGGATTATTTATTGGATGCGCTCGTATAATATCTCAATATTATAATCCAAACGCAATAACTATGGTGATAAAAACGTATATCATATAGATCATTTCATTTTTTGTAAACGTTAATTCAAAGAGGACTTAAAAAAATACATACAAAAACGATTAAATCTTAGAAATAACTACGTAAACGTTTCTATTATTTTATTTAAGCATTAAGGAATAACTTAACGTAAGTGTATACTGTAAAAGTTATGTTTCTAGGTTTTTTTATTGGTAATTGAACAAAAGCTCTCTAGTTATTCAGATCTTGAGTTGTTTCTATGAACCGTAACTCTTTGATGTACTATTATACCAACGTGCGTTTTTCTCAATCGGATAATTTTAGTATTTCAATTGTTGTGACTTCAAAACTCAGCTTTATATTTTTTTCATAATATGTAAGTATAGTTCTTTGCTTTTACAATTCTTTTTCATTGCTCAACGTTATATAACTTGTTATCTTTTAGATAGTTTACATATTAATTAGTAATTGCAATAAGTGTAGTAAAAAAAAATTAAGCCTTAGATGCATAAGCGGGGTCTGCAGGATCCCAGGCTTGTTATTTTGTTGTTATATTTCTGTGTTTTATATATAAGTTTAACTTTATTTGTTGCCTTAGCTTACAAATTAGTTCGTGCTTTACACTTGTTACCTTACATTCTATTTACATATTTTCTTTTTAAATACATTTCCTTATCCCTCCTCTCCTCTTAACTTTTTCCTCCTTCTCCATACTTCTTCCATCCACTCCGCTCCATTTCCGATTTTCTTAATTTATCTGTGTTTTATAGTTAAACCCAAATGGCTCTGCGAATTCTTCACACGGTTTCTTACACAGATTATAGCAAATTTGATTAAATTTCAAATTCAGTGACGAAAAAAATTATTTTTTGTGCTGCCAACATCGCAAACGTCAATATTCGTTCGTTAGTTTAGTTACGTAATGAACGAAAAAAGCTCTAGGGTGGCAAAATAAAAACTAGGAATCCACATAAAAGTACGTGTTCAAAGTCAATTAATATATTAGAACAAGTATGCGACAGGTAGAAAAATGATTTTAAAAATCTTGAAATTCAGTTAAAATTGAAGAAAAACGATGTTAAAGTTAATGTCAAATTTAACAGATTTAGTAATTAATGTAGTACCAACATTATATTTCTGTTGATTTTTTTTTTTCAAAAAAGAATGTAATTTTATGAAAGGCAACACAAAAAATAATGTACATTACTCTCGTCGAAAGAATCATAACATAACTCACTCACATGCAACGCTCGGTCGTGCGGCCTCGCGTCGCATTAACGTTCGTTATGCTATTTCTTACTTTCGACTCTTGTTCCGTAAACTACTATTTTTGGGGCATGACCACAACGGCCACTTACCACAACGGCCACCCGGAAGTGTGGCCGTTGTAGTCACGACAACAACGGCCACCGTGACCATAACGGCCACCTACCAATTTTAACCACTTCGGCCACCGTGACCACAACGGCCACCTATTCTGTTGACCACAACGGCCACTATGACCACAACGGCCACTTGCATTTTTGACCATAACAGCCGCCGTGACAACAACGGCTACTTATCTTCATGACCACAACGGCCACCGCAACTACAACGGCCACCGACGCCTGATCTGAAAATCGACTGCCGACGCCAGTTACAGCGACCTCTGTGACTATAATGACCACCTCTGCTCGTAACCACAACGGCCACGTATTTTGTCGACCACAACGGCCACCGCGACCTCAACGGCCACCGCGGCCACAACGGCTATCGCGATCACAACGGCTACCGCGACCACAACAGCCACCGCGACCATAACGACTACCAATCGTCATTCATCATGAGTTTCGATGATATTTAGTTTGCATTTCTAGCTTGATGCTGTCTTTTTCATTTTCTTTTGTGGTCATCCATTGTCAAAATGGAGCGTGTTAGGTAAAGCTTGCAAATTGTGCTTATTGGATACATAAATATTTTTTATTTTAGTTAACTATTGGAAACACAGAATTGTACTAATTTGAGTTTTACACTATGTCGTTTAAGTTGTATTTACATACATTATATAATGGGTTAGAAATCTAATCAAATTACCTTCAATTTTATATGGCACGTACACGAATGTGTGAGCGACGCTGCACTCCCTAGATTTGTTGAGTAAACATTAAATATGTAAGTTCTTTACACTTCAGTTTTGAGAAATAGATGCACTAGTTTTAATTAACATGAGATTTAGATATTTCTATGTATGCATATAATCAAAACAAAAAATAATAAATTTCTATACGCTTACGATTGAAGTGTGTTTAAATACCGCGAGAATACCGCATCGATTGGTATTTTCAGCTATAATACCCCTAGAGCATTGATAATACCAAGATAAGTTGGTCATAGAGAGTGTTGAAAGCGTGTTTCTTGCTATTACATTAAACAAACAAGCTTGAAACATTCTCTACAACAAAATTTTCAGTATTTATCAATTCTCCAAGTGTATTCGGTAAGATAATTTTTTACTACTTTCCAAATAGAGGAAAAGACCAGCGGGATTCAAAAAGGGAAAAAAAGTGATAGACAACATAGATGTATTAAGACACTTGGTAAATAGAGAGCTAGAGAAAAAAAGGGTAAAATGGTGGCACTGTTCGTAGATTTAAAACCAGCTTTTGATAGAGTAAACCGGGAAAAAGTCTGGGAATACATGAAAAGAATAAAATAAAAATAAAAGATTAATAAAAAGTATGGAGGAAATGTACGAAAAAACGAGACGCAGGGTGAAAGTGAATGAAGAAGAGAGTGAGAAATTCATAACAAAGAGAGGGTTGAGGCAGGGATGTCCACTGAGCCCAAGCCTGTTCTTAGTATATACGGGGGATCTGGAAGAGACAATGAGAGGACAACAGATAGGAGGGATAGTAGTAGAGAAAGGGAAGGTGTGGTGGTTGGCGTATGCGGATGACATAGTGTTGGTGGCTAAAGAGGAAAAGGAAATAAAGAACCCAAATCATAGAATCGCTCGGTTTTTTCTAAATATTGGATTAAAACTCAAATTAGTACAATTCTATGTTTCCAATGGTGAAGTAAAATAATAGTTATTTACATAAGTCAGGAAAATCTCAAATTACTGAAGAGGAGCTAAATTGAAATACGAGGCACTGTGTGTATTTTAAAGCTCCGATGCGGTCGCGGTAGCCGTTGTGATCGCGGTGGACATTGTGGTTGCAGTAGCCGTTGTGGTCATAGTGGCCGTTGTGGTCGCGGTGGCTGTTGTAATCGCGGTGGCTGTTGTGGTCGCGGTGGCCGTTGTGGTCACGGTGGCTGTTGTGGTCACGGTGGCCGTTGTGGTTACGAACAAAAGTAGCCGCTATAGTCACAGATGTCGTTGTAACTGGCGTCGCCAGTCAATTTTTAGATCGGGCGTCGGTGGCCGTTGTGGTCTCGGTGGCCGTTGTGGTCATGAAGATAGGTGGCCGTTGTTGTCACGGTGGCCGTTATGGTCTAAAATGCAAGTGGCGGTTGTGGTCACAATGGCCGTTGTGGTCGACAGAATTGGTGGCCGTTGTGGTCACGGTGGCCGTTGTGGTCATGACTACAACGGCCACCCGGAAGTGTGGCCGTTGTGGAAAGTAGCCGTTGTGTTCTAGACCCCTATTTTTTATATCTACCACAACTTTTCAGATGTGGGGTCTACGAGACCCCGGCTTATTTTTCGAATCCTTGAGTAGCAAGATGTTTCTGTTGCTATTGCATTTGCTTAGTTTGTTTTAGTTAGGTTCGTGTTGAAACAGGATTGCGAATAATAGCGTTCCGACTTGCCCGATTTTGGCGAGACTTGTAGAAGGAATGCAATCGTACGCGAACACTTGCACGCATACGTACGCCCACACGTACAATATAAATACCTGTAGACTAGCGTAGTTTTTCAGTTTCTGCTTTGAGTGATTGTGTTATTGTTTATAATGGTAACCAGAAAGCACAGTGTAAAACCAACTGATCCTGATTTTGATAAAGTGGTTAGACAATGGGCTGAAGAATTTGACAACGTAAGTTCGACGAGTAGCATTGCTTCAATTGAAGTTGCGGAAATAAACGTTGAAGACCTAACAGATAGTGATGAAAGCGACAATAGCGGAGGAATATCTGATAAAGACTCAAATGAAGAAGCGCCACGCCCGGGTGCAATGGACGATTCGATTGGCAGTTACGTGGCTCCAAGCGGTTTGATATGGAAATCTAATCCTTTACTCCAAGGAAAAATAAAGGCACATAATGTCATGAATGTAGCCTCTGGACCGGCTCGTCGTATTCGAACTACAACGCCTATTGATTCTTTCAATTTGTTTAAAACAAGAGAAATGTTAGTGGAAATCTGTTTGTGTACAAATATAGAAGGACGACGAGTCTATACAGAACGAAAGAAACAATGGAAAGACGTTGATGTAATTGAACTACGGGCATTCTTGGGACTTCTTTTTCAAGCTGGAGTCAACAAATCATGAGATGTTTCATTTCTTGATGACGCT
Organism: Aquatica leii; assembly: GCA_035610365.1. Lineage (NCBI taxonomy): Eukaryota > Metazoa > Arthropoda > Insecta > Coleoptera > Lampyridae > Aquatica > Aquatica leii. Next base: position 40,929,906 of record CM069439.1, read on the forward strand.
TCAGATTCTATTTACCTTGCAACCATGGCTGTAAACAGGTTCGAAGATATTAGACGTTTTTTGAGGTTTGACGATAAGGGTACAAGAGCGGTAAGAGAAAAAACTAATAAATTAGCAGCTATTAGGCATATACGGAAAATGTTCATTGGTAAATGCAAGACAAATCTTGTTCCTGAACAAAACGTCACTATTGACGAACAACTGCTATCTTTTAGGGATAGGTGTGGATTTGTACAATATATGCTGTCTAAACCTTCAAAATACGGTGTAAAAATCCTTTGGTTGTGCGAGCCGAAAACAGGGTACGGAATTTACGTAGGAAAACAACCGGATCAATCAGTGCAACGAGATCTTGCAGCAAACGTGGTAAAATATCTAGTGACTCCTATAATAAATAGTTCTAGAAACATAACTATGGACAATTTTTTCACTAGTGTTTCACTAGCCGAATACTTGTTGGAGAAAGGTCTAATTGTAGGCACACTTCAACAGAATAAAAGGGACATTCCATTAGAAATTAAAACTGTCAGAGAGAGACAATTATATTCCTCTAGATTTGCGTTCCGCAATAATCTATCAATGGTGAGTTACGTTCCCAAAAAGAAAAAATTTGTTGTGCTACTCAGTACCATGCATTATGATACATCAATTGATGAAACATCTCAGAAAAACAAGCGCACATTATTTTAGATTATAATAAAACTAAAGGCGGTGTTGATTTGATGGATCAACAAGCAAAAACATACATGCAAACGCCAAACGAAACGTTGGCCATTTGCATTGTTTTGCAATATTATGGATATTGCTGGTCGGAACGCATTTATTATTTATAAAACAAAATCCCAACTTTCAAATTGGAAAGTCACACAAAAGACGTCTTTTTCTCAAAGATTTGAGCAGAGAATTAGTAGTTCTCTATATAAACTAAGATCGCAGAATACCACTAAAAACGAAGAAACCCATGAAGAAGTTTATCACTATAGAAAAACCAAATGCGATTCGTGGACCAGTAACTAAGAAGAGATGCTTTCAGTGTGCTCGCAACAAAGATAAGAAGACATCAGTTGTTTGTGACAAGTGCTTCAACAACGTATGCTCTGAACATAGCGTAGTACAGTACAGCCTATGTAAAGAATAATAAATTGATCTAAGGAATAATGCTTTTTTTCTTTTTTCTTTGTTGTAATACCGTAAATTAATCTAAAAGCATGTAATATCATTTTAAATATAAAGGTAACTGTTAAAAATCCGTTATTTCTATTAAAATCATATTGAGGTCTAAAAGACCCCGCATATGTAAACTCGGAAAAAATATTGCTTATGCATCTAAGGGTTAAAAGTGTTTGCCACATTAAAAAATAATTTCTAGTTTACCTTCAAGTTTTATTTTTTTAGTTTTTTGTAGTTATTTGTTTTATTTATTGCTGTTATTACCTTTTGGAGACAAAATTTCTTCGTCATGTTTAGGTTTATTTTGAGTGAAATGCTGCTTGAGGCAGTCTTTTAGTTAAACGTAGGAATTTTGTAGTTATGATTTTTGGAAATATTGCTAATTTACAAAATAATAACATTTTTAAATCAATTTATATAAACAATAATTTTTTTTAGATCTATTGGTTTGAAGCAACCTAACTTATATACTATAAGAGCGCTTTTATTATCAGAGCCTATACTAAAATTTGAATGTTTTTATCAAATCTAAAAAAACGGATTTTAAAAGAAGCAACCAAAAATTTTAAATTTCTAAAGTGTCGTGTAAACAATTTAGTCGGTTAATCACAATTTTCATAATTTTAATGCTGTTTGGAAAAGATTTGGCAATCATTGACGCGTTTCCAAAATGAATTTTGTAAAATTATGGTTGCTTTCGGCACACTTAAAATATAAACTCGAAACAGAAATGAAAAAAAAATAAAAAAGTTTGTGATAACACAAGGATTGTGTTCTTGCGTGAGTAAGATCAAAAAGTTTTTTGATTTTTGGGTATAAGAACTGACACAGAGCATGATCATATAGAGCAGTAATTTCAAAAGTAGTCCCTACGGACCCAAGAGGTCCCCGGGATCATTCAGGGGGTTTGTGAAAAATTAAACTTGATTTGGGGGTCCCTAAATAATATCAGCGGGTCAGAGAAAAGTTTAATAAAGAATTAAAAAAAATTGTGACACATTGAATAAATTATTAGCGATTTAATTTTGTGTTATACGTGATGTGAAGTGCATACAACAAATTTTCCTAGTCTTGGACAAAAAGAAGTATAAGTTACGCAGATAACGTACTTTTGTTACGTAAGTATATTTGAATAAAATTGACATCTCTTTTTAATTTAAATTTATTTAAGCAAAGTTTTACTCATACTCTTGCTTAAATTGATTAAAAAATTATATATCAGAGTTGCCAGTACAGTAATCCCTTAACATTTATTTAGGATTTCTTTTTTATTACAATCTTAAGAAGTGATTGTAAGTTTCTCTAACATAGATGTGTTTCTAAAGAATTTATTAATGATTCTATAAAAAAAGTTAGACATATTTGGTTTTATAATTTAATATAATGCAACCTAAAAGGTATAGCTTACTATTTTATATTTTTGTTTCTTTTGTTTACTTCCGCGAATAACCAAATCCGCGAATGTTTGGAATTACTGAATTATTATATTCTGTTGTTAATTAATTTTTGAATTATTTGTTTTTCTTGAAAAATTAATGAATGAGTACCTACACAATATGTGACATTTAAATAAAATTTTATCCTTACATTTCAAATAATTAATTCAAGTGAGCGTTAAATTGCAGCATCCCATTTAAAAAAAATATAATTAACAGTGGTTTGTTGCAAATAAAAATTTTGATATACATATTTTCCTATATCTTTTTGGGCCCCTTTTTTTCAAATAACAGTATAAGTGAGCCGAAGAAAAAATGCATACAATACAGTGTGGAATATATGAAATATGGCTTTATTCTGTCACTAGGAAATAGTACTTCTATGTATATCTAGATCTATCTATAATATGTCTTCTATGCAATAAAAGGATATCAAACCATGAAACGAAACTTTCTAAGTTTAAGGAACATTTAATAAAAATTCATAGTGACAAAAAAATATAAAGTTTTAACTTTTTTTCAAAAAATATTAGAAAACACCGACATTGCAAGACCTTACAAGGACCACATCTAAGAGAGATGACAATGGACTACATGCTTCTTATAATATTTATTTAATGATTGCAAAGTCCAGAAAACCGCGCACTATTGGGGAAGAACTTATTCTACCAGCTGTAAATGAAGTACTACGCATCGTGGTGCACAAACCAGCTTTGGATATTACAAAAAGGATTCCACTGAGTAATAATACTGTACGAAGAAGGATCTACGAAATGGCTCAATGTGTAGAAAACTCTTTATGCGACTACTTAAAAACATCTGAGTTTTTTATTCAGCTTGACGTGTCAAGATTGCTAGGAAACGCGGCTTTAATTTTTTGTTTATCTGAGATTTGTAAAAGAAGAAAACATTTCTCAAGAATAGTTATTTCCTAAATGTTTGGAAATGGATACGAAAGGTGTAACGTTATTTACTGAATTAAAAAGTTTTTTTGATGTAAAAGTTATACCGTTGCTACAGAGGGTGCTCCAGCAATGGTAAGACGACACCGAGGCTTTCTGGCATATTTAAAACAAGCTATACCAAATGTATTATCGGTACATTGTACCCAGTGCCGGCTTAAGGCACACATGCGATTTTCAGAGGGCTGACGAAATGAGAAAAAAATATAAAAACTAATATGGTCAAAACTTTTGTTCAACAAATAAAATATTGCTTAAAAGTACAGTAAAGAGACTGCCTACATACGGTTTGGTCTGCTGTTTCGAAGAACTGAACAGTTGTGTCAGTTGTAAATACTGAGTCACAAACGCTATCACATGTTTAATCTATCAGTCACGTGGGCGTCTAGGTTCGGCCGATCGTTTACTTACCACTCTTATTTTTGCAATGGCGACTACGCTTGCACATCTGCAGATCTTGTCTTACCTCTGCGTACTGACAATTATTGTTTGACGTAAGTCGCAACATATATGTACTTACCAGTAGTCGTGTCAAGTTGACATAATTGCTTTGTGTTTTGTGATAAATATTTGTTTTATGGATTGATAAATCTGCTAGTGATGTTAATTTGTTAATACACTAATAATGTTTTCTAAACCATCTGAATTTCAAATTAGGAAGCGGAAAGCTAAACCTTTAAAAGAAGCGACTATACAAATATTTATCAAAACCACAAAACCCTGTCTGTAATAAAGAAAATGTAGCTACAAATGACGTAGCTCTAAGTGACGAACCTAATCTTAGTGAAAAAGGTGAGTACTTGAAACGAAAAAAAACTACAACTATCACAGTGTAGCGATAGTTTAGAAACTGACATCAGTATTTACAAAATCGCATCAAAGAAAGCTGATAAACCTTGTCAAAGTCAAGAACCTGCCTCCGTAACCCATTTATTGGAAGAGCAAGAAAATGTTGGCCATGGCCTACACCACTTAAGCCAAACGATTGTGATTGCACTATAGCTCAAGGGCCGTTCTCGCCGTATTTAGAGATATCCCAAAGATGGAACAAAAAGGTCATTTTTGATCGTATTTTACTGTCGGCTGGCTCCAAATGATGAAAAAGTTAAAAGACATTGGTTATTGTATTCTGAACAAAACAATAGTGTTTACTGTATTTGTTGTAAGATATTTAGTACTGAACGTTCCAATAAAAGTTTATCAAATAAAAATGGAAACTGTGACTGGAGGCACATTAGAACAACACTAATTTTCCTAATTTTCTAAAGTGCTATAAGGAAACTAAACATAGGTAAAACAGTTGATGATGAAAACTAGAAAATGATTTCCCAAGAAAAAAAAAAGATGGCAAAACGTTCTTAAACGACTTTTTGTCATAACTCAATTTTTTGCCCAGCACTAAATGGCTTTCTGAGGAACAAATGAAACCTTCTACAAATAGTACAATGGAAATTTGTTAGGGTTTGTTGAACTAATAGCCCGATTTGATACCGTAACGAAAGAACATATATCTAGAGCATTGGCAACTGAAAAACAAAGGTATCTCCAACAAAATGAATTATTGGCTCTGATGGGGGACAAAGTAAGAGAAGAAATACTAAGTAGAATTAGAGGAGACAAACACTATGCATTGATTTTTGACTGCACAGCCGATTTAAGTTGGAAAGAACAGCTCTCTGTTGTTTTGAGGTACGTTTACAAATAAAGGAAACTGGAAAAAAGTAAAACAGAGAAATTTTTTAGACAGGGATTTAGATATATTTTAAGTGACATAGAAATCAAAACACTTAGTAATCATTCGTTTATTTTAATAATATTTTGTATTCATATTTATTACGCTAAGATACTTAAACGATCAAAATTTAAATAGAATTGGGCAGGTAGAACTTGAGAAAAATTAGTAATGGGTTATGTTTCCACGCTGCGCTATCTATTGACACGTTGATTAGTTATTTCCTAAGAAGTTTTATCCGATGCTACCTGTACGGCGTCACAAAGTGTAGTTAGAGTATGTGGGAGATAGGGCAAATTTTGCAATCGTTCACCCATGATGTCCCAAACAAGCTCAATTGGTGAAAGATCTGAAGCTGGCAAATCGATTTGATTACGTTCATAGTAACTCTGGCTACAGGTGGCCGTGCATTGTTTTGTTTTAACAATCGATTTTGAGGTAAAGTAGAACATGTGTTCTCACCACGTCTTAAATAGCATTGGGCGGTCATGTTGCCTCTAATGAAGGCTAAATCTACTACCGAGGACAATAGTCTCTTATACCAAAACTTCCATGATGCGATGCATATGTCTTTCTGCAGAAATTGAGAATCGTGCTTTTTATCAAGTTATTCTCTTACCGTTTTCTGGTCATCATGCATACCCAAACAAGATCCTAACTGGTTGATAAAAACTACCTGATCCCAATGAACTAATTCTCTACACTATTCCAATCGATTATGTCGATGCTCAGGAGTGAGCAGTAACAAAAAACGAGGACGGTATGAACGCAGCCTAAAACTTCTTACGCGACGATAAACCATTGAGCTACAATCGTACTTGTGGAAGTGAAGCGGTCTCTTAACATCATAAGTCTAAGGCGAGGTTCTTCGCGGTGTGTCTTTTTTGGACGACGTCTTATATCTGTTGTTCTTTGTGTTTGGCTTTTTGAAACCATGCCTGACAACAGTTGTGTATTCAAACTTCTATTCGTTCTAGTAGCAATCTCTCTAAATGATAAACCAGCTTCTCTCAGAGCCACTGTTTGTCCCCTATCAAACTCGCCCAGTTGATAAAATTTGCTTGCTTTTTTGCTATAGACAACAAAAGAATTAAAGAACTGCACGAAAATCAAAAACTTATGGTAGCTAAAAAAGCTAATTGTCCCCTATCGTGTTTTAAAGAACAGAGTGTAACAACACAAAAACTGACACACTGTATCATAACGAGGGTTGTAACTAGTGCTGCCATCTGGGTTCTATTATGGAGACGATATACGTATTTAGAACGTTTTGACGTATGTGCGTTATTTGCGTTGTTTACAATAACCTGAAAAAATTATCTCGGCTAAAAATAGAATGAAATCGTGATCATTTATGTGTAATTATTTTTTACAACGTGAAATACCCCAACGACACTAGATTGAATTTGACTTCTGCCGAGGAAACTCCATCAAGGACTATTGTTTATCGATGATTTACCGATTTCAATCGTGGTCGTAGTTTGTTTAAGAACAATTGTTTACTTTACTTCATTTAATGTTACATATACATTTAGCCGTCAAAAAGATTTGTTTGCTTTGGATTAGTCGAAAGAAGGTGACGAATCGTGTGTTCATACTTAAAAAGAAATAGCACTTGACTGTATAGGCTTTTTTAAAAAGAGACAAATTTAATAAAAGTTACTCGTGCACGAAGCACTTCGAAGGAAATGGTCGCCTCTTTTTTAACTGCCAAACACGGACGATTCTTTACTATGATAACACAAACTTTCACAAATAGGCTCAAAGAAGTAATTTTTGAGCACTCAAAACGTTGGTTTGAAGGGTCATCTCTCGCATAGTTCTAATTTCAAACCCTATGATTATTTTTTATCATATCAAAAATAAATTGCGATGGCAACGTTTTTTGACACCTGAAGAAACGTTCAAAATGCAGGTTTTGGAGGTGCCTCAATTATAGTGAATTATAAAAGTTAATTATCGTACTATACTGTGTTTTGGTAACATACTATTGTCTACATTAGAGATATTCTGTATAAGTGCAAGTCTGTGCTACAATTTTTATATATGTTCTTGTTAATATTTGCTTATTTTATTTTTGTTTGCGTAATGTATACTTGGTATGTGGTGCTGTCAGATTAATCGTCGTTTCTTGAATATTTAGTTCCTTATCAAAAGGTTTCTCTATAGTGCTTACTCACTTCTGGCCACACCATGTTATCCCCAAATGTACATTTGAGATACACAGTTTGGTGACTTTAGCTGGAATAAATTCAATAATAATGTACCAAAATCTTTTTTGCAAAATTCCTGAGACAAATCGATTTTTGTTTAATGTTCAAGGTAGTTTTTGACTATTCACTCCTACAGGAGGTGAGCATTAACGTTCATGAGTTTTGACGCTCCTTAAATACAATAAAAATGGGTTTCAAAAAGAGGTCTTCTAAATCCTTAATTTGCATTTAACCAAGTCTTTTTTTTTGGGCAAATCGTCAATTTAAAAAAAAACTCAATTTTTGACATTTTGGCTTTGAGCTGTTCGAACCTTTTTTGCAAAGCAATTTGGACAGTGGTATAAAAAAATTAACTCTTCATCATTGGCTTCGTAATCAAACCGCTTCTTCTTTCTCCTAACCCAGACCGTCTTTCAACTTCTAAATCTTCAACCAATCCTTTGGCTTTCACTAAACAATTAAGAAATCCATTTTCGCAAAAGTGAGTCAAAAAATCACTAATGAATTTCAAAATAGCTACAGTTTGAAGTAAGCTGACGATTTTTGATTAGAATATCTTATTAGCAATGTTTATTTGAGACAGAATATTGTACCATGCAGTCAATGACACTAAGAACCCAAAATCTTCAATTGTTTCAGACAAAAAGTTTGTCTCGCTTTTTTTTGTAGATAAATTAAACATGTGATAACGATTGTGATTCAATATTTATAACTGACACAACTGTTCAGTTCTGCCAAAGCAGCAGACCGCAGCGTATGAAGCCAATCTCTTTACTGTACTTTCAACCAATATTTTATTTACTAATCAAAAGTTTTAACGTATTCAAATGACTAATTTGCATTCAAAATTACAAGAAAATAAAATTTTTACCATATTATTTTTTATATTTTTTCTCATTTCGGCGCCCTTCTCAAAATCGCATGTGTGCAATCGCACAGGTCGCACACGCCTTAGGCCGGCACTGTGTGTATCGTATTCAATTTGAATGGTGAAATGTTGACTTATTTATCGAACTACAGTTGATTCAATTGCGAAGAAAGGTTCGGCACGTACTCATAAAAAATCTTTAAGTTATGAACTTAAAATTGTGCGAGAAATAGCAAAATACAAAGTGAGTTTGGTTTACCAGAATCTATTTTTTATAAAATTTTAAAATCAAACGATTTTATAAAGTCTCAGTACACTGAGGGACACGGAAATATTAAAAGGAGTCGACTTTCCGAGTTTTTCCAAATTAAAAAGTGCCTTTTAGAATTGATAAAACAAACCCTCGATAAGAACATTCCTATAGATGGACCTTTGTTGAAACAAAAATCTAAAAATTTTGCTACAAAATTGGGAATTCAAAGCCTTTCAGCTAGTAATGGCTAGTTAGAAGGTTTTAAAAAGCGTCATGATACAGTTTTCAAAAAAACAGTCGAAGAAAGTAAATATGTGGACCAAGGTTTTTGTATCCAATGGACTAAAGATCTGTCAAGTCTTTTAGAAGGGTATGATTCAGAAGATATTTACAACGTGGATGAAACTGGTTTGTTCTTCAAGTGTTTTCCGGGTGCCATGGAAGAAAACAAAGAAAGGTACGTTTTACTATTCTTCAATGTACAAACATGAGTGGTACGGACAAACTTCCCCTTTTGGTCATCGGGAAATCAAAGCGACTTAAATATTTTAAATGTGTTGACTCTACTTGTTGTGATTATGCCAGTAACACAAAAGCTTGGATAACAAAGATATTATTCAAAGATTGGTTGAAAAATGTTAATGAGGAAATGAAGATAAAACGAAGAAAAATTATGCTTTTCATTGACAACTGTACTGCTCATACGGATTTAATAGGACTTTAAAATGTTTCTGCCTGCCAATACCACTAGTAAACTTCAACCTTTAGATTAAGTTATCATAGACACATTCAAACGCTTTTATCGCAGAGAAGTTGCTAAACATATTCCTACAGGTTTGGAAGAAAACCATAACCTTGAGATTAACGTACTTCTAACTATGAAATTTGCAAGGAGAGCATGGTACACAGTAAGTGACGTTACTATTAAAAACTGCTATAAGAAGTTGGGATTTCTATGAGTACAGATAAACAAGTCTTTTTGCCAGAGGAAAATGAGGTTGAAGTTGAACTCAGCAACGAAAAATGGGTCAAGCTTGTGACTAACGAAACTACTGGTAATATATTAACGCTAACGCAAAGCCAACCGATCACAGATTTTGGATACAGAAGTAGAGAACATTCCAAAAAAGCAAGAAGCTTTAAACGCATTGGACAAGTTTTTGAATACTCGACGGTAGTTGATAAAACAATATTTGATAAAACTTATGAACTGGAAAAACATGCACAAAAGAGAAACGCAGAAGAAATTAACGGATTTCTCTAAGTTAACATTAGTGTAAGATTTTTTTTGCAAGCATCTATGTCACATTCTAATGAGTAATATGTACCTATACAATACATACGTATTTACTGTATTTTTTATATACCTCTAAAACTGAGAAAAGCCACTCCTATACCTCTATAAGCTAGTAACTCGGGTTAGTGAGAAACATCTATTAGCAAAAAAAGATCGTGGTCCCTTGAACTCTCTCTTATCCAGGTTCGACTGTATATATTGGTATGGTTTTCGATATCCATTTTGTGACATTTTCTAATATATTCTAAATAACAACCGACTTATAACTCTTTGTATTAATTCTTTTGTAGTGAATTTTTGAGATGCATTAAATGATAACATAATTTCTGAGGTTTTACGAAATCGACTCTGTGTGTTCATTTTAGGAACCTGCTGGGCGAGGAAGAACAAAACCAGAAAGGAAAAGAAAGGCAAAGAAAAGAAGTAGTAGTAAGACTTGAAGAAAGAAATAGAGATAGAATGAAGTAATAGAGGCAATAAAGAAGGTAAAAAAAGGAAATGTGCCAGGAGAAGATGGGGCACAAAGCGAAGAGTAATAGAAATAGTAAACAAAATATAGAATGGGGAAGAATTTCCGCAGAAGTGGAGACAGGGAATAATATGCCCGATCCATAGGCGCCGACTTGCGTAAAACTTTGTGGGTTCCTAGGCTTTGATTCTATTCCGACAGAAATGGAAATTGAAAGTTTTTTCTTCAAAAAATTAGTCAGTTTAAAAATTAATCATCTAACGATGTCTAGTTTATAATATAAAAATAAATAATTATTTATAAATCAGCGGTGTAGCTAGAGAAGGGGGGCAGGAGATAAGAAATAAAGAGTAAAGAAAACGTTTGCTACATTATTTAGTCGTATATAAAATTGATCTTTCAGCAAAAAATGTTCAAACGGGTACAGTTAATATATAAGCTATATCATCAAAATCTGAAAAAGCTTGGTACGAAAAACATTATTTTGCATTAATCGATCTGCAATTTGAAAAAAATTGTTGCTTATAAATTAATTTCAACAACACACAACATGCAATATTTAAAATTTCAAAAAAAGTTTGAAAGAAGCGTTTTTTTTGGTTGGTAGGTTATCTAAAAGTCTAAAAACGAATCTTGTTTTTTGAATAACTTTTATAAATGGTTATCGCTATATTAATATAAGAAAAAACTCAAAAGACTCCAAATGGGATAGAGAACCACTTGCTTTTGCCTCAACTTTATCTTTTTTAAATTTTACCAGTTTTTACATAAAACCTACAAAACTCAAATAATTTATCAAAATGGAGGTATCGAAATATCTGATTGTCCATCTAGTTGGACAAAAAAGAGAAATATTATCAGTTTTGTTTTCCTCTTCATTTTGAAATTTAGAAAATATATGTAGTCGCTTCAGAAAACTTTGCTCAAGTGTAATTATTTTTCGAGCAATATTCGAACCGTTTGAAGAACACTATTCTAAAAAACTAATTGCACAAAAATGGCTCTACATAAAAGCCAGCGTCACTGTACTAGAAGTGTTATTCTTATTATGTTAATTTATATCTGCGGATGAAAAAATATTATTAATCTCAACATGCACAATTTTTAGAAACATTGAGGAATTACTGCGGATGCTAAAAACCCACAAAAAAATTATTGTGGGTTCAAAAAGTAGCTTCAACCTATGGACTCGGCGCCTATGCTCGATATACAAAAAAGAAGACAGAAATGAGGTGAAGAATTACAGAGGAGTGACAATATTAAGCATACAAATTATATGCGACAGTGCTACATGAAAAACTACAGAAGGAAATAGAGGAAAGGAATTTGGTACCAGTCGGACAAGCGGGATTCACAAAGGGAAGAAGAATGATAGACAACCTATATATATATATATTGAAACACTTGGCGAATAGAGAGCTAGAGAAAAAATGGGAAAAACTTTTGGCACTGTTCGTAGATTTAAAAGCCGCTTTTGACAGAGTAAACAGGAAAAAACTGTGGGAATACATAGTGAGAATAAAAAATAAATGAAAGATTAATGAAAAAATGGAGGAAATTTACGAAGAAAGAAGAAGCAGGGTGTAAGTGAATGGAGAAGAGAGCAAGAAATTTGTTACAAGGAGACAGGGATGCCGACTGAGCCCAAGCTTGTTTGCAGTATATACGGAGGATTTAGAGGAGACAATGAAGAGTCAACAAATAGGAGGGTAGTAGTAAGGAAAGTGAAGGTATGGTCGTTAGCATATGCGGATGACATAGTGTTGATTGCTAAGGAAGAAAAGGAAATTATGAAAACGCTGGAAAAATACATAAACAAAAAAGGAATACGGAGAAAACAAAAATCATGGTATTTAGAAAAGGAGAAGGGAAAAAAAAGAGTGAAAATGGAGGAAGGCGGAATAGCAGCAAATTAACGAATTTACATACCTAGGTTACACAATGATGCAAGATAATAGGAGAGGGAACACATAAAGGAAAGAGTGAGGAAAGAAAACAGGTTAATAGAACAAGGTTGGAATGTGGAGGAAAGGTTGTTTGGAGTGGACATAGAAAAAATAAGGTTGATGTTTAAGAAATCAATAAAAAGTGTGGTGATATATTGGGCGGAAATATGGGGGTGGAGGGAGTATAAAAAGGTAGAAGGGATACAAGAAAAATACTGGAAATGGGTATTACGGCTAGACAGGGAGACATCGGGGTATATTATAAGAGAAAAAATGCAGGCAGAAAAAATAAGAGTAGAGACAGGAAAAAGGGCTATAGAATACGAGGAAGAACTGAGGTAAAGAACCGAATGCAAAATACTACAGGAATGTTGGAAAGAGATAAAGGGAGGAAAAATGAAATACGGGCAGGATGGCAGGGAAGAATATTATAAAAGAAACGGGCACGCGAGGGAAGAAGTAGAGAGATTAAGGGAAGAGGGAGTAGAAGTAGGAGAGGATATAATAAGGAGAGATAGGGAAAACAGGAAAAATAGACAAAGATAAATGAAGGTAGATATAGTGTGAATTATGAGAATATCAAGGGAGAAGGGGTGCCAGAATATCTAAAAGGGAAAGGAAATAAAAGCAACTAGAAAAAGAAGATGATGTGTAAATGAGGAGCTAGGAAACAAATACTGGAGAAATGAGGAAAAAAGACTATGTGGAGGAAAGACAGAGGACTTCAAACACATGAAGGAAGACAACAGTTAAGAGAAGAGGAGAAAAAAAGGAAATCTAATAAATGTAAATAGAATGTGATGTAATGTAAATATAATGTAAATAAAGTTAGACATATATATAATTTAGTTGTTTCTTTCTTCTACATATACGAATTTTTTTCATCTCGTCGTCTATTCAAGCTTTAAACATTTTTTTTTCTTTTAATTAGTATTATTTTATATTTTTTGTTAAAGTTTTTTTTTGATCTTTTGGTTTAAATTTGAATACTGTTTATTTTTAAATTTGTTCTTAAAAAATTATTGTTTCTTTGTGACAATGATTGTTGAGGGTAAAGTAATGTTATCGATTTTCTTCAATTGTTTCTAAGTGTGTTGATGACTATATGTACCTATTTTTAACTGTGGATTGTTAATAACCTTTCAATTAATTAAAAACAGTTGCAAAAAAATGATTTAACAAATGTTACTGTTTGCTTTTCTGTTTTATAATTATTGCGATTTTGGCGTCCCCAGTTACGATATTCTAAATATAAATTATATCTAATTAGAGTTTCATTCGACATAACTCAGCACTCATTTATTAATTTAATTGTGACGATCTAATATAAACGGAATCTGCACTATTATTGTACAGATGATCTGTACAATAATCAAAGTTTATTATAAGCGCAGACAGTGCAAAAAGCGAAATGAATTTTGGGGCAATACGCATAAACTCAAAATAAAAAAATGGCGTATCGTAAATTAATTACATCTTTTTTGGTAAAAATGATTACGCGATTGTTAATTTTGTTGATTGAATCGTGATTTGTCCTCATTAGTACAAAAGGCGTATTTACTCAAAAACGTTTATTTATTGAACCTTAAAGGTACAATAATAGCATGAAATAGAAAGCAAAAGTACTGAGTGTAGACGGCTTGTATAGATGCTTGTTATTTTCGGATTAAGAAAATTATGAGTCATCCGAGCTTATGCAATACTATAGATCTTCTTAAAGTCTAATTCGGGTACTTCAGCGAGTGTATTATGAAGGAGGGAAAGTAAAGGGAATATGTTACGATAGGGTTATTCGGGGGCCTCTCGTCGTCGCAAAGACCACGAACGAGGACCCGTCGAATGTCTAATAACTATTACGCTCAGGAATTCTGTAGCTTTTTGACCCCACTTAACCCAGATTAAACGCGCTGGCAACAGAACTGACCAGTCAACTGGCGAGATTTATAATTTGTGTGTTACGCGATTTAAACGTATGTATTTACAGAGTCAAGCGATGGCCTTGACAAGGGGTTGCAGAACACCGCCTTCGGCATCTACACCTGCGGCTACGGGTGGTTCGAACCGGGATTCGGCCGAAAGAGCTTGCACTCCGGCTGCACCTCGTTCCGCAACTTCTCTCGAATCAGTCGTATCGCCCCCCTCTGTCAAGGACGAATTTGATCATTCCAAGTCTGCTAGCGGTAAGTTAATGTTTATAAAATAAGCGTATTTTTTGATAGCGTCGGCAGTTCAAAATGTAGTAAAACGAATAGGGCGAGTTTATCCGTCAGCGGGATGGTGAGCTTGTGCTTGTTCATCCTTTCCCCGCACCCTGTCGGATTGAAACGGATTGCGCGGCGTTAAGCAGATTATCTTCTCATGATTGATGAAACGGCTGCATCCCAGTACACCCCGACTCGAAAACATTCAGCGCCCAAAGCAGGTATGCACTTCGGCGTCCATATGGCATCGAGATACTCCAACGTGATAGTATACTGATGGTGGGTTGGTTAAAGCTGGATTAAGCGAAAGGTACGGAATTAGGGGAAGCAAGGATTAGAGGGACCCTGGTCTGTTCGGAGACGGGAAGCAGAGGATTAGGTAGACTCCGGATTAACATTCACAAGGGATCAAATATGAAAAGAAAAATTGAAAATATTACACAACTTTCATTTGGATAGCGTCGAATTAACGTCGCAACTTTCACACGACACGATTGTAATCCCATCAAATTTTACACAAAATCCACCGTTGTTGTTATCGCAATATCTGTCAACAACGAAGTACCTCCTAATTGCATTTTCGTACAAATCTATAAACATCGCCGATTAAACAATCATCGTTAAAACGCCGACGCGTAATTAATGTTTATAAAAAAATCTTTTCGAAAAGCTCTCATTTGATTTCCTATATGGGTAATTATAAACGATTAATAAGTTAAATATATTTGAATGCTGTTTAATTGCCAATTAAAATTCAAGATTTTATTATTCAAATTCATAAAAATAAGTTACTCCAAATCTTTCCGGAGTTTATAAAAATTAAAACCTAAATCAAAGATGAGTGCTACTTATCTGTTTTTTTTATTTAAAAGAAATAAATAAAGAAACTTTACAAAACGACACCATAGCATAGCTACTCACTCTAGTATTTAGAAATTGTAATAAAAATGAGCTTTTAAGCACAACTTTAATGTATAGTAATCAATTTATATTATATTGCAACATGGTATATGTTTAAAATTGTTTTTCAATTTGCTAAACTTTTTGGTTTCTATAAAGACTGTCTTTCTTCTTCAGATCAGTCTGGTATTGCAAATTTTTTTTCTTCTGTATACGCTAATGATTTTAGATTTTCGTTTACTTTTATTGGAGCAGTATGTGTTCAAATGATCTAATTTCTTTATAGAGACGTCTGGAGTTCCACAAGGTTTACACCTTGGTCCGTTATTATTCACGATTTTTGTTTTATTTATTCTGAAACATTTTCCACAATGTTTGCCGATGATGCAAAATTAGCTGTACCTTTAAGTAATATCCGTTTTGATTATTTAAATAATATTAAACTAAATAAAGTAAGTTTTGTTTTCAGAAATACTATGAGTTCTGTATTTTTTACTAGTTCGACCCTTGGTTTTCGAATTATCACACCGATATAAACGCTATTGCAAAAGTGCTGCACAGATTCTGCACATTAAAGTATTTTCGTTTTTTTATGATTTTATTGGTGTATTGATACATGTACAATTAATTTATCTTTCAAACTCTGGAAGACTGCAATATGGTTTTTATGTGCAAATCGAATTGACTCGCCTGAACTTCTCTCAGAATTGTCATTTAATGTTCACAAATACAATTCTAAACGTTCAACTATGTTTGAGTTACTTTATTGTCATACAAATATCTGCAACACATCCTCTTATGCAACTAACAAACTCCTATATCTCTCTACATGAATCAAATATATCCTTTAGAACGTTTTCTGACCTACATCAACTCAATTTTGTCTAATATATTATATTGTAATTTTTTGTAAAAAGGACATAGTTTTCATAAAAAAAGTTTTTTTAACGTTAATAAAAAAATTTGTTTGTCAGTCAAAATAAAAAGCAAGTGTACTGTTAGTACTAGAAGGAAAGTACATTAAATTAAGTTTTGTTATATAATCTATTAATATATAATATTGCGAGATGCAGAAAATTAACCTTTATATGCTACAAAACATTGCAAAACAATGCTAAATTAAATTTACAGCTAATGATACTGATAGGACTTTGGAAAACTGAATCACTCAGAAGAATCGATTATACTCTGACTCGTTCACTGAACAGATTAACTTTTGGTTTTATCTGAAGCATAAGTACTTTTTTTTATCAGAAATATCTTTTAATAAACGATTTGTTACGAATTGTGCATGAGGTTGTTTTTAAATTGTTTTTTGAAATAAAAAAGATGAGAAAGTCTTTTGGATTTGGACCGTGTCATTGTTGTAACCGAAATTGCCAACGTTTTGCTCACTCTTGTAAGGGGCTTCACCAGGGCGTGAGATAAATCGAAGAACTTAAACAAACAACCAAAATTTAAGTAAGAACATCTCAAAAGTTAGGTAATCAACTTGTGAACCATATCAGATTCTAAATTCTAAAAAAGTACGGTGAAAAAGGGATGTGTTTTTGATAAAGGACTATACTATTAAAGATATTGGGGTGTTTCATGATTTCTATGCTTTTTCGGATTTTCCTATTGCAGAAGAATGGAGTTTTTGCAATCACCAAAACGTTATCAAAATCTATACTGTGACCAGTAGTAAAATGATGTTCAACAACCACAGATTTAAAAATGTACCTTTTTTTATACAGCGATCATGATCTGAAATCCGTGGAATGATGAAACAACCGGTTTTACCAATATAGACAAGGGCTTTGATAAACACCTTGAAACGAAAGTATAAGAAATTGGTTTTTGGGAGAAGGGAGAATCTGAGAGATTTTGTGAATATAGGGTGGAAATGCTAATTTCAGATTGGATTCGGAAGTAGAAATATCCTTGGGTAATCGAGCACGTGGATGTAGACGACGATTAATAACTGTTTGAATATCTCGTTTTATATAACTATCGTTTACCAAGGTTCTAGTAAGGTGACAGAATTCCGAGTCCAGATTTTCAGGTTGGTAAATACGAAAAGCGCGATGAACTAAAGATTCAATAACACAATGTTTCTGTGCAGAGTGATGATGAGACTAAGCATCGACGTATCTGTCTGTGTGAGTAGGTTCGCAATAAACAAGATGGCCCAGAAGTTCGTCGGGCTTACAAGTTACAAGAACGCCGAGAAATATCAGAAGACTGTTAGTTTCGATTTTCATAGCAAATATGATATCTCGGTGTTGATTGTTTAGATGATCGAGAAACTTAGGCAATTCGAGATGACCATGGGACCAAACAATAAACGTGTCGTCAACATACCTAAACAATACTTTAGATTTTAATATTGAGGCAACCTAACTCTGTATTGGCTCTTTATTAGATTGTCGTTTAACGTTTTCTTTTTTACGTTTTTAGAGTTTAGAATCTGTTTTAGTTCACAAGTTGATTACCTAACTTTTGAAAGGTTCTTAGTTAGATTTCGGTTGCTTGTTTGAATTCTTTGATTTTTACACGTCCTGCTGAAGCTTCTTACGATAGTGAGCGAAACGTTAGTAACTTCGGTTATAGCAATGACACGGTCTAAGTCCGGAAGACGTTCTCATGGAAACATTCGCTTTTACTTTAAAAATCTCTACGGGGAGAATATTTCTTACACATTTTCCAAACTTTGCCACAGACTCGTCAAACTTTTATGTACTTTACTTAGTTGCTCTCGTGACTACGACATAATTCCTGCTTTCTTTAAAATCAAGTTTTACATTTAAATACGTTCTTCTAAAAACATTCTACACGGTGCTAGCCTAGCGTTGATACGCGAACGGATTAAGCAAACCAGACGAGACTCATCCCAGGATGATTGGAATCTTTTTGATAACATTACTTACCAGCAGTTTGATACCACTCTACGAATAACCACTGAAGGTCATCTCAAAAAGTTTCAATTGTTGGAATCCAAGAATTATAAACTTTCATCCACTACTACCATTTTGAAGATGGTCGTCAATTTATCTAGCTTGACTCTCACTTCAAAACAGGAATCGGTGCTACCTACCTAAGTGTTTGAATTTTGCTGCTACTTCCAAACGTATTCCTAAAGAAAATATTTTATGTAATGTCGAGTCTTCCATAATACATCTTCTTTGCCAGATCTCAGATTTCATTCGTATTCACACTGGCAAAATCGTTGAATCACCTAAAGTTCTTAAATCCAACATTTCTAAATCGATATAGTTAGCCTTAAAAAGTCTTTGTAGGAACCCTGATATTATTGTACTTCCAGCCGACAAAAGCAACGCTATTGTCGTTTTAAAACAAATTGATTATGCTGCAAAAATCCATTTTATTTTTTCTGAGGAAACGTACGCTCTTTTGACTCGTAATCCCACTTTAAAGATGGAATGTGAGGTCAGCCAAATTATTAAATCTGCAAATCTACCTCCAGAAACTAAACGTCGACTTACCTTTTCAGATTTAAAACCATCTCGTCTATACGGACTTCCTAAAATTTACAAGCAATATATTCCTTTTGACTTATTGTCAGTACTATCTAATCTCCTACCTACAACATTTTTTTTTAATTTACAGGTAAAACCTCTTCTTACATCCTAAACTCTCAACACTTTTTTTTAACGTTTAGAAACTATAAAACTTAAACACCAAGATCTTTTTGTGAGTTTTGATGTCTCTTCACTTTTTACCAAAGTTTCTATTAAGGAAACGCTTACTATCATCGAACAGATTCTGTCTCAACATGATATGGACTTAAGTTTGGTTGCTCTTATTGATAAGTGTTTAACATCTACTTACTTCTAATTTGATAACAGGTTTTACGAACAGTTTTTTGGTGCTGATATGGATTCTCCTCTATCACCTGTTGTAGCTAACATTTTTATGGAATCTTTGGAAACGGTTGCTTTGAAATCATCTATATTAAAACTTAAAGGTTGGTTTAGGTATGTTGACAACACGTTTATTGTTTGCTCTCATAGTCATCCCGAATTGGCTAAGTTTCACGATCATCTAAAAAATCAAGGCCTAGATATCAAATTTACTGTGGAATTTAAAACTAACGGTTCTCTCTTATTTCTCGACGTTCTTGTGATTTATAAACCCGGCGATCTTCTGGGCTATTCTGTTTATTGCAAACTTACCTGTACGGACAGATACTGTCATGCTTCGTTTCATTGCGCTTTTTCTATTTGTTAGCAATAGTTATATGAAACGAGATATTCAAACAGTTATTAATCGTCGTCTACATCCACGTGCTGGATTACCTGACATTTCTACTTTCGAATCTAATAGGAAATAGGCATTTGTACCCTACATTCACAAGGTTACAGATCAAATAGTGTAATTTCTTCGTATGAATGGTATTCAACCCATATTCAACTCGACAGGCAAAATCTCTCAGATTCTTGATTATCCCAAAGAAGAATTTCCTACACTTTCATTTCAAGGTGTTCCCAAATTTTTTGTTCGTGTGGTTTAGTCTACATTGGTGAAACCGGTCGTTCTGTCATTACACGCATTGCAGAACATAGATTGTTGTATAAGGAAAAGACATATTTCTAAGTCTGCGGTTGCTGAACATCATTTTACTACATTTCAAAATATAGAATCTTCTTCAATAAGAAAATCCGAGAGAGCATAGAAAAAAAAGACCCTAATCATGGTTTCGAACTATTCTTTCTTTGATTCCTGGTCATTGCTCCTTTATCGAAAACACGCCTCTTTTCGACCCTAATCCAATCCGACTCGAACTTAACCAACTGTGACGATAATTTTTCTTTATATATGGAGACTACTTTTATTCAGGTCACTTTTATAGAGTTTAGAATCTGGTTTCGTTTACACTAACGTTGTAGTGGTTCTTTGTTAGACTGTTTGTTTTTTCAGGTTTATTGTTTTCTTTCTTACTTTTTTATAGTTTAAAATTTTACTTGGTTCACAAGTTGATTACCTAACTTTTGAAAGGTTCTTAGTTAGATTTCGGTTACTTGTTTGAGTTTTTTGATTTTTCTCACGCCCTAATGAAGCTTTTTACAACAGTGGGCGAAACGTTGTTAACTTTGGTTACAACAATGACACGATCCCAATCCGGAAGACGTTCTCATCTTAGTGTAGACTCCGGCCGTGGAAGACTGCTTTTATACTAAAATAAAAAAATTAAATCAAAAATAAACAATGCAAAGAATGTGAAACAAAAATATCATGAATTCAAAAATTTTTGACTTAAAACTTACACTAAAAAACTTGATATTTTTTATCTAAGTAATCTAAAAAATTAAAACTCAAAATAATAACCAAAGAGTGATTTATTGCGGGTTGAATTTTTCTATTTATCGACCAACTTTGTGGATTTTCCATAGTCATAGCGCTAGAATACTATATACCACACAATTAAAAAATTACTATGCTTAGAAAACTGAACTCTACCAAAGGATAGAGATAATCTTTTGCTTAGTACTTGCGCAATATACTTCTGAGTGGTAAGTGTTTCATTAAGGCATATAAAAGCAGTCATGTGACTATACTTTTTCAAAGGTTGAAAACTCAAAACTAAGCCGTCCACATCTTATAGTAACTGCTAATATAAAGCGATTTAAAACAAAATTTTTTGGGAGAATGTTGTAGATGTTCAGGATACTAAGACAAATTATTTGTAGAGTTACTGCGTCAGTTTCTGCGGATTTCCCATAATCCACTGGTGCTTTGCACGTTCCACGGCAGCTAAACGTTAATTAACTTTCCGTGATACGTCGCTGTCTAACATTTTCTCTTCACGTCTGATATTTAGCTGTTGTCTAGTAGACGATTTTTTAACACGTTGGGCTCTCTGATAATCTAAAAAGTACTCAAATAAAATGATCCATTATAAAAACAAACTAAATCAGTTCAACGCCGATAACAGTAGGAACTGTTTCTTAACGAATTTTGATTTATCTTAGACTTAATTAGAAACATTAGCCAAAATCTTAGTGTTTTCAAACAAAATTTGATGACCTGTTTCTAGCACATGGTCTGCCATTGCTGACTTAGACGATTGTTTAAGACGACTACGTCTTCGATGTTTCTTAAAACGAATACCCACGCTTCAACCTGTTTCTCCAATGTATGCACGACCACAAGAGCAAGGAATGCTATAAACGCCGTCATACTGAAATGGAATAATGTTCTTCACCGGATTGAAGAGTTGACTCACTTTGGGAAGAGTAGAAAACCGAGTATTGTTGTGTTTAAACAACATTATTCCGATACGACCCGTAGTATCTTTGACATAAGGTAGATAAGCGATAGACAACGGTATAGATTTAGAAATCGCTGTTACTCTTGGTTTATGTTTGCTACTTACAGCAACACCTTGGTTAGATACTTTAACTATTTTTGAAACCATTTCTGATAAAGGTGATGATGAGACAATCCATTTATATATTTATTTGTATGGGTCGGTTTTTGATAAACCGAATGTAATAATGAACCATTATCATTTTTAGTAACTAAAACGTTCAAAAATGGTTAAAAGGTGTTTCTTTTTAATTTTATAGTAAGACGAATAGTTTGATGACTCGAGTTTAATGACATGATGAAACTCGTTAAGTGTGGAAAGACCATGTTGCTAAATGATCAACGTATCTGTACCAGCACTTGAGTTTTACATAAAAATTGTTTTTTTCTTTTCCTGTCTTTTATGAATCTGCAATCAGCCAAGAGCTATAATCAGATGTGTCTTCTATTATATATAAGTGGCTTTAGATATGCACATCCTGTGATGTGACATTTCTTGTTATTAGATGATTAGATGGTGGCTAGTCGTATTCTTTTTAGGCGGAATATAGAGTCCTTGGTGTTAAGGAGCTCTGTGGCTAAACTATTTATGTGTTTTTCAAGTCTCTGCTTGTAGGCATCAGAAGACTTCTCTATTTCTTCTCTAACTGTAGTGAGTTGCAGATATTCATGCACTTCTGTGTTCCTTATGAACCATGGGGCATTGGTCAAAGTTTTTAATGCTTTATTTTGGAAGCGCTGTAGTATTTCTATATTTGAGTGACTAGCTGACCCCCAGAGTTGTATACCATATGTCCATACTGGTTTTATAATGCATTTGTATATCAGGAGCTTATTCTCCAAACTGAGAGTCGATTGCCTGCCCAGCAACCAGTGCATATCCCTGAACTTTTTGTTTGCTTGTTCTCTCTTTGCCTTAATGTAATCCCTCCACGTAAGCCGTTTGTCCAGATGCATACCCAGGTATTTCACTGTTGTTTGCTGTGTCAAGATATCTCCGTTAAGTGTAACAGGTGGACAGGCACCTATATTCAAAGTAAATGTTATGTAAACATTCTATCTAGATGTTTTTGTAGTTTTACGGATGCTAGACTAGGATCTTTACTGCTAGAAAGGATTGCAGTGTCATCTGCATAGGTTGCAGTTACTACTTCTTCTGTGATAGGTATATCAGCGGTAAATATTGTGTAGAGGATAGGGCCCAGCACCGATCCTTGGGGCACTCCTGCTTCTATTTGGCAGATGGATGACAGGCGATCTCCGCACTTGACTTGGTAAATTCGTTGTTCAAGATAAGACCTCAATAGCATGTACTCAGTGTTTGGAAGGAGTAGTTTTAGCTTATATAAGAGACCCTTATGCCATACACGGTCAAAGGCCTGTTGTATGTCTAGGAATACGGCCGTGCAGTACTCCTTCCTCTCCAGCGTCTGTCGTATTGTGTGAGCTACTCGGTGTATTTGTTCAGTCGTTCCATGGTGTGCCCGAAATCCGAATTGATGGTCTGGTATTATTTTTTGCTCTTCAAGAACTGGGAGAAGTCAACTTAATATTAGTTTCTCAGTAAGTTTTGATAGTACTGGGAGAAGACTTATAGGTCTGTAAGATGTGACTTCTGTGGGAATCTTCCCCGGTTTAAGTACCATATTTATAATGGACACTTTCCACAGATTTGGGAAGTATTGTAGTCTCAACACTGCATTAAAGAGGATTGTCAGCAGAACTATATCTTTCTTTGGTAGCTGTTTCAGAACTTCTGCCGTTATCAGGTCAAAACCGGAAGCTTTCTTTTGTTTTAGTTGAGCTATGGTTTTTTTGACTTCTGCTGGGGTGACTGATTTCAAAGAAAATTTTTATTAATATATTAGCAACAACCGGTGAAAGCGGAGAACCCATGGCGGCCTCTGATGTGTTTGAGTTTTTTTTAAAGCATTTTCAATCAGTTTCAGGTAAAATACAGTTAAACTTCATTATACCGAATCTTAAATATCCGTTAAATAAGTTCAAGAGAAGCTTGTAATATATAATTTAAAAACATGGGGTTTTATAAAATGTTTACGAAATTGTTTATACTATGCATGCACGTACATATCTGTGTGATATACCGGGTGATGACATGGAAAACGCAGCATAGGGATTTCAATGCTAAATCTTGAGTGTCGTATTATTGGCTTCTCCTAGTTATTTAAAAAAAAAGTGTCAACTAGAAAAAAAATACTACATCCATCCATACTATTGTTTACAGTATTTCTATTTTTCAGAGCCGAAAAAAGGAAAAAATAAAAATTATATTTCAAAAGAATCTGAGATGTCATGAAGTCATAAAAACAAACATGAGCATTTATTTACATACCTACAATGTAATTTCTGTTCGATTTTTTTAAATATAATTTTATTTCTTCTGTTTTTCGGTTTTGGGAAATGGAAAACTGTAAACAATAGTATAGATGGATGTCTAAAATAATTAGGGGAGCAAATAATCACCCTGTATAGATTTAAGCATTAATGCAATGCCTCATTTTAAGATTCAAGTAACAGAAATCTGTAGTTGCTGCAGTAAATTTTTGCAAGTGTGGAGAAGTTGTAGTTACAAGATACCGAAATGTCTGGTTTTAAATAAATTAAGCCGCTGGTTGTACATCGAATTGGAGAAAAATTCGATTTAAAGTGGTGTAAATGCTCAACCCAACTCACAATGAGTCTTGAATTTATGACGTGATGATATTCGTCATATAGAGGTTCGATTTATAGAAGTTCGACTGTATCAAAACTAACTAAGAGAATTAAGCAGAAGCCAATGAAGCGGTGTTAACGATAATTGTAACAAAGTAAATGCATTGGTTTATATACATCTATCAAGTCGATTAAATATAATAACGCAAGTTCTAATTACTTTTATTGCATAAACATAATCACACACTTCTAGGGCGGAATCGGCAATGACTGTTTTTTGTTTTTATTTTATTCCCTCACTACTACACTTTTTTTGTTTCTTTCTGGATTAGCACATTCATCTATTATTAAAACGGGAATTTTGCTTCATTTCATTTGTAGGTACTTTAATTATTCGTCTTAAACCGTCTCGTTCTTTTCGATCAAACCCTCTTCCGTAATAAATTTGCTTCGTAACACGCTTTTCACTCATTCCCTTCGCGTGCCTAAATATTCGTAACGCCCTTCTTTCTTACCCACTCACTTAGCTTACATTGATTATATATTTAACTATTTTATCATATACTTTTTCATTTTGCTTTTATAACGCTAGTTATCTTATCACTTTTTTTTACAATTTTTCAATAAAATGTATTTTTTAGTTTTGTTAATGATTTTTTAGTTTTTCGTTACGATTAATTGAAATTTATTAAAATTAAAACTACTAAATTTGCTTAGCACTTAATCGTATAAAAAATAGTTCTGTGCCAATCCTCCGGTGGTGTAATTACATATTGTTAAAATTAAGCCTTATTATAAATGTACACATATTGTTTATTTCTGAAACGTAATTAACGTTTCAAAGAAATTTTTATACAATGCAAAACATTTAACAACTTTTATTATTATATTGTTAATTGTTAATCAATTTGTCAATTCTTTTAGATTAAATTCCAATACAAATTTTAAAAAATTAACCTCGGATTTATGTCAATTTTTTAATTGTTCATATCATTAAGCTTCTTTTATACGTTTTCGATATTTCTTTTTATTGAGTTTTATATTGTTTTTCTGCATTTTAAAACTATTTTTTTTACTTATTTGGAAGTACAGAAGTAGTCAGTACTAAACCAATTTTTCGGTGTCGTATGCTGGTCTGCCGGTAGCATGATCTTTTGACTACCTCTTTTTTTGTATTGTTTCGTACACTTGTTGTTAAGCACGATGGTGGTTCGCACTTAATAGTTGGACACTTACCCAGGTAATCAATATTTGAACAATACCAGATTCTAGGGCAAGTGTCAAGTGATCAAACAACTTAATGTTGAATGATTCAATATCCGGCTCGAAGGACCAAATGTTAAGCACGATGGTGGTTTGTACTTAATAGTTGGATACTTGCCCAGGTAATCAATATTTGAACAATACCAGATTCTAGGGCAAGTATCATAGATCAAACAACTTAATGTTGAATGATTCAACATCCAGCTCGAAGGACCAAATGTGATATACATTTTATAACGTTGTAAGGAATATGTCTATCGGATTACATCACAATTATATTATTAAGTTTGTAATTTAGGAATTTTATAATTTATGTTTGTAAAATTAAGAGGTTCAGATTAAATTTAAATGTTATGATCAAAAATAATTGTTCATGTTTGAACATATTGCTATCTCTAAAATAATAAATTTAGTTACCATATTTCGTTAGCTGATTGTTGTGGAAGGATTGGTTCTGCCTTTGCGCGTTGTAAATTGTATTCTTCTGATTTACTTTGCCCACCTCTTCTACCACTTCGTAAGTTTTAGGCTGTAGTTTGCACAGCTCTTCTACCACTTCGTAAGTTGTATTCTTCGGCTGTAGTTGCCCACCTGTTCTACCACCTCGTAAATTGTATTCTTAGGCTGTAGTTGCCGACTTCTTCTACCACTTCGTAAATTGTATTCTTAGGCTGTAGTTGCCCACCTCTTCTACCACTTCGTAAGTTGTATTTGTCTCGAAGTACCAAATGTTAAGCACGATGGTAATTCGTACTTAATAGTTGGAAACTTACCCAGGTAATCAATATTTGAACAATACCAGATTCTAGGACAAGTGTCAAGTAATCAAACAACTTAATGTTGAATGATTTAACCTCCGGCTCGAAGGACCAAATGTGATATACATTTTATAACGTTGTAAGAAATGTGTCTATCGAATTATATTATTAAGTTTGCTACTTAGGAATTTTATAATTTATGTTTGTAAAAATTAAGAGGTTCAGATTAAATTTAATGTTATGATCCAAAATAATTGTTCATGTTTGAACACGTGTAAATCTCAATATAATTGACATCTTGACCGAGACCGTTTTTAATCGCAAGCTTTGCACGTGTAGATTTTGAGTTTTTAACACTTTTTCCAGTGTATATGGATGAAAATGTAAGATTACCGACTTAAATTCTCCGTGGTAGATTAAAAATCGTTTATATAACTTTTATTCATTTTTTACAAAATTGTGTATTAACCTTAACATATAGATATTACTCGTCGCAAACTTTTTTATAGAGATTTTTGAATTCTACAACTTTTTAGACTTGGTCCTAATTTTTTTTTAGAGCTAAAACAAGAACTTTGCCATATTGTCGTTCGTAAACCCAAACAAACTGACGTTTTACAAGACTTTGCAGCTCGTATCTTTGGAGTAGTGAATACCACTGAAGGAAAAAAGTATAAATATTTATATCATTAGCGATCAGGTAATTACCGGACTTTTGCGTGCCGTTACCGCTTGACTGACTTTGTTATTAATCTAAGTAAGAGTTTGTGTATTTTCCATGAAGCTTGATCTTTGTTTTAGAGGGTGTAGTACTGATAGTCAAGTTTTGTTGAGTTTTAAACCGTTTTTTATTTATTTATTATTTGGGCGTTTTTCTATTTCCACAGGTTTTCGGATTAATCTGGGAAAGTAGAAAGAAGTTCTAGCTAACACTTTAGTTTGGTCAAAGTTTAGCGTTTAGTTTCACATGTGCTCTGCCACTGTTGATTTTGTAACTCTGCGGTGTTTGCAGTCAGCCATATGTTTTTTTACTCTAACTTCAATAGAGCGTCTCGTTTGTCCTATGTAACTTGATCCACAAGAACAAAAAATTTTGTAAATCTTGGCATATTTTAGAGCCTCTTATTTGTCCTTAGCAGATCTAAACCAATTCTTCAGAGTATAATTAGTTGTGAAGACTGTTTTGATATTATGTTTTTTTAACTCTATACTTATTTTGTCTGTCGAACCTATACAGTATAGTAAATAAGCGGTGCTAGTAGGAAGTGGTAAGTCTCTTTGACTTTTGGATTGACTGCTTTATCTCATGCTCTTTGGATCTCTTTGAACCCGTATCTAATTTGTTGTAAAAGTTTTAACAGTGTTTCTTTATCCTTTATCTGACACACGTATAGTTCTTTTAGCTAAAGTATACAAAACAGTGGTCTTCTGTAATGGAAGGTGGTTAGATTTGGCATATTTGTTGGTATGTGTTTTCTTTTTATACTGACAAGCCTTTATATTACGCCGTTCGGGTCAATGGTTCGTGACGGTTACGTTTCATTAGTTTTCCGGAACATGTTTTCCCATATTAGCGCTAGATCGATTCCATTATCCCTATTAAAATTGTCGTACTTCCGGATTTCAATGCCTTCCTTGTATAGTCTAGGCCAGAAGTTTTGGGATTTAGCCAACATTGTTGCCTCTTCAAATTTTATCGTGTGACCGGTGTCTAAAAAGTGTTCCGCAACAACAGATCTTGTGTTATGTTTCTTTGTATCCGCCTTATGTTCTTTTAATTTGGTAGCTATGTTGCGTTCCGTTTGTCCTATGTATGTCAGCCCACACGAACAAGGGATGTGGTAGACCCCTGGTTCCTCGAGTGGTGCTTTTGTTTCTTTTGATTTTGAGAAATTGGCGGATATTTTATTTGTTGCAGTGAAGATCACTTTGATATTTTTCTCTCTAAGTATCCTGGCTATTTTATCCGTGCAGCGTTTTATGTAAGGAAGGAAGAAAGTTGCCACGGGTTCCTCTTTCTTTGGTTCTTCCTTACTGTGTTTGTTAATTGCTCGATATATGTCTGCTTTTCTGAAACCGTTTTTTATTAAGATGTTTGTTAGGTGACCTAGCTCGGTCTTTAACGTGTTCGGTTCACTGATCGCCTTGGCCCTGTGTACTAAAGTTTTTAGAACTGCAAACTTCTGAGCTGGGTGATGATATGATTCCGCGTTGAGGTATCTGTCAGTATGTGTCGGTTTTCTATATATTTGATGTCCCAATTTGTTGTCCATCTTTCGAGTGACCAGTACGTCCAAGAACAGAATGCTTCTGTTTGTTTCCTTTTCCATGGTGAATTTGATGTTGAAATCTAACTGGTTGATGTGATCCAGAAAGTTGTGTAGTGTTTTTGTTCCATAAGACCAAATTACAAGTGTATCGTCCACATAACCTAGCCATTTATGAAGGATTTTGAAGAAAGAGCATTAGAAACCGCTACCCTCAAACCAAAATGCTGACTACGTTATGTGGACGATACATTTGTAATTTCCAATAGTTTTTTCTGAATTTTTTTAATTTGTTAAAACTGGAGGAACGAATTTGTTATTAATATTTATATAAATAAACTTTGATTTCCTGATAGGAAAAAATTGTAATATAGAAAGATGACTTAAATCCCAAAAACGTACATTCATCCAACTTGTACGAAGAGTTTACAAACTTTATTTTCAGTCAAACTAGGAGATCAAAATAGGTCTTGGGCCTCTGTAAAATTTGTGTAACGTTATTAACAAGTTGGTTAAGAGGTATAAAACGTAAAACGTCCTTTGCAGTAACAATACTATGGAGAGAGACAGATTTTTACTTTTGTCTCACTACCATACAGGGCTTTGGACTGAAGCCTAAGCATACTCAGCAGTATCCCAATTTGTCATTAGTTTTACGACCCGTCAAGCATCGTGAAGAAGTTTTTATCCCAAAACCACAAAAATTGTGGATTTCATTTGATTTCACAACCTGAATTGAATGATTAACAAAATCACAATCACAACTCCTAGCTTTTTCTATTAAAAGAATGGAATCTTCTCAAAGATGACATCAGAAAACGCCAAAAAAAGCTCACACAAATGTTGAGAACTAATTTGATGTCATGGGACAGAAATATAAACCAAATAATTGGCGCGTATTCATTGATTCTTCTAAACTTAGCTCAACCCTTTATAGGGCAAGACCCTAGGGTATGAAAATTACTAGGTTATTTAACATTTACATAATAATTTCTTTGAAAATTTTTTTTTCGGCGAACTAGAGAACGGGAGATTTAAAATATGGTAAATATTTTTACCAGATATTGTTTGTAGCATTAACGACTTCAGTAAAGTTCAATATCTGCTTAATTTCAGTTGACAGTGACCCGTAACAGCAAGTGGTAAACCGTTTTAGCATCAACTTATAAAGAGTTTTCAGAAGTTTTGTTTTACAACGGCAATAAATACTTATAGCTCATGCTAAAGGAATTATACAAGAACATGCGATATCTTGTAGAACAAATTCGGTACAAAGACTATGAGTGGTCAATCTGTGAAGACCTAAAAGTGATAGCCCTTCTTCTTGGATTGCAGCTAGGGTATACAAAATACTGCTGTTTCCTGTGTGAGTGGAACAGTCGTCCACGAGATCGTCACAATATACAAAAAAAAAATTATACTACTTTAAGCAATAACTCTGGTATAAAAACTATTACCAACGAACCACCGGTTGCGTTTAAAACGGAATGGTTAAAGGTTATTGTACCTGACATTGAAATTTTCTAGAGTTAGTGAGCAAAAAAACCACAAATTTGAAAAGTTGAACTAAAAAGCATGGAATGTTTTTAAAAAGTTGTTATCAATTTTCTTGGTAATGTGAAAAAGACGGAGACAGAGAAATTCACTGCAGACTCAACTCGATTTTTTTCCGGAAAATTTGAGTGCCGTGAACGACCAACATAGGGAACAGTTTCCTCAGAACGTTGCAACCATGGAAAAGCGATGCCAAAATAAATGGAGTTGTAGTTTGCTTATTGATTTCTGCTGGAACTTAATTCGGAATGCCGCAGAGACAAAATACATACAACGTACAACACTTCGTTGCAAACCATGTATGGGTGATAAAGAAAATTCAAGGTCACCTTTTGCTTTTTATTGTAATTTTACATAACATTTGTCTTTTTTTATCTATGTTAGAAAAAAGTTACTTTTTATTTACTAGTGTAATCGCTGTAGGTGGAAGCGGTATATTTGCGGCAATTTTCAATTACCTCTTATTTCTTAACGTTTTCTTTGTTTTTGGTCATCAAAATTATTTGATCTGTTTACATAAACTTGAGATTTTAAATAAACTCATAAGAAAAAATCCGATGACCTTGGTGGTCACTAAATAAAATCTCGGCATTCAATCCATTTATTAAGGAAAGTTAAATTGTCAAAATGCAATTGCAAAATAAAGAGGTGTCTCATCATGTTGGAACCATATGTCATTATGTGGAATATCTTGATCTTGTGTATCAGGAAACACAACAGCTGAAGCGGGAATTAATTTAAGCTGAGAAAGTCTAAGTAGCGATCGCCATTTAAAGTATCTTCAAAAAAATAAAATCCAAGAATTCGATTTTGGACAATACCTGCACAAACATTTATTTTTTGACGATAGTTATACAGTTTTGTCTGTTCTCGTGTTCATTGAGAACAAAAGTAGTCTCATCAGAAAAAAATTATCTTTTGGATTAAGTCTAAGCTTTGATTATTAATCTTAATTATCTGCTCAGAAAACTGCGTTTTTTGGTCAAAATCGTCTTTTAATAGTTGAACAGTATAAGGATGATGTTTACTTTTTTGGAGTATTTGTGCCACAGATACCAATGATAAATGTAACTATAAACTATAGTAGAATTTAGGTATCTATGGGTTGCATTTGTAATAAAATTTTTTATTCTGGATAATTCCCGTGTTGTTATCACACAAACTGATCTTTTTTCACACGTCGCAATGGACATCTTCAGAGCCCGGAACAAACTGATTGATTGCGCCGTAAAGGCTTGCTTTAATAGACCGGTCTTAGATCCATAAAACTGGTTTTCAAATTTCCTATAAAGGAAAACTAGAATCTCCGTTAATATTAAGAGGATTTTTAATTATTTTAATGCATTCTCTAATTTTTTGATGATTGTAGTTAGAAACATTTCCCAAAATCTTAGTGTTTTCAAACAATTTGATGACCCGTTTCTAGCACGTGTTTTGCCATCGCTAACTTTGCAAATTGTTTCAGATGCTCCCTAATATAAATTCCCACGTTTCTACCCTTTTTGTCCTATTTATGTCCGACCACAAATTCAAGAAATGCTATAAACGCCGTCAGATTGAAAAGGAATAACGTCCGTTGGCTCTATTTAGGAAAAATAGAAAACCGAGTAACAAAGTTGTGTTCTAACAACATTTTTTCTATTAGAAGCCGCAATGGGTTTTCGGCTTTCACTGGTTTTTGCTACGATATTTATGGAAGATTTTGAGAAAAAAGTTTTATCCACTTTTTATAAACCACCCACCCACCCAAGTGCTGGTACAGATACTCTGATGACACCTTTGTCATTTGGCAACACGGTCTTTCTACGCTCAACAAATTTCTGTCATTTAAACTCAATTCATCAAAATATTCGTTTTTCTATGGGATTATAAAGGAACTCTTTTTTCTTATTTTTTGAAGTTTTAGTTAATCGAAATGAAGATGGTTCATTATCACAATTCAGTTTATCTAGAACACATCTATACAGATAGATATTTAAATGGATTGTCTCATTATCACCCTTCTCAGAAATTATCAGTAGTGAATTCTTTAGTGTACAGAACTGTTTTTTAAGTCAACCCCAAAATCTTTAAATTATCTAACTAAGGTGTTAGTCACAAACAATTACAATAGAAAAAATATTAAACAATATATTACAAAGTGTACGTCTGAGAAATCAAGAGTAACACCGAAATCTATGTCTCAACCAGTGTCTATCGCTTATCTACCCTATGTCAAAGGTACCACGGGCCGTATCAAAAAATTTTGATTAAACACAACGTTGTTGCGTTTTTTACTCTTCTTAAATTGGGTCTACTCTTAAATCCGGTGAAGGACGTTATTGCTTTTGAATCTGATGGCGTCTGTAGCATTCTTTGCTCTTGCGGTTGTGCATACATAGGAGAAACGGGTAGAAACGTGGGAATTTGTATTAAAGAGCATCAAAGATGTAATCGTGTTAAACAAGCTTCAAAGTCAGCGGTGGCGGAACACGTGCTAGAAACGGGTCATCAAATTATGTTCGAAAACATTAAGATCTTGGCGAATGTTTCTAATTACTATCAGCAAAACTAAAAAATCCAATGAAATAATTAAAAATTCTTTAATATTATCAGAGATTTTAGTTTTTTTACTGAAGATTTAGAAACCAGTTTTATTGATAAGAGGCCAGTCTATAAAAGCAACTACATGGAAATTATCTAGAATAAAAAATTGTATTACAAACGTATAACTATCAAATGGCTGACAAACTAAAATCCTGTAATAGTTTGCTTTGCTACAAAATACTACGTCTCAATAATAGCCAAGAAATTAAAATCGGTTAATTTAAAGTAAAGTATTCTGTTGAAGAAAAAAATTTGCCATACCAGGTTGTTTTTGTTAGTTTTTAAAAAAATGTTCAAGGTGTATTTGTTCCGTTTAAACATTTTATATAATTATTTGTGTGTATTTCAAAATTTCACATTTTAAAAGTCATTATTCCGAAAACCGCTAGTTTTAGAGATATGGTATGTCATACAAAAAGTGTTCAGATTTACCGTACAATTCAAAAATTCAGGAGCTACAAAGAGAAACGATAACATATATGAAACAATATAGAAAAAATAGATACCATGTTATAATAAGATATAATAAACTGCTGATATACGGAGAGACAGTTTTACTGGAAAAACTAAAACAACTCCATAACAAGAACAGCAGAAACAGTTTAGAGAAGGAAACAGAAAATGAAAAAGATAAAATCTGGCAAAAACAAAATAACGAAAAAAAAAACTCAAAGGAAGAAGTGCCCAGAATCACAAAGCAACAAAGAGACGGAATTTCAGAAAAAGGTACTCAAAACAATAAAGATTAGTAGATTTTCAAAAAATTAGCAAACGGATATAAGGCAATCACCGATGATGACCGAAAGAAAAATAGCAACAAAAAAAAGAAGTGGAAAATAAAATAAAATAGTTTACAGAAACAACAACAAAGAACCAAACAAGACAACAAACAAACAGAAAACAATAACAAAAGGTACGGAAAAAACTCGGAAGAAGAACATTAGGAGCAAAGATAAATAATAACAAAATAAACATAGGTATATGAAATATAACGTCATTAACCGGTAAAGAGATAAAAATGATTAAATTCAAACTGGATATACTAAGAATTAGTGAAACGAAGAAGCAAGGAAAAGGAAATACAAAATTAACTAATGACTACACGTTATATCATTCAGGAATAGATCCAGGACAAAGGACAAAGAAGGAGTGAGAATCATAAGTGCTGATAAACTAATTAAAAGGGTAACAAAAATAAAAAAAATTAATTTAAGAATAAAGGCAATAGTAGTAGATCTGGGTCGGATGGTATATATAATATAAATATATGCTTCGATAGAAAGAGCAGAAGTAAACATTAGAGAAGAATTTTACGAACTACAAAGAATCATAGACAGAGAAAAGAAAAGTGTAACAAAATATTAATTCTAGGAGATTTGAATAGAAGAGTAGGGAGCAATATAAACACAGGATTGGGTAATTTGGAAAAAAATGACAAAACGATACAAAATAATAATGAAGAAAAAATGACGGAACAGAACGATTTAATAGTGGGCAATACATTTTAGTATCAACCATTAGAGAAAAAGTACACTTATGTAGCGGAAGAAAGAGAAACAAGAAGTATGATAGATTACCTTGTATACACAAAGGAATTAGGACATACAATAGAGGAAGTGAAAACGATACGAGAAACGGAACTCTCCACACAACACAGATTAATAAGCGCAATAATGAATTAAATAAATATTACAAAATAAATATGAGTGAGTGCCAATCTACAAACTAAAAGATACAGAAAAAGCAGAAAAGTACAAGAAAAATAAAGATGCCGAACTAGAACAATTTGAAATCAAAAGAATGGAAGGAGCAGTAGAAGAAATATCAAAAATATTTTTAAAAAAAACACTAATAAAAAACGCTTAAAAGATACGTGAAATAAATAAAGTGAAACAAAACACTAAGAGAACAAGATGTGGAATGAGGAAGTAAAAAGAACAATCAGAGAGAAGAAAGAAGCAAAAACAACGAATTAGGAACACTACGAAGAAAAATTTGAAGAGAATAGAAATCAACAGGAAGTGCAAGACAAATATGAGGAAACAGATGAAGAAAAAGAAACGGAGAATTGTGATAATCATAGAGAAATTTGTCTTCTACAGTTTTCAAAATGTACACGAAGATTCTACAAAAGAAACTTACACACTACATAAGACATAAACTGACCAGGGAACAAGCAGCGTAAACAAACAACAGACAACTTACATATAATAAGAATAAGCAATAGAAAGAGGAAGTGAAATGTTTGTTACATTTTCAGATCTGACAGCCACTTACAATAATATAAAAAGAAGTGAAGATTGACATTACAGACGCCAAGAAAACTTATACGAAATATTACGAACATTTAACAGACAGTCAAAGAAAGATTACAGAAGAACGAAGAAGAATCTGACACGTTTTATATGACAACAGAGAGATAGCTTAGCCCACTCATATTCATAACTGAGATGGACAAAATTTTATTAAAGACAAGAGAAGATTCATGGCATCTACAATCACAAATAGGATATCAACAGCTAAGGCAAATCAAAGTAGATAGTCTAATCTATGCAGACGATTTAAGATTTATAGCAGATACAATAAAATGAAGGAAGTGGTTAAAATTTAGAACGAGGAAATGGAGAACATGGGAATGGAGATAAATACTAACAAAATAAAAATTGATGAAATGGGCATACAATAGAAGTAGTTACAGCAATGGAATGTCTCGGCTCAGTAATAACAGATGATGGAAGAATAGAAATCGGCATTGCACAAAGAATAAAGAAAACGAGGAACATAGAATAGAAATAGCCTTTATTTGTCGTAAAAAAAGAATTTTTTTTGACAAAGAATTTGTATTATAAACTAAACACAAAAGTCCTACTACATAGAACAAATTAAAAAAAAACAAAATGAAAGTAAAAAATAAATTTAAAACAAAAATAATAATAATAATCGTAAACCTTCCACGGCTAATCAATTATCTATATACATTTACTACACTACATGTAGTCTATTTCTTCTTTCTTCCATCCATCTCACTCTTTCTCCTCCTTCTCCCAATATCTCCAACCTTCCTTTCTCCTCTTCTCTTAGCTCTATACATTCCTTCAACATGTGCTCTATATTTTCCCACCCCTCCCCACATAGTCTACATCTCCTATCTTTATCTTCCTTCCAGTATTTATTTTCTTGCTTTTCATTCCCGCATCTAAACCTCGCTACCATTCCTTTTAATCTTAAGCTTTTTTTGCCCTTTATGTACCTTGGAATATTATCTATTACTATATTTGTATATCTCTCATTATATTTTCCCTCTCGTATTCTTGCTCTTGTTTCTTGTCTATGTATATTTTTATCTCTTCTTATTATCTCTTCTTTTATTTCCCTTCCTGTCTCCCTTATTTTCTCTACCTTCTCTCTCGCATATCCAACTTTTTCATAATACCTTCTTCTTTCATCTTGTCCATATTTAATTTTTCCATTCTTTACCTCTCTCCAGCACATTTGAAGCAATTTACATTTTTCTCTTTCTTTCATTTGTTCTTCGTAACACATTGCTCTCTTCCCCGCCTGTACCCTTATCTTTTCTAACTTTATTTCCTCCTCTACTATGTACCCTGGCGTTTCCCTCTCTAATCCTAACGTCCATTTCTAGTATTTTTCTTGTACTTTCTCTAATTCCTCCCATTCCTTTCACCCCCATATTTCCACCCCGTACATCATGACACTCTTTATTAATTTGTTAAACAACCATCTTCTTGTTTCTATTTTCTTTCTAAATCCCCTCTTTCTTATACCCCACACCTGACCTACAATCTATTACATTTCTTTACCAACCACTTTATATGAGCCTCATCTTTATTGTCGTATCTGATTCGATAACCCAAATACGTCACTTCATTTACACTTTCTATTATCTCGTCTCCCCACTTCCACTCTACTCTTTTTTTACCTCCCTTCTCCCTTTTTGAAACACTACCATCTTTGTTTTTTCCACATTTACACTTAAACACTTTTTTTCCAGATACTTTTTTACTGTCTTTATCATCTCCTTCATTTCGCTTTCTTTCTCCGTTATCATCACTATGTCATCCGCATATGCCAAAACCCACACTTTTAACCCCCCATTACTATTCCTCCACTTTGTTGCCCCATCAACTCTTTCTCTAAATCTTCTAAATATACAGCAAATAAACTAGGACTAAGTGGGCACTCCTGCCTTAATCCTTTATTTGTCCAAAATGGTTCACTTAACTTTCCATCTATTCTTACTTTGCACTTTGTCTCATTATATATTTCCTCTATATTCCTTACTAGTTCTTCCTCTATCTGTTTCTTTCTTAATATATTCCATAATTTACACCTATTTACATAATCAAATGCTGCTTTTATATCCAGAAATAACGCAAAAACTTTCCCTCTTTTCACTTCTAATTCTTTGTTTACTATCTGTTTTAATATGTATACATTATCTAATGCCATTCTCCCTCTTCTAAATCCTGTCTGCCAGTCTGGTAACATCTTTTTTTCCTTTATTTCTCTTTCCAGGCTTTTTTGCAAAATTGTCATATAAATTTTGTATCCCACATTTGCTACACTTATACCTCTAT
Organism: Aquatica leii; assembly: GCA_035610365.1. Taxonomy (NCBI): domain Eukaryota; kingdom Metazoa; phylum Arthropoda; class Insecta; order Coleoptera; family Lampyridae; genus Aquatica; species Aquatica leii. The sequence continues at coordinate 40,967,361 of CM069439.1, forward strand.
AGTTTTTCACCTCTCTTCTGTCTCCTGGTCATATTATTGCTTCTTTCCAATCATCCGGAAACCTCTCACCTGACCATATCTTATTTGAAATTTTCTCTATTCTTTCTTTCGTTCTCTCTCCTATATATTTTCATTGTTCTTCTTGCGTCCGATCCGTCCCTTCTGCCTTTCCCTTTTTTATTTTTCTTAATGCTTCTTCTATTTCTTTTTTTTTGTATAGTAGTACTGATCCCTCCTCTTATTATCCTTTCTATTTAGAATTCACCCTTCCTCTCTTCTTCCCCTCTAAGACCTTTACGCAAACGAGGAACATATACTATGCTATAAACAAACCAATACTACAGAAACAAGAAATAGACAAACAAGTAAAACTAAAAGTGTACAATAATATAGCGAGACTAACACTAACTTACGGCAGCGAGGCATGGACCATAAACAAAAAGCATACAAGCAACATCAATGCAGCTGAGAAGAATTGAGGGAGTTGCAAAATGGGATAGAGAGACAAAAAAGGAATATAGAAAAATAACAACTAAAATGATATGGAGAAATAGTAAGAAAAGAAGAAGAGGAAGAAGGGCAGACCCAGAAAACGCTGGAGAGAAAAAATCGAAAAAATTGGTACAAAAAGGGACAAAACGATGGCAGATATGAAAAAAATGGTAAAGAACTGAAAAAAATAGAAGGACTCTCATATCCGACGCCCAGATAGGGTAGAAGGATAAACTAAAGAAAAAAAGACAGAAATTAATTAATAATATTACAAAAATCTTTTGGAAAAAAATGTCATTTTTAAAATTGCACCTACGCTGAAGAAATCAAAATTTTGTAATGTTACTGATATCCAACAAAATATTATTTTTTTAAAAAACGTTTAAAATTAGTAACATGTATCACCGACGAATTCATTGTTTATTTGGTGACAAAATAATTTTTGTGTTTATCTTTTCGTTACTTCAAAATTATCGATTACATTCAGGCCAGCTGCTTTCTCTCTTTGCAGATTAATTCTTTAACACATGCATTCTGAGTGCAGTATTTAAGGTTGTTGATTATACTATCGACCAGTTTCAAAAATTTTAGTTTTTTTGTAGTGGATTTAGAGGGATAATTTTTTTTTTAATTTACATCGATTGTAGTTAAGATTACAACCGATGAAACTGAGTTGTTTTTTACTATGTAGAAACTATTCCTGAAAAAGTGATGTCAAATTACCTAGAGACCTAAATTTCATCGGCATCGTGTATCTTTACTGAGAAAATCAATTTCATCGGTGTGTCGGTAATGTTTATACGCGTGCATTTACTAAAGCGATCGTGGAGTTTTGTAAACGATAGGTAATTATCAATTATCCTAATGTTGGGTTACATCCAAAAGGTAGCTTCATTAGATTAAGTAAACAAGTCGGCGAACCATACAATCGAAAAATAGCTTGGAACTGGAGAAGTGCGATAACACACATCAATAGCTAAACTTAATCCTAACCGGATTTAATCCTTACATTATTAGGATTAGCACAAGAAATTCGAACAGTTGGTCGATTGGTTTAATTGGGATAAAATTTGTTTGACACACTGATGCGTAATTACTACTTGTTTAGTGTTTTTGTGAAGCTTTTGTGCATTCGAGGAATGAATTCGTTAATCGCGACTCGAAAGCGTAAGCAACGGAAGGAAGCGGATGAACGATGCGAACAAGATAGACGCACCGTACGGATTAGAGCGATACATTTGCAGCGCCCGCGAATAAAGCTTTGGATCGAAGGGGATTCTAAGGCCGGAAACAGATAAACGTTTGACATCAGAGTGCCTGCAGATTACCGACTGAGTGATAGTACACATCCGCCTTCTAACCGATATTCATTAAGTCGTCTTTTTAAATCGCTTGTTGCGTTCACTTTTTTTTCGTCTTAAAGACGCACAAATCTTTTAAACCCTCTCGTGCTCCACACAAAACTGGTGGGTATTATCGCAAACGCAGACAACTTAATTTTTTAATGTACTTCTACGAAAAGTTTTATCAATAAATACCTCTTCAAACGATTATACATACTACAAAACGTGGAATGACGTCAAAAGGGCGAACAGGATCTAAAGCTTTTATGCTGGCATTACTTAGGGAATAATCTCTAATAAGTGGTCGAACAAAACTTGGAGCGGTAAATCGCGCAAAAACGCTCTTCCGTAAGCTTCAACTGGTGTGCGCTAAATAGTTGTTGACATAATCTCGATTGTGGTGACGATTGTGAGTTACTTAAAGTTCACTCAAAGTCGAAAATGACAATCGGGCTCAACGAGGCGGAATAAAATGCGTTTTAATGCCGCGCTTTAATATTTTCGCATTAAATAATTCGTTTTCTAAAACAATCTCGGAATTACGTTAAGAGAGTAAAGGTTATTTAATAATACGGTTAAGTTAGTTACATCTACTGGTCATTCCAGCGTAGTTATTAGTGTCGGTAGTATTATTTATAAGGTTGCATTATTGATCAGGCCGGCGCGAACAAAGGACCGGAAGGCAATATGAACCCGAGTTAAGACGTTGGTCAGCTCGCCTGGATTAAAGCCCGTAGGATTAGCGACTGCTGGACTATACACAGCGTGGTAAGCCGGTGGAATTACGTCCGGGTTGGATCCGGCGGGCCGCTTACGAACTGTCCCCGAGATTTAGAGTGGAATTCGGGTTTACCGCATCTGCATCGTAAGACCGGTCAAGACGCTAGTCTAATAACAAAAATAAATCCGGGACTTGGAAATTAATTCCGCAGCTTAATTCTTGTGACGTCACACACATACAGTTCTTTGTACGGCAGCCGTCTAAGTAAGCTCAAGTCGAGCCACCTAATCCTTAAGACGCAGAGCTTGGTCTGGGTTGCTCCAGTTAAAGCTCCGTAATATGCAGAAACCTTCTTAACCTAACAAGATTAGCATAGACAAGCGTGCGCGGCCAGCAAGCCCTAATACCTGTTTGTGCAAGTTCATTGTGCTTACAGTGACGAAGTTGACGGGGGCGCAATTTCTTTTCAATGGTGGCGTAATAAAAGAAAAGCGACAGTCTGTTCCAGCAAGAGGTTTGTCGTTTTTCAAGTTACAAAGGAAATGAAGAAATCTTCGGCAACGAACAACATTAAATGTCATCTATACACCGCTATCGATAGATCTGACTGTCTTTCTTATCTTTGGATACTTTTCCGCTTTACACGTTTCCATTAAATTTGCTATGACTGAAAAGATTTTGTACTTCGAATATTGTGGATCCGCCGAATTGCCCTCGGCTTCGTAACCGCTTACGGTCGAAATATTTATCTCGTCATCTACGCGCAAATCTTTCGAACGTCGTTTAGCGAATCGTGGCAGCTACCGGATCATTGAGACATTACGCTCTCCTTATTACGAAATAACGGCGCCCTAAGTGTCGGTGGCACTACCTAATATACTACTACTACTAATAGACTTTTTGAAAAGAATTAATCGAAAATATATTTACTAATTTCAGGAAAATCGCTGCCGGTTCATTGCGTAGTGGAAAGCGTATCTACTCTCGAAGAAAGTCGTGTCATTCATCAAAGCCCGTGGAGACGACGACCTTTTATAGAAACCGACAGTTACGTTATCATACCTGTAGCGACTCCATTTCAAGGGTTAGTTCAAGCAGCTTTGCTGCGTTTGGGTTATTCCGCCGATAGCGCAGCTACTGCTAGAGGATCTGTCGTCATTAAAAACTGGAAAGCTCTAAGCGTCGACCAAATATCTGACGACCCTCTCGTTACCGTTGGGGATATATTAGGAGAACTAACTGCGGTCGCGACACTTCGCATTCAAGTAATACGGAGTCGATCCGCTGTGTTTGCAGACATCAAAGAAAAATTGCTTCGCTTCTTTTTAACACAATCTCAGGGCCTTCTCGTTTCAGCCGGTTGTCCGATCGACGAGGTGCGTAAATAATTTTTAAGCTTTATCTTATTATTTTTTTTTAACTAAAGCAGCTATTTAATTTAAATCTTTCGTTTGTTTGATTCGAGTACAAGCAAAATACGGATATTTTAGTGTACGTCTTGCTTAAGAAATGGATAGGAAGGAATGTATTAAGGGTGCAGAGAATAGCAGTAACCTCGCTTTTAATAAGATTATATAGAATTATTTTATGGTATTAATGAGATCAAAAGCCTTCTACATCCAGCAATGCTGAGCGGATCCGAGGCCTTGTGCTTTCATTGTGTTGCTTCTATTCTCAAATTGTTGATATAGTGAACTGCCATTTCTTCTGCACGTAAACCGATCTAAAGTGTACACAGGATTTAGATTATTTAACGAGTACGAATTAAAGCCGTATATTTTCGTATACCCTTCATAATTCTACTGAAAACACAAGTTAATTTTTAAACGTCGAGTAATTTTACTTACACATTTTATTTTAAGAATTTATCGATCTACCTCTGTTACAGCTTCTTTTATCGCAGATTTGTCGTGCCGGATTTGGAAATGAAGTGTCGTCGGCCGAGCTGTCCGAAGATTGTCGTCGCAAATTTGATCAGTGGTGGTCGTCTCAGTTTTGTCCTTTGTCACCTGGCAGTAGAGGCCCTTCGGTCGCGTCGTATTCCTCGCCATACCCAGTAGCTTTACATCAATCTAAATCGTTAGAACGCCCTTTACCCGATCCATCGCATCCTGCCATGCAAAGCGTACACAATCAATTTCCCACTCAAAAAACGCGGATGCGTACTAGTTTCGATCCAGAACTGGAACTTCCCAAGCTACAAAGATGGTTTTCTGATAATCAACACCCAAGTAGACAACAAATTCAACAATACGTAAAAGAATTGAATAGTTTAGAATCTCGTCGTGGTCGGAAACCGTTAGATGTCAATAACGTAGTGTATTGGTTTAAAAACGCCCGAGCGGCACAAAAAAGAGCCGAAATTAGAAACGTAACTCCTTCTTTATCGTGCCACATGTCAGTTAACGGATATAACGATCACAGTCCTAACAACGGATCTAATTTATTAATGAGCGATTGTTACATGAATTCTGACCGGCTGGACCAAAATTTAAAAAATAGTATTCCTTCGACGTATCGGCGCGGTTTTCACGTAACCAGATTGTCAGACGAACTTTCGAACGCTACCTCTGATTTGGAAGAAGAAGATATAATTGACAGTCAGCCTCATAGCCCAGTGGGGCCTCTATCACTCACCACATCTAACAAACGCGATTCCAAAGACTGCAGTCCACGTTCTAGTAGCCCTCCTGCTTCTGAAATTCCAGTAAGTTGATTTTTTATTTTTGAATTTTTGGTTAATGGTGTTTGTTACAGGTGGACCACGCCAAAATTGATTCCAAAGAAGAACCTACAAATTACCACTCTCCGAGCAACCAATCTCATTCAAATAGAATAAATATGTCAGATGGAGAAGACGGCACAGACGTTCAAGATGAAAACAAAACACGCTTGGATAATCGTAGCGCTCCATCGCCTGTTGGTAGGCCGCTTTCTCAGAGTTACTGCGGCTCGCCGGAGTTTGATAGACATTTGCAAAATCGAGGTCCCGGCGATGGGTTAGAACGGTTAACTACTGGATTTCCGTTAGTACCAAATTCAATGTTTAGTCAAAGTATTATGTATATGAGTCATTACATTCCTGGATTATCCCATGCGGCTACTTCTCCTACTAGTTCCAATGTGCTAGGCATGTCTGGTTTGTCGGCCGACGAGCGTAGGAAACGTAATCGAACGTTTATCGACCCCGTTACTGAAGTACCAAGATTAGAACAATGGTTTTCGCTGAATACTCATCCTTCGCACAATCTTATATTAAAGTATACGGAAGAGCTTAACTGCATGGCCTATCGCCAAAAATTTCCTAGATTAGAACCAAAGAACGTTCAGTTTTGGTTTAAAAATCGACGGGCTAAGTGCAAAAGACTTAAAATGTCGCTTTTTGATAATCAAACTTCTGTACATTACCACCATGGCGATAGAGAATAAAAAGTGCACGTTACAGCTCTTTTTGTACTTACGTCACTAATGTATTAACATTTCGTGTCAAAGATTTTTAAGACATTCCATTTTGTTTATGCATATGTGTGTTAATTGTTAAGTAGTAATAAAACGTTTTGGTGATAATTTAGAGTTATTATAAATAAACCCTGTTACGAATGCTGTACAAAGTATTATATATGTGTAGCTGTGCCCCTATGTATGTCAAACAGTTTGTATTTAATACAAGCAATAACGTGTTCGCTGTCTTTTTTTTCCTTATACCTTATTTATCGAAAGCACTCGAATTTATATAGAAAATATCCAATAGAAAGGGTAGATAGAAATACAATCACCTACCAAAACCGGTGGAAACATCGAAACGCCCGCTTAAAATAGACTAGGAAAACGTCTTTCAGATGTCCGCCTCTCAATTCATTAGATCTGATACGTAACAATACAAGGGTGTGCGACAATGAGCTCGTCAACGAACAAGTTTCCAAGTCAACAGGAAACCTAAAGCAACCAATGATTATCTCTTACCGGTCTTCAGATAACGCCTTTATATCTGTACATATAGGTAAAGTTGCAATGTTCGGCGTTATCTGTTGCAAAAACTTAAAGCATCGAGATAATACTTCTTACAGGTACAATTCTATATACTTTTAAGTTAAAACATTTTTAATTGGGAAAATCGGATTTTGCTCATTATCCTTGTTTCAAATATAAGACAATCCCGTTCAACTCTCTTTAAAACGACAATCGTAACAATATAATATTAAATCGCTATTTCTTAATACTAATTTTACGCATAGGCGATTTCTTAAATGTTTGTGTACTACTTAGATCACATGCAAACAAGTGTAATTAGAATGTGTAGAAAGGGTGAATTGGGACTGCTAAGCTTAAGGGCTGCGTTTTGTCCCCGTCTTTTGCTTTGTGAATTTTGTACAAAGCTTCAGTTACTTTATTAAGTTACTATAACGACGACGAGGAGAAAACAAAACGAAAAATACGATGTAGCGTTCACCGCCAGTTAACAGATTTATTTGTGTACCGCGAATGTAAGTATCCGGAGCGCGCATTTCTTTCGAAAGCGGTTAGGGTAAAAGCAAATCTCTTAATTAAAGATCTCGAACACAAAGTGATATCTATTTGAACTGACTCTTAAGAAATTTTTCGGAGGTCGCGTGTTGCTTATGTGTGAGGTTGTACGATAGAGAAGGCGTGTACTGAAAATCCTACCGCATCTCTTGATCACGTTCTTAAAGGACGGAGTTGTGATCCGATTAACTTTGCGGCGCCACCGTCGCAATCTCGGTAATGATAAAAATGGCAATAAAAATTAGGGATAATGGAAGGGACAGATAGATATTCCACAGCGAGGATGTCACCACGGCAGTCGAGGATAAGCGAGAATAAAATTAGGCGCAGTGATCGATTATAGAAACAAGTCTCAATTTGAATTTAAAATCATTTACGTATTGACTTTGGATGAAGCTTTCGTCTTCTTAGCTGAGCTTATCTCGAATAAGTGGAAAACGCGGCAACATCCGCTCAAAAAAAAAACTCTCTAAATTAACCGAGCGCGTGTTATCGTCAAGGGAAGTCTTAACATTTTGTTTAGACAAAATCGACTGAAAATACGTGCACCGTGATGTCAGGGGTTACAAAACAAAACGTTACCGAAGGATCTGTTCGCATCACACAGTCTGTAACCAGCAAAACTGAATAATTTAGAATGCAGTGGGGTCGGCGAAACTTCGGTGTTAAATATCACAATGTTGTGAATATCTATTGAGGATGTTTAAATCGGCGTGAATACCTTGTAGGTGCAAATTAATCCTACCTACGGAACAAAAATATCGCCGTTTAAACATGAATGATTCTATGTAAACGTCGGGATGAATCGTTCGAGAGAAGAGAAATCGTTCGTCTTAGTGTCTGAATCAATTGTCATTGCGCTAACTAAAACACAATCGGCTATCAAAATCTTTCGAAGGGGTAACAAAATTGTATAAAAATTATCTGTTAACCGAGTGTAGAAATAAAAGACGTTTCGAAGAAATGAACGCTTTGGACGAGGCGATAACCCAGAATTTATTAAAACGAAATAAGAATGTGTCGTTATCAGAGTTGATTTGTCACCACACAGACCGTACCGGTAGGTTTCATTTTTGAGAATTAATTTCCTGCCAGCATTCTTTAAAAGGGGAGACAAGCGTACTGCATTTGAGCTAAACGCACATTGTTTGCTCTGCCAACTAATAAGAAAAACTGTAACTGCTACACGAAGACGCCTATCTAGAGTATATCTGCGGCGAGAAATTTAATTAAAATTCAATCAGAACGTTACAAGGCTGGCGCTTGCGTTTATCAGAGTGTTATCTCGTCGAAGCTCTTCCTAAGAAAACATTTTAAAATAGAAAATTGTCAGCACTTACGACACCGCCAATAGAATAATGTGTCTTAAATGGAAACAGCGAAATATGTTTATCAGATAAAACAGTTTCCTTCGACCATTTGGCCGCCGATGTCTCGTAATTGTCATACAGCAAATATTTTTCCGCCTTAATTTCCTCCGCATTGATACCATTTTAGTACTAGAGTATTCTGTAGGTAATCGGCGTTGACGTTACTCGCTCGTTCAAAGTCTTTTGGCGGATTTGATCATATGATGGTTTTACCGAGGTTTACGCTTCCAACAAAAGGTTCTAGTAGTTTTTAGAAACTTTTACAAAATCACAGTTTAATGACCAATTGACAATCGTTAGTGAATAAACAAAAATCAGTTCATTCAATTGATTATTTTTACTACTGTTTATATCGCTACTAATCAATTTTTAAAAGAAACTGATAGTAAAATGTAAAATAATTGCAGAATATCGACAAATAATTTTTTAACGTATTAATTGGTCGTTAGTTTGAAAACAATCTTTGAAAAATTTTTAGCTTATATATTTTGAATAAGAAATACAAAGCCAATGTAAAACACTTTTTGACACAGTGTTCCTGTGCTTTGAACAATTTTTAAAACTACAAACCCCAAGCTAGTAAATTAAATGAACACTATTTTTTTGAATAAATAAACAAAAAAGATAAAGGCAAAAATGATAGAATATTATCGCTATTTTTTTCTTTTTTTGGGCACAATTTAAATAGAAAAATAGAGTTTTCTACTCTTCCTTTGTGCTCACGATTTTGACATATTGGATAAGAAAACACATTTGCTTGTCTGTAAGTTCTATAACTTTATAGAACTCTGCGTTAATAGAAAAACCTTACTTGTTCAACTTCTAGAATAAAATGTCTGAAAAAGTCAGAATATATTTTTTTAGTTTGGTTAGTTACTATATATGGTAAAGTGAGTAGAATTCGAATAGCAATTGCTAAGTTTGGATATACTGCATTTGATTAATTATAAAACATAAACTGTTAAATTTTAAATATATCATTTTTTAAATCTTTTAGAATAGGCTGGATTTGTACAATTTCGTCGTATAAATCGTGTCCATTTATATCTAAATTATCATTAAATCTAGGCCCGCGCTTAAGCGTTTGGCGCCCTTGTGCAAATTTAAAATAACGCCCCAAATTTGTATTACGTTCATATGTGAGTACAGATACGGGTTAAGTTAGGTATTATTATCCACTATTGAAAAATAATTTTAAAAAGTATTTTCATAAATTTATTTTCATTTTTATATTTTACAAGTACAAGCCATAAGCCATACAAGTATTTTTTCATTGAGGTACATAACATAATTATAAACTTATAGAAAACAAAAATATATTCTAACAATATTACAAATCAAAATTTTTGTATTTTAGTTTCAAATGTAATATATGATACAAAAGCACAAAAAATAAAAAAGAATATTTAAAACTGGTCCGTTTCTATTGAAATAATAGCAAGCAAAATTTTGTAAATATTGCAATTTTTTAACAAGTTCCACGGCAGTTATGTCTCGTTCATTGCGAGTTCTGTCGTTTAATAAATTTTCAACTTTTTGACCTAATTCTAATTGTTCGTTTTCAGAATATTTTTTAAATTTATCAATATTGCATAAAAACGCGAACTTATTAGAGTAAGAAAAAAGTAATTGTAATCTCTCATCCACTGATGTTATGATTACATCTAGAGCATTAAAAAAAACAATCAACTTTGAACTTTAAAGTTTCGTCGTGGATCGGTTCATCGTCACATTCATAATCAAAATGTTTTTTTTTATTTTTCGCGGTTTTAGACCTTTTTGTTTTTTGAATTTAGGTTCTATGTCTAAGCTGGATGCTATTTCTTTAGCATTAATCAATAGATCATTAAAACCTTTATTGGAGCAATAAGCTTTCAAAAAATTATTTAAATCATTTAAATGATTACAACACTGAGCAATATCAAAGTTCGGTTTTTGAATAATTTTACTAACAATGTTAAATTTACTTAAAACATTATACCACAATATAAGAATGCAAATGAACTAAAAATTTTGGAATTTTTTGGTCAACGACGCAGCCAAATTTTTTACGTTATTTTCAAAGTTTCCTTCGCTTATTTCAAACAAAGCATCATAAACCTCCCCCAGTTGATACCTTAAAGGAGTTATTGCATCTATTCTACTAGACACTCTAGTATAGGATAAAGGTTTTAAAGTTAAATTTGTTACATTAAATAAATTAGATTTCATAATTGACCAGCGTTTAGTAGAAGCTGAAAAAAATACAAACAGTTCTTGAACTAAAGAAAAAAATTGATGCTCAAAGTATTTGATTTTGCGGCATCATTGACGACTAAAGTTAAGGTGTGATTGCAACAAGGAACAAAGAAAACTCGCGGATTGAAATCCAAAATTTTTTTTGTAGACCATTATGCCTACCACGCATATTTGCCCCATTGTCATTTCCCCCCACCCCGCAAATCTTTGATATTTAAGATTTCTTTCTCTAATGCCGACAAAAAAAAATTGGTCAAGTCTTTACCCGACACATCATCTATTTGGAAAACTTACGTCCCGGCTCCTTTTTGTTTTGATAATGAGCAGGACTACGTTCTACGAATTCTTGAATATTATTAGGACGTAATTTTTTTACTATAGTGCAGCATCTTTCAAAAGATGATTTTTCGTTCTGGTAATTTTTGAAGGTGTTGATTTTTCATTATCAGTGGAACCTGAAGATGTTGGTGGATTGCTTTCTAGAAGATCAGTTTTTTGTCTGCTGTTGATACTTGTTTTAAGTACAGGTTCAGAATATTTAGATACAGTTGTATTATTGTTGTTATTAATATTTGGCAAAGTAGACTTGGGTTTTGAAAAAAATACGTAATTTTGACATGGTTTTCCAGTTCTTCCTCCCTTTTTTCTTGTTCAGCAAATTTTGGTATCCAGACCATTTCTTCTTTTCTCTGACATCCTGCATACTGTAAAGAAATTAATACGTAAGTAAACAAATTGACAAATTACACTGGTCTGCAAAAAAATATTTTTTATCGAGCCCTGACACTATTCCGGGTGATTCGTATGTAAAATGACGTCCTGAATCCAAATACGTCTTCCGTTTTCTTCCATCACCCACCATTTTCGAGGGAACCCCAAATCTCTAATTTTACCATTTTTCGATAAATTAATTATAATTTATTTATCGAACGATAATAATAATTATAATAATCATTATAATAATAGATATATGGACATGAATTTAATTTAAATGGGAAAAAGAACTATTTTAGCTATAAACAGTAATAAATAAAAAAAAATTATCGTTATTATCGTACAGCTCTCTCGTTTCAAAAACCAGCAGTACTCCGCCAACATTCTTGCATTCCACTTCCCTGAAAATCTCTTCTCCAGCTTAGCGATGTCTTGATGGACTGCTCCTAAATTTTCAGGGAAAAAGTCCAGATGCAAGTAAAGGAAGTGAACTATAAGAGACCTGTTACATCCTATGTCTTTGTACGCTAAAAGCAGTTCCTCGACGTCAGCGACATCATCTTCACTTTTGTGGTTACCCAGGAAGTTCTTACAAACGTTTTGAAATGCAAGCCAAGCTCGTTTTTCTTTTCGATTTAGGTGTTCAATAAACGTCGAATCTTGGAAGAGTTGTCTAATCTGGGAACCAACAAAAACGCCTTCTTTGATATTAGCTTCGCTAAGACGAGGAAATTTAGTTTTCAAAAATTGAAATGCGCCACTTGTGTTGCCCACTGCTTTCACAAGCTGCTTGATCAATCCAAGTTTGTAAATATTTTCCTTTGGAACCAAAGGATTGTGGGCGACATTTTTCTGACCAGGAATAAGAGTTTCTCGCAGAGGCCAGTCCCGTACGATGTATTGTTTATCTCGGGCTCGGCTATCCCATTCACAAAGGAAGCAGCAATATTTTGTGAATCCTGATTGCAGGCCCGTGAGTAGAGCAACAACTTTAAGTCAGCGCAAAGTTTTCACTTATAATCATGATAACTAATTTTATCAAGGTTTCTGAAGATGTTTGCATACGTTTCCTTCATATCAACAGAGTACGCAACTGGAACTGATGGGAAGTCATTCCCATTTGCCAACAGGATAACTTTTAAGCTTGTTTTTGATGAGTCTATAAACAGTCTCCATTTGTCTGGGTCACATGGCATTTGTAGCTCTGTCATCAATAAATTTGCATTAGGACAAAACACTAAACCTTTATCTTCTGAGAAAAGACATTTCAGGGTTGCTTGTCTTGTCCTGTAAGAAGATATTTTTACTCCCTTTTCTAAGAGATTCCACTCTTGAAGTCGCGATCCTAGGAGCTGAGATTTAGTCTTGGGTAACTGCAAATCCCTGACAAGATCATTTAATTCCGATTGAGTGAGGAGGTGAGGTTGCCGAGAAACTAAATCTGCGGAATACTCTTCATCATCATTGAACGTATCATTCGAAGCCCCAGGTTGTGTCTCAGAGTCTTTTAAATCAATTTCCGGCTCTAGAGTATAAGTGTTTGGAGGCTCTCGGATTGGCAAAGTATCGTTATGAGGAACAGGTCTTAGAACTGACGGAATATTGGGATACTGAATTGTATGCTTACTTTTGCTCGAAAACCCGACGGTAGAAGTCTTACAAAAGTAACAATCTGTAAGATGACAGCGAGGTTCACGCCAAACCATGGGCACAGTAAATGGCATTGATTTACGGGTACCTTTGAGCCATTTGGTCAAACTACTGTAACAAGTCGTGCAGCAAACTGATGGAGTCCAAGTCTTGTCCTGGTCGCCAACTTGACAATCAAAGTACAATTTATAAGCTGTTTTAACAAGCAGAGAAAGGGGTTTTCGTTGCGCTTTTAAAGTTAATTCCCCGCAGACATAGCAGAAGCTATGGGGATGATTTTTACACTCGCGTGGCATAATTAAACAGTAATTCCACGCCCGACATTAACCACAAATCACACTTAGTCACTTGAAAAAATCCGGAGTAAAAGTAGTTTTACTGTTTTACACAAATGAACAAAAATGAACACAAAATCCAGCACGTTTAAAACGTCGACAAGTTAACTCTGCAATTCTGTAATATACTATAATGAGAAGAGTAATGCAAGTTCAAGCCTGTCGAAAATTCCTGTTCAAACCTGCATGTGGTATCTAGATCGCCAGCGTCGTGCAGTAAATCTTCCTAACTGTTTATTGATATTTTTTTTACTGTTATTATATATTTGTATTTTATTGTTGTTTCTATATACATTTTATAGCAAAACTTTTGCCATATGCTTTGGTATAAATTTTATTACCTGCTTTGGGATGCTTAACGGCTATAAGTAAAAATTCTAAAAAAAAATGCAAAAAATGAAATAAAAACGGGGTCCCCCCAAAATAGGTGGGTGATGGGTAAAAACGGAGCTCATTTTTGTATTCAGGAGGTCATTTTACATAAGCATCGTCAAGAATGGTATCAGGGCTGATTTTCATGCATGTTATTCATGAAAAATGAAAAAGTTTCGACGTCTCAAACTCAAACTCAAAAGTATTTTTTCAACATTACTTATTTCAAGTTATATCAAAATTTATAAATTTTTATAAATAGTAATATAAGTGCTTATCAATTATTCTGTTTAAATTTACTTCAATTAACAATGATGTTTATATAATCAAATATAAAAGAATTTTTGAGATGCAAATTTTTGGCTTTTAATGTTTTAATAAATATAAAATAAAAAATAAATTTTAGGTGAACTAACCTTAACTCACAACACAAAACACATCACTATAAAGTCTGTAAAACTACAAAAAACTAAAGTTTTAAAAGCAGATATCTTTTACCCCATGCACCTTTTCACTTCGCTATGTTAATTATCAAACGGGCATCAGCAAATGAAGTCGCAACCGATGCAGCGCTTAAATATATAAAGTGTTGTACATTGCAAGTTCTGACAGGAAAAAAACGCTTGTTCGCTCGTTGGCTCGTTGCAAGCCAAATTTCAAGTTCAAACATGAACAAAATCAGATTTGTTCAAACAATTCATGCTATCATGTTACGTGTTACGTATTCAATCGAATAAATGCTATTATTGCTTACTCTCATTTGAAAAATATATTATTTTCGAGAATTAATTCAGTGCCCTCGTCTCAAAGAGTAAAAATAAAAAAATTAAAAAATAAAAAACAATGTAGTAGCTAGCAATTCCTTATTGGTTTTTTTATCATTATAAATTTTGTTTTGACAATGTTGTTTGTTGCTTTTTTTTATTTTTGAGTTTTGAGACTTTTCAGCGCCTCGACGCCGTCGTGCACCACACGGTTTTGCCCTTATGTACGGCGCGGGATTGGTTAAATCTCAGTTTTTTCTGCAACTTTTTGAACAAAAGTCTTTGTTGCGATTTTTCAGGAATTTCGTCTAAATGGTACAGAAATTGAAAGTCGTCTATGTGATTTTCTAATAAGGATAATCTTCTATTGACTGAAATTAATGCTTGATCGAGAATGCAGAAAATAAAGTTAATTTTGTATGTTTTAGGATCTGAAATTGGTTCATCTTTATGTTTGTAGTCGAACTGTTTAGTTTTTTGTCGACGCCGTAAAGAGGTGGTTGTTTGAAAATTGGGTTCCACATCTAACTTTTTTACAGTTTCTTGTGCTGGAGTAATAACGCCATTAAGTTTCTCATCTGTACGGAATTCGAGCAAAAATTGTAGAAAAATATTTGTATAATTCTTAAACTAAACTGAAAAAAACAAACTGTTTCGTGATTAATTTTTTCAGTTTTATTAACTATTAAATTTAATGTGTGAGTGGCACAGGGCATATGAAACACTCGTGGATTCAGATCTAAAAGAATTTTTTTCAAACCCCAATTTTTACCACGCATATTGGAACCGTTATGATACCCCCCAGTGCCGAATTTACCACTAGGCCGACTAGGCCGCGGCCTAGGGCCGCAAGCAAAAGGGGACCGCGGCGTTTTGTAAAAAAAACATTTTTGTAGTAAAATAAATTAAAAAGTAATAATTACCGCAACTGTAAATCGAATACATTACTTTTGTATATAAACAATACAATCTTATTAAAATAACCAACATACATATCAAAAATAAATATTAACGCTTGCCAGGGTATAGGAGGCTACATAGTGCAGGTAGATTATGGAAAGTTCTAGAAATGTGATGTAACGATGTAAGCCGCACTAGCATACAGCACGATCCCCGTGTGTTGAGTCACTTCCTTCCCCATTAAGGCGCCGGGATGACGGATGCGGCCTCCCTCCCCTCCATGCCTCCATCGTATCCACTCTTATATCTTGTTTACATTATTTTGAGAGTGTCAGTGTCAGTATAGTATAGTTTTGCAAGTGGCAAGTGCACTACTTCTTGCTAGTAATTTTTTCTCGTATTTTATACCTTTTCTGAACGATCACAGTTTTGTTTATAGATTGTGATTAATACTGTGGACTCAGTGAACTCATATTTTACAGGTAACACTTAACACTTTTTGCTCCATGAACAATAAAAATAAAAATATTCATACGGCTAGTGGAACATATAAACCCAAATTAAAAAAACTTTTAAACAAAGTTTAAAAACCAATTTTCAAATTGAAAGTTTTTTTAAAAATACGTCAGGAGATAGCAGTCAGAATAGTTCAAATTAAAACTATGTTGTTACTGATGTTCAAATTCCCAGTACTTTTGCTGCTGTAGAAGAAACCACAGACGTTTCGAATGATCTAACTACTTCTAGAAATGTTTCCAGTCCTCAATCAGCCATGCCTCAATCCACCTTAAATGTTCTAGATCCTAGTTCATGGGGCAATTTATCTGTTGATTCGACAGATTTTGTCCTAAGAAATTTTCCCAAACACTTACTAGCGATTAAAGATTGTGATTTTTCAAAATCCAAACGTCACTATTCTGATAAAGTAAGAACAATAAAAGATCATATGTTTTTTAGTCGTTTACCAAATGGCGAAATAAAGAAAAGGGAGTGGCTTATGTATTCATACACTACCGGCTGTATGTATTGTGTTCCATGCAAATTATTCCACTCTCATAACGGTAGTTCTTTTTCCACGGGATTCAATGACTGAAAAAATTCTAACCAACTTAAAGAACACGAACAGAGTGCGGAACATAGGTAAAATACAAAAACCTTCGTTTTACGAGGCAATGTTTTAAGAAAAATTGATTCAGCATTACACGAAAACTACCTTTAGGGAGTTGAATATTGGCCTCGAGTGCTAAAACGTGTAGTAGATGTTGTCAAGTTTCTCGGCACCCGCGGCCTAGGAGCCAAGAAATATTCGGTTTCCCAGGAAACGGTAATTTCATAGGGGCATTAGAGCTTATTGCAGAATACGATGATTTTTTAAAAACCCATATTGAAAGTAAAAGAAATCTAGGATCCGGGAATGTAAGCTATCTGTCTAAAACTATTTGTAACGAGTTTATAGAGTTAATGTACAAAAAAGTAGTTTCTGTTATTGTGGATGAATTAAAGAAAAGTAAGTACTATTCTCTCAGTGTTGATTCTACACCAGACATCACTCATTCAGACCAGTTGACAGTGATCCTACGGTATGTTTTAAGTGATGTAGAAAGATTTATAGCTTTCATTAAATTTCACGATCACACTGGAGCACACGTGGCGGAAATTATTTTAAATACCCTGTCAGAGTTAGATATTCCAATGTGCGATATGAGAGGCCAGTCATATGATAATGCCTCGAATATGAATAAAAGAATATAACAATTTAGCTGAGTACGTTCCATGCTCCGCTCATTCATTGAATCTAGTAGGCACATATGCGGCTGATTGTTGTTTTGCAGTAGCAAAACTATTCATTAACTGTAAATAGCTATAAACGACGGTAAACACGTTGAATTAGTTTAACACCCGCGATATTCAAAATCTGCTTTGAATAATTCGTCGGGATAAAACCACAACGTAAAAGGACATTAGGGGTAAGCAATGTCAACGCAATAGTGCAAACGCCACCAGAGTAAACTACTGGACGGCCGTTTCGCCCTTTTGGAGCTCATCAGCAGTAGAAGATACACTCTAATGTAGTTCCAATAATTGCATTAACTCCCCTTATAGCGTATATTTAAGTATGACGAAATTACAATTCAAAAGTGTTTGATGGCATAGCCATCTCATAGTATAATTTTACTATGTGTCTAAAGTTAACTGTAAATAGCTATAAAGGACGGTAAACACGTTGAATTAGTTTAACACCCGCGAAATTCAAAATCTTATCTTTCATAATAATTAGAAGAAAACCTTCGACCCAATAATTACTAGAAAAATTGAACCGTACAATTTGTTTTGGGCCATTTTCTAACTAAAATTTGTATAGTATTCGTATTTACAACCTTTAGCCAATGAGTTGGATCATCATGAATAGAGTTTACCTTGCTCAGGTCTACATCAGTGTTGTTTCATCAAAGATTGTTAATTGTTGCGGCTCTTCTTCAATTGTAACCTGCATATCAGTTTAATGCGCCGTTTGGTTTTCTTCATTATCAGTAAGCGTAGTCTTTTCCGAAGCCGAAGAGCAAGCAGAACAAGTACTCAAAGTTGATGTAGATAGAACAAGAAAAAACTATGTTATCTTTGTGGTGTTTTGATTAGGCTCTTCGTCTCGTTTCCTATTATTTATCAAATTTTGGTAACCTGATAGTTTTTTTCTCTTTGCTTCGTAAGACATCTGAAAAATAATAGCTTTTAAAAAACAACTATCAAAATTTGTTTTTATATTTTACATATTCTTTTATTGCCTACATGTAATTTGTGGATGAATTGGGAATTTTTTGTTGGATTTTTCGTCATCGTCACAAAAATATCTCATAACAACAACAACAACAACTCAAATAACTCAAAACACATTTTTCTGAGCTTTCAGAAATCTGTCTCCGTTTTTGAATACAGGTGCTAATCATAAATAAACAATGTGCTAATTTTTTATTTTAAATAAACAAACTCCATTGTAAACTACTTATTTGTTTATAATTTTATCCTAACAACCTGTTGCCATACAAACTAACTTGGAATTTCATTTTATTTCCTATAAGAGAAAAAAATTATATTAAAGTCACTGAAATTTCTACCATACATTTATCACTAATTTTTCTCGTATATTCTTGTAGTTTAAAAATGCGACAAGTAACAAAAAACCTCACAAAAATTTGGCAAGTATATATTTTTTATTCCCAGTAAGCAAGGTAAATTAATTGCAAATTATCTACAAGGTTACAAATAAAACTGCAAACTTAACAGTTAACTTCTAAATACTTCTGGAAAATGTCTGCAGTAGTTGAATCTGTCCCCATTTCAATTTTAATTGTAAACTTTTAAGTTAGTGAAGATCATCTGTCAAGTAACAGCAAATTTTACTCCACTTGGCGCAAAAATTCAGTGTATGTATATTTAAAGTTAGCATGTGAAAATTTATCGCAAGTTTTAGATATACTGTTGTAGAAAACTTGCAAAACTCTTTTATCTAAAAGGATCTAAATAAAATATGTCTTAAAATAGGAATATGTATTCAATTTTCAAGAATTTTAAATTAACTCCCCACAGAGGTAGGTACGGGCACGATAAAGAGTGTAAAATAATAAATTAACAATAAAACAAAAATAATATGCCGAATTATACATATGTTGATTGACTTACCTTATGAACAACTACAATACTTCATTAATGCACCGTTTACACAATATGACAGTGTCCTAATGTTGTAAAGAATCGAAACTGCCACTTTCTTTATACAGGACTACGGAAACCGACAAGTTGTGACAGATAGCGCTGTTAATTAGGCGGTGTACGGGGCGCCGGTGGCAATGCGTGCCTTCAATTTGTGTTTTGCTTGTTTCTACAGGATTTTCCTGTTTAAATGCAGTTCATAATTTATTAACAAGACTTGCAGACAGCATTTTCTTTATTGGACCTCTATAATGTATCTCATATCTCTAATATGGTTTAAATAAGCCCCCAATTTGCAATTTATGGAATAGAGATTATTGAAATCAGTGAAGGCTTCACTATTAGCTCAATTGGTCAATGACCCTCCGAAGGAAGGTATTTTATTTACTTTAAAATTAGCGAAAATTTGCGTTTAAATCAAATTATCAGAGTTTGAATTGAGAATTAAGATACGAAAATTTGCGAATCTACCGGAGGCTCACATTTACGTGTGCCCGCATGCATAATATTGAAGCCGAATCGTAAATGATATAATTATTGTAGTCAATAGTAAGACACACATAATACAATTTTATGCAAGTTAGAAAAGAAGACGCATAAATGCTTGCTTGCGGTCTTGAGCCCAAAGGTCATTCCGCCTACTCAGTGGCAGTGCAATGCTTACGTGACTTACGTCACGTATCCATTATCTTCGCAGCACGTGTGTATAAAACACAGATGCTAGAATGCACATTTCTTATCACATATGACAAACTTTCCAGTCGACTTTCTTAGTTGGTATACAGCTAATATTTTTCCGCTTTAATTTTCTCCGCATTGATGCTATTTTAATACACTTGCTCGTTCAAAGTCTTTTGGTGGATTTGATCATGATTCACCGAGGCGTACGCTTCCAACAGGAGGTTTTAATAATTTTTAGAAACTTTTACAAAACCACGGTTTAATGACTAATTGACAATCGTTAGCGAATAAACAAAAATCAGTTACTAGTTTATTCAATTGATTATTGTTACTACAGTTTATATCGCTATTAGTCAATTTTTAAAAGAAACATATAGTAAAATGTAAAATAATTGCAGAAAATCAACAATTAATTTTTTAACGTATTTATTGGTCATTAGTTGGAAAACCGTTTTTAAATTTTTTTTAACTTTAATAAAATTTTGGACAAAAATACAAGTGCAACGTAAAACACTTTTTGGCATGCATAGTGTTTCTGTGTTTTGAACAATTTTTAAAACTGGAAATCCAAGCTAGCGCTATAATTTTATAGAACTTTGCGTTGATAGAAAAACCTTACCTGTTCAACCCCATTTTCTAAAATTCTTTTTCAACTGTGTTTTTTTCATTCGTTACTTATCTTAGGTTGTATTGGTTTTTTTTACAAATTGGTGCTATAGAGATCTTAGCATGTTGGTAATTGGATTTGCTAACCGCGAAAATTCGAAAATCGTATCGAATATTAACACGATTGCAATCCACCAACGAAGATAGTGAAAAGTAACTATATCAGTACAATTGCAAAAATTACCACCAGAGAGAAACAGTGTACGGCCGTTTCACTCTTTTGGGGATCATCAGCACTGGGAAATACTCTCTGATGTATTTCCACAATTATACTCATATATTTTTACAGCTTATATTCATATTTCGTTCTAATAACATATAAAAGTGTTGTGGTTGTCGCCATCTCGTGGTATAGAGATATCTCTATAGCACCAATTTGTTTATATTTTATACTTGGGCTCATTATACCACGAGATGGCGACAGCCACAACACTTTTATATGTTTTTTTACCTTTTCTAGTCACTTTCTATTGCCAGAAAAATCCAAAACTGGCGTGTTGTTCCAGAAGTTATTGAAAGTGACTACCGACTGATACGGTTTGAGTTAACTGTCAAAACGCGTCTTCTAGAACGGATCCCTAAGAGAATCTTGAATCTTAAACACATAGATCCCGTTCGTTTAATCACGACAATCACAATCTCTATTCCTACATACCTCCCACGTGGTGCTTTGCCTCACGATGACCGAGATGATTCTCAATTCTTGCCAACGTAGCTCAAAGCGCATACGCAAGCTCCAAAAGCGGTGTGTTGTGGTGGAGTCCTAAGTTAAATTGGTTAAAACGAACGGTACGTTTCTACGAAAACACTACCAAAAAACCCTAGGAGACTTAAAAACTCAATGCTTTGCCTTTTACAAGGCCGTGCTTTACCGGTACCAAGTGACAGTGAAGATAACAAAGTATAGCTCCTGGCAAAGATTCGTTGAAAAAACCTTGACAATAAACCCGTTGTGGTTAGTTTATATGTTATCCTCTCGTAAGTTCCTATAGATCCAACCGTGCTCTAATGTCCAAGACGACAACAGATACACGAGACTATTAAAGCTATTGTTTGCTCCTTGTCTTCTGACGATGATCCGACGACAGATAACCCTTTGTATATATGGTCACTAACGACAATTTAGCTGCGGTGCCTAATTCCTAAAAACAAGTCTCCAGGACTCGATGTAATACATTGTAATGTCCTACGTCTAATTGTACAACATTTTCTCTCTTATACAATAGTTGATTTGTTCAATTCATGCATTAAATGTGATTATTTTCCTACGAGCTGGAAAACTGGTAAACTCATCGCCATTCTCAAACCTAGGAAAAAAGATCTCGTAAATCCCAATTTGTACCGTCATATAACTCGGTTATCAGAACTTTTTGAACGTGTGCTTCTTAAAAAGATTCAAGACGACATTCCTCCACAATTTTTTCCATCCCAGTCAATATGGTTTTGTTCCAAGCAAAACACCCACTGACGTAGCACGTAGATTAATGACCTATGTACGATCGAACGTCTCCAAGTACAGACTCGCATGTTTTTTGACATATCTGGAGCGTTCAACAACGTATGGTAATCCTCAATATTAGAAGCTTTCGTCGTTAAGAGAATACCAGCTGGCGCCATGCGCTTTATTAGTAGTTATTTATCGAAAAGATCGTTAACATATTCCTCAAATGTATCCCTTTCTATTTATGCCAAACGACTGACGAAAGACGTCCACAAGGCTTGGTTTCCGGGCCGACCTTGTGAAATCTGGTTCAAAACGACTGACTTAGCACAGAGCTACCAGCAAACTGCGACATTTCCTCATACGTGGACGACATTACTATGTTTGCAATTTCTAGACGAGACTTAAAGGCAAAATCTAAAACGTACCTAAACATAGTGACAAGCTGGGTTGGAAACAACAAAGTAACGGTTTCAGCGGACAAAACTAAGTACATAGTTTTTGGCTCCACTTTAAAACGACATCTCTCACTGCACCGCAAATACATTTTTGTTCATAGGGTTATCGAATTCAAATACATTGGACTTTTGCTTGACAACAGATTGAGTGTTGTAAAACATTGCGCATTTTTAGTTAACAAGTGTAAGAGCGTCTTGCACCTATGCGACTACATAATAAATGTATTGCGAACATCTTTAACAGTACAGTTATACCCTTGTTCACCTATGACCTAGACATTTGGTATCACAGACTTTGACATCCCCACGTAGTCAGGAAACAGACCCCGCTTCAATCCCTATACTTTAGAACTATCCTCGAGGCTTATTGCACCGTCTCCGTAGATACCCACTGTGTCATATCCAAGCATCCTGCAACATCTCCTTTTGTAAGAAATTTACTGCACCACAGATCTTGGCAAGGCTGGCACGTACAATTTCCTTGATCCTCACGTTTTTTTCAACGACTTTCCCTCCTTTTTAGCGGTCAACCCCCACTTAAAGATCTTGGGTGAATAACAGCGGCTGTGGAAAACTTCACAGAAAGGGCGTAACGCCTGGATCAGAATTTCCCACGTTCCCGGACGAGAGGCAATTCAAATCCTTTTTAACACAGCGGATTTTGTTGTCATTTAAAACGCATTACCATTTTGGATGACGACAGCTGTCCATCGTGTGGCGTTCCTGACACCCCAGCACACCGGATTCTCACTTGTCGCGAATTTGATGGCGTTCGGAGTGACTTGTTGGCCACGATTAACTCCTATCCCAAATCCCCTCAGCCTATCCTTAGACTAGCGCCTGACGTAAATGTATATAGACCTTTTGCAAAAAGAAACCAAAGCTTATTTTAGAAATAGTTTCTTTAGTTTTACTAACTTATGCATGGTAATTAAGTTTTATTATTTTGAAAGCAGCAATGGCAAAGTATTATTACATTTTTAGTTAAATAACACGTTTAATTTTTGTTTTAACCGTCGCTGTTTTATTAATACTCTGCCTGTTTTAATTTTACTTCATCTATATGCAGATCTTTTTTTACCGACTTGTTATTAACCTAGAAGCAAGGATAAGTCTGAGAGAATAACTTCAAAAAGCAAACAAAAATCTAACAAAGAACCACTACCGAGTTAGGTAATCAACTTGTGAACCAAGCCAGATTCTAAACTCCCTAGAAGTGACTTAAGAAGAAATAGTCTCCGTATATCAAGGAAAAGGATCGTCACGGATGGTTACGCTCGACTCTGATTGGGTTACGGTTGATAAGGGGCGTGTTTTCGATAAATGACTAATGACAGGGAACCAAAGAGGGGATGCTCGAAACCATAATCGCGATTGAAGTTATTGGGGTGTTTGATGATTTCTATGCTTTTTCGGAATTTCCTGTAGAAAAAGAATGGAAATTTGGCAATCAACGAAACATTATCAAAATATATCTTGTCACCTGTTGTAAAATGATGTTCAGCAACCGCAGACTTGAAAATATACCTTTTTCTTAAACAACGATCATGTTCTGAAATGCGAGTAATGACGGAACGACCGGTTTCACCAATGTAGACTAAACCACATAAACAAGGAATTTGGTATACACCTTGAGATGAACGTGTAAAAAAAATTGTCTTTGGGAGAAGGAAGAATCTGAGAGATTTTGCCTGTCGAGTTGAATATGGGTTTAATACCATTTTTACGAAGAAGTTTCCCTATTTGATTTGTAACCTTGTGAATGTAGGGTAAAAGGCCAATTTCGGGTTAGATTCGGGAGTAGAAATGTCCTTAGGTAATCGAGTACGTGGGTGTAGACGACGATTAATAACTCTATGAATATCTCGCTTTACATAACCATTGTTCACTAAGGTTCTAGTAAGATGACGGAGTTCCGAGTCTAGATTCTCAGGTTGGCAAATAGAAAAGGCACGATGAACCAAAGACTCAATAATAGAACGTTTCTGTGCAGGATGATGATGAGACGAAGCATGAATGTATCTGTTCGTATGTGTGGGTTTGCGATAAACAGAATGGCCCAGAAGTCCGTCGGGCTTACGAGTCACAAGAACGTCAAGAAATGGAAGAGAACCATTACTTTCGATTTTCATAGTAAATTTGATATCTAAGTGTTGATTGTTAAGATGATCAAGATGACTATGAGACCAAACAATAAACGTGCTGTCAACATACCGAAACCACATTTTAGGTTTTAATATTGATAATTCCAAAGCAACCGTTTCAAAGAATTCCATAAAAAGGTTAGCTACAACAGGTGATAGAGGAGAACCCATAGCAGCACCAAAAACCTGTTCGTAAAACTTGTTATCAAATTGGAAGTAAGTAGAGGATAGACACTTATCAATAACACGAACCAAACTCAACTCCTTACCACGTTGAGACAGAATCTGTTTGATGATAATAAGCGAATCCTTAATAGGAACTTTAGTAAAAACTGAAGTAATATCAAAGCTCACGAGAAGATCTTGGGGTTCAAGTTTTATAGTTTCTAGACGTTGAATAAAATGCTGAGGGTTGAGGATGTGAGAAGAGGTTTTACCTTTAAACTCGCAAAGACTGTTGGGCAACAGCTTGTAGGTAAGAGATTGGATAGTATTGACGATAGGTCGAAAAGGAATGCCTTGTTTGTGAATTTTGGGAAGTCCGTATAGACGAGGTGGTTTAGAATCTGATGGGGTAAGTCGACGTTTAGTTTCAGGAGGTAGATTGGAAGATTTGATGATTTGGCTGACCTCACGTTCAATCCTCGAAGTGGGGTTGTGAGTTAAAAGAGCGTAAGTTTCCTCAGACAACATAGAATTGATTTTCGTAACATAGTCAATATGGAAAACTATAAATTAGTACGGAGGGTAGAAAAGTTCTCATTGGATTTTATAGTTGAGATTTTGAAAGCGTCAATTGTGAATAGATCATTGATTTTCGTTGTCATTAAATTCATTGACAACTTTACTACCTTCCGTACTCATTTATAGTTTTCTATATTATCATACGTGGTATTTTACCACAAGATGACATTCTAAAAACATTTTAAATAATCTGTATGGTTCAAAACTACAGTAGCGTTGCCTTGGTCGGCTGGAAAAGCAATAATATCAGGGTTCTTACGAAGACTTTTAGAGCTGACTCTTCCGACTTAGAAATGTTGGATTTAGGAATTTTAGATGATTCAAGGATTTTGTCAGTGTACGAATGGGATGTGTGATGTGGCGATAAAGATGTCTTATAGAAGACTCAACAGCACATAAAATATCTTTAGGAATACGTTTGGGAACAACTGCAAAATTGAAACCCTTACAGAGCATCGATTTCTGTTCTGAGGTGAAGACAAAACTTCTACAGAGTTTAGAATCTGGCTTGGACACAAGTTGATTACCTAACTCGGTAGAGCTTCTTGAGTTTTGCGATTTATCTCACGCCCTAATGAAGCCCCTTACGAAAGTTGGCGAAACGTTGGCAACTTCGGTTACAAGAAGAATGACACGGTCCAAACCCGGAAGACATTTTTATCTTAGTATAGATTCCGTCCGTGGAAGCCTTCGCTATTACATTAACGCAATTACAAATCAAAACATTTATTTTAAATTAAAAACTGAAGTTCTGGGTTCTTTTGCTGTTTTATTTAACAATGTTAAATTTTATTACACGTTTTTATTTTGATTTAGAAACTTCTGTTTCAAATTGTTTTTACAAAGAAAAACTAAAGTTTAAAGTAATGTTTAGAAGAGTGAATCGTCATATAAATATTCTGCAATAAAATCCGTTGACGTTTTGTCAAAAAAAAATATTTATTTAGTCCGTCGCAAGAATTCAGTTTATGTAGAGAATTTTTTTGATTCTTTACTTACTAGGTTATATGTTGTAATTTACATATGTAGCAATCTTTTTATAAACGTAAATATTTATTATTAGAATGTATTTTATGTTTTTGTGTTAGTATCTGTAAATAACTTTTCTTATCTTCAAATTTGACTTTTGAAGATAATCTTTGAAAACACTCATAATGGATTAAAAATTATTATTTTAACAACTTATAACTTTAATAAATTATATTTGTTGTAATTTATGGTATAATTGGCATATATTTAACGCAATAAGATTCTTTCAAAGTGATTTCATCAGATTTTACGCATTTGAAGCTTGGTAAATGTAGACAACCGGTTATACTGAAGTAGTACGCGTAGTGCATAATCATATTTTCATAACGTTGACTGTTAATTCAATCATGATGTTATTTTTTTAATCGTTACTCGGATGTGACCTACATCACAAAAACAATACTATCACATACATAAATAATTAATGAAAACGTTGTTGTAGTCAATAATATTGTTGGTTTTTTAAAATCAGATTTCTATAGCTTAAAGAACTAATACTTTTTTTTTATATTTTTTTGAATTTTTGAAGTTCGTTATCATTATGACCGAATTATGATTAGGAAAAAATGTTTTTTATAGAAGTCGTCTTAAATTTTAAAAAGACTTTTCTTTTGAGTTTTGATCTTAAAATGTTAATGAGCTGAATCCACTTTTTCATTTCGTTTTAACGTTATATTCTGTGGTTAATCTTTTCTACGATTGAACGTAAATAAAATTTTAAAAATAGAAAGGTGTGTTACAAAATGAGTAGTGAATGTATTTTTTGCGTTTTTGATTTTACCGATATTTAAATTATTAGTTAACTAACGTGATTAGATAGACGCAACAGTTTTAATAGAAAATGAATATGAAAGCGCCCCTTACTCAATTCTCTGTGTCAAGTAGTTTCCCATTCACTTATTTAACAACCCCTCGAGCTTTAACTCCAACGCCTTGTTGGGCAAATCTATAGGGAGAAA
Organism: Aquatica leii; assembly: GCA_035610365.1. Taxonomy (NCBI): domain Eukaryota; kingdom Metazoa; phylum Arthropoda; class Insecta; order Coleoptera; family Lampyridae; genus Aquatica; species Aquatica leii. Next base: position 40,994,614 of record CM069439.1, read on the forward strand.
ACATTCAACCGTATCTAATACAAGTGATGTTATGGAATTTATATTTCCTTTTAACGTATGAACGTATTATGTGTTTTAAAAATGTTAGTTTTGCTCAAAAAGCTTCGTTAGCACGTTTAGTAACCTACATTTTAAAATATGTTTAAACGAGAATTATGACTCGAAAGCGAAGAAGAATGTCTTAGCTTAATTACGCATTGTTGATTGTGAGCTTAGGTGAACAACAGTGCACTGTATACAATTATCATTTTTCAGAGAACGAGATTACGCTGCACTATAAAGCTTCGCAGCATAGAGTCTGGAACGGCTGTACAGGCAGCACTGATAACGAAGAAGTAGCACATAAAGCCCACATACAAAATGAAATATGTTCGTCTTTGTCGCGAGCTACTCTCGAGTCTGCAGTCCCTAACTCTCTTAGCGGTTGCTTCGGGTGATATATGCAGTAGAGTATTATTTTGCCGGCCTGGTTAAACTTAGCTAGGCTATCTTTTGCTATGTTTAATGGTTATTGCCGATTGCGCGCCATCGTATATGAGAGATTAACGATGATACGGAATAAAATATGAGCATACTTATGGTTGCTCTTGGGGCTGAAAACGTCGTCGTCGTCGTAGTTGGTATCCCCGTTCCCGGATGGTCGACGGTTGTGTACGAACGTACTACACCTGGCCTCGCATCCCATCCGCCGATCCCAAGATGCATGGCCTACAAAATCTTAATTAATTGTGTAACCGTAATCTCGAGCAATTAAATGGCAATTTCTTGGAAAACAAAGGATTTTTGCGAAGAACAGCGAAGCGCGGAACCGAGTCGGGAAATACTGCCATAATTCATCTATCCTATAAGATTACTGATCTTTAATCCCCTTCCCTTCGTACTCCTCTTTCTGTACCAGACCGCGCTCCTAAAAGTTGAGATTTACGGCGTTCTTGGAATTATATTGTTGGCTTGCACAGCAGCGTGCGAGCAGGCAATGCAGTTAGCTAGGAATTATTAAGATATATCTGGAGGAAATCGCTAGCACCTAGTATATGGCATCATTAGATACAGAGCAGTGCCGTGCGGGCTTATCTTGGCGCTCCGACGGGCAACCGGCCGGCAGTACGAGGCGGCTCACGCGGCATTACGCCAGATAGGGAGGATATAAAATATGGCGTCCTTTCATGAATCTTATTAAGATATCCGTAACACCGAACGATACCAAGTTATGCGCGTCGGAGTGAGACGCGCGCCCGCGAACTTATGAAGAAAGGAGTAGGTGTATAATCCTTATAGCTACACAGCTATATATCATACCTAAGTCCTGTAAGGAAAACAGGATAGATGTTTATAAGTTACGAGTCTCTCCCTACGAACTGTTTATTTAACTCAATAACCGTACATCAACTCTATTTTCGGACTTTTTTAATCGTTTAGATTTTGATCGAACGTTTAATATGAATAAGATTAAGACGTTTTTAAATACATTTATTAAGAGAGGATTCGGGTAACCTATCAATCGATTTAAGACGTCGTACAGTAACTTAGTTGGAAGAGGTAGTCACCCGCTGCTAATCCAAACATCGCATAAATATGATCAAGTGTGAAGTTCGAGCCATAAGCAGTAAGCCCAGCTTACAGTTTGGCGCTTTCTCGCGAGCATCTCAGGCGACGGTAGACAAGCTCGAAAAACTATCATCTAACTTTACTATAAGCGTCTCTTTATTGATCACAAAATAAATTGATGCGCGTTCTTTATACGCATTATTAATAACGGGCAAATATTTAAGAGGACATTGGCGTTGGAAGCGATAGACACAGCAACAAGTTACGTCGAAATAGTCAACTTCTCTAAGAATTTTGAGAGATATTTTACTAAAGGTGACGAGTACGAGTGTTTCGTTCGACCCTACAGTAAAGTTGTTTGATGCAACGTGTTACGGTATGTATGTGGTTAAATGTCACCCTTTACCTCGTTGTCGGGCAACATCTAAGTAAGCTTTATGGTTGCTACGGTTTAGACTTCGGCGGTCATAATTAGTTGAAAGCGTCTTTACTTTGGTGGATCTTAATATGTATTGAAGTGAAAATAGTAATTCCATTTAAGTCAGTTTGTAAATGACCACACTAACCGCATGTATAGACTGCAGCGTGCCAATTAGGAACATCTTTTCTAAAGTGTAAGATGTTACAAACTGTGTCTTTTAACATCAACTCTCTTGAGACCAGTACATAAAGATAATACCTCCCGACAAACCGAACCGAATAAAGTCGGCCTATATCCGTCTTGTTTGCGGTTCGATTGAAATGATTGGAAAGCCACTCCACTTGTCATCTGCGACTCCCCATACGCCACAAGAGATCGAGCCAGAAATAAAGCCGCATCGAAGTAAGGATTATTTGTACGTTGCGAATTCATTCCTGTTTAAAGGACATCTTTTTATCCCAAAAGGCAAACGTTTTATATGAAACAAGTCCGGTTAAGCCAAAACTCAAGATAATGACAAACTTCACAACAAAAGTAATCGCGCTTAATTTCAAAAAAAATATTTACGCACAGTTGTCTTAGTTTCTCTTTTGAATAAATCTCGATGCATTAAACTCTTCTGAATTGCATTTCCGTAATAGAAGTCGAAGTCGATTTAGAATGCGAACAAAATTGAATTATTCGAATGATTGGGCGACTTTCAGCATTAGTCAAGTATGATACTTAGCTGACCAGTTCAATATATGAGATTTGCTGATATTGCTGATTGTTGTACTACTCCCCTTCTTTTATTTTAAATACCACAATCTTAATTTATTTATTTTCTATTACCGATAAATCTAACTAAACTAAACTTTTTTAAAACAAATTTTGAATCATTTAGACTTTATTGATTTGTTCCACAACTTTTTATTTTTTTCAATATAATTCTTTTCGTGCAACTATATTTTTGAAATTTTAGTTTAACATAATTTACGACTTTGTTAATTTTTTTTTTATTCTATAGGAATTACATACAGGTATTAAGCCTTGGGGTCTTTTAGTCACCTACTTTTATTCAATTATCCATAACGTTTCATAAAAGTGACTTAACTGACGCATACAATCTCGAGGGACGCTTTGCAGAAAACTCACACTATCAGACTTTGGCTTTTCCACGCAATAGATTAGAATTAGTTTTTCCGTTACAAATATTATTAGGTTATTATTTTGATAGTTGCTTTTCTTTTCTTAATTATTTTTAGAATTCTAAGTCGCAACGTTTCTTTGACTGCATTAAGATTTTTGTTTTTTGTGGTTTAGTTTTCGATTTTTAATGAGCCTATCTGTTAATTCTACACAGTATCTAAAATTAGTTTGGATGGCTCGTTAGCAGTTGCTTTGGTTTAAAATTAGAATTATTATTAATTTAAATTGAAAGCAAATGTTTACAGGCAATTGCATGGTATAAAAAAATCCAAATTCAACTTTCGGAAAAATCGCTTCACGCTTGAATTCTAAAATGCTATAACCACTCTTATACTGACATCTTTTTGCTATGATTAAAATCAAAATTTCCGAAACTATTTTGATATTTATTTTAGATTTCGTTTTTGTCAAAAATTTTCGATTTGAATAAGTTAGAATAAGCAATTTTTGTGGTGATCTCGGAAACCGCCCTCCTTATATTAATAACAAAAATTTGTAAATTGTAAAAAATGCGATTCCACAAATATATCTTTATGTTCTCCAGCGTCGAAATGTCTCCTAGTATTAGAATCAACGATAACCTAAATTGAAAACAAATTTTGACAGACAATTGAATGGTATAGAAAAATCCACATTTAACTTTCGGAAAAATCCGTTCAGGCTTGAATACATGAAAAAACGCAGTTGTCAGAATTTTTCATAAAATAAAATTTCATTTGTACATAATGCACTTGTGAAAGAAAATGCTCCATAATCATTATAATCAACACGTGCAATTTGGTAAGAAAATTATGAATTCCTGCAAAGCAAACTTTGGATTTATTGAAACGTTCTAAAATTACTTTTAGATGGATCGTTAATAGATGCTAATTTTTAGTTTGGATTAGAATTAGAATTATTATTATTAACTTAAATTGAAAACAATTTTTGACAGGCAATTGCATGGTATAGAAAAATCCACATTTGACTTTCAGAAGAATCCCTTCAGGTTTCAATACATACAAAAAACGTAGTTGTCAAAATTTTTCATAAAATAAAATTTTACTTGTACATAGTGCACTTGTAAAAGAAACTTTCATAATAGTTTTAATCGACACTCGCAATTTTGTAAGGAAATGATTAATCTCTCCAAAGCAAACTTTGGATTTATTATAAACATTCTAAAATGAATTTTAGATTGATCGTTAGCAGTTTCTAACTCTTTGTTTGGTTTAAAATTAGAACTATCAATAAACTTGAATTAAAAACAAATTTTGATAGGGAATTGGATGGTACAAAAAAATCCACATTTAACTTTCGGAAGAATCCCTTCAGGCTTGAATACATACAAAAACACAATTGTCAGAATTTTTCATAAAATAAAATTTTACTTGTACATAGTACACTTCTGGAAGAAACTGCCCCATAATAATTTTAATCGACACGTGCAATTTTGTAAAGAAATGATAGATCTCTCCAGAGCAAACCTTGCATTCGTTAGAAACGTTCTAAAGTCAGTTTTAGATAGATCGCTGGCAAATATTAATTCTTGGTTTAAAATTAAAATTATTATTATTATTAACTTAAATTGAAAACAAATTTTAACAGGCAGTGGTATGGTATAGAAAAATCCACATTTAACTTTCGGAAGAATCGCTTCAGGTTTGAATACATGAAAAAACGCAGTTGTCAGAATTTTTCATAAAATAAAATTTTATTTATACATAGTGCACTTATGGAAGAAATTGTTCCATAATAATTTTAATTAGCACGTGCAATTTTGTAAGAAAATTATGGATTTTTCCAAAGCAAACTTTAGATTTATTAGAAACGTTCTAAAATCACTTTTAGATAGATCGTTAGTAGTTGCTAATTTTTTGATTGGGTTAAAATTAGAATTATTTTTATTATTATTTTGTAAAGAAATGATAGATCTCTCCAAAGCAAACCTTGCATTCGTTAAAAACGTTCTAAAGTCAGTTTTAGATAGATCGTTAGCAAATGTTAATTCTTGGTTTAAAATTAAAATTATTATTATTATTAACTTAAATTGAAAAAAAATTTGGCCGGCAATGGTATGGTATAGAAGAATCCACGTTTAGCTTACGGAAGAATCCTTTCAGGTTTAAATACATGAAAAAACGCAGTTGTCAGAATTTTTCATAAAATAAAATTTTATTTGCACATAGTGCACTTGTGGAAGTAACTGCTCCATAATAATTTTAATCAACACGTGCAATTTTGTAAGAAAATTATGAATTTCTCCAAAGCAAACTTTGGATTTATTAGTAACGTTCTAAAATTACTTTAAGATAGATCGTTAGCAGTTGCTAGTTTTTAGTTTGGATTAAAATTAGAATTATTATTATTATTAAATTAAATTGAAAACAAATTTTGACAGGCAATTGCATTGTATAGAAAAGTCCACATTTAACTTTCGGAAGAATCCCTTCAGGTTTGAATACATTAAAAAACGCAGTTGTCTAAATTTTTCATAAAATAAAATTTTACTTGTACATAGTGCACTTGTGGAAGAAACTGCTCCATAATAATTTTAATCGACACTCGCAATTTTGTAAGGAAATGATTATTCTCTCCAAAGCAAACTTTGCATTTATTAGAAACATTTTAAAATCAGTTTTAGATGGATCGTTAACAGTTGCTAATTTTCTTTGTTTATTTTAAAATTAAAATTATTATTATTAACCTAAATTAAAAACAAATTTTGACAGGCATGGTATAGAAAAATCCACATTCAATTTTCGGAAGAATCGCTTCACTGTTGAATACATCAAAAATACTGCTCCATAATAATTTTAATCAACACATGCAATTTTGTAAGAAAATTATGGATTTCTACAAAGCAAACTTTGGATTTATTAGAAACGTTTTAAAATCACTTTTAGATGGATCGTTAGTAGTTGCTAAATTTTTGTTTGGATTAAAATTAAAATTATTATTATTATTATTAACTTAAATTGAAAACAAATTTTAACAGGCAAAAATCCACATTTAACTTTTGAAAGAATCTCTTCAGGCCTAAATACGTGAAAAAACGCAGTTGTTAGAATTTTTCATAAAATAAAATTTTACTTGTACATAGTGCACTTGTAGAATCGTTAGTAGTTGCTAATTTTTTGTTTGGATTAAAATTAGAATAATTATTATTATTAACTTTAATTGAAAACAAATTTTGACGGGCAATTGCATGGTATAGAAAAATCCACATTTAACATTTGGAAGAATCCTTTCAGGCTTAAATACATGAAAAAACGCAGTTGTCAGAATTTTTCATAAAATAAAATTTTATTTGTAAATAATGCGCTTGTGGAAAAAACTGCTCCATAATAATTTTAATCAACACGTGCAATTTTGTAAGAAAATTATGAATTTCGCCAAAGCAAACTTTGGATGTATTAGAAACGTTCTAAAATCACTTTTAGATGGATTGTTAGTAGTTGCTAATTTTTAGTTTGGATTAAAATTAGAAATATTATTATTATTAATTTAAATTGAAAACAAATTTTGACAGGCAATTGCATACTATAGAAAAATTCACATTCAACTTTTGGAAGGATCGCTTCACCGTTGAATACATTAAAAAACGCAGTTGTCAAAATTTTTCTTTAAATAAAATTTTATTTATTTGCACTTGTGGAAGAAACTGCTCCATAATAATTTTAATCAACACATGCAATTTTGTAAGAAAATTATGAATTTCTACAAAGTAAACTTTGGATTTTTTAGAAACTTTCTAAAATCACTTTTAGATCGATCGTTAGTAGTTGCTAATTTTTAGTTTGGATTAAATTTAGAATTGAACAGTATACAATTTTTATTTGATATATTAATAATAATTATTAATTTACTTAGTATATCATTAATGTTTCAAAACAAACAATCTTAATTAAATTCACAAAAGTAAGCGTTTACTTTTGTGTGAATTTTCGCTTAGTCTAATAGAATGGCACTGAATATTTATGGTTAACTAATTGATTGAAAAACATACACTCTTACAAAATTACGAAAACTAAAACTAGACACTACTTCAAATACTTCGAGATAAAAGATTTCAGAATTCCAATTTTTTCTTGCAACATCCACGTTTTAATATTGTTTATATATTTTTTCATTGGTATACTATTTCTTAGCTGCATCGGTATCTGATTAAAAATGCGGGGTCCTAGGAATTGAATTGACGTTTGGCCCATTTTCTTATTTGCGTTTGTTATTATAAGGTTTTCGTTTGCTTTAATTCTAGTATCGTGATTGTGACTTATAATTTTTGTTGTTTTTTTGTTCTTAAATTGGTATATGAGTAATTTGTAAATATATATTTCTCTAATAGCAAGCATTTTTGTTTTTATAATACAACATCTCAGTAGGATATCTATATACTTTGTTAAAAAGAATTTTGAGGAAACGCTTTTGAATTACTTCCAACTTTCTGAGATGCGTACTGGCTACTGTCCCCCATGCTAAGATTCCGTATTGAAGATGAAGATATACTAATCCATAGTACACATTCTTTAGATTTGATTGATTTAAGATTGGTTTTAAAGTTTTTAATTTGACTAGGAATCCTCTAAGCTTTTTAATAAGGATATTCATATGCAAATTCCATTTTAAGTGTGCATCTATTTGAATTCCTAAGTACTTTAAATTTGTACATTATCTATAGCTGACACCCTGATTTCTAGTTTTTTAAATGTTGGTGTATTGTAATTATGACATGTAAATGGAATATATTTGGTTTTATTATAGTTAATTGTTAATAGTTTGCTATCAAACCAATTTTTGATTTCCAATAGGTCATTCTCTGCTTTTTGTTTGAGATTACTCCAGGTATTGTCTTTGTATAATATAGCTGTGTCATCAGCAAACGATATGATTTTTCCTGTCGATTTTAGACAAAAAAGCTCATTTATATATATTAAAAAGAGTATGGGACCTAAGACCGTACCTTGTGGTACTCCACATTCTACTATACCCTCTTCACTTAAAGTACTCCCCACTTTTACATACTGTGGTCTGTCACTTAAATAACTTTCAAATAATTGATTAATTTTTCCTCTAATTCCAACATTATTAAGGTTTAATAACAGTTATTGTTATTATTATTATTATTATTGTTATTATTGTTACTAATAATTTAAATCGAAAACAAATTTTGACAGGGATTTGCATTGTATAGAAAAATCCACATTTAACTTTCGGAAGAATCCCTTCAGGTTTGAATACATCCAAAAACGCAGTTGTCAAAATTTTTCATTAAATAAAATTTTATTTGTACGTAGTGCACTTGTGAAAGAAACTGCTCCATAAAAATTTCAAGCAACACCTTCAATTTTGTAAGAAAATTATAGATTTCTCCAAAGCAAACTTTGGATTTATTAGAAACGTTTTAAAATCAGTTTTAGATGGATCCTTAGTAGTTGCTAATTTTTTGTTAGGATTAAAATTAGAATTATTATTTTTATTAACTTAAATTGAAATCAAATTTTGACAGGCAATTGTATAGTATAGAAAAATCCACATTTAACTTTCGAATCCCTGCAGGCTTAAATACATGAAAAAACGCAGTTGTTAGAATTTTTCATAAAATAAAATTTTGCTTGTACATAGTGCACTTGTGGAAAAAACTGCTCCATAATAATTTTAATCAACACGTGCAATTTTGTAAGAAAATTATGAATTTCTCCAAAGCAAACTTTGGATTTATTAGAAACGTTCTAAAATCACTTTTAGATCGATCGTTAGTAGTTGCTAATTTTTAGTTTGGATTAAAATTAGAATAATTATTGTTATTAACTAAAATTGAAAACAAGTTTTAACAGGAATTGCATGGTGTAGAAAAATCCACATTTAACTTTCGGGAAAAACGCTTCACGCTTGAATTCTAAAACGCTATAACCACTCTTATACTGACATCTTTTTGCTATGATTAATATCAAAATTTCCGAAACTATCTTGACATTTATCTTAGACTTGGTTTTTGTCAAAAATTTTTGATTTGAATAAGTTAGAATAGGCAATTTTTGTGGTGATCTCGGAAACCGCTCTTCTTATATTGATAAAAAATATTTGTAAAATGTTGAAAATGTGATTCCACAAATATATCTTTATGTTCTCCAGCGTCGAAATGTCTCCTAGTATGGGAATCAACGATAACCTAAATTGAAAACAAATTTTGACAGGCAATTTTGTAAGGAAATGATTAATCTCTCCAAAGCAAAATTGTTGTATAGAAAAATTCACATTCAACTTTCGGATGAATCGTTTCACTGTTGAATACATCAAAAACGCAGTTGTCAAAACTTTTCATAAAATAAAATTTTATTTGTACATAATGCACTTGTGGAAGAAACTGCTCCATAATAGTTTTAATCAACACGTGCAATTTTGTAAGGAAATGATTAATCTCTCCAAAGCAAACTTTGCATTTATTAGAAACATTCTAAAATCAGTTTTAGATGGATCGTTCGCAGTTGCTAATTCTTTGTTTGGTTTAAAATTAGAATTATCAATATTATTATAAACTTGAATTAAAAACTAATTTTGACAGGCAATTGCATGGTATAGAAAAATCCAAATTCAACTTTCGGAAAAATCGCTTCATGCATGGATTCTAAAATGCCATCACCACTCTTATACTGGCATCTTTTTGCTATGATTACGTTCAAAATTTCGGAAACTATCTTGATATTTATCTTTGACTTCGTTTTTGTCAAAAATTTACGAGTTGAAGAAGTTAGAATAAGCAATTTTTGTTGTGATCTCGGAAACCGCCCTTCTTTTATTAATAAAAAATATTTGTAAATTGTCGAAAATGTGATTCCACAAATATATCTTTATGTTCTCCAGCGTCGAAATGTTTCCTAGTATTGGAATCAACGTTAACCTAAATTGAAAACAAATTTTGACAGACAATTGCATTGTATAGAAAAATCCACATTTAACTTTCCGAAGAATCGCTTCACGCTTGAATACATCCAAAAACGCAGTCAATATTTTTCATAAAATCAAATTTTACTTTTAACATAGTACACTTCTTGAAAAAACCGCCCCATAATAATTTTAATCGACACGTGCAATTTTGTAAAGAAATGATAGATCTCTCCAAAACAAATCTTGCATTTGTTAGAAACGTTTTAAAGTCAGTTTTGGATAGATCGTTAGCAAATGTTAATTGTTGGTTTAAAATTAAAATTATTATTATTAATAACTTAAATTAAAAAGAAATTTTGACAGACAATTGCGTGACTGGTTAATGGTATAGGAAAATCCACATTCAGCTTTCGGAGAAATTGGTTCACGTTTTAATACATCAAAAAATACAGTCGTCAGACTTTTCCATAATATAAAATTTTACTGTATATAGTGCACTTATCTCAGAAGCTGTTTCATAATAATTGCAATCCACAAGCGCAATTTTGTAAGACAATGATGGATCTCTACAAAGCAAATTTTGAATTTATTAGAAACGTTCTAAAATCAGTTTTAGACGGATCGCTAACAGTTGATCATTCTTTCTTTGACTTTATAATATTATTACCATTCTTATACTGCCATGCCAAGATAGAGAGAATAAAAGCTACAAAAAGAAGAAAATGATAGCAAGGTTCAGATGTGGCAACGAGAAGTTAGGGAACAAATATTGGAAAGAAGAAACAGAAAAGATGTGCAGGCTATGCGGAGAAGAAACGGAGGACCTTAACCACATGAGACAGAAATGCAGGGAACTAAGAGAAAAGGTGATGAAAATAGAGGAAATCTTAGATGAAAACGGAAAAGGAGCGGAGTGGATGGACGAAGTATGGAGAAGGAGAAAAAAGTTAAAGGGAGAGGAAGGATAAAAAAGAATTAAAAAAAAAACAACAACAAAAATTGAATGTAAATGTAAATGTAGGTTGTAAATGTAGCACGAACTAATTTGTAAGCCAAAGGCAACAAATAAAGTTAAACTTATATATACTGCCATGCTTTTTTGCTCTTATTAAATGATAACGATCCATCTAAAACTGATTTTAGAAGGTTTATAATAACTGCAAGGTTTGCTGTGGAGAGATATATCATTTCATTAAAAAATTGCACTAGATAGAAAGATTAAAAGATTAAAATTATTATAGAACAGTTTCTGCGCCAAGTAAGTACGGTAAAATTTTATTTTATGAAAAAGCCTGACAGAACAAAAACTTTGACAGACAATTGCATTAGTAGTTAATGATGCCAGAAAATTCACCTTAAACTTTCGAAAAAATCGCTGCATGTTTGAATATATCAAAAAATACAGTTGTCAGACTTTTTCATAAAATAAAATTTCACCTATACATAGTTCACTTGACTGACGCAGAAACTGTTCCATAATATTTTTAATCGACGAACGCAATTTTGTAAGGTAATGATGAATCTTTCCAAAGCAAACCTTGTATTTATTAAACGTTCTAAAATCAGTTTTAGATGGATTGTTAGCAGTTGATAATCACCATTCTTGTACTGCTACATCTTTTTCTTAAAGTGTTTATAATTGTTGATAAAAAAATCTAGCTATGGATTAAAGCTTTGTCGGTTTTTTTTAATCTTAAAATTTAAAAATCATCTTAGATCAATTTCAAAATTTTAGAAATTATCATGCAATTTGTCTAAGACTTACTTTATAGCGTAAATTTTCGATTTGAATCAATTAGAATAATGGGTTTTTGTAACGATCTTGAAAACAGCCGTTCTTATATTGATAAGAAATATTTGTAAGTCGTCGAAAATGCGGCTCTACAATTATATCTTGGGTTCTCCAGTATCCGGTATTGGAATCAACAGTAACCTAAACTAAAAACTAATTTTGACAGGCAATTACTGGTTAATGATAAAGGAAAAATTGCTTTACGTTTTGATACAAACTAAAAATGAACGAGAAAATGTGGACAATACAAAAACTAAAAGAAGAAGGCGCAAAAGAAGAAAAACATCTGGAAATACAACAATCAGGAATTAAAAACATGGAAAATACGAAACAAAACACGAAAGGCAAAAATAAAACAGAGATAAACAATAAAATAGAAAATAACCCTAACGAAAAAAGGCAGAACACTAGAAAAATGAGCGAAAGATCACCCCAAAACAAAAATGATGAAGAGTTAAGAAAACAATTACGAATAATAACAAATTCTGACCCCAAGCCAAAAAACTAAATAACAAACCAGTCAGAACTGTTACAGATGGAAACGACCGCTATGAACTAAAAACTAACGAAGAGATACTGAACGTAAAACAAAAACAAGGAGAAATAGATTTAAGGGCAAGAATAAAAACAGAAACAAAGAAATATTTGAAAATAGGAACGTGGAATATAACATCGTTAACAGGAAAAGAATGCGAGATTGTGAAAAAGATAAAACACTATGATATAAAAATTATGGGAATAAGCGAAACAAAGAAAAAAGGATTAGGAAGTAAATTATTAATAGATAAATATAAATTATACTACTCAGGAAGCCATAAAAAGCAAAGACCAACAGAGGAAGATTAATTATAGTTGAAGGAATAATTTCGAGAATTATGAGACTGGAAATAGCGCTACACAAAAAAATAAGTATAATACAAATATATGCACCAGTAAAAGGAGCAGAAGAACAAGAAATTCTAGACTACATAGAATTTTAAGCTTTCGTGGTTGTTATTTTTATGATTATAAGCGACTTTCGGCTTAAACCGCGTCGTAGCGGTAACCCAGAATTAGGCTTGGTCCTAGTCTCTTCTTGAGAGTCAAAACAAGAAGTAAAAAATTGGCCTTTGCCATATTGTCGTTCGTGAACCCAAACAAACTGACGTTTCGCAAGACATTGCAGCTTGCACCTTCAGAGTGGTAAATGTGGTAAAATAATTTCTAGACTTTTAGTCCGTTCTACAAATATTTCTACATAAAATTAAAGAAGAAAATGATCAAGTATTGATCATGTTCGACTGAAATGCAAGAATTGGAAATAACAAAAATAAAGGTATGGGTTGCATAGAAAAACATGGAGAAGAAAGAATAAATCATAATGGGAAGAAAATGATAGAGTTAGAAATACTTACTGGAGACAACCGCTAGATGATAGATATACATTCATAGCGATAAAGAGAAACGCTAGAAGTATAGTTGATTACATAGTATATACACCAAAAATGGAAAATAAAATAGATCAGATTAAAACAATACCAGAAGCAAAAATGGACACACAACACAGATTAGTAACAGCAATAATTAAGGACACAGAGCTAAAATGGAAAAAGTCATGAGGTAACAAGAAAAAACTATCAAGAAAAAACAGCCAAGAAAACATGTAAAACAAAAATAATTAAAAACCAGAAAAAGAAACTAGTGGACTAAAGAAGTAAAGAAAAAAAAACAAAAAATTGCATGGAAAAGATATCAAGAGACGAACCACGAAGTAGACAGACAAAAATACATAAGTAAAAAAAATATAGCAAACAAAGTGGTACGAGAAACAAAGAAGGAAAACTGGGAAAACTTCGGAAAAGAAATCGAACAAACATATCAAGAAATTCTGGAATGCTGTAAGAACTATGAAAGAAAATAAAAAGAAAATAATAAAAGGAATAAAAAACAAAAATTAAGAATTAAAGACAGATATTAAAAGCATACTAAAAATATGAACAGAATTCTTCTTAATGAAATTTGGAATAGAAGTAGGAGCAAATGGAAAGGAAACCACTAGAAATACAGTGGAAGATAGGAAAATAATTGAAGAAAAAGAAACTAGCGAATATAAACATAGAAGAACTAAGATGGAGCAATGCAAACCATCAAACTAGGAAAGCCAAACGGACAAGACGAAACGGAGCCAGAGATTGATTAAATTCCTAAGAGAAAAAAAAAGAACGGCTACTAAATATATTCAAGAAAACATGGGAAGCAGAAGAAATCTTACAAGAGTCCAATTTACAAGAAAAAAGAGTATGCGGACTGTGAAAACTATAGAGCTATATGCCTCTCCTCCACCACCTTTAAATTATACACCAAAATAGTAGAAAGAAGACTGAGAAAATACATTGACAATAGACTTGAAGAAGAACAGGCAGCATTTAGAACAGGAAGACAAACGCACGATAATATCCACATATTAAGAAGTATAATAGAAAAGAAAGAAGAAAAAGGCGAAGAAATATTCGTTACATTCATTGAACTAAAATACAGAGGAAAATAATATGGGATTGCCTAAAACAACTAAAGGTACCAATGAAATAAGTAAGTGTGATAAAAGGTATCTATAAAACAGTAAATGGAATAGCTAAAATAAATGGAGAAGAATCAATTTTTTTTCAGATGGAAGTAGGAATAAGACAGGGTGATAATCTAAACACACTACTCTTTATAGTAATCATAGACAGATTGTGAAAAAATACTAGGACAAGAACCAAACAAAGCCAGACAGAGATAGGGTATAATAATCTAGTACCAATAAAAATCGACTGCCTACTATATGCAGACGATATAGTGTTAGTATCAGATAACCACAAAAAGATGAAACAGCTGACGAAAATATGGAGTGAAGAAATAGAAAAGCTAGGAATAGAAATTAATATAAAGAAATGGGCAATGATCATAAATAACAACAACAAAGAAGAAAATAGAGAAATATATACTAATGAAGAAAAACTAGAGAATGTAACAACATACGAATATCTAGGAAGTGTAATAAGAGAAGATGGGAAAATAGATGGGGATGGTAATAACAGGATAAATAAAATTGTTAAAATCTGTTACGCGTTAATTACGCGAGTGAATCGTGGGCATTACAAGATAAACAAGTAAATATTAATGCGGTAGAAACGAAATTTCACAGAAGGATTGCAGGAAAAACAAAAATGGATAGAAAACGAAACGAAAAAATAAGACAAATACAAAAAGAAACAATAATAACGAAAATAGAAATGAAGCAGCTTCAAGTGTATGGACACATAATACGGAATAGATTGATAAAAAAGATAGTAGAAATGGGTAGAGTATGTAAAAGAAGAGTAGGAAGATCTAGAAAGAATTGTATACAAAGAATAGAAAAAATAGGAAAAAGAAGAGGAAAGACGATAGCCGAAATGAAAAATTTAGCACTGAACCGAACGGGATGGAAAAAGTGGGTATCAGAAGAAATCTAAAGGAGTATGGAGTATTCTTATAAACAGACGAACTAAATTAAAAAAATAATTTTTTGATAAAATCAAGTTTATCTGTATAAATTAGCAAATAATATGTGACGGTAAAAAATCAAAAATAATAATTTTATAGTAAATAAATAATATTTAAAATTTTGATATTTATTTTACAATCATTTAATAACAGATCAAAAAGAGAAAAACAGATATGCAGTGTAGTAGCAGAGTAATACAAGCATTCAAGTTAATACCATACTTTTTTTATTTTGTTTTATGCAAAACAAAAAACATTTATTACGCTTATGTGCATCTTATAAAAATATTTTGTTACTGTGCTTTTATTATGCTTGTAATTGAAAACGGCGTAAAACTGTAATGTATATTAAAATTTTATCAAGCTGTTATTATGCATCAAACATTTTACTATGCTATTAGCTGTATAATTAGATGAGACGTTTTGTCGATGTACTACACGTATGTATATGTACTGCTATATATACCATTTACTTATTTCCAAAGACAGAAACATTAAAGCTGCTGGTTACAAATTATTTGACCGAGATTTAAAAAAGCTAATAGTAACACAAATTGCAATAATGTACATTACAGTTAATATTTGATTAATACTATTGTACTTTATACATACGTCCTAACTACTACAGACCTCGTTACATCGTCATGTATCTATCTGTGTATAGCTCTGTTAATAAATATTTATTGATCGTTTAAACAAGCAACACCGCTAAAATATTTACTGTGCTTTGATTAACCAAAACACAAAAAATATTTTTATTGATTTTAAAAGTGCCTAATAATCGCTTAAGACTACATCCATCACATTAAAATCTCTTTTACGCGAGCTTTAACAAAAATCTTACTTCGCGCATTAATTAAAACAACATTACTGATTTATTTATAAAAGAAAATAATATGTTTAACAAAATTTAAATAAGTTTATCATTTGGTAAGAAAAATAATTGCTTTATTTACACAAGAAAGAGAAATTAATTGTCTACCTAAAGTAAATGAGAATACAACCTTTAAAGTTATAAGTGTAAAACTATTCAAGGAACATTGTTTTAATACATAGTTTCTATTTAGCTAGAATTTATTGAGCATGTCGCATTGCTTCAGTTTTTAAAAAGTTTTATTTGGAAAACCGACATGCATTTTCGATTTAACTCAAAACATTAAAGTTGAGCGTTCTTTAAAACGTACTAAGACGAACATTCTTTTGCAATTAGTCGTTTTTTGTTTTTTTAGTATTTAATTTTAAACGTGGGCATGGAACTCATACAAAACTTTCTAAGGCAAACTTTTCCCAGGTCTAGGTACAATTTTGAACCAGGCAAAAATTTAGGCTACATAATTTAATAAAAGATGCAATTTTAGCCCCATACTTTGCATGTTGCTGATGAATTAATACAGAAAATAGTAATACGTTCGCGAAGTGTTTGGAAACTTTGGAACGCTCATCAAAAACAATGGAATATTTTGGATGCAGATAACGAAAGAATATAAAAGAATTCGAAGAAAAATTCAGTTCAGTTTTTTAAATTGAATCGGAGAAAATGTTAAGAAGGCTTTATCGGTTTCAAGAAGTAAATAAAGTGCCCATGCTAACGAAAAATAAATACGGCGTGTAAGTGTACGTGCTTTAGGTAGTTATAAACACCTACCAGTTTAGATAAACAGAAGTTATCCGCGCACATTACTTTTTGAGTAATAGTTAAGTAGACAGACACACACACAATTTTTTTTAGACAAAAATACATTTTTCTGATTCAGGACACCTTGAAACGCAAAATTCTGCAAAAAAAAATTTTGCAAAAAAAGTGCGATTGCTATACTTTCCTTATAGGAAAGTAAAAAGTCGTGTTCAAAAAGCTGCAAAAAGTCGTTCGAGGCTGACATCGTCAGATTGATACGACTTACGTATCCTACAGCACCAGATATCTTCCTGTAGTAATTGGCTATTCAAATTTCCGTGGGCGACCTCCGAGACAGCACAACGCAGCAATCTTGACGGTTAGCTTAACCTAAGACACTGGATGATGTTTTTATTTGAAGCAGCAAAACAGGCATCGCATCGAGACGGTTATAAAGTCGGCTGTGCTCAAACACATGGAACGAAAGATGGAGAAACGCGAGCACCGGCAGAAACGTGTACACGTTTTTACCGACGCTAGAGATTAGAAGGTCTGTACCCGTGACGCTCGACAGCAACACGGTAAAACTAATGAGTGGCCACGGCAACTTCAAAACCTACTTGAACAACATCGGGAGATCAGACACAGAGCTATGCGAGTGCGGCGGCAGAGATGACGCTCATCACGTACTCATCAGCTGTCCACTGACGCAACAGCAACGTGGCAACGCGGACGCCAGGCTAGCACGCATCGGACTAGCAAGGCGAACGAACACGCGAGAAAACGGTTCACAAACGCCCTCGATAGATTAAAACCGAATTCGACGGAAGTAATACGCGATCGAAAATGACAGAAACGGGCGCAAAACGCACGACGACGACAACAACTACAACGGGAGGAACGGGAGGGGCGGGCTAGACGGGACGAAATAACGCGGGAGGGAACGGGCGCGTCGGACTTAGATAAGATTTAGTCAGTAATTAGTTAGTAGAAATAATTTTAAGGATTTAAAAAAGGGACGGGTCGGCGCGCACGGGTCAACACGGAAGGGAGGTTTATTAAATTAGGGTAGGTTTAGGCTTTCTTACGGGCCCGGCTCAGCATCGTTTCGCTCGTCACTCACAAAAAGGGAGAGGAGTGCGGCCGACGCTGTAACACGCGACCGCAAGCAAACGGAACGGGGCACGAGCACTGCCCGGACGGGACGCATGAAGCGAGGCTGGTCTCTTTAAGAAAACAAGTAGGTTAACGGGGCCGAACCGCATCGCTTCCGACGCAATCGGGATAGACACTAGATCTTTTCTTACCGAGAAAAGATCGAACCGAAACGCCGCGGACGCGACCGGTGTAGGAACGGGGGGCTAGAATTAGAACTCGACGGAGAACGAACTGCGAAAATTGTACATCGTCGCCCTCTCAAGGATGAGGGGCTGCGCTATCTGCGCCTGAGAGATGCGGCTCGGAGGGGAGGCACGCCGCCTAGACGGGACGCGGTCGTAGCTGCTTGTTTCGATGGAGAGTCAACTAAAATTAATTTAGATTAGGCAGACCGTAGAGTGTTGATGGGGTCCAACGGCATCAAAAGACAAGAGTGACGCAAACGGACGCTAAGTGCGGGCAGCGTCACGCGTACGCAAAAGTGCGGAAGTGAGGCCACGGAGCCTACGCAGTGTTGAGTGCGTTGGGACAACTTTGTTGCGGTCTTAGGTTAAGCAAAATGGACTTGTATTTTATTTTATTTTAAGTTTCTACTTTGTTCATTTATTTAATTATCAACTTTATTTGTTTAGTTTCATTTCACTTGTATTTTAATTTTATTGTTACTTTATGTTCTATTTTATGTTCATTTATTTATCAACTTTATTGTTTTATTCCATTCGAATTGTTGTATTTGCTTCTTACTTGATGATTACTTTTACTTATTTATGTTACTTGTACCTTATGTTTTACTTTATGTTTATCTACTCTACTATCAACTTTATTTGTTTTATTTCACCTCATTTGTTGTATATGTTCTTACTTTGTTTTACTTAATTTGAATTTAATTTGTTTATTCACCTTTATTTATTAAATTAATCTTACTTTATTTTGCTTTGCTTTTACTTTGTTTTATATTGCTTTTAATTTGATTTTCGTTTTCTTTTGTTTTGAGTTAGCCGATAAGTTAGCATAATTTCGGTTAACATGTAAGTGGACGAGCTGGAAGGAAATGCAGCAAAACTAGATACACCGAAAGGAGCATCTAACTTCAACCTGCAAATCCGGATAGTTACAACCAGAGGGACTGGAGCAGGTAGGATTAGTTTTCAATTATATGTAATTTTAAGAAAAATTAGGATTAAGTAGCATTGTAATGTAGAATCATTTGTTGTTGAAATACCGATTCAGGAGGAGATGTAATGCCGAAAAGCGGTGCATCTGCATCTGCATCAAGATGATTGTAAGCATATAGAATAAATAAATTGTATTGTGCTCAGACACCAGAAAGCATCGAAGAAATAGCGCGACGAATATTTCAGAAAAGAGGAGTGACGACTTTAAACTGTGGTGAAATAGGTCACGTACGACAACACCGTACTAAACCTAAAAAGAAAACAAGAAGAGGCTTGAAGGCCTGGAACAGATTGACCATAAAAGAGAAAAATTAATCCCATCTAGTCATGCACCGAAGATTACCATTAAAATGGCATCGCCTATGGAGCGATCGCATACCACTTATCTCAATGGCAAGATCAATGGACGAAGTGTTCATTTACTGGTTGACATGGGAGCGATGAAAACCATCATTTGTTCTGACATGTTATTGGGAACTGAAAAGACATCACCAGTAACAGTACGACTTCGAATGCGACAGGCAACAAAATACCAACTCTCAGACAAGTAAAAGTTTGGAAAATGTGGTACTCGACCATTAAGTACTGGTAGCCGACATGACGGACAAAGTTATCCTAGAAAGGGACGTTATAGAAAAGTATCGGTTCCATTTGGATATGAAGAACGATATCTTGAAGATCGGTAGTGAAGAAATTCTTTTTCATTTGTCATAGAAAGCAGCTGTGCGAGTATTATTAAGTGAAGACGTGACTCTGTAAGAACTGAAAGTGTAGTGATGGCACATCTGCATAGAAATTTCCGGTAAGGCTACATCCGCGCTATTCAACCAATGGAAGGCGACTACTGGTTGGCAAAATATTAGTACGAGTGAAAAACACAGATTCAGTAAAGTTAAAAAAGAATTGTGAGATGCGTAAATTCTAATAAAACTACGTCATCGATAAAGTGCAAACAACATTTATTGAACATTTTTACTTCTAAGTGCCAAAACTTCGGCCCAGACCAGATGGCGAAAGTTAAGGCGTTGATCTAACAGTATCAAGATGTGCTTCTTCTAAAAAATAGTTTCTAAGAAAGAATTGACGTGGTAAAGCGCAAATTAATACCACAGACGCTCGGCCGATACGACTACGCCTACTTTCTTTGGCAAAAAGAAAACAAGCCAAACATATAATTACTAGTATGGAGAAAGAACGTGTGATCAACTTTCAAATAGTCTATAGGTGTCTCTAGTGATACTAGTTAAGAACAAAAATAGATCAACAAGGCTTTGCGTAGACTACAGACAGCCTAACGAGATGACCAAAAAAGACAGCTACCTTTTATGGAAAATTGACAATACGTTAGACACTTTGTCAGGATCCTAGTGGTTTTCAACGTTGTATTTAAAGAGTGGTTACTGGCAAATAGAACTAGAACCCAAGAATGGTGAAAAAACAGCTTTTACGATTAGAACTAGTTTGTAGTAGTTCATTGTAATTTATTATATTTAAGAGAAAAGTGCAATACCTTCGCCACGCCGTACCTAGAGATAGAGTAGAGGGTGACTCAGACAAGATTCGAGCAGTGCAAACATGACCAAGACCAATCAGCAAACATCCGATCCGAACTTTCCTTGGGTTATAAACTTATTAATGACGATTCGTACCTGGATTTGCTAATATTGCCAAACCAAACTGACCGAAGAATTTAAATAAAATAAAAACAGCGGCGAAAACGTTTAACATCACCTAAAACAAGTCTTAGTCACTTCGCCAATTTTTCGTTGTCCAAGGAAAGACGAAAAATTTGTTTTGGATACCGATGCAAATAATTTGGTCATAGGTGCACTCCTTTCACAAGTGCAAGATAGACAAGAAAAAGTCATCGCTTAAAGCGATCCCTACAGAGTCCTAAGAACACGGAAAACAGACTGCAGTTGGTAGTGTCCAAGAGCCGAATTGAAAATTGTTGGAAAAGTTCAATAAAGATCCTACTATGTAAACTGAGAAGAAGAAGTCATCGCAGGGCCGTTCTCAAAATCTGATTCGAAAAACAGATACATCCTGGTAGCATTAGATTAATTCACGAAATGAACGAAAGCTTACGCCATACTCAATTAAAAAAACAGCTACAGTCGCAGACGTTTTAATGAAACCAACTTTATGTCTGCGCTGTTTCAAAGATTTTGCCAACTGTTGGAAATTAGAAAAACTAGAACGACGCCTCTCCATCTTCAATTTGATGGCATGGTTAAAAGGATGAATCGAACAATGGGAAAATACTTAACCAAAGTAGTGTTCAAACACTAAAAAGATTGGAATGACTTGCATCTATTCCTAATGGCATACCTATCATCTGTTTACAAAAGCAAAGGCCAAACACCATTTTGTGTTATTCTCGGTTGCGACCTCCAATTTAGACGAAAACCGAAAAAAGGAGTCGCTGGAAAAGACTACGTTAGCAAGTTGATGACGAGGCTAAACGAAGTTCATAAAGCGGTCCGTAAAAACCCACAAATTGGCAGCAAGAGAATGGAGATTAGTTATAACGTCAAGGCAGAAAACGGTGGGTTTTAGCCGAGCGACATGATGTGGTTGTATAA
Organism: Aquatica leii; assembly: GCA_035610365.1. Lineage (NCBI taxonomy): Eukaryota > Metazoa > Arthropoda > Insecta > Coleoptera > Lampyridae > Aquatica > Aquatica leii. The sequence goes on from CM069439.1 coordinate 41,016,470, forward strand.
TTTCCAAAGGAGATGTGGTTTGTCACTAAAATTGCCATAACCACATTACCTAAGATCAGGTTTGAACTAGAGTAATAACGAGCAGAACCAAGAATGAAGTCGAAAGAATAGATAAGTTTATGAGCATGTACGGGAGTTCTGATTTGGATTTACAAAAGAAACAACAAAATCTGCTGTAAACACGAAATGATTACGTCATCGCACATTGTGTGAGCAAAGATCTTGAGATGTTTATACAGGTTGCAGTCGTATTCAAGAAGAAGTTTGGATGGCTAGATGAACTACTAAAACAGCAACCGACGGTCGCCAAAGTATTAAAACTACGCGATGACCGACGCTTCTGGTCACCAAGCAGTACTCACGTGCAAAGCCGTCATACGAAAACATGTGGTGAGCATTATAAAATCTCAAAAAAGAAATTAAGTTTCACAACATTAAGAAATTGGCAGTATCCAAGCATAACAGTTAGAAATATGTTGGAGGTCGAAGGTTCCGAAGAACAGACGTTCAACCTACTTGTTCGAAGATTGCTTTAGAAGTTAGTGCTTACTTGATTCATACGTAGTTGTGATTCGCAAATTTCTTATTTTTTGTAGCTCCTTTTTGTTACCCTTATGTCCATCTAGTTACGAAGTTTTCGTCATTGGAGTTGGTAATCATTCAAACCGTAACTACCCGCAAAAATGTTGTGATCCTTCATCAAAAAGCGATGCTAACACCGAAGAATACTTTTTGCGTAATATTATATTGTATTTATTATTTAATACTAATATTATGGCAAATCGAGCGGTGACACGCGTAGACGTATGCCATGACAACGGCGTGCTTTAGCGTAGCATTTATCAGAGTTTGCTTTCAACCAGTTGAAGTTTGTTTAGTTAATAAACACTGTTTGTGCTAGTTTCTAATTTTTTGAGTATTGTTAGTATCCTGTAGATTTGAACTGTTTATCACTGTTTTATTACTTCTAAAAATTAACTAACTACTAAGTCGGTTACTATCGTAATGCGTAACTTTTTTATGTAATAGAATTAAAAGTGGCGCGACGCTTATGGGTGTATAAAGAGTAATTAAAACTCTAAATTATTTAATCTCGCTTGTATATTTGACGTCCGGGAAAGGTTTTTGTCCCCCGGACCGCTTGACGTCAAGTGTATTGTAACGCCAACGCGTTTAGCTTTTGCCACCAACTTTTAGTAATTTGTTTAATTCGTTAAGCTAATGTAAGGATTAGTGCTTCCAGATCTACGATAACTTTAAATTGGTACGATAGGACTACTACAATTTAAGCGCAATTTACACGATAATAGTTATAAAGATATTCCTGTTGTTACAAACTTTAGGTGGTTTTACGAACCTGCACGGCCAACTCTCAATAGTCGGAGAGAGGGGTAGGTTTTCTAGAAGTATATAAAAGATAATTAAGGGCGCCAGAGCCTATCCAAAGTCACGTCTGTCTGCTCACAACAGACCAGGATACTTGTAACACGATGTTAGGTTCGCAATTCCTCTACTCAGCTGTTCGAGTAGTCAGAAGCAATTAGTTAATACGATAGTCATAGGAAATAGGTATGTTGTCATAAAAGAAGAACTAACCACGATAACAATTTTAATGTAGAAACGCTGAGGATTATCACAGACTATAATGAATTCTAAATACAGAAATGCCAGTAGCATAGGCAACACACCGTACATAAGTAAACTACAATAAAAATATATAGCGAAGAATAGGTGGTAGTAACTATCGGTTACATAATTAGTAGAATGGCATTACTGACAATCAAATACAGAAGTAAGCAAGTACTACGCTAATGTTAACTTATCATAACACAGCGTGTAAAATTAATATAGCATTAACGTTAATCAATCGGTAGTACACAGCATGCACAACTTGACCTAAATGAAATTTATTACCTAGCTCGTAAACAACAATAGCGATAATTATAGAATTAATAGCAAAAGTTTCGTGAGTGACCCGTTTGACTACGCAATAAAACATATAAAATCACTTACCATAAATACAGGAGGTTTCTTTGGTGTGAAGAACGTACGTTCCCCCGACACATAACCCTGTAAACAATTTGAATCGCAAATCGTGTCAAGCTAATGTCTCACGAAATCACATCTACAACAATTATTACTTAAGATACAAGAAAGTATAAATAATATAAACCGGTTGTTATATGCTGTGGTACCCCTTTGTCGTTGATTTAATTAGTTATAACCATAAGTCTTATAAAGAAAAGTTAGTATCGTCCCATCTACATATTTGTCGAGGTTCATTCCTCCATAAATTGATATCGAATACAGAATAGCGCTGGAACACAAATAGGTGGTGAACACGAACACGGCGTGTCAGCCACGTGTAGTTTAAGTTTGCCCAGGACGCCTCCGTAAGACCCCAATTGCGCGGCTTGAAATCGCCTTCTGCTAGCGCTCGAGTCTGGCAACGTGATGCCTTAGTTACTAATAGTTACGATATCCATTTATCGAGAATATAACAGTTGTAACATGAAGGGACGCAAAATGGCTGTCAAAAGGAAAACGAATTACAAACGAGTTTATATTAAAAGATGACTTTAGCTTACCCTGTAACGTCTTAACGAAACTAGGAAATTAAACAATTATAAATGGTTTTCCATTATTTCCCCGATGGTAACGGATATATTAATATTCACTCGTTACAGACCATTTACATCATCCACATGTGTCGACTTTCTACCAAATGACATCTAATGCGCAAAGGATCGTTAGCGGGTGTCAAAACCCGAATCTAATTTCACGTCGACAACACATAGGCGTACCTAATGAAGATTTCAACCGTAACAACAAAGGCGTACGTAATGAAAATTACCGTAACAGATTCCCCCTCAGCAAGATAAAAGCGTGGAGCGAGAATAACGAGAACAAAAGCTAAAATGAAGGCAGAAATTTAGGCATACGCCAAGGATAGAACCCTTAAATCCAAACTCAACCCAATTCCAAGAAACCCAACCCCGTGTAATCTCATCAGATTACCACAAAACAGCAGAGACAGAGCTTTTCCAGAATCTTAAGAATGCCGACAACCAAAACTGTAATAGAAGCGCACGAAGCGAAAGGTATCTCCAAGAAACCAAGAGTAATTTGATAAAAGCAAAGAAGAATACCAACACGGTTTACTAATTTCCGAAGCGCATAAAGCGATACCAAAAAGTAAGGTACAAACAATCAGTAACCCAATACAGTAAGGACGTAAGTATCAAAATAATTCCAGAGAAAAGAAAAGAATATAGAAAAGGTAGAAGTTTGGACAAGCGTCCAGGACTAAGTAGCCCTAAAATCCACTTAAACCCCAACCCTTAAGTATAAAACCACCGTTGAAAATGGTCCCACAAAAGTAACCCAAAATCCCAAGTACTAATAATCCCCAGAACTAGAACTCGAAGAAAAGAAAGAAGAGGAAAGAAAAGAACGTAAGAAACTATCAGTTGCTAAGCGAGCACTTGTTAATCATCGATCACTGTGCTGGACTGTAACCATGAAACTTATAAGCCGATAAACGGAATAGAATATCCCAAGAAAAAAACCAAAGAGAACAGTAGCAAAAGAGATATCCCAAGAATGACTAACAACATCCAGAAAAGCCGAGCAAGCGGAAGTACATAAAGTACAGAAAACGGAGTTGTAGTCTGTTTCAAGTTTCAGACTTACACAGCAAAACGAATAACTTACTAAGCCCAAGGTAGCAAAAGAAAGAATTAGCAAAAAAAGAAAATAAAGAGAAAAGAATATGGTTGCAGAGGCTCCAAGAAAATAAAGATAGACTAAGCTTCAGCAGAGAGAAAAACTTTCAAAGCAACCTCAAACAAACCCAGGAGGAAAAGAAAAGTATGCGTCAATAAAGACCAGAAAACTTCACTTGCCAATTAAGCATCGTGAGCCAGTGCTCGTTGCGTTGGGATGTCGCATTGGAACCTAAATGCCGAAGAACGGATTAGAATATTCCAAGAGCAAAAGAAACCCAAAGAAAAGAAGTATCCTAACGGTAACTGAGAACATCAAAAATGCCGACTAAGCGGAAGTACGAAGTACAAGAAGCGACGTTGCAGTCTATTCCAAGCTTCAAACCAAAAACAACAAAACAAAAACTCACTAACCCTAATAAAGCGGGAGAAGTAACTGAGAAAGAAAAGCAAAAGAAAAGAACCATAGTTGCGTGAATACCAAAGAAAGAAGTTGTTAAAAGAAAATACCAAGAAGGTATTCAAGCAACAAATCGAGATCAAAGAAAAAGCGAAAGAGATAATTGCCCTAAAGACAAATCCCAAATAAGTAAAAGAAAAAAAATCAAAAGTAAAGACAAGAAAGGCTAAAAAGAGACAGACGGAGAAAGATAAAACAAGGTGTAAATGTCTGATTCGTTTTTCTCTCCGTAGAAGAAACGAAAGGGAGTGACCTACCCTACAATGCCCCACCCAACCGCCCTAAGGGGTAAACCTTTAGGAGGAAGGAGAAGAAAGAAAGAGATGTGGCATGTAGGTGATCAACAAATCAAGAAGAAGAAAAAAAATAAGAAGTGAAAAAAACAAGAAAGGCAGAAAAGAAACAGACGGAGAAAGCTAAGACAAGATGTAAGAGTCTGATTCGTTCTTCTCTCCGTAGAAGAAACGAAAGAGAGTGACCAACCCTTCAATGCCCAACCAACCGCCCTATATTTAAGAAGAGAAAAAAAGGGATGAGAAAATGTATCAAAATTAGTTATAGAACGAATGCGTACCAATTGCTGTCCCAAATTGGAAAGTATACTTCACGACTTTAATGCCGACGAGCGGAATAGAAAACTCAAGAAAAGAAAAACCAAATCCAAAAGCAGAAAAGAGAATTCTATATATGACGTACCGATCCAAAAATGCCGACTAAGCGGATATAAATATATACAGACGGAAAGGTAGTCTGTCCTGAAGTAAGATGGAGAAGAAAGAAACCAAAACAAAAGCACCAGAAACTTAAGCAAAGAAAAGAAAATCAGTGACAGCAATATGAGAAGAACAATTGGGTAGCATCCAAGCTACAATCAACAAGATACCGACGACGTATTCAAAGACTCGAACCACCAAAACCGAAAGAAAAGAACCAAAAGAATAGCAAAGGTCGAAAGTCGAAAGCCCAAAAAGTGAACTAGCACTTACGACGCTTGCGACGCCGATGAAAAAGAAGAGAACGATTAGAGGAGGGAGACAACAAAGAATAATTAGAAGCGGCTGAAGAAGGAGATGCAAACGCAATAGCAGCGGCTTTTACATCCGGAGAAATAGCACGACCCTTATGTAGACGCGTAGATCTTGTAGCTACACCAGTGTTGGAAAGCTTCATCGTTGCTGGCAGAACGTGACATGACCTAATAGGATTGCTTCGCTGTGCGTTCGAACAAGAACAGTGACGTATAAACTCAGCAACCTTGGGTCTCATATGAGGCCAGTAGAAGTGATAGCGAAGAGCTTCCAACGTACTCCTAACACTGCGATGTTCACGCTCAGATGGACGATGGTGATCGTGGATTAATTGTTTGCGTTGTTCCGAAGGAACAACTAATTTCCACACGCAAGAGTCAGAGAAAGAAATGCGTACACGTTTACATAGAAGACCTTTCACAAGACACCAACGAGAGAAACGACGAGGACAAGCAGAAACTCTAGAAACCAAACCTAAGTACCAAGGATCGTTAGTAGGTCTAATAATCCTAGAAACTAAAGAAAAATTTGGAGGAAGAGAAGCTAAAGAACGAACAGGACGTACAAATTTCTCAGTTTTAGGACGACAGTGCATACAAGTATTTGACTCAGTAGTTATAGAAGAAGGAAGTGAAGGAGTAGTGAGAGAATCAGCAACCGTATTAACAGAAACTGCGGTAGTAGCAGTAGTAATCACAGAGGATCCTAGAAGTAAGTCATTCCTTTCGGATGTTATAAAACTACGAGAATTGCTACGATTAAAGTTCAACTCCAAACGTTTGCCTAAAGAAATCAATTGAGAAAAAGATGTAATATCCACCAGTGCAAAATGAGATTGATACAAAGGAGCCAAGTTGCGGCGTACGATTTTTAACTGCGTCTTCTCCGAGACTGGTTCTAACAATTGCATAAAAAGATATTGCATAGTAGCAACGTACATCACAATAGGTTCCTTAGGTTCCATCACTCGATTACGAATAGTATCCATTAACCTTTCATCATAATCTACAGGCAGAAATTCAGCTTTCAGCATCGCAGTAACCTCATTCCAAGAACGCAAAGTATGTCGTCTACTTCTAAACACAAGAAGAGCTTTACCCGATAACACATCAGAAGCTGAAAGAAAAAGTTAGTGCTGAGAAACTTCACGAGACAAACACAACTCATCAATACGAATAAGAAACTCCATTAGTACAAACGGATCTTCACCAGAGAAAGTAATATTCCAATCAGCCAAGTTCATTTCCGAATAAGAGTCTGATGAAGTAAGAAGTGGTGGTTCTTTATCTGAAGAATACATATCTAAAACAATCAAGTAAACAAGAAACTAACCAAAGCAGTCAATTACGACGAAAAAACTGCCACCACGTGCCTGACAAGAACTCAAAATAACAGTAAGCCGTATCACTACCAAGTAAGTAATCCAATAAGGAAAGAAAAAAAAATTAACTTAATCGACGTAGTCGAGTCAATCCAAAAATCAAAACGAAGGTCCGATTAAAAGAAACGTAAGCAAAGTGCTAATCTACAGTCAAACTGTAGCACTAAAGAAAAATAAAAGTAAAAGTTAATGAAGTAACTCAGACGTCCAGTCTAGTAGCAATAACTAAGTAAAGAAAGCAAAGTAAAAACGAACCCACGTAAGACTAAGAAAAGAATCAATAAAGCTAGAAGAACTTATGATCGCACACACTAAATCGATAGCAAGTCAACAAGATAAACTACCTATTCCTGCTAGTAATCCTATACTAATTAGAGAAAAAAATCTAAACAGCAGAAAGAATTATTACGAATGAGAAGTTCAAAAAAAGAATCGAAAAGTCGGGTAGCCAATTTGTTACACACTAAGTCTAGAGAAATTCAATAGTATAAGTTCCCTATGAGTAATCCTACGCTAATCACAATTACAGCAAATTGTTAAAAGAAATATAGTGAATGAGAATTCGATATGAGAAAATCGAGGCCCCAATAAGTTGGGTCGCCAATTTGTTACAAGCTTTAGGTGGTTTTACGAACCTGCACGGCCAACTCTCAATAGTCGAAGAGAGGGGTAGGTTTTCTAGAAGTATATAAAAGATAATTAAGGGCGCCAGAGCCTATCCAAAGTCACGTCTGTCTGCTCACAACAGACCAGGATACTTGTAACACGATGTTAGGTTCGCAATTCCTCTACTCAGCTGTTCGAGTAGTCAGAAGCAATTAGTTAATACGATAGTCATAGGAAATAGGTATGTTGTCATAAAAGAAGAACTAACCACGATAACAATTTTAATGTAGAAACGCTGAGGATTATCACAGACTATAATGAATTCTAAATACAGAAATGCCAGTAGCATAGGCAACACACCGTACATAAGTAAACTACAATAAAAATATATAGCGAAGAATAGGTGGTAGTAACTATCGGTTACATAATTAGTAAAATGGCATTACTGACAATCAAATACAGAAGTAAGCAAGTACTACGCTAATGTTAACTCATCATAACACAGCGTGTAAAATTAATATAGCATTAACGTTAATCAATCGGTAGTACACAGCATGCACAACTTGACCTAAATGAAATTTATTACCTAGCTCGTAAACAACAATAGCGATAATTATAGAATTAATAGCAAAAGTTTCGTGAGTGACCCGTTTGACTACGCAATAAAACATATAAAATCACTTACCATAAATACAGGAGGTTTCTTTGGTGTGAAGAACGTACGTTCCCCGACACATAACCCTGTAAACAATTTGAATCGCAAATCGTGTCAAGCTAATGTCTCACGAAATCACATCTACAACAATTATTACTTAAGATACAAGAAAGTATAAATAATATAAACCGGTTGTTATATGCTGTGGTACCCCTTTGTCGTTGATTTAATTAGTTATAACCATAAGTCTTATAAAGAAAAGTTAGTATCGTCCCATCTACATATTTGTCGAGGTTCATTCCTCCATAAATTGATATCGAATACAGAATAGCGCTGGAACACAAATAGGTGGTGAACACGAACACGGCGTGTCAGCCACGTGTAGTTTAAGTTTGCCCAGGACGCCTCCGTAAGACCCCAATTGCGCGGCTTGAAATCGCCTTCTGCTAGCGTTCGAGTCCGGCAACGTGATGCCTTAGTTACTAATAGTTACGATATCCATTTATCGAGAATATAACAGTTGTAACATGAAGGGACGCAAAATGGCTGTCAAAAGGAAAACGAATTACAAACGAGTTTATATTAAAAGATGACTTTAGCTTACCCTGTAACGTCTTAACGAAACTAGGAAATTAAACAATTATAAATGGTTTTCCATTATTTCCCCGATGGTAACGGATATATTAATATTCACTCGTTACAGACCATTTACATCATCCACATGTGTCGACTTTCTACCAAATGACATCTAATGCGCAAAGGATCGTTAGCGGGTGTCAAAACCCGAATCTAATTTCACGTCGACAACACATAGGCGTACCTAATGAAGATTTCAACCGTAACAACAAAGGCGTACGTAATGAAAATTACCGTAACACTGTGTAACAATTTCTGTCGTAGCCACCAGCTCATATTTATTGTATGTGATAATTACTTTAGAGGTGTACCGACGAATATATTGTTAGTCATCATAACCTTGCAGTTAATACCTGTTGCTTTTCTCTCTTTCTTTTCTCTGTTATCGCTTGTTTAGCTATTTCTATGCTCAATGAAGTTGATTCGCCACAAACTTTTTTACCGGTACTGCATCCCGTTTCTTGTTGTGGGACAGAACATTCTTAAGAAGGGGGTAGTGAAACGTTCTCAAAGCGTTTAGCAACTTTGGAACGCTACTCAAAAAGAATGGAATATTTTGGATGCAGATAACTGAAGAATATAAAAGCATTCGAAAGAAGATCCAGTTCAGTTTTTTGAATTGAGTCGGAAGAAATGTTAAGAAGACTTTGTCGGTTTAAATAAATAAGTGATTAACGTGTGTGCTAAGGTAAATAAATAAAATGCCCGTGTTAGTAAAAAATAAATAAAAGTGTGTTTCTTAAATACTGTTGCGTTTATTAGGGTCAGTTAAAAGTAGTTAAATTAAATCGTGTGAATATTTAGTTTATAAATAAATTAGTTTTAAAAATTGTTGCAATAGTATTACTAATAATTAGATAATGATGCTGATTTGTGTTGATGTCAGACAAGCAACTTTTAGCATGAAACCTTAGGTTTGTTTCAATTGTGTATTTTTTTATTGATCTCATAGAAGGAATATTTGGAATGAAAGAAATGAAGTACGAAAAATAACTGATAATCATAAGTTAGAAAGGGGCAATAGCCCCCCTGTGTCTTTTATTAGAGACGTGTATGAAACGGGGTGTTTACTAAAACCTTGGTTAAGCTCTTGAATATATCTTATAATAGTTACTTAGTTTGCAATTTAAATGTACAACTCTAAATAGATTCAATTTTACTGAATTTACTAGTCAACAAAAAAACAAAAATGTGGTCTTAACAAAAAAAAAATCAAAAATATTGCAATTTTTAATTTTAACGTTTCTGGATGAATGAACCAATGAATTAAAGTTCCGCTAATACTCTGCAATTTGTATGTTTGCCGAACCATCAACTAAAAAAATTCGCGTGTTAACCTTCAGATTCTTAGTCTTTTTGCATCTGCCTTTAACAATAATTAACAGTGTACATAAATGTAGCTATTTTTTGCGTAACATTTAAAAAAAATTAACTTGGCGTGCAGGATAACTAATTATAATTAAGTTTAAAATTTGCTATTTTAGTGCCTTATTACAATATCTTTTTTAAACATTCAATAAATTCTGCAATGTTATACCATAAGTAAACAACTGCGTTTGATCTTAATATTTCGTGTGGAATATGTACAGATTGTATTTGCTTTAAATTATTCCATGACTAAACATTGGAAAGTTTACGTAGGTAATAACCAGCGCCGGACAGGCGTAAATTGGCCCGGTGAAATTTACAAGATAGTACATTTATTTTTATGTACACTCATGTTTTAAAAAATCGGGACAGAGTAAAATAAGCAATCTTTACATAAATTCTTAACATACGTTGCGTTAAAGTCTCCTTGGTGCCCAAGTGTCTTTACACAAAATCCAAGAAGCGGTAAAAAAAAAGATTTTTAAAATCAGAAAATATCACAGAATGAAAAAAAATATACAAACTTGTAGAGTGTACATATAACTCACTTTCTGTTTTAACAAAAATGTCATTTTTTTTTAAATTAAGAAAACGATCTTTGATGATTTTTCTTATAAATGCAACAATTTCTAACGTCTATAACAATTTTAAGCAAAAAACATGCAGTATAGAGTTAAGTAAAGATACTTTAGTTCTTGCAATTGTTAACTTAAGAATAATTTAATTTGTTTTACTAACAGCATTATCTACAAATCACTGTTAATAATAGACACTCTAGGACAAAAATTTTACATTGTTAGTGTTAACTAATAAATCAATTAGATTCAAATAAATTGATAAAACAATTGAATATCAAGTTACGTTTAATTTTAAAAGAATACACTAATATTTCAGCCTTCGCATGTGCAACTTTTATACATATTAAATTAGTTGACGGTATAAATTAAATTGACATCTGCCAGTTAACTTTTATGAGCCTATAAATTCTTTAAGCAAACGAACCAAAACAAATAACATTAGTAAATATTCAATTAGAGTTTAAAACAATTTCCTTGACTAAATTCGCGCGCAAATTAAAAATTAAAAAATGTTTCGTTGTAACTAATAAAACTAAACAATTCACCTTAAGCTAATCTAATTTAAAAAGTGGCCATTACGTGACGTGGTACAAAAAATTAAAAAGTAAAATTTATTAACGGGTATTTAATAGCAAGTAATTTACAGTAACTAAATAACAATTTTATTGCGTGATTAACAATTAGATGTTTTCTTCCGTGAGAAGTAGTCTGGTTGTGTCAACAAACGGGATCAAATAAGAAGAATTAAAAAATGCGAGATAAAACGAACAATAATGACGAGATAATACTTTTGGTGCTAACGGAACCATATGTCCCATCAGATTCTTGACTTGATATACGATAGATTTGAGTGAAAATGTTTATGCATGAATTTCTTTAATTGTTTAAATTTCAAAGTAATAATTCATTTTTTGTTCTTCTGGTTTAGTTTACTTTGGTTAAACTGCACTCTTTGTTCTTTACAGGTCATTCTTAACTACGATGGTGTTAAAGCTAATGCTACAATGTAACAAATTAGATAGGTTTAGTTGACTAGAAAAAAAACTGGTGTGGTCACCACACGATTTTCCTATAAGGATACATGATTTTAAGGTTATGTTGTCATAAAACCACTTTAAAGGGATATGTACACGTTTGTATCGACTTTCTATTGTGCTACTATTTTTTTAAATTATTCTCCCCGAATTCGCTAAATATATAACTGAAATATGGCAAATTAATGTAATAGCGAAGGCTTCCACGGCCGGAATCTATACTAAGATAAGAATGTCTTCCGGGTTTGAACCATCTCATTGTTACTATAACCGAAATGGCCAACGTTTCGCCCACTTTTGTAAGGGGCTTAATCAGGGCGTGAGATAAATCTCAAAACTCAAACAAGCAGCCGAAATCTAACTAAGAACCACTACCGAGTTAGGTAATCAACTTGTGAACCAAGCCAGATTCTAAACTCCGTTGAAGTGACTTAAGAAGAAATAGTTTCCGTATATACAGGAAAAGGATCGTCACGGATGATTAAGCTCGACTCTGATTGGGTTACGGTTGATAAAGGGCGTGTTTTCGATAAATGACTAATGACCGGGAACCAAAGAGGGGATAGCTCGAAACCATGATCGCGATTGAAGTTATTCTAGTGTTTGATGATTTTTATGCTTTCTCGGAATTTCCTGTTGAAAAAGAATGGAGATTTGGCAATCAACAAAACATTATCAAAATTTATCTTGTGACCTGTAGTAAAATAATGTTCAGCAACCGCAGACTTGGAAATATACCTTTTCCTTATACAATGATCATGTTCTGAAATGCGAGTAATAACGGAACGACCGGTTTCACCAATGTGAACTAAACCACATGAACAAGGAATTTGGTATACCCCTTGAGATGAAAATGTAAGAAATTTGTCTTTGGGAGAAGGAAGAATCTGAGAGATTTTGCCTGTCGAGCTGAATATGGATTAAATACCATTCTTACGAAGAAGTTTCCCTATTTGATCTGTAACCTTGTGAATGTAGGGTAAAAAGGAAAATTTCGGGTTGTATTCGGGAGTAGAAATGTCTTTAGGTAATCGAGTACGTAGATGTAGACGACGATTGATAACTTTATGAATATCTCACTTTACATAACCATTGTTTACTAAGATTCTAGTAAGATGACGGAGTTCCGAGTCTAGATTCTCAGGTTGGCAAATAGAAACGGCACCATGAACCAAAGATTCAATAACAGAACGCTTCAGTGCAGGATGATGATGAGACCAAGCATGAAGGTATCTGTCCGTATGGGTGGGTTTGCGATATACAGAATGGCTCAAAATACCGTCGGGCTTACGAGTTACAAGAAAATCAAGAAATAGAAGAGAACCATTACTTTCGATTTCCATGGTAAATTTGATATCTAAGTGTTGATTGTTAAGATGATCAAGAAACTTAGACAATGCAAGATGACCATGAGACATAAACGTGTCGTCAACATACCTAAACCACACTTTAGGTTTTAATATTGATGATTTCAAAGCAACCGTTTCAAAGGATTCAATAAAAAGGTTAGCTACAACAGGTGATAGATGAGAACCCATAGCAGCACCAGAAACCTGTTCGTAAAACTTGTTATCAAATTGGAAGTAAATAGAGGATAGACACTTATCCATAAGAGGAACCAAACTCAAATCCTTGCCATGTTGAGATAGAATCTGATTGATGATAATAAGCGAATCCTTAATAGGAACTTTAGTAAAAAGTGAAGTAACATCAAATCTCACGAGAAGATCTTGGGGTTCAAGTTTTATAGTTTCTAGATGTTAAATAAAATGCTGAGAGTTGAGGATGTGAGAAAAGGTTTTACCTGTAAACTCGCAAAGAATGTTGGACAAGAACTTGGCTAGCTTGTAGGTAGGAGATTGGATAGTACTGACAATAGGTCGAAAAGGAATACCTTGTTTGTGAATTTTGGGAAGTCCGTATAGACGAGGTGGTTTAGAATCTGATGGGGTAAGTTGACGTTTAGTTTCAAGAGGTAGATTGGAAGATTTGATGTTTTGGCTGACCTCACGTTCAATCCTCGAAGTGGGATTGTGAGTTAGAAGAGCGTAAGTTTTCTCGGACAAAATAGATTTGATTTTCGTAACAATCAATTTGGTTCAAAACTACAGTAGCGTTGCCTTTGTCGGCTGGAAGAACAATAATCTCAGGGTTCTTACGAAGACTTTTTAGAGCTGACTCTTCCGACTTAGAAATTTTGGATTTAGGAATTTTAGATGATTCAAGGATTTTGCCAGTGTTAATACGAATCGGATCTGAGGTGTGGCGAGGAAGATGTCTTATAGAAGACTCAACAGTACATAAAATATCTTCTTTAGGAATACGTTTGGGAGCAACCGCAAAATTCAAACCATTAGAGAGCACCAATTCCTGTTCTGAGATGAAGACCAAACTGGATAAATTGACAACCGTATTTAAGGAGTTAGTAGCGGATAAAACTTTACGATTCTTGGATTCCAATAATTGAAAATTTTTGATATGACCTTTAGTGGTTAGTCGTAGAGTGGTATCAGACTGCTGGTAAGTAATGTTGTCGAAGAATTTCCAATCATCCGGGGATAGAGTGTTGGCCAACTCAAGATGAAGATAAAAGAGTTGTTTCGAAATGGAGTCGAACTCTCGCCTGGTTTGCTTAATCCGTTCGCGTATCAACGCTAGACTAGCACGGTGTAAGTTGTTTTTAGAAAAACGTGTCTGATTGTGGAACTTGGTTCTGAGGAATGCAGGAATGATGTGGTCACGACAGCGACTAAGAAAGGTTAACTTGCAAAAAAGTTTGACGAAACGTATTCCTAAAGAAGATCAGTTATGTGCTGTTGAATCTTCTATAAGACATCTTCCTCGCCACATCTCAGATCCAATGCGTATTAACACTGGCAAAATCCTTGAATCATCTAAAATTCCTAAATCCAACATTTCTAAGTCGAAAGAGTCAGCTCTAAAATGTCTTCGTAAGAACCCTGATATTAATGTTCTTCCAGCCGATAAAGGCAACGCTACTGTAGTTTTGAACCAAATTGATCATGTTACGAAAATTAATTCTATTTTGTCTGAGGAAACTTACGCTCTTCTAACTCACAACCCCACTTCGAGGATTGAACATGTGGTCAGACAAATCATCAAATATTCCAATCTACCTCCTGAAACTAAACGTCGACTTACCCCATCAGATCCTAAACCACCTCGTCTATACGGACTTTCTAAAATTCACAAACAAAGTATTCCTTTTCGACCTATCGTCAGTACTATTCAATCTCCTACCTACAAGCTAGCCAAGTTCTTGTCCAACATTCTTTGTTAGTTTACAGGTAAAACCTCTTCTCACATCCTCAACTCTTACCACTTTATTCAACGCCTAGAAACTATAAAGCTTGACCCCAACATCTTCTCGTGAGCTTTGATGTTACTTCACTTTTTACTAAAGTTCTTATTAAGGATTCGCTTATTATCATCAAACAGATTCTGTCTCAACATGGGAAGGACTTGAGTTTGTTTTCTCTTACTGGTAAGTGTCTATCCTCTATTTACTTCCAATTTGATAACAAGTTTTACGAATAGGTTTCTGGTGCTGCTATGGGTTCTCCTCTATCACCTGTTGTAGCTAACATTTTTATGGAATCCTTTGAAACGGTTGCTTAGGAATCATCAATATTAAAACCTAAAGTGCGGTTTAGGTATGTTGACAACACGTTTATTGTTTGGTCTCATAGTCATCTTGAATTGTCTAAGTTTCTTGATCATCTTAACAATCAACACTTATTTATCAAATTTACTATGGAAATCAAAAGTAATGGTTCTCTTCCATTTTTTGACGTTCTTGTGACTCGTAAGCCCGACGGACTACTGGGCCATTCTGTTTATCGCAAACCCACCCATACGGACAGATACCTTCATGCTTTGTCTCATCATCATCTTGCACAAAAACGTACTGTTATTGAATCTTGGCTTTGTCGAGCCAACCCAAAGAGCAACGCCCCAACCAGGAAATAAACCGGAAAATACATACATGATCCTAGAAAATGTCGATCAACGCGTCATCAAAGTTGGCCAAACTACATCAAGCCCTACAGGAAAAATCTCAGATAAAAAAAATCAAACAAGGTAAGCTAATCACTGTTCGAAATGTGCAGACATTGTTTGTCGAGAATGAATCGGTTGACTCCGACACCCAGGACACCATCACTTTTGTGCAGACGATTGACGGCCCGGAGGGTAGAAGAACCTACAAGACGCTTTACGAATCACTATGTAAGATCAGAAATAGATTAAACATTCTAGGAGCCAAAACAATTTACATCGACTCCAATATAAACAAGAAGGCACACCTTGAACAACTGGAAAAAATTGGGGAAGCCGCTTTTAAAAGCTCCGGTATCACCGGATACATTAAATGCCTTTCCCTAGTAACAGCAAACAAACCGAGCACATACCGATCGATTGTAATAAGAGAAGAAGGCAAATCCTATGAAGACCTGCTCAAAGATGCCAAGAAATCGCTCTATAATAAAACGGAAGCAGAAGCGCTTAAAGCGGTCAAGAAGACCAGAGCGGGTAATCTCCTCCTAATCACGGAAGATATAAGCAAAGCCCGATCCATAGACGGAATCCTAGCGAAAGAAATGACCAAAGTCGAAACCAATGTAACAGCGACGAGCAGAAACAAAATAGTCTTACACATTAAGGACTTCGACGAAGTGGCCACATTAGAAGAAGTGGATGCAGCCATACGCCAAAGAACCAACAAGCCAGACACGAGCTCGCTCAGAATAAACAAGCTTAGACCGAGTGCTAATAGAAAACAAATAGTAACGGTTGTGATGGATCAGACAACAGGAAGATTCCTATTAGGGCTGAAACCAATAAGAATTGGCATAACTTCCTGCAGGATCGCCGAAAGAAAAGCAGATGATAAATGCTCAAGATGCTGGAAAACCGGTCATACAGTCAATAACTGTCGGGGAACCAACAGAAGGCATTGCTGTTACAACTGTGGTAAAGAGGGCCACAGCAAAAGGGAGTGTAAAGACAGCAAAAGATATCCCCTGTGCAAAGTGCAAGACTTCATAAATCATGGACAATCAGTTACGTATTATCCAAATCAACATAGGCAGAAGAAAAGCGGCACACGATCTGCTACTAGCGACCGCCAGAGCTAACAATGTGGATCTAATGATGATCTCTGAGCCTAACATAAATAAATCCAGGGCTGACAACTGGCTAATGGACCCTGAGGGCTTATCGGCCATCGCCATTCTGAATTGATCAATAATCATACAAAGATGCGAGACAATGAGGGGGGCAGTCGCAGTAGAGATTAACAACTCGTGGCTGTACTTGTGTTACATTTCGCCAAGCGACACCCTCGACGACTTCCTCGAACTCCTCAAGGATATCAAGTGCTCACTTAAAACACACAACAAACCCGTCATAGTATCCTGTGACTTCAATGCTAAATCGTCCGGGTGGGGAGAACACAGAGAGAACGAAAGAGGCCGAAGTCTAATAGAGTGGCTAGAGTCACAAGACATGTGCGTGATAAATGTTGGCAATACTCCCACCTTCTTCTCACGCGGGTCCACTTCTATAATCGATATTACGTGCGCGTGTGCCAAGGTAGCCTCTAAGATCAAGAGATGGAGGGTGATGCATGACGAGTCGCTAAGCGACCACAATTACATCACTTATGAAATAGCCGCAGATATGCCTCTACATAACCACCGCCACTTCCTCCCATCATGGAATATTAATAGACTGAACAAAGAGAAACTCAGGAACACCTTCGATCGTCTCATACACCTATGCAAAGAAGTAACACCGGAAACCTTAACAGACATAATGATCCAATGCTGCGATGCCAGCATTCCCCGATGCAAAGAAAACAAGCACAATGCAACTGGGATCTACTGGTGGAACTACGACCTAGCAAATCTTAAAAGGGAACGCGAGCGCGCCAGAAGATCATCGGCGAGAGCCAATAAGAAAACCAACGACCGATTAACCACAAAAAACCACCACTACCAGGAGTGTAGGAAGAAACTCCGCCGAGCCATATATGCCGTAAAGCGAACGGCATGGCTGGAGCTCTGCAAAAGCATAGACCATGACCTTTGGGGTAAGGGGTATAGGATAGCAACGAAAAGGCTGAGGAAAACACAGCCCGGTGCTCAACCCAACCAGCAGCAACTGCACACAATAGTTAAAGAGTTATTTCCAGAGAAACCTTCAAGGAATACCTCCAAGTCTACGATCGCATACCCCACATCCCTATTCACAGATGAGAAAATAATTGCCGCGGCCAAGAACTTAAATAACAGAAGAGCTCCTGGCTCAGACGGCATTCCGGAAGAAGCTCTGGCGGAGATCGTTATTAACAGCCATGCATCATTTGCCCAACTAATGAATCACCTATTGCAAATACAAACATTTCCGGACCAGGCTTGTCCTACTTGACAAAGGAAAAAGGACCACTAATGAGGCTATCTTCTACAGACCCCTATGTCTATTAAACACATTTGTCAAGATGTTCGAGCATCTTATACTTGAGAGACTAAGATCCAGCATCGATGCGTCAGGGGGGCTATCTGAGCACCAATATGGCTTCATGCGAAGCAAGTCCACCATGAATGCCTTAGAAAGGGTTGACCGATGGGCCAGAACGACCCGAGCAGGCACCTGAAGAACAAGAAGACTATGCGCCCTGACCACGCTAGATGTTAAAAATGCGTTTATTTCACTAGCGTGGCCAATTATTATAGAAGCCCTTAAGAGCAAGAAAGTAGATACATATCTTGTGAACATTATAGAAAGCTACCTGGAAAACAGGATTCTAATGATACAAGAACCTGATGGCGTGGAATCTATCCAGGTGACCTGCGGGTTCCCGCAAGGGTCAGTACTAGGGCCTACCCTATGGAACATCACGTTTGATGCCCTATTGAGGCTGGACTTGGGTTCATTGGCGCAAATCATCGCCTTTGCGGATGATGTCGCACTCATGTCCAGTGCAAGATCCGAAGACGAGCTCACGATAACAACTAATACGGCAATAGCTCGGATCGACAAATGGCTCTCAGACCACGAGCTAGAACTGTCGCCAAACAAGACTGAAACAATAGTCTTCTCCGGCAGACGCCGTGTGGGTCCCATCACTTTTACCACCACAATCAGTCTATTGTGCCACAAAACCACGTCCGCTACCTTGGCGTCTACCTAGACCAAGTACTTAAACTACGGACACCATGTAAAGATGGCAGCCATCAAAGCTGCCAAAACGGCGGCGGCTATATCTATCATCATGCCAAACGCAGACGTCCCGAGTAAGTTGAAGCGGCGTCTCGTATCATCGGTTGTAACATCAAGCATACTATACGCAGCGCCCATATGGGCCGGGGCCATGGAGATAGGAAAGTACCGGGGTATCATCCAAAAAATGCAGAGAAGAGTTTGCATTAAAATCATTATGTGTTATAGAACTATGGCCACGGAAGCAGCACAATTACTTGCCGGTACTATCCCATGGGACCTCCTAGGTAAGGAAAGACCCAGACTGAGGGAAGGCCTCAATACCAAAAAAGAAGTTAGAAGGAAAACGCTCCAACACTGGCAGGCAAGATGGCAAAGTGGCCTAAAGAGCAAATGGACCCGGCGCTTGATTCCCAACATTGTTCTGTGGCTAGAGAGAAACTACGGGGAATTAAATTACCACCTATCGCAAGCGTTGACAGGGCACGGCTGCTTTACCAACGACCTGCACGGTATTTGAAAGAAAAGCGACCCATTCTGCATTTACTGTAGGGAGGTAGACGATGTGGAACACATGGTGTTTACTTGCCCACAGTGGACCAGCCTTAGTACGACATGCCAGACATGACACCGGAACTCCTAATCCCACAGATGCTGAGTTGCAGGCAAAAATGGGAAAGCATAAACTCAACAATTGCTAGAATAATGGGCATGAAAGAAGCAGACTACCTTAGGCTGGAGAGAAACGAAATTACCGCGGGCCAAGAGTAACAACGACTGGGATTCAGATACCGTATTAAAGAGCATCAAAATACCAAGTACGCTATCCCACATAAAAGATTTTAATCTGACCATTAAGTAATCAACTTTATGTTTGTGTTCTTCTCTATGTTTGTACCATCGACTCATACACAACTATATACAACAATTTTAAATACACGTACAAGCTTTTTATTATACTTTACTTTTATCATAGAGCACAGGACTATATACAATATTCTAAATACATGTACAAGCGTTTTATTATTCTTTTTTTAAGTCAGCGCACTAGTTTTAACCTTCTATACGCCAGATTCTGATATCAACACAATAATCATATCATTTCTTATTACATAGTTTTGATGTAGATTTATTTGCCAGAATGCAGTAGTGGTAACCCTTTTTTGTCTATATTTTTGGCTTTTTTAAAAAAAATTTCTCCTTCAAACGTATAAAAATAATCTAATAGATTATTAGATCTTTGTTTAGGGTTTGCAGTGGAAACTCTTCATATTCAACGTTAATATGACGTGAGCAGAGTAACGAAGAAAACATGTACATCAAATTGCTTTAAAACAACCTCCAATTTAAGCGTATCTACCTTTAAACAACGTTGTTTCCACGAGACACCACTGCGTGGGATTTCTACCTCACGAAGGTAGTATCTCTTAATTTCATTAAAATCAAAGAAAACTTAGATTAGATTGTAATCACGTAGAGGTCATATTGACGCCAACTTCCTAAAAACGACATCAAACGCAAAATAAGGGTCTTGCTGAATTAACGAGCTTTCAGTAGGTATATGCGTACCTACGTAACATATCCTAGCAGAACTTAAAAAACGTAGCTACACTGTAAAAAATTTACCAAAAATTAAGAATAACAATACAAACTGAATAGTAAATTTACGAAATTTAAAGAAATTGTTCTAAAAGTTTTTTTTAATTTTGTAAATTTGCTATTCAGTTTGCAGTGGTATCATTAATTTTTAGTAGATTTTTTATTAAATTTCTCAGTATTTTTACAGTGTAGTTTATACCATGACAAGTTAATGTAATGTGAAAATTTTCTTCTAAAAAAATCTTCTTATAATTAATAATTTTATTTGCTATAGACGATTCTAGCATCACAAGCTTTATGATAGCATAGAACTAACTTTTAAAAAGCATTTGAAAATGTAATGGATTTTTTTTTTAAACACAATAATAAAAACACAGAATTACAAATTACAAATTTAATGTTATCGTAATCGGTTTAAAATAAGTTACATTTAAATATACACGAGTGTATATAGTTTTATTATCATTATTTACTTAACCCTATTAGTTTCACTTCCAATAAAAAAACTGTTGCAGCACCAAATTGACAAATTTTGTTTTTTAGCGAAAAATACATGTACCTTCTTTTTTAGCACAAAAAACTGTTATCTCTAAAAGTTAGTATATGTATATACGATATTACTGCTACTGTCGTTATCAATATTTTTGTGTTCATTTGTTCATACGTAGTTTGGAGTAATGGCGAATACTTAAATAATGTACCACTACGTATGTCTTCAGCTAATTATTAAGTATTTTATGTTTATGTTTTAGATGTTTTGAATTTTGTTTTGTTTATTTTAATAGTACAAATATTGTGCTATTCATGATGTAATCATGTTTTACTTATCTGAAGAAAAAAACACAACACAAACATTGGAAGTCCTTAAAATTAAAACAACGCATTTATGATAGTGTTATTTTTGGTGTTGCAGTAAAATAATATTTTTAACCGGTTTTTGAATTTATTAGAACCTAGTAACAAAATTAGTAATTGTTGTAACTGCGATAGAAGCTTTCTAAATTTTATTTTATGAACGCAAGCTCACATATACTGCAGTGATATTGCCGGTTTGATGAAAGCTTTGAGACGTAAACACAATCGGAAGAAGAGCGACTGTTTATTGATGAATCTAAACTTGCTTTGAATTGCATATTCATTTAAGATTTGGGAATAAAAAATCAATCATAATACTATAAAAATTTTTGCGTGATAAATTAAAATCTAATCATAATTTTAATCATTTTGAGTGACAAATTAAAAATCATTTTAACGGTGTTAATTGACGAATGAAAATTCAATCGTTATTTTAATAATTCGGAGTGATGAATAATCATTTATTTTATAATAAAATATGTGACAAAAAAATCAATTGTAATCTTAATCAAACACTGGATTTATTGCATTTTGCAATTAATTCGATTTTGCAATATTTTGCAATTTTGAGCAAGTTTATGCTTTTATTAACACTGCATCTATTTTACAACTAACCTCTAAAGCCGAAATTATTATAGCTGTAGAAATAACGTGTATTCGTTTTTGGTCATTCAACACCATTATTGTAAAAAGTAAAATTTTATTCGTTATTCAAAATAATTAACATAATGATTGATTTTTTTTCTCGCTTAAAAGCAATAGATTAACAAATGCATTTTGATTCGTAGTTTATAATAAGTTGAATTACTTATTTATTATACGTGGTCGGATCATTTAACACATTTCTTCAAACTATGCAACCTAGACGGCTTTGTCAATTTTTCTCCCATAGGAAGTAATAACAACGGACACAACAAGAAGTACTCCTTATCTTGCAAGATTCCGCAGTCGCACGTTGAATCTTTGGCGAAGCCCAAACGGACGAGGTTAACGCGGCAACTCATCACTCCTACTCTTAGCCTGTTGAGACTAAGGTGATGTATGGTGCATTTGTTTCTGCAGTCATTTTTTCTTTCACTTCCACATTACTCAGACTATTCCATTGCGTTATGCGGCATAAGCTTTGACTGTCTTGGAGGAGTTGTGTTTGACTGTGAAAAAGCTTCATCAACCTAAGGTGATTTTGCCCCGGGTTCCTGCCCGGGTAATAGGTGTCTTAGATTTTCCATCACTATTAGACATTTAACGTTTGCCGGGTCCACCATTTTCGAGTCTGCTGATTCTTTTCACATAAGCGCAGCATACACGGCAGTTGCCTAAAGCTGTTATACAAAGTTTGCTTCCCAGTTGCATCTAGTAAACTTCCTGACAGTGCACACACTTTTTCTTCGTACTTTAGCTGCGTTTTTTGTAAGTACAAGAGCGATCGAGGATAGCTTCTTTGTATTTACTGTCAGTTTCTTCAGCGCTTGTTGGTTGTTTGGATAAAAAGTGGACACTTTTGTTTTGATCGGAGGCGATAGCTAACATAATAGCGGCTTTTAGTTTCAAATCTTGCCTTGAAAGTTCTCTCTACTTTTCTGAAAGTAGAGAGAGAAAGCGGCGCAAGTTTTTTAGAACGGGTTTATCGTTGCTATGGATGTTCAAAAGCAAGGAAGCTAAAACTCCAGCTTGTGGTAAATCATTTACTTGGTTACGACACTTGCTGGCGTCGTCGTGGTAAGTTTGTAGTCCGTGTTGAGTTTGCACAGTTTGGGAAGAGAAAGACTGTGGGTCACTGTGTCGTAGGCCGCAGACAAATCTATGAAAACGACTCCTGTTATTTTCTTTGTCTGGTAGCCATCTTTAATGTATTCGATGAGCTTAACGATTTGCCCACAGCAGAATTTATCAGGACAGAAACCAGCTTGTGCTGGTGTAAGTTTTTGTTGATGCTGTTTCTGATTCTGGCGAGAATCATCCTCTCTACGATTTGTAGCTATGGCATAGAAGTGAGAAAGAGCGGTAACATTTTGCGTCTGTTTGTTTTATTCCAAGCTTCAAGATGGCTGTAACTTTCGCTTTCCGTTATATTTTTAGAATCTGTTTTTGTTAGATGCGGGTGTTCATCATTGCTTTAACTGCTAAGGTTTGTTATTTGCTCAATTTGCTGGGTATATGAGCCACTAGCTCGGTTTGGTTTGATGGTTTAAATGACGTTTTTTCTCAAAAAAGGTAAAGAAAGACTCATGGAGAAAGTACTGTAGAGACGTAGAAAACGAACTTACAAGTTCTAGCTTCCCAAAAAGCTCTGAGCAAGGACCGCACTGAAAACATCGCTTCTATGCTGGCCAAAAACCGAAGTTTACAGACTAAGTCAAAGGTACTCAGCAAGAACTATTGCAAAAACACTTCCTGAATTCATCGTTAACTGAAGTTCTTAAGCACTAGGACCTTGAAGTACCAAACAAACAAACACTTAAAAAGAACTGGGAATCAGCTAGAAAAATAATGAATTCTGAAAACCTAGAATGCGGAATCAATACGTTTAAACCCTTTTAATGGAATTTATTTTACCATGGAATTTGCTGCTTGACGAAATGCAGTATGCAAAATTCTTATAACCAGCTTAGCACTTTCGCATATACCAATCAACTGGCGAATTGTCAACGCGGTATTTATACCAAACCCATGGAGATCTACGAACGCCCAGGTAAATTCTTACAGACCAATGAGCTTGACTTATTTCATTTTAAAACTACTTGAAAAAGTAGTCAACAGGTACATACCAATCCGGAAAATCTTACGAGCTAGCAATTCACCTACTAGTGAGCAAATTCAAAAATGCAATCCAATACAATGGTATTGCATTAGGAGCTTTTCCAGATATTGAAGGAGCATATAACAATATTACCTTCACCGCACTGTAAAAACGAAAGTGGCTAATGGGTGTCCACAAAGCAGAGTGCTGTCACCTATACTATGCTGCTTTGTCATGGACGGCCTATTGCAAGAACTAGAAGACAAAGAGGTATTCGCTTTAAGGTATACGCCAACGATCTTACTATTATCACAAACTGAGAGTCAAACATAATGCAGAGCGCAATAAACACTGTCAAAAAATGGTGCAAAAAAAAGACTATCAGTAGACCCAACTAAGACGGCAATCGTTCCGTTTACCAAACGACGGAAAACAGATGACGTAATACTACCTACGATGTGCGGAATAACGTTCTTGATGACAAATAAAGTCACCAAACTGACTTTTAATGCTCATCTAAAAAAAAAGTCAGAATGAAGACTATTAGAGTTCTTAATATAACATAACGGATGGTCGGGCACACATAGGTATCGAAACCCACAATGACTAAATAGTTATATACGGTGATGACAAGACCCATTATCACATATGGTGCGTTTGTATGGAGTGAGAGAACCAACCTAAAAAGCACAGCTTCCAAGCTAAGCAAAGTACAGAGAATAGAATTTCTGCTGATAACAGGAGCAAAGAGAACCATAAAACCACTACTTTAACTTCCATAATTACACCTCGTTGTAATGATGAAAACAAAACAAGCAGCATACATGCTACAGATCAATGAGCATACGTCAATTACCGAAAAAAACAAACCGTGCACTTACAACGTGTTGCCTGAAGAAACAATCTTAACTATGATATCCGATTTCACAAAATATTATCACATCTTAAAAAAATTTAAAATGATGATACCGTCACGAGACGAGTGAACATTTACCCGGGCACCGTACGATACCATGGAAAGCAATTTTTGTTGACCTTGGGTAAATATGCGCCCGTTTTTTAAGCTGAAGCTGTTGCTATTGACTGGTGTGTCAAAAACATTATCGACTCGAAATCATACGCAAATAGTCCGATATCGTTCATGTATGACAGTCAAGGAGCACTTCTGGCGCTAAGATTGCCATAATACCTATAACCCAAACTGATTATGGCATAGAAATATTGGCAATTAGCCAACAAGACTGGCTCATTTGGGTACCAAAAGACCAGAGTATAAAAGCAAACCTAATGGCAGACGCGCTAGCTAAAAAGAGCACAACAGAGACATATATCGAACCTGAACCCGTTTTTAGAATTGCCTACAAAACCGGAAAAGAGATACTCAAAACGCACTATCAAGCATGAGCCGAAAAAAGTTAAGGAAATTCAAAGTACTAATAACACTGCACTGTGGCCTTAACAAACATATGTATTAAACACGATTGCAAAGTAGCGCTTCATGCCGCGGATGCTTGGTGGACGACGACAAAAAGACCAAGCAGACCGCAGTGCAATGGCGCTAGACAAACCACCTTTTGAATAATATTAAAAAAAATAAATTGGCGATCTTTAGTTCTTCGGTATCAAAAAGTTAGAGGAGATAATTGGTTTTATTCGGTATGTCTCGAGACAGTTTCATTCTGGGTTTCTTCCTCTATGCCTTGCTGTTTAAAAGCAATTGCGTGGCTGTCTGATTAGCTGCTACATCAGTTTGGATTTGGGTTTTGGGATGCAGCAGTAGAGTCTCCATTAAGAATCTTTAGCACTTGAAATACTCAGGCGTATAGTTTTCCACGTAAAAAGTTTAACATAGTACACGTATGTTTTGTAGTTTTTTGGCACAGGGCGCAGGTTGTGTATATTACGGTCTATGTAGTCGCAAAACGCTTCCCACGTATTCTGGTTTCATGACTACGTTTATTGAGCAGGTCGGTGTTGTGTTTTTGGAATAGGATGGCCAACCCTCTTCGCAGGAATTGGAGTCATTCTGAATTATAACTTAAAGGCAATACTATGTCGATACAAAGTTTATTATTAAATAGTACAAAATGAATGCAGCAAAGAAATCTAAAACGTATCATTTTAATAACGATTGGGAGGAAGAATTTTTCTTTTGTATGGTGAACGATAAGTGCATTTGTCTTATTTGTCGTGCGTCAGTTGCAATACCTAAGTGTGGTAACTTAGACAGGCATCATAAAACGGTTCATAAAAACTATGAAAAGGATTTTTCGCCACAGAGTGAATTAGGAAAACGAAAAGTACGTGATTTGATATCTTGTTTGAAAAAAGAACAAACCATGTTCATAAGACCAGCCAAACAATCAAAAGCTGCTACGATCGCGTCATTTAAAATATCTCATATATTGGCGAAACACAAGAAACCATTCGAAGATGGATCGGTTGTGAAGGAAGCATTTATTGAAGCGGGTGAGACTTTATTTGGAAATTTTAAAAATAAAACAGAAATCATGTCTGCATTAGAGAACTTCAGTTATCTCGTCCGACTGTCACAAGGCGTATTGAAGTCATGAGTCAGGACATGGCAGATAAACTAAAACGGATGGTATTCAATGACATGTTGGCTAAGGAAGAATTTTTGACAATCATTCCTCTGAAGGGGAAGACCCGTGGCAAAGATATATATGACGTTTTCTTCAATTTTGTAAAAAACTACAAGCTACCAATATATAAATTAGTGTGCATTACAACCGATGGAGCACCAGCAATGACTGGAAACAAAAACGGTTTTGTGGCATTGTGTCGAGCTAATGAAGATTTCCCTTAATTTTTTTCATTCCATTTCATTATACATCAACAAGTTTTGTGTTCAAAAGTTTTAAACACGGAGGAAATTATGGGCATTGCAACAAAAATTGTGAATTCCATCCGTGCACGTAGCTTGCAACGGCGGCTCTTTAAGTTGCAGTTGGAAGATAGAAAGTCAGCTGAACACACTGATTTAGTTCTTCACACGAACGTCAGGTGGTTGAGTCGCGGAAAATTCCTAGAAAGGTTTCAAAAATTATTGCCCGAAATAACAGCTTTTCTAGACGAAAGAGGTGATGACACTCAGATGCTGAAAAACGAAAAATGGCTGACTGATTTGGCATTTTTGACTGACATCACAATGCACTTAAACACCATTAGCTTGGAGCTTCAAGGTAAAGGAAAAACTATTATTGAGATGATTAGCGCAGTAAACGCATTCAAAAGTAAACTGCAACTTATGATAGAGCAACTAAAAAGAAAGGATCTGAAACATTTTCCGTCTTTGAAAGCAAGGATTCCTCAGTTGAATTATGATACGTATGAGGCTGAATTATCAAATATTTTGGGACAATTCGAAATGCGTTTTTATGATTGCAGTAAATTGGCAAATATAGCATCATTTATGAGTTATCCTTTTTCATGTAAAACATTGAGGAATTAGCTACTGAAATAGCAAGTCAGTTTATTATGAACTCATGTTCTGTTGAAAATGAGTTGGTGCAGATTATATCAGATATACATCTCAAAGCTACAGCATCTGATACAAATTTCTGGTGTTTTATATCTGTAGATAAATATCCGAATCTAAGGCAAATTAGTCCTTCAACGGACGGCAATGTTTGGGTCAACTTACTTGTGCGAGTCTGTATTTTCTGAAATGAAGATAATTAAGTCAAAATATCGCAATCGACTAACTGACGATCATATGTCATCATGCTTGCGATTAGCACTCAGTGGTTACGTACCATCTTATGAAAAGTATGCTGAGGACATGCAGTGCCACGCTTCAACATCCAAAGTCACTCCTTAGTTAAGTTTAACACCATACGTAACTCTTTTGTTTTGTAACAACCAATAAACTCGCAATTTTGAATAACTATGAGTTTTTTCATTGATATTGTAGAGAAGAACCTAACTAAACCTAACCCAAACCTTGACTAAAACAATGCATATTGTGCGGAAAGCTAATACCTATATATGCCACGGTACACCCTACCTAAGTAGTTAGGTAGGTAGGGTGTATCGTGTATGTGACAACCCTGCATCACACATACTTGCAGCATCTCAGAGTCGATCGTAAGTAGTCTAAAAATATTGAGGTAGATCGCCAGCAGTTCAAGTTTGAGCACCCCTGGTCTACACCATCTCCTGCTGTTAAAAAATGAGAGAAGCTTGGGGTGATGTATGAGTTACATGCTTTCTCCGTCTGCCCACAGTTTAAGTTTGTGGCCGTTATCATCGGTTTCAGATTAACCCCAGTTGGTGCTGATGTTGTAGAAATTGCCTAGGATTATATAAGAAGAGTCTGAGACGCATGTCTGCAGGAGGCTCATGTTGAAAGGAACGCTGGATGGATTATATACAAATGTCACAACAAAGTTGAGATTATTTGTAAGCTAGTGCGCTCAAATATGGCACTTTCGTACAGGTCGTAATGTCGACATCCTTTTAAACTTTGGTCTGTTTTTTTTAGAACAACGGCAGGCCTCTTGTACTAGAAGTATACCACAGTTCAGTTGTTTGCAAGTCACTGAGTAAAAGTTTCTTAGATCTGGTGAATCTTTCAATGTTTATCGACGTCATCACAAAAGCTGGCTTTGAAAAAGACCGATTTTGTAATGCCGGTGGAATTGGATTTAGCGTTTCTAGGAACGCCCGATTGTCCATATTCCAAGAATGGTAGAAAATTACAGATTTAATGCAATCTTCCGAAGACTCGTTTCGTACCCTTCGAATAATAAATTCATTCTTATTTATTATTTAAAAGTCAATTAAAAATTGCAGTTTTATCAATCATTTAAAATAATTTAAATACAATTAAAATTTTATTTGTTGTTTCAAAACTATTAATAATTTTTTTTGTTTGTTTATGGCTATCTCTGTGTATAATGACAATGTTTTTAGTTCGTTGAGAGTTTTATGAAAACTACAAAAAAAAATTAAATAAACTTCGACTATTAAAAATGCAACTCAGTTTACACATCTGTATATTTGTAGTTAAAGAATAAGTCCGTTTTTTCTTTTTTGGAGTGTACTTTAGAGTTATCTAATAGTGTAGAGGCATAAATATACTAAAAAAGTTACAAAAATTAGTCGAGACAACTCGGTTAATATAATGTCGTAATGGCTGTGTTTTGAAGTCAATTAAGTTACACAAGGTAAAAAACGGAAAAGATCTAAGAAGACGGAGTAAAAAGTACCTGTTACAAATTATATTTAATTACTATGCTATGACTGTTAGCGCGTCTTTTACTAAATACTTTAATTATTAGCAGGTAAAAGTAATTTGATTTTTAGATAGTCAAAACTCAAAATTTCTCTTGACGCGACGGTTCTGGTTATTACCGTACCTTATTACGTGCAATATTCATAAGCTGATCCTTTGACGTCGACTAGCATTTCCTTAGGGCGTGTGTTTGATATATTTCCCGATGATCAAACTTGAAATAGTTTTGCAATTTTCGGAACTACACCTTTCTTGATGACGGTGGATAAACCAATCGGTTTTCCACACACGTAAAACCGATCATATTTAAATATTTCTTATACAAATAAGATTGATTATGCACCGGACGTTGCACTGTCACATTTGTACTGACAGAAACTGGTAAACCCAAAAGTCAATTAGAAAACTATTGACTTTTATTATGCCATTGCAATAACAACATCAATTACATAAATAAATTTGTTTCGATCGCGTGGTTACATGGGCGTAGTTATGTCACTGTAGTAATAATTACCAAAGATAATAAATTATCAGGATAACAATGTGCTAATTTTTAATGAAAATTCGCAATGTACATATCCGCCTTATTTTGAATGAAAAAATTTTGAAAAAATAATCCGAGGACAAATAAATTACGCTTTAACCATAAGTGTCATTGCAAAAGTGTACACATAGGTTGTAATAAAGATTTGTTGTCCATTACTTAATTTGTGCATTATACGAAGTTGTTGAAAACGTTAATGCCGTTTTAACAGATTACATTTTTAAGTTTTGATTTTAGTAAATGTGTATCTTAAATAATAGTAAAACAAGTATTGATGTAAATGTTTTAACATTGTTTGATGTGAATCAGTAGCTTACCTTGATTGCGCGCCACTGATATCAATTACAAAATAAAACCACATGAGATGATATTATATCATAAACTTCAAGGAGAATTAGAGCACCAAAGAATAGCTGCTACTTTAAACGATTTTTGTATTCACACCTTGAACGCATACTGTAAACACGCATATAAAAATGCGTAATTAAGTAATTACTTTAAAAATGCGATTGTGGTTTATGTACACTTTGATCGATGTTTCGAGTATAATAAGATTATTCAAATTATTAATTCACGTGTAATATGCGTTACTTGCGTCATTAATGTAAAAAAACAACCATTAAATACAATAATTATTTAGCATTATAATTAAATTTACTAAGAACGTGATAATTCAAAAAAGCAAAATTTTATTACTTAGTTTATTTTCTGTATTCAATTCTGAAGGCTGTTGTTGGGAAGAAACTTCATCGTTACCTTACAAATTATTTTGATGTAAGATCTGATTTAATGAGTCTTTAAAACTAGACCGCGCCATCTTTAAACAATTTCAATTAATGGTATTAAAACTTTCATTCAATACACACTTATCACGAATAAATAAGTACAAAATTAAAGCTAAGTGATTTTTCAGATTTGTCGTTAAACAGTAATTGTTCATTTTCTATTGTTCTTGTTACTTTTGTTTGCTTTGTTTATTATTAACTAATTTATTTGAATTAGTAAAACAATATTTGATTTATCTTTTCATACAGATTTCAAAAAAATTAAATTATAGTTGTTAATTTACTTAATTATATACGACAAAATTATAGAGCAAGTAATGAACTTTACATACATAGGGGCAGAGATAACAGCCGAAAAAAACCAATTTAGTGAAGTCAGAACTCAAGTCATGAAGGGGGCACGCATATCTAGATATGTAAGAGACGTGACATGAAGAAATAAATACCTCCAAACGGAAAGCAGCAAAACTAAACAACTGATGCATACTTGTAAAATAGTAACGGGAAGAACACGACTGAACAGAGTAAGAAACTCTGAAGTAAGAGAAGACTGCGGAGTACCAGACATTGTTAGATTCGTACGGAAGAGAAGAAGGGAATGGAACGACCATGTCTCCAGAGCAAGAGAAGACAGATTAATTAAAATCGCTAGAGATTGGAGACCAGCAGGAATACGAAATACGGAGAGGCCACAAAAAAGATTGGCAGATAATTGCGTTTCAACATCCGTCGAAGAAACTCCATAGCCCAATGTGTGAAGAAAAACAGGAATTGCCCCTAACTTGAAAGAAGAAAAAGAATTTACTTAAAAAGATAAAGTAATAATAAACCATTATGACATTTGACAAAACAGAATTCTTAATTTGGATTATTGCTTGTAAAACAACCATTTTATAAACGACACTAAAGACCCTACTGTTTTTTATTTGTAAAACAGGCTTTTTTCGACCCGATCTCAAGAAATCGTAGAAAACAGAAAACAGCGTTAAGACAATTGAGACATCTACAAAAATATTATCCGCAAAGCAAAGATGACTAGAAGAAAAAAAATGATATGTTTATTACATATGAAGAATATACGTCAAAAAAACGTGCGACAAAAGAACGTCGATCAAAAAACGCGCAACAAAATGACGTGGCGACAAAAAGACTCGCATCTTTTGGTCGCGCTACAAATAGACGCGTCGTATGCATATATTGTGGAGACCTATATGTTAGTATTCCAAAACTTTAACACCAAAAACCCTAGTTAAACAACAGCTAATCCAACAAAATCAAAATTTCTTTGCTGAAAATGAACAGAGATCTCAGAATAAACGTGAAACCAATCAGAAAATGCAAGGAAAAACAAACTAATAATAACACAAATAAAACAGAAGAAAAAAAACTTGCCCGCAAAACCGATAGAGAAAATAGTATGGGTAGGGAAGGAATTACAAGACAGTGTGGAGGAAATGAGAGAAATGATGAAAAAAGCAACAGAGAAAGTCAGATTTAGAAAGTAGAAAGGGGAGAAAACTGGATGGAACAAATAGTGGGATAGAAAATGCAAAAAAGCAAAGAAAAATGCAGCAAGAGCATTAAGACAGTGGGAAAAAGAGGAGAAAACAAAAGAAGAATATAAAGGAGCAGTAAAAATATACAAGAAACCATGCGAGAGAAAAAAAGAAGAAAACAAAAAGAAACAAGAAGATCAGATCGAAGAAATAAATACGGAAGAGGATGCATGGAAGTATCTAAAAAAAGAAAAGATGAGAAAATAAACGACAATAGGAAAACAAATAAAAGAATAGGAGAGATATTTTAAAAACTTGCTGTGGGAGGGGAGAACAAAATCAGGTAGGTGAAACATGGCAAAGAAAAGAAGCTGTAGTAAGACGGGAAGAAGGAGATAAAATAAACAAAGACGAAGTAATAAAGGCAATAAAAAAGGTAAAAAAGAGAAGGCGACAGGAGAAGATGAGATACAAAGCGAAGAGTGGGTACACGAGGAAGATATTGTAGCAAAAAGGATGGAAATAGTAAATAAAATATGGAAAAGAGAAGGGTTCCCAAAGAGATGGAGAGAAGGAATAATATGCTCGATACACAAAAAACACAGAAATAAACATGCCACAGTACTGAAAGGAAAACTACAGAAAAAATAGAGAACATCTAATGGCACATCCTCCAGTAGATCGTTCAAATTGTCACGTAAAAAGTTTAGGTAGGATTGACTATTCAACCGATTCGGCAAACGAAATGGTCCAATTAAACAATCACCCACCATGCCTACCCAAACATTTATCGAAAATTCAAATTGATGATATCTAACATGAATTGCGTGCGGATTTTTATCTGACCATTCGTGCATATTGTGAAAATTGAAAACTCCATCACGAGTAAAACAAAAATGTTTCCAAGAAAATTTGGATTTATTTTACATTTATGTACCAATCATTGGGAAAATTGGATACGCGGACGGTAGTCTGTCTCTCTCCGTAGATGATGAACCTTTTTTTAAGTGATACCGATGAAGTAATTGTTCTCTAAGGGTCTGCCAAACAGATACATGATTGACGCCGACAGCTCTACTTATTCGCCTAGTACTCATATGAGGATCATTATCTACAGCTTGCAAAATAATGTCTTCGATGTTTGGCGTACGTACTCTACGAAGTCTGCCACTGTCTGATTTTGGCGGCTTAAAACAACCTGTTTCTCCTAACCTACGGTCAACTTCTTGAAAAGTTGGATGAGATGGAATATGCCTCAAAGGATATCTCTGCTGATAAATTCGTCTAGCCTCTCGCAAATTTAGATGAGCTTCGCACATAACATAACTGCATATCGGCGTACTCCGCACATGTAAATTGAACCATTGCAAAAATAAGACTAACTTAAATAGCAATAAGTAATTTCACCATTGCACTTGTTACAAAATGTTGATTGACATCTATCTATCTACTATCACCTGCTAAAGTGTGTAAAGTTTTTTTATTAACACCCTGTATAAGATGGATTTGGAAGAGACTATGAAAGAACAACAGATAGGAGGAATAGTAGTAGGGAAAGTAAAGGTATGTTCGTTGGCGTATGCGGACGACATAGTGTTGGTGGCTAAGGAAATGAAGGAAATGATGAAAACGCTGAAAAATACATGAGAAAAAAAGAAATGGAAGTAAATACGGAGAAAACAAAAATAATGGTATTTAGAAGAGGAATGGGAAAAAAAAGAGCAGTGAAAATGGAGGAAGAAGGCAGTGCAGCAAATAAAGGTTACTTGATAAAACAGGATAATAAGAAGAGAGAACACATAAAAGAAAGAGTGAGGAAAGGAAACAGATTAATAAGACAAGTGTAGGGTGTGAAGGTGGACATAGAAAAAAGAAGGCTGCTGTTTCAGAAGCTAATAAAAGCTGTGATGATATATGAGACGGAAATCTGAGGTGGAAGGGGTATAAAAAGGTAGAAGGGATACAAGGAAATTACTGGAAATGAGTATTATTAGGGCTAGACAGAGAAACACCGGAACCGATATTATAAAAGAAGAAGTGCAGGCGAAAAAAATAAGAGTTGAGACAGGAAAAAGGGCTATAAAATACGAGGAAGAACTATGAGAAAAAACAGAATGCAAAATACTATCGGAATATTGGAAAGAGTTAAAGAGAGGAAGAGTGAAGTACGAGTAGGATGACAAAGAAGAATATTATAAAAGAAACGAATACGCGAAAGAAATAGAGAGATTAAAGAAAGAGAGAGTAGCGGTTAAAAGAGGAAATAATAAGAAGAGATAGAAATATAAAAAAACAGGAAAGATGAACAAGGATAAAATAGAGCAGGTATGATGTAAATTATAAGAATAACAAAGTTGAAGGAGTGCCAGAATACCTAAAAGTTACAAGGAATAAAAGGAAGAAAAAAATGATAGCAAGGTTCAGATGTGGGAACAAAGAGTTGGGAATTAATAACTAGAAAAAAGAGGAAGGAAAGATGTGCAGACAATGTGGAGAAGAGGCGGAAGACCTTAAGCACATGAGAAATGAATGCAGGGATTTAAAAAAAAATGTTAAGAAAGTGGAGAAAATCTTAGAAAAAAAAAGAACAGAGTGGGTGGAAGAAGTATGGGAAAGGAGGAAACAGTTAAGAGGAGAGGAGGAAAAATGAAATCTAAATAGAAGGTATATAGAATGTAATGTCTTTCCTATAAGGAATGATGAAGGAATATCTACATATTTTTTATAGGTTATGTTGTCATAAAACCATTTTGAAGTGATATGTACACGTTTTTATTGATTTCCTAGCATGCTATAATTTTGTTGAAATTTTTCTCTTCGATTTCATTAAGATCATATCGACTAACCCTTATATTTGTGCCCCCCGATATTACTTACCCCTTTAGTAAATCAGTAAAAAAAATCGTTACACACAGACACACACACATGTAGTGATATAAATATAGGCACTTACACTTTCTCCTTCAGTGACATTTACCACTTTGAAAATGCAAGCTGCAATGTCTTGCAAAACGTCAGTTTGTCTGGGTTTACGAACGACAATACGGCAAAGGGCAAGTTCTACTTCTTGTTTTGGTTCGCAAGGAGAGACTAGGACCAACCCTAGATGCTTCGTAGCAAAGTATAAGTTTATGTATAGTAAATTTTAAACTTCGTTGAAAATGCTTAAGTTCTAACATTCCAATTTTTTGTATTATGTTTAAAATTTACCTTTTCTAGTAACTCAAACTTTTTCTTGTTTTTTGACGTTAATTTATGGATACATTTATTAGTATTTGAGCATTAAAAATCATACAGTTTGTGGTATTTATCTTATTCTATCTTAGGTATTATCGCTTTTTTGAGAATTACCTACTCATGTAATAGTGAGAGCTTCCACGGCCGGAATCTATACTATGATAAGAAAGTCTTCCGGGTTTGGACTGTGTCATTGTTCTTGTAACCGAAGTTGCCAACGTTTCGCCCACTTTTGTAAGGAGCTTCGTCAGAGCGTGGGATAAATCGTAAAACTCAAACAAGCAACCGAAATCTAACTAAGAACTTCTGAAAAGTTAGGTTATTAACTTGTGAAACAACCCATATTTTAAACTCTGAAAAGGTAAGAAAGAAAACGATAACTTAAAAAAGCAAACGAAAATCTAACAATAAGTGACTTAAGAAGAAATAGTCTCCGTATATAAAGGAAAAGGAACGTCACGGATGGTTAAGCTCGACTCTGATTAGGTTACGGTTGCTAAGGGGCGTGTTTTCGATAAATTACGAATGATCGGATACCAAAGAGGGGACTCGAAACCATGATCGCGATTGAAGTTATTGGGGCGTTGGATGATTTCTATGTTTTCTCGGAATTTCCTGTTGAAAAAGAATGGAGATTTGGCAATCAACGAAACATTATCAAAATCTATCTTGTGACCTGTAGTAAAATGATGTTCAGCAACCGCAGACTTGGAAATATATCTTTTCCTTATACAACGATCATGTTCTGAAATGCTAGTAATGACGGAACGACCGGTTTTACCAATGTAGACTAAACCACATGAACAAGGAATTTGGTATACACCTTGAGATGAAAGTGTAGAAAATTTGTCTTTGGGAGAAGGTAGAATCTGAGAGATTTTGCCTGTCGAGTTGAATATGGGTTTAATACCATTCTTACGAAGAAATTTCCCTATTTGATCTGTAACCTTGTGAATGTAGGTTAAAAAGGCTAGTTTCGGATTGGATTCGGGAGTAGAAATGTCCTTAGGTAATCGAGTACGTGAATGTAGACGACGATTGCTAACTCTATGCATATCTCGCTTCACATAACCATTGTTCACTAAGGTTCTAGTAAGATGACGGAGTTCCGAGTCTAGATTCTTAGGTTAGCAAATAGAAAAGACACGATGAACCAATTTATCTCACGCCCTGATGAACCCCTTACTTACAACTTCGGTTACAACGATAGTGACACGGTCTAAACCCAGAAGACATTCTTATCATAGTATAGATTCCGGCCGTGGAAGCCTTCGCTATTACATTAACAATCTCTACAGGAAGAGTATTTCTTCAAAAACATCAGCATTTTCCAAACTTCGCCACAAACTCGTCAAACTTTTATGCACTTTAACTTTTCTTAGTCGCTGTCGTGACCACAACATCATTCCTGCATTCCTCAAAATCAAGTTCCACATTCAGACACGTTCTTCTAAAACATCCTACACCGTGCTAGTCTAGCGTTGATACGCGAACCGATTAAGCAAACTAGGCGAGAGTTAAACACCATTTCGAAACAACTCTTTTATCTTCATCTTAAGTTGGCCAACACTCTATCACCGGATGATTGGAATCTCTTCGACAACATTACTTACTCGCAGTCTGATACCACTCTACGACTAACCATTATTATTAAAATCCAAGAATCGTAAAGTTTCATCCACTACTAACTCCTTAAAGACGGTTGTCAATTTATCTAGTTTGGTCTTCACCCTAGAACAGAAATCGGTGCCCTCTAAAGGTTTGAATTTTGCGGTTGCTCCCAAACTTATTCCTATAGAAGATAGTTTATGTGCTCTTGAGTCTTCTATAAGACATCTTCCTCGCCACATCTCAGATCCCATTCGTATTAACAGAGGCAAAATCCTTAAATCATCTAAAATTCCTAAATTCAACTTACGCTCTTCTAACTCACAACCCCACCTCGAGAATTAAACGTGAAGTCAGCCAAATCATCAAATCTTCTAATCTACCTCCTGAAACTAAACGTCAACTTACCCTATCACATTATAAACCATCTCGTCTATACGGACTTCCCAAAGTTCACAAACAAGGTATTCCTTTTCGACCTATCGTCAGTACTATCCAATCTCCTACCTACAAGCTAGCCAAATTTTTGTGCAACATTGTTTGCGAGTTTACAGGTAAAACCTCTTCTCACATCCTCAACTTTCAGCATTTTATTCAACGTCTAGAAACTATAAAACTTGAACCCCAAGATCTGCTCGTGAGCTTTGATGTTACTTCACTATTTACGAAAGTTCCAATTAAGGATTCGCTTATTATCATCAAACAGATTCTGTCTCAACAGGGCAAGGACTTGAGTTTGGTTCCTCTTATTGATAAGTGTCTATCCTCTACTTACTTCCAGTTTGATAACAAGTTTTACGAACAGGTTTCTGGTGCTGCTATGCCTTGTCCTCTATCACCGGTTGTAGCTAACATTTTTATGGAATCCTTTGAAACGGTTGCTTTGGAATCATCAATATTAAAACCTAAAGAAAACAAAACAATCAACACCTAGATATCAAATTTACTATAGAAATCAAAAGTAATGGTTCTCTTCCATTTCTCGACGTTCTTGTGACTCATAAGCCCGACGGACTTCTAAGCCTTTCTGTTAGGTTAGCAAATAGAAAAAGCACGATGAACCAATTTATCTCACGCCTTGACGAAGCCCCTTACGAAAGTGGGCGAAACGTTGGCAACTTCGGTTACAACAACAATGATACGGTCCAAACGTGGAAGACATTCTTATCATAGTATTACCTACACAGTTTAAATTTGCTTTTAGTGAAGGTTGACAAAATTTTATAAGTATTGGTGTAATAATGAGTTTGGAAACAGAAGTCAGTAAGAGTTGCGGTAGCAGTCTTTACCACCTGTACTGGTATTACGTTTTAAACTGCTGTGACATAAAATTTTAAAGGTGTAAATGTACTTCATTTTGTAATGTACGGTTTTGTTAAGTTAATGTTTTAAGCAATGTTTTTTGTATCGATCTTGTGGGTTTCTCGTATTGTTGCATAACCTTAGTTTTGCAATCTTGCGGTAAAAAAATTAAACCTCTTAACCTCCGGTTGCCACTACCGCCCACTATACTAACGTCGCCTTTTAGCTCCATCACCAAAGGTAGTTTCAAATTTTAATTACTACCGTCTGTTAGATTAACGTCGTCTTCGAGGTCCATCACCAAAGGTCGTCTTGAATTAATTTAAAATAACATTTTTTTATGTGACTTAAAAAAATTGAACGTTTTAACCACCGGTGGCCACTATATATTTACGTCGCCTTCGAGGTCCATCACCCTTGGTGGTGGTCTCAAATTAAATCAATGTATTTATCGTTTATCGTTAGGTGTAAGTGTGACCAAAAGGCTTTAAGAACCAAATTTATGTTATAATACAGTTTTAACTTTTTTATGTAGCTTAAATACTTACCCGTTTTATTGTAATAATTTTGAATCGCATACGTTTAATTCAAATAGAAATGCAAGTTATATAAGTTTATAGTTTAAGAATTAATTTTAGTTAATCGTAATTTGCGCTATGCAAGGGCCTTGCAAATTTTTAATTAAATTTTTTTTGTATATTACCCCAATTTTTTTTCTCTTTTGTTAATTCTCAAAAATAAGTTCTATGAAAATTTAAGCTACGGGACGAGTTTCTTGGTGTATAAGAATCTAGAAGCTATTAAACATCCTTATTTTATATACAGGGTGTCCCACGAGGTACTGTACATACTGAAATGGTATGTTCCTTAGGTCAATTTAAGTAGAAAACGTCCTATAAACATAGATCCAATTCGCCATAGTTACACAGATACAAGCGTTCAAAGTTTATGACTGATCACACATTTTTTGAAAATTAATTATTCTTAGTCAACTGGGAAACAAAAGCCGAACAATATGTCATTTATTGCTTTCCTTTCTACTAACGTCACAGTCGATTTTATTAAATGAAGTGTAATTTAAATGCAAAATGCCTTCTAATTTTTCTAACTAAGAGTATGCTGATATCATTTACATTTATGGATTTTGTGATGGAAATGCGACATCTGCCGTTAGGGAATATGAACGAAGATTTCCCAACAGGAGGGTGCCAAATCACCAAACCTTTTCTTCTGTGTTTTAACATGTAGGGACTCATGGTTCATTTCCATCAGTTTCAACAAGATCTGACCGTCCTGTGCAGTTAAATGTGAATGAGCAGGAAAACATTCTACAGATGGTTGATCGGAGTCCAGGGTTGAGTACTAGAAGAATTTCTTCTCGAACGGGACTCCCCCGTATGTCAGTATGGCGAACATTACATGATAGGCTTTTGTATCCCTATCACATACAACAGGTTCCGCATCTGGAACCTAGAGATTTTGCTGCCCGGTTGAATTTCTGCCACTGGCTACAGGTAAATCCACAATTAGTTCATTCATTTTATTTAGCGACGAGGCGCAATTTACTAGAGATGGAGTGAACAATACACGTAATTCTCATTTGTGGTCATATCAAAATCCACATGGCACAACAGAAACTAACTTTCAGCGCAGATTTTCTGTATGGTGTGGCATGATTGACGATCAACTTATTGAACCTTTTTTCTTTGAGGAACGTTTGAGAGGAGAAGCATATGCTAACTTTTTGCGGAATGAATTGCTACCGCTTTTGGAAAAAGTACCTTTACTAACAAGACAACAAATGTTTCTGCAACATGTTGGAGCTCCTCCACATTTTAGTTGGCATGTGACCGAATATCTAAATGTTGCTTACCCTAATAGGTGGATTGGGCGTGAAGGCCCGCATGCTTGGCCACCGAGATCGCCCGATCTCACACCTTTGGACTTCTATCTGTGGGGTCATGTGAAAAGTTTAGTATATCAGGTAAAAATTAATACCAGAGCTGAACTAATACAGCGTATCCTGGATGTGTGTCAACAAACACGGAACAACCAGCAGGTGCTTTGAGCAGCTACTGGGTCCATTTTAGATCGCAGCCGTCGTTGTATTAATGCCGAAGGAGGTCATTTTGAGCATTTGATGTGATTTTTTCGTTTGTTTTTTTTATGTTTGTTTCGTAGTTCGATTTTCTGTTTTCAATAATAATTTTCAAAAAATGTGTGAGCATTTATAAACTTTGAACGCTTGTATCTGTGTAACTATGGCGAATTGGACCTATGTTTATAGGACGTTTTCTGCTTAAATTGACCTAAGGAACATACCATTTCAGTATGTACAGTACCTCGTGGGACACCCTGTATATTAAATTTGGCGCTCTACCGATTTAGTTTATATTTGATGCTCTTTTACGTCTTTTTCTTTGTTATTTAAAATTTCATGAATTATCGTACTACCCATTACCATCTTTGTGCTCAAGTATAAGTATTTGATTTATAAATAAAATTACTACTTATTTTTGTGCTTAAATCAAATTAAATTAAATTTAAATTAGAAAAATATATAATGTGCAACAGGTCAAATTGAATAAATATTTAACTAATCGTTTCGCCGTGTGATTAAATACTCTTGTAAGAAGAGACGCATTCTAAGGTGTTTTACAAGATGTAATTTAAAACTATGTAATTATAGACTACTGTTGGAAAATAACATAGACTGTCATCTTATAATAGCCACAGGAAATTCGCAACAAAATTGTATGTATTGATGTTTGAATGTTAACCAATTTTTTGAATGCCAAATAAATTGGTTAAACGGGTTCTAAATCAAACCATGTGTTAAAACACCATCAATCTTTATTAGAAATTTAACAATGTTCGGCTTCAAAACTATGCAATTAAATGTTTTAATTTATCATGGTATTAATATAGTTACCACGCTACAAACTTAAATTCAGGTTTGCGTTATGTTTTGAGCGACCTGCAGTAACCATTAAATTGTACATAATAATTAACCTTAATTACCAAGCACAAAGTCTGTTTGAAAAATACTGGCGTTTGGTACTAGCTTTAAAGGTTAAATTAAACTGGTAGTATGTTTGGGTAAGACGTTACGTAACATACTTTTTTTAGTTTGTAAGAATAATTAATAAGTGCCACAATTGTATATATTTTGCACAAATTATAACGTGTGTAAATCTCACCTGGGCGCAAAAACTTAACATAAGTAATGTAATTCGAGAATATAATAAGGTTCCCAGGTACTTAAATAAATACCCAAACAAGGCTTTTATTTTTCAATGAATAATATAATTTTTAGCTCTTTATGTTTAATGCTTGTTTATAATTGTTGCATGCGATTTTATCAAACAATCTTAAGCTAACTGTTTTTTTCACAAATGCATCTAAAATACTAGGTCAGAAGCATAATAAACTTTGCTCTATAAATTATAGTTATATTTGGGAAAATACTTTGGACGCACGTGTCAAAATTAAAAGAGAATTCTCGGTACCATCATCAAATTGATTAAAGACCAGTGACTTTGGCTTAACAAAACATTTTATTTATTTATTGTTCACTTCAATCTGAGTTCAGTTCCAAAAAACCCTTGTCTATATGATTTGTTGCCTCATCTCAATTTTTTTATTTTTTGCCCTTGTCCGCAGTTGTCTTCTGTTGTGGCATTTTTTTAACAAAAAAACTGGCGTGGTCACTAAACGATTTTCCTATAATAAATGATGCAAGAATGTCTACATATTTTTTTGAGGTTATGTTGTCATAAAACCACTTTGAAGTGATATGTACACGTTTGTATTAACTTTCTAGCATGCTATAATTTTTTTGAAATTTTTCTTATCGATTTCATTGTCATATTGACTAACCCCTATATTTGTGCGCTTCGATATTGGTTTCCCGTTTAGTGAATCAGTAAAATTTGTTATTTTTAACGTATCTTGCTTTTCCTTCAAGATACGGAATTTAAAAAAAAATCGTAAACTGAAAAAATAATTCGAATAATTTAAAAACGTACAAAATTATATAAGAAAAACTGTTAAAAAGTCCAGATACACCCACTAGTAGGACTTTTGGTTCGAGAGTTATCGTGGGTACATACGTTCTTTCACTTCTTCGAACGTTAAGTTGCTGTTGGACCGCTTCGTTGTTTGTTGTAATTATTTTAATAGGTCGTAAAGCTGTTAAAATGTTTCTATCTTCGGAATGTAGACACCACTTTGTATAGTTTAGTTGCTGGTGAACCGCTTAGTCTTCCTTTTTGCTCAAAGGACCAAATGTTTAAAACGATGGTGTGGTGGATCCAGGGTGGATCCGGCTCAAAGGACCAAATAAATAAGTACGTAGGTGTATCGTACTTAATAGGTGGACACCTACCAGGTAATCAGATTCTAGGACAGGTGTCAGTGATCAAACAACTTAACATTG
This sequence comes from Aquatica leii, assembly GCA_035610365.1. Taxonomy (NCBI): domain Eukaryota; kingdom Metazoa; phylum Arthropoda; class Insecta; order Coleoptera; family Lampyridae; genus Aquatica; species Aquatica leii. The sequence goes on from CM069439.1 coordinate 41,059,044, forward strand.
AATGATAATGGTGGTGGATCCAGGGTGGATCCAAGGGTGAATCCGGCTTGAAGGACCAAATGTTAAGCACGATGGTGATATTATTAAGTTTGCAACTTAGAAATTATATAATTTATGTTTGTAAAATTTTGAGGTTCAGATTAAATTTAAATGTTATGATCAAAAATGATTGTTCATGTTTGAACATATTGCCATCTATAAAATAATAAATTGAGTTACGATATTTCGTTAGCTGATTGTTGTGGAAGGATTGGTTTTTGAATGTTCTGCCTTTGCGTTTTGTAAACTGTATTCTTTTGCTTTAGTTTGCCCACCTCTTCTACCACTTCGTAAGTTGTAAGTTGTATTTTTAGGCTGTAGTTGTCCACCTCTTCTACCACTTCGTAAATTGTATTTTTAGGCTGTAGTTGCCCACCTCTTTTACCCCTTCGTAAGTCTTAGGCTGTAGTTGTCCACTTTGTTGTATTATAATTTGTTTCGTTTGTACCGTTGTTAGACTGTAAGTTTGAAGGGCTACAGTTGAACCGCTTCCTTCTTTGTTGTAAATTATTTTAATAGGTCGTAAAGCTATTAAAATTGTTTCTATCTCTGAAATGTTGACACCACTTTGTATAGTTTAGTTGCTGGTGAACCGCTTCGTCTTCTTTTTTGCTCGAAGGACCAAATGTTCTTTCACTTCTTCGAACGTTAAGTTGCTGTTGGACCGCTTTGTTGTTTGTTGTAATTATTTTAATAGGTCGTAAAGCTATTAAAATGTTTCTATCTTCGGAATTGAAACATTTTAATAGCTTTACGACCTATTAAAATAATTACAACGAAGCGGTCCAACAGCAACTTAACGTTCGAAGAAGTGAAAGAACATTTGATCCTTTGAGCCGGATCACCATCGTGCTTACCATTTGGTCCTTCAAGCCGGATTCACCCTGGATCCACCCTGGATCCACCACCATTATCATTCAACGTTAAGTTGTTTGATCACTGACACCTGTCCTAGAATCTGGTATCGTTTAGATACTGATTACCTAGGCAAGTGTCCACCTATTAAGTACGAAACACCTTCGTGCTTAATATTTGATGATTGTTCATGTTTGAACATATTGCCATCTCTAAAATAATAAATTGAGTTACCATATTTCGTTAGCTGATTGTTGCGGAAAGATTGGTTCTTGAATGTTCTGTTTCTACCACTTTGTAAGATCAACATATAAAGATAACGTAGGAAAGGTGCAGCACTCCGTGTATAAACAACTCAACAGAATATAGACCAAAATTGTTAGTTTTAACGTATCTTACCTTCCCTTCAAGATATGGAATTTTTTTCTAAAAAAAAATCGTCGCAAGCAGGATTCGAACCTAAATTATATATAGAATCCACTTTAAATTATAAATAAAATATCTAATAAGTTAATGTTCGAAACATTTTTTATTTAAATAAATTGTTAGGAAAAATTATCTCTATAAGAAACTGTAAAAATAATTTGAATAATTTACATACGTACAAAATTATATAAGAAAAATTGTTAAAAGTGGCGGATACATTCACGTTCGTTTTTTTTATCAAACTCATCTTTTGATAAAACCGAGAGAATATAAAACGCCAGCTCAAGTTACTAGGATTTTTGGTTCGTTCGCCCTAAATGGGTCGTCCAACAGTGGAGTGTTACGTGCAAAAGCTGTTGAGAGTATGATGCCTGAAAGAAAGTAACATAAGCGTGGTGTTGGCCGGAGCTCAGTGAAGATGGGTTGCGAGTTTCAGTCGGAAATCCGTAAATAATTTTGGAAAACTAGAAACGTCAAATCAAATTAACAAAAGCCTAAATCAAAACGGCGCCAAGAAAGTTTATGGCTCAAAAAAAGAAACATAAATTAGATACGTCTGGAATTACGAATACGAATGTTTAAGCAGCGTAATAATCTCGAATTAATTAAATACAAAATTTTCTTAACAATTTGAAGTGACAAAAATGAATTTAAAAACATGGGATAACTTTTTTAAATTAACGTGAAATGACTCAAACAAACGTTAAATACGTTAACGGTAAACGACAAATCCGGTAGCAAAAAAATACGTCAAAATCGTTAAAAAACGTCAAAATCGGTATAAATGCAACTAGCTGGAGATTTGAGGAAATATCAGGTTCGACACGATGCATTAGACACTGATAAGAAAGAAGGCACGCCATGCTTTAGGAGATCTGTATGTTGTAAAACCCCACAACCAAACAACGATCAACACAAAGACACCTTACCATACAACAAATGCCAGAATCGACTGCTGCAAACGCCAAGACAAAGACGATAATGTAACTAACTAAATAAACAATAAATCACTCGGTGCTGCACAGTGGAAGACGGCGCGCTGCACATCACGAAATCCGTGCATTGCGTTTTTCCCACAACCAAAGCCGTCACCGAGCGATGGCACCTAGCCACAAACACTACAAAAAAAATAAGAGAACAATAGACAAGATAGTAGAAAAAAAAATTGGAAATAAAAGAACCATTGATTAGTCGCCTCTTACGACAAGTGGTGCCACCACTGTAGAGAGTATTCTTAGTCCGTCTCTACACGGAACCAAAAGACAACTAACTAACTAAAAAAACAAAAAAATTAAAACAAAACAAAAACTAACGACTATCGTCGGACTAAGTTTCAAATTTTTACCATTCCATATCCCTTTGGAAGTTCCTGTATCAGACAAGTTATAAATCTGATACGACACCTTACGTTTAACGTAAAAGGGTTCAATAAACTGGGGTGCTAACTTAGCCGAGAAATTAGAAGAGGCGTCGGAGAGAACATAGTTCTTCCTCCAGACAGTGTCGCCTACCTGAAAAGGTGCAGGACGACGTCGTAACTCACAATACTTTTTAGTTTTGATGTAGGCCGCATTTAGGCGCTTCTTAATATCACTAAATGCTTCATTAAATTAAAAAACTCCGTTGAGCTAATTGGTCACGATCGATACAAATGAGCTCATCAATGGATTCAGAGTCAGTCTGAGAACCATGACGAAAACCGTCGAAACAAATTTTTCTGCTAAAATTGACAAAGAAAGGAGTCATACCAGTCACTACATAAACATCAGTACGAATAACACAAACAACCTTTGCTAAGTACTGGTCCCAATTTATTTGATTGTCTTCGATGTATGACGATAATATTGTCTTTAAAACTCAGTTTACTCTCTCTGATGGATTAACCGTAAGGTCGTAATTAGCATTATATATAATCCTAGATTTGTAAGAATCGACCATCTTCTTAAACTGAATACTACGAAACTGTGAACCATTATCACACAAAACATACTGCGGAACCTCAAACATTAAAAATGCATTTTCCTCTAAATTTTTCACAACTGAAATCGCCGTAGCTGAACGTAATGGAAAGAACAAAACAAATTTAGAAAAATAATCGACAACGACTAAGATGTAAGAATAGCCTTCTTTGGTTCTAGGAAGAGGTCTTACGATATTGGTGGAAATTATCTGCCAAGGACGGTCAACAACTGGATGACGAGTCATCAGTCGGGAATCCGTAAATAATTTTGGAAAACTAGAAAAGTTAAATCAAATTAACAAAAATCCAAATCAAAAAGGCGCCAGAAGGTTTATAGCTCAAAAAGAAAAACATAAATTAGATACATCTGGAGTTTTACCAGGACAAAGAAAATGCCAAATCAAGGTAAATGCAGAATACGGATTTAATAATATCAAATTAATTGAATACAACATTTTCTTAACAACTTGAATTGACAAAAAGGAATTTAAAAACATGGAATAACTTAATTAAATTAAAATGAAGTTACTCAAACGATTCCAAAGTACACAAAACGAATAAAACCAACTCAAATATCGAGCCTTTCACAAAAGAAATCGTACAAAATCAAACAACGGCTACATCAGGAACATGTTAAATTAAACGTTCTAAAGAAAATCTCTATTTATTCACTAGCCAAGTGGCAACAGACAACCAAATAGTTCCAAATTCCGTTTTAAAATATTTGAAGTTGGATAAATGGCACCCGTATAAAGTGATTTTAGTCTAAGAACTAAACGAAAATGATTTTGACCGCAGGTTATAGTTTTGCAAAACTATATTTTAACGCCTGAATGTTGACAAAGAATTTTTACGGAATTTTTTTTTTTTTACAAAGTTACTGTAAAAGTGTAGACATTGGTCTCTTGAAAGTCAACATTGGAAAATAAAAACTCATAGTCAGTTTCCACAAAAGGTTAACGTTTGGGTTGGCATTGTAGGTAACCGTATCTTAATTCCATTTTTCTTTGGGAGCGAGTTGACAAGTGAAAGATACCTTGAGTTTTAAGAGACGAATTATTCCCTGCACTTGCGGTAGTTTAACCTAATAAAGAAAATCAAGATCTGTCCAATAACACGATATGGTACCACCATGATGATGATCTATCAAATGGCCTCCTAGTTCTCCTGATCTCATCCTCCTCGACTATTTCTTATGGGGATATTTAAAAAGCAAACTATAGTTTAATAGACCAATTACCATCGACGAACTATAGAACAGAATTTGTAACGAAATGCAACCAATTCTAGGCGATACTCTTAGTAAGCATCTCTAGGGGTTTCAGTGGTGGATGAGATATTATGGAAGTCACTTTAAACAATTACTTTGATTTTTTGTTGTATACGTCGGCTTCTATTATTGCCATTTCTTGTAGGTTAGTCATTGACTGTTGATACTGATTTCAATATATGTTTTGTTAGTCGATGATTGTTGTTGATTTTTTGAAATTGAATAATTTGGGTCTAAACCTTTTTAGAATGCTGAATATCAAGTAAAAAAATATTACAATGTACTAAATTAAAACACAAAAACTTTGGAACCAAATATTTCAAAAACTTTTTGACATTTTTGTACTCAGAAAAATGAAACTACGTAAAAAATGTAAATAACGTCAGAACTCGGAAACTAAACACGAGCAAAAAATGACAAGGGCGAAAAAAGTGGCATTTAAACAAACAAAATTGACGTCTTCGAAGAAATTTTCTCAAACTTTATCATTTAGGAACACACTTTTTTAGATACCTTACCATACAAATTCTGATTTTAAAATTTAAATTTGCCACTTTTTAGTTAGAGTAGCAAACAGAGTGAAGGTATCTTCCGGCAAATCCATCGCCCCAGTTCCAAGATCCACATTTGTGATAATTCCCAAGCCCGAGTCTAACATAAAGACATCAGACGAGATGAAAACTAAACTCATGACAATTTGTAACCCTACCACGCTTGGTCTAAAATTAGACTAAGTGACGAAAATGGGACGAAACTCCGTTTGCTTAGAGTTCAAAAAGACCGACCTTTCCTAGATCCCAGCGGATATCTTCTACCAAACCGGTCTTGCCATCAGACCGCAAGGCAAAATCTTTCCTAAGATTCCTATCAGGGACGTTCTTATCAACCTCTCCCCCGAGCAGGTAAAAGAAGCAACCCTTGAACAAAACTTTGATGTCGCCACTAACAAAATAACACAACAGACCAAAGAGGCTAAAAGTGCTATTTACATTCAGCCCAGAGACAGATCCAATTGCAATTGGATAATGGAATTAACTCCGGAGGTAAGAATGTACCTCATGGCCAGTCGTCGTGTCTACGTTGCATAGAACTCATGCAGGGTCAATGACCATGTACGCATTATAAGGTGCTATCAATGCCACAAGTTCGGTCACCAATCAGGTGAATGCAAGAGCAAACTTCAATGCGGTATTTGTGCTGAAAAGCACAAAACTAAAGATAGCTCAAACACCGCGGGAAACCCTGTATGTACAAACTGTGCTACATATGACCATAAAGGTGAGGTGGTAAAACACAAGCCGTGTTCCAATAACTGCCCGGCGTACCTAAAGAGGCTTGAAAGTCATGGGCTTCTGCTTTGACAACGACATAGACATTTCGCTGACCCAAGAGCCATATGTGTGTCGTTCTGGTTTAGGGTATAGGCTCGCTGGTGCGGCCTTGCCCTTCAACAGGATCACCGCTTCTACTTCTATGCGGTATTTCTCAGCTATTGTCTTCAATAGCGCAAAGCCCGTCAGAGTAGTTACCCTCAGCCATCACCGTTGGAAACACCTCCTTGGGAGTCCTGGACAAACTAAGAGACGTCCCAATTATGATAGCAGGTGACTTTAATTATAAATCGCCGCTTTGGCACTCCTTGCTTACTGACGAACGAGGTAGAAACGTAGAGAACCTCATGGGTGAACGTGACCTATGTGTTGTAAATGAGCCCAACCAACGTTTCACATTTGCTATTCACTAAGGTTCTTCAAACATTAATGTCACTCTAGGATCGCAAGTTTTAGCAAGAAAAATTTCTAACTTGAAAGTAATCCTTGAGGTGATTGAAAGCGGCCACCGACTTATACGTTTTGATTTAACCGTCAAAAATCCTCGACCGGCGTATCTAAGCGTATCCTAGATGTAAAACTCATAGATCCTGTCAAGCTGAACAAAGAGGTCAGCGGCCTTCTTCCTACTTATCTTCTACGTGGAGCTAAGTGCCATGATTCTAATTCTATAGACGTTTTCATTGATAAACTGACCAGACTGAACCTCGAATCTATCCAAAATAGCTTAAACCGAGTTCTAGAGCTGGTGTACCGTGGTGGAGACCAAAGCTAAATAGGTTAAAGCGAGTCGTACGTTGCTTAGGAAAACAAACACAAGAAGCCCTAGCAGAGCTAAAAACTCAACGGGTAAATTCGTATAAGGCCGCGCTTCGCCGGTACAAACTGGCAGTGAAGAATGCAAAATTTAGCTAATGGCGAAGGTTTGTAGAGAAAAGTTTGGCAGTTAGTCCGTGGGGATTAGTTTATAGAATTTCCTCACAAAAGTTCCTGGTTTCCCAACCATGCTGTGACGTCCGTAACGGTGACAAATATACTCTCACAGAACAAGACACAATTAAGTCAATAGTTAGTTCCTTTTTACCAGACGACGATCTGACGAACGACAATCCTTATTAAGTCCGAATTAGATCCCGATCTTTTGCAAATATTAAATCTTGACCAGACTGGGTGGTTACAAAAGAGGACATAGCGTCGGTGGCTAAGAGAATTTCCAAGAATAAAGATCCCGGACCCGACGGAGTACACTGTAACGTTCTAAGAACAATCGTACAATATTCCCTCTCTTCTACGTTCATTGACCTATTTAATTCTTGTGTTAAATGCGGGTATTTTCCTAACAGTTGGAAAACTGAGGTATCTCGTCAGCCCTAATTCGTATCGTCCGATAGCGGCACTTTCAGAACTAGGTCAACTTTTCGAATGTGTATTGTTAAATAAAGTACATGACAGTATCCCTCCACAACGTCTATTCCATCCCAGCCAATACGGCTGTGTTCCCGGCAAATTGACGACAGACCCCATTACTTACTTGAACGAAACTTACCTGATAACTGCGACATTTTCGCCTACGCGGATGATATTACCAACACAATATCCGCAGACAACAGACGCGACGTAGATCCAAAATCACGACAGTGCCTGGACACTCTGACTTGCATGGTTTTTGGCTCCCCGTTGTCAAGAAATCCCACACTTCGACTAAACGATATTCCGGTGCAAAGTGTTTTCGAATTCAAATATCTCGGACTTTTACTTGATCACAAACTGAGCTTCGTTAAACACTGTTTCTATGGGGTTAACAAGTTTAAGAGTGTCTTGCACTTGTTTTACAAGTATTCTCGTCGTAACTAGAACTTACATAGGAAATCATTAGTGACCACTTTTAATGCAGTCATCCCCATGCTCACATATGGCTTAGGCACTGGTACCTTTTTAGACCAGCAAGTTTCGACCGCAGATTTTCCTTCCTTTTCGGCCGTCAAGCGTCATCTTAAGACTTTAATCTTGGATGAATGACAGGGGCTGTGGGATACATCCCATAAAGGGCGTAACGCCTATTCCATAATACCCAATATCCTAAACTGGATCAACATGTCCCACGATCTGGGACGAGCGACCGTTCAAATTCTTACATCGCACGGCGGGTTCCGTTGGTATCTGAAACGTATCAGCATTCTTGATACTCCGTCACATAGGATTCTCGCTTGTCGGGTGTTCGATGATGACTGGAGTACCCTAAGAACCTGAGTGAACCCGTTTCCCGATTCCTCCGTGTCCATCCTCAGACTCGTCTAACCGGACGATGCTTTATCTCAAAATATATATATGCTAAATTGTTGAATCCTCTATGTGGCGAACTTGAACTAAGCACGTTCGGGTGGTTGGTGGGTCCACTTCCTCCTCCTTCATCCTCTTCCTCTACTGCATTAGACTTTTGTTTTATTTTTTCTTTACTTTTTAGTATGTTTTCTTTGTTGATTTCTACTGTTATTACTAATATAATTTTAGGAAAAAAACCATAAGTAAATTAAAGTAAAAATAGACTATGTACTCGTTGCTTTAATTAATTTTGTAATGTTTTATTATAAATTTTTAGTGTAGCTTAACGTTGAATTTTGTTAAAATAAATTTTTTATTGGTAAACGTTGCTGTTGAAAATATTAACGAACTTTGAAAATTGTAGCAATTAGGAAAGTGTTAAAGTTGTCAGAGACTTTGTATGTCGTTATGAATATAAATAATTTCTTCAAAACTCAAATTTTAATAAGACTACGACACTTTAATCGGTCATTCACACTTATAATCTACTTATGGTGAATATTTGCTTCAGCAATTACTATAAAAATTGTTAGAAAATGTTACTAATTATTAACCCTCTCAATTATTAAAAAAAAATATATATTATTTTATTCGTTTGAAGTTGTAAATAAATATATGAAACTAAATATAGTCATATCGTGTATTTTCAATTAGCTTAATAAATAGTTCTTTAACTTATTCTTTGAAGTATTAAGCTCATCGTTCAAGTATAAGAGAGAAATAAGAATATGATAACTTATAAACTATTGATGAATGTTAAAAATAATCAAAACAAGACAAACAAAATCATCTCTTTGTTTGATATCTACAAGTATCAATATTTTTATACATTTTTTTATTGATTGAAATTAAATACATGTTTTTTAAATAATAAATAAATTTTGTAGTTTTTTGAAATCAATATTTAAGAATTATGAAGTGCAATTAAACAATGGTAAAACATGGTAACGTGTATCCATGTTTTAGTCAGTTACAGAAATTTTTTCGCGAGTTTTTTTTCGTTCTATTAAAATTAGTCATTAATGCAAACGCAAAGATTAATACATCTTACGCTTGTTATAGATAGCAAACTTATGTACAATTTAACAAGATTTATCGTAGAATCCAATTTTTTACAAGATACGTTTGTGCTGCGATTTTCTATTTTGGATAATTCTCGTATGATCGATTTCTCACAAGCTGAGCTTTCGTCGCACATCGCAGTAGTAATCTTCAGAACGTGCAATAAACTGATTGATTGCAGCTTAAAATCCCACTTTTATAGACTGGTCTCCGATCGATAAAACTAGTTTCCAAATATCCGGTAAAGGAAAACTAAAATCTCGATTAATATTAAAAGGATTTTTAAATATTTCAATATATTTCTTAATAGTAGTTACAATCATTAGCCAATACCTTAATATTTTTTTAACAAAATTCTATGACTTGTATCTAGCATGTGCTCGGCTCCTGCTGGCTTAAAAGGTTGTTTAAGACAACTACATTTTTGATGTTTTTTAATACAACTTTCTATGCTTCTACTCTTTTCCTCAATATATTTATGTACGAGCACAAAAACGAGGAATGCTATAAACGTCGACAGACTGAAAAAGAATAACGTCTTTCACAGGATTTAAAAATAAGTTTGACTTAGGAAGAGTAGAAAATCGAGTAATCAGTTTGACAAGATTTTTTCGATACGATCCGCATTACCTTTGAACAAACCCAAAGAGTTAAGGAATTAGTTACAAACAATCATCTTGAGTAATGTAACAAATTGGTACCTCCAAAACGTGTTGCGGATACTGGAGCGAGATTAACAGCTGCTTTGACCAAAGGTTTTAACTTACTTCCAAAACATCTTTCCGTTAAAGAAATTATATAAACTGTAGAACTTTCTAACCAAGCAGTTTTCCATAGTCTTGCAGAAGAAATCCGTTTTAAAGCTACAAAAATTCTTCATAACTCAAGAATTTTTCAAAATAATATTCTAAACTCTGAATTTTTTGCATTACAGTCGCTTAAGTTAGATAAATATTGTAATTCTTAAAGCTGACAAAGGGCGCCACTGTTATTATGAATTGGTCAGATTATAACAAAATGTACAATCTTCACTCTCTTCGTATAAAGTAATTCCAAAAAGTTCTTTTTCTTTTATTAAAAAAGCTTTTTTCAAATTTATTAAAGAGTCGTCAATTAAGGAAACCGATAAAAAACTTTTAATACCAAAAGATTCTTATAACTACCTAAAATTCATAAATGTAATATACCTCTTAAAAAAATTGTCAGAACTATTAATTTTACCCACATATACAATCTCTAAATATCTTGCAAGTGTCCTGAAACTTTTAGCAGAGAAGGGTGATTGTTCAAAAATGGCATAATTTTTAAATACTTTGCATTTCGTGGAAACATCAGAAGCTACCATAGGTTCTTACCCAATATGATAGACTTATCAGTCTGATAGCGTTTATAACATTCCTTGCTCTTGTGTTGGTACATATATTGAAGAAACGGGTAGAAGCGTCGTAATAAAGCAGAGCACATGCTAAGAATAAGTCTTCTTTTTTATGAGAATGCTAAAGTTTTGGTTAATGTTTCTAATTACTATCAACGAATTACAGAATATTTAAAAATCCTTATCGATTGGAGCCAGTCTATAAAATTGGGAATCTTAAAGTTTAGTATACGGAAAAATTACCACGTTTCGGCCATCTCGTCACATTCTTCTAAAGATTATTTAAACTGTTTTGCTTACCTTTGGGTTCAAGTATTTATACTAAGTGCTGGTTCTTCTTTACTGTTTTGTGACATTTAGGTTGAGCGGTCTCTGAATAAATGCTTCCAGATGGAAGGAACCTCCGTTTGAATGCGTTAAACATTGTTGCATTGGATAAAATAGCACAATTCTGGACTACCATCGTCTTTATTTCTATTTTCTTAAAAAATAAATTAATTTACTACACTACGTTTCGATTACTAGAGAATATCTGTTATCAGTTAAGTACTACCAAAATAGAAAGTACTGCTAAAATGCTGTCTCAGAAACTCATATTTCCAAGAAAAAGATAGGTTTTTTGCTTAGAACGACCACCTTCAAATGGGTTTACATCTATCACCCGTCATCTAAACTGGTTTGAAATTCAGGCAATAGACGTAGCTAAATTTAAGACTAAGATTTGGTTGATATATAGACAATACATTTATAATTTGGAACCACAGTGATCGACAACTAGATCACTTCCTGCATCACGTGAACAACATCAAGCCATCTATCAAACTCACCATGGAAAAAGAGAATTAATAATCACTATCATTCTTGAAGGTTCGCGTGAAGAAAAACAATAGAATGATCAAAAGGGCTGTTTACAGAAAGCAAACTCATGCAAACCAATATCATCCAATCATTCAACAACAACGAAAAAAGAGCTAGCAAAGTTTTCATTCGACAGAGCCCATAGGTTATGTAACACAGAGAAAGAACTTCAAAAAGAAATCAAAAACATAAAAACAGACCTAGAACAAAATGGCTACCCAATACAGATAATAAAAAAACTTTTTTTATAAACACCAAACCAACATAAGCCAGCAACCAAAAAAAGAAAAATTACCGAAAGCAGTACTTAGTATCCTATACGTCCGAGGCTTATCTGAAACAATAAAACGCATAGATAGAAGTTACAAAATCCAATGCAATGATCGAGAGGTTTGTTTACAGAAAACCAACTCATACTAACCAATATCTGAACCATGCATCGAATTACTCATCAACAACAAAAAAAGGGGTAGAAAAATCTGTATGTAACACAGAGAAAAAACTTCAAGAAGAGATCAAAAACATAAAAAAGGACTTAAAACAAAATGGCTATCCATTAAAAATAATAGAAAAACTTCTTCAGAAACAGTAAACCAACATAATCCAGCAAGCAAAATAAAATTACCGAAAACACAACTCAAGATCCCATACGTCAGGGGCTTATCTAAAACAATAAAACGCATAAGTAGAAGTTACAAAATCAATACACACTGTATTGATTTTGTAACTTCTAGAGCATTGACTACCATTAGAAATATGATTTCTGACACGAAACTCCAAAAACTGCATCTACCAAGTCCCGTGTGAATGTAGCAGGTCATACGTGGAGAAAAGCAAAAGACCTTTAGAAGTTAGCCTAAAAGATCGCAAAACTCATACGCAAAAAAAATATCAAGATCCGGCACCGCACAACACTCATGGGAAAAACAACATATAATGAAGTGGGCGGAAGCAAAGATCATATACAAAGATAAACATTGGTCCAATTGCGTTGTTTATCCCACCTATACTGTCAGATTTCCATTGTCCTTACTTTTTCGTACGTGTTTTCATTCTTATTACGTCCCGTTCCTAGTACCTATTTCGAATATAACCAGGTTTATCGGTCTAGTGCCAGTAATGATGTTCTAGAGCGTTTTATAGGCGCAAGAAATTCTTAACGTTGCCTTTCTGTAACAACTATTTGTCATTGTATTTATTTATGTTCATTACTCCGTGCCATATCTGCGCTCCGTAAGTTAACCGCGCCGCGCTACAAATTAATTCTTTTTCTTAAATTAGTGTGGGCCGTTTATTTTGCGCACGATTCGTAACGTGTGCCCGAACTTTCTGTGTTCGTCCAAGTATACCCCTAAGTATTTGACCTTTTTGATAATCTGTATTTATACTCCGTTGATTTTAAGACGTAATTGGTTTTTCCGCATAGGTCTTTGTATCACCATCGCCTCCGTCTTCTCTTCCGCAAGGTGACAATTGTTCACGTTAAACCACTGGGAGAGTTCTGTTCCCTTTACGGTTGATGTTTTCAGGTTTGATATCCACAAGTAGAATTGCCAAATCATCCGCGAAGTCTACGATTGTAACGCTTGGTTCATTCTTAATGTTCAGTACGTCGTCCTAGAAAATATTCCATAGGGTTGGACCCAATACTGATATTTGCGGCATTCCCTCTCTTATATTTGCTTTGTTGTTTTCTTCGCGTAGTTCATCGAAGTGGACTTTTTAGAGATTCCCTCGTTCGGATTATTTTTACCCATGACACCGTATTAAAAGCGTTTTTTTACGTCCAACGTCAACAGCACGGCCCATTTGGCAGTAGAAATTATTTTTTTATATTCTGTGTTATCAAGAAAACACAAAATGGCACAATTGATAGAAAATGTGTTGCTAAAAAACAAACGCGTTTAAAATGTCATCACTTTCTGCATCACCTGAAAAACATTAAGCTATCTATCAAATTCACCATGGAAAAAAAAGAAAACTCACTACTATTCTTGGATGTTCACGTGAAAAGAGACAATGGAATGATCGAGACGGCTGTTTACTGAAAACCAACTCATACGGACCAATATCTGAACCATAGATCCAATCGCTCAACAACAACGAAAAAAGGGGTAGCAAAGTCACACAGAAAAAAACTACAAGAAGAAATCAAAAACATAAAAAGGAACCTAAAACGAAATGGCTACCCAATAAAGATAACAGAGGAGCTTTTTCATAAGCACCAAACCAACATAAACCAACAACCAAAAAAAAAATAATTACCGAAAGCATTACTCAGCATTCCATACGTTAGAGGCTTATTTGAAACGATAAAACGCATAGGCAAAAGTTACAAAATCAATACAGTATTTAGATAATCAACTACAATTAGAAGTATTATCTATGGCACGAAACCACAGACGAGTCGAGACTCCAAAAACTGCATCTACTAAGTCCCGTTAGAAAGTGGCAGGTCATTCGTGGGGAAAACCAAAAAACCCTTAGAAATCAGTCTAAACGATCAAAGACTCATATGCAGAAAGGAGAAATATCAAGATTTGGTTTCGCGCAACACTCATGGGAAGAACATACAATGAAGTCGGCGAAGACAAAGATCATACACAGAAAGAAACACTGGTTCAAAAAAAATTTAAAGAAGCAGCCGTCATCAACAACAAGGAGGCTTCAGCCAACCAAGTGTAAAAATAGGTAACGTGTGGAAACCGCAAATTTTTTTTAGGTATTGCAACACTGTCGTAGACACTCTCGCTTGGTATCCACGACGAGAGTAGTGTGAGACTTACGCCCGCTAAAGCTCTTTTTTTTTGACGTGTACTTCCTCGAACCTACTCTACCGCTATTAACACCATATCGTGCAATTTTTCAGAGAGCCAAACACTTCTCGTATTGATCAGCTCGGTAAATATACGCTAATCGTTATTATGTTCTCATACTTTGCTCGTCGATCTCTTTTTCACCCATTACTTCCCTGCAAACCTGCTCAAAAATTTGCTAATTTAGTTTGCATTTTGTTAAGAATCCTTCTATATTATCCTTGTTAATGCCTTTTGGTAGTTTCCCTCTTGCGGCGCTCCATCTGGTACAATGGAACAGTTCTGGTATTGCGTTTTGTTAATTTATTTTGCGTAAACCCCAAACTGGCCGTGCCTTGCTAACATCCAGAAAGTTTATTACGTCAAATTGATGTGTCGGCTTTCGTACCATCTCGTCACGTTCTCAATTAAAGTCTTGATCCATTTCCTTTTGCTTTGTTGATCCTGCCAGATTTCCATTGTCTTTGCTTTTTCGTTTGTCTTTTCATTTTGATTACGTCCTGTTCCTAGTCTATCTATTTCGGATATTATTAGGTTTATTGGTATAGTGCTAGTAATGACGTTCTAGAGCGTTCTATAGGCGAAAGCGATTCTCAACATTACCTTACTGTTTATCATTCTATATATTTGTTTATCGCTCTGTGTCTTATCTGTGCTCCAGTAATAGCAAACATCTATATGGAAAAGTTCGACAAGAGAGCGCTGGCGGCCAGCAATCTAAAACCAAAGTGGTTTTGTAGTGTAGCTCGACGGCGAAGAAACCCTAAGCGAATTTATGGTGCATTTTAACAACAACATCCAAACATTTAATTCACCATTAAGGTGAAAAACAACAATAGTATAAATAAAAAAGGTGTTGTTGTTTCTCATTACCATCGCATCCGTCAATAGAATGTTGCATCACCTTGGTGATGTTTCTATCAGAAACAATTTGCAGATGAAAATAACGAAAAATCAGTTACACACAAACTATTGGTTTATTGGAAATTAGCATTCTGCAGATAAGTCAACAATAAATTATAAATGTTTTCAATGTGTAATATGAAAAACAATAAAGAAATTTTTGATTAACTCTTAAAGAGCAGAAGCAGTAAGCAAATTGCCGATATCGGTCTTACACATTCTGAAACTTTCATGTTTGACTTCAGACAACTTTTGTGTCTCAAAACTATACGTAACTTGGTAGCTTTGAAAAGCTAGCTTTAAACAATATTCTATAATAAATAAACATTTTACAAACTTTGAAAATTTACAATATTTAACGTTTCGGCAGTCATGTCGCTGTCTTCTTCAGAAAAAACTGAAACTGAAGGTATAGGATCCTGACAAACCTTTATATTACGCCGTTCGGGTCAATAGTCCGTGACGGTTTTGATTCATTAGTCTTGTGGAACATGTTTTTCCATATTGGCGCTAGATCGATTCCATTATCCCTATTGAAATTGTCGTACTTCTGGATTTCGATGACTTCCTTGTATAGTCTAGACCAAAAGTTTTGGGATTTAGCCAACATTGTTGCCTCTGCAAATTTCATTGTGTGGCCGGTGATTAAGAAATGTTTCGCAACAGCAGATCTTGTGTTATGTTTCTTTGTATCCGCCTTATGTTATTTTAATCTGGTTGCTATGTTGCGCCCCGTTTGTCTTATGTAAGCCAGCCCGCACGAACAAGGGATGTGGTAGACCCCTGGTTCCTCGAGTGGTGCTTTTGTTTTCCTTTTGATTTTGAGAAATTAGCGGCTATTTTATTTGTTGAAGTGAAGGTCACTATGATTATTTTCCTTATAAGTATCCTATAGTCTGTAAAATTTAACATTTTCAGTTTCGGATTAGCGCTTTATTTAACACCGACATATATACACTATTGCCGTTTCCTTCTTACATGTAGGATTTCATCAAGTAAAGCGAGCACCTACATTAGCTATCCGAATTAAGAATTACACTACACGTTTGAAAGTATTCGTCATAACAACCATTAGGTTAGAAAGAAACACCAAATAAAGCAACCATGCGCTTTCTTAAACACATTTAAAAATTTTACAAACAAGTTTTGAATGAATAATCCCATCCAACGTAAGGAATTCCCACTTTGTCTCAAAGATTAAAGAAATTAAATTGGAATCAGAAGACATTTTAGTCAGTTTTGATGTGACATCTCTCTTCACAAAAATGCCACTACAAACGGCACTAGAGATCATCAAGGCTAAATTACGAAAAGAGGATTTGGATGAGGAGCTTAACGGACTAATTAAGCTATAATTAAAGTCCACGTACTTCTCATATAACAATATTGTATACGAACAAATTGAAGGAGCAGCCATGGGATCACCACTTTCTCCAGTCATCGCCAATATATTTATGGAGGACTTTAAAGAAAGAGCATTAGAAACCGCTACCCGCAAACCAAAATGCTGACTACGTTAGGTGGACGATACATTTGTAATTTGGTCTCATGGAGCAGAAACACTACACAACTTTCTAGATCACATCAACCAGTTAGATTCCAACATCAAATTCACCATGGAAAAGGAAACAAACAGAAGCATTCCGTTCTTGGACGTACTGGTCACTCGAAAGATCGACAACAGATTGGGGCATTAAGTATATAGAAAACCGACACATAATGACAGATACCTCAACGTCGAATCACGTCATCATCCAGCTCAAAAGTTTTCAGTTCTAAAAACTTTAGTACACAGGACCAAGGCGATCAGTGAACCGAACACGTTAAACACCGAGCTAAGTCACCTAACAAACGCCTTAATAAAAAACGGTTTTAAAAAAGGAGACATATATCGAGCAATTGAGGAGTAGAAGTAACAAAGGCGCTAAGTGCCAAAACTGTCTATTCGGGAAATTATCAAAAAACTTCATAATTCCAAAATAAAAAACATTTTATTAATAAAGTATGGTGCAAGTCATTTTTCTCCCTACGGCTGAATATAGTAATACACAAACATTACAAAAAAGTTTAAAATATAACAGTAACAAAATAAATAAAACACAATTCTGGGAAAAGGGTCAAGTGCCAGTATTTTATCTCGTTAAATCCGCGTAAAATTCTTTGTGTTTCTCGTCTTGTAAATAAAAAATCATTGATATTAGATGCTTCTTTTTGTTATCACCGATCTTATTTATGTCTGGTAGCTGATGAATCTCCATATTTTTTATATCTGCCATGGTTTTTCCTTTTCTGAGTATCGGAGTTGTTTTTTAAGGGGATATTTCAGAAAAACTTTCAGATGTGCACAAAAAACCGGGTTGTTGGGAGTCAACTTTCAATCGAACAACTTTGCTGATGTTCACTTGTTTTAGATTTAACATGTCGGCGGCAGATTGTAAATCAAAAAACTTTTTCTGACACATATCTACTATTTCAAATCGGCTTGTGTGGGTACTCAAGAGTATTACATCGTATAAGTCCTCAGGTACCATCGGAGTGCACCTGCGTTTTCTCTTCTCGATCAACGCGAAATCCCTGTCGCACTGAAGGAAACTATGACCACTAACGAGGTACCTGTGTTCAATGGTGTCAAAAAGCCCAGAACTCACCAAAAACATGTAAATAAACACAATCATTCTGTTTTTATTTTGGGCGGTGCAGTTGTCGCTCCAAATAATAATATTCCTTTTGTGTGAAGTGCCCATGTTCAAGACGCGTAATAAGCAAGACGCGATCTCGTTACCGCCTCTTCCTGCCAATCCTTCATGCCAACAGCACATGTAGGAGTGCTTGTTATCTCCAAAGTTGATGCCTGAGTTTTAGCATGGCTCATATAAAACATGTCGGAATACGTCAAACTTGGTACAAACATGACTTGTTCTAAATCCATTGAAAAAACACTTATGGCGCTATCTGGCATTTGCGAGGATGCATGTCCATTTTCATGAGTGTAATGACTGCTTCTGCCTTTCGATGATGAAGTTCTAACTCAACTGTTGCTGGCCGACTTCTTTCCTCCTGTGCTTTTATTTCGCAATTTAACGAGTCACATTTTTGGCAGGTGTCACTTCTTGGTGCTCGAAAAGAAATATTTGGAAAGTCTTCTTTTAAAACTCTCTTATAGAACTTGTAAGTGACCAAGCTTTCGGGATGTTCTTGCAAGAAAGCTTTGTGAAGACGGTTAGTATTTAAATCCGGACTAATGTATTCTTTTGTACTTTTTGCACGCGAATAATGAGACTCTTCTCTCTATGTTCTTTAACAAGTTCCCTGTCATTTTTTGTAAATTTTCTAGGTGCCGTACGAGTTCTCATATCTTTGTAAACCATTTCACCGCTTTTTTTCTTTTTTATAATAGTTTCCATGTTTTTTTTGTCAAATCAAAAGTATCCATGAAAGTGGATTTACAAACATTCACCATATTACCTTTTCCATCTGGAATGGCATAATGGACGGTAGTTTGACGATGACTATCACGAGCGTCTTCATATGAGCCATGTCTTCTTCTCTTGACGCTAGTCACCTGTATTAAACCCATGATGTAGGTTCCACGAACATCAGGCCTAGTTTCGTAGTATTTTTCAAAAAGTGTCAATCTTTGTACGTTAGTCAACGACTTGCAATCAAATTTACATTTACATGTTACCTGTAAGAACGAATACACATATTTTGGGGTGCACACAAATAATTTGAAAAGTTAAAAACTCACTTCTAGGTCAGGTTTCTTCTTTTCAACTACAGCAGTCCCCTTCCTCGTTTCATATGATTTTCCGGCATTTTTCCGTCGCCTTTGTTCGTCACTCAGTCTTCCCGTTCCCCTTTTACGACGCTCTTTGTTCATTTTAAACAAATTCTTCAGTTATATTCCAACACACTTAAACAAAAACACAACAGAGAGAAGCGCGCTTTGTACATAGCACCTTTGTTGAGGAACTAACGTGGCACTTGCTTGTAGAAACAACTTTGAGACTACTTTTTCCCTACCATTTTGTGTCCGGGCAGTTTGCTCGTTTTATAGGATGTTGCCGATGGTACATAGCACCTTTCTATGGAACTATCTTATTTTTCGAGAAAATAGCACATAGCCCCTTTGTTACTTCTACTCCTCAATTAACAAACACAGTAAGAAAAAACCAAAGAAGGAAAACCCCGTGGCAACTCCCTTCCTTCCTTACATAAAGGGCTGCACGGATAAAATAGCTAGGATGCTTAAGGGAAAAACATCAAAGTGACCTTCACTTCAACAAATAAAATAGCCGCTAATTTCTGAAAATCAAAGGAAACAAAAGCACCACTCGAGGAACCAGGGGTCTACCACATCCCTTGTTCGTGTGGGCTTACGTAGGACAAACAGGGCGGAACATAGCTACCAGATTAAAATAACATAAGGCGGATACAAAGAAACATAACACAAGATCTGCTGTTGCGGAACATTTTTTAATCACCGGTCACACAATACAATTTGAAGAGGCAACAATGTTGGCTAAATTCCAAAACTTCTGGCCTAGACTATACAAGGAAGCCATCGAAATCCAGAAGTACGACAATTTTAATAAGGATAATGGAATCGATCTAGCGCCAATACGGAAAAACATGTACCGCGAGACTAATGAATCGAAATTGTCACGAACGGTTGACCCAAACGGCGTAATATAAAGGCTTGTCAGAATCATATACCTTCAGTTTCAGTTTTTTTCTGAAGAAGACAGCGACATGACTGTCGCGAAAGCCTCAAAAATAATAATATTCTATAATTATTTCTAACAGATATTTTTGATTTTCTATTATGGGAACCATGGTAATTCCCAAATGTTTTACTGTACATCACATCTAAATTTCTATATCAAAGTTAGATTGAATTTTTCTAATGCTCGTTACCAAGTAGGTTTTTTCAAAGATAACTATACATCAATTTGTCGCATGAAAATAACTGAAAACTTTTCGATTAGTAATAGGAAACTACTAAAGCAGATACTCACGGTATTTATCATCATCTTGCAGAGATATTATTTTTAATATTCTGTTATCAAGAAGGGTAGTGATTTTGATTATTAAACCTCTTAGACTTCATAATTGGATTTGTGCCAACAACACAAAATGACTCACTTCAAAATAACAAAACCCCATATGACATATTCTTCTGCTCTTTCTTTTCACATTAAAACTTTTGTTTTATTATCAGGATCTTACAATTAATATCAAGTTTTCATTGATAGAAAATGTGTTGCTGAAAAACAAACGCGTTTAAAATGTCATTATGAAAAGTATATCAACTTGTATTGTGTTACTTACGTCGTTTTGTTTTGCGTATTTTCTCATTGTGCGAAAAGTTTTGACTAAAGCACTACAACAAATTCTATCTATTTTTGTAGTTATTCTTACGAAACATTCGGTACGGTTATCTATCTATATTCATATCGGTAGGTTTTTGTTGTACATTAGTGGAAGTACCTGTTTTACTGATAACATAACTGATAAGGTATGTTGGTATATTGGGCATAAGCAGAGCATCAGGGAGGGACCATCTTATCTGTTTTAGTGTAGTGAGCTACATGGGGTCTAATCTGATGTTGATGAGGTACACGTTACGATATAAATGTATTAAATAAAACAACGAAAACAACAGAAACGAGCATAATCGGAGTTCGTCCTCAAAATAAATCCGATAACTTTCGTTATTAAGGATTTACGGTATGTACATAGTGTTTGTTATCTGTTATGTCAGCTACTTTTGTTCTTCTCGAACAAAACGGATTTAATTTCAGAAGTTTCTCCGATATAACTAACATTCGGCAAATGAATAAATATGAGTTTTGCAATTAAATGCGCGTGGAAGCTTTGGCTCATCTCACAATTAGTCTACGGATATGAATTTGATTGTCCAAGCATATGCAGATGCAACGCTTTGGATGCGTCAACAAGCTGTCAGCATAACGGACTCGTAGATTTGCCGAACGGTATATACTCACAGGTATTTTCTTCTATAACGTTTTTTCCTGTTTAATAATTTGTTTTAGATTTTACAACTCGATTTGTCATTTAACGACTTTAACAAAGTTCCGCAAAACATATCGAATTACAAAACCCTTCATTATCTAAATATGTCACATAATAAACTTTCGTATTTAGAAGAGAGGTCTTTAGAAACTTTAGACAGTTTGAAAATATTGGACTTGTCTCATAATTTATTTAAAGATTGGTTAGATATAAATAACGCTGCATTAATAAATTTACCCTCGCTTTCCGAATTAAATCTGTCACACAATCCCTTAAAGGGATTTCCAGATATCTTCGTCGACCATCCATTACGCAGTAGCTCGCTCGAAAAACTATTTTTAATTAACTGTTCAATTACCAATATATTTGACAACATTTTAGTCGGATTGCCTAAAATAAAATCCCTAACTTTATCTGATAACCCCATATCAGCTATAAACGCTCGAATAAGATCTAATTCGTTGCAAAATTTAGATCTTAGCAAATGCAGCTTGCAAAGAATTCACCCCGAAGCTATAACTAATTTAAACGTTCTCCAGTCGTTAACCCTTTCGAACAATTACCAATTAAAAAAGTTCATTTCAAAATCGACAGTTTTAAAATACTTAGATTTGTCCAATTGCAATTTGGAAAGCGTTCCGACAGTGCACATGCACAATGTCACTACACTTATTTTTAAAGAGAATCACTTACGCGACATTTCCGCAAAAAATTTTGAGTACTACTCAAAACTCGTTGATTTGGATTTATCCAGCAACGCTATTCATACAATTAACTTAAACGCGTTTCGCGGTTTAAAATTTCTTCAAACCCTCGATCTCTCCTACAACACCTTAAGAGAAATTCCCGCAAACGCGTTTGTGGCAAACACCAAACTACAAAAACTGAATTTGTCTCGAAATTACTTAAGCGTTGTTGAACAATTAGTTAGCGATTCGTTAAAAATTCTCGACATGAGCGTATGCGAAATTAGAGAAATTTCCAAATATAGCTTAATTAGGATGCCCAAATTAGAAGTGTTAAACCTTTCCCGAAATTTAATAACTTATATTCCTAATAAACTACGTGGAGATGAACTACGCGTATTGGACGTTAGTATGTGCGGAATTTTTGCTCTCAATAACTTAACTTTTATTATGTTGAAACGATTACGTAAATTAAATTTAGCGGGAAATCGCTTAACATCTGGGATTAGACCTTCCTTCTTTTACGGCGTGACCGAATTGTACCTTGCAGATAATTCCTGGCTGTGCGATTGTAAATCTGAAGAATTTTTAGAGTTGTATATATGGCTGTACCAAAGCATGACTTCGAAAGACTTATTACGATGTCGTTCTCCCGAAAATGTGGCTGGTTTAACCTGGGAAGTCTCCTGCGAATCGATATGGCTTTCGTCACATGTGGGAAAAGAAAAAAGTGCTTGGGTTTACTCGTTATCCGTAGTGGGTTTAATGACTGTGTTGTGTTGTTTGGTAATGGCACTCAGGCATGTGCATCATCGTAAAGTTGTTCGTAATCAAGAACAACAAGAAAGAGACCGAGAACACGCTCGTGAACGCTTAAGACAAATACATGAACGAAATCTTCAATACAGCAGGGAGTCGCTTAATAGAAACGCACCCGATCCACGCGAATTACAAACACCGCCTTCTTATATGGAAGCGATTTCAATGCCGAGGTTAAACATTTCTTGTGGTAGCTTGGCCGGAAGTCACCGCAGTCTACATTCTTTGGGTTCCAACGTCGAAGGCTCTCGAAGAACGAAGTTACGGAGAAAACGACGCAGAAATAGACAAGGGAGTAAGTGTAATGTTTCTGAAACTCAATCAGCTGCATCGCTTTCGCGCGGAAATAGCGAGGTCAGTAATTCAGAAGATGAATTACGTCCTAATACTCGAGAACAGAATGTGGTCATCGAAAGTAGTTTATGAAGATGATTATGTTGAAAAAACGGCGACAGTTGTTTATAAAAGACATTTTTAATTAAATTATTGCGTAATTTAATCGCAGCTTCAATCATCAATCTTTTTACCAAACATTTATAATTTAATTTTTATAACTGTATATGAGTTGATTTTTATTCGGACGTCTATTTAACTTATTTTAAACGTTTGTAATAGAATTGCATATAGATATACTTATAATTGACAATAAGACAATTTTTAATTTATGACTAAACTTTATTCTTGTAGTTTTTATATAAAAACTGTTACTTTTTGTACAAAATTGACTAGTATTATGCTGAGTTATACAACATTGTCTACAGTACGTCGAACCATTGGTGAAATTTAAATTCTAAACCGTTAATAAGAATATGATTTGTTATGTAACCATTAGTAGATTTTTTGACGTCAAGGATGATTAACGTATTAAACGTTCATCAGCATTAATAACTAAAAAAATGTAATAAATTATAATATGCAAATACACGTAATTTACTAAAGAAAAATACACTACACTTACGTATAATTTATGGTGATTAATTAATCGCTAAAATGTTTTTAGATTTAGATGTTAAACACTGTGTCCAGGAAGTAAACAAATACTCGTGTACAGATTGTTTCAAATAACCAAGACATTACGTAATTTGATGTGAAAAAATAAACCACGAAAATATTTTTAAAAAAAGACGATTAATTTATTTGACTAAAAGAATTTGTAAGTTTAATCCACAAAAGCAATTAAAGCAGCAATGATTGTTAAAATGTGAAAATATGTTAGCCAATCTCAATTTAAAAATTAAGATATAGCAAATAATTGATATAATTTTATAAAATATGGGGTAAAGATATGTAAAAAACAACATAAACATAATTAAAGAAAGAATATCTTTCGGACACTATAACATATTAGTGACTGAAGATGTCAACGTTTTGTCTACTTTCGCAATTGAAAAAAACTGGAGATTGATATCTCATTAAGTACAATTTAAAACTATGGCCGTTGTTTATTGTAGAAGTAACTCATTTTTCCAGATGATGCCGTAGTCTCAAATTTGATCTTGCTTTGCTGATGATACTACCAGTTTCTTCAAAATGTTGCTTGTTTTGATATATGTATTTTACAATTTTTGGGTAGTTACTAAGAAGAACGTCTTGTCAATGTTGTAACCGAAGTTGCCAACGTTTCGTCCACTTTCGTAAGGGGCTTTATCAGGGCGTGAGAGAAATCGAAGAACTCAAACAAGCAACCAAAATCTAACTAAACACTTCTCAAAAGTTAAATGATCAGCTTGTAAACCAAGCCAGATTCTAAACTCAAAAAAGGTAAGAAAGAAAACGATAAACTTGAAAAAGCAAACGAAAATCTAACAAAGAACCACTACAGAGTTAGGTAATCAACTTGTGAACCAAGCCAGATTCTAAACTCCATAGAAGTTTGGGTAGTTGTTCTTCAATTCTATGTCCAATGCTTTTTTTCGTATGATCCATATGATTTTTCCACAACCACGTTCAAGTTTGTGCATGACTTTGGTATGTAGTTTGGTCACCTGTATTTTATACAAAGAAATTGTTCAATTTTTTAGTTTGTATTGTAGTATGTAGTCTTCTTAAATCTGTAGTTAAACCCCTACTTCGCAATCGTCGACGTTTATTGGCCGCCGAGTGAGGATGTACGCATTCATCGCCGACACCTCGATAAAATTCTTGATGAACTAAGAGTGACCGACGAGCGCTGACGATGCGTGAAGAACCTCGTGGGCGAACGTGACCTTATTGTTGTCAACGAACCTCACCAACCTTTCATCTTCCCTAGCCACTTAAGCTCGACTAACATCGACGTCACTTTGGCGTCCCTTTCTGTTGTCAGATGCATCCTAAACTGACGTGTTATTCCAGACGTATTGAAAGAGATCACTGACTGATACGGTTTAAGTTAACCGTTGATCTAGAACCTATTCCTAACAGAATTCTTGATTATGAACGCATAAATCCCGTTCGCTTAAATATGGCAATCGCAAGTTCTATTCCTGCTTATCTTCTACGTGGTGCTTTGTGACATGATCCTAGATCTGTGTCATTGGTAAGTTGACCCGGATGATCCTCGATTCTTACCAACGTAATTTACACTGCATACGCGTAAGTTCTAGAACCGATGTACTGTGGTGGAGGTTAAAGCGAGCGGGGAGTTGTTTACGAAAACAACACCAAAAAGCCCCGCAAGCTTAAAATTTCAATGACTTGTCTTTTGCAAGGCCGAGTTTTACCAGTACAAATTGGCAGTAAAAACAGCAAAGTATAGCTCTTGGCAAAGACGAGCCCATGTGGGTTAGTTTACAGATTATCCTCTCGTAAGCTCCTGTCGATCCAACTGTGCTCCAATGTCCGAGACGGCTACAGATACACTATCTCAGAATACAAGACGGTTAAAGCTATTGTTTGCTCCCTGTTTTCTGACAAAGATCCGACGACAAATAGTCCTTTTCATGCTCAAATAAGATCTCGCACTGATTTGCAAGTAAGATTCCAACATTACTGAGTGGTCAGTAGCGACGATATAGCCGCAGTGGCTAGTATATTCCTAAAAACAACTCTCTCGGACTTGACGGAATACATTGTAATGTCTTACGTGTAATTGTACAAGATTTCCTCTCTTCTAGAATCGTTGATTTGTTCAATTCATGCATTAAATCTAGTTATTTTCTTAGAGAGATGGTAAACTCATCACCATTCTCAAATCTCAGAAGAAGGATCTCGTAAATTCTAACCATCCGATAACACTGTTATCAGAACTTTGCTAACTTTTTGAACGTGTGCTTCTTAAAAAGATTCATGACAACATTCCTCCACAAGTTTTTTTTCATCCCAGTCATTATAGTTTCGTTCCAGGCAAAACAACGACTGACGCCGCACGTAGATTAATGACCAATGTAGAACCAAACGTCTCCAAGTACAGACTTGCAACTTTCATTGACACATCTGGAACGTTCAACTACGTATGGTGGCCTTCAATAATAGAAACTCTTGTCATTAAGAGAGTACCTGCTGGCACCACGCGCTTCATTTGTAGTTATTTATCGAACAGATCGATAACTTATTCCTCGAACGCATTCCGTTCTGTTTACGTCAAAGGAGTGTCCACAAGACTCGGTTTTTAAGCCGACCTTGTGGAATCTGGTTGTAAATCACTACTTTAGCACAAAACTGACAGGAAACTGCGACATTTTTGCATACGCGGACGATATCACTGTCACGGTGTCCGCAATTTCTAGGCGAGACTTAGAAGCAAAATCCAACACGTGCCTAAACATAGCGACAAGCTGACTGTTTTAGCGGACAAGATTAAGTACATGGTTTTTAGCCCCACTTTAAAACGAAATCTTTCACTACGCCTCAACAACATTTCCGTCTGTAGGGTTTTCGTGTTCAGGTACCTTGGACTTTTGCTTAACGACAGATTTTTTACATTTGTTACCACAGACTTCGACATTCCCACGTTGTCAAGAAACTGGCCTTGCTCCAATTCTTATTCCTTATAACTATCCTCGCGGCTTACCGCACTATTCCAGTGAGACCCTTTGTGTCATATCCAAGCATCTTCTCCTACATCTCTTTTTGCAGAAAATTTACTGCATTAAAGCTATTGGCAAAGCTGACACGTGCAATTTCTTTGGCCAGCACGTTTCGCTCAACAACTTTCCGTCCATTGCAGCGGCTAAACGTCACTTAAAGGTCTTGATCTTAAGTAAATGGCAGCGGCTGTGGGACACTTCCCAAAAACGATAGATTTCGTTCTCAGTTAAAACGGATTAGCGTTTTGATGACGACAACTGTCCGTCGCGTGGCGTTCCTGGCACCCCAGCACATCGGATTCTTGTTTGTCGCAAATTCGATGACGTTTGGAGTCACCTGTTAGCCACAATCATCCTCTATCCCGAATCCTCTCAGGCTATCCTTAAACTGGTGCCTGATGTAAATGTATATGACTTGGTATTAACCTAGAAGCGAGGATAAGCCTTAAGGCAAGTGCGTCGCGGAACCACGTGCTCTCATAGCAAGCACAAATACTTAGCCTGTCCTACTGTCCTTGTAAGACTATCCTATCTACTCGCAATTTTACTTACTTAACCTATTCCTCTTGTGGAAAACTTATACCAAGCAAGTTCAGGTGGTAGGGTGGGTCCATTTCCTCCTCCTACTCTGTAAATAACTCCAGCTTGCTTCTTATTATTTTTGTGTTTTTGTTATATTTTTTTATGCTGTATCCGTTTTTTGCAAACATCTTTGATATGTTAAATTTTATTAAAACTATAGTTTTTGTCGTTGTTTTTATATGGTTTATTAAGAGTAAGGTAATAAAATATCTGTTGTGCCAGAATGGTAATGTTTGCGTGTGTTTATTTAAAAAAAACTACAAAAAAATTTCTTGTTTATTAGCATTGTTGCAATGTTGTGCAATGTGCAAAAGTTACAAAGACAAGCTCCATAAAAGACTCAAAAGCAAAGCGCCAAAGAAGACTGGAAACAAATGGTTAGAGATGAATAGAAAATGATAACATCTATTTGCCAAATGGGGTTAAAGAACCATAAAAAGAACAAAGAAAAACTTGGATCCAAAGTCAGAATGGATGTAAAATTAAATTTGATAACTACGCAGGTGTACTGCAAGGCTCAGTACTTGAACCGTTGCTGCAGAATATTGCATATAATTAACTGTAAATAGCTATAAACGACAGTAAACACGTTGAATTAGTTTAATACCCGCGAAATTCAAAATCAGCTTTGAATAATTCGTCGGGATAAAACCACAACGTAAAAGGACATTGGGGGTAAGCAATGTCAATGCAATTGTGCAAACGCCACTAGAGTGAACTACTGGACGGCCGTTTCGCCCTTTTGGGGCTCCTCAGCAGTAGGAGATACACTCTGATGTAGTTCCCACAATTGCATTGACGCCCCCTATGAGATGGCTCTGCCATCAAACACGTTTGAATTGCATATAATAAAGTACTTAATTACTCCACAATGATATGAACAAGTAGCCTTTGAGGATGGTCTTACCACTATCTTTCCACATAAGAATTATGAAAAGACGGTCAACAGTACCAACACGACAATAACCTCAATCAATAAATGGTTAGATAAATCTAGTCTGAAGTTAGTACCGTCTAAAACTAATGCGGCGTTAATCGCAGGAAGAAGAAAATTAGACAAAATGAGCATTATTGTAGAAAATTTACAGATTTTGTTAAAAAAAGGTATTAACGTACTGAGTGTTACCATTGATAAAAATTTTAGTTTCATGTAAGAAACAACACCCAAAGCCAAGAACAAGATTACTGCACACACAATAAACAATGTCTATGTGACCGTAGTTTAGAAATCAGCTACAAAATACAGCGCAATGATCTCTAGGTTAGATTCTCTACAGAGTGAAATTGCCATTCGTGTAGCCTGCGGCCACCGTACAGCTAACAAAAATGCAATCCTAGTGGAGGCATCAATCCCGCCTCTCTCTACTCGTTAACGAAAAAACCGAGAAATTTGAAAAAGTTCATACAATAGAACTGTGGCAAGCAGAATGGGAATTAAGAAAATAGCCTAAACCATAATACTAATTAAAGACATTAATCCAGAATATTTGAGAAAATATTAAGGAAACTTCTTCCCAGCAAACACAGATGGACTTAAATTACTGTTCAATTGCCAATAAATTACGGTAATTTAAGTAGTAATTTAAACAGTAAAAAGGGCGCCATTAAGCAACCACTTAAACTACCAAAAATTCACTGACTTCTAAATTACTAATAAGCTACCATTAAAATACTGTTGTTATATTACCATTGAATTACTGTTAAACTACTGTTTTGAACTACTAGCAAAACTATTAAATTATTATTAAAATTACTAACACATTTAAAAAAATAGTTTTTTTAATTAATTATTTGTTTCTGTAATTTTTTATTTATTTCGTTTACAGAATTTGACGCACATAATTGATAAATTGTGGGATTTTTTTAAATTAGAATTTAATTTAAGTAGTTACCTGGGGTTTGATCCCACGAACATCAGGAACATCCCTTGCAACCTAAACGTGTTAACCACTACTCTACCTGACCTAATACTATAAATGCTAACTACACGTTATATATGTTGAATACAAAATCAAGTAACTTATTCGTAATTTAATACTTTCAACGTGAACCATTAAATATTTCACATGACAATCAGACTGATGATGAATTAGTCCTATATATACATTTGCATCGCTACGTATTAATTATACTCTTGTTGTTTTTGTTATTCTGTAATAAGGATAATTCATGTCTTAGTTGCTTGAAGTGGTTTATATAATCCGAATATTTTTGGATACGGCAGCTACATAATTTCATGCAGTATTGATATTCTTGTATCATAAGTTATAATATTTACTTTTGTTTTATATTTATATTGCGTTACTGGATTCCGCAGATTGAGCAATGCTATTTGACTTTCCAATATTAATATTTTCGTAAACTGTACGAAATCTTTTTAGTTGTCGATAATAATTGCCACTTTCCTTCTTTCTATGCATTCTTCAAGCAATTGTTTGATAGCAGACCTAACTGTTTGGCAAATATAACGACTATTTTTAAAATAATTTAGCTTAAGATTTATATAGCAACTCTATTACTACTGACTATTAATTTACCTTGTATTTTAACGGACATTTAATTACCATTAAACTCCCCAACCTAATTCTGGAATTACGACTAAGTTACTGAGTAAACTATTCAAGCTACCAATCATTACATTACTTCTAAATTACTTTGAATTGCTGGGTAGTATAATGGTAACTCAATTACCGGTAAACTACAATGTTCAATTTTTTAATTACTCTTAAGTTACTGGTTAAACTATTTTTAAGCTACCCACCATTACATTACTCCTTAATTACTTTCTAATTACCGGGTAGTATAATGGTGACTCAATTACCATTAAACTACAACGTTTAATTTTTTAATTACTATTAAGTTACTAATTAAATTACTTTTATGCTACCACAATACTGAAATACTCCTAAACTACTTCGTATACTACTTTTAAACTAGTAACCATTTAAATTACTGTTAAACGTCACCTTAGACTACTCTCAAATTACGAAAAAAATTAAATTACTTATAAATGACTTTTCAATACCCAATAAACTACTAAATTAAGCTACCTTGTGTTTGCTGGGTTGTTACTTAGCACCATTCCTAACAGACTATGGTGAAAACAGTACATTTCTATGCAAAATAGGTAAAAGAAGTAGCACTGAATGCAATGATTGTAGCATGGAAGATCATCCGAGTTACGCCATTCTCTCATTCACAACATTTACAAACTTCGCAAAACGAATTGAATTACATAATGAATTCTTATGTTTTGAACTATTAGAAAAAATTTATCTCTCTTTTCTGCCTATAAGTTTGCTTTTTCGTTTGTTTATTGTAAGGTACTAGACAAACGGCGGAAAAAAATCAATTCCGCGAGGTAGTGCCGGACTCACACCGGTTAAATGCTGCCCCTGCCTCTAAAGAGTTCTAAGCGGTTGGTATCGCCTTTTCGGCATTCTTCGATCGCTGCGAGGATTAAGATGGATGTATTTAGCACCAGTCTCTTCACTTGGCACTAATCCTTAAAGTTGGTATTTTTATTTCTTTGTACGAACACTGCTTTTATAATTGACTATAACTAATTTATATATGTTAAAGGTTCTGAGTAAATGTTGACGTTTTAGCCATTATCTTTTCTTTCCTACTTTCTTATTCTCTTGTTTTTATTATGTTTTCAATAAAGTTTTTGTTGCATCCTGTGCAGTCTGGGTTTCTAACATTGTTTACGTAAGTTGAAGAGTTTTCCTTGACTGAGCACATCTGGGACAAGAAAAAATGGCGTGACCTGATGATCTTCCATGCCACAATCATTGCATTCAATGCTACTTCTTTTACCTATTTGGCATAGGAAAATATTGTTTTTACTATAGTCTGTTAGGCCGTTGTTGTTGTTTTAAGTCATTTTCTATGTTTACCATGGGTTAATGTCTTTAATTAGTATTTTGGTTTGGGAGATTTTCTTCGTTTTTCATTTTGCTAGCCACAACAATTGCATAAACTTTTTCAAGTCTCTCACTTCTTATCTTAACGAGAAGAGAAAGAAGCGAGATTGATGGCATTACTTGAGTTTTTGTTAGCTGTACGGTGACCGCAGGCTACACGAATGGCGATATCACTCTGTAGGGAATCCAATCTAGAAACCATTGTGCTGTATTTTGTAGTTAAGTTTAGATTCATTCTGACTTTGGATCTAGGCTTTTCTAACGATAAAGTAGCTTACATTCATTTTGATCAGGTACTTTAGCACTTCCTCTTGTGTCATGGCCTTTATTATTGTGTTTCTATTACATTTATTGAATGCATTTTTAATGTTTAGTGATGTTAATATACAGACTTCTCTAGTGTATCTGGTACTTAGAACACGTTGTTAATGTATAGCATTATTGATTTAAGCTTAAAGTCACCACTGCTCTGGCCTA
Source organism: Aquatica leii (assembly GCA_035610365.1). Taxonomy (NCBI): domain Eukaryota; kingdom Metazoa; phylum Arthropoda; class Insecta; order Coleoptera; family Lampyridae; genus Aquatica; species Aquatica leii. The sequence goes on from CM069439.1 coordinate 41,090,794, forward strand.
CACTCTTTTGTCTCGATTACTCTCTTTTTCGTGCATTTAGTGCACCACGATTCTATTGATCAAGTTACTTCTTCGAGACTTGGGTTTGCTGAACTCTAAGTATGATGGCTTATGACTGATTTTAATACTTTAAGCTTTGATGTTTTGTAGTTCCATATCGTTCTGGTTTGTTCACCCTTGCCTCTCGACATTGTTTGTGTTGTTTCTTTTAGAGCTTATTGCTACTAAATCTATAATGCTGATTGGTTGTGAGTAACAATTCCTATTTTGATAAGGCTTGCTAATCACTCTTTAAACACACGCGAGAATAGCAGTAAGTGGTTGAAATAAAGTTTCTGAATATTCCAAGATTATGCTGAAGTTTCTTGCTGATCCATGCTAGTGATTTCTGCTCCATACGTTGTACAGCCTTAGAACCATTTGTGAATTTTATCTTCTTATGACTATACGATAAGATTTATGAAAGTAAATAACTGCGTTATGTCTCTCTAACTCCTTATTTAGTATGTAGTTTGTGTCTATTTGCTGAAAAATCTCTAACTCGAGTGTTTCTAAATCTGTTAGTTTTTAGTCTGTACGTTACTTCTAAAATCTCATCACTGCAGTAGGTCTATTAAGATTCCTAGACACTCAAATTTTTATACCTTACCCAGTCTTGTTATGGTTTCTTTATTTTTTAAATTTATGCCAGCAAATTAGATCTATATGTCATTGTAGAAAAAATTGCTTTGGAATATTTCCGATTTTAATCTCCACGTAATTTTTTTTCAAGAGTTAAATAAAAACTATTTTTCTAAACGACGGCGTTTTCTATCTGCTTCTATAATAAAACTCAAAATCGAAAAAGTATTTATTATTATACATCTATTAGTCGTGTCTCTAAATTAGATGACATCGTATTCGACATTTTAATTTCTGCTTTTTGCACATTAATTTTCATATACTTTTATAATTATTTAATACAGAGCTTACCTTCTAGAAACATCTTTAGTCTACTAGAAATATCGATTATAAATTACGACTGCCATTTTTTGTTTCCTTTTATAAACGTTCCCTGCCACTTAACTTGCATATTTTTGCATAAATGCCCAAAAACTCAACTAAACAGCATAGACTTTTTCCTGCTCTTGATTTTTATATTTTTGCATAATTTTGTTTTTTACGTATTTTACAAATTAATAAACTAACTTTTAAACAAAAACTATCGTAAGAACACAAATTCTCAAGCGTTTAGACATTTTCCACTCTAGAAACAAAAATTTAGACTTCTTGGAATTAACCTTTTTCCTTGTTGTCATAAAACTATAATAAAACTTATATATTTATGAAACACTCAAAAAACATAGATAAGATAAGTTACAAATAGATGACTCAAAATACGATCAATACGAGCATTTTGCTAAAAAAATAAAATTCCAATTCATTAAGAAAAAATTTGACATTTTTTAAGTACCAGTTATAATAATTGTTTGTAAAAAAATGTAATAGTTATTTATGTACACTTTGAACTATAACTCAAAGATTTTAATGATTGTGTTTTATTCAAAATAACGTTGTTAGTTTAAACATATTGAAAAATTTTGTAATTGGTAAAAATCTGATTTACGGATTTTGTCCAAAAAATTATCTCAAAAGAACATTTTTTTTGGCATAAAAGTATCATTTTCTATCTACATTCCATAACCTCTAAAAAAAGGTTTTGATGTAGATTTTTGCATATTTCGATTTATCTAAAAAAAATATTAAAAAATCATGTAGCATATTTTTCTATTTTTGTTTTCATATTTATTATTAATGGTTAGTGAATATTTTCCAATACTTAAATATTATGTTGTTTACACAGATGCATAATAGTCGTAATTGATTACGTGTAATTTTATGCGCGTAATGAGCACTTGTAAATAGTATAAACATTGTTACTATTGACGGATATTTTAAAATTATAAAATATACAACATTCTATATTCTTCTTTTTAAACATTTGAAACACAGATAATCAGGTTTTTGCATTTATAGTTTTTAAAGCAGCAACCGCATTCTTATTCTACGATGTGGTTTTCTAATAACTACTTACTTTTTACACGTTACAATTGTCAGTAATTCTATCTTCACGCCTTTCAAGGTAAAATTTATTTTTGTTGAATTAGCTGCTTCGAGTTTAATAATAGTGCTTAACTCCACGAGCAAAATTTTTGAACTGTAATTTAAATATTGTATAAAAAATTGTTAGTCATAGTGTTTATTTCTTGAGTAATTATTGGAAACTTTCAAAAAATACGTACCTTTGTTTGTGTAATCACTTACAAGCATTTGTGCTCTTTTCACAATTTTTTTTCCTGGAACTTTTCTGTGAATAATTTCTACGCAACATTCAATTTGAAAATGTCCGTCATTTGGAGCTGTTGGAATACCCGATTAAATTTAACAACTTTTTTGTGGTAGTCGTATCGCATAAGCTGAGTTTTTTTAACTCTTCTAAAAATGCCAATTATTAAAGGAATAAAATTGGTAAAAATTTATCTGAATTACATAACGTTAACCTGTGCATCGTCAAGGTTTTAACTTTTTATGAAATGCCTCAAAGCAATGCAATATTTAATTACATATGTATGTTTCTAAATTTTCAAAAAAAAAATTTAAAAAAAAATAGAATCTAAAGGTATAAACATAAGAAACAATGAAATTTGTTATACTTCAGTGGTCAAAAAAAGTTATTATAATTTATTATCAGATTAGTTATTTATGAAAAATTTTCCTACATTCACACACAACCTGTAACAGAAACTATCGTTGTTGTTTGTCTCCCGTCAAACAAAAATTAAAAATTCCAAAATTTCCAAAATCTTTATCAGTTTCCAAAAAAATTGGCAACTTGACAAGAAACAAAAAATCTACATTCATTGCAGTTATTTATTACGTTTTGACATCTCTTTTTTTGTTTTTTTCTGTGAATAATTACTACAAGACATTTCATTTAAAAGTGTGTCATCCTATGATAGAATACTTCATGACTTTTAACAATTTTTTTGTAGTCGTAGAAACGCATTAAATAAGATTTTTGAGGCCTTTCTAAAAAATGTAAATTATTGAAGAAATATAACGTAAAATTTAACAAAACTAACTTTATCCGGTAGCTCACCACAGTTTTGATTTTCTATGAAATGTCTTAAAACAATGCAAAACTTATTTACATCTGTTTACAAAAAAAAAGGATTTAGTTAAAACGGTTTGATAATGATAATGCAGAAAAATCTAAGCTGAAAATGAGAAATTGAGAAGAAAATAAAAGCTAAACAAAAACCATTTATATTGCAGTTTTTTTATTACGTTTGGGCATCTTTTTTTTTCTGTGAATAATTTCTACGCAACATTTCATTTAAAAGTGTGTGCTATCTGGAGTTTTTGGAATACCCTATTACTATAAACAACTTTTTTTAGACGTAACATAGCATAAAATGAGTTTTTTAAGTCTTTTCTAAAAATGTGAATTATTAAAAGAACAAAGTTGGTAAAGTTTTAGCTGAATTGAATAACGTTAACCAGTGCATCGTCAAAATTTGACTTTTTATGAAATGTCTAAAAACAATACAAAATTTAATTACATCTGGTCTCAATTTTTATAGAAAAAAAAGAATAGTTAAAACTGTTTGATTAAGTAAATGCTGCAAAATCCAAACTGAAAATGACAAATTTAGAAAAATATACAAGCTAAAGGTATAAACATAAGAAAAAATGCAGTTTGTTATTGTTCAGCGATCAAACAAAGTTATTATTATAATTTATTATCAGCTTAAAGTCGTTTATGAAAAATTTTCCTACATTCAGATACAACCTGTAACAAAAACTAACGTTGTTGTTCGTCTCCCGTCAAACAAAAATTAAAATCCAAAATCTTTATCAATTTCCAAACTTTAAAAAAATTGGCAACTTGACAAGAAACAAAAAATCTACATTCATTGCAGTTTTTTATTACGTTTTGACATCTCTTTTTTTGTTCTTTTCTGTGAATAATTACTACAAGACATTTCATTTAAAAGTGTGTCAACTTAATTTGATATAATACTTCAAAACCTTTAACAATTTTTTTGTAGTCGTAGGATCGCATTAAATAAGATTTTTGAAGCGTTTCTAAAAAATGTAAATATTGAAGAAATATAACGTAAAATTTAACAAAACTTTAACCTGTAGCTTACCAAGGTTTTTATTTTTTATGAAATGTCTTAAAACAATACAAAATTTAATTACATCAGTTCACAGAAAAAAAGATTTAGTTAAAACGGTTTGATAATGAAATTCTGTAAAATCTAAACTGAAAATGGGAAATTTAGAAAAAAATAGAAACTAAAGGATTAAACATAAAAAAATGCGATTTGTTATAGTTCAGCAGTCAAAGAAAGTTATTATTAGAATTTATTATCAGATTAAAGCCGTTGATGAAAAATTTTACTACATTCATATACAATTTGTAACAGAAACTATAATTGTTCGTCTTTTGGCAAACAAAAATTAAAAAGTCTAAAATCTGTATAAATTTCCAATCATTTAAAAAAATTGGCAGCTTGACAAGAAACAAAAAATCTACTTTTATTGCAGTTTTTTATTACGTTTTGACGTCTCTTTTCTTTGTTCTTTTCTGTGAATAATTTCTACAAGACATTTCATTTAAAAGTTTGTCATCTTAATTTGATAGAATACTTCATAACTTTTAACAATTTTTTTGTAGTCGTGGAATCGCATTAAATAAGATTTTTGAGGACTTTCTAACAATTGTAAATTATTAAAAAAATATAACGTAAAATTTAAAAAAACTTTAACTTTAACCTGTAGCTCACCAAGGTTTTGATTTTTTATGAAATGTCTTAAAACAATACAAAAATTAATTACATCTGTTTACAGAAAAAAAATTAGTTAAAACGGTTTGATAATGAAAATGATTTAAAATCCAAACTGAAAATAAGAAATTTAGAAGAAAATAGAAGCTAAAAATATAAACATAAAAAAAAATGCGAATTGTTATAGTTCAGCAGTCAAAGAAAGTTATTATTATAATTAATTATCAAATTAAAGTTATGAAAAAATTTACTACATTCAGATACAGGTTGTAAGAAACTATAGTTGTTGTTCGTCTTTGGGAAATAAAAATTAAAGTCTAAACTCCGTATAAATTTCCAATTTTTTAAAAAAATTGGCAGTTTATTAAGAAACAAAAAATCCATTTTTATTGCAGTTTTTTTATTACGTTTGGGCATCTTTTATTTAGTTCTTTTCTGTGAATAATTTCTACGCAACATTTCATTTGAAAGTGTTTGCTATCTGGAGTTTTTAGAATACCCTATTACTTTAGACAACTTTTTTGTAAACGTAACATCGCATAAAATGAGTTTTTTGGGTCTTTTCTAAAAATGTGAATTATTAAAAGAACAAAATTGATAAAGTTTTAGCTGAATTGAATAACGTTAACTGTGCATCGACAAAATTTGACTTTTTATGAAATGTTTAAAAACAATAAAACATTTAATTACATCTGATCTCAATTTTTATACAAAAAAAGGGATTGTTAAAATTGTTTGCTTAAGTAAATACTGCAAGACCCAAACTGAAAACGCCAAATTTAGAAACATATACAAGCTAATGGTATAACCATAAGAAAAAATGCAGTTTGTTATTGTTCAGCGATCAAGAAAAGTTATTATTATAATTTATTATCAGATTAAAGTCATTTATAAAAAATTTTCCTACATTCACATACAACCTGTAACAGAAACTATCGTTGTTGTTCGTCTCCCGTCAAACAAAAGTTAAAATCCAAAATCTTTATCAATTTCCAAACTTTAACAAAATTGGCAGCTTGACAAGAAACAAAAAATCTACTTTCATTGCAGTTTTTTATTACGTTTTGACATCTCTTTTTTTTGTTCTTTTCTGTGAATAATTTGTACAAGACATTTCATTTAAAAGTGTGTCATCTTAATTTGATAGAATTTTTAACAACTTTTTGTAGTCGTAGGATCGCATTAAATGAGATTTTTGAGGCCTTTTCTGTGAATAATTTCTACAAGACATTTCATTTGATTGGATAACGTTGACCTCTGCCTGGTCAAAGTTTTGACTTTTTATGGAATGCTTCAAAACAATGTAAAATTTAATTACATCTGTTCCTAAATTTTACAAAAAAAAGGTTTAGTTAAAATGTTAGATTAAGGTAATGCTGCAAAATCCAAACTGAAATTAACAAATTTAGGAGAAATTAAAAGCGAAAAGTATAAACAAGAAAAAATGCAATTTGTTATACTTCAGCGGTATTTTTATAATTTATTATCAGGTTAAAGTCATTTATGAAAAATTTTTCTACATTCACATACAACCTGTAACAGAAATTAACGTTGTTGTTCGTCTTTCGTCAAACAAAAATTGAAGTCTAAAATCTGTATCAATTTCCAATCTTTTAAAAAACTGGCAATTTGGTAAGAAACAAAAAAATCTACTTTCATTGCAATTTTTTAAGACGTTTTGACATTTCGTTTTTTGTTCCTTTCTGTAAATAATTTATATGCAGCATTTCATTTGAAAGTGTTTGTCATCTGGAATTGGAATACTTCATATTTTTTGTAGTCGTAGCATCGCATAAAATGAATTTTTTGACAGCTTTCTAAAAAATGACAATTATTGAAGGAACAAAAATTATTACAATTTTAGCAGAGTTGGATACCGTTAACTTGTGCCTAGTCAAGGTTTTGATTTTTAATGAAATGCCTCAAAACAATGCAAAATTTAATTACATCTCTTCCTAAATTTTACAAAAAAAAGGTTTAGTTAAAATGTCACAGTAAATGCTGCAAAATCCAAACTGAAATCAACAAATTTAGGAGAATTTAAAAACGAAAAGTATAAACAAAAAAAAATGCAATTTGTTATACTTCGGCGTTCAAAAAAAGTTATTATAATTTATTATCAGATTAAAGTCATTTATAAAAAATTTTCCTACATTCACATACAACCTGTAACAGAAACTATCGTTGTTCGTCTTTCGTCAAACAAATATTAAAGTCTAAAATCTGTATCAACTTCCAATATTTAAAAAAAATTGTCGGTGTGATAAGAAACAAAAAAACCTGTTTTCATTGCAGTTTTTTTATTATTACGTTTTAACATCTATTCTTTTTTGGTTCTTTCCCTTGGAACATTTCATTTAAAAAGGTGTGCCAGCTTTCTTGTAGACGTAGCATCGCATAAAATAAGTTTTTTGGAACCTTTCTAAAAAATGCCAATTATTGAAGGAATAAACTTGGTAAAATTCTAGCTGAATTGAATAACGTTAACTAGTGCATCGACAAGGTTTTTGAATTTTTATGAAGTGTTTAATAACAATGCAAGATTTAATTACATTTGTTTCCAATTTTTACAGAAAAAAATATTTAGTAAATACTGTTTAATAATATACATGATGCAAAATTAAAGCTGAAGATGATGAATTACGTTTTCACACTTCTTTTTTTTGTTTTGTTTTTGTGAATATTTTCTAGGCAACATTTCATTTAAAAAAGTTTGTCATCTGGAGTTGATAGGACTTCATAACTTTTAACAACTTTTTTGTAGTTGTAACATCGCATAAAATGAGTTTTTTAATACCTTTCTGAAAAATGCCAATTATTGAAGAAATAAAATTGGTACAGTTTTACTTGATTATGATAACGGTAACCTGTGCGTCGTCACAGTCTTGACTTTTTATAAAAACAATGCAAGTATTAATTATCATTTTTTTAGTCGTGGTATCGCATAAGCTGAGGTTTTTTTGAAACCTATTAAAAAATGCCAATTATTGAAGGGATAAAGTTGGTAAAATTTTAACTGAATTGAATAACGTTAACATGTGTCTCGTCAAGGTTTTTTATGAACTTTTATAACTTTTTATGAAATTCCTCAAAACAATACAAGATTTAATTCTATCTGCTCCTAGTTTTTACAGAAAAAAAAGTTTAGTAAAAACTGTTTGATAAAGTAAATGCTGAAAAATCGAAACCGAAAATTACGAATTTAGGAGAAAAGAACAGTTAAAGATATAAAAATAAGCAAAAAGGCATTTTATTATATTTTAACGGTCCAAAAAGTTATTATAATTTCTTATCAGATTAAAGCTAGTAATCAATTTCCAATCTGTAAAAAAATTAGTTTGATAACTAAAAACATCAATTTTAATTACGTTTTCACATCTTCGGAGTTTTTGTTTATTTTTGGTGTTTTTCTGTGTACAATTTGAACGCAACATTTAATTTGAAAGTATCTGTCATCTGTAATCGTAGCATTGCATAAAATGAGGTTTTTAGAACTTTTCTAAAAATTGCCAATTAATAAAAGCATAAAATTGGTAACGTATCAGTTAACTGACAAAATTTGACTTTTTATGAAATGTCTAAAAACAATGCAAAATTTAATTAAATCTGTTCCTGAGTCTTATAAAAAAAGGTTTAGTTGAAACTGTTTGATAAAGTAAATGCTGCAAAATCCAAACTGAAAATGACAAATTTAGAAAAAAATAGAAGCTAAAGGTACAAACATAAGAAATATGTATCAATTTCCAATCTTTTAAAAAAATTGGCAGCTTGATAAAAAACAAAACATCAATTTTTGTTGCAGTTTTTTTATTACGTTTTGACATCTCTTTTTTTTAGTTTTTGTCTGTGAATAATTTCTACGCATCATTTCATTTGAAAGTGTCTATCATCTTAAGTTGTTAAAACACCCCATTACTTTTAACAACTTTTTTGTAGTCGCAGCAACGCAAACCATGAGTTTTTTGGAACCTTAACCTAAAAAATGCCAATTATTATAAGAATAAAATGTGTAAAGTTTTACCTGATTTTGATAACGTTAACCCGTTAAACCTAGTCAAAGTTTTGACTTTTTTATAAAATCTCTAAAAACAATGCAAAATTTAATAACATCTGCTCCCAATTTTTATTAAAAAAAGGTTTAGTTAAAACTGATTAATAAAGTAAATGCTGCAAAATTCAAACTAAAAATTACTAACTTTTGGAGTTACCATTTTAGCTAAAGAAGCAAATGGATTTTTAACTGGATGTTTTTCTGTGGTCAAATGGACTATTTTCACAGATGCACCACAAGATGTGGTTGGAAGATAAAACTGATCAAGCAAGGAGCAAATGGATTTCTAACTGTATGCTTTTCTGGAATCAAATGGACCATTTTTGCTTTTGTTCTCAAGGTAGATTAAAGCACTAAAAATTTAAAACCAGAAACCGATTTAAGATTGTTAGCTCCTTGTTCTCAAAAGGTTTTTAGTTCTCAGTATCATTTTTTTTCAGTAATAGAAGATGGTAGAAAGTCCTCGTCAGAAAACACATTTTTATTCATCGGGTAGATGCCGCAGGTTTTAAATTCAACACCTTTATCCCTCGTGGAACAGCGTTTTTAGACACGGCCTAATATTTTAGCACTTTTAAATGTGTTAGTTGTTTTTCTGGATTCGTTGTTAACCAGCGATCACATTTATCACCATACAGCGTTTTTAATGGCTTAAAATAGCAGCAATGTAAGGATTGAAGTCTGTGGGTACTGTGAGGCGGAATTGTCAACAAATGCATGGAATTTTCTTTGCAATATAATACGACCTCCAAGAATCTATGTGAACAATGATTGTCTAGAACAACACTAGATGATCTTTATCGGCTCAAACTTTGTTTTGGAAGTGTTTCAACCAATCGACGAACAGAGTGCTGTTAATATAACATGAATATAAGAACATTCCTATGGATCCAGGAGGTAATCCATCCATCAGTTCATTTTTTACTCGTTTTCAGGGAAAGATGTAAGCTGGGGCTATAGAATTGTCAGTTGAACTCATAGCACACACAAGAGTGACTGTTTCGTTGCGTTCAGTCGATAATATTTTTTCGACAAGCTTTTTCCCTTAAGTGCTAACAATTTTGGGGACTTTGTTGAAAACAGTCGATATTCGACTTTCATCCATTTTATAAACCGAACCGGGTGGAAATTTATGTTATTTGTAAAGTTTAGATAAGTTCTCAAAAAATACGTCAATCTGAACTTTGTTGAACCCCATCATTATTGCTAAGCTAGTTGAATTTGGAGTTTTTAGCAAAAGGCCATGTTTTGTATAAATTTGTCTGCCAATTTTTTTGTCATCAAATGGATGTGTAACATTATTTAGGATTGCATATTCATAGGCAATCATTTTTAAGGATTTTAGACTCAGACCATAGAACCTGTCATCCATATCCTTACAATGTTGAACTAGCAGTCGTTCCATCTCTTTATAGAACACTAGTTTAAATCTTCCAAAGGCTCTTGCGTCATGTCCAGATTGTAACCTTTTACGCAACGTCGACTGATGTAACCGCTGCTCGATTCAAGTAACCATCGACTAGTGTAGTTTTTACTGCATTTAACGTTTCTTCAGTGCATAATTTTCTTTTAGAGGTTCTCTTGTCATTCCTATAAAATAAAAGCAACATTAATTAATAAACATATTATGTATGGGCTAAAAGATTGCGCGGATTTTGTCCCGCAAAAAAATCGAATTTTTGCACCACAAGCTATAATAATTTTACATTTTTTACCAAATAAATTTCGTGCACATTTGCTATGTGTTACTTACACTCACATAACATAAATCACGCCACTAATTGGGTTTTAAAAAAAATTGATAATTAACGCTACAATAGCTGCAAGAACACGTCTCCTCTACGTTCAAGACTGGTTGTTGCGGTTTCGAATTATCCAAAAGATATTGTGGCAATGTTGCCAGATTTTGTTTTTTCTCCAAAAAATTTTGATTTTAGACTATTGCCTCGCGCGTCCTTTTGCCCTATTTTACTCTATAACCAATTTTAAAAACATTGTTTTCAATTTTTATTTTGATATCTCAAAAGTATGCATAGAAGATACTGGGCGTAACCGTACTATACAGGGTATCCCACAAGGTACTGTACATACTAAAATGGTATGTTCCTTAGGTCAATTTAAGTAGAAAACGTCCTATAAACATAGGTCCAATTCGCCATAGTTACACAGATACAAGCGTTCAAAGTTTATAAATGCTCACACATTTTTTGAAAATTATTATTATTGAAAACAGAAAATCGAACTACAAAACAAACATAAAAAAACAAACAAACAAAAATTACATTAAATGCTCAAAATGACCTCCTTCGGCATTAATACAACGACGGTTGCGATCTAAAATGTACCGAGTAGCCGCTCGAAGCACCTGCTGGTTGTTCCGTGTTTGTTGACACACATCCAGGATACGCTGTATTAGTTCAGCTCTGGTATTAACTTTTACCTCGTATACTAAATTTTTCACATGACCCTACAGATAGAAGTCCAAAGGTGTGAGATCGAGCGATCTCGGTGGCCAAGCATGCGGGCCTCCACGCCCAATCCACTTATTGGGGTAAGCAACATTTAGATATTCGGTCACATGCCGACTAAAATGTGGAGGAGCTCCATCATGTTGCAGAAACATTTGTTGTCTTGTGGGTAAAGGTACTTCTTCCAAAAGCGGTAGCAATTCATTTCGCAAAAAGTTAGCATATGCTTCTCCTGTCAGACGTTCCTCAAAGAAAAAAGGTCCAATAAGTTGATTGTCAATCGTGCCACACCATACGTTAACAGAAAATCTGCGCTGAAAGTTAGTTTCTGTTGTGCCATGTGGATTTTGATATGACTACAAATGAGAATTACGTATATTGTTCACTCCATCTCTAGTAAATTGCGCCTCGTCGCTAAATAAAATGAATGGAACTAATTGTGAATTTACCTGTAGCCAGTGGCAGAAATTCAACCGGGCAGCAAAATCTCCAGGTTCCAGATGCTGAACCTGTTGTATGTGATAGGGATACAAAAGCCCATCATGTAATGTTCGCCATACTGACATACGGGGGAGTCCCGTTCGAGAAGAAATTCTTCTAGTACTCAACCCGGGACTCCGATCAACCATCTGTAGAATGTATTCCTGCTCATTCACATTTAACTGCACAGGACGGTCAGATCTTGTTGAAACTGATGGAAATGAACCATGAGTCCGTACTTGTTGAAACACAGAAGAAAAGGTTTGGTGATTTGGCACCCTCTTGTTGGGAAATCTTCGTTCATATTCCTTAACGGCAGATCTCGCATTTCCATCACAAAATCCATAAATGTAAATGATATCAGCATACTCTTCGTTAGAAAAATGAGAAGGCATTTTGCATTTAAATTACACTTCATTTAATAAAATCGACTGTGACATTAGTAGAAAAGAAAGCAATAAATGACATATTGTTCGGCTTTTGTTTCCCAGTTGACTAAGAATAATTAATTTTCAAAAAATGTGTGATCAGTTATAAACTTTGAACGCTTGTATCTGTGTAACTATGGCGAATTGGATTTATGTTTATACGACGTTTTCTACTTAAATTGACCTAAAGAACATACCATTTCAGTATGTACAGTACCTCGTGGGACACCCTGTATTTTAACATTTAGGTTTTTACCATCCATCTGTGATAGTGAATTGCAACAAACGTTCTAAAAAGTCTTGTAAAAAAGTCCACTCTAAAAAAATTAAAGAAACCTGAATAAATTCTTTATGATCATCTCTTGATTGTTAGTTTTTTAATTGTGTGACAAAAAACTTGATCTTTGGTTTAAATTACCTATTTTATGTGTAATATTTATATTTTTAACACTTAGCAGTTTTGTGGTTTGTTTTGTCAGCATTGACTACGCAGTCCAAAACTGAGTCAATTTTTAAACAAAAAACTGATTTCAGGGTAATTTAAAAAGCACAGAAACAACCAAAAAAGTCAGTACATGGTCATTAGTCTAACAATACAAAGCTTCATTTAATAGTCTATTGAAACCGATGAAAACTATCAATTTCAATTTAGCAAAAAAAATAGATCAGTGTAACTAAATGCTAGAAGTGCCGTTACAAAAAAACAGGAACAGCTGTTAGAAGAAATAATTTTTCTATTACAAATCTACTTTTTTTTACTAGATTTTTTGACATTGTTTTTTCGATAAACCGATTTGGCCTAAACAAATCCATCGCAAAGTTGTAACAGCTGTAATACATCATCTTATTTTAAAGTTTTTTGCTAATCAAAGTTGACAAATTAACCCAGCATGACTGCATCACGTTTTTGAACAAAGAGATGCAACAAACAAAAGAAGTAATTTATTTTAGCAAGTCAAAAAACCATTTCACGGAAGTGCCGCGTATATAACAAATAGTCTCGAGAAATGAAAGTTATTGTAGATACTTTGTATTACATAACGATCATATTCTTTCAAATAATTAAAATCTCATTATGAAGCAACTCATACGTATTTTGCAACTAACGGTTATATGGTTATATTTTCAGGGAAAAGAAATTATCTTTATATCTAATGGATGACTAACATTGACATTAAAACAAATTAATTAATGCCGTAATTAATGGTTATTTCAATATGGAAAATTTATTTGCACATCATTTTGAAAGAATTTCAACAACCGTTAGGTACGTCGTGTTAATATTTTATGGCAACAAGAAAGTAAAGTACTACGAGTCCTAACGTTACACTTCAATGAAGGTCTTATCTAAAACTGTAAAACAATGTTATCAAGTAATTACCTCTTACTTAGTAATTGTAAATTCGTTTTAACTGTCTATCTATGAAAAAAACAAATTATTTATAATAGTTTACGCATTATGACCACGGTATGTACCAACAATCATATCACAATTTAATTCTTCACAATCTTTATTTAAAATTGTTAAAAAAACTAATAGACATTTTACTGGTACAGCTTCCCTAAAAACTTTTCTGAAGACATTCGTAACAAAATCGTGAAAATTAGAAAGCTACATAGAGCTCAGAAAGTTTTTATTTCAAAAATTTTTTAATAGTTTTTAAAATAAACTTAAAAAAAACTATTTTTTTTAAACAATAAATGTTAATACGCCAAAACACAAAAAATAAGACAAATAAGTAAAAAAAAAAGTTTTCTTATTATTTTCTTATTAAAGAAAAACTGGAACTTCGAGTTGAATTTTCTGTTTTTTATTTTCTTTTTTTTTTTCATTTTTAATTCATAAATTTTTATACTTTCAGACTACGTACGTTACTGTTACCGCAATTTGTACCGTTAAAATTTTAACTTTGTATGTATGTACTTGAAACGTAATCTTTTGTTAATTTGAAATTCCTACAGGTAGAAAATCGTTTAAAACCTACCTGAAAACGACTTTATTTTAGTATTTATTTACTAATCAAAGAACAAGGAAGACTACAGAAGGAAATAGAGGAAAGAAGTTTGGTACCAGACGGACAAGCGGGATTCAGAAAAGGAAGAAGAGTGATAGACAACATATATATACTCAAGCACTTGGAGAATAGAGAGCTAGAAAAAAAGAAGAAAAATGGTAGCACTATTCGTAGACCTAAAAGCCGCTTTTGACAAAGTGAACAAAAAAAATGTGGGAATACATGAAGAAAAAAAAATCAATGAAAGATTAATAGAAATGATAGAGGAAATCTACGAAGAAACGAGGAGCAGGGTCAAATGGGGAAGAGAGCAAAAAATTCATTACAAAGAGAGGGTTGAGACCGGGATGCCCACTGAGCCCAAGCCTGTTCGCAGTATATACGGGAGTTCTGGAGGAGACAATGAGAGGACAACAGACAGAAAGGCTAGTGGTAGGGAAAGCAAAGGTATGGTCGTTGGCGTATGCGGATGACATAGTGTTGGTGGCTCAGGAGGAAAAGGAAACGAAAGAGATGATTAAAACGCCGGAAAAATACATGAAAAAAAAAAGAAATGGAAGTAAACACGGAGAAAACAAAAATAATGGTAATTAGAAAAGGAGGGGGAAAAAGAAAAAAAGAGGCGTGCAAATGGAGGGATGAAGAAGTGCAGCAAATGAAGTAATATAGATACCTGGACTATTCGATAAAGCAGGATAATAAGTAGGGAGAACACATAAAGAAAAGAGTGAGGAAAGGAAACAGGTTAATAGGACAAGTTGTTGTTTGAAAATTTAATAAAGGGAGTGGTGATGTATGGGGCAGAAATATGGAGCTGGAAGGAGTGGGGGGAGGTAGAAGGGCTACAGGAAAAATACTGGAGATGGGTTTTTGGACTGGACAAAGATATACCGGGGTATATTGTGAGAGAGGAGGTACAGGTAGCAAAAATAAGAGTAGAGACAGAAAAAAGGGCCATAAAATACGTGGAAAAACTGAGGGAAAGAACAGAATGCAAAATACTGCAAGAATGATGGAAAGAGATAAAGAAAGGAAAAGTGAAGTACGGATAGGAGGGCAGAGAAGAGTATTACAAAAGAAACGGGTACGCGAGAGAAGTGAAGAGATTAAGAGAAGAGGGAGTAGGGAAAAAATAATAAGGAGAGATAAGGACTTCAATAACAAGAAAGATGGACAAGGATAAAAGAGGGCAGATATAATAGGAATTATAAGAATATCAAGGGTGAAGGGGTGCCAGAATATTTAAAGGATATAGAAAATAAAAGCAACAAAAAGAAAAAATGATAGCACGGTTCAGATGTGGGAACGAGGAGTTAGGTAACAAATACTGAAAAAAAGAAGAAGAGTGGAAAGTGTAAATTAAATTAGGCCGGTTCGCATTGTGAAGAAAAGGGCACTTTTTAAGGGTGGAAAGGCAAGTGGCGCAAAATAGAGCATTTTTTATTAAATTGCCGTGAGCGGATTTAAATTGCGATTTTGATTAATTAAATATGTCAATTGATCGGTTATAACAATATTATACAACAATACTAATACTAATAATACTAATACAATAATAATAATAACAATAATATGACAATATAATACAACAAAGTATTGTTTCATAACATTTTTATTTACAATGAGAAATGTTCACCATGAAAGTCTAATGAATTCGAATATAAAATTCAAGCGTAGTATCATTTCAGTGAATGTTAATCGAACAATTTCCACACCACTAGTTTATCAGATGCGTAGGTTTCCTCTTTACGTACGACACTGTTAATATCAATAGCAGCATGGTTACCTTTTGCAAGCCAAGAACGAACATAACGTGAGGGATTAAACAAACTCAGTGGTGGTCTATTTAGCAAGATGAACATAAAGTTAGACACTCTTTCGATTCCCAGTGAAGATCTTAAGACAGTAATTATCAAGTTCATTGCACTGAAAGCTCGTTCGCATTCAGCACTTGATATTGGAATGCACTTGATACACATCAGCAAGTCATTAAGTTCAGCACCGATCACTTTCCCTTTGCTTTGTTTGTACTTTCGGAAGCTCCTCACAACAGCTTCGTTATTCAGTCGAAAACGGTCACAAAGAGCAACAACTTCATTCTCTCCATAAAGAATACCGATATTATCGTTCCAGTAAATCGGAAACAGTGTCTTGATTTGTTCCACAAGCAGTTCATAAGCACTTTCATCTACTGAATCAACAGCACTACGACCTACATGTGAAGATCTCGCCGTGAGCATTCTTTTTCTCAAATTGTTTTGCAGACTGCGATAGAACTAAGCGCGAGGTATCACAGTTCCAGCACCTATGTTTCGACCACCACTCTCATGCAAAGTGACTCCTGCAAATTTTGATTTCCCAGCAGCATTTAGAGCTTCAGACTCGAAACGTCCAGGTTCGTCCACTCTCGCCTCGAAAACCGAGATCTGAATATTAATATTATGATGTGTCTCAATGATCGAAATGTCACGTTTTTGCAGTTCGAGGGATAATTCACTTAATTTGCATAAAACATCGTACATAAGACCCAAGTTCTTGACGAATTCAACCGAACTGAGAAGACGTGCACAACCACCATATACGGCTCTGTCATTACCATCACGTTTTCTGTCTGATTCGGATTTCTATAAGAAAATTATATTGCTCGAATAACTTCATATAAACAAACAAAAAAATTGATTTGCATTTTGTCAACAACTTATCGAATAGCTTGAAATTATACCAGACAAGCAAATTGTTCTTACCTTGCAGTGGGCAAACAAGGCAGCATAGTTTTCCCACACAGCACGGACAGTTCTTAAGCTTGAGGCTACCCAACGAGTGCTTAGAATTTTTCCTATCTTCAGCAACTCCACATCTAGGTTGTTCGCACATTCTTTTAATTCCTGCTGGTTTTTTGGGTTTGTAGTATAAACACCATGAATCTTTTCGATAAACACCTTGAAGAGATTGATTTAATTCAGTTTTTTCATGGTATCTCCAACACACAATTCAAGGCGATGAGCAGAGCAGTGCCAAATGACCAAGTTTGGATAATGCTGCCTCAACAATTCAGCAACACCTTTTATTCTTCCAAGCATCACTGAAGCGCCATCACAAGTTACGCCTATCAGGCTTTGTTGAAGATTGGACTCTTGAATTCCGTGACTTCTTAGTGTAGTAAGGACTTTATCACAGATGCCTTTAGCAGACATATCATTAAGAAACATATTAATTAGTAATTCGGCTCCTTTAATAATGATACGCAAATAAATCGCGATTGACGATATCTGACTTAGCGAAGTTGATTCATCAAGAATTATGCCAAATTTAGCGTTCGATTGGACAATCTCTATAAGCAGTTTGCTACGCATTTCAACGCCAATGAAGTCAGCAATTTTAGCCCATGTCGTTTTCGAGTAGAGAATAGTGCCCATATCACAACCGTTGAGTTTCTGCATGTCAATATTTGAAGGAAGGTTCTTATATGGTCGACAGTTTTTTACCAAATTGTACACGGTACGAAACACGCGTTGTAACTGGAACTCCTTTTGCTTGTTCGCAGCATATTTGCCAAGATCGAAGTCTTTCGATTTCACCTTCTGAATGAGATCGGCAGTGGTCTGGTGCAATTTTGAATTGACATGATCACTAATTTTCTTTCTCAAAGAAGCTTGTTGAATCAGCTTGTCTTTATCGTACTCATCGACCTCCACCTTTGCCCATTGCTACGCAGGTGTTATTTGTTTGATTTTAAGGGAAGATTTGTATTTCTTAAGAAGACTAACTTCTCTGCAGTGAGAACATCCAAGCTTGCCATTTTTGATGATGAGCCATGGATACTTTCGGCAGAATTCATTTCTTTGCTTGGTGTTCCAACATTTCGGCAATGAATTGTCATCCGGGAAAACTATTATTTATTTCTACGTATCTTTGTTGCCCATTTGAGTGTCTGGACTCTCTGGGGTAGGCTGATCAGTACCAAAAAGCTGGAAAATGTCATCATTTGAATTATCACTTTGTAACAGTAAACAACGAATAAATTCGACCTTTATCGCAGATTCACCATCTGCAATTACGAGCTGTGGTTGTTTTGCCAAACCAAAATCTAGAGCATGAGTTACTGAATCATTTGAAATGTGTTCATCATGAAGAAGGTTGTTTTTATCATTCTGTAAAAATTCCTGCAGAATTATATGATTTAATCGCTTAAATAACATTTTCCAAAAGTAACTTATTCAGTTATAGTTTCAATAAATTTCTCAAATGATTTGTCTTCATAAAATTCAAGCATTGCAATGAAGCAAATTTCACTACAGTATTTTTTGTGCTTAATTTAAATTTATCGTTCACATAAATTGCAACGAAAGCAATTATTATTATGAGTTTTGACAATATTTTACCTACTGCAAATTACGAAAATTTTTTTAAATATATGAACAGAATTTGGCTCAGAATCTTACTATTAATCTTACTATTATTTTCAAATTAATGTAATAGTGTGTTTTTATAAAGGATTAAGGAATGACAATAATAGCAAGCTGTAATAAAAAAGGTTCGATCAAATGGCCCCGTACCTGTGATATATGCTCATTATTATTTGAAACCGAACTTGAATTTGAAGCCTGAGCCTGAAACGAGGTGTTCAGAATTTTGTGTTCGTCCTATTCATCAAATTTAGAACTCTCTGAGAAATTGTTTGAATTTTCATTTCCACTTTCAATTGCGCCACTGTTCATTTGCGTGCTCGTGTTTGTAGCATCTTCCAAATCTTGATCTTTGGATGTTGTATTGTATTTTGCCTTCTTCGCTGCAGAACCGTGTATAGTTGGTACAAGACCGAGTACAAACAACACCGCTAGTAAACGAAGGGCCGGAAATTGTGACAATAAAAATTTTGCTCTGTAAATGAAATTTTTCAGATTGTCAACAAAATTTTGTAATACGATTTTCATTCTTCAATCTTCGCTTATTAATAATTTTTTCTTACCTGAACCACGGTATAAAATAACCAACAGATGTTTTATGTTGTTTGTTTACATATTAATGTTTTTGTTGATGTTATACTTTGTTTATTGTGTTTATTTCGCTCTGTAATTGTTGGCGGTTCGCCGTCAGCTAAGGCCGGTTCGCTGTACCCACAACAGGGCCGGTTCGCCGAACCTGTGGCTTCAGGGTGGGCCAGTTCGCCGAACCGGTGCAAACCGCCACACTTTCTGCACCATAAAAATGTGCAGGCGATGTGGAGAAGAGACGGAGGACCTCAACCACATGAAAGATAAATGCAGTGAATTAAGAGAAGAGGTTATGAAAATAGAAGAAATCTTAGACGAAAAACGAAATGGAGCGGAGTGGATGGAAGAAGTATGGAGAAAGAGGAAAAAGTTAAGAGGAGAGGAGGGACAATGAAATGTATTTAAAAAAAATTGTAAATTGTAAATAAAATGTAAATAGAATGTAAGGTAATTGTAAATAGGGGAAGCACGAAACAATTTGTAAGCGTAAGCAACAAATAAAATTAAACTTATATATACTACTCAAAGAATTTAATGACTACTACTTTCTATAAAAACATTAATGATTTAAGTGTTTGCAACAATCAACGTTGGTCCTTCGAGCGTAGACATATGCGTGGATTTATTAAATTTCTTTATCAACGTGTATCAAATTTAATTAGTAAGTAGTTCATAATCTTTTTTTGTGTTTCATGCTCTATCAATATTGATGCTTCAAGACGTTATTGTTCAACTCGTACAAAAAATAATTTAAAACAAAGTAATTGTTGATCTTTGCAATTTATTTTAAATTTATAGTATTGTGTATTGCAACTTTAAATGGGCTTTAAAACAAGCTATTACAGAAAACACTATTTGATCAATAGTAGATTTGCTTTTAGCACACACAGGAAACTTAGTAAGTTTCTGATATATGGCGGAAACTAAAAATAAAAACTTATTGGCGCTTTAGACGTGTATAGAGATTCGCTTCTCGTTCATGTTACTTGTAAATAAATTCGATCGATGAACGTGAATAGAAAAATTATAAATTAGCTGCAAAAGAAGACTTTTAAAAAAAGATTCTTATAAAGCTCAATAGGAAGAAAAACGACAAGTTCAATCATTTGAAAATTAAAAAAGTACGTAAAATTAAAAATGGAACATTAGTTTAGAATAGACGAGGTCTAATCTTCTTTAAACTTATTTTAAATATTATAATGTGATATTTTACTTTTATACTTTTAAAATTTAATTGTGGTTTATTAATTTCTTTCTCAAATATTTTTATCTCTGCTATGTAGGTATGTGCGTAAAATTTTTTATACTTTTTGACATAAATTTAAATTAGATTAAAACGTCACGTGATACAGCACAATTTAATCTGTTTTAACAAACTTAAGTATTTTACTGCGTGTAAGTTTTTTGTTTGAACAAGCTGCTTTTAGTGTGCACGCTGTCAGTGACGATGTAAAATGATTTAAAACTTCAGCACAGTCTTATGAAAGCGCTTTTAACATGAAGAGCAAATTTAGTGCTTTAAGACTTATCAATAAATTAATCTCTGTATACTGCACAGTCAGCAATGAACACAGTTTGTAACACTTAGGTACCAATACTAAGAGATAGGAAGGAAGGAAGTTGAGAAAAAAGTTCTTTCTAAAAGCGTTGTGCGATGCGGGATGTTGATATCTCTGCTCTTTGCGTATGAATTTTGTGTTCTTTTAGTCTGACTTCTAAAGGTATTTTGGTGTCCCCCACGTATGACGTACCACAATTACACTGGATTTGATAAATGCAGTTTTTGGAGTTTGTAGGCTCGTGCCAGGTAGGTATCTTTTTATATTTTTATTTCTTCTTAAAGTGTTTTTTAGTGTTACATAACTTGTGGGCTCTGTCGAATAAGCAGACAATCAACTTATACACAAAGAAAAGATAATAGAAAAGCTTCTTCATAAACACCAAACCAACATAGGCCAGCAACCAAAAAATGAAGAACTACCAAAAGCACTACTCAGTATCCTATACGTCAGAGATTTACTTGACACGATAAAACGCATAGGTAGAAGTTGCTAAATCAATACAGGGTTCAGATCATCAACTACCAACAGACCAGTCGAGACTTCAAAAACTGCATCTACCAAGTCCCGTGTGAATGTGGCAAGTCATACGTGGGAAAAACCAAAAAACTTTTGAAAGTTAAACTAAACGAACACAGAACTCATTTGCAGAGAGAAGAAATATGTAGATTCGGCTTCGCGGAACACTCATGGAAAGAACAACATAGAATGAAGTGGGCGGAGGCAAAAATCATACACAGAGAGAAACATTGGTACAAAAAAAATCAAAGAAGCAACTGTCATCAACAACAAGAAAAGGTCTTTAGACAACCAAGTGGAGAAATAGATAACATTTGGAAACCGCTAATTAGACGTTTGAAAGATTTTTTTTGTTTAATTACATTTTGTACACTTGATGGTTTCGTTCATGATGTGCTTAGTATATAAGCTTCAATAATCTCTAAATTTGTTAGTATTCAACTTTCAAAGCTTTCTGAAAAATATGTGTTTGTCCAAGTGTCACGAGGCAATTTCGAATAAAGGAAAAATAAAATTTAAAATTTTTAAACACAGCACTTTTGCTCGAAGACATCTTACCTGGAGGACGAACACAGTTACAAAGCAAAATCAATTACAAAATTTTCTATGATTGTAAGCGCTGCTGCGGAAGAAACAAAAATCTAAGCTGAAAAAGTCTGTGCGGTTCTCATCAAAGCCAGAGACCGGGCACAAACAACAAGTATTGAACATCTGCAGATAGTACTCTGAGAAGACGAACGGATCAGACTAAGAAATATAAGCAAATACGTGTTTAGAGGGTCACAAGTAACGCTGCACCTAACGACACATAGCAGTAAAGAAAGTGACATTTACCACTGTGAAGATGCAAGCTGCAATGTCTTGCAAAACGTCAGTTTGTTTGGTAACGAACGACAATACGGCAAAGCTCAAGTTCTACTTCTTGTTTTGGCTCTCAAGAAAAGATTAGGACTAGGCCTAAGTCTGGGTGTTTAACTACGAAGCGGTCTAAGCCGAAAGTTGCTTATAATCATAAACATAACAACCGCGAAAGCTTAAGATTTTAATTATTGGAAACTTCTACGATATTTTCTCTACTTATGGCGGTCAGCAAAAAAAATCGTCATTTCCTGGTCGCTTCTAACAACTACGAAACATTGGAAAGCATTAAAAACAAAGTAGATAAAGAAATACACGAATCAGAAAGCGCAATTAAAGGCATAGGAAAAACTCTGCATACTCATAATCTTAATATAGTCACGACCAGCGAGGAAGTTTAGGATGCATTGTGGCGTCCATTATAAGTGACAACAAACTAGTCAAATTAGACTGGAAAAATGAAGACCGGGCAGATGAGATACTCAATCCATAACGTTAGCGGCGCCGGGCGATGTAGCGAATAAGCTGCTGAAGACTAACCGATTAAGAATAGGATTAGATAATTACAGAATAGTCGAAAGAGTGGACGTACTAAAATGCAGTAAATGCTGGGGAATAGGCCACCTCGCGCATAAATGTAACGTTACGGATAGGAGCAAGTTATGTCTCAATTGCGGGAAGGCAAGGCACGGCATCGTGCAAAGAACCGAGATTTTAAAATATACGCGAGTGCGATAATCACTCCCCGTGAACCATGACTTGCCCCGTATTTAAACGACACATAGTAGTGAGAGTGAAAATTTAACAAAATATGGATATACAAACAAAGAACAAAATTAAAATCGTGCAAATTAACACCAGCAGAAGAAAAACAGCGCAAGGACTAATACCCATAATTGCTAAAAAACTGAATTTAGACATCGTATTAATAAATCAGCCCAATATTAATATAGCTACCAACGCTGGCTTAACTAATCATAAATGGTTATATTTCGCCAAACACCAGTGAAACCACGTTCAGCGTATTGTCTGAAGAAATTTTTAGGTGCGTTAAAACACTGAAGGGTCATACAATTGTGGCCGGTGATTTAAACGCCAAGGTAATCGAATGAAGAAGAGCGCACTTAAGAGCAGGGATGGCAAAAACATGTGTATCTAAGGAGAAAGCTTGAACGAGAAAGTTGATACCGTACTTGCGTCCATGGCACAGAAGAAAGTTTGACAGTTTAAACTTCTTTAATACCCAAGCCTTTACTGGTCATGGTTGCTTTGGAGTCGATTTTGCCGGTATCCGGAAAAAACGGATCTCTCTTGTTTCATCCGTGGCTATGATTTAGACGATGCAGAATGCATTATCTTTGAATGCAGGCAATGGCAGACAGTGAGGGCGGTGCTGGTCGACAAATATAATTTCAAACTAGATAATCTCAGCTAGATGATGCTAAGTGCAGAAGCGGCATAGGAAGAGATCTCACACTTCCGAGCGACAACGATTAGCAGGAAAAAAATGCTAACAAAAATCTAGAGTAGCGAGAACCATTTCAGGAAAATTTTTATCTTTGAAAAACTTCCTAACTTGTTGGTTGGTCGCTTCGTAAACTCTTGAATCAGACAAAGAAACATTCATTAAGTATTTAAAACAATTGCTATCTTTTGTTAGTGTTTTCACAAACTGTTTAATCAATCTTAAAATAATATGTAGAAGGGGTAAAATTTCCTAGAAACAATGTTGGTCCGTGGGTGCCACTATTTTATTTGGTAATGTTACTGAACTACTCGGCTATTCCACAGACACAAACAACAACAATATTTGGTAAAACCTTCTTGCAGTCTAAGTAATAAGAAAATAACCTTAAATTCACCACAGATTTGCAAATATAATTTAAATATTGAATAAGATTTAACTAGTTCACATACTGTCATATGTTTTTTTGTGTTTGTAGAACAAACCAATGGAATTGATGGTTTCGAGTAATAAAATAAAACGGGTTTGAAACTTGTTTTTGACTAGTTGATCAACAATCGTCATACTGATGGGTTATATTCAATAATTCATACAAAAGTCTATTGACCTTAGTGCAGTAAAATAAATTTCTTTCAAATTTGTAAAAAGAACTGAACTTTTCATAACAGAAATCTTGTGATAAAAACGTTAGTAGAATGTAAAACTGTTACATACAAAAGCTGTTGATAAGAACAATGCCTGAATAAAAGTAGGATAAATGAGATAACTACCAGTGCTTAGTGAAAATAGTCGTGAATCCAATTCAGAAATCCGTGAATAATCTGGAAAACTCAATATGTGGAAGCAAAAGGGCGCCAAGAAGGTTAATAGTTCAAAAAAGTTTCTAGACAACTTGTCAACTAGATACCACGTCAGGCGACACAGGACACACTATTAGAACCTACCTTTTTAGTGTGTAAAGTCATTAAATTAAAAAAAAACAAATAAAATTGACTCGCAAACAGGTTAATTGATTGAAAGCTCCGTTACATTTTAACAATTTAACATTTATTACATAGAAGAATCAAACAAACAAACAAAATTTTACACACAAAATAAATTTATAATAAAATAAACGCTTACAATAAAAATTAATAACGACAACAAAATTTACTGAAAGGAAATGTTTTTAATCGTAAATCACAAAAAATACCTGGTTGTAATCAACATGCTCGCAAAACGTGTTTTCCTGGTTAACCGCAATCCCTAGGTGAAATAGTCAAAAATGTTGTCAGAGTTGCTGTGATGAATTACGGAAATGAGAAACTAAACTTTATATCCATATCCATACAGGAATATTTAGCTAAGTCTGACAAACGATTGAATCCATTAACCATAACAAAAACGAAGCATTAAACTTCTAACTTAAATATTTCACAAGCAAATTGTTATACAGCAAACTATACAACCACCTTGAATTTAGCAAAACTGTGGCAATACCACCTTTTCATGTTTTCTGAAATTGAATTAGAATTCAACTGCCTAATTAACTAAAAATGTTCTCTTTTTATAAACGTTACAGGTACTGTCTACAGGGTTTTTTAAAAAAATCCCATATGATGAAAACGCGGCCGACAGAGATACAAAATTATAACAAAACGTAGTAACACGTAAGTTTGGACATGGTTTCTCTCGTTAAAAAACGCAAAATTATCAAGTGATAACAAAACATAAAATGACTAAAGTACTGGAATATAGAATTACAATCGAAATCTTTAAAACCAAATACTAATAATAATGACTGTCGGAAGTAATAAATTATAAAATGTACTCAAAACGTATAACAATAAACTCGGCCTAAATGACTCAAGTGCATATGCACTAAATACGTACTTATAAAATCAAAATTAAAATGCATTTGAAAATGTTAAATATTTCCATGATACAAACCGAAATAAAAGCTAAAAATACGTCAAACGACGGTTACAAAACATTCCATTTTTTTAAATCGAGATCCTAAAATTATGATTTATTTTTGGTTAAATTCAAATCTTTTATCAAAGCATTGAGGTTGTGATTCTTTAGAAAAAACATACGTCAGATCGCTTAAAACGCCACTGTAGTTTTGAACCAAATTGATTATGTTACGAAAATCAATTCTATTTTGTCTGAGGAAACTTACGCTCTTCTAACCCATAACCCCACTTCGTGGATTGAACGCGAGGTTAGCCAAATCTTCCAATCTACCTCCTGAAACTAAACGTCGACTTGTCCCATCAGATTCTAAGCCACCTCGTCTATACGGACTTCCCAAAATTCACAAACAAGGTATTCCTTTTCGACCTATCGTTAGTACTATCCAATCTCCTACTTACAAGCTAGCCAAGTTCTTGTCCAACATTCTTTGCGAGTTTACAGGTAAAACCTCTTCTCACATCCTCAACTCTCAGCATTTTATCCAACGTCTAGAAACTATAAAACTTGAACCCCAAGATCTTCTCGTGAGCTTTGATGTTACTTCACTTTTTACTAAAGTTCCTATTAAGGATTCGCTTATTATCATCAAACAGATTCTGTCTCAACATGGCAAGGACTTGAGTTTGGTTCCTCTTATTGAAAAGTGTCTATCCTCTACTTACTTCCAATTTGATAATAAGTTTTACGAACAAGTTTCTGGTGCTGCTATGGGTTCTCCTCTATCACCTGTTGTAGCTAACATTTTTATAAAATCCTTTGAAACGGTTGCTTTGGAATCATCAATATTAAAACCTAAAGTGTGGTTTAGATATGTTGACGACACGTTTATTGTTTGGTCTCATGGTCATCTTGAATTGTCTAAGTTTCTTGATCATCTTAACAATCAACGCTTAGATATCAAATTTACTATGGAAATCGAAAGTAATGGTTCTCTTCCATTTCTTGACGTTCTTGTGACTCGTAAGCCCGACGGACTTCTAGGCCATTCTGTTTATCGCAAACCCACCCATACGGACAGATACCTTCATGCCTCGTCTCATCATCATCCTGCACAGAAACGTTCTGTTATTGAATCTTTGGTCCATCGTGCCTTTTCTATTTGTCAACCTAAGAATCTAGACTCAGAACTCCGTCATCTTTCTAGAACCTTAGTGAAAAATGGTTATGTAAAGCGAGATATTCATAGAGTTATTAATCGTCGTTTACATCCACGTACTCGATTACCTAAGGACATTTCTACTCCCGAATCCAACCCGAAATTGGCCTTTTTACCCTACATTCACAAGGTTACAGATCAAATGGGGAAACTCCTTCGTAAGAATGGTATTAAACCCATATTCAACTCGACAGGCAAAATCTCTCAGATTCTTCCTTCTCCCAAAGACAAATTTCCTACACTTTCATCTCAAGGTGTATACCAAATTCCCTGTTCTTGTGGTTTAGTCTACATTGGTGAAACCGGTCGTTCCGTCATTACTCGCATTTCAGAACATGATCGTTGTATAAGGAAAAGGTATACTTCCAAGTCTGCGGTCGCTGAACATCATTTTACTACAGGTCACAAGATAGATTTTGATAATGTTTGGTTGATTGCCAAATCTCCATTCTTTTTCAACAGGAAATTCCGAGAAAGCATAGAAATCATCAAACACCCCAATAACTTCAATCGCGATCATGGTTTCGAACTATCCCCTCTTTGGTTCCCGGTTATTAGTCATTTATCAAAAACACGCCCCCTAGCAACCGTAACCCAATCAGGGTCGAGCTCAACCATCCGTGCCGATCCTTTTCCTTTAAATACGGAGACTATTTCTTCTTAAGTCACTTCTACGGAGTTTAGAATCTGGCTTGGTTCACAAGTTGATTACCTAACTCGGTAGTGGTTCTTTGTTAGATTTTCGTTTGCTTTTTCAGGTTATCGTTTTCTTTCTTACCTTTTCATAGTTTAGGTTATGGCTTGTTTTACAAGTGGATAACCTAACTTTTGAAAAGTTCTTAGTTAGATTTCGATTGCTTGTTTGAGTTTTGCGATTTTCTCACGCCCTGATGAAGCCCCTTACGAAAGTGGGCGGTACGTTGGCAGCTTCGGTTGCAACTATGACACGACCCAAACCCGGAAGACATTCTAATGTTAGTATTAATTTTGTGAATACTTGTAAAAGATGCCAAAAAGACGCAGCAAGTAGACAAAATACAATTACTGCTGAACAACGCAACACCTACAACGAGTTATGGAATGTAATGCAGCTACAGTGGCCCCTTAAAATGTACACGGCTTCAAAAGAAAACTCCAACAAGCTCGAGGACAAGACGTACGTGATTTTAGAGGATGCTCACTAGCGTGCATTGAACGAAATAGCAAAAATACAGCAAGCTCTCCAAGATGGAACGCAGGTCGATAAAATTAGACAAAGCAAAATCATAATGATATGGAACGTCTGCACATTATTCGTAAAGAACAAAACCAACAATAGTAAAATACTGAAGTACAGATGCTAAGTGGTCCAGAAGAAAAGAAGACAACCTAAGCCTTGTACGAATTGCTGTGATAAAACCCAGATTAAATATGCTTAGAGCCAAATCAATCAATGCTTATCGACAAACATCTGAAAAAAATTGTTGAAGCGACGTTTCGAGGAACCAGCATAGCCGCATATACTAAGAACAAAACCCCTACCAAGGTAAAAAACCAAACACCTACGGCACAATACTCGTGCGCGAGAAGAGAAAGACATATACAGACCTTCAAAAAAACGAGAACAAAGCTCACTAAATGACGAAAGCCGACAATAAAATTGCGGTGTCCAGTTGCAACAAAATAGTTATACACGTTAAAGACATAGATGAGAAGGCTACTCTAGAAGAAGTGGACAAAGCGATACGCACCAAAACCAACGTGCCAAGTGCAAACACACTAAGTATTGGGAACCGACCAAAAAAACGAAAAATTTTTACTCGACCTTAGCATCACACCTTGCAGAATTATAGAACGGAAACCAGGCGACAAATGCCACAAGTGCTGCTAGAGAGTAATTTTAATAGAATAACGCATACTTCTACTTCAATTATAAGCGACTTTTGGCTTAGATCGCGTCGTAGTAGAACACTGAAATTTTTTAGGGTTGATCCTAGTCTCTCCTTAAGAGCCAAGACAAAAACTAGAAAAGTAGAAGTCGATAAAATTGTAAAATTAAAAGTAAATGCAAAAATTAATAATATATGATGGACGCAAAATTTAAAAACCAAATTGTTTGATAATATCCAATTGATAATCTCGACAATATTTGTGGAAATGTCTTGATTATTAATCGCCCTTATTGCCAATTTTGTTGGTTAAATAACTATATCTTTGGAATTAATGATTATTAACCTTTACAATCTTAACCTTCGGACTACCAAGCAATTTTGGAGGCGCCGATTACCAAGTGGGGTCAGATTTGGCCCCAAGTTTTTTTTCTTATTTTCTAAAGAAAAACTGATTAATTTGTAATAGTAACCTTCATTAATATTTTAAATTAACATTCGATTTCATATAAACTAATAAAAATATAAAAATAAAATTTAACATAAATTAGTGAGGGCAACAACTATTACATATTATTGTAGTTTTGTTTTGGCAATGTTGTTTACATACAAATAGTTTGCACTTTTCACATGTTTCCGAACATTTTTTTGTCATTTGCTCTTGGATATATCTTACAACGACCTCTTTTTGGGCGAGCGATAGTTTCGTCTATTCCTTTGGTTCTGTGTCTGCCAAAACCATCGCTATTGCATTCTGCATATGTCTTGGTAATCCTTAAAGTGTACGTTTTTTGATATGTGGGATTACTAATTCAAACCCAAGTTTTTGCAAAAATAATCTCCTTCAGGATGTTTTCCCTTTTTCAAAATTTCCAAATTTCGTAGTGTATAGAATAAATGCATTCATTGCAGCAATCAAGGAAATTAAAAAATAGAACAAGAGGCCAGCGATTTGTATTTCTTCTGCATAAGTATTCCATCACTATTTTATCGACGCTGTCCACAGCTCCTTTGCAGCTATTATAGTCCAAGATAACTTGCGGTTTGTAAGTGAGGTCTTCTCCAGACAATTCCAAATCTTGGTGTTGCGTTGAAAGTAGCATAACGCATCTATATTTTTTAGGTACGTAAGATACTAAAATTGTGTCTTCTCCATATAGAATTTCGCTTGAGTATTATGCTCGATTTCTTTTTGGCAAAAATTCTTTTGCTATTTCTCTACGTGTTTTACGAATTCTTCCGGTCAAGGTTTTTGATTGCTGCAGTAGCTCCTTCGCCAAAGACATAGACGTAAAAAAATTATATGTGGTAATACTATAACCCTCTCTCAAACCCTCAACCAAATCCAAAACTACCCGCTTCCCTAGAAATGAAATTTTATACTCGTGCATAAAACGATAAAATTGTGTTTTACCTTGTTTCCGTTCTAGAGCGTTGTCTACCATTCCAGTATATATTTGGAAATTCCAGCAATATCTGTTACTAACATTCCATAAAGCCCAGATTTTAATTCCGTATTTATCTATCTTCGACTTCATATACACTCGAAAGGGACATTTTCCACGGAAAGGAACAAATTGTTCATCAATACATGCTTCAGCATTAGGGTTATTCGATTTTTTGCAATTTGCAGCGAGAATATCGTGAATGTTACGAATAGCTGCTAATTTATCTGTTGCCCGTCGTTCTTCTCGGGTGTCCATATCGTCAAATCGAATGTATTTCAAAAGGTCTCTCATTCGATTACGAGACATTGCAGCACAAAAAATTGGTCTATGGAGAGACATGTATTTTGTACTCCACAGCTCCAATATTGGTTCTTGGTGTGCTTTCAAACCACCAGCTAGAAGCAGTAATCCAAAAAATGCATGTAACTCATCCGCATCTACTGGCTTCCACGTATCGCCTACAATTCTTCTAGCTCGAATGTTTGTTTCTCTAAGTATTATGTCCATAATGTCTTTCGAGATAAATAAATGGAAAGCATCTAGGCATGTTGAAATATGTTCACTGAATTTTTTTAATCCTGGCGGTGTTTTTAGAATATTTCGCTGATTTCGTCTTCTAACATGAGGCTTATCTTTTTTCCATATGGAACCATCTTTACCCACCAGTATATTTTTATCATTTGGCGAATTATCATCACTGTCATCGTCTTCCGAACTTTCAATCGGGTTTACATCAGGTACACTTACTTCTTCAAATTCGGCATCACTATCGTCAGATAAAATTTCATCCTCAATTTCATTCAGTAAATTAATATTGCTAGCTATTTCTTCCACTTCACTCTGAGACAAATATTTTCTAGCCAAAATTCAACAAAAACTGTTTCCAATCAAATGTAATAACACAGCAGACACACTTTTCAACTGATTCGAACAAACTCACCGAATGTAATGACTAAAGACGGAATGGTAGTAATCATGATTCAGACGAATAACACATTGAAACACGTTGAAACAATCAGATTAGATGACAAATGCAGACAAAATATTAGAATTACTTTTTTGGACGTCGGTTACCAAGTGGGGTCAAATATGACGCCATCGACAATATTTTTTACGTCGCAAAACAAATAACAAAAATTTGTTATATATTATTAAACATTGTTGAAAAAAACTCAGCTAAAAAAATATTAGGACAGTTGTAAAAAAACTTAAGAGAAGACAACAAAAACAACACGTCTGTGGTCAAAAAAGACCGCAATGGTAATCGGAAGGTTAATATAAAATAGCATAATAATAATTAGTATTTTTTAGAGGGTCATTGGCCAAATGACCTAATGGAGTAGCCGCCACTGCATATAAGTTACATCAAAATAGTCTTTAAAAAACAAATTTAAACGCAGAAGTTAAAGACTAATACTGTAATTAGAACAGCTTGTATACATTTTTTTTAATTATTATAGTGTTAAAAACAATATGAAAATTGGTTACGCTGCCAAAACTATAAAAATTGATGTTATTGGAATAAAGTTTACACTGTTAAATTTTTATTCTTCTTGCCAAACAGCAAACCCAAAAATTATCAAATACAGTCATATGCATTTGTATATTTTGCCGTTCAAATAGTACTCCCTAAGTTAATAAAATTGTAATCTAATCTAAAATGATAACATTTGTATTACTAGTTCATTCTTGAAAACGGATTACAAAAATATTAGAAAATAGCCTTTAACGACAAAAAAAATCAAAACTTGAAAAAAATTAGAATAAGACTATACGCCATCTGTAATTACAGGTGTCGTAAATATTTGTTGCACATTATCGAGTGAATACGATATTATCCTTCAACTCTCCTTGTATTGTATATAACAAATGTTATGACTGTAATACATGAACATGTATAAAGAACATATTATCACATATTTAATTTCAAAAAAATTACACATTTATTTATTTAATAATATACGAAGAATTCGCCTATCAATCAATTATTTGCTAATCAATAGAGCACAGACATAAATACGCGATAATGTTTCTATATAGTGATTATCACCTGTACAATTTTCTAACGTTTAATATAAAACGTGAAGCACGAAAAAACTTTTTGACATAATTTTTGTGTTCTTTTTTTTAGTAAATAAAGAATAAAATAACTGTTTGTAACAGTTTTGAAGAAAAAAATATCAGGATAACGTGTTTAAAATGTCGGAATTTACGAATCAAAAATTAATGTTTGTGTAATTAAATTAAACGCGAAAACATTGTCTGGTACTTTTATAATTGCTGCAGTTATAAGTAAACACATTTTTTTAACCAATTGTAAAAACGTTAAACTGTCAAGAAATCGCATTAAGTAAATAACGTTCAAATCGTAAGTGTTATGTTAAGTAAATTCGTTTTAATGAACTTCTACTACAATTTCAAGGTGATTTGTCATATAGCCTAAAGTCCACAAAAATGTTTTTGCAACAACATTTTTGTTATTCGTACACAACGTGGCATGGGAATTGTCTAAAGAAATACTTCAGGTTTTAACTTTAACGTTTAATAGTCTACAAGTTACAAATATGTGAAAATTTAAAAAAAAAAGGTAAATCATCAAAAATATTTCTTTAATTTAACAACTAGCCGACAAAAGTAAGACAACCGACTAGTTCAGTGAAAAAAAATGATAGGAAATTTTGAGCATTTTCGCGGTTATGACAAATTTTTTTGGAATGCATTTTGTTTAAAAACACTGAATCGATAAGGATTTATAAACACATTATTACGTATACGATAACCAACTATTACGTAGATCTCATGACTCGCAGGTTTTGAAAATTGTAGAATTATTTGGTTTAGTGCTTGATTTGCTATTACAATATTCTCGGTTTTGCCAAATTTTGTTTATGCAGTACGAATAATATTTGCTCTAAAACAGTTCCAAAGTAAATCTACCTAACCGTTTTAAAAATACGCATGACAATGATTGTCAAACTTTGACACAGAGCAGAAATTTGTTTAGTTTTTGGTTTATAAATTGTATTTAGCCGGATTGTCCCAACTTAACCCTGCGAGGTTTTAAATGGAAAGACCCTGCTAGCAATTTATTCTCATTACTTTTATTTTTGATGTACACTCATATTCAAAAAAATTGGAACAGAAAACGGGAATTGAGCGACTGGGTGTGTATCTTTAATTTAACTTACCACACTATGTCTACTATATAATTTTGATTTTCAATCTTTTAAAATTAAATTAAGGATTGCTCAATTTAATCAGTCTTGTCTCAATTTATTTAAACCAACATTTTTATTAAAAAACGATTTTTGTCATCCGAAAATATAACGTCTGACTAATTTCTATTCAAATTTTTGTTACAAAATTGCAACTTTATCGCAGCATGCGTTGTTAAAATCAACATTTTTTTGAAGAGTTGACGACATACACTGTCCTGCATTATGGAGTCGAAGCATTATGGTTCTACATACTACGCGATAATTGCAAATTTTTTTATTTGAAGGGTTGATACAAAACGTTCATTAACAGCTACTACTACTTCCACGATGACATTATCTTAAGCCGGTGTTGTAACCTAAATTTTCTAAGTGTTTCAATCTAAATACAAAACTATGTGAAATATTAAAATACTTGTTTTAAATGTAATACGGCAATTAAGGGAACTTTGCAGGAAGTACGATTACTAAGCTGTTTATCAGAATGATATTCTATTCGAATAATATTTGTTGAACTCATTGAAAATTGGCACTTTCCCGGAAATTACCCGTTTACTATTTTCTTATGTAAATAAATTTATTGTTAGCAAACGACTGATAGTATGTATAAGTGACTATGTATGAACATTACTTTTTTAGCTATTTACAGTTAAATTTATTGTTTTTTAAACAGCCATCAATATACAAATTAATCAGCAA
The DNA here is from genome assembly GCA_035610365.1 of Aquatica leii. Taxonomy (NCBI): domain Eukaryota; kingdom Metazoa; phylum Arthropoda; class Insecta; order Coleoptera; family Lampyridae; genus Aquatica; species Aquatica leii. The sequence goes on from CM069439.1 coordinate 41,124,805, forward strand.
TAACTACGTATTAATGTAAATATTTTTTTGTAAATACTATAATACAAGGGTTACGCATATCTAATTGTAAACGTAGCCGAAAATAGATTCTTACTGTTTCGGTGTTCTTTATTTGTTAAATACCTAGAAGATTAAAATGTTTGTTACACGCTCATAAGTCAGGTTTTTTTTTAGATTGTGACTACTACAATTTCTACCTAGACATGTCAATTTTCACTGTTTATGACTGTACATATTTGATGCAGTTACATTATTTATGCAAATACCGTTGGATGGTGAGCTGTTATTCCGTATAGACCTGATCTGCCTACAAAACCTCCATTATAGAATTTAAGTGTTCTTCCAGTGAAGCAGATGTTCACAGGTTTTCGAATCTCGACTTTAAGCGAAGAACCTACTTGATCTAGGTAAATTGTTTACATGGTGTAGAAACCGTAAACATCAGTTTATACAGAATTTTTCTCTGGTATATTGCAGTGATGTATCTAATTTGATACGTGCTTTAGGTGTTGTAGCGTATGTTATTTACAGGCTTCTCTAAAACTAGTTTAAAAGGTGTTTTCTTATATTATAGAGATAAGTACGCATCGGTACTAGTTGCTCATTCAGTTCACTTAAAAGAAACATATCATAATTTAAGCTGCTGTTGAAAAAAGTTAAAAATAAAGACCATGAGTGGCAACTATGTAGAAATTTAGAAGTGTTAGGTAAGTTGTCAAACCAAGAGGCTGAGTACACTAAAATGCTCTGCTTTGTTTGAGAATGGGATAGTAGAGCCAAAGCTCTATATTAAAAAAAGAAACTGTGCTCTTTGAGGCACAATTTTACACCGGGATCAAAAAATATTGTACATGAAAATGTAGTAAAGGCAGATAAAATACGTTTACCTCCATTACATATCAAATTAAGTATAATGAAGCAATTTGTAAAAACACTGAATAAGGATGGAACTTTTTTTCAGTATATTTGCAGTACATTTTCCGGTTTATCTGACGCAAAACTTAAAAAGAAGGTTTTTTCACTGGTTCCCAAATTAGAAAACTGGTTTTGAATACTCAGTTTCCAAAGACCATCTCTGCTGTTGAAATAAAAACTTTGTTTTTAAAAGTGTAATGAACAAGTTTTTGGGAAATCATATATAACATGATTATGAAAAAATTGTCAAAAATATGCTGAAAAAGCTTCACAACTTAGGATGTAACATGAGCATCAAAATTCGCTTTTTACATGCTTATCTTAATTTTTTTTCCGACAAACTTAGACAAATGAGCAAAAAACAAGAAAAAAGTTTGTGCGTTAAAATACCATTACACGGTGTTTTTCGAATGTTGATATACCCTTAATTATATGGTAACAGTCCCGACATCAACCCAAATGAGCATTTATAGGATTATCTTAAAACAAGGTCTTTAAGTCGTGGTCTCTCACCTACCAAAAATTTTTTTTTAAAAGCACAGCCTTACTTGTGGTACGTCATTTTTTAGGAAATCTAATAAGAAATTTAGCTGTAGCTTAGTTTACAATTTTGGCCATTTTATAACAACGAAAAATATGAATGAGAGATAAATTAATTTACTAATGAATGACTTATAAAATTTTAAATTTGATTCTTCTTAACTGTCAAAAATTTTAATTTTTTGCTATCGTAAACCGTCTTTGACAGTTTTTGCACACTTGTCAACATAAACGTCAAATTGGTTTTGAGAGATTTTGGGACTTTGGGGGCCCTAGTCTCTGTTCGAGCAATAAAATGTTGTATTCAACTCGTTCCTATTTGAACGTTTTTTTTTCCCTCGAAGACTTCTTAAACCCTTGTTTCACTAGGGTCAAAAATGCCCTCTGGGGAAAAAAAGCGTCCAATTTACACAGGAATTCATTAAATAAACTACTATTACAAGTGTTGGAAATGATTTCCGTTATTTTCGAGGCAATGGTAGAGTCTGTTCTCAAACCCTTGTCAAACATTTTCTAAAGTATAATCTGAGAGGGAACCACATTCTTAAGCAACTCTACACCGCAGTTCTTCAATCGACTACGGTTGAGTGTTAAAATCGACAAACCGATTTGAATAATGGTGAGCTAACTATTGTCTTGTACATAATCCATCTTGTTGCAAATAGAGAAAAGTCTTATTTAAATAAAGATTTTTAGCTAACCTCCTCTGATTTTCTAAATCTTTAACTATTAACCGTTTGATGACATTTTCTAACAATTCAAGATAAAGTGCACCAGTCAAATTTCCATCTATGAAGACAGGACCAATGATAGCACTAAAATTTCCGCCTAAAGTTAAGTTTTTTGGAGTATTGTTTTCACAAATTGTGAAGATTCTCGTTGCTCTAGCACTGACAATTTTGTTTGTTGACTGCCATTTAAATTAAACCTACACTCATCACTGAAAGAAAGGATTTGGATTAAATGAATGGATGATAGTTTTACTCAATTCTTTTGTCTAGATCATCATCTCCACGTTCTTGTACGATGTTCATTTTGATTAAATAAAAGTTGTTCTTTGAGATAATCCTGTTTCTTCCGCTGCCTGACGAATTGACATTGGATTTATAGCAAACTGTGCAAGTGCTTCAATATTGGCAGCTTCATCGCATATCCTTGGCTTATCTCTCTTCTTCCATTAGCAACAGTTTCCATTGTCTCAAATTTGGCAACCAATTTGCGATTGTATGTGTGACTTACATTCCGGTCTGGATATCTGTTGAAGGTTGTAGCTATTTTCAGTGAACAACAGTTTTTCATGCCATAAATAAAAATAATTTCGACACCTTCGGTGGTGGTATAAGTCATTGTCAATGAAATGAAAATTTAAAAAATGAAATATTTGCTTGATTAACAACTTCAAATCAGAACGATAGCTCTTAATGAACATAACACTGAAATAAACCAGTATTGTTAAACAAAGAGGTAAGCACAACAAAGACCGCAATAACAAAACATTAAACATTAAAACGTACAAAAAACCTAATATTCCATTAAATTTATAATTTCGATTTGGTTGTGTCAAAAAATTGTCGAAATTATAAACCAAATTCTTATTGAATTTTTCGAAAAATGAAGTATTACAAGTAGGGTCGTGCTATTTAAAATAAATTAAGGGTATTTGCTAAAGATCAAGAGGTTAATTTTGCAAATGTCGTCAAAAATCGTGCCCTTTGATATTAAGACTATTTTTTGCATTTTTTTATTTTACATTTTAAAAATTAAAGTTGCTGAAAGTTTTAAAAAACTCACCTTGTATGTTGAAATGTGCATAGGATTTCGAATGAAACCTAGAAAAAATTTTTTTATCACATAAAAAATAACAAAAGTTATAAACAAATTAATATGAAAAGAAGTAATTTAATTTTTTGCGAATAACTCAGAAACTATAAGAAATAATCGAAATCTGAAAAAGCGTTCTTAAAGAGAAGAAAGTTTTGAATAAAAAAGTCTAAATTTATGAAACTCTATCTCCATTATAGTAATTATAGTTTAATAATTAACACAAATTTTTTTTTCATCTCATCGTTTTTACATGTATACTCAAGAAAGTTACTTCAAAAAAAAATTTTAAGGATGACGATTTTGTTTACAATAATTTTTTTAAATTGCAAAAAAATAAAAAATCCAAAAATTCGGTTTGCTTTAAGACATTTATTGAGATAAAAAATTTTTTTTTAGGTCATTTGTTTATAAACAAATTGACTATTTTAATATTAAAAAAAAATTTTTTTTAGTTGTCATGAAATTATTGATTTAAAAAAATTTTTTTAAACAATTTTTAAGCTTTTATAAAGTTACAAAAAGAAAAAAAATGACAATTTTATTGTTTATTTATTTAACAATTTGTTATAAACAAATTCAAGAATCACAATTTTTTTATAAAATAAAAATTTGAAAAATTACAAAAAGAACTATATGCAACAATATAGGTATTGATAAAAATCAATTCTTAACTAATTATTTAAACATTAGAAATACAATTTGCTTTTAAGAGAGAAAAAAATTTTTAAATCATAATTTCATAAAATTGTAGAAAATTTTTATTTAATATAAGAGTATTCAATTTGTTTATTAACAATTTATAAACAAATGACGTAAAGAAAATTTTTTTACGTTAATAAAGTTCTTATATCGATAGAAAAACAGCAATACCGTAACAAATATTTAAAAAAAAATTTTCATTTTTTTGCAACTTAAAAAACATGTAATTGTATACCAAATAATCACCTTGAAAAAATTTTTTTGACATGATTTTCTTGAGTAAACATATAACAAAAACTCTGAATAACGAGAAATGTTTGTTTATCATTTAAACAATTTTCATTGCGTGTAATGATGACGGAGGTCATAAATAATTTTCTTAATTAACAATCGCCTAACTTGTTCAAAAATTAAGTTAGATCAATTTTTCCAACGGGACCTTAATTCTTAAGTGTTAAAAATGCACCATAATTTTTTTAAATTTTTTAATAAATATATTTCAGCGTTCATTTAAAATTATTAGCGATGGAGATAGAGTTTCGAGTGTTAAGACTTTTTTATTGGAAATTTCTTCCTTTTTATTAACCTTTTTATTAACCTTTTTATAGATTTCGATTAACTTTTATGAGTTATTCGCGAAAAACTAAACGCCTTTTTTTCATCTTAATTTGTTTATAACTTTTGCAATTTTTGTATCTGTTAAAAAAACATTTCAATACGTTTTTCTATACGTCATTACAAATCCAATGAGCTATGGCTCATATTTTTAGGAGCTATTTTAAAAATTACCACGTTTTTGAATTTGTCGACTAGACTAACGGGAGTTATCCAAAATGGAACATTGTATTAAAAATTAAAAGTTGCTTATAAAAAAATGTTTTGAATATTTTCTGAATAATTAATGCTTGCTTACACTCTATCGAGTGTATTAATACAGATAAATAATTTTCTTGATTAAACATCGCCTAACTTGTTCAAAAATTAAGTTAGATCGATTTTTCCAGTGGGACCTTAATTCCTAAATTGTTAAAAATACACTATAATTTTTTTAAATTTTTTAAATAAAAATATTTCAGCGTTCATTTAAAATTTTTGGCGATGGAGATAGAGTTTCGAGAGTTAAGACTTTTCTTATTGGAAATTTCTTTCTCTTTAAGAACCTTTTTTCAGATTTCGATTATCTCTTATGAATTATTCGCGAAAAACTAAATGCCTTTATTTTCATCTTAACTTGTTTATAACTTTTGCATTTTTTTATCTGCTAAAAAACATTTTAATACATTTTTCTAGACGTCATTCCAAATCCAATGAGCCAATGAGCTATCGCTCATATTTGTAAGAGCTATTTCAAGAATTACCACGTTTGTGAACTTGTCGACTAGACTAAACACGGGAGTTATCCAGAGTGAATAATTATATTAAAAATTAAAGGTTGTTTATAAAAAAATGTTTTGACTGTTTGCTGGATAACACTGGTCTGCATGAAAATCGGCCCTGATATCATGATTCTTATGTAAAATGACCTCCTGAATCCAAAAATAAACTCTGTTTTTACCCATCACCCACCTATTTTGGGGAGACCCCATTTTTATTTTATTTTTTGCATTTTTTTTAGAATTTTAACTTATAGCCGTTAAACATCCCAAAGCAGGTAATAAAATTTATACCAAAGTATATGGTAGAAGTTTTGCTAAAAAATGTATATAGAAACAACAATAAAATACAAATATATAAGAACAGTAAAAAAATATCAATAAACAGTTAGGAAGATTCACTGCACGACGCTGGCGATCTCAATACCACATGAACTTGCATTACTCTTCTCATTATAGTATATTACATTGTTTGCTTAACTGCTTCGATCAGTACATCTATAGCTGTTACAGAGTTAACTTGTCGACGTTTTAAACGTGCTGGATTTTGAGTTCATTTTTGTTCATTTGTGTAAAACTACTTTTACTCCGGATTTTTTCAAGTGACTAAGTGTGATTTGTGGTTAAGGTCGGGCGTTGAATTACTGTTTAATTATGCCACGCGAGTATAAAAATCATCCCGATAGCTTCTGCTATGTCTGCGGGGAAATAACTTTAAAAGCGCAACGAAAACCCCTTTATCCGCTTGTTAAAACAGCTTATAAATTGTACTTTGATTGTCAAGTTGGCGACCAAGACAAGACTTGGGCTCCATCAGTTTGCTGTACGACTTGTTACAGTAGTTTGACCAAATGGTTCAAAGGTACCTGTAAATCAATGCCATTTGCTGTGCCCATAGTTTGGCGTGAACCTCGCTGTCATCTTACAGATTGTTACTTTTGTATGACTTCCACCGTCGGGTTTTCGAGCAAAAGTAAGCATACAATTCAGTATCACAATATTCCGTCAGCTCTAAGACCTGTTCCTCATAACGGTACTTTGCCAATCCCAGAGCCCCTTATACTTATACTCTAGAGCCGAAAATTGATTTAAAAGACTCTGAGTCACAACCTGGGGCTTCGAATGATACGTTCAATGATGATGAAGGAGTATTCCGCAGATTTAGTTTGTCGGCAACCTCACCTCCTCACTCAATCGGAATTAAATGATCTTGTCAGGGATTTGCAGTTACCCAAGACTAAATCTCAGCTCCTAGGATCGCGACTTCAACAGTGGAATCTCTTAGAAAAGGGAGTAAAAATATCTTCTTACAGGACCAGACAAGCAACCCTGAAATGTCTTCTCTCAGAAGATAAAAGTTTAGTGTTCTGCGCTAATGCAAATTTATTGATGACAGAGCTACAGATGCCATGTGACCCAGACAAATGGAGACTGTTTATAGACTCATCAAAAACAAGCTTAAAAGTTGTCCTCTTGGCAAATGGGAATGACTTCCCATTAGTTCCAGTTGCATACTCTGTTGATATGAAGGAAACGTACGAAAACATTTTCAGAATCCTTGATAAAATTAGTTATCATGATTATAGGTGGAAACTTTGCGCTGACTTAAAAGTTGTTGCTCTACTCACGGGCCTGCAATCAGGATTCACAAAATATTGCTGCTTCCTTTGTGAATGGGATAGCCAAGCCCGAGATAAACATTACATCGTACGGGACTGGCTTCTGCGAGAAAATCTTATTCCTGGTCAGAAAAATGTCGCCCACAATCCTTTGGTTCCGAAGGAAAATATTTACTTACCGCCTTTACACATCAAAATTGCATTGATCAAACAGTTTGTAAAAGCAGTGGACAAGACAAGTGGCGCATTTCAATTTTTAAAAACTAAATTTCCTCGTCTTAACGAAGCTAAAATCAAAGAAGGCGTTTTTGTTGGTCCCCAGATTAGACAACTCTTCCAAGATTCGACGTTTATTGAACACCTAAATCGAAAAGAAAAACGAACTTGGCTTGCATTTCAAAACGTTTGTAAGAACTTCCTGGGTAACCACAAAAGTGAAGATTATGTCGCTCACGTCGAGGAACTGCTTTTAGCGTACAAGGACATAGAATGTAACATGTCTCTTAAAGTTCACTTCCTTCACTCGCATCTGGACTTTTTCCCTGAAAATTTAGGAGCAGTCTCGGATAAACACGGGGAACGGTTCCATCAAGAGATCGCTAAGCTGGAGAAGCGATTTTCAGGGAAGTGGAATGCAATCATGTTGGCGGACTACTGCTGGTTTTTGAAACGAGAGAGCTGTACCTCAGGGTATAAAAGGAAAGCAAGCACCAAGTAACGATGAATATTTTTTTATTTATTACTGTTTATAGTTAAAATAGTTCTTTTTCCCATTTAAATTAAATTCATGTCCATATATTTATTATTATAATAATTATTATAATTATTATTATCGTTCGATAAATAAATTATAATTAATTTATCGAAAAGTGGTAAAATTAGAGATTTGGGGCTCCCTCGAAAATGGTGGGTGATGGAAGAAAACGGAAGACATTTGGATTCAGGACGTCATTTTACATAAGAATCACCCGGAATAGTGTCAGGGCTCGATAAAAAATATTTTTTGCAGACCAGTGTAATTAATGCCAGTTTACACTTTATCGGCTTTTTTAGTACAGATAACAAAATTTAAAAATCAAATATTTCAAAAATTTTTGATTAATTCAAATTTCTATACGGATTCTTTTTTTGTGCGTTAATTAACTTTATATATCTCTAAGAAATAATTAAAATTTTGTAATAGTTCATTATAACGTAAATCTGTGCAAAAAAGCTGTAAACGTAAATATACATCGAAACTTCTAAAAACTAACCAATCAGAATAGTTCAAGTTTGCAACTTTAGAATAGCCTGCACGATCACCTGATGCAAATTTAATTGAGAATAATTTGGGTCTTACTGCTCTAGCAATAAACTATGACAATAACTGCTTCTTTATAGAAATCTTGTATCTACTTAAGATAACATCAGGGAAAAATACTATGAAATCAAACTAACGTTAATTAAAAATACGTTTTTTTTTAAATAATTTAAACAAATTTAAACAAGTATTTATAGATAAATTATAAACCAACAAATTTGTTGTTTTTAATTAAATTTATTTATTACAATTATAATAGAACAATTTGTTAATTATGTTATTCCAACTGTTACATAACAAGCACTTATTTTTGTATATCCCTCAATTAATCAATTTCAATTTAATCTAATGAACATTGGCTATACACTTTTAACCGCATTCACTTATCAAGAGTGAGCAAAGAATATATGAATCGAAATATTAATTTGCCACAATGTTTCTTTATTTAAAATGAAAGAGTAACAAAAAGATTCACAGTTATTTATACAACATCCGATAAATAATTAGTGTCCCGAGGTAATGTTCAATCCGCGTTTTTTTCCTCAAGAATGTTACCTTTTTTCTACGATACGTAAAATTGATGTTCATAGAATATGCATAGAATTTTGAACTTAATTGAATAAAATTAGAACTGCAGTGCTAAGCAAATGCAATGCCTCTATTGTCTCTAAGTGGTTTAACCTACTATCATCTTTGTATCTTGTAATATATTCATGCATCCTGATTTATTTTGTAATGCGGTCTTACGTGAACTAGTTCCAATTTTTGTTGTTTTAAAAATATTGTTGCAATTCGTCTTGTGCGTTTTTAACAAGAATTTTTGAAAAAAACTGTAAAAATATTTGTGGGCTACTTTACTGTGACTAATTTTGTTAGTTTCTATTCTACTACTTCGTAACTTGTACGTTATTTACAATACCAAAATAATACTAAATATGTTAATTACTTTGTTAAATAAAAACGATTTTGGCGTAAACAGAATGGAACGTACCTATTTTGTAACTCGTTTTTTCTAAGTTTAAAATTTTGTTTATCAGAAAATAAAAATAAGAAATGTTTTGTTATATGTTATATGAAAAAATACACTAAACTTATGTAAAATAATCTTCGTCAACACCTAACCATTTTTGAAGTTTGCAATAGAGTTCAAAACTGCGTTTTGCTCTAAAACTCCTAAACCTAAAAAGAGTAGGATCACTGATCAAGTAAGAACACCCTTAAGAAAATCTTAAATTTAAGCACCCTTAACGCACCAATTAAAAATTAAAAAACGGTCATTTTTCTACCAATTTTTTTATTCTCTATTTTCTTAAAATACAAAAAAACATAAAAAAAATTATGCCAAAAAGACTAAATTTTGAAGCAGAGAATGACACAAAGAAGAATGTCACATTTAGCACGTATATATCTTGTTCCTTTGCGAATTCTTTTATTGTTTTCATTCTTCTTCTAGCGAAACACTGCCGGGTGGGATTTGCTTTATTTGCTGTAGGTGATACAAATGATGGAAAATCTCTTGCTGACAATCTCAGTGGTGTTGGGACGTTTGATGACCGTCTACTTCTTGAAATAGTGGTAGTTTTATATTTTTCAATTGAGAGTTCAATTACTTTCAGGCGAAAATCTATCCAATCCATTCCACTTCCAGCACCACCCAAGGTGTGGCTGTAATCCAACACAACTTTTTTTACATCCACCATTGATAAACTGTGAATGGTATAGATAAAAAATTTGTTGTTTGTCTTTCCATTTTATTACCACCCTTTTCCTCTCTAAAAAAGCAATTGTTTCAACTATTTTCAATTTTTTATTCTTCAATTTACTGGGTACTTCTTTTCGTGATACGCGTAATCAGTCCACGTGAGATATAGAAATTATCCAACAGTTTATTCAACAACGGTCTCACCAAAGTCATCACGACTTGCAACAATGTTGGAAGATCTTCAAATTCTCTATCGAGAACGGTATGCTTACCAGTATAAATTATAAAGTTATAGACACAACTCTTTTGAGTGGAATCTATTGCACTCATCCTAATCGACCTTTATACCAAGTCGCTGATAGGTCTGGATACGGTCGATTATCAGAAAAAATATACTAGGTATCTAAGGTTCTTCAATGTCCACTAGACAGTAATAATTTTAATTATACAGGACTAGTCACGTCAAAATTGCATTTCTTTAAATGAAACACTGCATATTATTCGGTATTTATATACCTAAATTCAATTGTTTCGGGGTTATCAACTTTTGAAAATAAATGCTATTGTTTTAAAACCTATTGATGAAGAATGAATCGATGAAATGACAAATTTCTTTTACAAACATTCTGTGGATCTGAAAAGAACCGATTGCGTTGTTTGTTACGATTAGAATTCTATTTTATTAAGATGGTCAAAACGAAATTCTGTAGGTAGTTCATCGAGGTACCTTAGAAACGCAGCATTGTTCTATTGTTTTAAAATTTTACCATACCAACAAATGTCAAACATTCATTTAGTGTCAACAGTTTTTGTGCAAAATGGCAAGTTTGAGTGAAACCAAACGTATCGATATTTTAATAGTGATAGAGTATGATGATACAACACGAAGCTTTGCTCAAGTGGTGAATATGTCTAATGAGTTGCATTCTGACCGGGAATCGATCTCCAAATCCACAGTAGCAAAAACTTTTTCACGAAACTGACAGTGTCCAGGATAAACCTAGAACAGAAAGGCGAGTAACCGTTACAAATAAAGAAAATTCTTTGAATCCTCGATATTTGGCACTTTTGCAAGAATCTATTGTTCTAATCGTTAGTCGAACAATAACGATCCAAATCTACTAGTGACACCCCCTCATTTAGGAATTGAAGTACAGAAATATCTGAATCAAACGTTTCCTGGCAGGTAGATAGGGCACAAGGAACTATTAAATGGCCAACTAGGTCTCCCGATATGACGTCGCTGGACTTTTTTTTCATAGAAATAAACCACAAAATATCGCAAAGTTGCAAGCAAGAATAGTGCATAAGATTAATAATATTCCTCAAAACGCTCTTCTAGATACAGTGCAAAACTGTGTTGAGCAAATTCATTATTGTATTGTCAGGAGGTCAATGGTGAACACTTTGAGCATCTTATACAATAGAATTCCAAACAGTCATAACAAACATCGCAATCAGTTCTTTTCAGAAGCTCAGAATGTTTTCAAAAGAATTTCATTAATTATTGGAGTCTAGGAAAGTTCACCAAAAACAATTCACCAAAAACAATTCACTGAAAGCAATTCACCGAAATATTAATTCACCGAAATACAATTCGCCGAAATACAATTCACCGAAAGAGCAATTCATCGAAGTACGATTGATTGTCAACTATAATTTGACAAATTGTGCTATTTTCAACTTTCCTTCACACTTTATCCAGGCTTAGGACTGGCAGAAAAATTCTGGCGTGTTTAAAAGTTGGAAATTTATTCTTTTGTCGTTGTGTTGTTTTATTACTTTATTCTGTATGTTTTTTTTGTCGTTTTATTACTTTGATTTTATTGTTTTTTTTTAAATTTTACTTAAACTTACAATTAGATGTGGAAAATGTTCCCTTGTCATGTTTTGAAATGTTCATATTATTTCTGTCTGTTTAATAACTTAAATTATGTGCTATGCCTCGTAAATAATCATATATATTGTTCATGATGTTGTAATTATCAACTAGGTGTGCTATTCTCATCGCGCAATCTCTTTATTTTCTACGCATTGGTGGTCCTTCCTGACCGCTTATGTACTGCTCTATTTAAAGTGCATTTAAGCTTTGTTCTCTCTGTATGGCCTCGATAAATCTCCATATGTTAGGGTGATCCGCACCAATTTGTGTTTCAAATCCTTGATGCCATCCTTAAATCTAATTATTCGTTTTTGGTAGGCCTTGTTGCACCCCATCAAAACAGTTCCACATTTGGTGAGAAAACTGCGGTGCACGCCGATGCTGACGTCGATGGGGGCGCCCAATCCAAGTATCTTCAAAATAATCCACAACAGGTTGTGCTTCTGGAGGCAATATATTTTCGTCACACAGTCTTTCAAAGGCATCTACTATGCTTTCCACAGGAACAAATGCTATTGCCGATAATAAACGAAAGTTCAGAGCAAAATCGGCATCTGTTTCGTATCTCTGTTTAAGACCCTCTGACTGGATTTTTCGAAAGATGCATTGGGAAAAATAAAAAAACAGCCACGATGTATAGTTTGCGGGAATTCTTCTGCAATCGCACTCACCATTGCAGATTCAAAATCGGTTAATATTGTAACTGGGATAGCTTCTGGCAGAAGTTCTTTCAGTTTTTGAAAGAATCGAACGTACGTAGCCTTTCTTTTATCTGGCAGCAATGCAAATACCAATGGAATAGCGTTGTTATTATTTAAACCATGTAGTGTATATAGTTGGTAAAAAAGATGTAGTACAGTTTTAAACGTACCGTCTGCGTACCAATTAGCGGATCTGGCCAAAACTTGAAGGTTTCGTCTGGTGCAAAAAATTAACATTCTATCATCAGCAGGTCCAGAATCGTACATTAAGAATTCCTCCACATTGCTTGTTGTTTTATACTTTTCGGGTAAAACAATGTCCCGGCGGTGAATAGGTAATGCCGGAATATCTTCGTGCCTAGTTCGAATATTTCTAATGGTTCGTTTGATGCTGCTCACTTTGGATAGCTTTGCTGCTGCAGCCTGCGAAACTCTAACCGATGCGTTTGATATTATGTAATGAGGGGCGTCTTGAGTATGTCTAGCATTATCACGAATAGTGTTCATAACTGTAGTAGCTTCTACTTGCGATGCATCAGCCAAATAATTATGCAAACCACTTCTCTTCACGATATTATCATCCTCTGTTATCACACGCGCACGACATTTAAGTTTTTGATAGTATTCGCAGCTCCAATATATACATTATTAAATTGCTATTACTTAATCAAATGTTTTACAAAGTTTGCATAAATAAGAGAAAATCTATGCTATATCGTCTCTATCGTTGTAATGAATGTTTTTTTAAATCGCTTTTTGACAAAAAAAGTAATAAAATAATAACAAGATATATTTCGGTGAATCGTACTTCGGTGAATTGCTCTTTTGGTGAATTGTATTTCGGTAAACTGTATTTCGGTGAATTGCTATTTCGGTGAATTGTTTTCGGTGAATTGTTTTCAGTGAACTTTCCGGCACCGTAATTATTGTTCTTTATTCAATAGATCTTAAACCAATAGCGTTTATTTTCAAAACTCGATAACCCAGAAACGATTGAATTTAGGTACATATCCTTCTAAAAAATTTTGCTTAAAATCAACAGAAGAATTAAAATATCAAAGTGTTTTGGTGTGCCATGCTTTTATAATCAACCCGATATAATTAAAATTATTACTGTCTAGTAGAAATTAAAAAACCGTAAAACTTTTGTACAAAACTTTTTTCTATACCTTGTATATTTTCCCCGATAATCGACCGTTTCTAGACTTATCAGCGGCCTTGTATAATGAACTTTTGTCGATAGTAACAAATTTTTCTGGTGTAATCGCAATGCTAAATTTCCAAAAAGGTTTTCATAAATCGGCCAAATTTTAGACAAGAGTGATTTTCTGGGTTAAATTCATCATTGTTTGAAAAATGTAGAAATAAGCACGAGATTGTCTAAAGAATATATTTAGTTAACTTTATACAGGGTGTACCGGAAATACGACTACAAACTCAAGTTGTAGTCTCTTTGTGGCTTTACATGAAAATTTTTCCTTTAAAGATTTGGTTGTAAACAAATGAAAATTGTTTGTTCGTTGTAACTATGTGGTGAATAATAGGTGTAAATGCTGTAAAATCCGTGAAACGTATTGATGTATTAAGTTAATTATTTTTTTCTGTAATTTACCATCGTGTACAAAATAAATTGTTAATGAAATAATTAAAGCAGATAGTAATGTTTATTTCTTAGCATTATTACTGACTTAGCTTAACAAAATTTACTTTGTGTACACAATCACGTTTATCTTTGGTTGTAACCAAAACAAGACTTTAGATCAGTGATTCCCAAAGTGGTCTATATTGACCCCCAGAGGTCTATGACAACCTGCAAAAGGTCTATGTCAGCGAAAAAAAAATTTGTGGGACTATGAAATGAAAATGGGGTTCCACGATAGTGGATCTCAACATACACTGATAGTACCTATTTAGTTACATTATACTATCTTATAATATAAAGAGATATACATTATTTATAAAAGTACGTATGAAGTAAAAAATGTATTATATATGTTTATAAAATTGTTTATTCGTTTCCTGAGTCTTAAAAAGCAAAGTGCTAAGAAAATATTTAAATTAATATAAACCGGTAGTTTATCACACAAATTATAGTGAATCAGTGTTATTTTGTTTGAGAGTGCCAAGGAAAACTAAGTACATTATTTTTTATTAAATTTTAGTTTTGTACTTGTAGTTAGTAAAGATAGATAAATTACGCCAATCATGACTTCAGTTATTAGTAGTTTAATATTCAAATCATGCAAAATTACCGGATTACTCTTCAATAGTTTTAGCAATCGTTATTATAATTAAAGTGCAATCTCCGTAATCTGAACTAATTGCTGCAAAGAGATGTTCGGATTATGGAATGTTTTCGGAAAAATCTAAAAAAAGACAACTGTACATACATATTACGTATGTATTTTATTATTAACATACAATTACCACTTTGAAAGATAAATTAAGAAAATAAGAAATCTACCACTCTACAGCAGCGTGTTTTTTGAAGAATTTCCTTTACACACGCTCACTTGTTTTTTTTTTCATAGAATTTAAGTGTTTACATATAGGAAACATATTTAAAAAAATTATTTTGGAATTACACTACATATTTTGACCGGTCACATAAATAAATATGTATGTGTTTCAATATTTACTTATTTACGACTTTGCTAGGCATTTATTATTCTTTTATAAATACATATATCTTATCAAATACTTTCACAAAAAAAGTAAAAAAATAGTACTTTTGTCCATTGGTCGTTACACTGTGGGCCAGTTCGGATTACTGGAATGTTCGGATTACGAAAGTTCGGATTATGGATATCGCACTGTAGATATTTCTCTATATTAAAATTAAAATTTTGTATTATTGCTAAAGTGGAACTAGTGAGTTTTTACACATGACAGTCGAATGTACGTAGAGATAAATTGCATAACAATTTGTTATTATTATTTGTTGTATAATATTTTATTTTAACATTTTTTGTCATGTTACTTTCAAATTTCCATCATATCAAAATCTTAAGTAACATTCATAACATTTCTCTTCTCACATTCATTTATAATGGCTGTACGCCTATGCCTGTCATAAAATCTAAGACCATACGATTTAAATTTGACTTTGATGTTTTAATATACAGCTGCTGGACTTTATGTCTTATTTAAATAGATTAATTTTGCTCACAGATGACTAATGCCATGTCCAAATCTAAAAAGAAATGTAGAAAGTACATTGTTGATTATTTGAAACTTGGCTTCATTCCATCATTGTCGGACAAACAATTGCCTATGTGCCTTTTATGCAACAAAGTTTTGGACAAGGACGCTATGAAACCATCTAAGCTGCAGGATCATCTGAGAAGATGTCACTCTGATAGAACAGATAAAGTTTTGAAATACTTTCAAACACTCAAAGATAATCTTCAGAAGAGATCCACGAAGGACAGAATGTTCGCTTAGACGTCACAAAGAAACGATGATGGTTTGCGGGAGTCTTACAATATCTCGCTACTTATAACAAAATCCAGAGAACCGCATACTATCGGAGAGAAGTTAATTTTGCCAGCCGTTGAAGACGTTTTAAAAACTGTTTTACACAAACCTGAATCTGATATCATTAAAAGAATTCGCTTAAGCAACAATACTGTCTTGTGTAATTATTTGCAAACGATCAATTTCTCTATACAACTAGACCAGTCAACTTTACCTGGTAATGCAGCATTATTATTGGCATATATTCGTTTTATTATGAATCAAGAAATCTACGAAGAACTGCTCTTCGCAAGAACTATGACAACCGACACTAAAGGCGAATCAATATTTCATGTTTTGAAGGATTACTTTATTGAAAAAGCAATCCTTTTATCAAATATAATATCAGTAGCTACAGATGGAGCACCTGCCATGGTTAGACGTTATCGTGGATTTATAAGCTATTCAAAACAAAAGGTGTCAGGGGTGTTAGCAATACATCGCGTCATCCATCGACAACATTTAGTTGCTAAAAATTTGAGTGTTAGATTGCATAATTCTCTTCAATTAGTCATTGATGCAGTAAACCTAATGCGAAGCAACGCGTTGAATACGCGGTAATTTGCGCGGTTGTGTGAAGAAAATGACGAATACTTTCATCAATTACTCCGTCATACTGAAGTACGCTGGCTGTCAAAAGGCTTATGTTTTACAAGATTTTTTGTACTTTTTGAGACTATTTTAGAAATTTTGGATACTAAAGATAAAATTTTAAAAGACAATTTAATGAAGTGGAAACCAGACATCGCCTATTTAACAGATTTGTTTAGAAAATTTAATATGGTTAATTTGCAGTTACAAGGCGTCAGTCTAAATTTGATTAAAAGAAAGTCCATCTTATCAGCGTTTCTTGCCAGAGTTAAACTAATGAAGCAAAACATAACGACGTTTCAACCTACGTTCAACATTTAAATGCTCTCTATTCAGATTTTGAAACTAGGTTTCAGGATGTTTTGACTATGGTAATACCACCGTTGATACCACTGGTCTGCAAAAAAATATTTTTTATTGAGCCCTGACACTATTCCGAGTGATTCTTATGTAAAATGACGTCCTGAATCCAAATATGTCTTCCGTTTTCTTCCATCACAGACCATTTTCGAGGGAGCCCCAAATCTCTAATTTTAACACTTTTCGATAAATTAATTATAATTTATTTATCAAACGATAATAATAATTATAACTATTTTAGCTATAAACAGTAATAAATAAAAAAATATTCATCGTTACTTGGTGCTTGCTTTCCTTTTATACCCTGAGGTACAGCTCTCTCGTTTCAAAAACCAGCAGTACTCCGCCAACATGCTTGCATTCCACTTCCTTGAAAATCTCTTCTCCAGCTTAGCGATGTCTTGATGGAATCGTTCCCCGTGTTCATCCGAAACTGCTCCTAAATTTTCAGGGAAAAAGTCCAGATGCGAGTGAAGGAAGTGAACTTTAAGAGACATGTTACATCCTATGTCCTTGTACGCTAAAAGCAGTTCCTCGACGTGAGCGACATAATCTTCACTTTTGTGGTTACCCAGGAAGTTCTTACAAACGTTTTAAAATGCAACTGCTTTCACAAACTGCTTGATCAATCCAAGTTTGATGTGTAAAGGTGGTAAGTAAATATTTTCCTTCGGAACCAAAGGATTGTGGGCTACATTTTTCTGACCAGGAATAAGATTTTCTCGCAGAGGCCAGTCCCGTACGATGTAATGTTTATCTCGGGCTCGGCTATCCCATTCACAAAGGAAGCAGCAATATTTTGTGAATCCTGGTTGCAGGCCCGTGAGTAGAGCAACAACTTTTAAGTCAGCGCAAACTTTCCACTTATAATCATGATAACTAATTTTATCAAGGATTCTGAAGATGTTTTCGTACGTTTCTTTCATATCAACAGAGTATGCAACTGGAACTGATGGGAAGTCATTCCCATTTGCCAACAGGACAACTTGTAAGCTTGTTTTTGATGAGTCTATAAACTGTCTATCTCCATTTGTCTGGGTCACATAACATCTGTAGCTCTGTCATCAATAAATTTGCATTAAGACAGAACACTAAGCCTTTATCTTCTGAGAAAAGACATGTCAGGGTTGCTTGTTTGGTTCTGTAAGAAGATATTTTTGATCCCTTTTCTAAGAGATTTCACTGTTGAAGTCGTGATCCTAGGAGCTGAGATTTAGTCTTGGGTAACTGCAAATCCCTGACAAGATCATTTAATTCCAATTGAGTGAGGAGGTGAGGTTGCCAAGAAAGTAAATCTGCGGAATACTTTTCATCATGATTGAACGTAGGTATCATTCGAAGCCCCAGGTTGTGGCTCAGAGTGTTTTAAATCAATTTCCGGCTCTAGAGTATAAGTGTTTGGGGGTTCTGGGATTGGCAAAGCATCGTTATGAAGAACAGGTTTTAGAGCTGACGAAATATTGGGATACTGAATTGTATGCTTACTTTTGCTCGAAAACCCGACGGTGGAAGTCATACAAAAGTAACAATCTGTAAGATGACAGCGAGGTTCACGCAAAACCATGGGCACAGCAAATGGCATTGATTTACGGGTACCTTTGAGCCATTTGGTCAAACTACTGTAACAAGTTGTACAGCAAACTGATGGAGCCCAAGTCTTGTCATGGTACTGATCGAAACAGTTAAGCAAACAATGCAATATACTATAATGAGAAGAGTAATACAAGTTCAAGCCTGTCGAAAATTCCTGTTCAAACCTGTATGTGGTATTGAGATCGCCAGCGTCGTGCAGTGAATCTTCCTAACTGTTTATTAAAATTTTTTTACTGTTCTTATATATTTGTATTTTATTGTTTGTTTGCCATATACTTTGGTATAAATTTTATTACCTGCTTTGGGAAGTTTAACGGCTATAAGTTAAAATTCTAAAAGAAATGCAAAAAATAAAATAAAAATGGGGTCCCCCCAAAATAGGTGAGTGATGGGTAAAAACAGAGCTCATTTTTGGATTCAGGAGGTCATTTTACATAAGTATCATCAAGAATGGTATCAGGGCCGATTTTCATGCAGACTAGTGTAATTAATCCATATGGTGACATAAAAAAACGATAGTCATAATACAAGAGGAACTGGCTGAACTGAGTACAAACGAAGAACTTAAGGTTCAGTTTAAAAACGGATGTCAGCAATTCTGGCTGCAAAACAACATACCCGTTACTTATTCCGTATTATGGAATATAACGAGGAAATTTTTAATTTTCTTTTCATCGTCATACTTAGTGAAATAGGGGCTCAGCGCTGTTACCAATCTCCTAACAAAAAAAAGAAACAGACTGGACATCATTAGCTGAGGAGATTTAAGATTAAACCTTACAAAATAGACACCAAATGTTGATAATTTATTATTAAAGCATCAGGTTCATCCTTCTCACTAAAAACATTCACTTACTGGCAAGGGGTTTACGACACAAAAAAGTTTGGGAACCTCTGCTTTAGATGATTAAACGTAAATTCAGCTTTCTTTTTGTTGAACTCGTTGAACATGGTAAGGGTACAAAGAATAATTCCTTAAAACACGATGCAGCGTACTATGGGACACGTTAGCTGCCCGGCCTATTTTTCTAATGCTACTTCGTGTCAAATTTTTTACAATTTACAATATCTGCGCATACATTGAAGGAAAACAAGTATTAAAGTCTTTCTCGACCACGGTCTTTGTAGGCACGAAGAACACCTCCAGTTTTTCTAAATCCTTGCATACACGCCAAAATAAAGTTTATTAAAGGCAATAAATTGTCTATTAGGATATTGTTTAACCCACAATCTACGTGTGGTGTGGAGATTATAATTACACTCACCGTACATTAAAACAGTATCACTGTTGTACCTAATTAAAAAATTTTAAATTAAATATTATGAAGTATGAAATCCGTTAAAAAAATCGACACAGAAATAAATCAAATTGTCAAACTCAGTTCTAAGAAAGCTGAATTTTGCATTTAATTACCTGAAGTCCTGTTTTAGTTACAATCAAAGATAGACGTGATCGTGTACACAAAGTACATTTTGTTAAGATAGGTCAGTAATAATGCTAAGAAATAAACGGTACTATCTGTTTTAATTATCTTTTTAAGAATTAATTTTGTAAGTGATGAAAAATTAAAGAAAATAATTACCAAAATACATCAATACGTTTTACGGATTTTACAGTATTTACACCCATCATTTACCGTATAGTTATAATCAACAAACAATTTCCATTTGTTTAGATAGTCAGGACCGGCCTGAAAACTTTTATCGCAATTATCTCAAAACTGGGCCACTTTAGACCAAATCTTTGAAGGCAAAATTTTCATTTAACGCCACAAGAAAATTACTCTTTGAGCTATATAACCTGTTTAGATATTTACTCTTACGATTGTGATTTCACTCTTGATTACAGTTGCCAGATTTGAAACTTGCTGCAAAAAATAGCTTTCTTTAGGAATTAGGGTTTGTCACGTCTCACATGTATTGGTAAAAAAATTGAACCTATGTGACACAGGGTTAATACTCGAGTGTCGTCTTTAAAATTTTCAAACCCACTAACGTCCAAATTCTTCTCGGTTCTTTAATCATCTTTTTTACTTACAAGATCATTAAATAAATTAATCCAATTTAATTAATATATAGAGTGATTTACTGTAACTAACAAGTTGAAAGTATCTGAAGAACGATCATTCAAACATTTTTGAATTTTTTTAAATTTAGGTAATGGAAAAAGAACTATTAAGCTAAAATATTTTGAGTGTCGCAATGTTGGTAGAGAACAAACAAGCAAAAATATTTGCGGAAATTTGGGTACTCAAAAACCGATTATTGTTATAAAATAGTAATAACGTTGAAATTACCAAAAATTAAAAAAAAATTTTTATTTAAAATAAGATAATATAAATTTACTTTCTACGTCTGATACAATATAAATATTTTAAGTTTTTTTTTTGATAATTTTGTCAAAAAAATTAAAAAAATACCAGCTGTAATTTGGATTGTTGTAAAATAATAAAATTGTTAACTAACACAAAACGATGTAGTTTATGTAAAAATCATTTATTTTTGAAAAAACATAAGCGTGCTCTACTTTTAAGCAATATCTCAACTGTCTTAAACGCAATGTCCTATAATCAATTGCACCAATAAACTGCGCTTGATATTCTGAATTTAATCGTAAACGATGTTCTTGTTATTAATTTTTTTACCCAAATTTTTTATATATTTATTATCTGATAGAAAACTAAAACCTTAACAAAAATATTATCATTAGTTCAAAGTACAGTTTTAGTAGACTTGCTTATTTTATGTATAGAAATTAATGGAAATATTTGAAAAAAATCTTAATAATGTCAAAATATACGACACTATCAACGTAATTTTTTTCATATAAAAAACTATATTTAAAAATATGCAAACATTTTGATTTGTTGTCCAGTGTGTCAGAATTTGTAGTACGTGAACGTTTTGACAATCTCCACGCTCGATTCAAAAATAATGTAGCCCTGAAATTGTTTTTAAATTATCCAAAGTTGTTATGTGGAAGTTTTTTTATTACCAACCATAAATTTAGCACTTCTAAAACATTAAGATTATTTAAATAATTTGAGATGTTTTAAGAGCAAATAATAAATTTTATTTACACTACTTAAATCAGAAATTACAAAATTTGAGTTAAGCTGAAATCACATGACTAAAAATTTAACTTAATAATAGACATTTTTTAGTGTTTTAAAAAAGTCTTACAAATCCAATCAAAAACAAAAAGATAAAAATATTTAATTGGCGATTGTGAATAAATTCTTAAAGTGAAGAACAAGCTTACTAACATTGTACATAAAACTACAGTAATTTCCCTTTTTTTGTACATGGTAAATTAAGGAAGGTCTAACAAAATGTTTCATTGCGTCATGGTACATTGTAACATTTATTTAAGAAATACCTTCACAGATGTTTTTTAACCGTTTAATGGTTTGCGGTTTATTAATAAAGAACGTTGCTTTATCTTAGTCATCTATAAAAATTTAGTTTAGTCGTTAATTATTTTACCTGAGTTTTAAGATTTGTGCAATTAATTAAATTTATTATATTAAATAAAAAAATCAAAATTTAATAACTGCAAAAAATTCAATCATTTTATGGAAGTTATATAAATTCGTATTATTTTTGCAACAAATGGGTTCAATTAAAATGACACTTTTGTTTCTTAGATACAACCATTACATAACTAACGGTAGATATAATTAAAAATTATTCCGCAATGTAATAAATTTTTCATGTGACCCCAAAAAAATTAGAAATGAAAAAACGACTAAATAATCACTGGTCTGCATGAAATTCGGCCCTGATACCATTCTTGGCGATTCTTATGTAAAATGACCTGAATCCAAAAATGAGCTCCGTTTTTACTCATCACTCACCTATTTTGGGGGGACCCCATTTTTATTTTATTTTTTGCATTTTTTTTTAGAATTTTAACTTATAGCCGTTAAACATCCCAAAACCGGTAATAAAATTTATACCAAAGTATATGGCAAAAGTTTTGCTATAAAATGTATATAGAAACAACAATAAAATACAAATATATAAGAACAGTAAAAAAATATCAATAAACAGTTAGGAAGATTCACTGCACGACGCTGGCGATCTCAATACCACGTGCAGGTTTGAACAGGAATTTTCGACAGGCTTGAACTTGCATTACTCTTCTCATTATAGTATATTACATTGTTTGCTTAACTGCTTCGATCAGTACATCTATAGCTGTTGCAGAGTTAACTTGTCGACGTTTTAAACGTGCTGGATTTTGTGTTCAGTTTTGTTCATTTGTGTAAAACAGTAAAACTACTTTTACTCCGGATTTTTTCAAGTGACTAAGTGTGATTTGTGGTTAATGTCGGGCGTTGAATTACTGTTTAATTATGCCACGCGAGTGTAAAAATCATCCCGATAGCTTCTGCTATGTCTGCGGGGAATTAACTTTAAAAGCGCAACGAAAACCACTTTCTCCGCTTGTTAAAACAGCTTATAAATTGTACTTTGATTGTCAAGTTGGCGACCAGGACAAGACTTGGGCTCCATCAGTTTGCTGTACGACTTGTTACAGTAGTTTGACCAAATGGCTCAAAGGTACCCGTAAATCAATGCCATTTGCTGTGCCCATGGTTTGGCGTGAACCTCGCTGTCATCTTACAGATTGTTACTTTTGTATGACTTCCACCGTCGGGTTTTCGAGCAAAAGTAAGCATACAATTCAGTATCCCAATATTGCGTCAGCTCTAAGACCTGTTCCTCATAACGATACTTTGCCAAGCCCAGAGCCCCCAAACACTTATACTCTAAAGCCGGAAATTGATTTTAAAGACACTGAGCCACAACCTGGGGCTTCGAATGATACGTTCAATGATGATGAAGAGTATTCCGCAGATTTAGTTTCTCGGCAACCTCACCTCCTCACTCAATCGGAATTAAATGATCTTGTCAGGGATTTGCAGTTACCCAAGACTAAATCTCAGCTCCTAGGATCGCGACTTCAACAGTGGAATCTCTTAGAAAAGGGAGTAAAAATATCTTCTTACAGGACCAGACAAGCAACCCTGAAATGTCTTTTCTTAGAAGATAAAGGTTTAGTGTTCTGTCCTAATGCAAATTTATTGATGACAGAGCTACAGATGCCATGTGACCCAAACAAATGGAGACTGTTTATAGACTCATCAAAAACAAGCTTAAAAGTTGTCCTGTTGGCAAATGGAAATGACTTCCCATCAGTTCCAGTTGCATACTCTGTTGATATGAAGGAAACGTACGAAAACATCTTCAGAATCCTTGATAAAATTAGTTACCATGATTATAAGTGGAAACTTTGCGCTGACTTAAAAATTGTTGCTCTACTCACGGGCCTGCAATCAAGATTCACAAAATATTGCTGCTTCCTTTGTGAATGGGATAGCCGAGCCCAAGATAAACATTACATCGTACGGGTCAGGCCTCTGCGAGAAAATCTTATTCCTGGTCAGAAAAATGTCGCCCACAATCCTTTGGTTCCGAAGGAAAATATTTACTTACCACTTTTACACATCAAAATTGGATTGATCAAGCAGTTTGTGAAAGCAGTGGACAAGACAGGTGGCGCATTTCGATTTTTGAAAACTAAATTTCCTCGTCTTAGCGAAGCTAAAATCAAAGAAGGCGTTTTTGTTCGTCCCCAGATTAGACAACTCTTCCAAGATTCGACGTTTATTGAACACATAAATCGAAAAGAAAAACGAGCTTGGCTTGCATTTCAAAACGTTTGTAAGAACTTCCTGGGTAACCACAAAAGTGAAGATTATGTCGCTCACGTCGAGGAACTGCTTTTAGCGTACAAGGACATAGGATGTAACATGTCTCTTAAAGTTCACTTCCTTCACTCGCATCTGGACTTTTTCCCTGAAAATTTAGGAGCAGAATCGGATGAACACGGGGAACGGTTCCATCAAGACATCGCTAAGCTAGAGAAGAGATTTTCAGGGAAGTGGAATGCATGCATGTTGGCGGAGTACTGCTGGTTTTTGAAACGAGAGAGCTGTACCTCAGGGTATAAAAGGAAAGCAAGCACCAAGTAACGATGAATATCTTTTTATTTATTACTGTTTATAGCTAAAATAGTTCTTTTTCCCATTTAAATTAAATTCATGTCCATATACATATTTATTATTATAATAATTATTATTATCGTTCGATAAATAAATTATAATTAATTTATCGAAAAGTGGTAAAATTAGAGATTTGGGGCTCCCGCGAAAATGGTGGGTGATAGAAGAAAACGGAAGACATATTTGGATTCAGGACGTCATTTTACCTAAGAATCACCCGGAATAGTGTCAGGGCTCGATAAAAAATAGTTTTTTTGCAGACCAGTGATAATTCTGATATATATTCAACTTACTTCAGTAATTTCGTAGTATTCTTTAGCGCAATTATGGTTCCATGTTTTTTTTGACGTCCTCTCTCCATTTCTCCTAATGTTCTTACTTCCCATACACTTTTAACTGGGATATATTATTTCTGATTCCAAGTCCAAACCTCTCAATTTGTATGTCGATGGGCTCTACTTCTAAATCTTGTACAGCTATCTCATTTTTAATTTTGTCCATTATTGATACTCCTTTCACTTTTCTACGATACTTCATACTTAAGTCTTCCAATTTTTGCTGATTAGCTTGTGTGAGCACTCAACTTTCACAACCATAGTTTTGTACCCAGTCATTTTTGTTTCTTTACTGATTTTTTTTTGCAGGAATTATTTAGTGCATGGTACATTTTTGCTGCGCTGTTTATTCGTTTCTTATTATTTCTTGTTCTATAGCTCCGTTACATCCCTGAATATTTAAACGAGCCTATTTGTTCTAATTTTTTGTTAGCCAATGTTGTATTTATTCTTTTCTTATCTCGTCTTATGTGTATGCATCACTTTAGATTTAGATGTGTTCATCTTTAATTCTTCTTTTTTAAGTTTTTTTTAGTTTTTCTTTTCCTTTGGCTCATATCATTAGTTCATCTGCAAATGCACAACTGCTGTTAAATTACGGTGTTCTATATATACTTGATGCACTTTATTTTTGAACGTATTTAAAATTTCATTTAACACTAATATGAATAATGATTAACTTAACACATCTTGTTTTAAGCCTCATTTTATTATAAATCGCTAAAATCTCATATTATCTGTTGACGTAATTTTTTTATACAGGGTGTCCCACGAGGTACTGTACATACTGAAATGGTATGTTCCTTAGGTCAATTTAAGTAGAATACGTCCTATAAACATAGGTCCAATTCGCCATAGTTACACAGATACAAGCGTTCAAAGTTTATAACTGATCACACATTTTTTGAAAATTAATTATACTTAGTCAACTGGGAAACAAAAGCCGAACAATATGTCATTTATTGCTTTCTTTTCTACTAATGTCACAGTCGATTTATTAAATGAAGTGTAATTTAAATGCAAAATGCCTTCTCATTTTTCTAACGAAGAGTATGCTGATATCATTTACATTTATGGATTTTGTAATGAAAATGCGAGATCTGCCGTTAGAGAATATGAACGAAGATTTCACAACAGGAGGGTGCCAAATCACCAAACCTGTTCTTCTGTGTTTCAACATGTACGGACTCATAGTTCATTTCCATCAGTTTCAACAAGATCTGACCGTCCTGTGCAGTTAAATGTGAATGAGCAGGAAAACATTCTACAAATGGTTGATCGGAGTCCAGGGTTGAGTACTAGAAGAATTTCTTCTCGAATGGGACTCCCCCGTATGTCAGTATGGCGAACATTACATGATGGGCTTTTGTATCCCTATCACATACAACAGGTTCAGCATCTGGAACCTGGAGATTTTGCTGCCCGGTTGAATTTCTGCCACTGGCTACAGGTAAATCCACAATTAGTTCCATTCATTTTATTTAGCGACGAGGCGCAATTTACTAGAGATGGAGTGAACAATTCTCATTTGTGGTCATATCAAAATCCACATGGCACAACAAAAACTAACTTTCAGCGCAGATTTTCTGTTAACGTATGGTGTGGCATGATTGACGATCAACTAATTGGACCTTTTTTTTTGAGGAACGTCTGACAAGAGAAGCATATGCTAACTTTTTGCGGAATGAATTGCTACCGCTTTTGGAAGAAGTACCTTTACTAACAAGACAACAAATGTTTCTGCAACATGATGGAGCTCCTCTACATTTTAGTCGGCATGTGACCGAATATCTAAATGTTGCTTACCCCAATAGGTGGATTGGGCGTGGAGCCCCACATGCTTGGCCACCAAGATCGCCCGATCTCACACCTTTGAACTTCTATCTGTGGGGTCATGTGAAAAGTTTAGTATACGAGGTAAAAGTTAATACCAGAGCTGAACTAATACAGCGTATCCTGGATGTGTGTCAACAAACACGGAACAACCAGCAGGTGCTTCGAGCGGCTACTCGGTCCATTTTAGATCGCAGCTGTCGTTGTGTTAATGCTGAAGGAGGTCATTTTGAGCATTTGATGTGATTTTTTTTTGTTTGTTTTTTTATGTTTGTTTTGTAGTTCGATTTTCTGTTTTCAATAATAATAATTTTCAAAAAATGTGTGAGCATTTATAAACTTTGAACGCTTGTATCTGTGTAACTATGGCGAATTGGACCTATGTTTATAGGACGTTTTCTACTTAAATTGACCTAAGGAACATACCATTTCAGTATGTACAGTACCTCGTGGGACAGCCTGTATATTTTCTCAATCTTTGTTTTTAAAATTCCGGCGTTCTAAAAACGACATACACACTTTTTTATTTTTTCCAAACTTGGCTATTATTTAGTTAATTGTAAATATATGGTCATGTGTACTCCTTTCTTTTCTAAATCCACTTCTTCCTCCAACTAATGTTTTACTATTTCTCTCAATCTTACGTTCTTTCATAAATTTTCTCCACTATGCTTAGTAACGTTATTCCTCGAATTTTGGATTCTCTCGCATGACCTTCTTTGTACAATATTACTCAGATTTTTCGTCTTTTTAGTAGTTTTCCACCATTCCAGATTCTATTGAATAACATTCTTGTCAATACTCTTGTCGCCCATATTCTTTATCATTTCAGATGTTATTCTGTCGTGCCCTCTATATTTCTTAGTTTTTTAATCGTTTCTATTTATTATTTCATCTCTTTTAATGTCTTTTTTAGTTGCATCGTTTCTATCTGGTATATTTTCTTTGTCCTTCCTACAATCTTTCTTGACTTTTTGCAAGGGTTCAGCATCTCCTAAAATATTCTTTTTATTACGTAAGTTTCTTATGTCAATATTAACGATTTTATGTCTTTAAGTTGTTTAATTTTTTGCTGCTTTTCTAAAAAAAATAAAAATAAGTTCCGGTTTGCTTTGCTATCTTGCTCTATTCTCTTACCGAATTCTTCCAATTTTTCCCATTTGGTATTCTTAACTTTTATTTTTATGTTGTTTGTAATATTTTAATGTTTTGTTGCTTGAAATTAAATAATTGACTTATATTGTTGTATTAATTTGCGTTCGTTGATCCTGTGATTGAAAAGACACGTCAGCTGCTTCATAAATATGCCTAGAAAATCCATTGTTACGTAAAGATAATTTTTGTAAAAAACTCTTATCGACACTTTCACCAAACGATGAAGCAAAAATAACAGCTTTTCTTGGTTCCGAATTAAATTCACTCGTTTGGGTTGTAACTGTTTCAGTTGAATAGTCTGTGGGTTCTCTATCAGTCAAAAATATAATGATGGGTTGAGTTTTAATTTGATCGTTTTTATCGGTTTTTTCGACTTCAATTTTTTATACCCGTCAGTTGATCCGTCTGATAGTAACGCGTTTACTGCATCTTTCGCTTTCTTTATGTTACCGGCGTTTGCCGAATAAGCTCTTGGAAAAGTACCATTCTCTAAATTCACCACTGTTTCATTTGTTTCGGAGTACCAATAATTGTTTGAATGTGAGCATTCGCTGTTGGAATCCTGACTTGAACTCGACCAAATTGAACGAATCTTGTTCGTTAAAGTGGTCCAAAATTTTAAGCGTGGTTTTTTGTCTCCACATACTTACTCTTGTTTTAAATAAATACGACTTGTTTAGAAAGAGACTTTAAGTCTGTCGTCGCAAAGAAATTTACAAAGTACCCATCTTGAACCAAAACTTCACTACTATTACGGTTTATCTCAACATCGTATTGCACAATAAATTGTCCAGTTAAACCTTCATCTTCTTTAGCCCCAAAAACATGGCCCAATTGCTTTTGTCTTTCTAAATTAGGTGTAAATCTTACAATCGCTGTAGTATCATTGAGCTTTTCTATATCTGCTCTTGGATCTGATTTTTTATTAATAGTGTCTATTTCATTTCTAGACCTTAGTGGTGGCGCATTCAGATTGATTAGTTTTCGATTTTCCACGATTCCAACTTGTACGCTTGAATCTTTAACTAGCTGTCCTGGATAACTTAGAAAGCTGCTTTTTTGTTGATTCGACGTTGACGCCAACTGTGAAACGGTTTGAGTTGCGTGCGCTACGGCTAAGTGCGCTGCTGTTTAACCGCTTAAAATAACCTGATCATATTCTTGTTTCGCTTCTTTTTTTTCCTTCACATAGGCTCTATAATTTTACCATCGACTTTCATAATAAATCCGATACATAGGCAGTCTCCTGCAACACAATATTAAAGACTGCTTCTTGCGCTTTATCTGCAAAGTTTCTTACTTTGCTCGTGACGGTAGTATGAGAAAAACGGTTATTTATATCTATTCTAATGTGCATCTCGTAGATTTGTTGCACGTTAGGTGTTTTTACGGCGGGTTTGCCTTTTTTTCTATTTTCTTTTTCTGAGCCCCTCCCATTTTGAACTGATACAATTAACGTTGATAGCAAACCGTACGAATCTTGTTTTAACTAAAATTTAACATGAAAGTAATTATTCTCAAGTTCCAGAGATTTCACGAAGTTGTTATTTATTTTCCAGAACATTTCCCAAAAGATATGGAACATTCGCGAAAGATTTCCAAAATGTGTATAAATACGGTTCAAACAAATCAGAAGTCAGTTATTTTCCGTAATTTGAAGACGGTAGTGTTAAGAAGATTATTCAAGTCTAAATACATAAGTAATTAACGCGTGTGAGATAAATCTACGGTGTATAACCTTGTACGTAACTTTAACGTAAACAATAAGTGTTATACAAGTGTGAGAAGGTATCCGCGGACTTTATCTTCGTGTAAGTGATAGTGCTATATATAAATTATACTGAAAGTGTTTTGATTAAATATCCTTAGATTTAAATTAGTTCGGTTAGTTATAAACGTGTATATATTTGTAGTATAAATAAATTAGTTAGTTTTAATAATAAACTTTACAGTATTATAAAAAGGTATCTTTAACTTTGAGTGCGTATAAAAACAAAACCATGTGAAATTTTTCAAAACCATATATGTTTTTGAGTTTCTTAGATGGTTTTCTATTATTTTTAATTAATTTCAACATTTTTAGCAAACAAACACAGAAACTTACCTACTTTTATGTAAAAATTAACGCTGAAGTATTAAAAATGGTATGATTGAATTTGAACTCCCATAAAAACTAAACCATACAGCATTTTTTAAAACCATCTATGTCTTTCAGTTCTTTTGTTTATTTTCTATTATTTTACCTAATTTTAACGTTTTTAATACCTAACCAAACAAAAATTGAGCTTATTTTCAATAAAAGTTAACGTTGAAGTATTAAAAAAGCATGTTTGAATTTGACCCCATAAAAACTAATCCATGCAGCATTTTTCAACACCATCTTTTTGAGTTCCTTTAGTCATTTTGTACCAGTTTAACAAATTTTAACGTTTTTAGTAACTAACCAAAAGAACTGACCCTATCTTCGGTAAAAGTTAACATTGAAAGTTTATTTGACTTTGAACGTTTATAAAAACTTAACCATGCTGAATTTTTTGAAACCATCTATAATTTTAAGTTTTTTGTCATTTTCTACTATATTTAATATATTACAACATTTTCAGCAACCAAATAAAGATACTAACATTGCTTTAAGTAAAAGTTAACATTGAAGTATTATAAAAAGGAAGGTTTAACTTGGAACGCCTATGAAAATGGAACCATGCTAAATTGTTTAAATTCATCTATGTTTTTAAGTTTTTGGGTTACCTGTTATCATTTTAACTAATTCTAATGTTTGTAGAAACTAAAAAACAAATCTCGCTTTACGTAAAAGTTAACATTAAAATATTATAATAAGGTATCTTCAACTTTGAATGTCTATAAATACTAAACCATGCGGAATTTTTCAAAACCATTTTGAGTTTCTTGAGCCATTTTCAATTATTTTTAATCAATTTCAATATTGTTAGCAAACAAACAGAAACTTACCTACTTTTATGTAAAAATTAACGTTGAAGTATTAAAAATGGTATATTTGAATTTGAACTCCCATAAAAACTAAATGATGCAGAATTTTTTAAAACCATCTATGTTTTTAAGTTCCTTAGTATATTTTCTATTATGTTTACTACATTTAACGTTTTTAATAACTAAAAAACAAATTTTGTTTTAACTAAAATTTAACATTAAAGTATTATAAAAAGGCATCTTAAACTTTGAATGCCAATAAAAACTAAACCGTGCGGAATTTTTCGAAACCATTGATATTTTTAAGTTTCTTGAGCCATTTTCAATTATTTTTAATTAATCTCAACATTTTTAGCAAACAAACACAGAAACTTACCTACTTTTATGTAAAAATTAACGTTGAAGTAATAAAAAAGGTATGCTTGAATTTGAACTCCCATAAAAACTAAATCATGCAGCATTTTTTAAAGCCATCTATGTTTTTAAGTTCCTTAGTTTATTTTCTATTATGTTTACTACATTTAACGTTTTTAATAACTAAAAAACAAATTTTGTTTTAACTAAAATTTAACATTAAAGTATTATAAAAAGGTATCTTAAACTTTGAATGCCTATAAAAACTAAATCGTGTGGAATTTTTTGAAACCATTTATATTTTTAAGTTTCTTGAGTCATTTTCAGTTATTTTTAATTAATTTCAACAAAAACGTATCTACTTTTTTGTAAAAATTAACGTTGAAGTACTAAAAATGGTATGCTTGAATTTGAACTCCCATAAAAACTAAATCATGCAGCATTTTTTAAAACCATCTATGTTTTTGAGTTCCTTTGATAATTTTTTTTATGTTTACTACGTTTAACGTTTTTAGTAACTAAAAAACAAATTTTGTTTTAACTAAAATTTATCATTAAAGTATTATAAAAAGGTATCTTAAACTTTGAATGCCTATAAAAACTAAATCATGCAGCATTTTTTAAAACCATCTATATTTTTGAGTTCCTTTGTTTATTTTCTATTATGTTTACTACATTTAACGTTTTTAGTAATTAAAAAACAAATTTTGTTTTAACTAAAATTTAACATTAAAGTATTATAAAAAGGTATCTTAAATTTTGAATGCCTATAAAAGCTAAATCGTGTGGAATTTTTTGAAACCATTTATATTTTTAAGTTTCTTGAGCCATTTTCAATTATTTTTAATTAATTTCAACATTTTTAGCAAACAAACACAGAAATTTGCCTACTTTTATGTAAAAATTAACGTTAAAGTATTAAATATGATATGTTTGAATTTGAACTCCCATAAAAACTAAATCATGCAGCATTATTTAAAACCATCTATGTTTTTGAGTTTCTTGGCTCGTTTTTTATTATTTTTAATTAATTTGAATTTTTGTAGCATTCAAACGCAGAATCTAACCTTCTTTTATGTAAAAATTAACGTTGAAGTATTAAAAAAGGTATGTTTGAATTTGAACTCATAAAAACTAAATCATGCAGCACTTTTTAAAACCATCTATGATTTCGTGTTCTTTGAGTTATTTTTTCTAATATTTATTAAATTTCAACATTTTCAGTAACGAAACAAATATATAAAGTTGCCTTAAGTAAAAGTTAACACTGAAGTATTATAAAAAGAAATTTTTGACTTTGAGCGCCTATAAAAACGGAATTATGCAAAAAATTTTAAAACCATTTATGTTTTTAAGTTTCTTGGTTATTTCCTATAATTTAAGTAATTCTAACATTTTAAGTATGTAAAAAACGAATCTTGCTAACGTAAAAGTATTAAAAAAAAAGTATATTTAATTTTGAACGCCTATAAAAACAAAACACTGCGGGATTTTTTAAAACCATATATGTTTTTGAGTTTTTTGGATTATTTTCTATGGTGTTTAATTAATTTCAATATTTTAGCAAACAAACACAGAAACTAAACTTTTTTTAAGTAAAAATTATTCTTGAAGTATTAAAAAAGGTATGTCTAAATTTGAACTCCCATAAAACCTAAACCATGCAGCATTTTTTAAAACCATCTATGTTTTTGAGTTCTTTTGTTCATTTTTTATCATGTTTACTAATTTTAACGTTTATAATAACTGAAAAACGAATCGTGCTTTACGGAAAATTTAACATTAAAGTATTATGAAAAGGTATTATAATAAAATTCAGGTTTCCATTAATACAATTTTCCATTCTAGATAATCCCCGTGTTGTCATTACACACCAAAGCCAACGTCACAGTGGACATCTTCAGAACCCGGACCAAACTAATCGATAGCGTCGTGAAGTTTCGCTTTTATAGACCGGCGCCTGATCAATAAAACTGGTTTCCAAATCTCCGGTAACGGAAAACTAGAATCTCGGTCAATATTAAAAGGATTTTTAGTTATGTCAATGAATTCCCGAATTTTTCGATGATAGTAATTTGAAACATTCGCCAAGATTTTTGTGTTTCTAACATAATTTAATGACCGTCACTGTGACGTGTGACAAAAGCTCAGCTTGTATAATGACGACAACACGAGACTTATCCAGAATGGAAAATTGTTTTAATAATGCAACAAATGGAAACCTGAATTTTACTATAACTATCCTTTATGGAGAAGATTTTGTAAAAAGAAATTTTTGACTTCGAACGCCTGGGAAAACGGAAGCATGCTAAATTTTTTAAAACCATTTTGGCTTTTAAGTTTCTTGGTTATTTTTTATAATTTTAACTAATTCTAACATTTTCAATAACTAAAAAACTAATCTTGCTTTAGGTAAAAATCAACGTAAAAATATTATAAAAAAGTATCTTTAATTTTGAACGCCTATAAAAACAAAACACTGCGGGGTTTTTAAAAACCATGTATGCTTTTGAGTTTCTTTGGATCATTAACCTTGCTTATAAAGTATAAAAAATATATATTGGCACTTGAACTCTCATAACAACTTAACCATGCAGTATTTTTCAAAACCATCTAAGTTTTTGAGTTCCTTTGTTCATTTTCTATTATTTTTCAACGTTGCACTGTTATAACTTTGAACGCCTATAAAAACTAAACCATGCGAAATTTTTTGAAATCATCTATGTTTTTGGTAATTTTTTACCATTCCAACTAATTTCAACGTTTTCAGTAACCAATCAAAAAAACGAACTTTGTGTTAAGTAAAAGTTAACGTTGAAGTATTTATGACTTTGAACGCTTATAAAAACTAAACCATGCGATATTTTTTAAACTACTTTTTTTCGAGTTTCTGAGGTTATTTTGCCTTTTTCTCTTTTTTTTAATGTCAGAATTTTTACTTTATATTATTAGCAGAGATCTGTAGACTTCTCCTCAAATGGTAATACATTTCTATTCCCATTGTATATTAAATAATTTATTCAGTTTGACATATTTTTTTACTTTATTATTTTGTTCATATTCTTTTTTTTTGTGCAGATAGTTCTTAATTTTTTTGTTGAACATTATTTTCTCACGTCAGTTGTTGCTTTGATTCGAGTGTTTTCTTTTACTTTTTCATTGACACGTATCTGTTGAGACTTTCTCTTGTTGATCTTAACACTTAATATTTCTTCTCTCAGTTTTCTTTCATTTATATGTTAGTATTATTTTTGGTCCGTTTTAGTCCGCGTTTTTATTTCTGCAAAAATTTTATATCAGTTCAATCCAAATGTTTTCTTTGTCTACGTTTTTCTTATATTTCGGTTATAGTTTTTCTTTATTAAAATTTTTGAGTATACACTTTTAATTACCTTTTTTGGGTGTTAGTCTATTTGATTCTTTTTATCAAATGATCTTTGTTACTTTCATCGTTTAGTTCACAGCTTTTCATGACTTCTTACACTTCTTGATTTCAGTTTTTTGGAAACTGTCTTTATTTCAATCAAAGTCGCCTGATGACACTTTCCTACACGATTGAAACATTTTTCTTCTTTTATTACTGTTTTATCCTTTTTTCCCATATCTCAGTTTCTTACGAGTTCTAGTTGACTTTTTTCAGGTGTACCTAAATATGTTTTTGCAACGAAATTTTATTTTTTGTTACCTATGAGTGAATTTGTTGTGGTTATAATAGTAAATGTAATTTTTGGTCGTGTAAACATTACTAAAAATTTTTCTTATTTAATAATAAATTTTTGTTTGTATTGACTTATTTATTGAATGTTAACAAAAGCTGCTTTTTTCACAAAATGTTTAAAAATTTGTACGAATGGTTTAATATTTAATCCAAATAACTTTTTTATTAAGGATTTTACATTCAACAAATCGTTGTAACTCGGTATGTGTTTCCTCTGATGACCCTTAATAAATATAACAACAAGGCGTAAGCTTTATAACTTGTTCTAATTTGACCTTGTTATAATCTACTAACCGAGTTGTCTCAAATGACAGCAATATTGTACGTCAGTCGTATTTAAATATTTCTAGGTAATCAATAGGTTTTCTACCCTTAGGCGGAAATACGATTGTAATGACGCACTTTATTTTCCTAATTTTTTCGCTTAATTGATCGTTCCACAAATCGATTAGATTTTCTTCTCGTGTCAACTAAAGGTTTTAATTGTGCAACTTTCAGATAGAAACTGCTAGCGCAACGTAACGGAATCGGTACCTCAACTTTCTATATAAAATTAATTTTTTGGGTCTCGTACTTAGAAAAAATAATAGATGACAAAATAAGGAACTATCTCTAATTGGTAATGGGTAATTACGGATAAACGGATACAAAGAAAGTTGTTTAAAGCAAGACGTCGTATCACTTCTGATAAATTTTCATCGAATAACAATCAAAGAAACTATGCCGTCATCCTTATATTTTAGGAACATAATTTTGATATAAACTGATTTCGCAATTAGTTTAATATTAAAATGCGATTGCTAAGTAACGAATTATGAAATGCATTTATTTACGATATTAATGATTTATAATATTAATAACGCTGTATATAAAACATTTAACAGACAACGCAATTTTAGTACAAACGTACACTTAAAATTATTCATAATAAAATATAATCGTAAGTATATAAACTATAAAAAACGAAACTACTATAGTTTCCTTTGGTAATACTAGTACATGGTATGTTCTTGTCATTTTGAAACGCAACAGTAGAAAAAATCGTTTTTTCAGTCTCTTACTAAATATTAAACATTTGGAACAAGGCAAGTGCGCAGTCTCTAGGATACTAAATAGCTAATAAGATGAGGATAAAAAGCTGTTGCACCGTAGGAACAAACTTTTCAAATTAATTATCACATATTACACATATATAATCGATAATACAATGAAATTGCAACTTTGACTCACTATCACTAAACACGTTGATCGACTTCGGGCGTTGTAACAATACAGCCATCACTGTTCATATGTCGTATAACTAAAACAGGAGTTTTAGGTGTCGAATTTGGAATTTCTCCAGCCTTAATTGTAACACGTTTTGCTTCTGGCGTCAAAGTGTTTCTGCCTTCGAAATTCTTCCTCAACTGTACATCTTCTTCTTTCTTTGGTTCGGGTTCTTTAACGTTAACTGCCTTTACACCATCGTCTTCGTTAGCTTTGTGCCCGTTGATTAGAGGTACCGCTTCTGGAGTGCCGTTGTTTTTCTCAGTTCCGCTAACTGGTTTCGTCAACAACTCAACCTCCTCGAGAGCATCTTCTTTTTCTTCGGTATTCGATGGCGCCGTTGGATTATTTCGAGCGCTCGATCTTTTTTTTATCACGACGTACACCACCAAACAAACAATAGCCAACAAAAACACCGCCAAGAATATAAACGAAGTGTGAGATTGTTTATCAGAACTTTCGCTCATTTTACTTAATTCGTCGCCTGTGTTCAAACCTTTATCCATAATTTCGGCGTCCATGGTTATGTTTTCGTTACGAACAATTCCCTTTGCTTCGGTACTCGAATCGAGTGGTTCGGAAGATGTAGCTTCACTCGTGGAATTGTCTTCTTTATGTTCGTCGATAATTCCCAAATCGTTGGCGATAATTTTGATGCCTTCGAACAGACCTGGTGCTGGCAAAGAATCTGTATCGTTAGATTCAATTGGTGATGGTGTAGAACAATTAAAGTTACAAGCACGCACAGGACCGCTGCTTAATTCTCCTTTGCCCACAGGTAAAATGACAGGTTCGTTCACTTCGGTACTTTCGTCTGTAGCATTAGTTTCGTTTGACGTAAAGGTAGGTAATAACGCATCGTCGCCACTACCTTCTTCGAGATCGTTACTTTCAGTCGTTGTTTCTTTAACCTCAGTCGTAGGACGAATAAATTCTTTTTCGATCGAAGTATCCGATTTTTCAATTAAATCTTCTGAACCCGAGCCTTCGTAAGCAGCATCCCCGAACATTCTATCGTATAAATTAGTTTGTTGTTTGCAACGTACATTTTGCCACATTTCTCCTTTATGTTCTTTCGGGTACTCACATTTTACGGGGTGCGCTATACTAACGCCCATGTTTAGTAACTCCTCACGGATCGAAATAGAATCACAATCACAAAATACAGGATTACCTGCGAAATCGACTTCTTTTAAATTCGGTAATAAGTGGATGTCGTGTGGTAGGTACTTAATCGAGTTGTAAGATGCGTCTAATATCTCCAACGATTTGGGTAGAAACGACGCCGAGATATGTTGAATTTTATTCTCCGACAGATTAATGTGTTTTAAATTTGAAAATACGTTGAGATTTGCGTTCATTTTAGTCAGTGAAGCGTTGTGAATATCGAGTGTCACTAATAACTTAACTTGTTCGTGTAGAAGAGGTTTTTTCAGAAATGATAAAGAACTGCAGCGAGCGTTTAAGTAAATCCCAGAGGATGTGCACGAACACGATGTAGGACATAAAGACGCCGGCGCTGCCAAAATCGACGGTGTCAAAACAAGTAGGATTAATATCAACATGATGTGATGTATCTGCAACAAAATTACACGTTAAAGTAATTCGACATTTTTTTAATTAAACGCTTACGTTTAAATTAGTAAAATAGCGGTCGTTATTAATATAATGGCCGTACGAAAAGGTGGGTACTCAACTTCACGATTTAACTACATCAACAAACAGAGATAGAGTGAGGTATTTCTGATAAGATTATTTTGTATATTCCGGAAAATTTGAAAACGAATGAATATAACATTTCTGACGTATCGGAACGAATCGAACTAAAAGGAACTTTGGACGATAGTCCTCAGAACGGAGATCATTTGCTAGTGGACAATCATGTGCCTCTCGACGACACACAATTCGATAAGTGACGACTTACAAATAGTAAATATTAACTATGTCAATGTCAGGAATTATTTTCAAAAATTTTATTTTAAAAATTTTTCCTGGGTTTAAAACACGTGGATCGTTTTTATCGAATTTCGTAATCGTGTTTGAATTTAAATTTTTTCGGCGCTTAAATGTAATTTTGAATAAATTTTAATTTTTGATTGAAAAAATTTTGATTTATTAGTCGCGTATTTTAAAACACTTACCCCGGCGTTTTTTAATCACAGGAGAACTCGGTGACCACTCACAGGCTCACTCTGATGATAACTGCATTCGTATGCATGCGTATGCCAATTTGCTCCTACGATTGAACTCGAACACCGTTATCAGCGTGTACCTAATATTACATTGCACGGCACTAAAGACAACAATAAATGCTATGATTCACGGTCAGTGATTTGAATACCGTGAATGTGGAGGGGAAATCCGGGTCAAAACGAGGGCCATTCGTATAATAATTAAAATAGCGGAAAGCCCAAACAATTAAAGGTAACTTTTGAACAAGCTCGTAGATACGATTCATATCTACGACAATTAGACAAAAAAATTTAAAAACGCAAAATTCGAAATTTTCGCGGTTCATTTGAAGTGACTTAGTTTAAGCACGGTGTCACGTGACCACATTTACCTGCGATCGTACCATGTCGACTCACCTGGCCAAGTACGTCGACAACGAGCGAAAGTTTCCATCGACTTTATGTTCAGATACCTTAGAGTATTAGCTTGTTAATAATCAGTTTGAGTCTTCTTTGTTATAGTGCGATTAATACAATATTAGGGCGTTTATGATATTTTGAGGTGAGTTTTTTAGACATAGAACATCGCTAATTACGCTTGAAATTTATTATAAAAAATCTTTAAATGCGCATCTGCACGTAAACCCTCAAGGACAGATGCTAGTTAACCTAGAATCATTGAAAATATAAGGATTCATAAGGATCGCCACCTATTTGTTATTTTTTTAACACCGTGTAGTTATTTATGCTGGCGACAATATTTAATTACGTGCCATTCTTATCGCCAGATAACAATTATCCACTTTCACCGTGTAATCGTTAAATGTTTTTAAAAAACTTCCAACATTAAATTTGATTTTTTAGGATAAATATTGGAAGCAAAAGTGCCACGATGTTGCGCAACATCGGCCTATTGTTCATCCTGGCTATCGCAACAGCGGATAATTGTCCGAAACATTGCATCTGTAGCCAAAATTCCGCAACTTGCAATTCGACCAATTTAGCGTCATTTGGCGAACGCATTTTCAAATTAAAAATCACAAATCCTAAAGTTCCGCTCATCATTAAAAATGGACATTTTAACGTCAGCGGCCTACAAGACGTAAATTCGATATCCATAGAATACGCAACAATAATCGACATCGACGACACAGCATTTTCGGGAATTCGAAAACTATCCTCTTTTAGTATGATTAATTCCAACATTCCCCTTATTAACCCTCTCACATTTAGTAACACAAAAAACTTGAGAATTCTTCAAATCTCCAACAGCACTCTAAAAAAATTCGATTCGTTTAAATCGAAATCTTTGGAGGAATTGGACCTATCCGGAAATCGCTTAACGACAATTTTTAAAACTAGTTTCGAATTTCTCCCTACCTTAACTTTCATAAATTTGGAAAACAACAACATATCCACCATAGATCCTTTGGCATTTTCTAACTTAATCAATCTACAAGACGTGCTCTTATCTAATAACAACATCAAATACTTAGACCCTAACATATTTGAGAAAAACACCGAACTCATTAGTATAAACCTTAGCAACAACCCTCTGAAACAAATTAATTTAAATTTAACAGCCGAGTTAGAAAAACTCACGCTAAAATCTTGTCAGCTAAGAAGTTTTGACGAAGTTTTATCCAAAAACTTAGGACTGTTGAGTTATTTAGATCTAAGCGGTAACAACCTCGAGCTTACCTCAAACACTTTTGCCAAAATGGAGGAGTTAGAATTCATCGATCTATCGAGAAATAACTTAACTAGTTTACCCTCCCGCATATTTTATTCCAATTACAAACTCCAAAAAATTAATTTGGATAACAATCGCTTCAAAGATTTTCCCAAATTTGAAAGTAATCATAATTTCCAAACGTATTACTTCTCGTGCAGTAACTGTTCCATCGTGCGATTAGACGAAGATTCGTTTAAATACTTCCCATCTTTGGTTATACTAAACTTATCCCGGAACAAAATAATCGGTGCGAATTTAACCGCTATTCAAAGTCTCTACAGATTAGTGGAGCTCAATTTGTCTTATAACAACATTTCGGTGATTCATCCATCGTCGTTTATAAAATCATCGGCTTTGCAAACAGTTAACCTTGCGGGTAATCCTTTGAAAGTGATTAATCCGAATGTGTTTTACTCCAATCGGTTTCTTAAGTTTCTCGATGTTAGTAACTGCAGTCTTAAAAAACTCTGGCAACAACCCGTCAAAAAGAATTTAGACTTTTTGTCCGAGTTAAATGTAGAGAATAATCTTCTGACTTCGATAAGTCCTCGCGATTTACAAGTAGTTCCTGTTATCAATATTCTTGGTATTTCGCAAAATCTTTTACACTGCGACGAAGTCTTACGCGACGCAATAACTTGGTTGACAAAGCACCAAGTTTTGCCTCGTTCCGCACAAACAAAGACTCACGAAAACATAGTTAACGCAAATGCTACCGAAACAATGCTGAACCAGTCGTCATGGAGAGTTTTGATTAAAGAAAGGTGCTTAGACGAATTTTATTTCGAAAATTCCGAAAACGAGTTAAAGGTTATTGCCGAAAACGACCAAAATCATATTGAAATCGAACCCAATGTAGACGACAATGAAGAAGATAGTTATTGGTACAACGACGACGAATATTCCAAAATGGACGAGGATTACGTCAAAGCGAAATCGTTATTTGAATCGATTCGCTTTAAATCAGAAAACCACACTAAGTACTCATTTTTGTGGCCTACTCTGGTGTTTATCTTTACCGCTTTATCCGTTTTGGTAATTGCGGCAAACGTTTTGTTGCTGATTTTAAAAACCAGAGCCCTTCCTCGCAACGTAAATCTTCCACATATTAAAATACCACGATGGAATTCAAACAATCGACTTAAAAAACACAGTGGCTCAGTTTATCAACCTTTATCCGAAGAAAGAACGGACATCTTTGTTCCTAACAGGAAAGTGGAAGTCCCAACGCATTCTACCCCAAAATCGTCAGTATAAAAAACTACTTTTTAAAATAGTAGACATTTTGTTAGATTAGGATATTGTAATAGTCATTTTAAAAATGTTTAACTATAAGTATTTTAGTACTTAGATGTATGACCAAAAATTTATTATTTTTATTCTAATTAAGAAGCATTTAGCAGTACTTAGTAACAATGTTGCAGATTTTAGATTAGCCAATACAATGTTATCCAAACTATTTAGCATACTTCAAAAAAAACGTATCAGTTAATCAATAATAGTTTTTTGTGCAGACTATATTTTTTAATTAAAATAATTAAAACACAAAGTTGAATGTTTTTATCACAAGTTAGCTTTTTGTTAGGATATCACTTATCTTATCAGTCACTAATTAAACAATAAGTTTTTTTTTAATTTAAATTAGCGTTTGTTGTTGAGTGAATCATGAAAATTTACCACACAACGTTTTGTTACTTAATCGCTGTTCTATTAGTAAACCGTTTTCTGGAATCACGTTTGGGGTAAATAATTTTCCTCGTTTAAACTTTTTCTTTTAAATTGTATAGATATAGAAGACTGATTTTCGACAAAGAGGAAACTGGTAAAATAGCCCTCTTTGCATTTACTCCTTCTTTGTTAAAAAAAAATCTGGATACAATTTAATTAAATTATTGGACTAATGATTTTTATGACATTGGAAAATAATGAACTTTGTACTAAAATTTTATTTAACATACGTTGAATGTTTATATTTGTTATTGTCGCAAGGTTAATAAAAAAAATAAATACAATAGAAAAACTGTAAAAAACCGCACTAAAATTATATACGTTATCCAAATAAATATTGTTATAAGTAGTGTGTTTTTGTTGAATCTTCAAATATTTTCTTTTTTTTGTTATCCAAATTTTCAATGTCAAAATAATTAGAACCCTTCACTTTAAAATGAATTTTTAATAGTTTCAATAATAACATCATACTTATTCACACTCGAGTGTTTATTATTTTCTAATTTATTCCACGGTTTTATTAAATTTTTAACTTAACAGTCGCATCAGAATATTTTTTTTGAGGTCTTGTCAGCACTGGCATCTCTGGTATTTTTCACAAAAATTTTGTTTCTTCTTTTGTGCTTAGAATCGCTTAGAATATTACAGTAGTGTAAGGATAATCCGAACAAAGCAAATGACGTATATAATCGCAGCTAATGTACTAAACTGTTAATAAGCTATTTATTTCAAAATAAAAAATTGCATTTTAGAGAAGAAGAGTAATTACAAAAGTTGAAGTAAACGTGTAAGAATAAAAATAATAACAATTTTTTCAAGTTTTAATTAGCTACGTGCTTTATAGACTCTTAATTGTTTCTTTGAACTTTTCAAGAGTAGTTTGAGCAAATTTGTTAATGTTTAGGTAGATATCGAATTCTTCTTGGAAGGAGCAGTTCTTGCAGTGGCAATTCATTTTCTTCCGCCCAACGTAGACATGAATCAAACGAAATGACCGCTTCTTTGCTGAATATTTTCTGAATACGTTCTTCTTCTTCATCATCTGAGTTCAAATTTCTATGTAAGATTAGCAGTTATCTCATTATCTTCTAAGATCTCCATATCCAAAATTTTCTCATCATCACATTTTGCTTTAACTTCTGTTTTTTCTATCGGAACATCACAATATACTATGTTTACTAACACCAGTAGATCAGGCCCTCCTCGTAAGTCATTCAAAGACACCGAATCTTCTTCGTCCCATTCATCCATGTTAGTGGGCGAAAAAAGTGGACACCACGACTTCAC
Source organism: Aquatica leii (assembly GCA_035610365.1). Taxonomy (NCBI): domain Eukaryota; kingdom Metazoa; phylum Arthropoda; class Insecta; order Coleoptera; family Lampyridae; genus Aquatica; species Aquatica leii. The sequence goes on from CM069439.1 coordinate 41,168,022, forward strand.
CACCAATTTTTCATGCAGTGGCAATTCATTTTCTTCCGCTCAACGTAGGCATGCATCAAACGAAATGACCGCTTCTTTGCTGAATATTTTCTAAATAGGTTCTTCTTCGTCAGCAACTGAGTTCAAATTTTCCGCTGTAAGATTAGCAGTGATATCATCTTTTAAGATTTCCATATTCAAATTTTTCTTATCATCACCTCTTGCTTTAACTTCTGTTTTTTCCTTTGAACTTTTCAAGAGTAGTTTGAGCAAATTTGTTAATGTTTAGGTAGATATCGAATTCTTCTTGGAAGGAGCAGTTCTTGCAGTGGCAATTCATTTTCTTCCGCCCAACGTAGACATGAATCAAACGAAATGACCGCTTCTTTGCTAAATATTTTCTGAATACGTTCTTCTTCTTCATCATCTGAGTTCAAATTTCTATGTAAGATTAGCAGTGATCTCATCATCTTCTAAGATCTCCATATCCAAATTTTTCTCATCCTCACCTCTTGCTTTAACTTCTGTTTTTTCCTATCGGAACATCAGCTCGATTTACTCTGTTCGCTAACACCATTAGATCAGGTCCTCCTCGTAAGTCATTCAGAGACACCGAATCTTTTTCGTCGCATTCATCCATATTAGTGGTGGAAAGAAGTTGACACCACGACTTCACTTCCAATTTTTCATGAAATGGAGATTCATTTTCTTCCGCTCAACGTACACATAAATCAAACGAAATGACCGCTTCTTTGCTGAATATTTTTTGAATAGGTTCTTCTTCGTCAGCATCTAAGTTCAAATTTTCCGCTGTAAGATTAGCAGTGATCTCATCGTCTTTTAAGATTTTCATATCCAAAATTTTCTCATCATCACCTCTTGCTTCAACTTCTGTTTTTTCTATCGGAACATCAGCACGATTTACTCTGTTCACTAACACCAGTAGATCAGGTCCTCCTCGTAAGTCATTCAGAGACACCGAATCTTTTTCGTCCCATTCATCCATATTAGTGGTGGAAAGAAGTGGACACCACGACTTCACTTCCAATTTTTCATGCAATGGAGATTCATTTTCTTCCGCTCAACGTACACATAAATCAAACGAAATGACCGCTTCTTTGCTGAATATTTTCTGAATAGGTTCTTCGTCAGCATCTGAGTTTAAATTTTCCGATGTAACATTAGCAGTGATAGTATTTTCTAAGATCTCCATATCCCAATTTTTCTCATCATCACCTCTTGCTTTAACTTTTGTTTTTTCTATCCGAATATCTGCACGATTAGTGAAGTACCACTAACTCCAGTAGATCAGGTCCCCCTCGTAAGTCATTCAGAATCAGTTTTTCAGATAACTGCGTTCATGATTCGGCTAGAGAATAACCAGCATATCTTCATCCTCTTGTAACAGAACTTCTTGCAACAACTTTTTTCGATACGTAACTTTGATATTTTGAATCACGTTCTGGTCCATCGGTAGGATGAGGGCGGCACTGTTGATTGGTAGAAACATCACTGCAATATAACCATTATAGTTCTTAGTCGGATCTATGAGCTGAGGCATTATCCAATACCAAAACAGCTTTCTCTTCAAGATTCTTGTTTCAAAGGTATTTCTTTACGCTTGGTACGAATTCCGTGAAGATTTTTTGATTAATCCATGCTTCGGTGATAGACAAGCAGATGAATGTTTTTTATCTTTACTAATTTTTTGGTCCGGTGCACCCGTCTTGTCAGGAAGGCAGCGCCAGTATAAACCAAAGTCATCCGCGTTGTAGAGTTGCTCTGAAGAAAGACCAAGGTTCCACAGCATTTTCATCACTTGATGATTGTCCCCGGTAACTTTCAACGAGCGGATTTCAAATCTATGTATGAAACCTTCAAACCAGCCTCGGCTAGCTTCGAAGCTGACTTCTTTGCCATAATTCATTGCCGTAAAGAAATCTTGAGTCTTCTGGATTACCATTGCTTCTAAAATTGGTGCATGTCGTGCTCTCTGTTGTAGAAACTATGTATATACAGCGTCTTCGACGTCAGAAAATTCCGCATTGCGCATCGTTTTTCTTGTTCCCGGTCCCTTTCAGTACGGGACATATAACGAAGAATTTCAGCTTTTTTCTTGATATCGGATATTGTTAATTTCCCGATATTAAACCGTTCTGCTAAGAAAGCAGATGAACATCCAGACTCCAGTTCATATAAAATTTTAGCCTGTTATTTAAGGGTTAAAGTTACAAGTAACCTGCTTTCGTTTAGTAGAAGTCATACATAGATTAAATAAATATCGCAATGGCGATAATGCTAACACAAACTCAGTGGTAGTTCGGAATAAGGGTACGGATTATGAATATCATTTTACACAATTGGGCCATTCGGATTATAGAGTAGTTCGGATTATAGGGGGCTCGGATTAGCCGTACATTAGTGTATTTTATAATTTCTTTAGTAGTGTCACGTGTGTAGAGTTGATTACATTGTTTTTTTCTCCTTTTTTTTCTAAAGTTTTCCATTTACTTTCGCTGCATACAGGGGCGTAGCAGTTGGGGCGAACTGATCTGAACGCACGAGTCAGGGAGATACAAATTTTAAAAAAAGCTTGTTATAACTCTACTAAACAGTTTTATCAAATGGTAAAAAATGTTTAATCAACCATCAATATTCGTGTACACAATTTGATAATACTCTATGAACAAATACGTCTTTTATATATATATATATAATACTCTGTGACATTAAAATTGCAACAGCAAGAAGGAGTGGGAATTTGGTGACCAAGCTTAGCGGAAAGGTTTAGCTACTCAGACTCAGAGGTAGTAAATTTTATCTAAATAGATCAAGTGGTAATGGCGTATCTGACTTTTTTTTTGTTTCTATAACTTCATTATCGTGTGTATTTTGTGCGAGTCTTGGATAATTTTATTATTGTTGTTCCTTATGGTTTTTCTGTTTAACGTGTTTTAAGAGTGTGATTATGCGTAAAAATTACAGCCAATTAAGCGAATTCGACAGATGTCAATTTAATGACTTACGTAAAGGTGTTTTTTTGTACAGGAAAATTGCAAATCGTCTTAACGGGAACCAACCCACTATCATGCACTGTTATCATGCATGGACTAGAAAAGGTCAGAGTCGTCGTAGACAAGGAACTGGAGGACGGAGGCAAACAAATGTGGCGCAGGACCGTCATCTTTGACTTATGGCAATAAGATACAGATTTTTCAGTACCAGATCAATCGCCGATTAATGGTTAGATAATGAAGGTCTCCTGTAACCTTTCACATCGCATCTTGAGCTCCCATTGACGACTCAACACCGACATCAACGTTCGGAGTAGTAGTTGCGATTCCACTGGAATATGGAATCGTATGGAGTAGTCTTCAGTGATGAATCCCGATTCTGTTTGGGGATGCATGGTGGCCGTATGGATGCAGTCAGGCGACGACGTAGGAAGCGGCGCAATATTCAATTTTTTGTTGAGCGGCATGTGAACCACACTGTGGGGGTTATGGTATGGGGTATTCATACAAGGCAATATGAACGCCAGGCGATATGTTAACAAAGTAGTAGAATCCAATATTCTTCCATTCCTTCAGCATTTGAACGACCCACTTTTCCAGCAGGATAATGCCCGTCCTCTTATACAACAATACACTCTATGAACCGATTCAAAGAGGCTTATGTTGATCTCTTACCACGGCCATCTACCGACCTTTCGCCTATTAAACACATGTGAATCATTATAGGTAAAAGACTGCGTAACTTACCGCATTCTCCACAGACACAGAAACCTCTTCGGCATGAATTGTTGTTTGGAATACAATAACTCACGAGGAAATCAACCACTTGCTGAATTCGATGGCACGAATAGTCAGGGAGTGTGAAACCAATAGTGAGGAGACCAACACATTATTAAACAAAAATTGTGTTCATCTTTGTTCCTTTTTATTAGTTTTAATCATTTACTACCTCTGATAGCTAGCCAAGTTTGGTCACAACATTCCCATCCCTTCTTAGTGTTGCAATTTAAATGCCACAGAGTATAATTTTGTGTCTTATTTTTTAAATGAATTGCCATTAAGTAATGTTTAAAATTGAAAAAAAAGATAAATATAATATTTTGCTGAAACTCTTGCGAGAAAAAAAGGGGGGCGCAGATTTTACTTGTTCCAGGGCGCTGAATAAGTAGCTACGCCGCTGTCTTTCTTTTATTTTGTGTATTAAAAAACGCCGTGTGCTAGTGTATCTGCTTCCATGCAATAGTAATATTTGTTATCATTCTAGCTGCCAAAGCACTCAAGTTCAGTTGAAACTTCTGTGCCTGATTCATGGTGTTATTTCTTTATTGCTTTTTTGTTGGATAAACTTACATCTAATGTTTGCTTTTCCTTCTAACTTTTTTCACATGTTTTTATTTTATCTTTTGAATTGAGTACTAAGGAGAGTCCAATGAGTACAAATACCGTGACAACCAACTTCCTTGTATCCTTAACAATCTTTGCATTAACGCAGTCGTGATGATAAGGTTTCTCGCGTAATCAGGGGAGGTCGATTTCCACTACACGGTGTTCCAGAGTTGCTGCATTTTAGCTGTCTTGTGCTCGGTGAATTCTTTTATTTGCACGTGCCGACGGTGTTTAAGTACGTATTTCTGGGTGGTTTGATGCTTATTTTGTTTGTGTGAAATAATCGGCGCGGATTTTTCTTCCTGGTATTTTTTTCGGTTTTTGAATCTTGAACTTCGTGCATGTATCGGTTAACAATTTTTAAAAATTCTAATCTTTGAATGTCTCAGTTTTTCGTCACGATTAAAGCTCATTTCTTCATAGTTATTTTTTGTTGTTTCTGTTTTTTTTCGCGTTCTCTTTCTTCTAACAGATGAATTTTGCATTGTTTTTGTTGTTACTATTCTTGGTGATTTTTTTTTGTATTCTTCCATCATTCTCTTGTATTTGTTTGTCTACATTTTTCTAAATTAGCGCTTTATACGTTAACATCGAGTTTGCAATATTTCTCATACCTCTTTTTTCTGGTTTTTCCTATATTGCAGCAATAGACTTGCCGCCTTCTTCTCACTCATTCCGCCTTTTCTTTTATTTATTTTTTGTATTCTTTTGTTGTTATCGGTTAACAAGTCGAAGCAAGTGTCACACATATTCTAAAGTAACAAATTATGGCTGTAAATTCCAAAGTTGCTTCAAGACCAAAGAAGTGAGAGATATATTGTTCAACAATATCAAAAAATACATCATATTTTTACACGGTTTTTAGAAACTGGAGCTTTCACGAGACGACATGGAACTAGTCTCGAATGAAGAACTAATGACCATGATGATCGTTTTATCATCTTACATAGTCTGCGAGATTGTGATGCCATAGCTGTAGAAATCAGAAATTGGCTTCTTCACGGTCGAAATACCAACGTAAGTGAAAGGACAGTTAAAAGAAGACTTGCAACAAATTCAGAATTTCTAAGCCATTATAGTATTGCGCTACTTCAGTTTGCCAGAAATCACGAGCACTGGGATAGATCCCAGAAGCGTTTTGCCCTAGAGTAAGCTACCAAGAGTGCTCGGTTCTGGTGTGGGCAGGAGTTCCACTTGAGGCACACACAAAGTTGTACATCGTTCTAAAAAGCTCATTAAAAACTGCCAGATACATTGATGAAAGTCTTCAAGATTTTGTTGGAGACTACTTTCTTCTGATACAAGATAACGCAAGAATCACTCAGCAGTTCTTAAACGATGTAAACACTTTTCTAATGATCCAGATGCGAAACCAATCGAACATGTTTGGGCAATGCGAACTCGTATTTTTAATCCTGTAACCCCTAAACAATTGCGACAACCTCTTTTAGGTGGACGGAAACTTATTCCTCAAAAAAACATTCGCCATTTAATTTTAGGAATGCCAAGGAAGATACAAGCAATAATTTTGGACGTGGGAGCAACACCCATCATTATTATTTATTTTGTTTAAATAAACGTTCAATTGTTATTACACATTGCTTAAAACATGTTGTTTTGTTGGTTGTAATAATAAAACGTCATTAAGCGAAAAAAATTTAAGTGCAAGTGCCTCGGTTAGTGTATACTAGTACAAGTTCCGTAGCATTGGGCCGAACACTGAACCTTGTGGTACTCCGCATATCGTTTCCATTTTGTTTTCTCCGATATTGATAATTTTATCTTTAGGGTATTTGCCAATGATTTCCTCAAATTTGGTGCTATTTGATTTAACAAGCTTTTTTTGAGTGTCAAAGAATAGTGTTAACATCTACTGGTTTTAGATTACGGTATTTACATTTCCTGTTGCTACATGTATTTTTTTTTGTTATTACAATGCATATAAAAAGTTCTATTTTCTAACTACCTTTATTTTAAAATTCATCAGTGCAGTTAAGCGTTTAATATATTATCTAACAGTTTACAAAACAATTTTATTTGTCCAAAAAACATGAAAACATAATTAGTTGTGAGTCATGTTGAGATATAATCACCAAAATTACTTGTATTTTTAAAAAACATAACAAATTTAGTTTTGTATCAGACTACTAAACCTTGTTTAAAATTTAGAATTCGTCCTAAGATTATTAAACTTTTTCACGCACCGGCAATTAAATTTAAATACAATACACAGTGCGTAGTATACAACAACAAATAACTCATCAAAAAATCAAAACAATGTATCCATAAGTAAGCCAAAACAAGTTCATTTTACTTAATTACACGAAATTTAAATAAATATTCTTTTCGATGAAATAGGAAGTTTTTGCACTCAGAATAAATTTTAGACTGATTTGGTAAAAGTTTCAATGACAATACAAAAAATAGCTCAAAAAATTAAAAAATGAGGTAGTATAATAAGAAATCACTCGCTTTAAAAAAAAAAGCGTTTTTAAATTAACAAAAACGGTTTATGCACCATCTATTTTCGTTCTACACAACAGATCCTATAACAGCTGCCTAGTTATCCTTATACTTTTAATTCAATCAATATTATAACGAGCGTTTAATTATTTGCTTTAGATGCGGAAAACAAAAGATGTCGCTTTCCTAGAGTTTCTACAAAAATCTATAACTTACGTCGACATATTTACAGAACTCGTTTTAGAGTCAAAAAACATTTTTGCAGCATTCTGTACAGTGGCACATTTTGTTAAAATCAATCACAGACTAAGGTAACGATTACTACTAAACGGAACCTTTCTTAAGCACAACTTAAACTATAGATAACATCATATTTCAAAAAAGTACAAAAAATTAATTAAAACTACTCATAATCGTTGGTTTGACAGTTAATTTTAACTTACAATAAGTTTTCTATAGACTATAGCTTCTGCTTCATAGTAAGTATAAACCAATAAAGCAGCCATGTTAGAGTAAGACAATTTGGAGTATTGGATGTAAATCGTTTCTTCAAAAAAGTTAAAAAAAAGAAATTAAACTTTAAACTTAAAAAATCTTGGTCTTGTTGATAAAAACAAGTCAGAAATTTGTTTCTTGAATTCAAAAAACGTACGGGTAGAAATGTTCAGAACAGAGTAAAACGCCGTCTACTTTGATTTGTTTGCTGAAAGCCCGCCCACATAGCACAAAGACATTTTATGGATGTTCACAAGATGTGCGGTAACTGTGTTTAGTTCATCCGCTGGACGTCCATTATTGGACCTGTAATATCCTGTTTGTCAAAAAGATGTCTTTTTGTCACAAAAACGGACATAAGCTAGACTCCGCGTACAGACATCTGCTTAAGTGTCTATCCCGTATAACATATCTCTATAAATATCATAACACAGTTTTAATAAAGATAGAAAAAGTAGTACACAGTAGGACACTGTACACAGTGGAACATCCTTAAAATTTCCCGCAGTTTTTACATTGGTAAATCAGAACTTGCTTCATTCGGTTCTTCGACCGTAGTTGATGATGATAAATAACCACAATGACGAAGAATCCTAAGTTACATTTACATCGACATTTGGATAAAAATTTTGGAGTGGTGCGTCGATTTACTCTCAGTGTAAGTATTTTATGTTGTTTGTTTGTTATTGTCGGTTATTATAATCTTGCCAAAGATTATTTTTAAAATCTTGGTACCATGCGCTTGGTCCAGAATGGGACACACCACACCGGTATACAGTGGGACGTCTCGCTGTGTACCATACTACTGTTCAACTGGATTTTAGTTGCATTTTGTCGTAATTTCAGATGCCACAGAAGGTGAAGGATAAAAAAATTGCCAACATTACGGCAGAACAAATGAAGAAAACTGTCACTTTTGTTTTGGATCTTTCAAATCCACGTTATGTTGCCAAAACACAGAACGTCTGGCCGAGATGATACTCTAATGGAACCGAATTATCTGATTAATAGTGTGTTCTCCAAAGCATCATCGACGGAATATATATCATGGTGTGTGCGGATGGCATACAGTCTAACTTCAAAATTAGTCAAAGAGCTAGTTTTGCAACTAGCAATTGCAAATAACAAGAAAGTTCCAGGCTCATGGAGAGCAGCAAGGAGAGACTGGGTTCAAGCTTTTCTGAAGAGAAATCAATTATCTATCCGCCAACCGGAGAGATGCAGCCTTTTTCCGCATGACTTCCTTTAATAAGCACAATGTTTCGAGGTTTTTTGAAAATTTAAAAAGAATCATAAAGAACAATCCTGCATTAATAGATCCGTCAAGGATATTCAACTTAGATGAAACTGGGACAACTGTGCAAAACCCAAAAAAATTGTTGCATAAAAGGGCTTCTGTGGTCTTCCCACGCTTCTTTTTGTGATTCTTGAGCGTGTACTTTTTTGGATCTTGTCTTACGATTTCCATTTTAGTTGATCCACCGATTTGATTACGTCTGTTACTCTTCTTTGAGTTGAGTACTGGTGCTTTTAAAACGGTCGTCTATGTATCTAGTTTGATTCTCACTTCAGAACAGGAATCAGTGCTATTTCAGAAGAAAGCGAAAGTAGACCTACCACACTTGGTATAAGTTCGCCTCAAAAAGGATAGGTCAAGTTACGATAAGAAAGGATAAAAAGTGGGAAGGCCTTGAGGTACTTAGGCGTGTGGATAGCAAGAAGCGGAACAATCCGTGAAGAGTTTAGTTCAACTCATGCCTAGCGTGGACAGACCAAGCTCCAAACTGAGAAGATTATATGTAAGGGTGGTACGCTCCGTTGTCGTGTATGGAACCGTTATTTGGAAACCTACACTGCAGTCGAAGCATCACCTCGATATGTTAGAAAAGACGCAGAAGAGGGTTGTCTTAAGAATGACTGCCTATTAGAGAGTTTATAAGAAAAACAGTGAGAGATTTCGAACATCTTTAGACAGGATGATGGAGAAGTGGCAGAAAAGATGGGATAGAGCAAGCGTTGGGAGATGAACGGACGGGCGAGTGGGTGAAATGGGGAGCGTTGGAGTTGAACCACGTTCAATTTCTGACGGGCCAAGGGAGTTTTGGTTCCTATCCTAGGATAGAAAAGAGAAGGATGCGTGTATTGCGACGCGAGAGTAGATGATGCGAAACACGTCCTAGAGTGTATCTCTTTTAATCGGCCTTCATCAGTTCTATCGTATTAGCAATCAGCTCATTCTTGTTCTCTAGTGGTATTATTGAGCATGTTTTCTTTGTAGATCTTTCTACACTATCTATTATTTGAAATTTGAAAATTTTGAATTTATCTTGGTTTTTCGGTAAGGTCTCGATCGTCGGGTATTTTTGTGTTTTCGCCAGTTTTTGGTATAAAATTAAGTGCCAAATTGTTTGTAAACACAAATAAAATTTAGATTTTGTAAAGTAACATCAAACGCGTGTTTGAAGTGCTTGTAAAAATTAAAGCTGACGGCCATTTGTATAGATAATGACGTCACAGCCACAGCTTACTTTTGGATTTTTGCTGTTCTAAGATTAATTTATTTGTAACCTTTGACAAAACTGACCAAAGATAAAGCTAAATTTAGATAGAATGAAGAATGGAAAAACTCTTTCCATCAACTAAAACAAGCCCTAGTCACTTTGCCGATTTCAAGTTCTCCAAAAGAAGATAGAAAACATCCTTTCACAGGTGCAAGATGGACCAGAAAAAGGAAAGTTTTGTCCAGGCAAGGAAGGAATTATTGCGTGACTAAAGAACTGTTGGTCTATGGAGCATTTTTATAAATACTTTTACGGACGTAAATTTTTACTAAAAACGGATCACACCGCCTTGACATGGCTATTGCAGTTTCATAATCCAGAAGGACAAATTCCCCCCAATTCGTATCGTCCGATTCCGCTACTTTCAGAACTTGGCAAATTATTCGAACGAGTATTGCTAAAGAAAACACATAACATAATTCCTCCACAAAGATTATTTCATTCCAGCCAGTACGGTTTCATTCCCGGCAAATCGACGACAGACGCCATTCGTAAATTAATGACGAAACTAACTTTTCCAAGTACAGACTATGCATTTTTATAGACATTTTAGGAACGTTCAATAACGTATGGTGACCATCAATAATTGAAGTTTTCGTCGTGCTTGGAGACGACGTGCGCGTCATTCGCAGATATTAATCGAGTCGGTCGATCACTTATTCCACGAACGTTTCTGGTTCCTCGTACACAAAACGGCTGACGAAAGGATGCCCACAAGAATCGGGCCGACCTTATGGAACGTAGTTGCGGATTCTCTACTAGAACAAAACTTATCCAATAACTGTGACATTTTCGCTTACGCGGTCGATTTCACTATCACAGTGTCCGCAGACAACAGACCTAGAGCCAAATTAACGACAGTGCCTATACATTCTGACTTGCTGGGCTGTCAACAACAAATTGACTGTCTTAGCTGATAAGACCAAATACATGATTTTTGGTTCCTCCTTAAAAAGACATCCCTTGGCATTTTAGTTCGATGGGTTTTCGAGTTTAAGTACCTCGGTTTATCGCTTGATCATAAACTGAGTTTTGTTAAACACTGTTAACCTTATTAACAAAGGAAAAACTGTCTTGCACTTCTTCTATAATTATTCTCGCCGTAACTGGAAGCTACATAGGAAATCATTAGTGACTATTTTCAACAATGCAGTCATCTCTATGCTCACATATGCCTTAGACATCTAGTACCAGAGACTGTGAAATACCCACATTGTCAGGAAACTGGTATCTCTACATTCCCTATTCCTGCGTACGATTCTCGGGGCATATCGTACTGTTCCTATCGATTCCTTGTGCGTTGTGGCAAAATATCCCCCTTTGCATCTCCTATTCCAGGAAATATACTGCTCCAAAGTTCTTGTAAGAGCGTAGACGTGCACGTTCATAGACTAGCAACTTTGGACCGCAAATTTTCCTTCCTTTTCGGCCGTCAAGCGTCATCTCAAGACTTTGATCTTAAATGAATGACAGCGGCAGTGGGATACATCCCATAAAAGACGTAACGCCTATTCTTTGATTCTAAATATCCTAGACTGGATCAACATGTCCCATAACCCGGGACAAACGGCTGTCCAAATGTTCACACGGCGGGTTTCATTGCCATCTGAAACTCATTGGCGTTGCAGATGACGACCGGTCCTTGCCGTGTGGTATTCCTATAGCTCCGTCACATAAGATTCTCGCCTGTCGAGAGTACGATGATAACCGGAGTACCCTAAGAACCTTATTAGTCAACCCGTGTCCCGATTCTTCTGAGTCTATCCTTAGACTAGTGTCCGACGTCATTGTACTCTAGAAGAGACCAGAGTCAAACGTAAATCAAGAGTATAATTTAGTTTATTTTTGCATGGTATTATGATTTTATTTTACAGTCAGCTATGGCGAAGTAGGGTATTTATTAAATTATTTAACTGCATGTGGCTTATTTTAAAGTGTTTTATTTAATTATTTTTAGTTAACTAACATTTTCAGTTTCTTAACTAACTAACTAGCCTCATCCCAGTCTATTACAACATCGTATCCTTTTCCTGCCTACTTGGTTTTCAGCCTGACATGTGAGGATAAGTCGCAAGGTAGGTGCCTGAACTGAACTGAACCTAATACACAGCCCATCCGACTCGTCTAACTAGGCAATCATTTCTTCTCGTAACATATCCTAAATCGTTGAACCAAGAAAGTTCGGGTGGTTAGGTGGGTCCGCATCGTCCACTGTAAGTCGCTTTTACATTCTGAAGAGTGGTGGCCATAGTTTTGACAATTGAAGCAGCGTGACCCGGCAGGCGAGATGAAGCACTTCATCGGATGCGTCGTGGAAGTTCTGCTGCGAAACGATGGGGTCTTTCATCTGCTCAGGGGACAGGTTTGCAGAAACATCTAGGATGGATATACGAGGAAACGGCTTGCCTTGGGGCTTAATCACGAAACCGGCTTTATCCAGGATGGTCGCAGGTATCTTAGCTCCGTTTTCTTGGATTCTAGTCTGATTGAACTTTTGCCAGTTTTAGTCACTCGGTCCAATCTCAGCCTGTATTTTTTGGGATCGAATACTTTCATCAGGGTCGTTTTGGTTTCGTGGGCGGTCTTGAGAGGAGAATCGGGTTTGGGAATGATTACTACTGTCAACCTGTGACAGTTGAGCATAGGACATTTGTACAGAAAAAATGAACCAAGAACGTGAAGAGATGAAAGCAGACACATCAATTGGCCGTATTACACTTCCCAGATGTTAACAAGGCACGGCCAGTTTAGGACTTACGCAAAAAAACTAACAAAACAGAATACGAGAACTGTTTATATTTCTCTGCAGACATAGACGATGCGGAACACACGCTGTTCCATTGTACCAAATTGGGCGAGGCAAGAGGGAAATTACCAAAAAACCCTAACAAGAATAATCTAGAAGGATTTTTAACAGGTGCAAACCAAATTGGTAAATATTTGAACAGGTTTGCAGGAAAATAATGGGTGAAAAAGAGATTGACGAGCGACGTATGAGAATTTAATGACGACTAGCGTATATTTACCGAGCAAGACAAGACAAGAAGTGCCCGGCCCATTGAAGAAGTGCTCGTTAAGATGTGAATACTGGAAGGGTAGGTAGAAGGAAGTAAAAAAAAAAGTACCCAAGCTTAAATCAACTGGATTGAAGTTCAAAATATATTGGAGGTTGTCTTCCGAGGAACAAACGTTCAAGTGTTGGTCTGCAGTTACCATTTAAGTAGAACATCGGGTCAGAAACAGTTGCCAAAATTGAAAGAACTGTCGCTATCGCCACGACCCTTTCTATCGATGCCGCGTCCAGTTTCTTGTTCTGGAACAGAAAATATTAAGAAGAGAGCAGTGAAATGCATAGAAGCTTCGAGATCATTCGAGGTAATTACCGGAATGTTCTCGAAGCCGATACAGCGTTTATATAGTGTCCGAAAGAGTTTTGATTATTCTAGTAAGAAATCGAAAAGTGAGAATCGATCTAAATGAATGTTTAACGCGCGTGCCAGTGAAAAATAAATACGTCACAAAAGAGAACGTGTTAATAAAATAAGTATTCGCAGTAAATAGTTACAAAATAATTAAAGTTAATAAAATCTGTATTCAATATTTTCATAATTTTTTTCTACAATACAACTTTAACATACAAATTACAGGAGTACTAATATATTACATACAATAAAAGCTGTATTTCACATAAGCCTGTCTGCACATTGCTCAATACTGTAAAAACAATTTAGTACACAAATAGATATGTATCCACTAATACGACTCAAATGACAGTAACAGATTGTTGAAATGTATGGCCGATTGCGCATCAAATAAATTATTTGCATTTTAGGGTAAGTCTAAAACGCGTCATTAAAATTATTATGTACAAATCAAATACGCGGCTAATTTTCAGAAAGACTCTTTCTTCTTTGGTTTAGTAATTAAAAATTAAAACAGTACAGATACATTCGTAAATGAAATCCCTAGAAAAATATGGCTATTTACACTAAATATGTGCAATATTCCGAAGATAAAACTCAAAATTACTACTCGATTTACATACAATAATTACAAATTTGTGGACGCGCACGCACATCTACACAAGTCAATTATTTAGCACCTGCAAATAAATTACAAAAATCGATTGAATACTGATCTTAAGTATAATGCACAATAGATAATATGGCATACGAGAAAATAATGTTTACGAATATAAACTTGAATGCTGTATAATATCACAATTAATTTAAAAAAATAATTATCCGGAAGATGCTTTTACAAAATTCAAACAATTACATTCAATCTGGTTTAGATTTGGATATAGAAGTAGTAACAAAAATCTGGCTAATTTATATACATAAACTTAAAGTAACACTAATCTGGTAACATGTGAACAAAACTTATAGGAAACATTCCACGTCGATCCGGTTGATTTTCTACCACACCTTCCATCCAATTTTCATCATCCGTGTGCTCGTTAATTACTATAATAATTTCTCCTTCGGCGAACGATAATTCGTCGTCGTTATCCGCTTGACAGTCATATAATGCTCTACATCTTCTTACACTACTACCATTTGGCACATATAACGTTCGACTCGGAATGGCACGTGGCGAGGAGACTGACCCTGTTGAAGCTGGACTAGTTGATATTCTATGTAAAGGAGAGTCAGATGCCTACAAAAAAAATTAAATACAATGACACATAAATACACTCTGTTAGGCGTGTCTTGGTGCTACGAATAGCTTGAATGGATAATACTAAGCTTTACGTGCACAAATCTTAGTACTTATAAGCGATATTACGTGGAATTGCTAACACACGTTAGTGTCTGTCTTTCATTATAGTGTGTAATAAAATAAGAACGTTTCCAGAATTGGGACGTGCCAATGTTGCAACCAAACTTGCTAACGTTTCGCTGACTTTTGTAAGAGACTTCATTAGGATAAGAAAGACAAAAGTAATCGAAAATATAACCAAAAACCTGTAAAGACTTCCGTAATCAACATGTCAACCAGGCCCAAAAAAATATTGATTTAGCACATATAAAAGAATTGGCGCGATTAGCTTGTGGAGGTATAGTCAAAAGAACGCGTTAACGTGCGTACGGAGTAAGAAAACCTGTTAGTCACGGTTTTTAAACCTTGGTATTTTCTGGATGTGATAAACTATACCATTAATCCGTTTTATTGCTGTATCTGGTCCTTCGAAGACATTTTAGAATTTTGGCCACAAACTTCTTTGGCTTTGGAGATTATATAACCATACTGGATCACCGAACCAAAAAAACCTTTTTGCGCTCTAATGTTATAGCGCCCCAAATTGATACGCCAATCTTTATGATGTTCGAAAACTACTTTTGATGGATACTTATCCATTCATTCAACCATAGCAGCCTGAAGAAGTCTGCTTCTTTCTGTGCCATTATCCTCACCAGCGAGCTATTGATACTTTCCCATTTATTTCTATTGGCCATCATTTGTGGTATCAATGTCTCGGTGGTTGCACCAACCAATTAATTCTCCTCTTGATCAAATGCGAGCAGGCAAATTTCGTGTGATTTGCGTCATCTACCTCTCATCAATATTATTATTTATTGATAATTGTTAAGCCATTCGGCCTTACAATAGATCACGTTACCCCCACATCCCCTCCCCTTACACAACAATACAATACATATAATACGTACAGAAATTTATGAACTAAAATCACTTTCTCCCATAAATTATTGCCATCACCATCTTACTATTTTATTTCGTTAGACCTAACCCTCCCCTCTTTCCTTCTTACCTTTACTGCTTTCATCCAATCCAACCCCTCACAAAGCCAAGCTTTCCTCCCCCTCCTTTCTTCCGTCACTCCTCACACAAGTGCTCTATGTCTTCCCATCCCTCCCCATATAATCTACATCTCCTCATTACATCCTCCTTCCGAAACTTATTTAAATTCTCCTCATTTCCACATCTAAACCTGGCTATAGCCGTTTCTCTCCTACGCTTCTCCTCCCCATCAGATACTTAGGAACCCCCCTGGACACTATATTCCCATACCTTACGTTGTACTTTCCTTCCCTCTCTTGCACCGACGAGTCCTTATCTCTTCTTACTATCTCATCCGTATTTAACCTCCCTTCCTCTCTCCTTTCCACCTCTTCTCTTGCGAAACCTCCTCGTTGGTAGTACAGTTTCCTTTCTTCCTGCCCATATATATTTTTGCTATCTTTTACCGTCCTCCAGCAACATTGCAAAATTTTACATTCCCTCCTTACCTTCATTGTCTCTTCATAACCCATCGCCCTTTTCCCTGCTTCTATTCTAATCTTCTCTAACTTCCCCTCCTCCTCTATTATGTACCCTGGCGTCTCCCTGTTTAAACCTAGTATCCATTTCCAATATTTTATTTGCACCCTTTCCAATAGGTTCCACTCTTACCAACCCCATACCTCCACCCCGTACATCATCACACTTTTAATCAATTTTTCGAACAGCCATCTTCTCTTCTCGATCTCCTTCCCAAATACTCTTTCCCCTAAAATCCATACCTGTCCTAATACCCCGTTACCCTTCTTTGCTAACTCCCTTATATGCGCATTATCTTTATTATCATACCTTAGCCTATATCCCAAATATGTGACTTCATTCACTGCCTCTATCTTCTGTTCTCCCCAACTTAACTCCTCCTCTTTCTTCCCTCCTCTCACTTTTTGAAAAACTACCATCTCAGACTTTCTCACATTTAAACCCAAATCTTTCCTTTCCAGGTACCTCTTTATCGTATTTATCATACCTTTCATCTCCAACTCATTTTTTGCCACCATGACCATATCGTCTGCATATGCCAACACACACACTTTAATCCCTCCCTCCATGACCACCCCACCACACTGTCCTCCCTTCAACACTTCCTCTATGTGCCCTATATACAGTGCAAATAAAATAGGGCTAAGAGGACACCCCTGCCTTAGCCCCTTCCTCGTCCAAAACACTTCACTAACACTATCCCCTATTTTTACCCTATTCTTAGTCTCTTTATATATCCCTTCCAGTTTCCTGACTAGTTGTTCCTCTATTTCCTTTTTCCTTAACACCCTCCATAGCTTTTCCCTATTCACATTATCAAACGCAGCTTCTATGTCCATAAAGAACGCGTATACCTTGCCCCTTTTCTTATCTAGCTCTCCATGCACTAACTGTTTCAATATATAAACATTGTCTATTGCCCTTCTTCCCACTCTAAATCCCATCTGCCAATCTGGTAATAGACTTTTTTCTTCCACTTCCTTTTCCAACCTCCTTTGTATAATCATGGCATACAATTTATAACTTACATTAGTGACACTAATCCCTCTATAATTCTTTACCTCCTTCCTATCCCCTCCCTTATAAACCGGCAGAATTAAACTTTCTTTCCAACTCCCTGGCAATTCCTCCCCTTTCCATATTGTATTAAAAAAATTTCTTATATTTCCTCTCACTCTCTCCCCTACATATTTCCATTGCTCTCCTTGCGTACCGTCCGTTCCTGCCGTCTTTCTTAATTTTAGTCTATTTATTGCTTCCTCCATTTCCTCTTTCGTTATCTCCCACCCTTCCTGTATTGTATTTACCCCTTGCAATACCACCTGCCCTGGTCCTTCTATTGTTCCCTCCAAACGCTCCATACAATGACCCAACCACACCTTTATATCCGTTAAACCTCCTCTCCTCTTACCTCTTCTTCTCTCCTTGTTTAGAAATTCCCACACTTCTCCTTCTTTCTTTATTTCCTTTACTTCTTTCTCCATTTCCTCTTTATACGACACCTTTCTCTCAAAACATACATTTTTAAAATTCACTTTCTTCTCCTTATACTCCTGTACATATATTATACCTTTCTTCCATCTTCTTCTAGCATTTCTCATCTCTGTTTTTGCCTCTCTACATTCTCTATTCCACCACCTATTTTCGTTCCTCTTTTTTCCTTGTCTTCTCTCAAACCTTTTCTTTTCTACTGCCTTCTCCATTTCTGCAGTCAACTCCTTTAGTCCTTCTTCCCCCCTACATCTCCCCAAATCACTTGCTCCAACTTCATCTTATATCTTTCTATGCTTTCCTCAGTCCACACCTTTTTCACTCCCCATCCCCTCTGTTCCTCCTTATTTCCTTGCTCTTTTTCTTTTAAAATCACTTCCAGTGGCTGATGATCCGATTCCTCTTCATCCCCCACTTTAAACCTTTCTATGTCCTCCCACATCTCCCCACTCACTATCACGTAATCGATCACCGATTCCCCCCTCCCTCCCATATAAGTGTAGTCACCTCTGTCTCCCTCCTCTATATTTCCATTAAGAATTGACCACCCTTTTTCCTCACATATCTCCACTAACATTTTCCCATTCCTATTAACTGTCTTATCCATGCTAACTCTTCTCTTTACTTCCCCTTCTATAATCACTTCTCCCTTTTCCCCTGTTCGAGCGTAAAAATCACCCCCTATAATAATCTTTTCCTTTTCCTCCCCCTGTACCATTTTCTCAATCTGTTCACTTATCAACCTCATATCCCGCCCATAAACTGTTAACACTATATATTTTTCCTTTCCTTCTCTGACCACATAATTTTTTACGATCCCTTTCCCTTGCTTCTCGTCTCCCTCCTCTTCTTCCACCGACCAGTTCCTTTTTATACCCGTTAGTATCCCTCCCCTTGCTCTACCTTTACTTTCTTTTCTAGTTGCAAATTCCACCTTCCAATTATACCCCTCTGGTAATTGATCTTTCCACACTTCCCAGTCTTTTTCCTCCAACCATGTTTCCGACATTCCCATCATATCAAAACCCTCTACGTATCTCCAGAAATCGTCTCCTTTATTTTTTATGCCTGCCACATTCCAAAACAATAATTTCATTTGATTCTGCTTTTCCGTCTCTTTTTCCTTAAAACTTGCTAAGCCAACATCATTTGATCCATCCTTCCCTCCCCCAACTCTTAGTTTTTTGCCCCCTTTCTCACTAGAGTTCCTCTCTCCTCATCCCAAAATCTTTCTTCACCTTCCACCCACACTTTCAAGAATCCTATTTTAATACTTTTCCCCTTTCCCTTCATCTTACTCGCCTCATATCTTATCTTCTTTTGTATTTCTATTTCCCTTCTCGTCATGTCATCGTCTAAATAAATGTTCGTACCTCTTAACTTTTTTTTTGCTTCCATACATCTAACTTATCCTCAAATGTGCCCATCTTTACTAACATTACACGCTCTGCTAGCTTTCTAGTTTCTACCACTGTTTTCTCTATATTTAAATCTTCTTCATCCAATTTTCCACTTGCTCCTGCTTTCCATCTTTCACTTCCATACCTCTTATGATTATGTTTGTTCTCCTTTTTTCTTTTTCCGTTTTTTCCCACCTTCTCTCTATCTTCTCCAATCTGGCCTCCAGCTTTCTATACTTTTCTGCCATTTCTTCAAATTTGCTCTTCCATTCTTCATTTGTCTTTCGCAATTCTTCTTTCATCTCCTTTACCTCTTTATTATTCTCTTCCAACTTCTTACCCATCTTAATTTGTTCATCTCTTATACTCTTTACCTCCTTTAACAGTTCTTTACACATTTCTACTAACTCACCATCTTTTCCTTCCGCTACCGGTGATTTCCTTACTTTGGTGCTCTTTCTGAACACCTCCTCCACCGTAGCTTGCCTTTTTCTTTTTCCTTCCGACCACACTTCCTCGGAATCCGACATAATTTCCCTTCTCCTCTTATCTTTACACTAATTAACTGTCTACCCTTTCTGAATTACGAAATGTTAATTATAATAAAATCACCAAAAAATTCCACGTATTTTATGAATTAACGAAATATTAAATATAATAAAATCACCTCTCATCAATAGACATGCCATGTACGTCAGTGGCGAAACAGTCGTGCCCTGTAAGTACCTAGGTTAGGTGATAGTTTAGTCGTGTCCTAACCCAAATCTCAACATCTTTTATTAGCTTTTGAGCCCATATACTCTTAGTGTTGTATTGGAACCTTTGCTACCATTTGCCATATTTCTTCTAATCATTTGGCGTTCAGCTGCTAGCAGGTCCCAAGGTATGGTCCCTGCAAGCAGTTGGGCCACCTCCGTTGCTACAGTTTGGTAGGCGGCTATAACTCTAAGGCAAGTTCACCTTTGAAGCGAGTGAACCATGGCTTAGTACTTGCATTTTCTGTCCATATTAGAGCAAACCGCCGTAGATATTAACCTTCCCTTCACGGTATATTTTTGGCATTATTTTAGCAATGACCGCCGTTTTTACCATTGCTACGTGGTGGCCATAGCTAAGGTGTTTGTCCATGTATACCCCGAGGTATTTGATGCTATTCTTGGGAGAGATTCATAGTACTTTATCCTAAAAGCAATGGCACCAATTCGTCTCTTGTCCAAGAATATTATCGCCTCGTTTTTAGTCATATGTCAATGATGCGCAATGTCCTGTTCATCTTTACCATGAGCTCGTCTTCCGCTCTAGCATAACGCTCCGGACCCCTTTCCTACCATCTTCATATTCAGTACCGACTTATCCTGTGTTTTTCTCAGCTTTTCCGTAAGCACTTTGTAGCCCCTGCTCCATGGATCACTTTCGACGCTATAGCATAGTTTGACCCATGGCTCATCTTTTGCGGTCAATATAACGTTGCAGAAGATTTCTTGTTTCTTTGTATATGTTTCTAGTTGGGGAGTACTTCATGTCCATTTTTTTGTTCTCTTTCGAGTCTAACCGCCTGACCCTCTTGCATTCTATTTTTAAGTTTTGTGAAGTCGTCGCTCCACCAATTTCATCCAGCGCTAGAGGGTATATTATTTTTTAAGCGGGGCATACTAGCATTGCAGGACTGGTCATTTCTCTATTATTGATCTTGATCCTAAAAGTACTTATCATTTTCTCAGAGTTGCATTTGGGCTGTCTGTTGTAGTCCTTTATAGCAAATTCGATGTATTTATGGCGACTGAGCGTTTCCTCCTCAGTTGATTTTTTTAAACAATCGATTCATCTGCGTATGTGATGTCGATCCTCCTGCTGCCCACTTGGAACGTGGGTACGTTTCGCTCGTTCATCACGACCATTCCCCAGCTTGCTATCCATTCCGTCTTCTCTGTTTTCATCCCATTCTGGGGATTTAGCGTTGAAGTTACCAGTACTATCGACGGTTTACAATGATTAGTAGCAGCTGTTCTTATTGTTTCGAGGACACCAAGAAAGTGGCCAGTCGATCGACTGACGACGCGGAGCAGGAATAGATGCAGTACTCTGCTCCTCTATCATGACCACATAATTTGTGGATTCTAACTTTTATCCATTTTCCAACCAGCTTAATTAGGTTTCTTTATATTTGGCTCCCTGTTTGCAGAGCAGTGACGCACAATAGATCGTAAGCTGCCCGTCTCCTATCCAAATTGACTTGTATTATTTTAGTTCTGTTGTCCATTTAGTTATTGGTTGATTGTCCCTGTGTTTGCTTCAATGTCCTTTCACCACTGTTTTGCCATGTTTTCTCGTAAACTTCCGGCATGCCTTGGTCCATATGCTGTGCCCTGTCATGTTGCATATCGGCCACCTCTATTGCTGTTAACAAATTGCTTTAGTATGAACTTCGCTACCGCAGGTATAGCAGCAGCCTTTGCGGTTGACGCGCTAGCATTTTGTATCATTATGACAAATTTCCCAGCAGCGTATACATTTTTTGTCTATCTTTCTTTCGCACATGCGACAAGAGGTTATACAGATTTGTAATGTTTTAGTTTGTAGACTCTTGTGTCCCAGAGTCTCAAAAGTTTTCCTACCCTCACTGTGTCTTTATCGTTAGTCCCTGCTGCTAGCAGTGAAGACTCCTGTATTTCATCTAAGGTGGTAATCCCGTCTATACCTTTGACATGTATGTGAGGTCAGTTTTGACCCTCTCAAGCTCGTTTTCTAGAATTCCTACTATACTCTTAGCTTTATCCTCGCTTTCTACTACTAATAACAGGTTGCCATCTTGTGTTTTTTAGTCCCCTAGAGTGTTTCGACCCTTTTTAGTAGTTCCGTATACGTTTGCCCTTCTTCAGCTACCAATAATGATTTTAAATTACTATGTTTTTCCCCAATAACATTGAAGCGTTTCGAATAGTGTCTCCGTTGCTGTTTTCGAGTCCTTGCAGAAAGGTAATGTCGTATATAATTCTGAGCTCTTCTTCGGTGATGGATTGCACGTTTTAGAGCATGAGTAGGTTTCCCTCGTCTAGTTTACTCCTCTTTGGTGTCATTTGACTGAGTGTACTTTAGGCTCAACTTGTTATATATTTCATGGGTTTTTGCTTTTTTCTGGTCAAGTTTTGTTAACGTATTTTTCCCATTCTGTGTTAGTGGTACTTGTACTTTTCCTGTATAATTTGTCCCGTCAGTCTTCCGTATATGTACCTTGTTCAGTATAAAATTTATTTATTTTTACATCTGCGCCTCTTCCTTTTTTATCTCGTTGTTGCATCGTGCGCAGTAAACCCCAGCAAAAACCTTCTACATTTGTTTAAATGTGCAACGGATTTTACTATAGCTAAAAGTACATTCCCCGTAACACAACAGTTTCGTTCCGGCTGTGAGAGCACTGTGCTGAAATATCCAATTGTACATCTTTCTCTTATGATAAAACACCAGTCTAATCAAAGCGTCCGTTTTCTCGGGGATACCGTAACACAGATGCGTTTGTCAGCGTTGCTTTTAATTATTGGAAAGCGTTGTCACAGTCCGGACGACTCTCTTCTGTCTGTTGTCAAATCCAAAAACAAACTCTAAGTGATATATGCATAACCCAAAAAGCTCCTTAGCTGTTTGCGTTTGGTGCCGAAAAATCTTTCACTACCGACACTTTAGACCACCAAGTACTACTTGACTAAATAAAACATGTTTTATCTCACGTTGGAATATAAACTACTCGTTCAATCTGTTCTTCTTCAACCTGTATCCGTCCACTCCTGAACATAGGTCTCTCTCAGTCTCTTCCACTCTTCTCTATCTTGTGCAAAGATGACCCATATTTTACCCGCCACACTTCTAATGTCTTCTAACCATCTCATCGGAGGGCGTCCCACACTTCTTTTGGTTTGTCTTGGTCTCAATTCTGTGATTTTGCGTGTCCATCTATCTTCAGTTTTTCTAGCCACGTGTTCAGCCCACGCCAATTTTATTACGTCTCTGATCTTTGTTCTTTTTCGGATATCTTCACATCTGATCCTATCCCTTAGTGAGATGCTCTGAGTTTATTGGCGAATGTCTTGGTCAAGCTTATAGTCCGTAAGTATTGGGTAGCAAGCAGGTACACATCCATAATCCCGATGGAAGTCACACTTGTTTCAGAGACTTAACGACCCTATCCTTGCGAGCTACAAGTCTCTCCTAACCTCCCATTGCAGAAAAGAGCCATGCCCCAACCCAACTTCCATAAATCCACCTTACTATCCTTCCTATGCATCCAAATCCTATCGCCAACACGCTCGGCAAGCATGGAGTTGTAATGCCAAAACCTCTCAACTCGGCTGCAAATTCTTGTAGCGTTAAAAACTCATCACAAAGGGTTAATCGCTGTTATTTTATTCCTTTGGAAGTAGTTGCTACTGCCTGGACACACTCCAACACTTCATCAATTGCAGTAACATTTCAGAAACTCTTCTTGCTTTAAAGATCAGAAAAAATCCCAGCCTTCAAGTTTTCGCTGCATGAGATTGCTCCCTGTCAAGTTTGACAACAATCAACCTTTCGCATCCACTGATGAACATCCTCAACAGCCTAATTCCCCAAAGTTCGATTTGGTCCAGTCGTTACTGTTGATAACACAGAAAACCCAGACAAAGTAGAACACATAAAAGTGAATTCACTCTTTAGTATTTATGTTGATTTAACGGTGGCAGTGTTAACAAAAAAATAACTCTTAAACTGCGATAATTTTGAGAACATGCATGAAATACAGTTAACACATAAAGCTAAACAAACTGTTTACCAGAATAGTTACACTACTCCCTTCGGTACAATTCTTCAAATGATACTTGACCCTCCTCTGTAAACGGACCAAGCTCAATCGATAATATCACAATCAAGTACACAATATTTAATTAGTCAAAGATAACTACCAAGTTGCAACCTCTACTTTTGCAATAGAACATATTAACTTACCCTTCGCGGTGGAGGTACTGGTTCTCCCGTTACTTCAAAATCGGATGCCATAGATGATATGCTCTCTGAAGATCGTCCGTTCGATAAACGATTTCCAGTGTTTGGTGCTGGCGGAGGTGGGTTCTGCGGTCGTTTTAGTAACAATTTATCCGAATTTTTTTCAGACGATATGACTAGTTTATTACCTACAAAAAATTACACTATTATCTTTGTTTTTAAGTAGGTACTGGCGATATACCCATATGAATCACAGATCGACTGGCATTTGAATCACTACTTGGTGAACGTTTATGAGTATGACTTAAAGTATGGTAACTAGCAGCGACTGCAGGATCAGAAGGTGTACGACTATGACTACTAGGTAAAGTGCCGTACATAGTCGTTGTACCAGAAATTTGAGAAGCACCAGAACCAAAGACCGTGCCAGCGGGAGGCATTGGAGCTACTCTTTTTTTTAAGCTTCCATGAACATTAACTATGAAATAACAGTAAAGCGTATATGGTTATTTTCAGTTAGAAGAATACCTATCACAGGTTTTCGAGATTGAGGTGGCGGCGGCGGTGGCATTTGTTTGGTGTTGTTATTAGGACTGCTACCAGATTGCAGACTATCACAGGTAGATGACCGAGAACGTAACGTAATAGGAGAGTCTGCTCCGGTATAACTAGGCGGTCTAGAACGATTTTTTCGTTCTGGCGTTAGCGAACCATTCTGAAAGGCGATTTATGTCAAATTTAAACAATATACAATCATGCTATACTTACTCTATCGTCAATTATAGTATCGTCGTCCGAAAAGTCAGTTGAACCATCGTCATGGGATAAATTCCAATCTATATTTACGTTGTCAAATAAATGTTTCTGTCTATTGACAACATTTTGCAACTGAAATAACGGCATAAAATTGACAAAGATCAGATAAGGTTTCAGGTACGTACCAATTCTTGGCAACTATGATGTTCCATTTCTTGAGCAATGTCGAATGGGGTTTTATCTTGAGAATTACGTAAAGTTATATCAGCTCCACTACGAAGAAGAAGCTTCATGCATTCGGGTTTGTCGTACATAGCGCAGAGATGCAAAGCCGAATTACAGCCAATACAATCGGGCGAGTTTGGTGGAGCCGTAAGTTTATCTAATCCTTGAGTAGGCATATTTTGAACTAAAAAATCTACAGCGGGTAACGATTTTCCATTTTCTCTAATTACAGCATGATGTAATGCTGTTCCTCCAATTTCCTAACAAATAATGTTAAAAACTTAGAAATTTCCTACACAAATTTGTAGCAAAAAAAAGTAATACCGGGAGATCATTATTTAGTGTTTAAAACAAAATACTTTTTAACACGAAACGTGTTTTTAACAATTATGTAAGGCCACTATACCAAAAAAAACCTACACCAACATTATGTAACTACTCTGGAAGTAAGTCAAAGAACTGTCTATTGTATAGAATTTTATTTGTGTATTTTACTGTTGTGCAAAAAAATGGTTCAGACATTGTTTACAATTTACATAGCACATACATATTCACATAACAGTTTCCTTCTATTCAGCACCTGTTTCATCCATTTTACTCCACTTCCCGTTCCGTCAAGTATTTCTCCTCTTTTCGAGCTTCATTTTTGTAACTGTTTTCTATCCATCCAGGCACATTCTACATTTTTTCCTCGTCTTCCATATCTAAACCCTCTTATCATTTTCTTTTTTTCTGGTTTCATCACCATCGACCCTTCCGTCCATACACCTCTATCTTTCCTTGCAGTTTGACACACATTTTTGTCTTCCTTTCTGGTCTTTTGATGTCTCTGTCTCGTTATACAACTTCCATACTCCTACTCCGAATCTTCCACCTCTTTTCCTGCGTACCCCATTCTTGATGTCTCTTTATCATAATTTGCTTTTCTCTTTTTTCCCTAAATTTCTGCATTGCTACTCAGATTCTATTACCCTTTCATGCTTCTACTCTTTCTCTCCATTTTTACTTCTTCTGACACTATATACCAAAGTGCAGTCTCTCGTTCTTTTTGTTCTTGCCATTCCCAAATCTCTGCTTTCCGAATAACATTTCTCATAAGCTCCAGACTAGTCCAAAAACTATTCATTTTGCAGTTTCGTTCTTTTACATATATGCGCAATCTTTGTTATCCTATCTATATATAATACAAAAAATTAAATACTAAATAATTTAAATATTTACTAATTATTTATATTTATTAGTTAAACAAATCCACAAGAACTGCAAATTCTTTTATTACTATACACCAAAATGACAGCGTGGATTGAATATTGTGTACATTAAATAACAAATAGAATAAAGAACAATAAACGACATATTGCAAAATAAAAATGACGATATTTTTAAAAACAGAATTATGTCAATTTAAAATTGCTTCTATCCGCTATGATTACCCTGCCGCACGGCTTACGTTCGAAGTCATTTTTTACCATGTTGGCGTGAATTCATTTTTGTTCAAATTAAGCAACAAATAGAGTAAACAATAATAAATAATGAATTGAAAAATACAAATGACAATATATTTAAAAAAAGAATTGTCGGTTTCAAGTTATTTTTTACCATGTTGGCGTAAATAAATTTTTATGCAAATTTAGCAACAAATAGAGTAAAGATCAATTAATGACATATTGCAAAATAAAAATGACATTTTTTAAAAAAGATTTATGTCAATTTAAAATTGCTTCTATCCGCTGTGATTATTCGCACACAATGTTTAAGTTGTCATTTTTACCATGTTGGCGTGAATTAATTTTTGTGCAAATTTAGCAACAAATAGAGTAAACAATCATAAATAATACATTGAAAAATACAATTGACAATATTTAAAAAAATAATTGTCGGTTTCAAGTCATTTTTTACCATGTCGGCGTAAATAATTTTTTATGCAAATTTAGCAACAAATAGAGTAAAGATCAATTAATGACAAATTGCAAAATAAAAATGACGATATTTTTAAAAAAAGATCGTCAATTTAAAATTGCTTCTATCCGCTATGATTAACCTGCCGCACGGCTTACGTTCAAAGTCATTTTTTACCATGTTGGCGTGAACTAATTTTTGTGCAAATGAAGCAACAAATAGAGTAAACAATAATAAATAATGCATTGAAAAATACAAATGACAATATTTTTAAAAAAAGAATTGTCGGTTTCAAGTCATTTTTTACCATGTCGGCGTAAATAATTTTTTATGCAAATTTAGCAACGAATAGAGTAAAGATCAATTAATGACAAATTGCAAAATAAAAATGATATTTTTATGAAAAGATCGTCAATTTAAAATTGCTTCTATCCGCGATGATTACCCTACCGCACGGCTTACGTTCGAAGTCATTTTTTACCATGTTGGCGGGAACTAATTTTTGTGCAAATTTAGCAACAAATAGAGTAAACAATAACAAATAATGCATTGAAAAATAGAAATGACAATACTTAAAGAAAAAGAATTGTCGGCTTCGTCATTTTTTACCATGTTGGCGTAAATAGATTTTTATGCAAATTTAGCAATGAATAGGGTAAAGATCAATTAATGACAAATTTCAAAATAAAAATAATATTTTTAAAAAAAGATTGTCAATTTAAAATTGCTTCTATCCGCTATGATTAACCTGCTGCACGGCTTACGTTCGAAATCATTTTTTACCATGTTGGCGTGAACTAATTTATATGCAATTTTAGCAACAAATAGAGTAAACAATAATAAATAATGCATTGAAAAATACAAATCACAATATTTTTAAAAAAAGAATTGTCGGTTTCAAGTCATTTTTTACCATGTTGGCGTAAATAAATTTTTATGCAAATTTAGCAACGAATAGAGTAAAGATCAATTAATGACAAATTGCAAAATAAAAATGACGATATTTTTATGAAAAGATCGTCAATTTAAAATTGCTTCTATCCGCGATGATTACTCTACCGCACGGCTTACGTTCGAAGTCATTTTTTACCATGTTGGCGTGAACTAATTTTTGTGCAAATTTAGTAACAAATAGAGTAAACAATAATAAATAATATATTGCAAAATACAAATGACAATATTAAAAAAAAAAAGAATTATATCTCTGCCTTAGTCCTTTCCTCGTTCAGAATTATTTGCTTAAATTTTACTTTCTTTATATTTTTTTTTATTTCGCTGTTCATTTATTTTCTCCAATTTTAGGTATTTTTTCGAATCCCTTATTTTTAAGTTATATAGATTATCTTACGTCTTCCTATCCTTTCTGCTTGGTCGTCTGGCAACAAACCTTTTTCTTCTCCGTTTCCAGTCTTTAGTCACCAACGCGTATATTTTCTAGGTACTATTTTAACAGGTTTACTACTCTACAATTCTTAACCTGCTGTTTTTTTCCGTATACCATCTTATACTGCTGCTCCTTTTTTAATTCTTTATACTACTTTCCCCAATCGTCTAGTTTCCTTCTTAACCCTGTCCAATTCTCCTTTCAATAGTTTCATAAAATATTTCTTCCATTCTTTATATACTTTTATTTTTCCTGCTAGTGTTCCACTTTCTTAACACTTCTTGTCTTCCTTTTTACCACATTCTCCATCCCTGTCTTCTTCCTCAAAATTCCATTTTCGCCGGCATACGCCTATTTTTTTTCTGTCGCATGTTCCATTTAAGCTCACACTTTTTTCTACATATTCGTGTTTCCATTTCCTATTTTTTGTTATACTTTTTTGCTTTCTTCATTTTTTTCCAGTGGTTAGTGATCAGATTCTACGCTCTCCCCTACTTGAAATATTTTAATTTCTCGCACATTTTCATCTATTCTTCCTCCATTTTCTACTATTCGAGAATTAAAACACCCTTTAATAATTATTTTCCAGATTCTACCGGTTTCTTACATGTTCTGACTGCACACTTACTTTTCATTTTCTTGTTTGCTGTCTCTCTTCTCCATTATTTCTTTTGCGTGTTTTGTTAGTTATCATTCATTTTTTTCAAACTTGTCTTATTCCCCCTTTCGCTTTTTTTTTTTTACTATACCTTTCTATCTTCTTACATTATCTTTCGTCTGTATCGTTTGCCATTTTCGTTGCGTGTTTGTTATCTTGTTTTGTAATTCGTTGTCCTTCTCTTTGTTCAGTTTATCTCAAATCTTAGTTGCGTATTCTCAACTTCATTCTCTCTCAAAGGTTTTATTCATGAATTCGCTAGCAAAGATTTGTAGATCCTTTTTTACTGCATCAAATGAGGTGGTCCACGTAGCAGAAACTTAATAACATTGTAAAACTCTTGAAAATCTTTAAACTGACGTTACTAAATCTAATGAATAAGAATTAGGCATATACCGGGTGTCCGGATAAGGGTACAGAGCGGCTATATCTCGACAATGGTAAGGGCTAGAAGTTTAGGAAATATCCTTATGAATAAAGTGGGCAGGAGAAATGACTACGAACTATTTTGAAGTTCATACTGTGCGGTTCCGTACCATTATCTGGACACCCGGTACATTTCAAACAAGGGAAACTGAATTCCTGTTCTCACTTTACACTTTGTTTACTCTGCGCAGATGAAGCACTTGATAGTATCGACTCTTAAATCATAGTTTATAGAATAAATACTATTTAATAATGCAAATAATTATAAAATTAAACAAGAAAAGTAAGGAAAAACTTACCGAAGATGGCAAAGGCGCAGTTAAGTCAACATTTTCAGCAAACGCTTGAAGAAGTAAGCTTAAATCGCCATTATTTACAGCGTCTTCTAGATCACATAATTTGTCTCTTTCGCTTCCACAAGTTTTCATGGCGTAACGTTTTTCTACATATTTGGCTCTAATAAAACTAAATCTTTCTTCCCTGCAATTGAGTTTATAATAAATTTGTAAGCAGTTTTCAAAATGCTTACATGCTACTGGACGGTGTAGGTTTGTTCCCAAATACCAAATTGGCCTCCATAATATCGTTAAATGATTGATTAGTCATGAATCGAGCGAGTAACAGTTGACTTGTACCTAAATTATCTAAAGTCAATGATTGAATACGAGAAATGTGGACCCCTAAATCCCTATGTATTCCCGAACATTCTATACATACTATAACACCGAAATTTGTTGATAGCCACGTAGCATCTACAAAAAACTGTTAATCCACATCAACCTGACCCACGCGACTCACCATTCTGCGAATTGCAATCACAACAGTGATCATTACCCGGAATTCTTTGAATATATCGAATGATAGCTTGTTGAAGCTCTATTAAACTATGATTAACTTTGTCAGTTCCACTCTTACTACTGTCATCAAACGCTTTCATCAACGCCATTTCTTTACAATTAATTAAAACAGACATCCAAGCGTGTTGATCAGATTCATCTTCCGCTTGAAAATGGTACGTACGATTATCTGAAAGAAGTCTTTAACAACTGAATTTGTCTAAAAACATCAAACTTACACGATATCAAGTCAAAACCTCTTTTATCATCTGGAACCATTTTTATTTGGCACGTTAATAAATTTACACGGGTGGGAGGCTTGCTTTCGTCCGCATGACATATGTCCAAAAACCCTTCCGCTTGTACTCGACATTTTCGCTTTTGCCACACACGCCGCATTTTTCCTTCCGATTTTTTTAATAAATGGCCTGTACGTGTAACTCCGTGGTGTTTGTCTCCTTGGAGTTGGTGTAAAGAATAACCAGCACCTTTATCTGCTATAATCGGTATCTAAAAATTTCATTTACGTTTTTAGTAACGAACACCAGTTAAATAAAATATATAAATTATTCTAAGATGAGAACGTCTTTCGGGTTTGGAGCGTGCAACAATGACACGGTCCAGACCCGGACAAAGTTTTCGTTTTAGTATAGACTCCAGCCGTGGAGGGCTTCACTTTTATACATAGATTGTTACTATAAACAACATTGGAGGATCAGGTGTCAAACCAATAGCCGACTCCTTTAGAACGTTGCGGTCACTCTACCATTACGTCGATCTCTACTGTGAAGATTAAAGGTTTTTACAAACGTCTTCATAAAGAAGGTCCTGAGAAACATCCATGTCTGTCATAAAAACAGTCGCCGTATGTCTGCGTAGGTGTAGGTTCTCATCAATCCTTTTGGTTACAACCGAAGATAAACGTGATCGTGTACACAAAGTACATTTTGTTAAGCTAGGTCAGTAATAATGTTAAAAAATAAACTTTACCATCTGCTTTAATTATTTTATCAATTGATTTTGTAGATGATGGCAGATTAAAAAAGACAATAATTAACACAATACATCAATACGTTTCCCAGAGTTTACAGCATTTACACCTATCATTCACTGCATAGTTACAAACTACTAACACTTTTCATTTGTTTAGTCAGAACCGGCCTGAAAACTTTAATTGCAAATATCTCAACACTGGACCACTTTAAACCAAATTTTGAACTCCTCAAATTTGTAGTCGTATTTCAGATACACTCTGTAGAAGTATCGTCCCGGTTGGGAAGAGCTTGACTCAATCGTTTATCTCTTAACATCATTACTGATCCAGGTTAACAATATGTACTTTGTGTACACGATCACGTTTATCTTTAGTTGTAACCAAAACAAACTTCAGATTATTAAATGCAAAATTCAGCTTTGTTAGAATGTTTGACAATCTGATTTATTTGTCTCGATTTTTTAACGAATTTCTTCAGTTGAAGCGAAGTGATTCGTGTAAACGTATTCGTACTTCATAATACTTAATTTAAAGTTTCTTTATTATGTACAACTGTGATACCGTTTAATGTACGGCGAGTGTAATTATAACCTCCACACCACACGTAGATTGTGTGTGTGTGTGTGTGTCCCAATAGACAATTGACTTCAATAAGGTTTGTTTTGGCGTGTGTGCAAGGATTAGAGAAACTGGAGTTCTACCTACCTACGAAGGCCGTGATTGAAAAAGGCCAACCCATTTATTAGCTACAGAAGAATAAATCTTTTCAAAAAAATCAAAACTTTAATATTTGTGTTTCTTCAATCTATGTGCTGATATTGTAAAATATCGGACACGAAGTAGCACTAGAGAAATAGGCCGTGCTTTGTACCCTTACCATGTTCAACGAGTCCAACCGAAACAGCACTAGACGCTGGTCAATCGGTAACCTAAATATGATCCTTTTAGTCTTTTTTCCGAAGCTATGTGAAAGGTGAAGTATACAAAACCCCTCAAAATGAGCTGCAAAATCGATCTTTTTGCAGCAGCAGATGCAATTAGACAGCTTGCAATTATTTACGCGGCGACGTTTGTGTTTTATCTAACGGAGGAAGTATTATCTAGTGTACTTGAAAAGAATGTGCAGAATAGCAACTTCATTTAATCACAGTAATTTAATTACGCGTTATCCGATAACATTATTTTGTATTTATGTTTATTGTTGGTATCAGCAAATAGCTGCGAAGAAATCTGCACTTCTTAGAACAGTTTATTTTTATTCGTGGTGTCAACAACCTTAGGAGACTACACTTCCGTAATTTACAATTTATTTTGCTGAACATTCTGGTTTTTTTAATGTGTTATTGGAACTTTTTTTTGCTTGTATTTATACTCTAATTTCACTGCTAAAATAACAACGCGTTAATCAGATACACCCTGTATAAATCCGGAAACAATTTCTTCTATGGAGATAGAATCGAGCTCTGTTAACGACTTGATTACTTAACTTTTAGTGATACCTTGTTAGATTATTATTTTTCACGCCCTGATGAAGCTTCTTACGGAAGTGAGCGAAACGTTGGAAACGAACCCGAAAGACGTTCTAATCTTAGCATAAACTACGACCGTGGAAACCTTCGCGATTATGTTATATAAGCTGTTTCAAAACCCAAAAAAAATTATTCGAAATAATCACAAAGTAATTTTTACAATCAAAAATTCTATTACTATTATTTTGTATTGACTCACGTCTAGTTGATTAAATACGAAGATATTTTTAAAGTAACTACTAACATTTATGATTATTTTGGCATTCGTTGGTGGTTTATTTTATATTATGAATCATTGATATAAATCATACTTTGCTTATAATTATTTTTTATTTTCAACTCACTGGTACTGAACCGTACATACCAAATTCTTTGGCATAGACACAACACGACGTATTAAAATAAACGCATGTTTTGGATCTCTTCAAAGAGTCATTTAGTTAAAAAAAAAAGTTTTTTCTTCTAGAGTTTCTTTAATATGTCCGATAAGTTCATTTCTTCGTGCTATTATCCTTCCACGTTTGCTTACTCAAGTAGTTCTTCGATTTTTTTGAGTCCAACTGATCTTTAATTGTCTTCTAAGATCTGCCTACTCCAAATACACCATAAAGCCATTGTTTCCCTTGTTTATTAGACCGTTTGTAGTTATTCTAAGCTTGAGAATTCACTGACAAATGTTAGCTGAGGTTCCAAGTGTTCCTAGTTGCTTTAAAATAGTCAACAAAGAAACCTCGTCTATAAGCCTGTCGTTCCTGTAACCCATCAGTCTTTACCGTACAGATTGAATCTATCCTCAAATCATATTTACACAAACCCACTGCTTGGTTCAATTTCCTAAGCACAAACAGTTAGTGCAAAATAGTATAGCTGGTGAGACGAAAAAACTAAACTTGTTTAGAAAGTGTTTGTATCATCTTGGCCCCGTCAAACCTCTTCGCCGAGCAAAACCAGTGCAAAGAAAGATATCACTGCCTTGACCACGTCATGTTTAAGTTTGAGCCTAGAGAAAGATCTAATTGCCAATGAATTCTGAAGTTGTAAACGCACAAGTCAACCCTCAGAATTCTCGTGTTACAAACTTGGAATCCATTGGCTCCTTCTCCAACAATAACTTAGGGTGAAAGAAACATGAATAGAACTGGAAAAGTATAGTATAGTTTGCGGAGTTAGAAAAGCCGTCTAGAAGCGATGCGCGAAGACAGTGTTGCCGTAGACTGTCTAAGGTTGGTGGTAATTTGTTAACAGTTTTTGATTACTCCAAAATCCCTCGAAGAGAATTTATGCAATCTATATCATCACATGATGTATATAACCGTATCACAAACTTAACAACATTCTTGAAAACGTCTTCAGAAAGATCTCTTTCAAAACCAAGTTGTTCCAATAACTTATAGTTCTTGAAAAAAACTCTCCAACACGTTTTTTTACCAAGTCCAGAAAATTGACTGGTTGTGTCACACCCAGTCAACGCATGGAAGGCAGGTTAGCGATTTAATTGCTCATATTCAAGTTATCAACCGGGATAAAACGTACATTTTCTTGCATTTAGCAAAGAATTTTGAACTTTGAAAGGAGCGATTTCATTCGTAGAAATGATAACCAGTTGCTCTTCACTCTTCAAAAAAATTCGTTTTTCAATTTTTGCACCGAATCTTCGTCTACTTTTATGCGTGTTTTGCCACATTCGTGGGAAGCATTAGCTATATTCAACGATGACCGGAATTCATCCAACATCATACCAACCACATTGTAACTCAAAAACCATTCGTCGTGTTTAGTGCTATTTTTGGTCAATCCAACTTTAGAATTTTGTTTATGTGTTCCAAAGCTTGATCAACTGAAAGTTGATTGAAATTTCCTTCTAGCCGCTTTATAACAAAATTCCCAATAATAAATCCCTGATACACATCGGGCGCCGTCTTCGGAAGATCGTACATGTGCAATAGATAGATTGTTACCCATCTTGAATAATTCGTATGGTCGAATACGAAAAACCATGGCAAGCTATTTAGATGTAACTCCCAATTACTATTTCTTTCGGCAAATAAAAATTCTAACATTTTGACTAATTCTAGTTTGAAAGTCTATAAATTCTGTAAATTCTTCCAATAATTCTTTCACTAAATTGGAAATTGTTCTATTTTCCAAACGATTCCGCATTTCAGAAACATTCAAATGTACAAATGCACTATTGCATTCCAATAGCCATTAGCCTTATGGGCTCGAATAGCTTTATTATATTTCCTTCCTCCTAAAATTCCTTCGATGGTAGTCTGCCCATAAAGACCATTTTCTAATCACGCATCAGCAAGACCTGAGTTAGCCATATACTGCCCCAATTACTTTTAAAAAGTTCATAGAAATGTGAAAACCACCTAGGCGCACAATTAAATGTTTAGTAAGTTCTCGGTTATTCCACTGCAATTCCTTTGCTGATCAAACGTAATAACAGTGTAATTGTTCTTTAATGTCGCGGCAATTTCACTACACCTTTTTATAACGGTCCATACTGTATCATAATCTGAAGCAACATGAGGTAATAACGGCAAATATCCATATAAGGTAGGGCGCGAATTATTTTCGAAAATTAACTTGTGAAATCCCGTCCATCGTGGATTGGTCATATTTTCACTCGTCTCTGAATCCGCCATCCTGGTCATTACCCATGCAATATTTTGATATTTTGTTTCGTATGTCAGATTTTCACCCTTCTCAAGTATAATATTTTTGGTTGCAACTTGTTAAAAATCTTCCGGGATGGATAACTTCACTTTATATGGTAAAAATTGAAACTTTCCAGATGTAAATTGATTAATTGGACCTTTCTGAAACGCAGCCATTTGTGTCCCATGGAATGTAGGTGCCTTATCTAATGTTTCTTCCAATAATCAATGTTGTCTACATCAAATTGAACAAATTTATTGGGAACCAGTTGTCTTGGAATTATTACCTGATCGTTTTCTAAATATAATTTAATTTCTTCTTGTGCAATGCTATTGCGCACTCTCAAAGTATCTACATATGATATGGAGTGTCCACAAGCATGAATTGCTTCGACAAGTTTTTTAGATCGGGTCTCCTGATGAACTAAAACACCTAAACCAATATGTTTTGGAGTGATTTTCCTGGCATATATTCAAAATGTGAACTTCCTTTTTCTTGTTGTCTGAATCATTACCGACCAGAAGACTGACGAGGAAATATAAACTAGTTGGAATACGTTGTTTAAAAAATTCCGTCCATACATTGAAGGGACGCGATTTACGGTCGTCACCGATCACCATTCCTTAATCTGTCTCAATAAACTTCAGAGTCCTTCAGGTCGATTGGCACGTTGGTCAGTTTTACAGCAATACGACTTCGAAATCATTCATCGTAAGGGGGCTGAAAACGTTATCCCAGATTTACTTTCTCGGTCAGTGCCAAAAGATGAAACCACAGTCGAAAACGTATTTTTCAATACTATTACTATCTCTTCCGATGACGATTGGTATTCTTCTCTAAGAGCAAAGATCCTAGCTTCTCAAAAGTATCCGAATTGGCGTGTTGACGGTGATATAATCTACAAGTATAGCTCAGGTTCTGAATTAAACCCTTTAGAAGATCCTCAAGATCGTTGGAAAATTGTCGTTCCAAAGAAAGAACGTGTGCACATTCTTCGAGAAATCACATAACGGCCGAACATGCTGGTGTCTATAAAACCTTTTCTCGTATAGCTCAGAGATTCTATTGGCCAAAACTTCGCGCTGACGTTCATTCTTACATCCGTATGTGTCGAATTTGTGGAGCGCACAAGGTTGAACAGGTGAAACCGGCTGGCTTTATGGCACCACGTGCTACCGCCATAAAACCTTGGCAAGTTCTGAGCATCGACTTTATAGGTCCTCTTCCTCGCTCTTCTAAGGGTAATTCGTTTATATTTGTAGTTACCGACTACTTCACTAAGTTCTCTTGTTTTTTTCCGTTGCGTATTTGTATTCTTGAGGAACAAATTTTCTTAGTATTTGGCACTCCTCAGTACATCATTGCAGACAATGGCGTACAATTCAAAGGTCGAGAATTTTCTAAACTTTGCTCAGACTATCGGACAACGGTACTGTTTACAGCTAAATATCACCCACAAGCAACCCAGCGGAGCGGGTTAACCGAGTTCTCAAAACGATTATATCCGCTTATGTCAAAGATAATCACAAACACAAATCTGTCGAAAATCGGCTGTGCAATTCGTACTGCGAAGCACGAAGTAACCGGTTACACTCCATTCTTTGCGTTGTTTGGTAGGGAACATAATCTTTTTGGTACTTTGACAAGCGAAACGCCCGGTTCTAAAGATTGTCTAATTTCTGACCCTGATCGCTCCTCACGTACCCCTAAACAGGAAGAATACGAATGCTTACGCCGGATTATTGCAGCTCGATTGCAAAAAGCTCGGGAAAAAAATACGAAAATTTACAATCTAAGACGTTGTCAGATTTCTTTTAACGTTGGCGAGCAAGTGTAGAAGCGTAATTATGTTCTGTCTGATGCCACTCGTTCCTTTAACGCTAAACTTGTACCTAAATACGTTGGTCGTTATATAGTACGTAAACGATTATCTCCGTGGACGTATGAGTTGGAAGGTACAGATCGTCGTTCGCTAGAGATCTGCCACGTTAAAGATCTGAAACAGCATCACGCTTTTGGGATCCCATTCTCTTTTTGACGGCCTTGCCGGATTTAGGTAACCTATTACTTCTGCTTGGCAGGTTCTTTAGAGTTACTCATCGATAACCTTGCATTTTTGATACAAATGAAACCCACTTTTTATCTGGTCTTACGTTATGGTGGCGATTATTCTCGCTATCCATGCGCGTCTTAGGTTTCTCTTTTCTGCTGCTTTCATATTGATGTACTGCGAGTAATGACTAGGTACTATCTTCTCTCACTCGTCCGTTGACGGCTTTGGTGGTAACTTTAGTCAATTTTGGTCTCTCACCTCCTTAACTTTTTATTTCTTTGAGAGTACCTCTCCATTGTTGGGATTTTGTTTCAGTACGATTAGGTAGTAGGTTTTGCTTATTTAATGAGACGACGTTAGTAATCTCGTGTCTTACTAATTATTTCTTATGGTGTGTTCCAGAACAATTCTTACTTAGGTATTATCTAAAATTAACTATTTTTTTTGTTAGTGTGGTCTTGTTTTTCTTTTCTCTCATCGGGTTGTACTCTTCTTCAGTTTTGTAAATACATTGGTTAGGTTTAGGTCTGCTGTACCCTGTTCTGTTTTTGAGCAGGTTTGTCGTGCTTCGCTTTAGTCTTGGTAGGGGGGAATTTGTAACATCACAAAAATTAAACATTGAATATTGCGCTTGCAAACTGTCGATTTTAGCAAATTGGTCTATAGTACTGTCACCGATCGAAGCGTTCGATTGGTTTGTTTTCGTTATTGGCGTAAATTGGAGTCGGCGCGGGGACTTTCCTTCTTCGCTTTTTGGCTAATTTCGAGTTTCGCAAAAAGCGCATGTTTAGGGCCTTCACGCAGTTCTTAATTGTGGAATTAAAACAGAAGAAAAATTATTATGTTCGAAGTTATGTTGTAACAAGCGGCCCACATGGTAATTAAAAAAAAATAATACATATTTTATTCTTTTATTTGTTAATTACGGATTTCAGTGTCTATCCTCTCTCCTACGATATTGTCTTCGTATGCTATGGAAGCTTACGGCAAGGAGAACTAAGTTGTTCAAGTATTGGACGTAACTATGCTCGTATTTCCAAATACAAGGTCAAAGCCACCGAAGATCTTAAATATCCTTTTGAAGATGTTTTTATGTAAACTAAGCGTTCTAATATTTAACTAGAGGTTATACGTAAGAACCTCATTAAAGTTGTGACTTCAACGGTTCAAGGCGGTTTGACGTACGAGGCAAATCGTAGTTCTTAATAGAATTTCATTTTCTTATAAACAATTTAGTAATTAGATAGTATTTTAATGCTTATTTATGCTTGGTAGTGCACTAGTAGATAACCATTGTGTTGGTTTTGTTTTTTCGAAGCAGAAGAAGAAAAAAAATATTCGACGGTTTATTTATTATTTTTGCTTTAATTATTGGCTTGTTGCATGTGTAGTTGCTAACCATTTTAGGCTGGATGCGTCGCTCATAGCTATGAGAAGACTGAACCTAGCGAAGCTCGGTGAATAAATTTTTTTTATACGTAGCAATTTGGTTTTTCTAATAAGTAGTAGAGAGCAGTTTTTCTTTTCTTTCTTGTTTGTATAATTTCTTAGTTAGTGATTGAGTAAGGCTGATCATTTTTGTATACTAGATTTTTTTTTTATTTCTTACCAGGCATGCTTTTACTTAATATTTAGTTACTTGCTATAAGTTACAGGATGTTATTAATAAATATCGTATTAATTTAATTGTGACCAATTATTAGCCTTGAATCAGGGCTGATTTTATGTACAGCTCTTCTTAGACGCGTGAGAGAACTAGGTGCGGACAGGAACCAGAAAGGTGGTAGTCTCCTGCAGCCACTTTGTTTGCATACCTGGCGCCCATTATTTAAGATCGGTTCACTTACGACTACGTTGGAAAAGGAACCCCGACCACTCGCCGATCTGAGCAGTCGCAGTTGGCCATCGTCCGACCGAAGGACTCTCCGTTTCAGTCTTTATTTTTTTGTCTCTTTCTTTATTGTTATTTTAGATGGATTACGTGGGAAAAAAAGTGAATGTGGCAACTCATTAATTTTTAAATTTCTAAACTCAGTAAAAAGAGATATTTCATCAATTTCTTTTTTAATGC
The DNA here is from genome assembly GCA_035610365.1 of Aquatica leii. Classification (NCBI taxonomy): domain Eukaryota; kingdom Metazoa; phylum Arthropoda; class Insecta; order Coleoptera; family Lampyridae; genus Aquatica; species Aquatica leii. The sequence continues at coordinate 41,207,562 of CM069439.1, forward strand.
TCTGGCATATTTTATGAAGAAGTTGAAGTTCTGATTCACCACACAATAAATTCGATTCCAGGGATTCGGTTTTGTCAATAATGGTTTCAATATAATTAACTTTTTTGATGAAAATTCTCGGCTCATTAGATCTGGATGCACTGACAAGTTCTACAACTTCGCCAAAGTAATCTGATATTGTTTTGATCAATACTCTGTCACTGACATCAATATCTCCTATTTCTTTTACAAACTGCCGATGTTGTCTTCCGCGATTCAAACCTGTTTCCATTTCATTCAAGAGTTGTTGAAAACCTTGGTTATCATCAGTAATTTTTCGTTTCCTACTGCTATTGCTACAATCTGTTTTAGTTTGAATATTGCGATGATTGAGATGACATTACTTCATATTTGATAAATAAATAAATATTTCGGAGTGAAACATGTATATAATATTATACCCCTTACAACCCCCTGTACAGCACGAATTTTATACGACCACGCTAAACCTTGTTCTTTTTCAAACGGGGTGACACGATAGGACTGAGTTTTTACTCTACTAGTAGACGAGATTTGAAAAGATGCCGAATTAGAACGTGTGGTGATAAAAAACAATGTGAAACCAGAAAAAAGTTAGAGAAGCTCATTGGGGTTTGACAAAAAGTTATAATTGAAAAAAAAATATAGAAAAAAAAGAAACAAGAAAAAAGGAAAGCTTCAAAGGTGAAGTAGAATCTGATGACCAACCAGAAGAAAGTGTACAGCAACCAAAAAACGCAACATAAAAGAAGGTGAATGTATATTTAAACTAAAAATAAAATTGGAAGAAAATGATATATTTTACCGAAAGGACAAGCAAGGTTGAGAACGAATATGAAGAGGATAGGCAACTTTAAAGCACCCGTCTAACGAAGAACTAAAAGAAAAAATTCAATTTCGTACAGTTATAACTAGCGTTAGATACGATAAACAAAAGCAAATTTAGCAACGTACAAAAAGGAAAAAATGAGCGAAACGTTAATGGAGATATATAAAGAAACCAAAAACAAAAGAGGAGGAAAGGACACCATACCGAAATACGTGAAGAAGAAAAACCTACAAAGCCAATAATAATATTCAGGAAAAGACGAGAAAACGTAAAATAACAAGAATTGACATGTGACAAAAAGGGTAAATAAAGCAAATAAATTATTGTCATGAAGAGGAAATGAGAGAACCAAAAATGTAGAAACAATACAAGAAATATTAGATTGTTAGACAAAGAAACACCAAGATATACAGGGTGTCCCACGAGGTACTGTACATACTGAAATGGTATGTTCCTTAGGTCAATTTAAGTGAAAAACGTCCTATAAACATAGGTCCAATTCGCCATAGTTACACAGATACAAGCGTTCAAAGTTTATAACTGATCACACATTTTTAAACTACAACCTGTTCGTTGACGCCGTACGTACTGCATCCAGAAAGAACATACCACGAGGATGTAGAACCAGCTACGTGCCAGGACTCTCCCATGAGATGATAGACGAATATCAGAAGTACCAACAGCTATTCCAAGCAAATCCGTTCTCGGATAGCACCATTCCATCTGGTACAGAACTAGCACTAAAGATACAGGAAGAAAGACAGAAGTCATGGCAAAACATGATTGAAAGTGTGGACATGACCCACAGCAGTAGGAAAGCCTGGCTCACCATCAAGAAGCTAAGCAACGACCCCAAAAAGGCTGAACAACACCATAATGTCACTGCAAACCAGGTTGCAAGCCAACTCCTTCTAAACGGGAAAGCACCAACTAAACAACCTAAGATGAGGATCAAGCGACAACCTGGCAAAGAAAACACAGCTTCAATACCACCTTCACCATGGAAGAGCTCAACATCTGTATTAAGAACCTGAAAAATGGTAAAGCGGCTGGAATGGACGACATTTGCTCAGAACAAATAAAATACTTCGGACCAAGGACAAGAGAGTGGATATTAGAGCTGTTTAAGAAATGCTCTTCTTTATATAACATCCCGAAGCTATGGCGGCAGGCACGCGTCATTGCCCTTCTAAAACCGGGCAAAGACGCCTCGGACCCCAAAAACTTCAGACCAATATCACTTCTCTGCCACCTCCACAAACTCTATGAACGTCTCATCCTGAACCATCTGTCTCCCCTGATCGAAGAACACCTAATCCCAGAACAAGCTGGCTTCCGCCCGGGCAAATCCTGCACGGGACAGACTCAACCTCACCCAGCACATAGAAGATGGTTTTGAAAAAGGGAAAATCACAGGCGCAGTATTTGTAGATCTCTCAGCTGCATACGATACTGTGAACCATAGGATGCTCCTCTCGAAGATCTACGACATGACACACGACTACCACCTAGTGCAAGTCATCAAATCGCTATTGAAAAACAGACGATTCTATGTAGAACTCTGCAAGCAGAAGAGCCGCTGGAGACGGCAACAGAACGACCTCCCTCAGGGAAGTGTGCTAGCACCGACCCTCTTCAATATCTACACCAACGATCAGCCCATCCACCCTAATTGCAGGAGTTTTTTATATGCTGACGATCTGTGCGTCACAGCACAGGAGAAAGAGTTCACCACAGAACAAACACAGGTAACTGCTTTCCATCTCATCCATCACCTGGAATGGTACTGAAATAGAACACCACCAGAACCCAGTGTACCTCGGAGTCGTCCTCGACCGGACTCTGACTTATAGGGCCCACGTGGAATAGACAAAGGGGAAAGTCAGCGCTCGGAACAATATCCTCAGAAAACTGGCCAACACCAAGTGGGGCGCCAACCCGACCACCCTGCGCTCTACTGCACTCGCACTCTGCTACTCCACAGCAGAATTTGCGTGCCCAGTTTGGGAGCGGTCATCTCATGCCAAAAAACTCGACAAGGTGCTCAACGAGAGCTGTCGCTACATCACGGGATGCCTGAAACCGACACCCATCAACAGCCTCTACCTATTAGCCGGTATTGCTCCACCAGATATAAGAAGAAATGTAGCGAGTAGGCGGGAAAAACTGAGGCAACTAGAGAACCCCAGACATCCATTGTACGGCCATACCAACGTCGACAAACGCCTAAAATCCCAAAAAAGCTTCATACCCGAGAAACCCCTGGACTCAACAGCTAAAGCAGCGAGGTTGAATTCATGGCGCGAACGCGTTAAAAACACCGACGCAATCGACGGTGCCAGCCTAGAAGTGGGAGAACACCTACCCGCTGGCGGTGATCTGGACTGGACTACGTGGAAAAGCCTAAACCGCCTACGCACTAGAACTGGCAGATCCAAAGTCAACATGACCAAGTGGGGGTACTCCAGCGACAGCGATTTATGCGACTGCGGGGAAAGACAAACCATGGAACATCTTCCGACTCCTCGACGAAAAATGCACCATGGAGGACCTCACCGCAGCCACCGACAGGGCCATAGCCTGTGCTCGCCACTGGAAGGACATATGAAACTTTTGGTTTAAGGACTCGAGAAGAAGAAGACACATTTTTTGAAAATTAATTATTCTTAGTCAACTGGGAAACAAAAGCCGAACAATATGTCATTTATTGCTTTCTTTTCTACTAATGTCACAGTCGATTTTATTAAATGAAGTGTAATTTAAATGCAAAATGCCTTCTCATTTTTCTAACGAAGAATATGCTGATATCATTTACATTTATGGATTTTGTGATGGAAATGCGAGATCTGCCGTTAGGGAATATGAACGAAGATTTCCCAACAGGAGAGTGCCAAATCACCAAACCTTTTCTTCTGTGTTTCAACATGTACGGACTCATGGTTCATTTTCATCAGTTTCAACAAGATCTGACCGTCCTGTGCAGTTAAATGTGAATGAGCAGGAAAACATTCTACAGATGGTTGATCGGAGTCCAGGGTTGAGTACTAGAAGAATTTCTTCTCGGACGGGACTCCCCCGTATGTCAGTATGGCAAACATTACATGATGGGCTTTTGTATCCCTATGACATGCAACAAGTTCAGCATCTGGAACCTGGAGATTTTGCTGCCCGGTTGAATTTCTGCCACTAGCTACAGGTAAATCCACAATTAGTTCCATTCATTTTATTTAGCGACGAGGCGCAATTTACTAGAGATGGAGTGAACCATACACGTAATTCTCATTTGTGGTCATATCAAAATCCACATGGCACAACAGAAACTAACTTTCAGCGCAGATTTTCTGTTAACATATGGTGTAGCATGATTGACGATCAACTTATTGGACCTTTTTTCTTTGAGGAACGTCTGACAGGAGAAGCATATGCTAACTTTTTGCGGAATGAATTGCTACCGCTTTTGGAAGAAGTACCTTTACTAACAAGACAACAAATGTTTCTGCAACATGATGGAGCTCCTCCACATTTTAGTCGGCATGTGACCAAATATGTAAATGTTGCTTACCCCAATAGGTGGATTGGGGGTGGAGGCCCGCATGCTTGGCCACCGAGATCGCCCGATCTCACATCTTTGGACTGCTATCTGTGGGGTCATGTGAAAAGTTTAGTATACGAGGTAAAAGTTAATACCAGAGCTGAACTAATACAGCGTATCCTGGATGTGTGTCAACAAACACGGAACAACCAGCAGGTGCTTCGAGCAGCTACTCGGTCCATTTTAGATCGCAGCCGTCGTTGTATTAATGCCAAAGTAGGTCATTTTAAGCATTTGATGTGATTTTTTTTTTATGTTTGTTTTGTAGTTCGATTTTTTAATAATTTTCAAAAAATGTGTGAGCATTTATAAACTTTGAACGCTTGTATCTGTGTAACTATGGCGAATTGGACCTATGTTTATAGGACGTTTTCTACTTAAATTGACTTAAGAAACATACCATTTCAGTATGTACAGTACCTCATGGGACACCCTGTATAACAGAAGAAATAAAAGAGAAACAACTATAAATTTTAAAGAATCCAGCAAAGAATTAATAATGAAAAAGTAAAGTTTGGGCAATAATAAAGTGGAAAAACATTACTTATAAATTTCCTACAAGGAAAAAACAAAAAGCTTTAATTTTCTTAACGAAAATTGTTATTATTGCTAAAACGGAAATTTACAAGAACATTGCGCCTTTTTAAAACACACCCTTTGTTGTAAAAAGTTACGCCACTGGTAAAGGAAAAGCCAACTTTGATATCGCTAACGCATGAACAATTATAACCATTATCAACGAAACCAACATTGCTGTATATATGTAAATTACCGCACATTTGATAACCGTAATCAGTAATTTAAATGAGATTAGTAAATTAAGTAATTACCTCCTTGTCAATGCCAGGAACAGCTCTAATTAACGAACGAAGATCCGTCAGCTTCCTCCGTTCGTCTTCCTGTTTTTGTTTAATCTTTTGCAACTTAATACTCAAATCTGCTACGTAACTGCCAAAATGTTCAATAGTTTTTAACCCATCTTGAAAATAACTAGGATAAATAAATGTTAATGCAAAAATACGTTACTTTAAGTTGTGCTTACTTTGTTTGTGCGTGATAATATTCTACCAAGTTTTGCAATAAGTCTATGCCCTTTTTAGTTTTAATTTCGTTGAATTTGATTAAATACTAAAACACAAATATTTAAAAAAACACGTAATTCATCGAAAAGTTAACATACCTCACACATTTGTAATTGAAACAATCGTCTTTCCTTTTCCATTTCGTCGGCAATTTCAGCACTGGTGACTTCGGTACGGATTAATCCTGCCTCTTTAGCTTGTTGCTTTTTTTCTTTTTCAATTTTAACGTACTTGCTTTCGTAATCCTTCCAAGCTTTGTCAAACGGTCTCCTTAAATCGCCCTTGACGTCCCTTAAATCCCCCTTTAATAAATTATCTAACGGAAACATAACAATATTATTTATATTTTGCATTAATGTCTTCATTAAGGCAGACAATTCTTTTGTGACTACGGCGAATTTAATAAAAGCAGCTCCAATATCATTCTCTTGATCCTTCGATATAGCGTTACTACCTATTTTTTCCAACGCTCTTGCTAAGTACATTTCATTATCAACATGAGCTATAACACTTATGATTATAATCGACAATTAAGGTTTGATACTTACTATTGCCCGAGGTGTAAATGGCCTTAATGGCCTTTTTCATTTTGGTTAAGCCATCTCTATCAAAATCCAGTGTCTGAAACGATACTAAAATCAATTCCTATTCTAGTCAAGTATGAAATTTTGAAGTTGTTATTGTTTGGTTTTTTTTTGTTGTTTAAAAAAACTGTATTAAGATGTACAAACCTCTTCGAGTGCCGTAATAGTGTTCCTGCAATGTTGCATTCGAGAAACAAATGTAGAAGTAATTGGAGAATTGTAATCTTCTCGAGTTTCATCCACAAATTCTGATACTCCAATTAGACTGGGCATTGTGAATGTGATCTTTAAATTCGCTTTAATAACAACAACATATAAGCAGAGTGTTTGAACACTGATTAATTAAATCGCCGTCCTTACGAACACCGCACATTTAACAAACATTTTATCGACTAACTTTTAATATCGTTAAACTCCTGTCAAAATTGTCATTTTAGTTATTTAATCTCAATTCTCTTTTCCACCCTAAAAACGTACGATACTATTCTTATCTCTTACTACGAAAAAGATTGCGGCTAACTTCGTTACAAACAGCTCCGAGATTGTGCAGTAGCGAACACTTTGAAATTAGGCAGCACTTCGTACATTGTTGTGTAACGCAATCGCGAATTTAAATATACAGTGTGTTTGAATATTTTTATTTACAGCCAACGTTTTTAATTATTTTAATTACTTGTTCATTACTATTTGTTTTGTTTCTAACACTAACAATAATTATTTACTATATGAGTATTTATCGGGTTCTGTAGCTATAAGAAACTTTTAGTGAACTAAATTTTACCCATAGGAGTGACAAAGAAAAATAGTTTTCTGCAGTGTAGGTTTGTCTGCGGGACTATCTAATCTAATTGACATAATCTAACTGCAGTAAACTACTTAAAAAACTTTATTCAAAAAAAAATTTCAGTCAGAGACAAACCAAAGTAGAGAATTTAAAAACACAGATGCATGGGTTCTTTAGATCGTATGTGCTCATGAATTCTAAATGCTAGTTTAATTAATTTGTTTTATTCAGAAAAAAAATGTTGACTTAAGGTACGTTATAAAAAAAGAATGACATCGCTGTTATAAATGGTACAACACCTTTAATAAATTAATCATAAAATCCTGAAGTATTTATTTTCGATACATATTTTAAAAATAGAAACAAATACAATTTTGACAATATTTTATGCATAAAATACAACTAGACAAACTAATTTGTTAACAAAATAAATAGAACGTAAACATTTTACAGGTATTTAATTAATGAATAGCTTTAGATATGTTAACAATTTAACTTTATAAAACTAAATAAAAAGTAATGAAAGCATTATTATTCATTTGGTATCCCCAAATTAGAAAACGAACCTCCAGTATGCCAAAAAGCAGATCCGTTTACGGTAAGACGAGCCAAGAATGTGGTTGTTTTGAAGCCGAGAACATGGCGGCGGCAATTAATCATGTAATAGATTTTATTAACTAAAACCACAGTAGACTGATCGGGTAAATGTATAAGAGGGTGCAGTACAAATCCATCTAAGTATAAAAAAAACTAAATAAATCCACAAAAAATATAAATATCTTATAAAGTTTGCAATGGATTATGTTAGTAAAGGTTAAGCACAAAATGGCCGATGGTAGCATCAAGTTATAACACATTCTAAAGTTAAATTTACATTTTTTTAAACTTTAGGTAACTACAGTAATGTAAAAATCTAAACTTACATGTAATTAAGCAACCTCTGTAATTTACAAATTGATGTTGTGGATGATGTTGAGGATTATCCATCTTAAAATGCTTAGAAGTGAAATCACAGTTACACACTTACGATTCAATTTGTTATTGTATCTATTCTTCTTCCCTCTCTTGTTCTCCCTCTTTTTATGACTTTTTTGCCGCTCAACAGATAAATTAACAGGAGATATTTTTTATAGATACATAAACTGAAACATGAATTTGTGATAGAAGACAAAAGTAACGTATAATTCTTATCGTTGCAATAAAGTATTTAATTTCAACAACAGGATACACGTAAAACGTACCCAGTAAAAGATAATTTTTCACAATAGGTACTGTTCAAAAAAATGTAAAAAGTAATTCTGACTTTGGCAATTCTAGAAAAATTTTGATATATAGAAAATGTGATTTTTGTTTCTACTGTAAATCTTTCAGGTTTACTGTTGTGACATGGTTTTAGTTAGCTTTAGCAACTGCTAGGTATTTATTTTTTTACTTCTAATTCAATCACGTTATACTTCTTGTCAGGGTCGCGCCTAGCACTTTTGGCGCCTTTGTGCAAATTTAAAATAACGCCCCAAATTTGTATTACGTTCAAATGTGAATTTTAAAAAGTATTTTCATAAATTTATTTTCTCAACTCAAAATTTTTGTATTTTAGTTTCAAATGTAATATATGATATCCACAAAAGCACAAGAAATTATTATTTAGAAAATTACAAGAAAAAAGATTCCGAAGAGATATTTCATTAGAACCATTAAAAATACAAAAAATGTCATCAAAAATATTATTTTTTGTAAGAAAATTTGGTGTTTAGAAATATATTTGCTTTCTAAATTGTTTAAGAAAATTTCATCAAAAATAGGTGATAAAGGAGAACCCATTGGAAGACCTAGATTTTGTTTAAAAAATTGATTATCAAATTAGAAGAAAATGTTATTTAAACAAAATTTAGTAATTTTTAATAAATCATTTGTTACAAAATCAGGAAAATCAGAAAGTGAAAGAAGATTAGAGATTATAAGTAGGTAATACATCTGTAAGAGGAACTGAAGGGAAAAGGTTTTTAACATCAAAAGAAACAATATTAAGATTTAAGATTGCATCAGAAGGAAAAATTAAATTATTTAAAGAATCTATTAATTCTTTTGTATTTTTTATTGAGTAACTAGAAATAAAATTCATTTAAAAAGTAAATATTTTAGTTAAGAATTTGCTAATTTTATAGGTAGGTGATTTAATAAAATTTACAACTGGTCTAATAGGAAAATTGGGTTTATGAATTTTTGGTAAACAATAAAGTAAAGGGATAGAAGGATTAGATACTTTCAAACTAGACAAATGAACATTAAAAAAATTAAACGTGTTTTCAGTTAAATGCAAAATATGAATAGTACTAGTAACAAATTTAGTTAATGGAGATCTTTTTAATTTTTCAAAATCAGTACAAACCAAAAAAATTTAAAGTTTTATTAATGTATTCTAATCTATTAAGAATAACTGTACAATTACCTTTATCTGCTTTAGTAATTATTATTTTACTATCAATAACTTTTTGTTTAATAGATTTGATTAAACTTATCTGATTGAAGTTAATGTAATTTTGTTTAAATGAATTTAAATTGTTAGGAATATTAGAAATATCAAGATTTGAAGAATCTAAATAAGGTAATGGTTGTAAAATAAACTCAACAGAAGCTTTAAAATTATTAAAAAAACAATCACTTAATGGTAGTTAAGGTGAAAATTTAAAACCTTTGTTCAACAGTTCTATTTCATTTTGTGTAAAATTGACATTAGTTAGATTTAAAGTATCATTTATCTTGCTGTACCATTTCTTTATTTCCGATTTGATGTACATATGTTGTGATGTAATTATAATAAGCTAACTGTTGGGTTTTTGTTTTAATATTAATTTTAATTTTAGTAAATTTTGGTTGTTTATTTAAATTCAGACAATTCTTGAGAAACCAAATGTTCAAATAAAACTTTTTGACGTCGTAAATTGCACCATCTTCTTTTTATTTACATTTAACATTTTGTAAAACTTACATTTTTTATTTTTTAAATATCTAGTTACAATTTCTCATATTTGACACTTTTCAAAAAATGTAAGTTTTTAAAAAATTTTTTGTAATTTAACTTTTTATGAGTTGTTAATATTTTTTGTAGTTTTCTGAAGATGAGCTTTATAATTGCAAGCTCGAAACATATGTAAAAAACATTTTGAAAGATTGAATTTTGAACGTGTGGCCCTGCTCATTATCAAAACAAAAAGGATATTTATCCGAAAGATAGTTCGGAGTCGGGGCGTAAGTTTTCCAATAGTTACTTCTTTAGAATTTTACCGAACAAAGAAAAAATTGAGCGTTTTTGGTTGTTGTACTCCGAAACAAAAAATTCACTTTACTGTTTCTGTTGCAAAATTTTTAATGACAGCGATTTGAAATCTGTTCGCTTTAGTGATAAATCTGATTACAATGATTGACAGCATTTAAGTGAACATTTAAACATTCATGAAAAGAGCAAGTTACATATCGAAAATGTTCTAAAAGTGCTTGATCTTTCTAACCGTTTTAATAAAAATGAAATAATTGATTCTGAAATTCAAAATGTGATAAACAGAGAAACTAAATACTTGCAAGCTGTTATAGAAAAAATTTTCTACGTGATTCAATTTAATTAAACCTTCCTAGGTTGATACCTTAAAGGAGTTATTGCATCTATTCTACTAGACCATCAAGTATCCGATAAAAGTTTTAAAGTTAAATTTGTTACATTAGATAAATTAGATTTCAGAATTGACCAGCGTTTAGTAGAAGCTGAAAAAAATACAAACAGTTCTTGTACTAAAGAAAAAAAATTGATGCTCAAAGTATTCGATTTTGCTGCATCATTGACGACTAAATTTAGAGTATGATTGCAACAAGGAACAAAGAAAACTCGCGGATTGAAATCCAAATTTTTTTTTGTAAACCATTATGCATACCACGCATATTTGCCCCATTGTCGTAACCCTGACCCCGCAAATCGTTGATATTTAAGCCTTCTTTCTCTAACGCCGACAAAAGAAATTTTGTCAAGCCTTCACCCAACACATTATCTATAGGACAAAATAATAAAAAATGTTCTTTTATACTAATTCCCGTGCTCTTTAAATTAACAAATCTTATACAAACTGAAATTTGTTCTTGGTGACTAGCGTCAGGAGTGCAGTCAAATAATATAGAATAATATTTTGCCTTTTTAGTTAGTTCTAAAATTTTGGATTTGATATTTTTACCGATCAAGTTGATTACTCTATTTTGTATTTTATCTCCGAGATAGTTTTTGTGATCTTTTATTTGAGAGCGTTTTGTATGTTCTGACATAATCGGGTCGAATTTGGAAATCATTTCAATGCATTTTAAAAAGTTACCATTAATTTTCTCAAACAACTTATTACTACTTCCACCAAAAGCTAAATTTTGCTGACCTAAAAACTGAATCACGTAAAAAATTCTTTCTATAACAGCTTGCCAGTATTTAGTTTCTCTGTTTATTACATTTTGAATTTCAGAATCAATTATTTCATTTCTATTTAAACGTTTAAAAAGATCTAGCAATTTTAGAATATTTTCGATATGTAACTTGCTCTTTTCATTAATGTTTAAATGTTTATTTAAATGCTGCCAGTCATTGTACGCAGATTCATCACTAAGGCGCACAGATTTCAAATCGATGTCATTAAAAATTTTGCAACAGAAGCAGTAAAGTGAATTTTTTGATGATGAGCAGGGCCACAAGTTCTACTAATTCTTGAATATTATTAGGACGTAATTTCTTTGACCATAGTGCAGCATCTTTCGAAATATTTTCCGTTCTAGTAATTTTTGAAGGTGTTGATTTGTCATTATTAGCGGAACTTAAAGATGTTGATGGATTGCTTTCTATAAGATCAGTTTCTTGTCTGCTACTGATACTTGTTTCAAGTACAGGTTCAGAATATTGGGATTCAGCTGTATTATTGTTGTTATTAGTACTTGGCAAAGAAGACTCGGGGTTTGAAAAAAAATGCGTAATTTTAACATGGTTTTCCATTTCTTCTTCTCTTCTTCTTTTATTCAGCAAATTTTGGTATCTAGACAATTTCTTCTTTTTTTCTGACATTCTGTATACTATAATACGTAAGTAAACAAATTGACAAATTATTCATGAAAAATGGGATTGTTTCGACGTCTCAAACTTAAACTCGAAAGTATTTTTTCAACCTTACTTATTTCAAATGATTTCAAAATTTATAAATTTTTATAAATAGTAATATTAGTGCTTCTCAATTATTCTGTCTGAATTTACTTCAATTAACAATGATGTTTATATAATCAAATACAAAAGGATTTTAGAGATGCAAGTTTTTGGCTTTTAATGTTTTAATAAATCTAAAATAAAAAATTAATTTTAGATGAACTCGCCTTAATTCACAACACCAAACACATCACTATAAAGTCTGTAAAACTACAAAAAACTAAAGTTTCAAAAGCAGATATCTTTTACCCCAAGCACCTTTTCACTTCGCTAAGTTAATTATCGATCGGGCATCAAGCAACAAATGAAATCGCGATTGATGCAGCGCTTAAATATATAAAGTTTCGTACATTGCAAGCTCAAACAGGAAAATAACGCTTTTTCGCTCGTTGGCTCGTTGCAAACCAAATTTCAAGCTCAAGCATGAATAAAATCAGATTTGTTTGAGTTCACACAATTCATGTTATCATGTTACGTATTACGTATTCGATCGAATAAATGCTATTATTGCGTATTCTCATTTGGAAAATATATTATTTTCTAGAAGTAATTCGGTTACCTCGTTTCAAAGAGTAAAAATAAAAAAATAATCAAATGAAAAACAATGTAATAGCTAGCAATTCCTTACTGGTTTTTTTATCATTATAAATTTTGTTTTGACAATGTTGTTTGTTGCTTTATCTTTCTTTTACTTTTTGAGTTTTGATGCTTTTTGGCGCCTCGGCTTTGTCGTGCACCACATGACTTTGCCCTTATGTACGACGCGGGACTGCTTCTTGTGCTTAATTTTAATTTGTTGTAAGATGCATCGTGTTGCTTCAAGGAAATGTTTTTAGTTCAAAATATAACACTACAAAAATAAATGGGTCGAGAATTTGTTCCTAACTTCTGCCCTGTAAAAAAATTAGGAAAATTTTACATTAATTTAGAGGTATCTCTGTTGACTCTGTCAATAGGAACAAATTTACTTTACAGAATAATTTTACCAAGTAACGTAAAGTTACCAATTTTTGGATAAAACAATCACATCCTACAACGTAAAATTGCTTTTTAAAATGTAGGTAGCCCATTACTTGCATAGTGTAAATTTACACAACCACGATGTAATACCTTTTACATCAACAAATGTAATTATACTTTACAGGATGTAACGAGTTTACCTACTCAAAATGGGGCATGACCACAACGGCCACCCGGAAGTGTGACCGTTGTAGTCACGACAACAACGGCCACCGTGATCATAACGGCCACTTACCAACTTTAACCACTTCGGCCACCGTTACCAGAACGGCCACCTATTATGTTGACCACAACGACCACCATGACCACAACGGCCACTTGCATTTTTGACCATAACAGCCACCGTGACAACAACGGCCACTTATCTTCATGACCACAACGACCACCGCAACTACAACGGCCACCGACGCCTGATCTGAAAATCGACTGCCGACGCCAGTTACAGCAACCTCTGTGACTATAATGACCACCTCTGCTCGTAACCACAACGGCCACCTATTTTGTCGACCACAACGGCCACAACGGCTACCGCGATCACAACAGCCACCGCGACCATAGCTGACCATAGCGACTACCAATCGTCATTCATCATGAGTTTCGATGATATTTAGTTTGCATTTCTAGCTTGATGGTGTTTTTTTCATTTTCTTTTGTGGTCATCCATTGTCAAAATGAAGCGTGTTCGGTATTATTTCAAAGCTTGCAAATTGTGCTTATTGGATACATAAATATTTTTTATTTTAGTTAACTATTGGAAACACAGAATTGTAACGAGAAGCAGGGTGAAAGTGAATGGAGAAGAGAGCGAGAAATTCGTTACAAGGAGAGGGCTGTGACAGAGATTCCCACTGAGCCCTTGTTTGTTTGCAGTATATACGGGGGATTTAGGGGAGACAATGAGAGGACATAACAGATAGGAGGGATAGTGGTAGAGAAAGGGAAGGTGTAGTGGTTGGCGTATGCGGATGACATAGTGTTGGTGGCTAAAGAGGAAAAGGAAATAAAGAACCCAAATCATAGAATCGCTTGGTTTTTTCTAAATATTAGATTAAAACTCAAATTAATACAATTCTATGTTTCCAATGGTGAAGTAAAATAATAGTTATTTACATAAGTCAGAAAAATCTCACATTACTGAAGTATATTGTAACAAATTTTAAAACAAACTTATTTTTACTAACTATTTACACGTAATTTAGAAATGATTATTATAAATGTAACTAATTTTTAATACAAAACTAATAAAATGCATGGCTAACAATATTTAAAAAAAAACAACTTACAAATAATTTATATATATGTCTATCACTGGATAATTATAAATACTGTTCACGGATAAATATTACTTTTATTTGTCTACACTGTATGTTTACACTAAAACGCGTTAACTTATTTATTTAAACCAGTGGTTTCTAAAGTAATCCTTACAGACTTCCAGAGATTCTCGGAATTATTCAAGAAGTCCGTAAAAAATTTAAATTAATTTGAGAGTTTCTGAACATCGTCAGGTGGTCCGCGCAAGGTTTAATATCAAATTAAAAAATTGTGACACATTTTTTTTATTAGTATGGACGTTAAAATAAATAACAATGAATACATTATTAGTAACTTTTACGTTCTAAGTAAAATATAAATATAGACAGGCTCATAAAGTACAAGTACAGGCATGGCGGCTAGTCAGGCCTATCTATACAATTATATCTAAGAACGCAATAGAGCCGATATCTGCACGAAGTAGTCTATAATATAAACTACAAAAGAATTGTGAATCTAATCAACAATTCAGTTTAGTGTTATGTGTGTTGTGAAGTGTATACAACAAATTTTGTTAGTTTTGGACAAAAAGAAGTATACTTTTTTGTGTTGTTACGCAGATAGCGTACTTTCGTTACGTATTAAAACGTTGTCAAAGGTATAGTTGTATAGTATAGTTGTAGTTCTAATTGTGTAAATATTTAGTTTTAAGTAAATTAATTTTAAAATTCTTACATTGATGATACAGGTGTGCGGTATCGAAACACGTTGACATTGTGTAAATAAACAACTGCTTAGTTCGCGATTCGTTTGTTTGTTTATAGAGTGTAATTTCAGTTGTTCCAGTTCGTTAAACTAGTCGTTGTTAAAATTTACTGTTATTAAACATTTTATTCGTGTTATGATGAAACTGGATGTAAAACTATTTGAATTTTTCGAATCAATAAAAATTGGACAAGAAACATAAAAGAAAATACTAGATAAACAGAAAAAAAAATTAGCGAAAATTCTCAGAAAATAGAAGAAATGCATACTAGTATTGGAAATCAAATAAATACTATAAAAGAACAAATACATATTAGTGTGGAAAACCAGATTAAAACTGTTCAAAAAGAAATGCAAAGCGGCATTTTATATTTAAGAAAAGCTGTAGAAGATAACATAAAAGAAATAAAAGACAAATTCGAACAGAAGCTAAAAAAAATTCAAGAACCATAGAAGACAAACTAGAGGAAAAATTAAGATACAACTGCTTGTAAGAAGAATGAATTGTCATGGTTAGGAAACTGTCACGAGCAAAGGATTCTACCTTCAAATTTTGATGGTTAAGTTCCATGGTCAACCTACCACAAACAGTTTAAAGCTGTAGCTGTGGGTAATTGTTGGAGCAACAAACAGAAACCGACGCAACGTCTCTAAGAGTGGCTTTACGTGGAGAAACGCTTGGAATTTTGCACACTGTTCCTGACCACCTACAAGGAAATTACGAATTCTTAATTTTACGTTTAGAAATAAGATATGAAAATCCTCATCTTCAACAAGCGTGCAAAGCTCAAATTAAAAGTCCAGTTCAAAAAACTGCTGAATGTCTTTAAGAGTATGAGGCTGACATCGCCAGATTTACGGCTTGCGTATTCTACGGCACCAGATATCGTCATGGAACAGTTGACTATTCGAACCTTTGTAGACAGCCTCCGAGACGGCAAAACGCAGCACTTAACTCGACCGAAGACGTTGGATGATGCTTTAACCCATGCTCTGGACTTCAAAGCGACAAAACAAGCGTCGCCCCAAGACAGTCGTAAGCTCCGCTGTACTGCAAAAATACTCGCGCAGACACAAGACAGCATTAAAGAAATAGTGCGACGTGTATTTGGAGAACAAGTATCTTGAGAAAGAGAAGTGACGTGCTGGAACTGTGAGAAAGTAGGTTACGTATGATGACGCTGTACTAAGCCTAAAAGAAGACCAGAAGAGTGTCCGGAAAACTAGAACAGGTCAACGGAATAGGACAAAAGTCGACTTTAACCAGCCATGCCCTAAAGAATACTATTCAAATGACATCGCCTATGGAGCAATTGCACAGTATTTATCTCGATAGCAAGATCAATGGAAGAAGTGGTCAGTTATTGGTTGACACGAGAGTGAAGAAAACCATCATTTTTCCGGACATATTACGGGAAAATGAGAAAACATCACTAGTAACAATACGACTACGAAGAAATACCAATACTCACGGACAAGTCAAAGTAACCATTAGTTTGGGAAATTAAGTACTCGCACATCAAGTACTGGTAACCGACATCACGAAAAACGTTATCCTGGGAATGTCTTGAAGATCGACAGTGAAGAATTTTTTTTTATTTGTCAGAGAAGAGTCTTATTGAGTGAAGACGTGACTCTGCCTGCAAAGACTGAAAGTGTGGTGATGGCACGTCTGGATGGAAATCTCCCGGAAAACTACATTCACGCTATTGAATCAATGGAAGGCAATTTAGTTGAAAAAAGACTACTCGTTGGCAAAACTTTAGTGCAAATAAAAAACACGATGCCAGTAACAATCTTGAATGACAACTCAGATCCTGTAACGTTGAAAAAGGAGTTCGTGGTAGAGCAATGTACGCTAGTATCTCAAATTATGAGATGCGTGAATTCTACGTCGCCAAAGAAGTGTCCACATCTATTGGACATTCTTACCTCCAAATGCCAAAACCAGCTGGCTCAAGTTACAGTGTTGATTCAGCTGTATCCAAATGTGATCCAGCTGGAGAGTGATTGCAAAGAAAAAACTGACGTAGCGAGGCATAAACTTAATACCGGAGACGCTCGGCAGATACGACAACATCCACGCCGACTTACTTTGCCGAAAGGAGAAGAAGCCGAACAAATAATTACAGATAAGTGGTACGACGTGACCAAAAAGAACAGCTACCCTTTTTCGATAATTGACGATACGGTAAACATCTTGTCAAAATCGTAGTGATTTTCCACGTTGGATTTAAAAAGTGCTTACTGGCAGGTAGAATTGAAACTCAAAAATCGTGAAAAAACAGCTTTTTTGATTGGAACTAGTTAGTGGCAATTCACTGTGATGTCTTTCGGCTTGTGTAACGCTTTTGCAACGTTCGAGCGTTTGATAAAAATTATCTTACGCGGACTGTCTTAGAAGACGGGTTTGGTTTACCTATAGACGACGTGCAATACTTTGGCCACGTCGTATCTAGAGATTGAGTAAAGGCTGACCCAAACAAAATCCCGGCAGTGCAAGCATTGCTAAGACGAATCTACATACATCAGGTTCGAAGTTTCTTTGAGTTGTGCACTTATTATAGACGTATTGTATCCGCATTTACCAATATAGCCAAATCTTTAAAGAAAGTGACCGAAGAAAGAGCAGAATTTAAATGGAACCAAAACTGCAAAAACCCTTTCTGTCAACAAAAACAGATCTTAGTCACTTCGCCGACTTTAAGTTATCCAAGAGAAGATGAAAAGCTTGTTTTGGATACCGATGCAAGTAATTTGGCCATAGATGCAATCTTTTTACAATTGCAAAATGAACAAGAAAAAGTAATTGCGTATGTTAGTAAAGTTTTGTTCAAGCCAGAAAGGAATTATTGCGTTACTAAAAAAGAGCTGTTAGTAGTCATCTAGTCTATAAAACACTTTGTATGGACACAAATGTTTACTAAGGACGGAGTAAGCCGTTTTAAAATGGCTATTGCAGTTTCGTAATCCGGAAGGACAAGCAGCAAGGTGGATCGAGAGACTGGCTGACTATGACACAGAACATCGTGCCGGAAGCAGTCATCGTAACGGTGATGCCTTGTTCAGAAGATCATGTCCGGAAAACTGCAGCCATTGTTTGCGACTTGAAGAAAAGGTTGAATGCTTCCGGAGAGCTGCTATGGTTGATGACGAGTGAAAACCTGAACAGTTGTGTCGCAAACAAGAAAACAATCCCGAAAGACTATTCTTAAACTGGAAAGAAAACGGCCAACGACCAACTTGGGAAGAAGTCAGTGCTTTAGGCAAAAACATCAAAGCGTACTGGGCACAGTGGGACTCTTTGAAAGTAGAACACGGTCTTGTTAAGAAATCTCTAAAGAGTGTCTAAGGCACGGAAAACAGACTAGAGTTGGTAGTGCCAAAAAGTCGGGTGTCACAAGTGTTGAAACATCTGCACGATGGTACATCAGGAGAACACTTTGGCGTTAAGAAGACATTGGAAAAAGCTCGAAAAGATTCTACTGGGTGAACTAAAAAGAGCATCATGAAATGATGCCGTAAGTGCACGATCTGCGCATCAGAACACTGGTTTCTTTTCAATATGCGAATAAATCTTTCACCTTTAGCTAAAGCAGGTAACTGATTTTCTAAATTGTGAGCAACTGCAATTCCTAGTATTAACACCAGGCAATTTTATTAATTTGTTACGGGCAAAGGGTTACGTGGACACTAGTTATTTGCCGTAATCGACACTAGTTATTCGCCGTAATCCTATGAAGTTCGCGCTGTCGCGCGCAACCTTCTCCCATCCCCTCGGCCTCCGCTATGGAGGTTGAGTCTGTCAGTGTCTAGCGTCGTCGCGAAGCCGAGTCCAACGACGAATCCGATGACTCCCAACTATCCAGAGGTTCTAACTATGTCTAAGCTGATTTCTACCTCCAAAAAATCCGTTGCCAGACGAACTGAATTAATGGATGTACTGTCCCGCAACCAAACTATCTTCCGTAAA
Source organism: Aquatica leii (assembly GCA_035610365.1). Classification (NCBI taxonomy): domain Eukaryota; kingdom Metazoa; phylum Arthropoda; class Insecta; order Coleoptera; family Lampyridae; genus Aquatica; species Aquatica leii. The sequence goes on from CM069439.1 coordinate 41,226,684, forward strand.
TCCACTCTTGCCAAAAAAATGTCGCAGAACCATCCAGATATTTCTGACGCTCTTAGGGGCGTACAAACTGCCTTGAAGACGATAACTGACAACTTGTCATCACTAGTCACCCAACAAGACACAATTGGTTCTATTTCTTACGCTCAAGTAGCTCGGTCTAGCAGAGTAGCAGACAGAGTGAAGCTACCTTCCGGTAAATCCGTCGCACCAGTCTTAAGATCTACAGTTGTGATAGTTCCCAAGCCCCAGTCTAACATAAAGACATCTGACGAGACCAAAACAATGCTCATGACAGTCCTTAATCCTACCACGCTCGGTCTAACACTAGACCGAGTAACGAAAATGGGACGAAACTCCAGTCGCTTGGAGTCCGAAAACACCAACCTTTCCAAAATCCCAGCGGATATCTTTGACAAAGCCGGCATTGTCATCAGACCGCAAGGCAAAATCCTTTCTAGGATCTCTATTACGCACGTTCCTACCAACTTCTCCCCCGAGCAGGTAAAGGAGACGATCCTTGAGTAAAACTTCAATGTCGCCACTAATGAAATAACGCAACAGATCAGAGAACACCTGAAGGTGCTATTTGAATTCATGCCCAGAGATAGATCCAATTGCAATTAGATAATTGAACTAACACCGGGGGTAAGAAAGTACCTCATGGCTAGTCGTCGTGTTTACGTTGCATGGAACTCATGAAGGGTTAATGACCATGTACGCATCATAAGGTGCTATAAATGCCAAAAGTTCGGTCAATCAGGTGAATGTAAAAGCTAAATTCAATGCGGTATTTGTGCTGAAAAGCACGAAACTAAAAATTGCCCAAACACCGCACAAGATCCTGCATGTGGAAACCGTGTATGACCATAAAGGCAAGGTGGCAAAATACAAGACGTCTTCCAATAACTGCCCGGTGTACCTAAAGAGGCTTGACGCCAAGATTGCTAATACCGATTATGGACAGTGAGGACGTTTCTCTGACTCTTAAGATTGCGCAAGTGAATCTTCAGCGTTCTCGTGCTGCAACCTTGGAAGTCATGGGCTTCTCTTCCGACAACAACATTAACATTTTACTAACCTAAGAACCCTGTGTGTATCGTTCTGGTTCAAGGTATAGGTTCACTGGGGCGGCTTTGCTCTTCAACAGGATCACTGTATCCACTTCTATGCGGTGTTTCTCGGCTATTGTTTTCAATAGCGCAAAGTCTGTCCGAGTAGTTACCCTCAGTAATCTAACTAATGACTGCACTGCCGTATCCATTATTACAGTGGGAAACACCTCTTTGGGTGTCGTTGGCGTATATTGGCCACCAAGCGAGGATGTTCGCATTCATCTACTACATCTAGATAGAGTTTTGGACGAACTAAGAAGCGTCTCGATTATTATAGCAGATGACTTTAATTCTAAATCGACGCTTTGGCACGTCTTGCTTACTGACGAACGAGGCAGAAGCGTAGATAACCTCGTGAGTGAACGTGATCTATGTGTTGTAAATGAGCCCAACCAACCTTTCATCTTAGCTAGTCACCAAGGTTCTTCAAACATTGATGTCACTCTAGCATCGCAAGTTTTAACAAGAAAAATTTCTAACTGGAAAGTAATCTCAGGGGTGATTGAAAGTGACCACCGACTTATACGTTTTGATTTAATCGTCAAAAATCTTTGATCGGTTCTGATCTTTAAGCGTATCTTAGATGTAAAACACATAGATCCTGTCAAGCTGAACAAAGAGGCCCGCGTCTTTCTTTCTACTTATCTTCCACGTAGAGCTAAGTGCCATGATTCTAATTCTATAGACGTCTCCATTGATAAGCTGACCAGGCTGATCCTCGAGTCTAGCCGAAATAGCTTAAACCGAGTTCGATTGCATTATAGAGCTGGTGTACCGTGGTGGTGTCCAAAGCTAAACAGGTTAAAGCTGTCGTACGTTGCTTAAGAAAGCAAACACAAAAAGCCCCAGCAAAGCTAAAAGCTCAATGGCTAAATTCGTATAAGGCCGCGCTTCACTGGTACAAACTGGCAGTGAAGAATGCAAAAATTAGTTTACGGCCAAGGTTTGTTAAGAAAAGTCCGTGGGCATTAGTATATAAAATTTCCTCACAAAAGTTCCTCGCTATTCAACCATGCTCTAACGTCCGTGACGGTGACAGATACACTCTCACAGAGCAAGACACAATTAAGTCAATTGTTAGTTTCCTTTTCCCAGACGACGATCCGACGAACAGCGATCCTTACCAAGCCCGAGTTAAATCCCAATCTTTTGCAAATATTGAATTCCTGCCAGACTGGGTTGTTACAAAAGAGAACATAGCGTCGGTGGCTAGCAGAATTCCTAAAAATAAAGCTCCCGGACCTGACGGAGTACACTGTAACGTTTTAAGAACAGTCGTACAAGATTCCCTCCACAACAATTATTCCATTCTAGTCAATACGGCTTTGTTCTTGGCAAATCGACGACATACGTCATTCGTAAATTAATGACAAAAGTACAGACGAACGTCTCCAAGTATAGACTTCGCATTTTTATAGACATTTCCGGAGCGTTCAATAACGTATAGTGGTCATCAATAATTGAAGTTCTCGTCGTCAAGAGAGCACTTACCGACGCAGTGCGCGTCATTCATAGTTATTTATCGAGTCGCTCGATTACTTATTCTACGAACGTTTCTGGCTGTTCTTACACAAAATGACTGACAAAAAGTTGCCCCCAAGGCTCGGTTTTCGGGCGGACCTTGTGAAACGTTGTTGTTAATTCCTTACTTGAACGAGACTTACCTGATAACTGCGACATTTTTGCCTTGCCTACGCGGATGATATCCATCACAGTGTCCGCAGACAATAGACGCGACCCAGAAGCAAAATCGCGACAGTGCCTAGACACTCTGACTCGCTGGGCTGCCAACAACAATTTGACAGTCTCAGCTGACAAGACCAAGTGCATGGTTTTTGGCTCCCCGTTGTCAAGAGATCCCACAGTTCGACTAAACGATATTCCAGTCCGAAGGGTTTTCGAATTCAAATACCTCGGACTTTTGTTTGATCACAAACTGAGCTTCGTCAAACATTGTTTCTATGTGGTTAACAATTGTAAGAGTGTTTTGCACTTGTTTTACAAGTATTCTCGTTGTAAATGGAACTTACATAGGAAATCATTAGTGATCATTTTCAATAGTACAGTCCCCATGCTCCCATATGGCTTAGACATTTGGTACCATAGACTAAAACATACCGATGTTGTCAGGAAACTAGCATCTCTACAGTCCTTATTCCTGCGTACGATCCTCGGAGCATATCGTACAGTTCCTATCGACTCCTTCGTGGCTAATATTCTCTTCTTCATCTCTTATTGCAGGAAACATACTGAATCAAAGTTCTCTCAAAGGCTGGCACGTGTATCTTTGTAGAAGAGCAACTTTCGACCGCAGATTTTCCTTTCTTTTCAGTCGTCAAGCGTCATCTCAAGACTTTGATCTTGAATGAATGACAGCGCTTGTGGGATGCATCCCATAAGGAACGTAACGCCCGTGTCCATCTTTAGTCCGAAGGGTTTTCGAATTCAAATACCTTGAACTTTTGTTTGATCACAAACTGAGCTTCGTCAAACACTATTCCTATGTGGTTAACAATGGTAAGCGTGTCTTGCACTTGTTTTACAAGTATTCTCGTTGTAAATAGAACCTACATACGAAATCATTAGTGACCATTTTCAATAGTACAGTCATCCTCATACTCACATATGGTTTAGACATTTGGTACCATATTGTCTGGAAACTGGCATCTTTACAGTCCTTATTCCTTCGTACGATCCTCTTGGCATATTGTACAGTTCCTATCGATTCCTTATGCGTGGTGGCAAAATATCCCTCTCTGCTTTTCTTATTGCAGCAAAGATACTGTATCAAAGTTCTCTCATAGGCTGGCACTTGTATCTTTTTAGACGAGCAACTTTCGGCCGCAGATTTTCCTTCCTTTTCGGTCGTGAAGCGTCATCTCAAGACTTTGATCTTGGATGAATGGCAGCGGCTGTAGGATGTATCCCATAAAGGGCGTAACGCCTATTTTATGATACCCAATATCCTAAACTGGATCAACATGTCTCACGATCTGGGACCACGGCCGTCCAAATTCTTACATCGCACGGGCGGTTCCGTTGCCTGTCGAGTGGAGTTTCTGATTTTCCGTCACATAGGATTCTCGCTTCTCGGGAGTTCGATGATGACCGGAGTACCCTAAGGACCAGAGTGAACCCGTTTTCCGATTCCCCCGTGTCCATCTTTAGACTAGTGTCCGACGTTATCAAACTTATTGTATTCGCTAGAAGAGACCAGAGTTAAATGTAAAACCAGAGTCTAACTTAATTTATTTTTGCATGGTATTTTGATTTATTTATACAGTCAGTTACGACGAATTAAGATATTTATTTAGTTATTACTTGCATGGGGGCTTATTATTTTAGAGTATTTTATTTTCAGTTTTTTTTTTAGCCGTAGCTGATTTGACTAACTGGCCTCATCCAGTCCATTACAATAACGTTTCCTTTTCCCGCCTACTTGGTTTCTAGCCTAAGAAGCGAGGATAAGCCGAAAGGTAAATGCCTCGTAAAACTTCGTGCTTTTTAAGCACGAACATTAAACATAGCTCATCCAACTCATCTAAACAGACGATCCTTCATCTCGAAATTTATATCCTAAATTGTTCAATCCTCTATGTTGCGAAAAACGCAAAGCATCGTGGGATGCTCTTTAGAAAGATATTACAGAGCCGTTCTCAGAATCTGATCCGAGAAACAGATACATCCTGGTGGTGATGGATTATTTCACAAAATGAACGGAAGGTTACGCCAATCAAGAAGCAGCTACAGTCACAGACGTATTAGTGAAAGAAATTTTTTGTTGGTTTGGAATTCCGTTGGAATTACACTCTGACCAAGACCGAACGTTCAGTTTTTTCAAGAAGTTTGTCGACTGTTGGCAATTAAGAAAACTAGGACGACGCCTCTCTATTCTCAATCTGATGGCATGGCTGAATAGATAAATCGAACAATAGGAAAATACTAAGCCAAAGTGTCCGAACACCAAAGAGACTAGAATTAGTACTTGCACCTTTTCCTAATGGCATACCGACCATCCGTTTACAAAAGCACAGGCCAAACACTATCCTGTGTCATGCTCAATTGCGAAATACGACTGCCATGCGACCTCCAATTTAGACGAAGACCGAAAGAAGAAGTTGCTGGAGAAGACTACGTCAGCAAGCTGACGAAGAGGCTAAACGAAGCACATGAGACAGTCCGTAAAAACACACAAATTGCCAGCGACAGACTGAAGACAAGATATGGCGTCAAGGCACAAAATAGTGGGTTTTAACCTGGCGACAGGGTGTGGTCGTATAATCTTCAAAGAAGACGTGGATTGTCACCGAAGCTTTAGAGCTGTAGAGATCGGAAAAGTTTTAAAACTATGTGGTGATCGACGCTTCGTTTTCTATCTGGTAACCAAGAAGTACTTACTCACGTACAAAGCCGTTGTACGAAAATCTGTAGCGAGTATTATGGAATCTTAATAGAGAAATGAAGTTCCACAATATTAAAAAATTGGTTTAAATCAACTGATTTAAGACAGTTTGAAATATGTCGGAGGTCGTCTTCCGAGCAACAGGCGTTCATGTGTTGGTCTGCAGTTACCAACCAAGTAGTCTTTTTTAAGTATCCTTAGATTTAATTAGATACGTGTTAGTTCTAATCGTGTAAATATTTGTTCATAAATAAATTAGTTTTAAAATTCGTTGCAATACGAAAATATTTCGTATAAAAATAAAATGCAGTTTACTGTTTCAAATCATTCAAAAATAAGAGTAGATTGACTTTTTAGTTTTTGCAGATCAACAATGTGATTTGGTATTGTCAATGTTGATTATTTGTCTAAATTGAATTTCTTGGATAGCATCGCAGGTGGCCACGAATGATCGCATTCGCTAACAAGCCCAGTTTACACCGCTAATATTTTATTCGGACTAACCAAAACCACGGTGTCCCGTTTTTTGTTTAGATGAGTATTTTATTTGTTTACTTAAATAATTAAAATATTTATTCTACACTCATAAGTTACATTTTTTTCTTAGACTGTGGCCACGTCTTACAATGGCTACCTGGACATGTCCATTTTTACTATCCATAACGTACATTGTCTGAAATATTTCTCTTAAATTTAATTTTTATAAGGTGCATCGTGTTGCTTTAAAGAAATTTTTTTATTTATAATATCAAACTTACAAAGTCCCGAGAGTGTAGATACTGCACACAAACCCAACTTTTGACATCACTAATGACATTTATAATCCAAATTTGTTAGAGTCACAATAATTTTGTTAAAACGTTTTCAGTACAAGTTTAGCAACTGAATTGATACAAATTCAAAAACCAGCTGCAATAAAGAGAGATGTGTTTCAAAAAGTCGCAAACATTTTATTATTAATACAAATACAAATACATTAACAAGTTTTCAACCAGACTAATTTACTTCAATATTTACATATTAAAAATTTGAACACATTTGAAAAAAGAAACTTGTTAATAAAATAAACACTGAAATGTAATTATTCGAAAAGGCGAGTTATCCCTAAAGTAGAAACCGAATCTCCTGTATGCACAAAAGTGGTTCCATTTGCATCGATGCGAATTAACGAAGTCGTCGTTTGGAATCCTACAGGTTGACGATGGTGGTTGATAATGTAAGACACTTTATTTACTATAACCACCCATGACTGATCTTGTAAGTGTGCGATAGGGTGTATTAGTAACCCGCCTAAATTACAACAAAAACGTTTAAATAAATAATAAACTGAAGCTACTGAAATTAGCGTGTCATGTCATACGTCAAACGCAGTTTACAAAATGACTGTTAAACCAAAACTTTAACTTTGTTATACTTTTAGATTTAATCTGATTACATTTATACGAAAAAAATTAACTTACTTGCAACTTCGCAGCGTCTTGTGTTAACTAATTGTACCCGTCGAGTATTCATCTTGGTTTTAACACTTGCTCTTCAGTTATGGCACATCTAGCTTCTGCTCCCTCTCTTTTACATTGTTTTGCGACGATTTGATTAGTGACAGAATTTTATATATTTTATACTTAATTTACCGAACGTATTCCTTTCCAACCACAAAAAATCCGTTCGTGTATGAAAATATTATCAAAAAGACGAAACAAAAATCATCGATGACAATAAACTCAATGTTTGCACAAAATGATGACTGTTACTAAAATTCGTATGGTTCAAGTTACTTAAAATTCTTTTGAACAACGCTTTTCATATTAACGAGATTACTATTTTCTCTAACTTTGTCACTATTGTCTCCATTTTGTCTAAATTCAGAAATGATATAAACGGCATAAGTCAATGTGGAATAAATTGAATTCAAACTAGAAATTACGTGGAAAAAAAACAACAAAAAACATATTTAAAATAGGTCTTTATTACCGCTTACAAATTTATTGTAAAACATTGTATTTTTCTGTGTATAAAGCAAAGTTAACGTCTAGAATTTCTACGCCGCATAGGCCAAACACACCAACCATGTAGTTGCCAATTAATAATTCCATTGCTGTACAAGCGACCTATAGTACCGGACACGTCAAAGTTGGTAAATCCATTTTGGATGTCCCACACAAAGTAAAGTTTACTTAAAAGCACGATCCATGATTGTTCATCAACTTGGTAAAGAATATATAGAATATTGGAACCTGAAACCAAATACAATTTTAAAGTTAAGATTAAGATATCAAAAGCTCACGTCTTCATGTTTCATTCTTTTTGTAAATTATATGCAGAAGGCATGTGTATCTATTAAATATTTACTTACATTGAACATCGTTTCCTCTATGATTATTAGCTCGTGGCCGATTCATCTTTCTTTATCGAGAATTGAACACAGATTCGCACGTGCAAGGATTTTTATCGTATTTAGATATACTGTGTTGCCACTTACTACAATTATTCATTCTATTTCATTTCTTATAGTCGGCAATGTTGGTTTTGAAACACCATTGAGCTAGCTTTCATTATTAATTCATTTGAAAAAAATTATAAAACGTTAGTGGTTTTAAAATGAATTATAAAAGGAGTTTGTAAACAAAAAAATCGTAAGAAGAAAAAATATTTTTAAAACGACAAAAAGCTACTAATAAATGGTGATGTTTTTGAATGAATTATAGTGTCATCCGCTTTTAAAAGACGAATTTAATCATCTTACCAAATAAAACCACTTCTGTATCTTTTTGGCTGACTATAACCATTGCTAAAACGAAATAGAATTTATAGTAATTTCTTTAATTTTTACGCACTTTCGACTATGAATCTAGAATATGATCAATATAAAATTTGGCAACAGAGACTTTGTCAGGCGCCATGGTGCAAAAACAGAAAGTGCATCTCTACAATCTTATAGATTTTTTTGTTTTAACTTCTACCTTGCATACATTCAGCTTAGAATGTTTTAAGTTAAAACCATAGATTACAAAAATAGTTTTGTATACAGGGTGAGTCCTTAAGCGCGGTCCTCAAATTTATCTGGAAAACCATTACGGAAAAAAATTTTCATAGACTAAATCACATATAGGGAGATCACTAAAAATAATTTCACTTTTGAAAACTCTTTTTAGGGGCGAGTCAATCAGGGGTAGTTACAAAAAATCGTAATTTTCTCAATGATTTTAAAAGTAAAGACATTCATTAACTTACCTAATTTGAAAGCTTATCTAATGCAACATTAAAATTGTCTATTACGAAATTCCTAAGACGAAGACATAATCTTTATAGACAAAAATGAACGTATTATCGATTAGAAATGTTTTATTTCAAATAGTTTGTAACTGTCGTATAGTACGGAAGATTCTACTATTCTACATTAGAAACTCCATATGGTAGATACTTTTCTTGACATTTTCTTGTTAAATTGGTGATGCATTTTAGACTCGCAAATCTTATAAATCTTCTTTAAAAAATTAAATAGAAAGGCATAGTAAGCTTAGTATAGTTGTAAAGTACAGAATTAGTAAATCTATCAAAAAAAATTTGAACTCTGTCATAAGAGGAACGAGAGATATGACACAAAATGTTTAGTAATGAATAAAGAGCGAATAGTAAGGCAAGATAAAATACCAAAAAACGTGGCATAAAAGGCATATTAAAACTGCAAAAAAGGCAATAAAAAAGACACAAATATCTATTAAAATTTATAGTTTATTTTTTTGTTTTACAATGTTTATTACGTAAGTGCTATTATTTTCCGAAGCGCAAATCAAATATTTTCAATATTTTGACCAAGAAGCTGTTGCCTTTTACAGTGGCGAAACTACAAAATTTTTCTGGGGGGGAGGACAGGCTCCACGGGCTCTTTTTGAGGAGGGGTGCGTATAAAAATTTTGTTGGGGCGTACACACCACTTTTTTATAGATGCATGCGCATGAAAACTACGTCAATCTTGTTTTCACTCTCAATTTTAAACAGTTTTGGATTTCATCATCATGGTTTGTCATATACCTACTTTAAGTAAAAGACTTTCTTGTTTTCACATTTTATTTAGGAAATATAACATATAAGTATGAATAAAAAAAAACTTCAAACTAATTTTAGTTTTCTATCTGTTTTTATAAAAACAGAGAGAACTTGTTCAGCCGACAATTTCTGCTTAACTAAAGCATTTTCGATACAGAGAAGTGATAAATTTGAAAATCTATCTTGTACCATTGTGGTTCTCAGCCATGTTTTTATCCGCCTCATAGCGGAGAAACTTCTTTCGCAACCAGCTGAACTGATTGGAAGGCCTACAGCAATTTGTAGTATTTTGTAAAGATTTGGAGTCAGATCCCCCTTTACTTGAACTTTTAGATTTTCCAACGTGATTTCAAGCTTTTTATTTTTGAATAAATTTCGTATCACTAAAACTTCAGCTTAAAATGTTGAGATTTCGATATTGAAGGCCCTTTGATAATTGGCGACGAACTCAAATGCTTGATCCAAATCTAGCTTCATAAAGGAATCAATCGATCTTGTAACGGGAAGATTTTCAAATCGTTTTTTCATATTGCCAATCACGTTATCCATGACTTGGTAGTAAATGTTGACTTTCCAGTATTCGAGAGCTGTAGTTCCTGCAGGTATGTCGATCATAGTTGATTTACCCAGGGTTAAGTCAGATAGATATTCATTAAGCCTTTGTGATTGCTTCCTTTTTTTTAAATCTCTAAAGGCTCCAAACAAATGTCTTGTTTTCCTGAGAATTTTTCTATTTCACTCCACAGGTCCTCAAATTTGTTCCTCTTCTCTTCAAAGCTACTTATAGTGCTATCTATGATATCACTACCTGAAATAGTGTGGCATCTTTTCTCTGAAAATATCTACTCAGTACATTTGCGACCATTAACACTGAATGGAAGACGAACAAACAAACGATAAATTGTGGCTTTATCATTGATGCCTGTATTCCAAGTGCTTCTACAGAATTTTTGTCTCGGCCTTGTTCAATTTCCTCATCCAGAGCATTTCAAATTGCTTGGAAAATTTTCAAAAGGTATTTGCAATTTTCATATCGACAACTCCACCTTGTACTGCTAAGACTTCCCATTTCGCCCCCCGACTTTATACCTAAAGCATCACGGGCGTTTATGAGATGAGAGTGATGACCGGGTTGAGAAAAGTGGACGTATATTGTCTCCAGAGTGTTGAAAAATGCAGCTGAAGTAGACACCTTAGCACAACTGTCGACAATTACGAAGCTCATCCTGTGTGCCAAGCAATGAAAGTAAATGGCTTGTAGATGATCCTCCCTTATTTTGGCTTGCAGTCCTTGGTGTTTCCCAGACATAACACTGGCTCCATTATAAGATTGGCCAATTAATATGGTGTTATTTAACAAACTGCATTTACTTAGATACTTTTTAATAAGTATTTTTAAACTCTCGGCATCTCTAGAAGAAGAACAATCTACGAAACCAAGAAAACGTTACTCAACTTCTAATCCTACAGTATATCTGATTGCCACGGACAATTGTTCTTGTTTGTAGCACCTAGCTTTATCAACCATTATCGAAAAAAAACCACATTGCCGCACTTCATCTACAATCTATTCAATGACAAGTTGAAATGCGATGCTTATTACTTCATTTTGTATTTTGGAACTGCAATAACTGATATGTCTGTCTAGATGCATCGAAAAATTCGTGTCATGTTTTGCCATAAGTTCACCCAACTCCAGAAAATTTTCTCGGTTAGTAGATGTTGCGTCTTCTCGGTGTCCTCGGAGGGACAGCCCTTGACGTGTCAAGTATAAAATCATGTCGATTAATTTTATCATATAATCTCGGTTCTCTATTATCATTTCTTCATGTTGTATGGTTAGCTTCTTATGAACATCTCCGGTCTTCAAGGAATGCTTGTAACCTACAAACCTTTGCATACAGTCACTGTGAGCCAAAGAGGTGTCATGTTTTTTCAGCGACTCACTTAGTTTCCTACAATTACTGAACCCATAATTCGAAAACTTTTCATTTTGATCTCGAATATTTGCAGAATGCCGAAAATGTCTGCAGACAAAGCAAAACACTTTAAACTTCACACTATATTTAAGCCACTGATAAGTATCAAAGAATTGAGACAGAAATGATCTCCGTCTGTCTCCAAATGAACTTTTTGGAAAAACAACTTTTGGGCCCCTTGGTGCGAAGGACCACTACCAAGAGTTCCCAGATCTTGATCTTCCGGATCATTTCGTCGTCTTTGATTTGTTTCTGCAGATGTAAAAACATCGGATGTTTTGCTACCTTGCCCTTCTTCAGCGGCTTTATTTACATCTTCTCGTATGCTTCCACCAACATTTTCTATATTTGAAGTTGAAGTGTTAAATCACAAGCTATCTCAATATTTGTTGTTGAGTCACATACTGGAGTAGACGTTTGCCTTGTCTCAGTCTCACCTTTGTCGGGTTGATTTGTGGCAGATTTGAAAAAGGATCGTATGTCTTGGAATTTCTTCATGTTCAAACCGCAATCATGTTCAAATCTGCAATCTGCAACGCAAATAAAAATAAATTTATAAACACCGAAGCTAACTGCTCGGGCACTGATGGAGAAACAAGTAAAAGGCGTGAAACAAAGTACAAATCAAAATTCCTTTGCAGTTTTAACTTTAAACTATTATTATTTTTAGCTGAAACTTGTGATGCAATCTTTCTTTTTTTTTCATCCATCAAAATTTTAACATGTTACAAATAAGTAAAATTACCTTAGTCCTTAGTTGTTTGTGGCAGTTGGCGTTGGCAGTGGCTATTTGTTTGCTTTGATGTTTTATTTCAGACAGCACTGTGCTGTGAGCACAGAAGACTCAGAACATGGAACACCGAACACAGGTTATATTGACACTTGGCTCATAATATTGAAACGTTCGAGAAATTACTTGCAAATGCAAGAGCCTTCTAGAAGCTGTTATCTATTTTTCTAGAAGTTATAGCGAAAAGTAGGGAACGCTCGAGAAGGATTTCCGTATGTCTTTATATAGCGACGAGACAGATCGTAAGTCAATTATTGCTGGAATGTGAATGCAGCAGTGTTAAAAACATTATCAAGTGAAAATAAATCGTTAGCACGCGTGTGTCTACATAAATATACCGAGAATAATCGTGTACGTAATTTATAGTGTAAACAAGTGTAAAATCCGAGGACGTTATCTAATCGTAAGTGATAGTGTTATACAACGGTTATACATAAATTCGTGTAAGTGTTTTCATTAAATATTATTATTAGATTTAATTAGTTCGGTTAATTTAAAAGTGTATATATTTCTAGAATAAGTAAACGTATTTTTAGTCGTTTTAAATAAATTAGTTTTTAATAAATAAATACGCAACAATATAATTGTTAGAAATTGAATTAATAGATATTATTTAAACAGTCTTTCCCAAAAAATACAATTTTATCCTCACTCAAACATCAACACACGACGGTTGCAAATGAACTAACTAAATCATCCTCTTTTTCTTCTTCTTCGTCGTTCAAAAACTTTTACTTAATAAATGCACAATACTGCATTTATATAAAAAGGCAATATAAAGTAATATACTCTTAAAAAAAGCAAAAAAGACAAAAAGTTACACAAAAAGGCAAAATAGTCAGGCTCCAGGTATTTGTCTGACTGTCCGCTCTTTCTGCTGTTGTCAGACTGGTTGGTAATTTAACTTGAATGTCGTACTGATAATGTAGTAGACAAGCACTTAACCTACCAATAATCTTTAAAAAGGATTTGATGATTCTTTGCGTTCACTATAAATCCAATCATTCACAGACTTACTACGCCACCCTATTATAAATATTTACTAATTTTGAATCGGATTAAATGAATTTGTACCTAAGTATAATTTGTATAAAAATAGTTTGTTCACTGAAAAAACCAGCATCAACTACTGTAAAATAGTGATGAAAAACATCGATCACTCTGGTGAAAAGAATCGTTGCGATGCATTCATTTTAAAGAATCGTTTTTATCGATTCATTTAGTGAACTTTTTAGTTGATTTAATAACTCATTCAAAAAACGTTTTATTCAATTGCAAATTAAACAGTGAATGAAGGCTATGCTGAAATCATACTATTTTTTGAGATCGTAACGTATCAAAGTGGTAATCAAATTTTGCAACGTTTTGCTCACTTCTATAAAGTGCTTCATCAAAGATATAAAAAAATCCATGAACCTGAAACAATCACTAACAATGAACATAAGTGTTAGATATTCAAATTGTTAACTATGCCAGATCCTAAGCTTTAAAGTGGATTTTCTTCTTTGGCTTTGTCAATTAGACGATTGCATATGGAATGACTCAATAATAAATAAAACTATTTTGCAAATAATGTTTTAAGTCTAATGGTTGAATTAAAGCGCGATTAAAATGATAGCTAAACTTTGCAATCGTTTTTGACCCCTAGCGGAACGTAAAAATTGTTTGATAGTTCTTAATTTTGAAAACGATTTTTCTGCTGTGGCTATGGAAACTGGCATCGTCAAGAAAATTCGTAACGACAGAACTGTGTTTGGATAAGAATAATTTAAATTATTAGTTATTAGTTAGAGTATTAGTAATTGACTAATAAATGACACTTTTTTTAAAATTCTGCAAAAACTGCAATTCTCGCATAAGTTCTATCCCTTTTTTTCAAATTCAGTATTCAAAACTAGCTGTTTCGATTCAGAGTGAACTACTAAATATGAAATCTTCCATAAAAATTTGAAAATTGCAACATGAACTGGTATTATCTCTCAAATTAAAAAACAATTTATTTTAAATTTTGATTCTTCATTTTGTATTCGTTTATCGTCACCTTGGTAAATAAATTGTTTTGTTACCTTTAAATTTTGGATCCATATCCACTAAAATCTATTCATAAATAATTAAAATTGTTATCTGAGTAAGAAAAAATCAAGCTTGCACAATATTAAAATTTTGAGTTTGTAGAATTTTGGAAACTGTATTAACTTTGCCCAAAATATTCAAGCAAAAAATCTTCATGTATAAAAACTGATTTCTTTTCCAATTTCTAATTTAACGGAAGGTTTTTGTTTTCTTAAGAAATTGTTGGTTTTTAGAAAAAAAGTTAATTTTCCATTCGTTTTTTCTAAACTCTCTTCTCGTTTTCGTTTGTTTATAAGTTTCTCTTTTCTTTTTCCTCTTTTAGACACCTATAGTATGTAAATGCAAATTAATTCGGTTCATAGTTTATTAATTCCAAAAATTATTCAATCGTAAAAATTAATTGAAAAAAAGTTTAAAATATTCTTGAGATTGCAGTAAAACTTTAAAAGTTTTTTTAATGATTCATCAATGCTTATTTGTTTTTTGGAACAAAATTAAACTTGCTGATGAAAGCAGAAAATTGTAATTATTTTAAAATAATAAATAATTACTACGATTTTCGTTTTGAAATGATGGGAACACAATGTTTTTCTTATTGTAGAAAAGGCGTCGATAGGTGCTTTTGAACTTATCACAAAATCTTGCATGACAATTTTAAATTTTTATTAAAAAATTTTGAGCACGAATATTATTGCCTCCATCACTTTTATTTTAAAAAATATTTCAGCATGTCAAAGATGTATGTTTTTGTAATAATAATTTTTTTATATTCATTTGTACTCTATTGACAAAAAATTAATCATGATGCGCCAAAACAGCGTAAAAAGAACTGAAGGAAGTATCGTTTTTCTGAAACTGCTCAACATTTAAAAGCGTTTTGCAATGATTTTTTATATATTATAACGATACCTTTATGTTGACTGGTATTGAAATAGAAGCATTATGACTTGTTTTGATTAAACAAAAAGGTAATTTCGTCTTTAAGTTATTCTGTTATCGTATCTCAAAACAATAACGTTATTAATCGATGCGTTGGCAGTTATTGAAACCGATATTTTATTACTTTATTTTTATCATTGAGTACAATTTTTTATTTGTAATGCAAAGAAGTAATCTTTGTTTTGTCTACGTCTAAGCAGTTGCAATCTTTATATAATTGTCATATAGTACTCTTGATGCAATTAAGGATGACAGAGGAGATGCACAGTAGTTAGAAGAAACAAGTCGTCGTAAAGAACAGCTATACTTTGTTCCTCAGAAAGTACAATCACATAAAAAAGTTTTTAAAACGTCGGTATCAGAAAAGCCTGTTTTAGAACTACTGTCTTCGTTTATATCCATCATTTTTTTAGATTCATAGATAGAATTTTTGTTCAAATTTTTTCGTAACGCCACAGAAACCAAAATTAACGTTACATAGTTAGTGTTTCATAGCAGCCCACACAGCTAAAGTCCGGATGATAAGGAAGTAATCGCAAAACATCGTGCCTTGCATTTTATAAACTTGATACCTTGTATATTTATGTTTATAAAACAATTCTATTAGGAAGCGCTGATATCAACATATTTTCTCGTAACAGATGTTAGGTATTTTCTTACTTCTTTATTATGACAAAATGCATTGTCAATAACAAATACGATCTTCTGAGGTAAATTGGGAATTAATTAAATTAATTAACATAAAAGTACATAACAGTTAGGTACTTAAAGCATTTCTTATCGACAATTTGTCAATAGTTTTTATAAAACCGGCATTAGCACTATCAAACTTTTGATCCATGTATACCATTGATTTGTCTTTTTAAGAAAATGAAGTCAGATTTATGTCAATATTTATTACCTGTTTTTAAACTTTATCCATTTTTGCAACTTTTATAAGTAGTTACGCAACTAATAAGTCTCCACTACCTATACACAAATAGTGCTAGCGCGCAGCTGAAGACCCCCCTGCCATCCTTAAATGCTTCAACTATACCATCTACGTTAAAGTTGATAAATCGAGTATCTGTATGCCACAAGTAGTAAATTTTGTTTAAAGCCACCAATATTGTGCATCAACTTATTAAGTAAAGAATATATAAAATTTGAGAACCTGGAACCAAATAGCACAATGAAGACTGAATTTATAAAATTCGAAAACTGGATATACTTATATTAAAACAGAAATTAAACGTCTTTGTGATGTTTTTTCTTAAAACAGAAAGCATTTTAAATGAACAGGGCAGCTCTTGACTAACTGATTAGATTAGATTAGATTGGAAATTCACAAAAAATATCAAAAATTACAAAAACACGTTTTGACAATGCGAAGGGGGAATCAAAGTGACATGGTCAGTGGCAATGTAAATTGCAACCTCCCCACTTATGATATATTTTTAAAAAAGTTTTTAAAAATACTATTTAGAAATACCAAAAAGTGACATTGACAGTTTTGAAGCAATTTAGGCTAAGTCCTCATGAGCGTAAACAATCCGGAAAAGCGTAACGACCTTATTGCGGTCATTTTCCGCTATTCTGGGCGGAACGTACCAATGTGATCCCTGTTATGTTTGTTTCTGTACATAAGCAACGGAATCCGCGAAAAGTTCAACATCAACGAACTTTTTGCGTAACGACAAGGAAGCTGTCTTTTAATAAATATGGCTGATGCTTAACCAATCAAATCGTTCAAAGTTTCCGCATATCCGCGCTGATTGCGTTCATGAGGACTTAGCCTTAACAAATAATCGTCGTTTTTTTAAAACAGAAAAATTGTCAAAATTCAACTTTTTGCCTCACTTTTTCAAATGTCTCACGAGGGATGAAACAATCGTCAATAATTCGTTGCTGTAAGTCTTGTAGATCTGCTGGATTCGTCTTATAATTGATTTGATGTGGCTTCATAAATAGGAATCTAACGGCCATCGCGATAGCCATTCAATTGCTCTTTTACTACCAATCGATTTTCCTTGATCATGTTTATCTAGCCATTGTCTAGGTTGCACGGCGTAATGCGATGAAGCACCATACAGTTGAAGCTGAAGCAGATTTGCATCTAATCGCAGCTCGCTATTTATTTGATCTTCCAAAGTTTGAACAATCAACGGCTTTCAAGCAAATTCACAAAAATGTCACATGTAATGCTTCCATTCAGAAACAAAGAACCGTTAATTGTGGCTTTTAGAATGCCAGTCCAAACATTTAGTTTCTGAAGATATTAGTGATCTTCTTGTACAATACGTGGATTTTCATTATCCCAACATCGACAATTTTTTTTGACCTGCTTGTTTAAAAAAATGTGCATTCATTAGAACTGATGTTTTTTATAATGTTAAGATGTTCAAGTTTTTTAATCATTATTTCACAAAACTGAATTCGTCTTTCAGGATCGTCATGAGTGAAAGGGTCAAAACAAATACCGTTGATAAAAAACAAAATTACAAAAAACTTTATCTGCTTGTCCTGATTGTAGTTATTGAGATAATGAAATTCATCGTATTGTAGGAGAGTATCACACAACATGTGATAATTATCTCAGAAATAAAAATTTTTCATCACAAACAGTGTAATTTTAAGAATTGACAGCATCTCCCCAAACTTCATTATTTGAAAATAATTTCAAAACTGTCAAGTGTAAAGTTACTTTTTTTTTGTATTTCTGAATATCATTTTTAAAGACCTTTTCAACGATGTATTATAAGTGAGAAGTTCCAATTTATATTTTTGAAGTTGGGCTAACCGAGGGTGAAAATATGCATAGGTTTTTGTAATTTTTGATATTTTTTTCTCAATCCAAAGTTCTCAAATTAACATAGGGGAGACTGGGGAGGTGTGATACTATGGGAGAATTGATACACCTTTAAATTTGCTACCAGAATTGCTTGGCGAGCAACTGTTTTGGCATCGCTGTAATGCTCTTGCGTAGACAAGACATGTGATGTTAAGTGTGTGTTCGTTTCACTGTAAAGTTAAGAATTTACGGCAAAAACACTGATTTCAGTGAATATTTTGTGAATTTGTGAAAGGTACGTGTAAGCATTTTAAGGACAACTTAACACAGTTATCCCGGTTATCAAATTTACATAGGATAGTGCATACTTTTAGCTCTAATTTGACGTAAAATTTATGTAAATATTGTAGGTTAGATTTTCTGAAATTTAAATTTTTATAAAATCAGCTGCACAAAGAGGATTGATACATTTAATTGGGAGATATGATACATGTATCATTCCTCCCAGATCTGTATTTATCAAAATATTAATTTCCCATTTAATTTTAGAATGCCATTTAAGTGGAAAAAAAGTAACAGGATACCAGCGTCTCCTGAACGAATGAGAACAGCTGCTCAAGAAGTTTTAGATGGGTCTAAACTAAGACCTACAGCCAATAAATACCGTATCGATAAAATGACTTTGCATAGATACGTTGCGAAGCACAGGGACGATGGCGATGAGATGAAATTCTTCCCCAACTATGCAGGTTCTCAGATTTTTCTGATGATGAAGAGAAACGTTTAGCAGAATATTTATTAACAGCTGTCAAGATGAATTATGGTCTTACATCAAAAGAGACAAAAAAAATTTTATTTTTGTACGCTTTAGAAAATGAAAAGAAAATTTCCCAGAACTGGAAAAAGAATGAAACAGCTTCCTATGACTGGCTTCGAGGCTTTATGTCCCGAAACAAGCAACTGTCACTCCGAACACCAGAACCAACAAGCCTTTCACGTGGGACAGCTTTTAACAGACACACAGTGGGAGAATTTTATGATTTCTTGCAGAAGTATTACGTCGATACCGGTTCGAGCAAGATTCCATCTACGATTGTGATAAAACTGGAGTCCAGATCGTCCACAAACCTGGCAAAATTATTTCTCAAAAAGGACAACAACAGGTATATAAAGTCACTTCCGGTGAACGGGGTACAACAGCCACAGTCCTGTGTACCATAAATGCAACCGGAAACTCAATTTCTCCGTTGTTTGTATTTTCACGTGTTCGTGAACAACATTACATGACAACTGGAGCACCGCCAGGCTCCAAAGCTGTGACAAACCCAAGTGGATGGATGATAGCAGACAATTTTGAAATATATCTGTTGCACTTTATAAAACTTGTAAAATGTACACCTGACAAGAAAGTTCTACTGATACTAGATAATCATTGTAGCCATATATCGTCCAAAGGACTAGATATCTGCAAGGAAAATGGTATCGTTTAATTAACGATACCCCCGCATACAAGTCATAAATTACAACCTTTAGATGTGGCTGTCTACGGGTCTTTTAAAACATATTACAATGAAACTTGCGATGACTTCATGGTGCAAAATCCTGGTCAGACTATCGCTTTAAAAGATATCGCAAAGTTTGTTGGCAATGCATATCAACGGGCTTTTACTCCCCAACTAACATAATAAAGGGATTTTTAAAAACGGGTATTTACCTCTTCAATTCGCACCTGTTTGCAGATCATGACTTCCTTACTGTAAAGGTTACAGATAGACCTGATCCATTACACCGAGAAAAAACACCAGATGCAAAAACATCTGCTTTTAGCGATGAACACCATACACCAGAACCAATTCCTGAGACCCCCGAAATAAGAGTACCTGGACCTTTCCGCCCTTATAAAATCCCTGAAGAAATAAGAGCACTTCTTCAGGCTCCACCAAGAAAACGACAAAAAACAGGAAGAAAACCTGCAAAGACAAAAATCCTAACAGATACTCTTAATATAGCAGAAATAAAAACTGAACATCAAAAAAGACAAGAACAGAAGGATACTGCTGCCAAGAAAAACGCCAAGAAAAACCTTACTACAGACGAAATATCAATTGGGACTATGAATATGAAAGAGATTGTGAAGCAGAAGAAAGAAAAGGCTGTAGAGGATGAGTCTGATTCAGATAATCTCGCATTCTACTCGTCATCGTCTAGTGAAATAACGGACATAAAAGAACAAATTGAGAAGGAGAGAGAAGAAGAAGATTTTGTTATAGGTATGATAAACGTAAATGATTATATGTTAGTACGATTTGTGACTAAGAAAACTGAAAGACACTACGTGGGAAAGATTTTAGAGAAAGTGAAAGGTGGAGAATATTTGATAAATTTTATGCGACCAAAGAAGTCTGGCTACGATTTTGTTTTCCTTGACGTGGAGGATCAATCTATGGTATCTGAAGACGACATTAGGAAGTTACCGCCACCAAGTTTTGTGGGTGGAACTGCTACATCCAAAAGGTGTTTCCTATTAATTTTGATAAACATAATAATGTTAATTAGTTATTTTTACGTTCCTAATGCTAAAATATCCCAATAAATACTTAGAAATGTTTTAAAAGCCCAAATCATGTGCTTTTCTCATCACGTATCAAGGCTCCCACACATTGTATCAAAACTCTCTTACTATGGGAGCAATGATACAAGATGCAAGTTTATGAAAAAAATAAAATATCTCTCATTATACCCTGAATCAATAGATTTCAACCAGCTAAAATTCATTGCAACTTAATAGGCTACTTAAAGCACCATCTAGGGAATTTATGGAAGTTATACTTACTTGTATTTTTCACTTCATGTGTTAAGTGTATCAAACCTCCCCAGTCTCCCCTACTATACATTGTGTCAATTTGAAAATTTTATTTTTTATTTATTATTAAAATTAGATTGGAAATTCACAAAAAATATCAAAAACTACAAAAACACGTTTTGACAATGCGAAGGGGGAATCAAACTGACTTACATATTGTTAAAAAGGTTTTTAAAAATACTATTTAGAAATACCAAAAAGTGACATTGACAGTTTTGAAATAATTAACAAATAATCGTCGTTTTTTTAAAACAGAAAAATAGTCAAAATTGAACTTTTTGCTTCACTTTTAAATGTCTCACGAGGGATGAAACAACAATCGTCAATAATTCGTTGCTGTAAGTCTTGTAATAGATCTGCTGGATTCGTCTTATAATTGATTTGATGTGGCTTCATAAATAGGAATCTAACGACCATCGTGATAGCCATTCAATTGCTCTTTTACTACCAATCGATTTTCCTTGATCATGTTTATCTAGCCATTGTCTAATTTGCACGGCGTAATGCGATGGAGCACCATCTAGTTGAAGCTGAAGCAGATTTGCATCTAATCGCAGCTCGTTATCTATTTGATCTTCCAAAGTTTGAACAATCAACAGCTCTATTGTGCTTTCAAGCAAATTCACAAAAATGTCACATGTAATGCTTCCATTCAGAAACAAAGAACCATTAATTGTGTCTTCTAGAATGCCAGTCCAAACGTTTAGTTCCTGAAGATATTGGCCGTGATCTTCTTGTACAATACGTGTATTTTCATTATCCCAACATCGACAATTTTTTTTTTGACCTGCTTGTTTAAAAAAATGTGCATTCATCAGAACTTATGTTTTTTAAAATAATAAGATGTTCAAGTTTTTTAATCATAATTTCACAACACTGAATTCGTCTATCAAGATCATCATGAGTGAAAGGTCCAAACAAATACCGTTGATAAAAAACAAAATTACAAAAAACTTTATCTGCTTGTCCTGATTGTCGTTATTGCGATAATGGAATTGATCGTATTGTAGAAGAGTATCACACCCAGTATCCTCAAAAATAACTGCAAGATATTCTAGGAGACAACATGTGATAATTATCCCAGAAATAATTTTTTTTATCACAAACAGTGTAATTTTAAGGATCGAGAGCATCTCCCCAAACTTCATTATTTGAAAATAATTTCAAAACTGTCATGTGTAATATGTTACTGTATTTCTGAATATCTGAATGTCTTTGCACAATTAAATAATTTAATAAAAACACCTACCTTGGACAATATTTGTTGTATACAAAGTTAAACCAAAGTTACCATTCTTACGTTTGCATTGAAATTTTAGAATTTATTTTCTAGATTTGTGAAAAATACAATTTAAATACGTTACAGAAGAAAATAAAACGAGTTTAGACTGATAGATTTCAACGCCGGATCAAGAACAATGCTTATTGTCCTTGAAGTGAGTACTGCTATAGGTGTTCGTAAAACAAAATGGCTAACGTTTTTACCTGTAATGAAAAAATATTAAACGATTTCAAGGTTATTTAATAAGATAATTATCTGTGCTTTTTTTAACAAACAACATTTGTAGGTGGTATTGTTCAAAGGATACATGCTAATCTAATAAATTATTTTGAACAAATAATATTCTAAATAGAATAAAAGTATACTAATTTATTTTCAAGATTTGGATTTGTTGACGCCGTAGTAGAAACCCAACCTCCTGGATGTAGAGAAGTGGGCACAGGCACGCGCAAAAGGAGTCTACACCTAGATTTGCGTACAAGACAACTTTTATAAAATTAAAATGCTGTAGTAGCGTTAGTAGCTAATTGTTAATTATTAGAACAGTTGTCTAAGCGTACAGTGACAAGGATTTTACTTATTTCGAATAAGATGCACAAAATAAGTACAGTACAGCATATAGAAATTATTATATTTAATAGTTGATGATGGTGTTGTATAAATGCTTATAAACAGCCCCGACGAGAAGGGGGTCGAACTTTTTTCTCGGGTCTGGTTTTTTTGTAGGTGCGGATTGTAGAAATAAAGTGAGATTTAAAAGTTTTTAGTTGTCCGGTTCCCTAGCCCGGATTTCCCAACTGAGCGACAAAACTCCTTAAGAAAACACAGATCACAAAAATAGTAGTTTATCTAACGAGTTCCTGTGTAAATTGAGCGCTTTTTTTCCCAAGAGGACATTTTTTGACCCGAGTGAAATGAGGGTTTTAAAGGTCCTCGAGGGAAAAAGGTGTTCAATTTAGACAGGAACGAGTTCAATACAACATTTTATTGCTCGAACAGAAACTAGGAGGCCCACAAAGTCTCAAAATCTTTCAAAAATAATTGACGTTTATGTTGACAAGTGTGCAAAAACCGTCAAAGACGGTTTACACTAGCGAAAAATTAAAATTTATGACAGTTAAGAACAATAAAATCTATACAGGTAATTCGATACCTGGATAATGCTAATATTCGTGATGCTTTCGTCAGTTTTGTGAATATGCGTTTGAGGAACTAGCTGATCCTAACATGAAATTAACTACGAATCCATCGCAGCTAAAAAATAGGCTGAAACTTCTACTGAAACAGTGTGTTGGGAGACGGTGCCGTTATGCTTTTGGAAGTTGAGATGCTGTTACGGAAGTTCAGAAAAAAACCAAAAACGTTACTAAAATAAGAATATATAATAATAA
The DNA here is from genome assembly GCA_035610365.1 of Aquatica leii. NCBI lineage: Eukaryota > Metazoa > Arthropoda > Insecta > Coleoptera > Lampyridae > Aquatica > Aquatica leii. Next base: position 41,250,332 of record CM069439.1, read on the forward strand.
TGTTGTAACCGAAGTTGCCAACATTTAGACAACTTTCGTAAGAGGCTTTGTTAAGGTGTAAAAGAACTAGGAAAACTTCAACAAGCAACCTCTAAAGCGGCCCATACACTTGCAGGTTAGTCTTAAGATTTGCCTGAACAGGTCGCGACCTGCGAATAAGTGCGATAGTGTGTGGTTGAAAAGTGAAAGCGCGTTCAGGCCTGGCGCGGCACGACGCGAATCTGTCGAAGCCTGATTTTTGAGCAAGTACGACAATTTGCCTGCGAATGTGTGGCCATTCGCGAGACTCGTCTCAGTTTCTTGAATTAGTTTCTCGTGTAAAATCAAACTGAGTGTTATTGAATGCTCTTAGTAAGTTTCGCCTTTTTATAATATACTGTTTACCTGACTTCGTTATTACTTGGAGTAAGTGTTTGTGTCCTTTCCAAGAAGGTTGATCTTTGTCTTAGAGGATATAATACTGGTAGCCAAGATTTGCTGAGTCTTAAACCGTCTTCTCGGTTCATATTACATGAATGTAAAAAGTAGAAAGGAGTTTTAGCCAACACTTTAGTTTGGTCAAAGTTCAGCGTGTGTCCTTGGTTCCACACGTATTCTGCTACTGCTGATTTAGTAACTCTGCGGTGTTTGCAGTCAGCCATATGTTCTTTTACTCTATCTTCAATATAGCGTTCCGTCTGTCTTATATAACTTGATTCCTAGGAACAAGGAATTTTGTAAACTCCGGCATGTTTTAGAGCTCCTTGTTTGTCTGTAGCAGATGTAAACCAGATGTTCAAGGTATCCTTAGTCGTAGAGACAGTTTTAATATTATGTTTCTTTAGCACCCTGCTTATTTTGTCTGTCGAATCCATACAGTATGATAAATAAGCGGTGCTAGTAGGAGGTGATAAGTCTTCTTTGACTTTTGATTTATTGCTTTTTTTCATGCGTTTTGGATCTCTTTGAACCCGTATCCATTTTGTTGTAGGGACTCCAACAGTGTTTTCTTTTCCTTTTGTAAATTTTCATTATCTGACACACGTATAGCTCTTTTAACTAAAGTATGCAAAACAGTATTCTTTTGTACTGGATGGTGGAGAGATTTGGCGTTTAAGTATCTATTACTGTGCGTTTTCTTTCTATAAACGGAATGCGACAATTTATCGTTATTTTTCTTTAAAACCAGTACACCAAGAAAGGCTAGACTGCTGTTATGTTCTAACCCCATAGTAAATTTAATGCTGTTATGTGCAGAGTTTAGATGTTGAAAGAACTGATTAAGTTTATCTTTGCCATGAGGCCATACAACAAACGTATTATTAACATATCTGAACCAAGTTTTTGGTTTTAACTCAACATTTTTCATAATTTCAGTTTCAAAATATTCCATGTAAATATTGGCTATAACTGGAGAGAGCGCTAAACCCATGGCCCCTCTTACTACATGTTTAAACAAGTTGTCGTTATAACTGAAATAAATGTTTTTAAAGCAGAGTTCGATGAGCAAAAATTTTTCTTCAGTTATTCTCTCCTTGAGCAAAAACCACACTTTGTCGACCGGGACTTTAGTAAAAAGAGATACCACGTCAAAGCTGACTAGGATATCTTCTTTTGTTATACGCAAGTTCTTAATTTTCTACAAAGTCTGTAGAATCTTTAATGTGAGTTTCTGTATTTTCTGTCAACGACAAGAGTTTTGCAGCAAGATAACGTGCTAACGATTGGGTTGGTGAATTGATGGTGCTCACTATCGGTCGAAGGGGGACTTCTTCTTTGTGTATCTTGGGAAGACCGTAGATTCATTGCATAACTGGATTTTTGACAATCAAAGTTTGTTTCTTGTTAATATCTATAGTAGTGGACTTTTTGATGGCGGAGTTTACCTTAGTGCATAAGGAGTTTAAAGGGTTTCTCTGTAGACGTGTGTAGCAATCAAGATATAGTATGTGGAGTAGAAGCTGCAATACGCACTCTACCTAAGAAGATCTCTCAAACTATTCGACAAGATGTTTGCAACATTGTAAGAAAATCAAAACCGCCACGCTCTAATATTAAGAGACATGAGAGAGAAGCAGCTAAGCCGTTACGTGATAATAAGGACAATTTAGTATTGAGAGCAAATAAAGGAAACGCTACAGTCGTTATGAACATACAAGATTACAACGACAAAATGACGAACTTACTCTCGGAAGATTGCAACATGCGTCTACAGAGAAACCCAAGGTAAACTCTGCCATCAAAAACTCCACTACTATAGATATTAACAAGAAACAAACTTTGATTGTCAAAAATCTAGTTATGCCACGAATCTACGGTCTTTTCAAGATACACAAAGGAGTCCTCCTTCGAGCGATAGTGAGCACTATCAATTCACCAACACAATCGTTAGCACGTTATCTAGCTGCAAAACTTTTGCCGTTGACAAGAAATACAGAAACTCACATTAAAGATTCTACAGTTTTGTAGGGAAAATTAAAAACTTGCGTATAACAAAAGAAGATATCCTAGTCAGCTTTGACGTGTTATCTCTTTTTACTAAAGTCCCGGTCGACAAAGTGTTGTTTTTGCTCAAGGAGAAAATTGCTGAAGAAGAAGTTCTGCTCATCAAACTCTGCCTTAAATACACTAATTTCCGTTATAACGACAACTTGTTTAAACAAGTAAAAGGAGCGGCCATGGGTTCAGCGTTCTCTCCAGTTATAGTCAATATTTACATAGAATATTTTGAAACTGAAAATATGAAAAATGTTGAGTTAAAACCAAAAACTTGATTCAGATATGTTGATGATACGTTTGTTGTATGGCCTCATGGCAAAGATAAACTAAATCAGTTCTTTCAACTTCTAAACTCTGCACATAATAGCATTAAATTTATTATTGAGTTAGAACATAACAGCAGTCTAGCCTTTCTTGATGTACTGGTAATAAAGAAAAATAACGGAAAATTGGGAGATTCCGTTTATAGAAACCTACACTAATAGATACTTAAACGCCAAATCTCACCGCCACCCAGTACAGAAGAATACTGTTTTGCATACGTGTATCAGATAATGAAAATCTACAAAATAAAAAGGAAACACTGTTGGAGTCTCTACAACAAAATGGATACGGGTTCAGAGAGATCCAAAACGCATGGAAAAGAGCAATAAATCAAAAGTCAAAGAAGACTTATCACCTCCTATACTAGCACCGCTTATTTACCATGCTGTATGGATTCGACAGACAAAATAAGCAGAGTGCTAAAGAAACATAACACTGTCTTTACGACTAAAGATATCCTGAACACCTGGTTTACATCTGCTAAAGACAAACAAGAGACTCTAAATCATGCCGGAGTTTACAAAATTCTTTGTTCCTGTGGATCAAGTTATATAGGACAGACGGGACGCTCTATTGAAGTTAGAGTAAAAGAACATATCGCTGACTGCAAAAACCGCAGAGTTACTAAATCAGCAGTAGCAGAACACGTGTGGAACGAAGGACACACGTTGAACTTTGACCAAACTAAAGTGTTGGCTAGAACTCCTTTCTACTTTCCTTGACTAATCCGCGAAGCTGTGGAAATAGAAAAACTTCCATGTAATATGAACCGAAAAGACGGTTTAAGACTCAGCAAATCTTGGCTACCAGTATTATATCCTCTAAGACAAATACCAACCTTCTTGAAAAGGACACAAACACTTATTCCGAGTAATAACGAAGTCAGTCAAGCGGTAACGGAAAGATAGGATCCGTTAATCACGCTATTGGTATCGTCACTTACACTTTTTCCTTCAGTGATATTTACCACTCTGAAGATGCAAGTATATTTGTTTCTTCTTTCCTCTATTTTTAAGTCTATCGAGGAATCCCGTCTTCACCTGGATGACTTCCGACAAAGCTGTCCTATACGCTGGTAGTGTCGGGTTGACTAGGTGGAGTTGCTGATCGACTAAAAAACCTTCCTTTGCCCATTTCCTTTCCTACTCGGTACCGCGTTTTGCATTTCTTCGGGTAGGTGGATAACGGTATTGCTTCGGAGTGGTGTATTGCAATACATGGTTGTTGTCTGGCTATTTTTGTTTTATTCTCTTTATAGTTATTCCATTTCTTTTTTTTTGCTTCATCGTTTTCTAGTATCTTATCTATCACGGTCTTAATCATTTTGTTATACTGTTTCAGTATTCTTCTTTTTGTAACAAGTTAGCTACGCTGTTTTCATCTCTTTTTTTTGCAAATACTTCTATCTCTCTCTATTAAACTTAAGAGAAATATATACATTTATCGTGTTTCCCGATTTTCTTCAGGTAGGTGTGAAATACCCCGTGACTCGTTATTGCTTGGCTTAGAAGATGGCCGATGTTTTCCCATGTTCTTTTGGTCCATTTTTCTATGTCCTTAATGCATACTTTTGTCGTGTCGTTATATTCGTCCCATCGTTTTTGCCATCTTATCGTTAGTTCTTTCAGTTTTTTTGTTTTTTTTTAAATTTTTGTTTATAGAGTTGTGTTTTCTTTTCTCTATTTTTAAATCTATCGGGGGGACTTTCGCCTTGACTTGGATAGTTTCCGTCGAAGCTCTCCTATACGCTGATGTTATTCTGAGGCATATTTTTCTGTTTATGGTTTCTTCCGTTTTCAGTATGTGAGTGCGCTAATTATTGTTTTTCTCTACTTGGTTTCTATGTTCTTATTATTGCATCTTATTGTTATTTCTTTTAGCTTTTGTATATTATTATCTTTCGCTACTACTGCCAGATTGTCTGCGAGTGGAATTAGCTTGATACCTTCCTGATACTATGGATCCAAAATTTGATTATATCAGCAATTCCACAGTAGGGGGCCCAGTATGGAGTCTTGTGGAACCCTTAAACTTATTTTGTAACTTTTAATTAAGTTAATTAGGTAGTTACTTATTTTTATTTGTTGTAAAGATCTTACTATTTCTCTCCACGATACTGAATTAAATATGTTTCTTGTCGATGGTGACTAATATTATATATTTTCTGCTTTTGAGGATTTTTTGTGTTGCTCTTTGTATATATTTTTAATTTTTTGCAATGCATCTACGCTCGAGTAATCCTTCTTGTAACTGTATTGGTTTCTATGTAGATTGTATTTTTTTCTGTTCGAATTCTTGCTTTAATCCTTTTTATAAATTATTTTTAAATAGTTTACCTACTACATCTAGTTAACGGATTGGCCTGTATGTTTTTTTTTGCTGTTTTCCTTTACCTCGGTTTTTCTATTAATATTAGTTTTGCGTCTTTCTATATCTTTGGGAATTTTCTCTTTACAAACAACCTGTTGAATGATCTCTCGAAAAACTTCTTCCGTTCTCAATGATCATTTACTTTTTTATTTTTTATTATTCTTAAGGTCTCTATAATTTCTTCTGTGTTTAATAGTTTCTATTGGTTTTTTTTATATTTATATTTATTTTTTTCTAAGTTTGAGATAAGATCCTTTCATTTTTTTTTTGTTTTTATTAATCGCTTATTTTAGTTTTTTCTTTGTTTGCTTGTGTTCATGTGTGTTCTTCTAGTATTTTTTCGTTTTTTTCTTTGTTTTTCAGTCATGTCATCTTTCTTCTATTTGATATAGCCTCTTTTCTTATTTTTGTTATTTTCTCGTACCACCAGTAAACAAGTTTGTATTTTATGTTTCTGTTTGTTTTGTTTTTTTGCAAGTATTTCATTACACATTTTTGTTGTTTCTTTAATTAGCTCTTCTAGGCAGTTGTTTTTGTTTGTTTTGATTTTTGTTTTTCTAGGTGTTGCTCTTGACCTAATACTATGTCTATGTTTAACTCGCTAATGGTTATGTGTAGCATGTCGTGCGCGCTTTTTCTTGAGTTTGTATTCAATTGCAATACTTTGATTGTTTTACCAGTCATTTTGATCTGCCTGGTTTCTCTTTATTCTTTCTTTTTTTTTGTGTTTCCCTTATTTCTTGCAGGTTATGCAGTATCATCTTACAATTTTTCCTTCTCGCGATCTGTCTTTTTTCTCTGCACGATGGATAGTATTCTTCTTCCTCGCAATTTTTTATGCTGTGTCTTTTCTTGCCGCATCTATAGCAGTTTTCCGCTCAGTTTGTGTTTTCACGAATCTTTGCTGTATGGTTAAACTCCCAACAGTAATAGCATCTTTGAATGTTGTACTGTGGCACGATAGAGCATTTTGACATGGTGTTTTTGATCTTTCTATTTTTTGTTATTTCTTTTCCATCTTCCTCTGTTAGTCTCATGGTCACCGCTTATGTTTGGTTTCTGTTTGGTCTAAACTTTTCTATGCGTATATTTCCAGTTACTCCCTCTCTTTGTAGCGCGGTTCTTATTTTCTCTTCAATTGTCAAAGCGTCTATGGTTCTTATTATTATATTTATTGTTTTTATCTTCTCTCTATTACTTTTACTTTCCTTCTTTTGTGCTTCGGATTGTTTCAATTTTATATGAGTTTACCTTTTCTTGTAATCCCGATTTTATATCCTTTAATGTGTCTTCGTATTTCTCTCTTTTTTTTCTACAATCAAAGCTTATGCATTATTTGTTTTTTGGAATTATCATTTTTTTTCTGTGTTTTTGAATGTACATTTAATAATTTTCTTTGGTTTGTTTATATCAATAGCTTTTATTTTGAAGATTTTGATTATTTCGTCTTCCTCGATTTCCTGTCTTAGTTTTGTCAGTTTGTCCCCATGCCTTCTTCTTCCTTCTCGTATTTTATTTTTATTCTTTTGCTTGTAGATTTTTATTCACTTTTGTGATTTACTATTTCTCTAGTATCTCTATTTTTTCGTTCGCGTCTATCAATTCGGGGTGTTTTGTGCTTATTATCTTTTGTAAGCCTGTGTTTTTTATTGTTCACTCATATTGTTGTTATGCCGTTTGTTTTGTCGAGTGAGTGGCTTTCGACGTTTTGTGTTGTTTTGTATATGTCGTCGTGCCATTCTTCTTTTGCTATTTGTTCCGACATTTCATAGGTGTTTATGTGGTCAATGTTATTAGTTTCCTCTTTACCATTGAATTGCTTGAGTCGTTTGATCAGACATATTTGCTTTGTTTTGTCTCATTGCGTCTGCTTGTGTGTCAATTTCGATAGTAATATTTTTTATTTTTTTCCACTTGTTTTAATTTAAGAAGCATTTCCCTAAGTGCTTGTTTAAGTGTTGATAACATGTCTTCTTAGTTTGTTTGTTACCTGTTTCACCTCCCGTTCGTGTTACTATTTGCATCAACGATTTTTTGAAGATCTTCATATAAAGTTGTTACCATTTATATAGTATCTATTAGGTCGACTACTACCGGGTTTGCCTTTTTTGTAGGTATATATTTATTCCATGTGGAATATATCCGCCGCTTTCCTCTTTTTCTCAATTTTGCTCAAGAGCAGCACCTCGTGTGTTTCTTCCAGTATTCATACTACAGCTTGAAACGTGATCACCTGCTTCAAACACAGAGTCGCCTGATAACGACCCAGGGGTTTTCAGTCTTCGTGTCGGCTCTAGGATATTCCTCCCTTGCGCGGTAAAGCCAGATTTTAAACTCTATAGAAGTGACTAATGGAGAAGTAGTCTCCGCACATAAAGATGAAGTCTCTCCACGGTTGATTGAGTTAGCTTTAAAAAGTCTTTGTAGTAACCTTGACATTATCGTTCTCCTAGTCAACGCTGCTATCGTTTTAAACCCAACTAATTATACTGAGAAAATTCATTCTATCTTGTCAGAAAAAACGTACGCTCTTTTAACTCAAAATCCTACCTCAAGTATTAAACGTAAGGGCAGCGAAATTATCAGATTTACTAATCTAATTCCTAAAACCATCTTGTCTATAGAAACTTTCTTAAATCTACAAACAAGGTATATCTCTTCGGTCTATCTTCAGTACTATTCAATCCCCTATTTAGAAGCTAGCCAAATTTTGACCAAAATTCTTTGCGAAGTCTTTTCTCACATTCTTAACTCACGCCATTTTATTCAACGTTTGGAATCTATAAAGCTTGAACTTTAGGATCTTCTTATGACTTTTGATATCACTTTACTTTTAACCAAGGTTCTTATCAAAGAATACCGCTATAGGTTTTTCTTTATCTCCTGTTGTAGCTAATATTTGTATGGAATCTTTTGAAACGGTTGCATTGGAATCATCGGTATTGAAACCTAAAGTCTGGTTTAGGTATGTTGACGACACGTTTATTGTTTGGTGTCATGGTCATCTCGAATTATCTAGGTTTTTTTGTCATATAAACAACTAACACCTAGATATCAAATTTACCATAAAAATAAAAAATAATTGTTCTTTTCTATTTCTCGGCGTTCTTGTGACTAGTAAACCCGACGGACTGTGCCATTTTGTTTATCGCAAACCCACCGATTTAGACATATAACTTTAGGCTTTGACTCTACATCATCTTGCACAAAAACGTTCTGTTATTAAATCTTTGGTTCGTCATTCTATTTTCCAACTTGAGAATCTAGATTCAGAACTCAGTCATCTTACTAAAACTTTGTTGAGCAATGGTTATAGAAAGCAGGATATTCAGGTAGGAAATAATCATACATTTACGCCTAAATACCTAAGGACATTTGTACTTCCAAATCCAATCAAAAATTGCCGTCTTTTTCTTACATTCGTAAGGTCACACAAATTCATATTCAACTCAACAGGTAACATCTCTCAGATTCTTCGGCTTTAAAGACTAATTTTCTACACTTTCATCTAAACGGCTATCTCAATTTTTTTGTTCATGTGGTTTAGTCTATATCGGTAAAACTTGTTGTTCAGTCATCGCACGCATTTTAGAACATGATCATTAAATAAATAAAAATATTTCTAAATCTGCTGACCACAGGTCACATCATAGATTTTGATAACATTTGGTGATTGCGAAATCTCGTTTCTTCTTCGATAGGAAAATCCGAGAAAGCATAGAAATCATCAAACATCCTAATAACTTTAATCGTGACCACGGTTTGGAACTATCCCTTCTTTGCTTTCCGGTTGTTACTCGTTTATCGAAGATACGTCCTTTTTTGACCGTAGATTAACTAACTCTGTAGTGGTTCTTTGTTAGATTGTTATTTGCTTCTTTAAGTTTATCGATTTATTTTTTACCTTTTTAAGAGTTTAGAAACTGACTAGGTTTAAAAGTTGATTACCTAACTCTTTAGAGGTTCTTAGTTACATTTTGGTTGCTTGTTGGAGTTTCGCCCAGAAAAAGTTCTTGTTTTAGCACATTTGTTTTATAAATACATATTTAAGTTCTGTCATTTTTAACACTTTTTCTCGTTTTATGATCAGATTGTGTTTACTATTATTTGTTTTCTTGCACTAATATTAAATTTCTTCTTAAAAAACTTTAATTGCATAGTATTCAGGATCTACTTTTCGTAATTGTGGCGTATGAATATTCAGAACTTAAGATTGTTTTGTAATTGTTTCTAACCTAATTTGGTTAAGTATAACCTTAAAAATCATTGGAGAATTTATAAATATTATTAAATATAATGACATTTCGTTTTCTTTCAAACGTTGCTAAGTTTTTGCAGACGTGCTTTTCCGAAGAAGATGGTTATCGAGCACCATATTTAAAGTTACGTCTTCTTGCGAACGGTAAGCTTTGAAAGTAGTTTTATTTAATATTAATTGTAATTATTAGTGTATACTTTAATTAACAACATTATGGATTATTACGTTCTCACCGAAGCAATGCCAAGAGCCAACAAACGGCTTGTCGCGGCTGCAATTGTTCACAATTACCTTTGGCAAGCTTATACTTTGAACGTCAAGCTGTTATCTTCTAAAAAGAAAACCAGTTTATTGAAGACTCTTTCTCCGTGTTTATCTGTAAACAGTTTTGTAATTTGCTTGTTATATTGTTATGTTCATCGCAAATTACCATATGCCATCTTCTCCATGTTATTTCAAATGTGGAAGTATTTATTAGCGATTTTGTATTAACATGGAGATATCTTTATTAATTTGGCACTGTAATAAAACATTAATACACTACTGTGTCTGTTTACATTACTCATCTAACTCATATATCTAAACAATTCTTGACTTGTCTTGTATGCAGCCGTAGTGTGGTGAGTCTATTTTTTCCTTCTTTTTTTCTCAAACGCAAAAGGTTTAAATAAGACTACGCATCCTATCTTTTTTCTACTTTAGTTAAACATTCTCTAATGCAAAAGACTACATAAGTCAACTTTTACTATAGAGATTAAAATGTCCTCCAAACGATGTCGTAAAAGCAACAGTGCAGTTTCTGAGACTAAAAAACCTTGTACCTCCAATAAAAAATATTTTGATTTAAAATGCCGCGCTTGTCAAACCCGATATCTGATTCTTAACTTATCTTGTATGCAACCATCTTCACTAAGCAAGTCAAGGTTGTTTGGCGAGCAAAAATTTCAGTGCTTAACACGGTTGGTATTATTCACACTAACTTTTTATTTCTGGTTCTCGCTCGCCCGGTAATGGAAGGTGGCAGTAGACGTTGATTCGGGGATAGAATGTCTAAGCATTCTCTTCTTAACAAGAGACTATAATGTCGCATGACGAAATAAATAGACGTCTAACCTGTACCTAAGCTAGTTCCCAAGCCCTTAAAAGACTAGCACCGATTAAAACACTAGATAACGGAGATCCCTGGTAGACTCTCTATTTTTCTTGTATACTCGTGTTGCTGCCGCGTCACGTTAGACAAGTACCTCCCAGTGCTTGTACAGATGTACCAGTACGAATACTGGGTAGATTGCTGAACAATTTATCCAGTCCAAGGCCCAAGAATACTTACATGGACTCTAAACGTATTGGACCACGTACGCCTGTAACAAGACGCTTCTGCTGCCTTACCATGATTTTCGGCAATAGAACTTTTTTCTACTTTCAGAACTAGATCTCGACTTACCGATCGGGTGAAACCTTCAAGCCCAAGACGTGCCTTAGGTTTCTGACTGAAATTCGAAGCGGGTCTTTGAAGTTGGGACTAGATCCAAATTTACCGGCATAGTAAAACTATGGAAAACAATTACCCATAGCTGTGCCTCCAGTTTCTGTTTAAAACCGAATCCTGGAATTGGATAGATTTGAATTGTGACAACAGCCACATGGCAAACTGCTCCCACTCGTTTGGATCCTATACGATTAAGATTTCGCGAACGTTTCACCTCCGTAAAAAAACTAGCTTTATCACAATTACTGCCACGTTTTAAGAGGAACAACACCACATGAGCGCATGTAGACTCGTTAGTCATTTAATTTACGTCAGATTAATAGGGCACTAATATAAAACTAATACTAGCCAGACGCTGCCTAGAGTGCACCGCGTAGAGATGACTAACTCGTCAGTTGCCGAGTAAAAGTTAAATAAAACACTTCAACAATAGCTTTAAACGCGCCGCGTACTTTTTTGACAGCGACAGTTATAACTATACATGACTACCATAGGATATTAAATGTTCTGAAAATATCTATACAAGTTTCATGTCTGCATTTCAAAGCGTTAGATAGGTTGGCGAAAACAGTTATATTAACTGGAATACAAAATTACTTGAAGTTAGATTTTTCTATTTACTTCAAAAGTGCTGATTTACAAAATCAGACGGTATCGTGGTTAAAAATTGTAATAAGTTTACCAGTTTTTCAAGTGTTAAAAAAAAGTATTCAAATCTGTTGGAATAAAATTTTTGAATGTCAAAGAAAAAGACGTAAGAAAATCAAATAAAGATTAAACGGGTAGGGCGCCAAATAAGGTCACAACGTTTAATAGCTTCTAAGTCTTTATTCGCCAAGAAACTCGTCGGGCAGATTTAATTCTTATGGGACTTACCTTTGAGAATTAACGACATAAATAAAAAAAACATTAAATGAAATAAATGAATTACAACAAAAAAAAGCAATAAAGTAATAAAAAAATAAAATCTCTTTTTTTCGGTTAAATAAAACAGGCAATAATAATATTGTAACGAATTTTATTACTAACTAATAATTTATTTAAACTACTAAAAATATTTTTACTTGTACTAAAAATATGTACACTTTTAAATTAACCGAACTAATTAAATCTAATAATATTTAATAAAAACACTTACACTAATTTATATCACTTACACGAAGATAAGATAAAGTCCGCGGATAGCTTCACACACTTGTTTACACTAAAGTCACGTACTTCGTAGATTTGTTTATAACACGCGTTAACGACTTATTTATTTAGACTTGAATAATCTTCTTAACACTGCAGTCTTCGCATTACGGAAATAACTGCCTTACGATTTGTTTGTTCCGTATATATACACATTTTGAAAATCCTTCTCGAGTGTTCCATATCTTTCGGTATACCTTCTAGAAGATGGATAACAACTTCGAGAAGGCTCTTGAATTTGAAAACGTTTCACTGCCCCCTTCTTAGGACTGTTCTGTCCCAGAACAGAAGACTGGGTGCGACACCGGTAGAAAGGATCGTGGCGATAGCGGCAGCTTTCTCCATTTCCGCAACTTCCTTGACCATAAAAGTAACAGTCAATGGACTTTTCCTGAACCGATGTTTTTCTTGGTTGGTAACTACAGACCAACACTTGAACGCCTGTTCTTCGGAAGACGACTTCCAACATGTTTCGAACTGTCCTCCAATTCAGTTGATCTAAGCCACAACCAAGCTTAGGTACTGCCAATTTCTTTACATGGTGGAACTCCATTTCTCTCTTGAGATTCTATAATGTTCGCCACAGATTTTTGTATAACGGCTTGGTACGTGAGTATTTCTTGGTGACCAAATAGAAAACGAAGCGTCTGTCACCACGTAGTTCTAAAACTTTTCCGATTGCCGGTTGCTGTCTTCGAAATTCATCTAGCTGCCCAAACTTCTTTATAAACACGACTGCAACCCCTCTGAACATGTCAAGTATCCTCTTTCACGCAATGTGTGATGGCGTAATCTTTTTGTGTCTGGAACAGGTCTTGTTGTTTCTCGGTGGTAACTCCGAACCTAGCTTTTCCAGAATCTCCGTATAAGTTCATAAACTTCTCGAACTCCATTTCTTCGGTTTGATTCCTGGTTCTGCTGCTTATCACTCTGGTTTGGACCTGAACTTGCGTATTGTGGTTATCGCCAGCAAACAGGGCTAGACGATCGACGTGGACCACTTTTGACTTGCTTCTGGGCGGTTTTCGGATGCGATATATGACGTCATGAATACGCTGCATGACTTCATAGGGTCCCTCCCATTGTCTTTGCAGCTTCGGCGACAACCCACGTCTCCTTTGAGGATTATACAACCAGACCATATCGCCAGGTTGAATACCCACTATTTTGTGCCTTGACGTCATATCTAGTCTTCATCCTGTCGCTGGCAATTTGTGTGTTTTTACGGACTTCTTCATATACTTCGTTTAGCCTCTTGGTCAGCTTGCTGACGTAATCTTCTCCAGCAACTTCTTTTTCTGGTCTTAGTCCAAATTAAAGGTTGCAGGTCAATCGTATTTCGCGACCAAGCATCACACAAGATGGTGTTTGGTCTGTGCTTTCGTGAACAAATGATCGGTATGCCATTAGACAAAGGTGCAAGTACTTATCCCAGCCTCTTTGGTGTTCAGACACTACCTTGGCTAAGTACTTGCCTATTGTTCGATTCATCTGCTCAACCATGCCATCAGATTGAAGATGGATAGGCGTCGTCCTAGTTTTCTTAATTTTCAACAGTCGGCAAACTTCTTGAAACAGCCGAGATCGGAGTGTAATTCCAACGGAACTTCAAACCAGCAGAAAAACTGTTTTACTAATACGTCTGTGACTGTAGCTGCTTTTCGATTAAGTATGGCGTAAGCCTCGGTTCATTTCGTGAAATAATCCATCGCCACCAAGTTGTATCTATTTACCGAATCGGATTCTGGGAACGGCCCTGCGATGTCAATCGCTACTCTTTCCAAAGGGCTTCTTACGTTGTATTGCTTCATGGGTGCTTTGCGCTTTCTCGCTGGACCATTTCCTGATGCGCAGACCGTGTATTTACGGCACCATTTCATGACGTCCTCTATGCAGTTCATCCAGTAGAATCGTTCTCGCACTGTACCCAACGTCTTCTTAATACCAAAGTATCCTCCTGATGTCCCATCGTGGAGATGCTTCAAAACTTTTGACACCCTGCTCTTTGGCACTACCAACTGTAGTCTGTTTCCCGTGCCCTCGTCACTTTCTAGGGATCGTTTAAGAAGACCGTCTTTTACTATCAAGGAGTCCCACTACGCTTGGATGTTTCTGCCCAAAGCACTCACTTCTTTCCAGGTTGGTCGTCGGCCGCTTTCTTTCCAGTTCAGGAGTACTCTTATTTCAGGATCGTCTTCTTGTTCGCAACGTAACTGCTCAGGTTCCCACTCATCATCAACCATAGCAGTTCTCTGGAGGCATTCAACTTTTTCTTCCAATCGCGAACAATGGCTACAGTCCGCCGGACATGGTCTTCTGGACAAGGCATCAGCGTTCTGATGACTGCTTCCGGCACGGTGTTCTGTTTCATAGTCATACTCTTGCAGTCTCTCGATCCATCTTGCCACTTGTCCTTCTAGGTTACGGAACTGCAGCAGCCATTTTAAAGCGGCGTAGTCTGTTCTCAGTAAAAATTTTCGTCCATACAAATATTTGTAGAAATGTTCGATAGACTTGACGACTGCTAACAGTTCCCTCTTAGTCACGCAATAATTTCTTTATGGCCTGGACAAAACCTTGCTAAAATACGCGATAACTTTTTCTTGTCCATCTTGAACCTGCAAAAGGACCGCGCCTATGGCCAGATTGCTTGCGTCGGTATCCAAAACAAATTTTCCATCCTCTCTTGGATAACTCAGAATCGGCCAAGTGACTAGGGCCTATTTTAGTTGATAGAAAGAATTTTTTTCATTCCATCTAAATTCTGCTCTTTCTTCCGTCAATTTCGTCAAAGGTTTGGCAATATTAGCAAATCCGGGTACAAATCGTCTATAATAAGTGCACAACCCAAGGAAACTTCGGACCTGATGTTTGTCGATTGGTCTTGGCCATGCTTACACTGCTCAGATTTTGTCTGTGTCAGCTTTTACTCCATCTCTAGATACCATGTAGCCAAGGTATTGCACTTCCTTCTTAAATACGTGGCACTTCTTTTGGCTCAGTTTGAGGTTATCCCCATGTAGTCGCTGGAACACTTCCTTCAAGTTGTTCAAGTATTCTTCAAATGACCTTCCAACCACGATCACGTTGTCTAGGTAAACCAAGCACGTTTTTCAAGACAATCCGCGCAAGATGGTTTCCATCAAACGCTCGAATATTGCAGGAGCGTTACACAGGCCGAAGGACGTCACAGTGAACTGCCACAAACCAGTTCCGATCGTAAAAGCTGTTTTTTTACTATCCTTGCCAGTAACCACTCTTTATATCTAACGTGGAAAACCACTAGGATCCTGACAGGGTGTCTAGCGTATCGTCAATTCTGGGTAAAGGGTAGCTGTCCTTTTTGGTCACGTCGTTTAGCTGCCTGTAGTTTACGCAAAACCTCGTTGATTTATCCTTCTTATTTACGAGTGCCACTGGGGATGCCCATGGGCTACTTGAAGGTTTAATTACGCCTTCTATCTCCATATCCGTAATTATTTGTTCGGCTTCCTCTCATTTCGTCAAAGAAAGTCTGCGTGGATGTTGTCGCATCGACCGAGAGCCTCTGGTGTTAATTTTATATTTCACTACGTTAGTTCTTTGGAGCTATTCTCCAGCGCGAACACATCTTGATACTCTTGGAACAACACTTTAACTTTAGTCAGCTGGTCTTGGCTAAGGTTTTGGCATTTGGTAGTAAGAACGTTCAATAGATGTTGTGGACACTTTTTAGGCGACGTATCTTTGTTCGACTTCACGCATCTCACAATTTGTATAACTGGCGTGCATTAGCCTACCACGGTTTTCTTTTTCAACGTTACAGGATCTGAGTTGATGTTTAAGATTCTTACTGGCATCGTGTTTTTTACTCGTACTAAAGTTTTGCCAACGAGTAGTCCCTTTTCGACTAAACCGCCCATCATTGGTTCAATCGCGCGTATGTAGCCTTCCCGGAGATTTCCGTCCAGGCGTGCCATCACCACTCTTTCCGTCTTTGCAGACAGAATCACGTCTTCACTCAATAAGACTCGCACGACTGCTTTCTCTGACGATTGAAAAGGAATTTCTTCATGTCGATCTTCGGGACATCGTTCTTCATATCCAAATAGAACCCTTACTTCTTTATCACGTCCATTCCCAGGATAACTTCTTCCGTGATGTCGGCCAAACCAATGGTTACTTTGACATGTCCGTGAGTAGGTATTTCTTCGACCGTCGCTGTTCGAAGTCGTAGTGTTACTAGTATTCTCGTTTTCAAACAACATGTCAGGACGAATGATGGTCTTCGTCGCTCCAGTGTCAATCAGTAACTGAACACTTTTTCCTTTGATCTTACTATCGAGATAAATGCTATGCAATTGCTTCCTAGGCGACGCCATTCGAATTGTAATCTCCAGAGCCTGTCTAGACGAGATTACCTTTTGTTTCTTTTGGTCGCCTCGTTCCAAATTTTCTAGCGCTCTTCTCAATCTCTTCTTAGGTTTAGTACGATGCCGTCGTACATGGCTTATTTCACCGCAGTTCAAAGTTGTCGCTCCTCTTTCCCAAAGTATTCGTCGCGCTATCTTCTCGATACTTTCCAGTGTCTGCGAGGGTACTTCTGCAGCACAGCAGAGTCTATGGCCGTCTTGTTGCGATGCTTGTTTTGCTGCTTCAAACTCCAAAACATGCACCAAAGCTTCATCTAATGTCTTCGGTCGAGCTAACCGGAGAGTCTGTTGCGTTTCGTTGTCTCGGAGGCCGTCTACAAAGGTTTGAATAGCCAACTGCTCCAAGAAGGTATCTGGCGCTGTAGGATACGCAAGCCGTGTTAGTCTGGCGATGTCAGCCTCAAACTCTTGAAGACTTTTGGCAGCTTTTTGAACCCGACTTTTAATTTGAGCTTGATACACTTGTTGAAGAGTAGCATCTCCATATCTCATTTCTAAACGTGAAATTAAAAGTTTGTAATTTTCTTGTAGGTGGCCAGGAACAGTTTGTAAAATTCCAAGCACTTGTCCACGTAAGGACACTATTAAAGATGTCGCTTTCTGCTTATTGCTCCAACCATTAGCTGTAGCTGCAGCTTTAAACTGCTTGTAGTAGGTTGACCATGGAACTTTACCGTCAAAATTTGGTGGAACAACTTTAAACTTGTGTGTGGTTTCTTCCCGATGGTCCATTAATAAATTTTCACTCGTGACACTTCCTTCACTGTGACAATTCATTTGGGTCATTCTTTCTTCAAGCAGTTATATTCTTTCTCTCAATTTTTTTCTAGCTTTTGTTCTAATTTGTCTTCTACTTCTTCTATTTTGTCATTCACAGATTCGCAAATTTCTTCTTTTAAATTTAACATATTTGCTTGGATTTCTTTTTGAACAGTTTTGATTTGATTTTCTATACTAACTTGTATTTGCTCCTCAATATTCTTTATTTGATTTTCAATGCTCGTTCGTATTTCTTCTTTTAAATTTCTAGAATTTTCCTCCATTTTGTGGAAATTTACGTGACACTTTTCTTCCATTTTTCTTGAATTTTCTTCTATTTTTCTATTCATCGATTCTTGACCATTTTTTATTGATTCAAGAAATTCTAATAACTAGTACGTCAAAATGCAACTTGAAAACAAAACAAGGATTAATTTAATGAAGGTATTAAGGCACAAAATCTTATGTCTTATGAACAAAGCAACAACGATAAGAAAAAACTCATTTTTAACTTATTGATCACGTCAATCAGTATCTTATTCTACAAGCTTCTCATGTTTAACCTTCGCTCAATGTCTTAATAGATTAGCCACAACGAACGGTTTTTTAATAAACCTATTGGGATCTCAATCTTTTTTGAAGATAGCGGAATCTTTGTTTACGCTAATGATGTTCCTATAATAATGCCTGCAGACAACGGATAAGCCAAAAATGTTTTGGTATTTTAACTATCTGGACTATTAGCAATAAACTGACGGCCTGTTGTGGCAAGACTATCTTCCTATACGTTACGATTATAATCAGTTTTTCGCGGTTTTAAAACAACGGTACAGGAGTACACATCAGACCCTCGATCAGCATATCCACAGGGTATACACGTCAAACCTACAGTGATTACACCGTGGTTTTTGATCGCGTGGTTTTGCCGTGTATTTACTACCGTGTATCCAAATATAACAAACACACAGCAAAACACATGTATGGTGTTTTAACCGATCGCAAAGGAAGCTTCTCGTATGGGATTCCTGACGGTTTACCACATAGTGCTTTCTTAGCTAAAATGAAATATTTTTGCAAGCAATCAGAACAAAGTAAACATTAAGTTTCTATCAATAATAACAAGCATGCGTTGGTAGTATTCTTTGATTTATTTTATATTACTAAACATAGTTCAGTAGTTTTTAGACATCATTGTTTATTTAACGTTTGCCTCTCTCACTCGCTTCAATTGCCCTTAACAAACTCAATATCTGTAGATCTACATCAAACTCATCTACAAGGTGGTAGATTTCGCTCTTACAATACTGCCAGTAAATTCTTAACAATTTGTATGTATACGATATATTGAAATAAGAGAAAAATTAACAGCATAGTTTTACAATGTCAACTTATACTACTATTTTTCTAACTATATTTTTCATAAAATTTTTGATAAGCGTCTTGTACTTTATTATCTAACTAATAAAGTTAATCTTTACATGTTTGATTAATCAGATATGTGTACGGTTTTCTAAACATTTTTTCTCATTTTTTGATGATGTTTTTGGAAACTGCTGGATATTCGTTTATGATTTTTTTTTCAAAAAATAGGTTTCAATTTTTTATGGTTATTTGATTTCAAGTCGATCAAGGAATTTGAGATTTATTCATGTGTCAACATATGCTAATATGCGCTTGACCTGCATTTTACTTTTAATCAAATACAGTAGACGTATCAGTGAGTTTAGTCATGCACGATTATACCCGATGGTCGTTTCGTTTCTATTATAGGCTATTATCTATAATTATTGTAATTAGTAACTGCTGTAAAAGCATATAAATAGAATATGAAGCATCCGCATTTGGGTGTACTTTTACTTCTGAACGTTTATTTAATAAACGCGGGTAATAACACCAAGGTTTTAAAATTAGTACAAGTTGTAAGTGTGTCATGTTCTTGATATGGTATTTAATAAACATACAATGTAGCTTTTTAGACATGGGGATCGAACTCCGACTGAAACTTACCCTAACGACCCTTATCAACACTGGCCCGAAGGATGGGGAACTCTTACCAAGGTAAGGATCATAGTTCTGAATACTCAGTCTAATCTAACGTGTGTTCACGGTGTTTCCACAGTACTTACGCGCCGAACCGTCCGTGATTCACGTCATAACAACAGTGATTACACGGTGTATCCACCGTAGTTTTTGACCGTGTGGGTTTGGCGCGTATTTACCACGGATATGCCGTGGATACACCAGTGACAAACGGATCAAACACACGGTAACAACACAGTAGACCGCGAGGAATTTGATCACGTCATACATTCGTATATTTAGTCGCTTAGCTAACTCATTACATTCGTTGAGTAAACTGTTTAAAAAATCATTGATTAGACACTGCTTTCATAGTCAAGACAAATTTTTGGCGGCAAAATATTAATTATAAGTGTAAAACCGCATATTTCAATGAAAAAAAATCGTTTTCCAAAATTTAGCTATGCCGACGTTACGCACACTTTCTAAAATGCCACGTCAAAACAAACACAATTTATTGCTTTTATGGTAACATCCCAATAGCTAACTGTCGATTAGGAAAAAAACACAATTTTATCATATAAAGTTTAATTGCGCTTTGGTACCAAAGACAATGCAAACAGCTATTGGATCTTCGAGGTCTCTCCAGTAGTTCGACGATACCCTTTTGGTATCGCGCCAAGTTTATGTCTCCTGGTATGTATATGTATGTAAGATCAAAGACCATATCCGGGTAACTGCTACAATTGTCAAAAATTCGGCCACCAATCCTCTGACTGTAAAAACGACGTACAGTGCGGCCACTGATCTAAAAAGCACGAAACAAGAAGGTGCCTTAACTTTGATCAAGATCCTACATGCGCTAACTACAAAGGAGACACCGCCAAGCGCAAGGCATTTTCTAATACCTGCCCAGCGAACCTGAAAAGACTCGACGTAAAATTCTACCAATTATAAACCGCGAGGACACTCAATTAACTTTGAAGGTTGCGCAAGTGAACCTTTGCAATTCACGTATTGTGACTTTTGAAGCTATGAGTTTCTCCTCTGACAATAACATAGACATGCTATTGATCCAAGAGACATATGTGTTTAGTTTAGGTTCAGGGTACAATCTTGCAGGTTCCTTTGTACCCTTTAACAGAAATTACCGCATCCTCTTCTATGCAGTACGATACGGCTATTATTTTCAATAGTTTAAAGCTAGTCGGAGTGGTAACACTCAAGCATTTAACAAATGACTGCAACGTAGTATCTATGGTTACGGTTGCAAACACTTCCTTAGCAATCGTTGGCATTTATTGGCTGCTGAGCGAACATGTTCGTATTCATCTCTCACTTAGACAAAATTCTCGACAAACTAAGAGGCATTTCTGTTATTATTGCAGGTGACTTCAATTCGAAATCGCCGCTTTGGCACTGCCCGGTGACTGACGAACGAGTGCGTCTCCTTGCTTAGCCAGAAAAATATTATACTGACGAGTCATCCCTGAGGTGATGGAAAGTGATCACCGACTGATACGGTTTGAGTTAACCGTCAATGCCCTTAACCTTGCACCGATCCCTAAGAGAATCCTTAACTTCAAACGCATAGATCCCGTTTGTCTAAATAATCCTATCGTAAATTCAATTTCCACTTCTCTTCCACGTTGTGCATTGTGTCACGATCCCGGATCTGTAGACGCCATCATTAATAAGTTGACCAGGATAATCTTCGGTTTTTGCCAACGTAGCTTAAATCGTATACGCATAAGCTTTAAAACCGGTGTACCATGGTGAAGTCTTAAGTTGGATAGGTTAAAGCGCGAGTGGTTGTTGTTTGCAAAAACATCACCATAAAGCTCCTGCAAACGTAAAACATCACCCTTCGACAGACAACTCTTATCATACCCAAATAAGATTCAGATCTAAGATTTCCCGACAGAACTGTGTGGTCACTAGCGACGATGTCACCACGGTGACTAACAAAATTCCTAAGCAAAAAGCTCCCGAACGGAATTCGTTCTTGCATAAAATTCTCAAGCCAAATTCGTATTTTCTGATAACATGGGCATTAGGTAAACTTTTCGATATTTCTAGAGCGTTTAATAACGTGTGGTGGCCTTCTATAATTACAGCTCTCGTTGTTAAGAGAATACCTGCTGACACTACGCGCGTCATTATGCATATATTCTGCAATAGATTCTGCGAACTTTTGACGTTCAGTTTTGACTAAGCGACTGACGGAGGGCTGTTTACAAGGCTCGGTTTTTTGTGGAATTTAGTTGTTAACGATCTCCTAGACAAAGACTTACCAGCAGATTGCAGCATTTTCGCTTATGCGGGCGACATTACCGTTACACTGTCCGCAAATTTTTCACTAGACTTGGAGGCACAATCTAACTTGTGCCTAAACATTATGACTAACTAAGTTGGCAGCAATAAACTAGCTATTTCTGTAGACAAAACAAATTATATGTTTTTTGGCCTCATGTTAAGACGATATCTTTGACTGCGCTTTCACGATACTTCTGTCCGTAAGGTTTTTGGCGCGGATACAGAATTTTATTTAGGGAGGGACGATTTTTGTGTGATTTGACCTATATTGTTTAGGGGGGGGGGGTGTGATTTAACCTATATTTTTTAAGAATTGGTTTGTATATGTATGCGCGCCTGATTTGGTAAAACATAGCGTTTTTGTGATTGACAAGTATAAAAGCGACTTGCACTTGTTCTACAAATACTTACGCTTGGAATAGAACCTTCACAATAAACATCTTGCGAATATCTTTGACAATGCAGACATTCTGATGCTTACTTATGGCCTAGACATTTAGTAGATTTTTTACCACAGACTTGGGCACTCTCACGTGATAAGAAAACTGGCCTCTGTCCAATCTTTATTCCTAAGAACTATTCTCGAGGCTTATTACACCGTTCTTGTAGACACTCTTTGTGTCATATCCAAACATCATCCACGTCTCTTTTTTTAAAATATTTACTGCACTAAAGTTTTTGGCAATGCTGGCACGTGCAGTCTCCTTAGCTACCACGTTTCCAGATAGGGCGTAATGCCTATTTACTTATCCCGGACATTCTTACCTTGGTCAGAATGTCTCACGTCCCCGAACGAAAAGCCGTCCAAATCCTTTCTTTACATAGCGGATTTCGTTGTCATCTAAAACTCATTAGCGTTTTGAATGGAGACAGTTGTCCGTCATGTGACGTTCCTGACTCTCTTACACATCGGGTTCTCGCTTGTCGTAAATTTGATGATGATAATTTGTAGACAATTCGCAAAGAGACTATTGAAACGTTCTCAAATTCAAAAGCCTTCTCGAAGTTTTATCTATTTTCCAGAACGTCCGCCGAAGGATGTGGAACAATCGCGAACATTTCACGAAAGAGTATAAATTCGGTGCAAGCAAATCAGAGGTCAGTTATTCCCGTAATGTGAAGACGGCAGTGTTAAGAAGATTATTCAAGTTTAAATAAATAAGTAATTAGCGCGTGTGTGGAGATAAATATACGGAGTATAACCTTGTACGTGACTTTAGTGTAAACAAGTGTGTGAAGTTATCCGCGGACTTTATCTTATCTTCGTGTAAGTGATTTAATTAGTTCGGTTAGTTTAAACGTGTACATATTTTTATTATAAATAAATTAGTTTTAATAATAAAATTCGTTACACTATTTTTTAAAATTTTATTTAAGAGGTGGTTTGTTTAGCGCTCCTGCACTGCGGTCTCTTTGGTCCTTTTGTGCACTTCCAATTTATTACTCCCTCATCAGTTCTGTTTCGTCAATGAAGTCCAGAAGCTTATTACAAGAGGTTTTTTCAACTCATCATCGGTTAGTTTTGGTTTGCCGAGAATCGTTGTGCGTTGCGTTTGATACGCTTCGCATTTACACAGCAGATGTTGCAAAGTCCGTCGTCCTTCAAACATCCGAGGCATAAAGGGCTACTTTGCATGTGTTTGTTGTCCTGTGAGTTTCTTTAACTCATGTCGACTCATGCTTGATAGTGTATTTCGAGTGTTTGATTTTGGCTCTGTAAGGAAAAGATTTGTGTGCTTCATCTCTGAAGAGTTTTTTCGTAGTTTTTTATGCTCCGCTGATAGTTTGCTGCAAATTAATTCTTTTCCGGTATCGTAGGCGGTTTCAAAAACAGGTTCAGGTTCGTTATATGTCCCTCTTGTGCCTTTTTTAGCTAGCGTATTGACTACTAGGTTCTTCTTAACACTGGTCTTTTGGTATCTAGATAAGCTGTACTTGTTGGCGAGTTGCCAATATTTCCAGAGTGTTTATGCATGCCATAATCAGTTTGGATTTTATTACTGGCGATCTTAGTTCCAGTATAGTGCTGCTTGACTGTCAGATATAATCGATATCGGACCATTAGCGTATGATTTCGAGTCGATAATGTTCCTGACACACCAGTCCATAACAGCAACTTCAGTTTGAAAAGCGGACCTAAAGTCAGTTAAAATTGCTTCCCATGGTATCTGTCGCCATATATTCGTGCACCGATACCGTTGCGATTTTTGGTCTCATCTGTGTACTAGATAGTTCTTTTAACTGCGTCCGAGTAAATGTTTTATGTCCACTCGTCTCGTGACGGTATTATCACTTTAAATTTCTTTAAGATGTGATAATCTTTTATGAAATCTAGCTAACTTGGAAGCAGTGCTTTCAGGTTGGTTCTCTCGCTTCATACAAGCGCACCGTATGTGATGATTAGTCTTGTCACCACATTATATAACCATTTGGTTATTGTAAGATTCAATCCCATGTGTGCCCGACTATCCGTTTAGTTGTATTAAAAATCCTGATGGACTGACTCTATACATCGTAGGTAGTTTTATGTCATCGGTTTTCCGCCGTTTGGTAAACGGAATGATTGCCGTCTTGGTTGGGTTCACTGATAGTCCTTTTTTTACACCATATTTGATGGTGTTTAGTGTACTGTTCATTAGACTTTCCGCTTGTCATAATGGTGAGATCGTTTGCGTATCCTAAAGCGAATACGTCGCCGTCTTCTAGTTTTTGTAGTAGACCGTCCATGACAAGGTACTACAATAGGGGTGACAAAACTCCCGCCAGCTACTTTGGCTCTTACAGTGCTACTGTACAAAGAGAGACTACAGTCGTCAGTAAAAAAATTTTCTCTTGGTTCCTTTACCCTCGCCCAAGTTCTTTTTCACCCAACTTCGTTTGTTGCTTTAGACGCGAGGATAAGCCGTAAGGTAGGTGCCTTTCTCAACGCGTGCCCTCTAAGCACGTTTCTATACTCTGGCCCATCCGAGTCTAACTAGACTTTCTTTCTATTAGATAAATCTCTTTACCTAACCTTTTTGTGGTAAACTTGTACCAAGCAAATTTGGGTGGTTTGATAGGCCTACATCCTCCACCTCCTCCTCTTCACTTTCTAAAACTCCACGTTAAGAGAAAGACATAATTTACTGCCTTGTTAAATATCAACATTCCAATAGTCAATTCTAACTATCAATTAGAAAAGAGGCACAAGTTTATCGTATCAAGTGTTTCGTAACAATAACACCCAAACCATTTTTACTGCATTCTACAAATTGCAAATTATTCTTTCTAGAAGTGAAAAGATGTAACTACAAAATGCAGAAGCCAAATAAGCACGTACTAGTCTAATTATTAAATTTTTAATATCAACAGCTGGGCAAACAACAAATGTACCAGTTAGGTCAACTTCTAAGAAAAACATACAAAGACTTTTTATCTGAGGATTATTTTTCTGAGACTGTGTACGTGAGAAGCACCGAAGCAGATAGATGCATTATGAGCGCCCAAACGCTTCTCGCAGGTTTATACCCTCCCACAAAAGACCAAACCTGGAATTCTAACTTGTTATGGCAACCTATACCTGTAAGGTACATACCTAGAAATGAAGACAACGTAAAGTATTATTAAACGTATATTATAATTTATAATCATAATTTTTTAGGTCATTGCAATGAAAAAAAATTGTTCGTTATACGACACGGCTCTTAAACACGCATACGAAACACCGCGTATTAAAAAGATTGATGAAGAAAATAAAGATTTATACGAATATCTCTCAGCTTCTACTGGAAACAAAATGAACAACATTCATGCGGTTGAACTATTGTACAATACATTAGAAATTGAAATCCTCAACAATTTAACGCTTCCTGAATGGACAAACAATGTTTCGTTAGATAAACTACGAGAAATTGCAAAAACAAATTTTGCTATTTTTAGTGACACTACTTTAATGAAGAGACTTACGGGAGGTAATGTGTTACCAAAAAAATTTTTTTTATTTTTTAAATTTGGCAGGTGCGTTTCTAAACGAAGCCCTTTCTTTTATGTACAAAAAAATTAACAGTACTAGTAAACTGGACTTAGTTTTATATTCCGGACACGACATCACTATTGTTACAATTACTCGTACTTTAGGATTTGAACAATTATTGAAGCCTAAGTATGGCGCCTTTATAGTTTTTGAGCTGTACAAAAACGAAGATGAAGACTTTGAGATTGAAGTAAGTGATATTTTATTATGTATCAAAAATGATCACACGGTGTTTTCAGGTTCTCTATGGAGATAGTTTTGAAACCCCTCCCCAGAAGTTTGAAATGGAGTTTTGCCCAACACCATGTACTCTAAAAAATTTTGTTGATAGATATAAGCATGTTTTACCTAAAGACTGGGAAGCTGAATGTTTAAATCCATATTGAACACAAAATAAATACAATACAATCTTAAACATTGTTTCTTGATTATAAAAAAAACATTGCGAACAGCCAGATAACATTTTTGTCTTTACGATTGTTGCAGTTTTTGTACACTTTTGATTTCTCTCTCGATTAGATTTAGACCTCTATTGAACACCTTTTATATTTTTCCATTATCGGCATCGGAAACATTCCGGTAATCATCTTGAATAATCTTGAAGCTTCTATGTGTTTCACAGCCTCCTTCTTAAGACTGCTCTGTCCCAGAACAAGAAGCTGGACGCGGCACCAATAGAAAGGGTCGTGGCGATAGCGGCAGTTCTCTATATTTTGACAACTTTCTTGAGCATAAAAGTAGCAGTCAATGGACTTTTTGTGACCCGATGTTCTACTTTGATGGCAATTGCAAACGAGAGCTTGAACGTTTGTACCTCGGAAGACAACCTCTAACATATTTCGAACTGTCCTTTAATATAGCAGATTTAAGCCGCAACCAAGCTTAGGTACTACCAATTATTAATGTTGTGCACGTGAGCGCAGTGAAGCGTCGGCTATAACGTAGTTTTAAAACTGCTTGCTGTCTTCGTAGTTCATCTGGCCGTACAAACTTCTCCTTAAATACTACTTCAACCTCTCTGGACGTCTTAAGACCTTTACTCACGCATTGTGCAATGGCGTAATTGATTTGTATTTGGAACAGCTCTTGTAAGTCGATTGTAACTTCGAACCTAGCATTTTCAGAACCCCCGTACATTGCCCATGAACTTATCAAAGTCCATTTCATCGACTTGATTTCTGGTTCTGCTTGTTATTAGCTTGGTTCGGACTTAGTCTAGGGTAACGACTTTTGGGTTTTCTATGGGTAGTTTTCTGATACGATATATGACGCCATTAATATGTTGCAGAACTTCATAAGGGCCTTTTTATTGCCCCTGTAGCTTCGGCAACAAACCACATCTTCTTTAGGTATTATACAACTACACGATGTCGCCCGGTTGAAACCCACCATTTTGTGCCTTGACGTCATCTTTGGTCTTTATTCTGTAGCTGGCAATTTACGTGTTTTTACGAACCGCTTCATGTACCTTGTATTGCCTCTTGCTGACGTAGCCTTCCCCGGTTTTCGTCAAAATTGGCAGTCGTATTTTATGACCAAGCATGACACAAGATAGTGCTTGGCATGTGCTTTCGTGAACAGAAGATCGGTATGTTATAAAGAAGAGGTGCTACTACCGATCTCAATCTTTTTGGTGTTCGGACGCTGCTTTAACTAAGTATTTTCCCATTGTTCGATTTATCGATTCAACCATGCCATCAGATTCAGAATGGAACAGACTCAAAGTTACGGTCTTGATTGGAAGGTAATTCCAACGGAACTTCAAACCAGCAGAAAAACTTTTACGAAAACGTTTGCGACTATAACTGTTTCTTGATTGGGTATGGCGTAAACTTTCGTTCATTTCGTGAAATAAGATGTATTTGTTTTCCGAATCAAATGTTGGAAACGGCCCTGCGCAGGCTGTGCACTTATTCCATAACGTCTGCTTTGCAGTTCACCCAATAGAATATTTTTCAAACTTTCCCTAATGTTTTATTCACGCCAAAGTGTGTTCCTGATGTACCATCGTGCAAATGCTGCAACATCTCTAACACTTAGCTCTTCGGCACTACCAACTGTAGTCTGTCTTCCGTGTCCAGTATGCTTTGATGTTTCTGCCCAAACCCTTTCCTTCTTTACAAGTTGGTCGTCGGCCTTTTGTTTTCTAGTTTAGAAGTATTTATATTTCAAGATCGTTTTCTTTATTGCGACACAATTGCTCAGGTTTTCGTCAAGTCAGGAACAATAGTTCTAGCCTGCTGGACATGGTCTTCTGAACAAGGCGTCAACGTTCTAATGCACGGTGCTCTCTCCTAGTCACGAAGTAACTCCTTTTCGACCTAAACAAAACATTGCTAAAATACGCGACGATTTTTTCTCATTTTGCACCTGTAAAAAGACCGCACTTATAACCAGACTCCTTGCATCGGTATCTAAAACAAATTTTCCATCTTCTCTCTCCGCGTAGTCGTTAGAACACTTCTTTCAGGTTGTTCAAATGCTCTTCAAACTACCTTCCAACCACAATCACGTCGTTTAGATAAACCAAGCACGTCTGCCAAGACAGTCCTTGCAAGATGGTTTTCATCAAACGCTTGAACGTTGCAGAAGCGTTACACAGGCCGAAGGGCATAACAGTGAACTGCCACAAACCAGTTCCAATTGTAAACGTTGTTTTTTCACGAATCTTGGGTTTCAATTCTACCTGTCAATAAGCACAGGTCAAATCCAACGTGAATAATCATTAGGATCCTGACAGTGTGTCTAAAGTATTGTTAATTCTCGGTAAAGGGTAGGTGTTTTTTTGGTCATTTCGTGTAGATTCATCCTTTCTTCTTTACTAGTTCCACTCGAGGCGCTTATAAACTATTTGACGGTTTATCATATCCTCAATGTTTCTCCTCTTCTTGCCAAAGAAACTCGACGTGGATGTTATCGTATCAGCCGAGCGTCTCCGGCATTAATTTTATGCCTTACCACGTCAGTTCTTCTACTCTCCAGCGCAAACACATCTTGATACTGCTGGATCAACATTTTAACTTTAGCCAGCTGACCTTGCTTGAAATTTTGATACTTGGAGGTAACAATGTCTAATATATGTTGTAAGCATTTCTTCAGTGACGTAGCTTTACTAGAATTCACGCATCTTAGAATTTGAGATATTTTGTCCTAACTCGGTCTTCTTTTTCAACGTTACTGAGTCCGTGTTGATATTCAGGATCTTTAATGGAATCGTGTTTTTTACTCATACTAATGTCACCAGTAGTCCCTTTTCAACTAAGTCGTTTTCCATTGGTTTAATAATGCGAATGTAGCCTTCTCGGAAATTTCCATTCAGACGTGCCATCACCACACTTTTAGTCCTTCCAAACAGAGTCACGTCTTCACTCAAGAAGATTTGCACGGCTACTTTCTTTGACGAATGAAAAAGAACTTCTTGACCGTCAATCTTCAGGACATCGTTCTTCATATCCAAACGGAAATCATATACTTCTTTATAATGTCGGCTACCAGTACTTCATGGTCGAGTACTCTATTTTCCAAACCAATGGCTACTTTTATTTGTCCGTGAGTAGGTACTTCTGCGCCTGTCGCCGTTACAAGTTCAATTCACCAACCCAATCGTTAGCATGTTATCTAGCTGCAAAACTCTTGCCGTTGACAGGAAATACAGAAACTTACATTAAAGGTTCTACAGAGTTTGTACAGAAAATTAAGAACTTGCGTATAACAAAAGAAGATATTCTAGTCAGCTTTGACGTGGTATCTCTTTTTACTAAAGTCCCGGTCGACAATATTTTGAAACTGAAATTATGAAAAATGTTGAGTTAAAACCAAAAACTTGGTTCAGATATGTTGATGTAGTTTGTTGTATGGCCTCATGGCAGAGATAAACTAAATCAGTTCTTTCAACATCTGAACTCTGCACATAACAGCATTAAATTTACTATGGAGTTAGAACATAACAACAGTCTAGCCTTTCTTGATGTACTAGTGATAAGGAAAAATAACGGAAAATTGGGGCATTCCGTTTATAGAAAGAAAACGCACACTAATAGATACTTAAACGCCGAATCTCACCACCATCCTGTACAGAAGAATACTGTTTTGCATACTTTAGCCAAAAGAGCTATACGTGTGTCAGATAATGAAAAGCTACAAAAGGAAAAGTAAACACTGTTAGAGTCCCTACAACAAAATGGATACGGATTCAAAGAGATCCAAAGCGCATGGAAAAGAGCAATAAATCCAAAAGTCAAACAAGACTTATCACCTCCTACTAGCACCGCTTATTTACCTTACTGTATGAGTTCGACAGACAAAATAAGCTAGGTGCTAAAGAAACATAATATTAAGACTGTCTTTACGACTAAGGATATCCTGAACACCTGGTTTACATTTGCTAAAGACAAACAAGGGGCTCTAAAACATGCCGGAGTTTACAAAATTCCTTGTTTCTGTGGATCAAGTTATATAGGACAGACGGGACGCTCTATTAAAGTTAGGGTAAAAGAACATATGGCTGACTGCAAACACCGCAGAGTTACTAAATCAGCAGTGGCAGAACACGTGTGGAACCAAGGACACACGCTGAACTTTGACCAAACTAAAGCGTTGGCTAGAACTCCCTTCTACTTTCCCAGACTAATCCGCGATGCTGTGGAAATAGAAAAACATCCATGTAATATGAACCGAGAAGACGGTTTAAGACTCAGCAAATCTTGGCTACCAGTATTATATCCTCTAAGACAAAGATTGACCTTCTTGGAAAGGACACAAACACTTACTCCGAGTAATAACGAAGACAGTCAAGCGGTAACGAAAAGATAAAGTTCGTTAATCAGGCTAATCGCTATTGGTATAAATATCGTCATTTACACTTTTTCTTTCAGTGACATTTACCACTCTGAAGATGCAAGCTGCAATGTCTTGCGAAACGTCAGTGTGTTTTGGTTCACGAACGACAATACGTCAAAGGCCAAGTTCTACTTCTTGTTTTGGCTCTCAAAAAGAGACTATGACCAAGCCTAAGTCTGGGTGTTTTACTACGATGCGGTCTAACCCGAAAGTCGCTTATAATCACAAATATTTGTTCCTAAGTGAAGAAATAATGAAAATTTTGTTTTTTTAAATAGTTTTGTATTTTAGTTAGTGTTCTATGGAAATAAAAAAAAACCTGCGTCATCTCTCCCGGACTTAACTTACTCTAAATATATTTTTTGTAAAACGTTGAAAAAAACCTTTTAAAAATGTTTCCTTGTTGATTGGAAAGTAATAATAGTTACGTATTGGTTACGTTCATTTAACGTCATTGGTCATTTATTGTTGTTTGAAATAACACTAAATAAACATTAATTTTTAGAAATTTTCAAAAACATGTTTAAAATGTTAATGTAAACTTTAGTCAAATTATGAATTTTGAAATTTAGGAGAGTATATAAGTTTAACTTTATTTGTTGCTTACGCTTACAAATTATTTCGTGCTTCCCCTATTTACAATTACCTTACATTCTATTTACAATTTACCTATTTTTTTTATGAAATATATTTCATTATCCCTCCTCTCCTCTTAACTTTTTCCTCCTTCTCCATACTTCTTCCATCCACTCCGCTCCATTTCCTTTTTCGTCTAAGATTTCCTCTATTTTCATAACCTCTTCTCTTAATTCCCTGCATTTATCTTTCATGTGGTTGAGGTCCTCCGTCTCTTCTCCACATAGCCTGCACATCTTTTCTTCTTCTTTTTTCCAGTATCTGTTACCTAACTCCTCGTTCCCACATCTAAACCGTGCTATCATTTTTTGTTTTCGTTGCTTCTATTCTCTCTATCCTTTAAATACTCTGGCACCCCTTCACCCTTGATATTCTTATAATTCCTATTATATCTGCCCTCTTTTATCATTGTCCATCTTTCTTGTTTTCCGATGTCCCTATCTCTCCTTATTATTTCTTCCCTTACCCCTACTCCCTCTTCTCTTAATCTTTCCACTTTTTCTCTCGCGTACCCGTTTCTTTTGTAATACTTTTCTCTGTCCTCCTGCCCGTACTTCGCTTTTCCTCCCTTTATCTCTTTCCAACATTCTTGCCGTATTTTGCATTCTGTTCTTTCCCTCAATTCTTCCTCGTATTTTATAGCCCTTTTTCCTGCCTCTACTCTTATTTTTGCTATCTGTACTTCCTCTCTCACAATAAATCCCGGTGTATCTCTGTCCAGTCCCAAAACCCATCTCCAGTATTTTTCCTGTAGCCCTTCTACCTCTCTCCACTCCTTCCAGCCCCATATTTCCGCTCCATACATGACCACCCCTTTTATTAACTTTTCAAACAACAATTTTCTTTTTTCTATATCCATCTCGAATACTCTTTCCTCCACACCCCACACTTGTCCTATTAACCTGTTTCCTTTCCTCACTCTTTCCTTTATGTGTTCTTCCTCCTTATTATCCTTCTTCATCGTGTAGCCCAGGTATGTAAATTCCTTCACTTGTTGCACTTTTTCATCACTCCATTTCCACTCCTCTCTTTTTTTTCCCCCTCCTTTTCTGAATACCATTATTTTTGTTTTCTCCGTGTTTACTTCCATTTCTTCATCTCTTTCATTTCTTTTTCCTCCTTAGCCACTAACACTATGTCATCCGCATACGCCAACGACCATACCTTCACTTTCTCTACCACTATCCCTCCTGTCTGTTGTCCTCTCATTGTCTCTTCCAGATCCCCCGTATATACTGAGAACAGGCTTGGGCTCAGTAGGCATCCTTGTCTCAACCCTCTCTTTGTGATGAATTTCTCGCTCTCTTCCCCATTTACTTTAACCCTGCTCCTCGTTTCTTCGTAGATTTCCTCTATTATTTGTTATTGATTTTTTTTCTCTTAATGTATTCCCACAGTTTGTCCCTATTCACTTTGTCAAAAGCAGTTTTTAGATCTACGAGTAGTGCCACCATTTTCCCTCTTTTTTTTCCAGTTCTTTATATGCCAGGTGTTTCAGTATATATATGTTGTTTATCGCTCTTCTTCCTTTTCTAAATCCCGTTTGTCCGTCTGGTACCAAACTTCTTTCTTCTTATTCCTTCTGTAGTCCTCCTTGTAGTACTGTCGCATTTAATTTATATGCCATGCTTAATAATGTTACCCCTCTGTAATTCTTGATTTTATTTTTTTCGCTTTTTTTATAAATTGGGCATATTATTCCCTCTCTCCATCTCTTCGGGAATCCTTCCCTTTTCCATATTTTGTTTAGTATTTCCGTCATCCTTTTTGCTACACTTTCTTCCCAATATGGGGGGATACTCTTCGCCTTGTGTCCCATCTTCTCTTGTCACCTTTCCTTCTTTTATCTTCTTTATTGCCTCTATTACTTCGTCTTCATTTATTCTATCCCTATCTCCTTCTTCCCGTCTTACTACTGCTTTTTTTCTTTTTTCTGATTTTGTTCTTCCCCTCCCAGCAGGTTCCTAAAATATATCTCCCATTCTTTCATTTGTATTCCTTTTGTCGTCGTTTTTTTCTTCATTTCTTTCTTTAGGTATTTCCATACATCTTCTTTCGTTTCTTTTTGTTTTCTTCCTTCTTTCTCTCGCATGTTTTCTTGTATATTTTTACTGCTTCTTTGTATTCTTCTTTTTCTTTCCTGCCTTTTTTCCACTGTCTTAAAGCTCTCCTTGCATTTTTCTTTGCTTCCTTGCATTCTCTATCCCACCATTTCTTCCATCCTGTTTTCTCCCCCTTCCACTTTTTAAATCTGACTCTGTGGCTTTCTCCATCAACTCTCTCATTTTCTCCACACTCTCTTGTAATCTCTTCCCTACCCATACTGTTTTCCCTATTCTCTCTTTATATCTTTTTATACCCTCTTCTGTCCACCTTTTTTTCATTCTGTACTCCTCATCTTCTTTTCTCTCTTCGCTTTCTCTTCCTTCCATTGTCAATTTCAGTGGTTGGTGGTCTGACTCTACCCTTTCTCCCACTTTAAATGTTTTCACCTTTTCTCCAGCCTCTTCATTTGTCATTACAAAATCTATTATTGATGCTCCCCTTCCTCCTATGTACGTATATTCCCCCATTCCTTCTTCTTCTTTGTTCCCATTCATTATTTCCCACCCTTTTTCGTTGCACATAACCAGCAGTTCTTCTCTCTTTTTATTTAACACTTTGTTCTTTGTTTGTCTCTTTCCCGTCTCTTTTCTTTTTTGTATTCCCCCCTCTTCCCCTATTCTTGCGTTGAAGTCCCCTCCTACTATTACCAATCCCTCCTCCCTCTCTTCTATCTTTTTTTCGATGTTTTTCCTTGTCTCTTTCGTTCTACTGCTATAAACTGTCAGTACTTTTATTTTTGTTTTTCCCCACTGTATGTTCCTTTCTACAACTCCTTTTCTTTGTTGCACTTTCTCTTTCTTTCCCTGACTCATCCATTTTTTTCTTATTCCCGTTATTATACCCCCTTTGCTCTCCCTTTATTTTTCTCTCTTTCTGCATGTTGCACTACTCACTAAAATTCCTCCGGCAACTCTTTTTCCCACCATTCCCATTCTTTTTCTTCCATCCATGTCTCCTGTAATCCCACTACATCCTGTTCCTTAATGTACTTCCAAAAATCCTGTTCCTTGTTTTTTATTCCCGCTACGTTCCAGAATAATACTCTCAGCTCACTCATCTCCCCCTGTCCTTCTTCCTTACTTTCTTTTTTCCTCCTTTTTCTATTCCTTTTCCATCACTCATTATTCCTTTGTTTTGCCATTTCGTCAACTTTCTTTCCTTTATCGGCCCCCCTTCGCCCTTTAGTTTTTTGCCTTTTAGTTACCCATTTTCTCTCCCCTTTCTCTACTCAGGCCCCTATCCCTGTCGTTCCATATGTATCTGTATTCCGTCTATCTCCATTTTCCTGTATCCTACCCATACTCTTTTCCCTTCCGCTCTTTTTTTCACCGCTATGTTCATTATTTCTTTTTGTACTCTTCTTTCTTCTCATGTCAAATCGTGACTTATATATATTCTTGTATTCCTTAATTTCTTCTTCTCTACCATCAGCTTCTGCTTGTCTTCCCATCGTCCCATTTCCGCCACAACCATTTCATTTTTCTTCTCTTTGTTTATTACTGTCACCTTTTTCACTTCCACTTTTACATTTAATTTTTCTTCCAGCATGATTGCTAAATCTTTTTGTGGTTCTTCACTTGTCCACCCCTTTATCACAATATTATTTTTCCTTTTCCATCTTTCCTTATCTTCCGCTTTTTTCTCCAGTTTTTCTATTCTCTCCACCAGTTCCTCTTTTTCTTTCTTCCGCTTCTTTTCCTTTTCTCCTATTTATTTTTTCATTTCTTTGGTTTCTTGCCTTATTCCTTGCATATTTTCTTCCATCTGTTTCATCATTTCTCTCATTAGTTATTTCAACTCCTCCATTTCTTTCCTTCCTCATTCTGTTCTTGAGGTTTTTTCTTCGATTTCCTCCGTTATCTTTTTAATGTCCGGTGATCTTATTGTTTTCTTTCCTCTTTCAAATATTTGTTGTCTTTCCTTTTCGTCTTCCTCCCTCTTTTTTAAATTTTATTTAAAAAAAAAAATTTTTTTAATTTTAGGAGAGAATATGTGAAGTATATAAACGTCGAAACGCGCCTTAATACAATAGCGAAATTGTGTTTACAATGATAATTTTAAACTTAGTTCTTCGATTTCTAAAACAATTTTTAATAAAAATTTCGAAATTACGTTTTACTCATTGTTTTGGTATTAAATTGTAATAAATGAAAAAGTATGAAAAAAAGAACGTATGGTGTTTTGAAATTTAAAAAATGAAACCGTTTTGACAGTTGTCGCTGGCGCGCCACATTGTGACAAATTTGTGTACTAGCGGATGAACACTAAAGAAATGGTTAACTTTGTATTGTTTGAAATTTAATTGGAAACGAAGAATAAACGATATTTACAATAACTAATTACTATGTCTACGTTACTGTTGCATAACGATTTTAGTCTTTTAGATCTGGAATTCACAAGTGCATTTAGCGTGTGTCACGTTAATTCGGCGTTAATGGTTGTTTTTACCAACCGAGTGTATATACAAATGCTAATGCATTACGTTCATCGTATAAACTTGTAATTTAAAGATGTAATTATTACAAATTTCGAATAGAAATGGCACGCTCGAAATTTCCTGGAAAACCAAACAAGCCTGTCAATAGAACACGAATAAATGTTTTGCATTCGACAGATGCAGACACTATAACTAATTTAAATAACATTGAAGTAAAACAGGTTAGTTTACACATTTCTGTTGTTTGCTACTAATCAATAACCTTTACAGGACAACTGCGATTCCGGAACCGAAGTACCCACAACGTGTCTGCAAAAATCAATCATCCGGACAATTTCTAACAGAAAACGGGTGTGTAAAACAATAATAGCCAGAAGAAGTTCCTTAAAAAAACGAAGCTCTCAAAAACTTATATCTTTAGTAAATGACACAGTACGGACTGTTCGAAAAAAGGCTGAAAAGAGATCTGAAAATGAAACGGCGAATAGGAAATTACTAAAAACTCGTTTAGAAAGTAATAATTTAGTCGGTAAATTTATGTTGCCAAGTAGGAGTGTGCATTCGTCTCGTGTTATTAAACCTAACAAACGATTTATAAATGTAGAAGCAGTGAATAGTGTTCAGTTACGGACATTTAAAAAACGCGTTATTACGAAAAAAGTTGAAGCAAGTATTACTTGTGACTTGTCAGTGAACGATGGCGAGCATAAAAAAGAAAGCGAAGATTCTACGGCGTCGCATACACCTTGTACTAGTAGACGAATTATTCTACGTCAAGCTCGGTTACAGCTACACACACAGACACCGACAGGTCCAGAAGGACCATTCTCTTCTAATCACAATTCCAATATAAGTCCTCCGGGTACTGTAACTTGCGGAGTTTGTGGAGCCGTGCGTTTTTATAGGTTCGTTAAACAGGCGCGTAAATTCAATATTTATAGTTGCGAATCGTGTAGAAAATTTATATCTAAAATGATCAAGCGACAAACGAGCAATAAAAAATTACCTAATATCGAGTGTCTTAAAGGACAAGGAACTTGCCATGTGCCACCGATTGTGCGGAGTCAACATTGGAAGTTTCGTTGTGCGTATAAAGCCCGTTGCAATGCCTGTTGGTTAAAAATGTGTCTTCGTTCCTTTCAAATACCCCCAGTATTAAAAAAGAATTTAATCGGTTTGCTTCCCGAATATATGCGAGAATTGGACGCTTTGTTTACGACATCTTTATTTTCGTTTCACACAAGTGCAAATTCTTCGGTGGCAGCATCGCCATCAGCAAGTAAAATTATCAACGAACCCGAGCACTTCCAAATCAGAAGAAGACCGTTGCGGAAAAAAATTGTCAAAGAAGCGATAACGTACCAACCAACTAACATAAAAAGACAAAAAATCGATTTTAAGGGTCCTCGGGTCAAGCATGTATGTAGAAGCGCTTCTATAGTTCTTGGACAACCATTAGCGGTGTTTCCAGAATCGGATAAAAAAGTAGAAATTGTAGCTAAGCCTGAAGATGTCGAGGATGCTTTGGAAAGTAAAGAAAATTCGACAGACAATAAAATCGTCGTAGAAAATGTTTTGGAAAATCCTAAGAGGGAAAAAATCGGTAAATTAGTGACAAACAATTTGGAGGGTAAAACGAAGAGGCCGATTGAAGGAGACAATAATATTTGTATCGACTTTTGGGAAAACTATGACCCAGAAGAGGTTTGTCGGAATGGTTTTGGTTTGATTGCTTCTTTATCCTTTCCCATGCTTGCGGTTTGTTATTTGTGCGGTAGTGCCGGGCAGGATCCGTTACTGTACTGTTGTTTGTGTTGTGAACCTTATCATCCGTTTTGTTTAGAACAACCTCCTCAGAATATAGATGTTAGCGATAATTGTTACAACTGGTTGTGTCCGAGGTGTACAATGTGTAGTGCCTGTGGTGAAGCCGATAAACAAAAAATCAATTGTCAAAAATGTCACAGAGCGTATCACCCAGAATGTTTCAACACTAAATGGCGAACGGATGATAGACCGACGGTAATGTTATCTAACACAAGATTCTGACTTTTACCTTAATGTTGTTTTAGGTTTGTTCGTCGTGTATGCGATGTAAAAGTTGCGGAATTAATAATATCACAAAATTTATTGGAAATAGTCCTTTATGTCTTATGTGTTTTCGTTTGCGGAAAAAAGGAAATTTTTGTCCTCTGTGTCAGAAATGCTACGATGACAATGACTTTGATACAAAGGTAAATTCTATTGTTTTATTCGTAGCTTAATTATGTTTTTATAAACGATTATATAAATCATATAAGTGGTATTCAACTTATGCGGTGATTGCAATCAAAAGCTGTCATTTTTACGTCAATCCGTTACAATGTGATTGCAATCGATCGTGTCCGATTTGCATCGACGATTCAAATCGT
This sequence comes from Aquatica leii, assembly GCA_035610365.1. Taxonomy (NCBI): domain Eukaryota; kingdom Metazoa; phylum Arthropoda; class Insecta; order Coleoptera; family Lampyridae; genus Aquatica; species Aquatica leii. The sequence continues at coordinate 41,288,389 of CM069439.1, forward strand.
AATCATAAATAGGTAGTCACTGCGCATGCGCGTTCATGAATTTGTCGACGGGCAAGCCGGCCAACTACTAACTATGACTTTTTAATCAGTTTATGTCAATATGTTGCTATCAACAGTCTTACAAACATTCGGCGACACCATGGATAACTTGGTATATATATATATATAGGTAATACCGATCCACAATAACAAAATAGTTTATACCCGTTGAATCAAACTTATATTAATAAATAACAAAATACAACAAACAAATAACATTAACAATGATATACGAATTACTTAAAGTTTATAGTTTACTCGACGAACACGATGAATGAGAGCGAGTTCACCTCTTCTATCGCTTATATTGGAATTTTCGTATGCACTTCTGCCAATTGTAGTTTTGCGTTTTTATAAAGTTACTAACTGTATTTTTGTAACCACCACAACACATTTCTCCTAACCTATAATTGCTTTTGTTATATTTTTAATTAACAAGTCTTTATTAATACTTATTTTTATTTAATATGTAAATATCTGATTATTCTTAAATTATTAACATTTTTTGATAACGTGTTTGTCTTTTAAATGGACTAACGTTATCGAGATTTAATTTTTAGTTTATTAATTTAGATTTTCAACTTAAGCTCATAGTTCACGACATAATGAAATGTCTCTACCATGTAATATGACTTGTTCAACAAATATTCCGTCGCAATCACAATTTGGGCATTCCGTTGCGCATCATCACCATTAATGACGTTACTTTTAACTATGTTTTTCTTATGTTTGTAGAGGCCTTCGGTTTTGTTATGGGCATGGCGTCACACGTTTGCGCATATACGTTAATCCATATGACATAGTATAAATGAAACCTAAAAACATTGGTGATGTAGGACATGACGACATTTTTAGATTGTTTTGTAAAACGGACATAAGCTTCTACTAAACGCGTTTTTGTATTCTCCGCAATCTTAATAACAAAACTGAAGCACTTCTCAGTTTGTAGAGGTCTTCGGTTTTGTTATGAACTAAGAGTCACACGTACGACAAGTTATAAATGAAACCTAAAAACATTGGTTCTGTAGGAAATGCAAAATTTATTATTACTAAAGAGCGGATAGTAAGGCAAGAAAAAATACCAAAAAAGGTGGCATAAAAGGCATATTAAAGCTGCCAAAAAGGCACAAATATCTATTAAAATTTAGTTTATTTTTTTGTTTTACAATGTTTATTAAGTGCTATTATTTTCCCAAGCACAAATCAAATATTTGTCAATCTTTTGACCAAGAAGCTGTTGCCTTTTATCATTTAAAATATTTTTATAGAAGGAAAAAGTTTTTTCGACATGACAAGATGTTAGTGGAGCAAATTTTAATGCCGATGTTTCCGTTATTGTTAAAGATATTTTCTGTTGATGCTTCATGGCCTCCTCTTTTTGAATTGCAGTTAGTTGTTTAGAGATGTCAAAGGAAGGGTTTTTTGATGTGACGGAATCCAATTTTTGATTAATTTTTCTTCCTATAGTCCCTGGACATGCTCTTATAATTGCTCGTATTCTTTCGAATGTAGCGAAAGATTCGGTCATTGCGGTTTCGCATTTTTCTAGCTTCTTTAATTCGTCAGGAATGCCGGAAAAGTGTGTTTTTATAAAAACTAGTCTTAACAGTTTCGTCATTAAAAGCTTTTTGAGATTTAGCAATTGCTGCAGAGGCCGTCACGTCAAATAATTCAACCACCTGAAGTAAGACGATTCAATTAATGTATAAGACAATGTCAGATTATAGTATGAACTGTACCTCTTTAATGTAATAGCGAATGCTTTCACGGCCGGAATCTATACTAACATTAGAATGTCTTCCGGGTTTGGACCGTGTCATTGTTGTCTGAAGGTCACCTCAAAAAGTTTCAATTATTGGAATCCAAGAATCGTAAAGTTTCATCTACTACTAACTTCTTAAAGACGGTTGTCAATTTATTTAGTTTGGTCCTCACCTCAGAACAGGAATCGGTGCTCTCTAAGGGTTTGAATTTTGCGGTTGCTTCCAAACGAATTCCTAAAGAAGATATTTTATGTGCTGTTGAGTCTTCTATAAGACATCTTCTTCGCCACATCTCAGATCCCATTCGTATTAAATCCTAAAATCATCTAAAATTCCTAAATCCAACATTTCTAAGTCAGAAGCTCTAAAAAGTCTTTGTAAGAACCCTGATATTGTTCTTCCAGTCGACAAAGGCAACGCCACTGTAGTAACCAAATTGATTATGTTACGAAAATCAATTCTATTTTGTCTGAGGAAACTTACGCTCTTCTAACCCACAACCCCACTTCGAGGATTGAACGTGAGGTCAGCCAAATCATCAAATCTTCCAATCTACCTCCTGAAACTAAACGTCGACTTACCCCATCAGATTCTAAACCACCTCGTCTATACGGACTTCCCAAAATTCACAAACAAGGTATTCCTTTTCGACCTATCGTCAGTACTATCCAATCTCCTACCTACAAGCTAGCCAAGTTCTTGTTCAACATTCTTTGCGAGTTTACAGGTAAAACCTCTACTCACATCCTCAACTCTCAGCATTTTATTCAACGTCTAGAAACTATAAAACTTGAACCCCAAAATCTTCTCGTGAGCTTTGATGTTACTTCACTTTTTACTAAAGTTCCTATTAAGGATTCGCTTATTATCATCAAACAGATTCTGTCTCAACATGGCAAGGACTTGAGTTTGCTTCCTCTTATTAAAAAGTGTCTATCCTCTACTTACTTCCAATTTGATAACAAGTTTTACGAACAAGTTTTTGGTGCTGCTATGGGTTCTCCTCTATCACCTGTCGTAGCTAGCATTTTTATGGAATCCTTTGAAACGGTTGCTTTGGAATGGTATGTTGACGACACGTTTATTGTTTGGTCTCATGATCATCTTGGTTCACAAGTTGATTACCTATCTCGGTAGTTAATCTTTCTTAGATTTTCGTTTGCTTTTTCAAGTTATCGTTTTCTTTCTTACCTTTATGAGAAGTTCTTAGTTAGATTTCGGTTCTTGTTTGAGTTTTGCGATTTATCTCACGCCTTGATGAGGCCCCTTACGAAAGTGGGCGAAACGTTGGCAACAACAATGACACGGTCATTCTTTATTGTCTGTAAACCAGCATTTTGAAAACTATTAATACTTTAATTAAACTGCTTACTGATTGGTAACATATGTCTAAATATGTTTTTCTCAAAGTTGATTCATCTGGAACAACTTGTTCGGTGTATTTTTCGAGGAAATTGCGAAAATTGATATTATCTAGTTTTTTACAAGGAATTTGAGCCGACACCAATGCTTCGCACAAATCTAAAGCAAAAGTTGTTTTTGATGGGCCAGGTTTATTCTGTTGATCTTCTATAACGTTTTTTAACAATGGTTGTTTCATAGTTTTTTTAATATTTTTTAAATGTAAACCACTACCCAAGTGTTGTTTTACGTGGTACTCTTTAGTAGCACCGATCTAAAATAATACATATACTAGTAATTAAAAGCATTTAAATTAAGATAATACATACTTACTGATTTTGAACAAACTTAACAAAAAAGGTTTTCCCCGTCGGTTGTTAAATTATTGTCCAATTTACTCCACTTGTAATAATTTTCAAATTTTGATTGTTTATTAAGTGGCATTTTTTAAAACTTACTCACAGCACAACAGCAATAGACTATCACAGTGTGACAATATCACAGGTATTTATAACAAAGAAAGAATATTTTAGTCGTGTGTTTCAGTCATTAAAGGAATCCCACCGGACAAAATTAAAATTATCTATATTTGTTTGCTTTACTTAGGTACTGAATAGACCTATAAAATATGATTCATTCCGAAATCTTTCCGGTTTTGTAAATAGTGTTCTGTTTAGCCTGTCATTGTACATAATCCTAGTATAAATTCTTACAATAGTTCTTCTCCATAAGCGGCTATTGTATTTAATGTTTTCTGTAAACCATTGTTTAACAAAACATGAAAATTCCGGTTGTTATTTATAGGTTGGTGGTAAGACCTTTTGAGCAAAAAATGTTAATTATATTATTGTACGTAATTTAAGTAAAATTCTGTAATGCGCTATTGTCATCTACCTATTAAAACACTTTACACAAACTTTTCAAAATTTGTATGTAAAAAGGCAATATAAAACAATACTCTTTAAATAGGCAAAAAAGACAAAAAGTTACACAAAAAGGCAAAATAGGCAGGCTCCAGGCATTTGATTGACTGTCTGCTCTTTAATTATTACAATGACATTTTCTAGGTTTTTTCGTAAAACGGATTTTTATATTCTACGAAATGTTTATAACAAAGCTAAAGCACTTTTCCGTTTATACAGGTCTTCGTTTTTGTTATGAACATGGCGTCACACGTTCGCGCATATACGACATAGTATAAATGAAACCTAAACACAGTGGTTGTGTAGGAATTGATAAATTTATTGTTACAATGACATTTTTAGGTTGCTTTGTATAACGGACATATGCTGCTACCAAACGGGTTTTTGTATTCTCCGCAATGTTCCTAACAAAACAGAATCTCTGTTTGTAGAGGTCTTCGGTTTTGTTATACACATGGCGTCATTCCATACGACATAGTATAAATGAAACCCAAAAACATTGGTGATTTATGAAATGCTAAATGAATTGCTACAATGACGACATTTTTAGGTTGTTTCGTAAACTGAACGCGTTTTTGTATTCTCCGCAATGTTTATAACAAAACTGAAACATTTCTCAGTTTATAGAGGTCGTTGTTTTTATTATGAACTAAGAGTCACACATTCGTGCATATACGTCATTCCATACGATATAGTATAAATGAAACCTAAAAACATTGGTGATTTATGAAATGCTAAATTTATTGCTACAATGACGACACTTTTAGGTTGTTTTGTATAAACGAACATTGCTACCAAACGCGTTTTTGTATTCTCCGCAATGTTCATAACAAAACCGTGTTATGTTAAAACTGTTTTGGCATGATGTATAAGATTTATTCTCGGAACACCACTTCTCGCCGCACTGGCAGGGATGAATGTCAAATCGTAAAACAATCATTTTTCCTGTAATGTTGGATTAACCCGGACATCATCTAACGTTATGTGCACCCAACGAAGCTTTCATTGCTAATTATTCACACGCATCCATGCGAGTATTCGACGAAATATTGTTACGACTTGAGTGAAAGTCTTGGGATAAGCATTTGTTTCCTATTTTTGTGGTTCAATTTAATTCTTTTGTAATTACCTGTAGCGGGTTTCCATACCTATACACGGGTTTCTTGACTATAAAGATAATAACTCTGATTGGGAACATTTCTATGATGACATCACGTCACCGTAGTTAACACTATTTACACCTTCTAGTGTTTGGATGTAGTTGTCACCGTATTGGAGGGCCACTTAGCGAAATACTATACTTAATTTGGGGGAAACTCGGCGCATTGAATTGCTTTTCAGTAATGTAGCACTGTTTTTCGGGTGTTCCCGCGTCACAATATTTTCACTTAACGTTTCGCTGAACATGCTGTCAGTTTCTTCAGAAGATCTCTTTAGAAAACTAAACTGTGACTATTTTATTTCCTACTTTAATTTTTTTGCGTTGCCAGTTGGTTGTACAAATGACTGTACGCACATATTCGGTTGTTGTCAAAATTACAACAAAATTTGCCTCCACGTTGGGCGTCAAATTTTGTTACACCAATTTTCTCGTAACCTTAATAACGACGACTAACTCAGTTGATTCGGTGATTGGATCGTGAGTTTCGATGTGCTAAATTATAAAGTAAGTTTAAAAAGGTGCCAAAACAGTGAGAGATTAGGTTGATAGATACCGTTTAAATCTATCCTAAGCTGAATTATAACAAATGACAAAACACATATAAAATTTGGTTGGGCGACACGTTCTACAACAAAGGGAACTTGTCGGCCTAACTTTTACATTCCGACAGCAAATAAATTTATAGTTATAAATTATAATCCGAAAGGACAACTCTCGATAATGTAGAGAATCATAGCGCACCGTCTAATCTTCTATTACACACAAAACAAAATTTTATCGTTAATTGTAACAAGCGAATATGTGCGTACAGTCGCGTGTATAGCCGACTGACAACGTATAAAGAATTAAAGTAGGAAATAAAATATTTACAGTTTAGTTTTCTTTCGAAGTCTGCTACTCGCTAGAAGCATCTTCTCCGTATTGCCTAACATTTGCTGAAATATAACTAAGCGTACACATGGTGTTATCACAAGTAAATCTCATACGATTACTGAAAAACGCGCCGCATTTCTCCCAAGTTAAGTATAGTACTTTGGTAAGTGACCTTCCGATACGGTGACAATTACATCTAAACACTCAAAGGTGTAGATACCGTTAACAACGGTGACGTGACGTCAATAAAAGTATTTCCGAAATTTGCCGTTTACATCTTTGTCTGAACTGTTTTAAAGGAAATCGTTTAACAAAAGATTGCATATTTGCTTCTTGTAGAAAGTGTAACAAAAGGCAGAACACTTACTAAATATAGACTACGATTTACCCCAAGAATCGTTACTTAGTGATAGTTCACAAAAAATCAAATTAATAACATTCCCTTGACTTGTTCGAATCCACGACCTCAAATTTCTCAACACGAGCAAACTCATTCTACTAATGTTTTATCAGACCAAGTTTTAAACAAGTTAGATTAGCTTATTATATTTACAGTCAAGGAATACGTGTGGAGGTATGGACACTCGCTACAGGCAATTACGGAAGAATTAAATTAAACCACAAAAATAGGGAACAAAAGTTTACCTTAATAAAGAATTGCACTTAAGTCTTAACAATATTTCGTCCAATACTCGCATGGATGCGTGTGAATAATTAGCAATGAAAGCCTCGTTGGGCGCACATAACGTTATGATATGATAACGATATGCCAGTGCGGCGAGAAGTGGGCGTTCCGAGAATAAATCTTATACAGGGTACAAACTTCATACCAAAACAACCGACACACTTGTACGTTTGTCGTGATCTTCGGTTTTGTTGTCAACATGGCATCACACGTTTGCGCGTAGACGACATAGTATAAATGAAACTCAAAAACATTCGTTATGTAGCAAATGCTAAGTTTATTGTTACAATGACGACATAGTATAACGGACATAAGCTGCTACCAAACTTGTTTTTATATTCTCCGCAATGTTCACGACAAAACTGAATCTCCGTTTGTAGAGGTTTTTGGTTTTCTTATGAACATGGCGTCACACGTTCGCATATATATGTCATTCCATACAATATTATAAATGCAACCAAAAAACATTAGTTATGTATGAAATGAAAATTTATTGTTACAATGAGGACATTTTTAGGTTATTTCGTATAACGGACATAGACGGCTACCAAACGCATTTTTGTATTCTCCGCAATGCTCATAACAAAACTGAAACATGGCGTCACACATTTGCGCGTATACGTTATTCCATACGACATAGTATAAAGGAAACTCAAAAACATTGGTTATTTAGGAAATGAGAAATTAATTGTTTCAATGACATTTTTAAGTTGTTTAGTATAACGGACATAAACTGATACCAAACGCGTTTTTGTATTCTGCGCAATGGTCATAACAAAAACTGAAGCACTTCTATGTTTGTCAAGGTCTTTGCTTTTGTTATGAACGCGTCACACGTTCGCGCATTACGATATAGTATAAATGAAACCCAAAAACATTGGTTATGTAGGAAATGCGAAATTTATTATTGCAGTGGCAGCTTTATTTTGTTTTGTATAACGAGCATAAGCTGCTACGAAACGTGTTTTTGTATTCTCTTGCACAATGTTCATAACAAAACCGGCGCACTATAGCATATGTCCTCAAATAAAAGAGACAGTCAACACAAAGCACAGTACTGCTTCGCTAATTTGACAGATATACGGACCAAGCACCACTGGAAAATCATTAATTTAAACATTAAAAGCTATGCTACACTATGCTTCCCAATGTAACGGGTGTAGCAAAAATCAGTTACATATCAGATAGCTAGAAATTCCTGCGTTATAATTCTCTCTTCGTTCAACGATTTTTCTTGCTTCACGTACTTGTCCTATTTTTTCTCCATTTATCTTCATCACATGGCTGAACCATCTCATTTATAATTCTGGAATTGTTTGTATTGATTTCTTTTTATCTTAACGTACCTAAGTATTATTTTCGAAACGTTACAGTTTTTTTGTACTGCTGCTATTGTTGAGGTTTTATTATTTTAACCATTCATATAGTCTAAGAGAATGGTGTAGAAACTTCCCAGTTTTCTTCACTACACGGATGTTTTTTCCTTCATGTTGGCAGAACGTTAGTAGACGCGATGTGAAGTAAATTATTTCAATTGCTGCAACATATCCGTCTACAGCCGCAATCGCTTCTTGATTGTACGAAAAACGTTAACCAGCTAAAATGATATCGAGGTAGTACTGCTCGGGAGCCAAATCTAATCTATCGTACGCTGATCTTCCAAAATCATGTGCATTTTTTTGGATAAATTTTGGTATGGTTCAAACTCGGTCCCGCATTTCTTCACTGGAAATTAATCTTCTCGAATTAATTTTGGTTGGCACACATAGCCACATAGCGTTTACTAACAATTGTACCAACATGCTGGTAAAAGGGTGCTGCTATCTATGGACAAAACTGGGAACTTTTTAGACCACTCACGTTACTTTAGTTCTTGTGCTTTTAATGTACTTATAGGTTTTTAATTACTTAGTAGGTACTTTTCTAACATTCTTTTGTTCTTCATCGTTACTGTTACAGTGCAGTCACGATTTTCAGTATTTTCATGAACGCTTCTTTCTTTAACCATTTAAACTATCTTAATTAAAATGATATTTTCCGATATCTTTTAGATGATCGTTGACAATCCGTAGACTAATCTTTTGAAGATTTTAATTGAATTTTCATGTAATGACTCATGTAATTCTTTAAAAAACACAGCGACAGAACAGTTAGAGAAAAAAAGGCTACGATTTAATTACAACGTGACCGTTATGTTTTCTGTCATAGTGCGAACGCTATTAGTTTTGGAAATTTTAACAAAAATTGTTTTTCATTTTGGAATATAATTTCATTCATTTACAGATGATGGAATGTGCAAAATGCAATATGTGGATTCATGCAAAGTGTGAAGGTCTCTCGGATGAACAGTATCAAATTCTGAGTTTACTTCCAGAATCTGTGGAATTCTTATGTTGCATTTGTGAACCATTACCGTATTGGCGTAAAGCTGTAGATTCAGAATTACGAAGTAGTTTTAATAACGTCTTACGATTACTCAGTAAAAATCGTGTAGCAAGAAACATGTTGAAATGGAGTCCAACTTGTTTTAACACTCCCAATAGTAAAACGATGACTGCTGTGAGAAAATTACAATTTTCCGACGAAAGCGAAGTATCAAATTATTCATCTGGCGACGAGAATGTGGAAGATGATTTGGACAAAAGTAGTTTCAAAACTATGCAAAAAAAGTACAAATTACGCGAGTTAAAGGTGGCGATTAAACCATGTGTTATAAATGTAGATGAAGTCCTTTCGGCAGAAAACGAAAAAGTTATAATTAAAAGTCCAAACACTCCTTCTTTAACAAAAGTAAAAAACAAGTTAAATTCTAAAGAATATTTCTCCTTGAAGGAGTTTAACGAAACAATGGTGGATATTTTTGGATCAACCAAATCGTCAGAACTCTTAGATATATACTGTTCTATTTTAAAGCAAGTTTTTCCGTGGTATAATCCTACACAAGTTAGTTCTTCTGAGACATTGAACAGTTCTTTTTGTAATACATATTCGGATATCTCCAAACCCGAAGAAACTTCTGGAATGTTTGATAGTTTTAAGCATAAGATTATAAATAACATTGAAAACGACGATCGAGTATGTGTGTTGTGTAAAGGTATCGGTGATGCCCCGCCTTGTTTCGAAGCGAGACTTTTGTATTGTGGCAATAATGAGTGGGTTCACGCAAATTGTGCGTTGTGGTCATCCGAAGTGTACGAAGAAATCGATGGATCGTTACAAAATGTTCATAGTGCAATATCGAGAGGTCGTTATATGAGATGTGCACATTGTAAATTGAAAGGTGCTAGTATTGGTTGTTGCGCGAAAAGTTGCTACGAAACATATCATTTCTCATGTGCTCATTTGGTCAAATGTTTTTTTATGCAGGATAAATCAATATACTGTCCATCTCACGGTGAATTAAATAATGAGTCTGTGATTTCTTCACCAAGTGATTTTGCCATTCGTAGATCTGTTTACGTAGAATTAGATAAAAAGAAAAAACGTTATATCGAAGCTAAAAAAGTTCAATTTATGGTGGGATCGTTATGTATAACGAGTTTAGGCGTAATTACGCCGCTCGTGTCAGATAATACGGAGGCTATAATTCCGACAAGTTTTGTATGTAGACGATTATTTTGGTCTACGTCAGAGCCTTGGAAGTTAATTCCTTACGTTATCACAACGTGTGTGCTAAGTTCACAAAGCAATAATGTAGTTAAGGATCGTAATTTTATAGTGGATCACAGTTTGTCTAAATTATTAGTTGATAAAAAAATGAAAGAAATTTTACTGTGGCAAAAGGATTTGGATTCTGGTTGTACCGATTTTGAAGATGACGAAGAACCTCAAAATGAAAACGCCGCCGATATTTTATCGCCCGAACTAACCGACGCGATTTTAGAAGAATTGCCGCACGAGTTTCTCGATGGTATATCGATGCAAGATATTTTTCCAAAGTTTATGAGCAACGAGGAATTGATTGGTATGGATTTTAAAGTATCGGATGTGGGTGGTAACGAACTATCCAAAAGTGATATTGCGATGCAGCTAAATAACGAATCGAATAAAAAATCGGGATTCTTTGAAGAAAATAAAGAAGTCTTTGATTCTGTGTTAGATACTAAAAAGAGCACGAAAACAGATACTCTACAACATCTGCACAATATTAATCGAATTACAAAAGTGAGAAATCATCAAAGATCTTGTAGCGTCACTTTAAGTTGTAAAGTTGATAACTCATCCGCAAAACCAATTAAGGCAGTTGCACAAGACAAAAGTATGTTTCTTCAGTTGCTTCAAGTTGATGGCGCTTGTGATAGTGGCAGCGACTGTGAGTCTACGACGCACGAAGTTGAAAGTTGGATCTCCGAAATGTCCGATGAACCAGTTAAATGTGAAAGGTGCCAATGCACTTACCGAACTAATGCTAGCTATAAGCGACATCTAGCAACGTGCGAAGAAATTTCTACCAGCGAAAGTGATTCAGAAGTTACGCACGACCACGAACAGGTAGAACTTTCTGCACATATGAATCCAACAAACGACCTTGATCTAGCATCTACCATCGATACGAAAAATAACTCTTCAGAACCGTACGTCTTAACTTCTTACGAATCGTACAGCGCGTTTCAAACAACTCAGAATGAGGTTCAATCGTCAACTTACGTTAGTACAGAATCATCGGCAGAAGTAGTCTCGGTTCCTCAAAGTTCCGAAATGTTTTTTTCTAATTATCAACCAATGGTAGAACAAAAAACTGTGCCTGCCTTATTTACTCCGCAAAATGCTTCCATAAACATTAATCAACCTTCCACTATTACTATAAACCAGTCTTCAAATACGTCAATATGTGAGTCTCCGCAAGTTACGTTATCCATAAATCAATCTTCCTTACCTATTAATCATATTAATACGAATCCGTCCAATGATCTTTGCATTAATCAGTCCCCTTCTTTATACATAAGCCATCCTAATTGTAATTCTTTAGTGAATCATCCAAACACTATTTCTATAGTACAATCGCCACTATCTGTAACTCAACCTAATGCGTTAATAAACGCAACAGCTCCGTTACATCTTAATCAACCTGTTGAAGTACAACCTCAACAACTCACTATACGACCGGTGCCAATTCAGCAGGATGTTTCATCAGTATTGAACATTAATCCAAAAGTGTTAACTTCGAATATGGTAGCTCAAACAGTAACTGTTCCTCATAACCAATTTATGAAACCCGTATTTAAGCCGACAATTATAACGCAGAAACCGGTACGAAATAGAGGAAGGCCTCGATCGTTGGCAGCCAAAAGAACTCGTCAGATTGGTCCTAGAACGTTATTTATTCCTCAAAACTCGACGGGTGGTCCATCTGTTGTTGTGCAGCAATTACCTTCAACTAACATGATTCCTACATTTATCGAAACGTTTCAACAGCAAACGGGCCATAATTTACAATATATAACCACTATAACTCCACAAATAGCGCCTACTGTGACAACACCATCTCAGTTCGTTCAGTTACAACCTGAAGGTACGTTGCTTAATTTGGTACCTGGAGTTCAACCAGCTGTGTTGCTACCTCAGACAAGGATATTAAACGATCAAATATTAGTAGATAACAACGGATCGTTAATGTGGGCTCCGCAACACGTGCAACCGATATTTTATGGCTTTGAAACAATAGTCCAGAATACAGTTTTGCAGTCGCAACAGTTTTTACCGAGCACCGTATCTGGGGTATTGACTACAAACAGCAGTTATTCGTCTACGACACAAGTTTTTCAAACCAGTAAATTGGAACCAGTTTTGGATGTCGCGTCTGGAAACATTGTGCTACTAAATTCAAATCCAGTGGTAAATTCTCAACCTATTCAAGCACCTCATAATATTCCTAATCAAATACCAACGACTCCTTTAGTTATTTCTGAAACTAAGCCGACGGTTCCGTGGAGTGTTGTAGAATCTACCAGCAGGGACTCCGTGGAATCTCAGATAAAAACGCTTCCCGAGATTACTCCAGCGACAACAAAGAGTTGTAACAGTACAGTTAGTAGTAATAGTTTAAATACGGGTACGACTATTAGTAATAACGTTAATACAAGCAGTATTAATCTTCCGGTTGCTCCTTTCATCCCAGAACCTGGAATACCAACAAATATCGTAACGCCTACTCCTAAACCGGTTTCGTCAACTATACCACCACGACCGATGAATCGAGTATTGCCTATGCCGACGTGTAATTTAAAACAGTTAAGTAAGATTTCCCCAAAGACTTTGGCGCCGGAAAAACCTGTTATATATCAGAAAAACGAAATGAGTCAGAATCAAACGGAAACCATCATTCATAAATCTCAAGCGATCAATATTGTAGACGATATAATTATTAAACCGATTCCAGAAATTCCGGTTATTTCGGAAAAAATTGAAACTAGCAATATTTCTCCGAAAGACAAAGACGAAACAGCTTCTCTAAAATTAATTTTTCAAAAACAGAACGACGGCGGTATCTACAAAATAAGTAACAATTATAGTAGCAAGAATACTGCATCAGTACAAATAGCACCATTAAAGCCTCTGAAGCCGAAAACTTCGCCACTAATTAATATGGATGAAGAAACTGTACCTGAAAAACCCATAAGCTCCATCAATACCTGTAATGGTAAACAGAATTTAAAACCGGATAAACCTGAAAGTGCAATATTATACACTGTAGAATCCCATGATGGTTTTAATTATTCGTCTACATCTATTTCTGAACTTTGGAGTAAAGTATTTGAAGCTGTGCAGGCAGCTAGACTAGCCAATAATATGTCTCCATTGCCATCGAGTTCTTTAAATATGAATAGTGGGTTACAGGTGCTAGGTTTAAAAACAAACGGTTTAAAATATCTCATTGAACAATTACCCGATGTAGGGAAATGCGTCAAGTATAAACCCACTTTTCACAAACCTGTATTCCCTACCGATCTCGAAGAAGAAAGCACCGACGAACATCCTCACGGAGCTGCTAGATCTTTGCCATATCATAGAACACACGAACCTAGCGATTTATTTGGTTGGTTAGCGTCAAAACACCGGAAGCCTCATTTGCACAACTTTATAGATTTTGAACAGAACACCAGGTAAATTTAATTTAGCGAAATTTCTATTTTTATTTACTTTTTTTTAGGAGGGGATCTGTTACTAATTTACCGATGGCCATGCGATTTAGACACTTGAAGTTAACTTCGAAACAATCCGTTGGAGTCTATCGTTCTAAAATACACAAACGCGGATTGTTTTGTCATAGGGATATTGAAAGTGGCGAAATGGTTATTGAGTATGCAGGAGAGGTAAGTACTTACAATTTACGTCACAATACGTTTTTCATCGTCATTGTTTTGCTATTTTTGTTATTAATAAATATAAAGAATGGGATTGGTGTTAATGTTAAGCCGAAGTTGGTTATGTTTCGAAATGGGCGGAGCCTTTACCGTTGATGCTTAAACTGTGGCAGGAGTAGGAATGTTTTAACTTTCAGATTCAACATAAGTTTTCTTTCTGGTTCTACATAAGCGTGTCAAAGTTCAAATGTAACTATTTGATTATGTCACTAATGCATTTGCACATACATTGGACTACTACATTTAGGAATACACTTTTTGGAATGGACAAAATTGGTAGCGAAATCTATGAAGCAATCAGGAATGTTATGTCCAATGAATGTATCAACAAGCGAGCAGTGATGTCATCTAGGTATATATATATATAGTGCATCTCTCACTGTCAGGGATATTGGAACATGAGTAGACCCGTGGATCCAAAAAAATCTTAGAATAAATATTATAGACTCCTAAGTCTACTAAACTTCTCTTAACAAATTTCTGCTATGAGCTATATTTGTCTTCTTCGTCTCCAGTTTGTACCGGTGAAAATATCAGGTATTGAGGTTTTAACTCTGCAGGGGTTGTCGCTTATGGTTTTCTACCAAAAAAACTACTAAGATTAACGGATATCAATCTCGCGTATATAGTAGATTTAGTGTACACTCATGAAAAAAAAAACATAATATATTGGAGCACGAGTGCATCGAAAAAAACTCTTACACTAAATCCTATACATTCCTAAATACTCGCTACCATACTTTTGTTGAGAAATTTCTGCTGTGAGCTATAGTTGCCTTCTGTCTGTGTCTAGTTTGTACCGGTGAAGAGGTCAGCTATTAAGGTTTTAAGTCAACAGGAGCTGGTCCCTTAAAAAACTACTAAGATTAGCGCATATTAATCTCGCGTATATGAAAGGTTTAGTGTACACTCATGAAAAGAAAAAACGGGACACTATCTGTTTCTAGATATAAACTAAGTTTAACCCTATCTATTAGAGCGACATTGGTCTTAAACAATTCAGGTAATTAACACGAATTAGGAAGAATTTGAAAAAAGGGAAGAGAAGAAATCACTGATTACATGTTTTTGGTAAAAAGCGTAATGAAAATAAACGTATTTAATAAAACACTTCAATTATAAGTAAAAAGTCAATGAATTTAAGAGGAAACAAAATACGACTGAGTTTGGAGTAAAGAAAAATTTAAAAAAGTGTTCAATCAATCGTTAAACCTAAAAGTGAGAAATTTGAAACGAGAGACGAAAAGAAAACTGAGACGCTTTCAATTACAATTACAAAAATCAAGAAAATAAATATAATAACAGTTGTCGGACGGTACGAATCGTGGTCGGTGAGATTCTTGTTCACAGAAACTTTGTCCGTAATATGTTATTATGTATACCGTCTAGTTCAGGGACTTGGTTTTAAAAGCCTTTATAGCTATTATCTCAAAGTTCTTTGTGACCATTTGGTTGTGCCGGGAGTCTAACTCCTCAGTACTCGCTGCCAAACTTCTCTTAACAAATTACGGTTATGAGCTATATTTGCCTTCATTGTGCCCAGTTTCTACCGGTGAAGAGGTCAGTTATTGAGGTTTGAACTCTACAGGAGCTTGTCGCTTATTTATGGTTTTGTAGATACTTGTTTGGTTTGCTCCCTAAAAAACCACTAAGATGAACGCATATTAATCTTGCGTATATTGAAGATTTAGTGTACACTCCCGAAAAGAAAAAACGGGACACTATATGTTTCTAAATATAAACATATAAGTGTGTAAACGAGGTTTAACCCTATCTATTACAGCGGCACAGGCTTAAAATAATTCAAGTAATTCATGTTACTTAGTAATATTTAATATTGTGAACATATTTTTCCGTATTTTTGTATATTCAAGTTTGCAATACAATTGTGTTAGAGAGCAATTTTGTCAAGAACACTTGCAAAACCAATTATGAAGAAATTTAAAAAATATAATGAAGACGTCACCGGTCACATTTTCTTGGTAATAAAGCGCAATGAAAAAACAGTAAAAAGACAAAATTAAGAGGAAAAAAAGGCTAAATTTAGAGTAAAAGAAAAAGAGTTTTAAAGTCGAATAACAGTTGTCGGACGACACGAATCGTGGTCGGTGAAATTCTTGTACCGGTGAAGAGACCAGTTATTGAGGTTTTAACTCTACAGGACCTTGTCACTTATGGCTCGTAGGGACTTGTTTTGTTTGCCCCCAATAAACTACTAAGATTAACGCATATTAATCTTGCGTATATAGAAGGTTTAGTGTACACTAATGAAAAGAAAAAAGCGGGACACTATTTGCTTCTAAGTATAACCATATAGGTGTGTAAACGAGGTGTAACCTTATTTATTACATCGACACGCGCCTTAAACAATTTAAGTAAATCTTATTTCAGACTCAAAAATTCTTTTTTGTATGTTCAAGTTTTAAATGCAATTTGGTCGGTTACGACTTTAACAAATTGTTCAGAAAAAAAAATTAAATAGAATCATTCGTTAAACTGAGCTGAAACGAGAGATGAGAAAGAAACGAGGACGTCTTTATTCACAATAAAAAAAATTAAGGAAATTTTTTTATCGATTTGAAGTTTAAACAAATTTAACATCTTAAATAAAATTAATCCTTTGAGGGTAATTGGAGGAAGACTTCTGAAAAGTAATGAAAGAAGTTACTACCAACTACGAGATTCCTCCTGGGGAGAAACTGCCCGTGGGCGTCCATCACGAGTTACCTCGTTCTTACAGTATTACTCGAATGTGCTCGGCACGACTTATCTCGTTGTTATAGGAATTATGTGGATGGTTTTTTATCAGAAAATGTCAGTTAAAGATTTTCTAGATTATTTATTACAGGGTAATTAAAGTATAAAAAACGAAATACAATAAAATAAAAAACAATGTGGGCGCCAGGGAGCGGTTTTTGTAAAAAGCCTTTTTTTACTGTAAATTTGTACTTTTTTCTTCAGTTTTTTTCCTTTTTATTCTTGTGGTTTGGTTGACAAGTTTTTATTTTTTTTTTACTAATTTTATGATTTCTTAAAATAAACTGATGAATTTTTGTTAAGAAAAAACAGTAATCAGCTTTCTGCACTTTCTTCACTTTGCTTGAATAAAACTCTATTTTAGGTACTTTTATAAAGAAGCAAATAATATAAAAACTATATTATATAGCTTTACTGAGTTTACTTAAATCAGGTAGTGTCTCGTTTTTTCTTTTCTTGCGTGTACACGGAATTCGGGTTTTGGAACCAGCAACATCTATGCTAACGAAACTTCGGTTTAAACATTGCCACAGACAGATTCCAAAAGACTTTCAAATGACATTTTTATGAAGATATTGTAATTGTTACAGGTAATACGATCTGTACTTGCCGATAAACGCGAAAAGCAGTACACTTTGAAAGGTATGGGATGCTATATGTTTCGTATTGACGAAAATTTTGTGGTCGATGCAACTATGAAAGGAAACGCCGCAAGGTTTATAAATCATTCTTGCGACGTAAGTAAAACGAAAACAAATTTAAAAAAAGTTAACTTATTGTTTTGCAGCCGAACTGTTACTCCAAAGTTGTAGAAATCTTAGGACATAAACATATAATTATTTTTGCACTTCGAAAAATTATTTGTGGAGAAGAGTTGACTTACGACTACAAATTTCCGTTTGAAGAAGACAAAATACCTTGCACTTGTGGCTCTCGTCGCTGTAGAAAATTTCTTAATTGATGTCAAGATCTGACGTAGTAAGACTTGTAAATTTGAGAAGCCTTAATAGAATATATTTGGACAGCACCTACATTAATGGAGTACTCAAAAAGGTAATTTAAGTTTGTCAAAATAGCAGTATTTAGTTTGTTTATATTTGGCTGTGAGAAAGTTGCATTTGTGCCATTGGCCATGTAGGTGCTGTTTTTATATTGAACTTCTTGTGATACTCTTAGTAATTATTTTATAGATATATACAGTTTATATTGTTTAACTGTGGATTATTTACAGTTATATTCAAAAAAAAGTCCTTCAAAAAAATTGTACACGCTTAGATTTTAAGAACTTAGTGATTCTAATTATCAGTATGTAATAACATTTTTTTTATGAGATATACAATAATACAATATTTTACAAACATTTTGACAATTAGTGATATCTAAAAAACAATAAGTGTTTATATTAAGTTGGCTTAAAACAGTTATTTTTGGTTTTTTGAACCTGTACGTTGGCAACTGGAGACTTATTTGCAAACATTTTTTTTTTGAGAAAATTTAATCGCTTTTGGGCGTTCGTATTTATTTTGGTAAGTGTAAAAAAACGAAATCAACTGGAAACTGTGGAAAAAACACCTTTTTGTACCAATCCCCAAATTTCCATAGTAAAACTAACTGGATTAATGCGTTGTCTAAGAGTAACGGCTATTAGTAGATACAGGTAATTTTCAAAACGACAGTATTTTTGTGATAAGTGGCGCTCGAGCTTCATCTGTCCCAAGGCAGCACACTAACGTTTTATTAACGTCAGAATTACGTACAAGACGTCATTTCGACGTCAGTGTGCTGTCTGTGTCAGGTACAAACACTTTATCTCTGTAGTTGAAAGGCAACAACCAAGCCTTCGGATTTTCTCTCGCTTTCAAAGTTTTCTATAAAAAAAAATTAACAAAGCCCCAACGCCCTGAATGTTCTATGTGCGCAATGCACAAACTTCCAAAAATTTGGTTTAACGGGTACTTTAATCATTAAAATTTTAACGCTCTGGTAGCTTTTTTAATACGACTGAACAATTACAACATTTCTGATTATTTTACAAACGAAAATTTTTTTTAATTTATAAGTTTGTGGTGCTATTTTTAAAAATAGAATAGTTTTTTTTATTGAGCCAAGACCTGGAACGATTATGATTAGTTTCGAAAAGTCACTAAGTTCTCGAATTTTTTTGAAGGATTTTTCAACAGTTTCTTGAATTTGTAAAAGTGAACGTTTTTATGTATAAGTAATGATTTGATTCATTATTTACAAGTGGCCGTTGAAAAGTTTGTCGACTGCTAGTTTTCTAAATGATATATATCCTATTGGTACGTTTGTAATATTTTTGTGCGCAAGTATTAGTAAATCGAGTTTTGAAGTATATTTTTTACCATGTTTTAGATTAAAAAAAATCTTCGCTTGTACATTATCTGTAAATAGTATATGTATAGTATCGCCAAAATTAAATATGTATTTTTTTTAATTTACACTTAAGCCCATTTCGGCCTATGTGTCTAAAAGTCGATTGATGGAAATGTGATCCAATCTCTATGACAATATCAACATATCATCACATCAAGTATAGGAAGACTTTGAAGTGTGATAAAAAGCCTTGACGGTGTATATAGTTTGTTCGAGTGAATTTTAAATCCAGTGTCTTATTAAATAGTTAATTCACATTTAATAACCATTTTTGGTGCTTTAATGCCTAATGTAACTATATGCTTCTACAAATGTTTGCTGTCACGATTACTAATAAAAAGACTTCTTTTCAATGTACGCTCGTTAGTTTTTTTAACGATTTCTTACAGCGGTGTGCAGCTATTTAGTATTAAGACATATAGTTCCATGCGTTATCTTTAATCATTTCGCCCATCATTAAATTGAACGAACATGGGCTATACGATTCGCTCTGTCTTCGTTTTTTAATGGTTGGAGTTCTTGCAGATTTTTTTGATTTTGTGTGATTAGAAAATGAGAATTTAATTACATGCTTCTATATCCCAGGCAGCATACTGACGACATTGACACGTCTTAATGACGTCTCGTACGTAATTTTCACGTTAATAAAACGTAATGTACTGCCTGGGTATTATTCTATATAAAGTAAAACTATATTGATCTTGGTTTTTCCGCTGTTTTTACGGGATTTATTTTATCTGCTACACCTAAGATTTTGTTTTTTTAAATTAACTATAAAATAACGTTGAAACAAGGATATCAAAATGGGAGTTTTGTGTGACAATGTTATTTAGAGAAGACTGTGAAAATATCAAAAGTTCGTTTTACGTCGTTTTAAAACTTAAAACAAGTGAAAGATCAGTAAAACAATGGAAACCGAATAAAAGACGCTCTCGATGTACTGGAGCTGGAGAAATATTCACATAACGGAAAACATTGTATTACGTTAAGTTTAGGTAACATTTGTGACCGAGACGGCGCTCTAACGAAACACGCAGCTGGGGGACACGGGGAAAGACGCGGCACGGATATGGGGGAGTAGAGATCGAGACAACGGCATAGAAAGCAGCAACGGACATGCACAGATAAACCAAGCTGACGTAGAGAAACGTAATTACGAGCACGCACAGGAAATGCGTTATAGCTCAAACCGAAGCGATTGGAAAACTAACGGAAATGGCAATGGCGACGATGCAACGACTGCAAGCGCCACAGACGACGTTTCAGGTAATGCCCGATCAAATAAAAACATCACCACGTATGACGGAGAAGAGTACGGTAGGGAGGCTGGACAGCATAATCAGCGGAGGACTCCTTTATCGCTGGTCAGACTCCATGAAGCTATAAAATAGCAAGAATGCAATTGAGAAAAGCGGCGAAAGTCCGGTACGACGCTCGATGAGCTGAGCTGAACCTTTGACACGACTGCGGAAGCGTTTCGGAAGACATTCAACAGCACCACGAGCTTTAGCGGACCGATGGGAAAGGATGAAGAGGAGACAACAGAGCAAAATAAAATGTGCATCGACCTGTCATTTGATGAACGAAAGGAACAAATCGTGCCAGGACTCGCGGTGAACAAGGTAAAATATGCGTTAATGACGACGCAGCACTGTAACGCGTTAACACGTTACATAACATCGTGAGTGCTGTAAATCATTATGTACCCACGAAATCAGGTGCACCGGCTGAAAACGCGAAGAGAGATAGACAAACCTGCCGATGGAAAACCAAAGCCACGAGAAACATCTAGGTCATAATTCGCGGGAATGTGACAAACCTAAAAGAAAACCACAACCGGATAGTGCCGATGCCCAAGTGCTGACCATCGATGACACGGAAATCATGAAGTATCTGAAGGACGTGAAGATAAACGGCCGGAAGACAGTGACGGGAATCATCGATGGCGGTAGCAGTATCTGCACGGTGAAGGACAAGATTGCAACGCGGTTACAATTGACTCGTATATACGACAGCTTTACGCATTCGGGAATACGCAAGAATCAGCCGTAATTTGTAATTCGAAAGCCGACGTGATGATAGAAATCGACGGAGTTAGTGCCGAAGTTGAAGTTTGGGTAGTAAACGACGGCGTCCAGACTGTAGATGTAATCATTGAACGGTCATATATTGAGTTGCCACACGTTGCGTACCTAAAGAAAGGTGCGGACCTAGTTTTCGGACACTGTGACGACGAGATTTTCAAGAAAATTGATATTTCTCAGCCACGACGGTCGGAACTACGTGGAGTGAAACGAGTGAAATCAAAAACGACACCTTGAAGTTCATTCGAGCGATCACCGGTGGCAAAGAACATCAAGTGCCGGTAATTAGCGAGACTCAAGAAGACGTGATTGTGAAAAAGGGTACAGTCATTGGCTACGTGAGGTCGAAGTCAGTTGAACGGGGTTCGGCGGAAATTAAATCGACGAAGCCGATCGCGTTAACGGATTTGTGCATAGCAGAGGAGACGAGTGAAGTAGACGCCGGAGAACTTGTAAGATTAATGAATGACTCGGCGGGATTGGATGGAAGAAAACTTCGCATGGTCATCATAGATGCCTATGAGGCAAGCTGTCCCGCGAAAGAGAAAAGAACCTCAAGTAAAATGCCTTGGTGGCATGAGGGACTCTCTCGATTGCGGTCTCAGACAAAAAAACTCTTTAATAGAGCAAAAAACACGGGGAATGGGGTTCATACCGAACCACACTCACCGAATACAATAAGGCCATAAGAAAGGCAAAACGTGACTCGTGGAGGCTAGAATCGGTTCCTTGAAGAAAAGTGTGGGGGGTTACACAGAGACCGTAAAGGAGACCTTGGAGCTTCTGCTCCAGTCACACTTTCCGGGATCAAAGACCCTCACCAAATCTGACGCTAGCGTCTCAACAACTCTGGAACCCCTCTCGAGGGGGAACAGGACAGATTGGGTTCTAGCTCATCAAATAGTGAACCTAACCAAAATTAGGTGGGCAGTAAAAAATTTTCATCCATACAAACCCCCAAGGATGGATGGAATTTTCCCTGCTCTATTACAACAAGGCTTAGACCTGCTAGCCTCCACACTATGTACATTACTAAGGGCAAGCGTTGCCCTGGGATACATACCTATGGCGTGGGGACGTAAAAGTCGTATTTATACCCAAACCTGGGCGGGACTCATACGCCCTAGCTAAGTCGTTTAGACCCATCAGTCTGACGTCATTTCTCCTCAAATTACTGGAGAAACTCATTGAGCGACACATTAGGGACGAGGTGCTGGGGCCTGATCCCATCAGTAAATACCAATGTGCCTATCAACCAGGTAAATCCTGCGAACTTGCCATCCACAGAGTAGTGGACGCAGCCGAAAGGGTGATCTCCTGCAAGGAAGTGGCTCTGGGGGCGTTTTTAGACATAGAGGGGGCGTTTGATAATACCTCTCTAGAATCGATTAGAACTGCTATGGAAAGCAAAGGGGTACATACTACCGTGGGTAGATGGGTTGATACCATGCTAAGACATAGAAACATTACGGCTTCGCTTAATAATGACTCTGTAGCGGTCCGAGCTGAACGAGGATGTCCGCAGGGAGGAGTTCTCTCCCCGTTACTGTGGTGTTTGGTGGTAGACGGACTGCTGAGGCAATTAAGTGAGGCAGGCTACAACACGGTTGGCTACGCCGACGACATAGTGATTGTGGTACGTGGCAGATTTGAAGAGACCGTATCAGTTGTGATGCAGGGAGCCCTAAATCTAGTTGAACGGTGGTGTAAAGAAGAGGGCTTGTCGGTCAATCCGGTAAAAACGAACCTCATTTTCTTCTCACGAAGGAAAGGCCCGACAAAGCTAAAGAACATAGCAATGTACGGAGCTAAGCTACAGGTAGTAAGGGAAGACAAATACTTGGGCGTAACATTAGACCAGGGGCTAACCTTCAAACCACACCTAGAGAGAATAGCGAACAAAGCCTCAAAGTCCTTGTGGGCTTCGGAAGCAAGTGGGGCTTATCTCCAAAGATGACCCACTGGATATACACTCGAATGATCAGACCGATCATTACGTACGCGTCACTGGTGTGGTGGCATAAGACCTTCGCCCAGAGGGCCATACAGATACTCAGCAAGGTACAGCGCAGAGCTTGCCTTGGAATCACGGGGGCAATGATAACCACCCCGAAGGCAGCCATGGAGACTCTCCTGGACCTGCCGCCACTACACCTAGTAATTAGGGCGGAGGCACTCAGAGGGGCATACGGCCTGAGAGTCAACGGCGAGGAGAGATCGTCAAAGGTGGGACATTCGACCATCTTTGACGAGATCTCTAAAGACAAAAACCTCAGTATGATAACTGAGAGAATACCCAAAACAGTTTGTCCTATTAAACTGTTTAAGACAACACTCCCCACCCGTTACGACTGGAAGAACAATTCCAACAAAGCTGAATGGAATCGTGTATTACACAGATGGCTCAAAAACCACTAAGAGCACTGGCTCTGGAGTGTACGGGAGCAATGGACAGGGCTGCAGAATCTCTGTAAGTCTAGGTAAAAAGCGACCGTGTTCCAAGCCGAGGTATATGCAATCCTGACAGCATCTGCTCAACTATTAAAAGAGACCCTTTCTAACAGGAGAATCTTTATAGTCACAGACAGCAAAGCAGCGATTGCAGCATTAGAATCATATGTGGTGAACTCAGGGCTATTACTTGAATGCACACAAATGCTAAACGCAGTAGGTAGGTGTGATACAGTTACACTAGTGTGGACACCTGGGCATGCGGGAGTCGCTGGTAACCAGGTTGTTGACGGGCTTGCCAGGGCGGCAAGCGCGAAACCACTCATAGGCCCTGAAGCGGCTTGTGGGATTACATATAACACAGCCAAACAGGAGATTCAAGCAATACTCACGAAAGAGCACTGCAGATACTGGTCGAAAGTCCCAGGACAGGATCATTCTAAGGTCTTTCTGGAAACCCCCGACAGGGACTTAGCAACGTCCATCTTAAAGTTAAGTAGGACGAAGATCAAACTTGCGACAGAGATGGTGACAGGTCACTATCGTTTAAACAAACACCTGCATAAAATGGGACTGACTAATAGCCCGTTATGCAGGGGTTGTGGTGAGGAGGAAGAAACTCCATACCACGTCATCTGCCACTGTGAAACTTTCACAAGAGCAAGGGAACGCCTACTTGGAAATAAAAAGATTACACAAGAGGAAGTAATGAAGATTCGCCCTACTGAAATCCTGGACATTGTCAAAGATACAGGTATTCTAGAAGGGTAGAAAACATCGGGGAGCACAATAGACCTACAGGTTGCGGTGCCGGGACCATATTGGGACCACCCCTAGGTAAAATAATAATAATAATAATAATAAGATTAATAAACGAATGCCGCGATTGTTTCCCACTGACAGTACAAGAAATCCGGTGCACGGACTTGTTGAAAACGAACATTCCAGTCAGAAGCACACCCAACCGACAAAGTGCTAGAGAACGTGAACTTTAAGCAAATTGTGCGCGAATGGAAAGAATTAGAGATAGTGCGCGAAACAAAATCTCCATACGCGTCGCCGGTGTTGCTGGTGACAAAAAAATGTGGACGTCCCAGATTAGTAGTGGACTACCCAAATATAAGACGCAGACGTAACAATTCTCCCATGCCGAACGTGGACGACGCGCTGGAAACTCTAGGCGACTTTGTGTGTGATTACCTATATTGTTTAAAGGGGGCGCAATTTTTGTGTGATTTTACCTATATTTCAGAAACACGAAAAATAAAGTTGGCCGTGAGTCAGGGGTGGGCAATTGTTTCGTCCTGGATCCGCGCCTGGCAGGGGCGCATAGAATGACTTGTTCGAGGGCGCTAGGTACCCAAGCAACCATAAATGACGTTAAATAAACGTAACTGTTATTCCCTAATATAACGTCGCTAAATTTCTGCCATCTTTGTGATCAAATTACAATTTTTTACAGTCTTAAAAACTACGTCATTTTATGTTACTATCGTTTTGTAATTTCCGTATTTTTCTTGTATTTAATTTACATAATCCCATGCAACCAAAAAATAGATCTCTCAATTAAATTTTAACAAAATACTAAATCAAACTAAAAACTTACTCAAAAATTATTTCATTGCTAATGTTGAAGTTCACGTACTTAAATTCATTACGAACAAAGTACTTGTTATGTGGAGTATGTACACTCGTTTTGAAAAAAATCGAGACAAACTTTTTGTGACGAACAGCAGTTTTAAAGGTGTAAACGGGATTTAACCATAGAAACCGCCCTGTTTCCCTGTAGGTGGTTCTACCCAACGGAAGTTTGTTTTTTAGTTTTAGTCCTCGCTTAGCGGCCATTAAACTCTTACATGTTTGCAGTAATTATCATGAAGACATAATAATTGTAGTCAAATGACTAAAGGATGTGAATTGACGTAGGCAGGTAAAATGAGGGAATTGATTTTGAAAGTGCCGAAGAGATGGCGGTTCCATTTCCTATACGATCGAAAATATAATTAAATAATGATTATATGTAGCTACACTCAGCAAAAGAAAAAACGGGACCTCACCTACTTCTAAATACAAATATATAGTGCAAAGTAATAACATTCTGCTTCATTGTTTATTATTTTGAAACGAATATACACAACGTTTCGATTGCTGTGGTATCTGCAATCGTCATCAGGTGAATACTAACAAACTTAGAAACTACTGGAGCTTATATACTAAAGACATGTTCGTTGCATCTCTACAAAAACCCTACGTTGTTTTGCATTAAAATAAATCATGAAGACTTAATTGAAAATGGATTTTCACTACCGACGAAAATTGTTGGTTTGTCAACTCACTTAGGTAGATAACAATGAGAAAATTGATTTGTTTTTTGAAAGCGTCGAAAGTTCCATTTTCTATACGAAGATATACACATGTAGGTACACTCAACAAAAGAAAAAACGAGACCCCACCTACTGCTAAATACAAATATATAGGTGCCAGATTTAATTTTTAGTAGTATTTACCCGACTTGTTTGAGCTATCTATTGCTGTAATAGATAACCCTAAACCTCCTTTACACAGCAGTGTGTAGTTAGAAACGGGTACCGTCCGTTTTCTTTTCTTGAGTGTACACTAGGGAAGAAAACCACGAAAACAAAATTTAATCGAAATGAAAACGATAGTAGTTGTATGGTTTAAAAATTAAATTATAATAAAACATCACAACATATATTTTTTTCTTTATTAAATTATAATTTTGTGGCATTATCACTTTTTTGCTTTGCCGTATGAAAGCGTTTCTTATAAAATCAATATAAACATCAAGTACATTAGGAATTTTATTTCTATTTAAAGTTTTGATATTGAAGTACAATAAAAACGATTTGCACAAGAAGCGGTGAGTTAAAATTTACAGCTATTAACCAATAATTACCTGAATATCATACCAGTAGTTCTAATGTAGGGAGTTTTAAACTAAAAATAATTGTACATAGACTGAGGGTTAGTTGTAAAATTTAACGCCTAGTTTAGTGAAATATATTGAAGGAAATATAAATATTTGGATATTACAACTTCTTAAACGCACTTATTAGTAGTGTACACATTTAGTTAAGACATTAACTATGTAAAAAAAATTACCTTTTTTACAGAACAAACACAAATACATCTTACAATAAATCTATTTTAAAATATACAGAAAAATAGCAGAAGGATTATATACCTTTACAATATATAGTACGATTACTAAATAAATTAACATTTAGGATCATTAAATAATCCTTCAAAGTATGTATGTACTGATATGTACTTAATAATAATATAAATTAGATAAAAATACATAGGTATTATTATCGACAATTTAGTGCCAATCAAAATTAATTATTGCGGATATTCAAAATACGAATTGATTATATGCAAATAGCGGATTTAAGTTTGGAAGCAGAGCACTAACTGTCATTTTCGGAATCTAAAAATTCAACATGCGTAAAGGGAAAATGACCAATTTTTCCGTTTAATTCCCCTTCCCACTGTCCATTTATATTAGTCTTAGTTACTCTTATAATATCTCCTACTTCTAATTTTAACGCAGTTTTATCGTAGGCATTCGGAACCCGGACTTGTTTTACCCTAGCCATTGCTGGTAGTTTTCTCTGCAACAGGAAAGTGATTAAAATACCAACATGGTAAATAAATACTTGAATATTATTAATATTCATATTTATTGATGTTCACGTCTTGGACAATTCCATTTTTTTAGGAAACTGTCAAATAAAATCAAATTATACGGGAATTAAGACGAACGCTGTATGGTGCCCTATAGCAAACCTGGATCGGACCAGTCTGCTGGTAATTTGCTATTAAAGCCAAATTCAGAGGTATTTTTCCGAAAGAAAGCTCAACGGAAGAACCGACTCTCAAATTAGAGGATTTTATCGGATATATGTGCTTCAGATTTCAACTGGGAGAGTCCGAGCGTTTGGGTTACTGAGCAGGCTGAGAATTTGCCGCGAGCAAGATGAGGTTAGATAACGGATGCAACAACTCCCCAAAACGAATTGGTATGCATTCCGACAGTAGTCACGTCGCGCACCAAAGTACTGGCAAATGAGAACAAACCGACCGAGGTCCGATACAATAATTCCAAGAACTAACTGACCTGGAATTTCCTTGGTTTCAAAGCTCACCTACAGCGGTAATGAGCGATAGATACTGTAACTCCTCAATTTCAGGCCACACTTATTTAGACCACTGCTTATTTTTCGTTTTTTCACTTCTTTTCTATATCCCTCTGGTTTTTTTATGATGATTGTGCCTCACTTTGGTCTGACTTACTTTTTTCTAATGTTATCCTCTTGAAGATTTTTCCTGGATTCTTTATTTTCCATCGTTCTCTTGATGTGCCAAGATTTTATTTCTCTCTCTCTCTCTCAATCTTTTTATAGGTTTTCCATTTATTCATTCCAGCTTTCCTGTTAAATTTTGCATTCGGTTCCTCATCCTCGAGTTGTCATCCCTTCTATGTGTGCCCAAAACAGAGTCGGGTTTTCTAAACTTTTATCATTTGGCTTAGTTAAGTTTCTGATTCCGTGGGTTGCGGAACCTATCAGGCGCGTCTCCAGGCGGCTGATATGAGAGTAGATAGGGTGCCACGGTACATAGCTTTACAGAGTCAGGTCAACCCTGTTTACCTTGACCGGTGCTGGAGTCGCGGTCTAAAAAGCTGTACTGTCGTGGCAAAAGCCAACACTGAGATAACGATGCCTCTCGCTGCTGTATTGACGGTGGTCAGCAACCACGGCAGCCAAACCCAAACCCCTTTGCTGCGGTGGACATATCTCACGGACAAGCGCTGCTGGAGGGTCTTGGCCTAATTGTCTGGACCAAGAGGAGACAACCTCATTACAAACCTAAATCTAAAGTGTTGAGGATCGGGCTAATAGATGCGTGACCAGATAGAAGACCAGTCGTCACTGGTTCCAACCTCGAGGCATCAGGCGAAACCCGTTGTATATAGGCTTCCGTGCGTATCGGGGCACTGTGACCTTCATTTCCTCCGTACTCCTGGGAGACTGAGTAGAACCAAAAAATATCGGCTCATGCTGAGTGCAAACCCAAAAAACACAAAAAGCTTTCGGGGGCGGCAAGGTGGAAGCTAAAAAAGCAAAAATAATCGGGAGCTTAGGCAACCGGTTCCGTTCCAATGTTAGGAACGCGTTAGTAAAACCTACCCATACAGGTAGCAAAAGCGGACAGGTCAAGGACGTAACAGCGTCACCAGATGGCGCACGCAATTGTATCAACTGCGCAACCTTTCCAACAGTAGCATAACGGCGTCACAAAAACAACTAGTAAAGCAAAGTCGATGGGTCGAAAAACCCAAAAATGATATTCAAAGACACCCTGCGGGAATTGCTCTTGCAATCATACCAAAAAGATTCCCTAACAACACTATCAGTCCTGAAGAATCTGAAAGCATGAAAACCTCGATAATCGGATGGACTGACGAACTCAAAAAGGAACAAGCTTATCCGCGTTTTCAGGAATGCACCCATAAAAAGGGATTACTGAAATTAACGTGTGCATACGAGGCAACCAAAGAATGGCTAGTCGGCTCGTCAAACAAAAAGAAACTACTGGGGGAGGATAGCGATTTTTTAAACCTTTCCGCACCCAAAAAGGTTATCACTTGGATCCCGGCAACAGTACTCTAACCGACCACCCTACTGAAAAGAATATTGGTATAGAACAATCAGTGCCGAGACGTAGCGGGTGGTTAAAAGTAAACCGGATCCAAAAAGAACCCAATACACTCTGTTTATTGGCGAGGGGAGCAGGTGGAAGCATCGAGGATCACTCTTCCACCGCTAGCCAATTTCAAAAAAGACAGCAAAGAACCGGATGCTACAACACCTGTCCACGAAGCAATGGCTGTAAATTCAGAGCCGGAAAGAACGCACTGACAGCAAATCTAATGCTCAAGCCGTTGGGATAAATATAAATCACTGCAGCCAACCTCAGCGGTCCTCGGTGCTTTTATCGTGACACACAATATTGATATTGCCCTTCCTCGGAACAATGGATGTACAAGGAAACAATAAAAGAGTTGAACTGTCCACGTCAAAGGTTAGCCTAACTTGTACACAACCCTCGCACACACAGCATTATAAATAATGCACTAAATTCAATGTCATTGTGGGATTCATGTTCTAGAGACCTAGTGGCAACTAAAATATCTGTAGTAGAGAAAGGCATCACGAAGTTCATTATCGGATTCGGTTACCTTCCCTACGACCAGACAGAACCACCGTCCCCGGAGAAAATTCAGCGGCTCATTAACAGTGGGACCAACAAACCGCTGATTTTTGGATGCAATACCAATGCACACCACACGTGGAGAAGCACAAACACAAATTCAAGAGGTGAAAAACTTTTAGAATTTATTTTAAAATCCAATTTAGACGTAATAAATAACGGAGAAGCGCCTACGTTTATAACCGTGTCGCGCAGTGAAGTTATTGACGTTACGCTAGCTAGTCCGAAGGCGAGCATTGATAAAAATGGATTGTATCAGATGAATCTTTTTTATTTGACCATAAATACATTCGATTTAACATTGAATCAGACGAATAACTGGTAAAGGAATACAGGAACTCGAGTAAAACCGACTGGGAGTTGTTAAACGAAATTTTAGCCGGTCAAATCAGAGACTGCCATACAGTTGCAAAATCAACGCACTAATGATGGAGTATTGTTAATTCATTAAAATAGGCATTTAAAGCAAGCCCCCAGGAACTGTTAAACAAACCCCCTCACAGGGTAACTTGTGGAACAGGGAGATTGATAAAGCAAAGACACGCACTAGAAGTCTATTTAACACAGCCAAAAAGAGCGGAGACTGGGATGAATACAGAACCAGCCTCGCGACATACATCAATGCCATCCAAAAACCAAAAAGATACTCTAAGAGAAGGAAACAGTAGGAACGTAAAGAACGAACCTTCAAAACCGCACAGAAAACATCGGTTCCATGTTAACTGACAGCAAAAAGTTTACACTCGGTCTCGGTCGCACGAGGCGTTGTGCTGTCACCCCTGCCTCACCGTTATCACAAACAGAAAGTTTGAGGCAACTGTATCGAACATAATGGAGAGTACACTAAACACGATAGAAAAATGGTGCAAAAAAGAGAAACTATCGGTAAACCCAACTAAGACTTAACGACGGAAAACCGATGGCATAAAACTACCTACAATGTACAGTCACGTTCTCGATGACACAAGAAGTCAAATATATGGTACTCACTCTTGATACCAGACTGTCTTTCAACGCTCATATAAAAATAAGTCACAACGAAGACCATCAAACGAATGGTCGGGCATACCTGGGGATTCAAACATACAATGACCAAATGGGTTATATACACGGTGTCCAGAAAGGGTGGATAGGATAGCGTGCTCCGCCATTATTTGGAGATTCAGTAACCATGGAAGCGTACCCGGGAAACCATCGTGCTTTTTGCATACGCGCTTATTATCGCAATGGTGATTAGATAGTGTCAGCTCAACGTTTATATCGTGCAGAATTTAATGTACGGAATGCACCGAAGGACGATACCATCAGAAAATGGATTCGAATGTTTGAGAATACCGGTTCGAGTGTGAAAATTCAACATCCAGGTCGCCCACGCTCTGTTCGAACCCAACAAGCAACATTAAAAAATCGGCGTTGCACACTATTTTGAAGAAAGATTTACATCTTGCTGGGGCAACTTGCCACACTTCAAACCAATCGATTACGGCTGTCAATCAACTTTTTCCAGAAAAAGTGATCTCTCGTAGAGGAACCATCAAATGGCCTCCGAGAATCCCCGATCTGACACCCCTTGATTATTTCATGTGGGGATACCTTAAGCAGAAAGTGTACGCAAATAAACCACGAACTCTACTGCAACTGAAGCACAACATCCGCACCGAAATGGCCGCCATTTCTGGAGAGATGTGTAGACGCGTGGTGGCTAATTTCCGATTTCGTTTAGAGGAATGCCAGCAAAGCGAGGGTCAACATTTGGACAACATAATCTTTGCCAATTAATTTTCCAATATCTTCTGTAAAATTTAATATATATATATTTTTTTTTCTGACTTGTGGTTTGTTTTTAATTGAATTTACAAATACCCCCTTTTTGGACACTTTGTATTATGGTGACAAGACCCAATCTCATCACATACGGTGCGCTTGTATGTGGCGAGAGACCCAATCTGAAAAGCACAGCTTTCAAGCAAGCGCCAAAAAAATCGCAACGGTATCAGTGGAGGAATATATGGAGGCAAGCACCACGGGAAGCAATTTTCGCTGACCTTGAGTAAATATGCGTCCGCTTTTCAAGCCAATGTTACTGCTATTTACTGTTGTGGGAACATTATCACCAGAGTGTAAAGGAAAA
Source organism: Aquatica leii (assembly GCA_035610365.1). Classification (NCBI taxonomy): domain Eukaryota; kingdom Metazoa; phylum Arthropoda; class Insecta; order Coleoptera; family Lampyridae; genus Aquatica; species Aquatica leii. The sequence continues at coordinate 41,320,713 of CM069439.1, forward strand.
CCTAATGAAGGACGTGCTAGCTAAAAAGGACACAACAAGGACATATATTGGGCCTGAACCCGTCTTCGAAATCGCCTACGGTACCGGAAAATAAATAATCCGTAGTCAACTAGCAGCGGAACATAAGAAAGTCTTCTGGGGAAGTAATAAATCAGAGGTGCACAAAAAGACAAAGAATACCGTAGCGCTGAGGCGCTAGACGAACTACCTATTGAATAAAATAAAAATAAGTTTCTGATTGTTATCAAAATACTCTTTGAAAGAACAGAAATTCCACAGTACGTTACTGTGCAAAGACATCTTCTATAAAACTTTCCCCTCAGACTTGGGGCGTCATTGAGTCTTGCCAGTGTAATATATATTCATACAGTTTCACACAAGATACTCCACAAAACTATCCAATCCCTTGAGTTTCTTTGGCTAGTTGTCCACTTTCCATGAAACTAAACATACGCGTTAAACAATATCAACATTTTTAACAGGTTGCAGTCTAACCCACGAGTGGTATGCTGCCCGGACCTTATAGGCGATGACGGTTTTCGTGTGTCAACGCACTCATAATGAAAGTCTATACTTTGTTATTAACAAAAAAGTAAACGTTTGGAAATTTTACAAGATTTAAATAAGTCCGGCGCTGTACACTCTCGCCTAGCGTGCTCACTTCAGATCTTGCGACCCGGTTTTAATTACTTAAAACAAAATATATATATATATATATATATATATTCATTTAATGTTAATAATATATTGATCGCATTTTGTTTTAAAAATTTTCCGAATAAACTTAGTATTGTATTATCTATTAATAATTGTTTCCAGTATAGTTAAATTAATAAAACATTGTAACAGTAATTGTAATTAAAAAAATAAAAGTCTTCTTAGTTAATTAAGTATCTTTGACTGTATTGGGAGCGCTTCCAAGCCGAAACAGGGCACTACGTGGTGAGTCGAGCGTTGTTAATACACTCTCGCGTTTGGGTAGTCTCGGTACCCTTCAGCGAGAGTATATAATCGATTATATATTCCACTGGACGGGAAACTACGGGACAAGTCGATCGTTGTCTGTACACTCTCGCGTTTGAGTAGTCTTGGTAGCATTCAGCGAGAGTATATAAGACATTTATATATTTCACTAGGAAGGGAACTACGTGGCGAGTAGAGCGTTGTCAGTACACTCTCGCGTTTGAGTAGTCTCGGTAGCATTCAGCGAGAGTATATAATCGATTATATATTCCACTGGGCCGGAAACTACGAGACAAGTCGATCGTTGTCTGTACACTCTCGCGTTTGAGTAGTCTTGGTACCATTCAGCGAGAGTATATATCAGACATTTATATATTTCACTGGGCAGGGAACTACGGGACGAGCCGATCGTAGTCAGTACTCTCGCGTTTGCGTAGTCTCGGCGAAAGTGTACAACCGGTATAAGAGAACATCAACGAAAACACAATAATAAGGTAAATACCTGCATCTGGTTTCGCTTCATTGCTGCCTCTGCTTGCTGCGTGATAGCTGAAACTGGTCCACCCGAACCGGGTCTTCCAGTATCTAAAAATTGTTGCCCATCTTCGCACTGCAAAGTAGTTTAACGTTAATAAAATTATAGAACTTGACAGGCGCCTCATTAAAATTTTTGTTTTGTCAAAAGAGTAAAATAAAGTCGCTTATAAAACTGAAAAAAAATCAGAAATATAGAAGAATAAAGTTAAAAACCCTAGCGTTTCCATATATATTCTAATATTTAGCTGAAAATCCTCTATATTTTCTGAGAAACAGAAAAGTAAGAAAGCAGATTCAAGAACAATAAAAAAAACAATCGTTAGCATACCTTTTGAACATATGGTACCGGAATTGAACCTTTAATACCAAGACTATTCCTAGCTGTCCACCACTGTTCTTCATCTTTGGAGATAACAGTTAAAATTTCGCCCTTTTTAAACGGTAAATCATCTATATCCTAAAAAAAAGACAAATGTAGTTGATTCCATCAAAACTGAACAAAAAAAATCAAACCTGTCCTTCGAAATCGTACTTGGCAATAACCCTTTCAATTTTTCTTGGAGCAGGACGTATAAGAGGTGTTGTGTCTAAATAATGCAATTTATAAAACTTGAGTAAACTCGGTAGGTCGTTAAATATTTGATCACCAATTCTGTATCGTATTACTTGATCATTTTGTTGCATTTTATTAATTATATAATGACTAACTTTACTATCTTCCCTAGAATAAGAATAAAAATGATAAAGAAAAATAACTCTTAAAATTTTACCTAACACATAATACATAATCACCAACACTAGTTGAACTATCCCGTACAAGGAATACACCACCTTCCTTTTCTGCCAATAACAAATCAGTCGCTTCTTGACGACTCATAGAACCAAAATACCAACTAGAAATAACCGAAATCAGTAAATCACCCTTAACCCTTCTAAGAACCCACCTCGCTTTATCTTCGTGATCAAATGTACAAGCCATTCTAACTTACACTATTTAACCTATAAATGTAAAAGTTCTTATACTGGGGAATGATACAAAAACAGCTGCATTTTGCACATTGCAATAAAAGCAAAAAAATAGGTTATGTAATCAACATTGTTTTCTTACGTAGTTCGTAGTTCATTAAAATCTGTAACAAGAAACATACTTTAAAAATTTAGGTAATTAACTACTTACGTTTATTTATTTATGGTACGAAAAAAATTATTTTTACGGAAATTGTTCGTTGAATTTTCATAATGACGTTACGCCACTATTAAGTTAGTGTTAGAAAACTTAAGGAATTTTACTATTCTTATTAATTTAATCTAAAAAAATTCATCTAAAGTCTGATATTGAAGTTTATAATGTACCTCTAAAAATGGCTACTCTTGGGGAATATTCAATTATAACTAAATCATCTAATTACTTATTTGGCAGCCCTGATTTTTAAACTACTTATATGTACATGTGTATTTCCACTATTCAAACAATTTAGAATTGGTAAATTCCACCAGTGTTCATTAGTCAAATTCATTTTTTTTTAAATTTAAGTACTAAACTACGGCATAAAAATAATATATTTAGTAGTCAGTCTTAAATAATAGAAATTATTTTTGTAGTTATGTAGTTAGTGCCATTAAAAACAATAATTAAAGTTCGCGCCAATTTAGTTTGGATTTTGCAAATTTGAATTTGAAATTATTTATGATTTTTTAGTCTTCAGTATAAACTTCAAATATGTTGACACATTAAAGCCATTATTGCCTTGACTTTAAATGTAAAATTACGGCAAAATATACAGGGTGTCCCACGAGGTACTGTACATACTAAAATGGTATGTTCCATAGGTCAATTTAAGTAGAAAACGTCCTATAAACATAGGTCCAATTCGCCATAGCTACACAGATACAAGCGTTCAAAGTTTATAACTGATACACATTTTTTGAAAATTAATTATTCTTAGTCAACTGGGAAACAAAAGCCGAACAATATGTCATTTATTGCTTTCTTTTCTACTAATGTCACAGTCGATTTTATTAAATGAAGTGTAATTTAAATGCAAAATGCCTTCTCATTTTTCTAACGAAGAGTATGCTGATATCATTTACATTTATGGATTTTGTGATGGAAATGCGAGATCTGCCGTTAGGGAATATGAACGAAGATTTCCTAACAGGAGGGTGCCAAATCACCAAACTTTTTCTTCTGTGTTTCAACATGTACGGACTCATGGTTCATTTCCATCAGTTTCAACAAGATCTGACCGTCCTGTGCAGTTAAATTTGAATGAGCAGGAAAACATTCTACAGATGGTTGATCGGAGTCCAGGGTTGAGTACTAGAAGAATTTCTTCTCAAACTGGACTCTCCCGTATGTCAGTATGGCAAACATTACATGATGGGCTTTTGTATCCCTATCACATACAACAGGTTTAGCATCTGGAACCTGGAGATTTTGCTGCCCGGTTGAATTTCTGCCACTGGCTACAGGTAAATCCACAATTAGTTGGGTCTAGACCACAACGGCCACTTGCCACAACGGCCACACTTCCGGGTGGCCGTTGTAGTCATGACCACAACGGCCACCGTGACCATAACGGCCACCTAACAACTTTAACCACAACGGCCGCCGTGACCACAACGGCCACCAATTCTGTCGACTACAACGGCCATTGTGACCACAACGGCCACTTACATTTTAGACCATAACGGCCACCGTGACAACAACGGCCACTTATCTTCATGACCACAACGGCCACCGAGACCACAACGGCTACCGACGCCCGATCTAAAAATCGACTGGCGACGCCAGTTACAACGACATCTGTGACTATAACGGCTACCTTTGTTCGTAACCACAACGGCAACCTATTTTGTCGACCACAACGGCCACCGTGACCACAACGGCCACTATGACCACAACGGCTACCGCGACCACAATGGCCACCGCGATCACAACGGCTACCGCGACCGCATCGGAGCTTTAAAATACACACAGTGCCTCGTATTTCAATTTAGCTCCTCTTTAGTAATTTGAGATTTTTCTGACTTATGTAAATAACTATTATTTTACTTCACCATTGGAAACATAGAATTGTACTAATTTGAGTTTTAATCCAATATTTAGAAAAAACCAAGCGATTCTATGATTTGGGTTCTTTATTTCGTTTTTCTCTTTAGCCACCAACACTATGTCATCCGCATACGCCAACCACCACACCTTCCCTTTCTCTACTACTATCCCTCCTATCTGTTGTCCTCTCATTGTCTCTCTTAAATCCCTCGTATATACTGCAAACAGACATGGGCTCAGTGGAAATCTCTGTCAGAGCCCTCTCCTTGTAACGAATTTCTCCCTCTCTTCTCCATTCACTTTCACCCTGCGTCTCGTTTTTTCGTACATTTCCTCTATTCTTTTTATTGATCTTTTATTTTTATTTTATTCTTCTCATGTATTCCCAGAATTTTTCCCTGTTTACTCTATCAAAAGCTGGTTTTAAATCTACGAACAGTGCCACCATTTCCCCCTTTTTTCTCTAGCTCTCTATTCACCAAGTGTCTCAATACATCTATGTTGTCTATCACTCTTTTTCCCTTTTTGAATCCCGCTTGTCCGTCTGGTACCAAACTCTTTTCCTCTATTCAGGCGCGGCTTCAGAAGGGGGGGGGGGCTATGCCCCCTCCCCCCCGACATTGAAAATAATACTGAAGTTTTTCTCACCTTGTATGTAATACATTCGCTTTTTTATAGTTGTATAATTTATGATGCTTTATCGCTTGCAAGTGAGAATTGATAAATACTGAAAATTTTGTTGTAGAGAATGTTTCAAGCTTGTTTGTTTAATATAATAGCAAGAAACACGCTTTCAACAGTCTCTATGACCAACTTATCTTGGTATTATCAATGCTCTAGGGGTATTATAGCTGAAAATACCAATCGATGCGGTATTCTCGCGGTATTTAGACACACTTCAATCGTAAGCGTATAGAAATTTATTTTTTTTTGTTTTGATTATATGCAGCGTCGCTCACACATTCGTGTACGTGCCATATAAAATTGAAGGTATTTTAATTAGATTTCTAACCCATTACATAATGTATGTAAATACAACTTAAACGACATAGTGTAAAACTCAAATTAGTACAATTCTGTGTTTCCAATAGTTAACTAAAATAAAAAATATTTATGTATCCAATAAGCACAATTTGCAAGCTTTACCTAACATGCTCCATTTTGACAATGGATGACCACAAAAGAAAATGAAAAAGACAGCATCAAGCTAGAAATGCAAACTAAATATCATCGAAACTCATGATGAATGACGATTGGTAGTCGCTATGGTCGCGGTGGCTGTTGTGGTCGCGGTAGCCGTTGTGATCGCGGTAGCCGTTGCGGCCGCGGTGGCCGTTGTGGTCGCGGTAGCCGTTGTGGTCGACAAAATAGGTGGCCGTTGTGGTTACGAGCAGAGGTGGTCATTATAGTCACAGAGGTCGCTGTAATTGGCGTCGGCAGTCGATTTTCAGATCAGGCGTCGGTGGCCGTTGTAGTTGCGGTGGCCGTTGTGGTCATGAAGTTAAGTGGCCGTTGTTGTCACGGTGGCTGTTATGGTCAAAAATGCAAGTGGCCGTTGTGGTCATGGTGGCCGTTGTGGTCAACAGAATAGGTGGCCGTTGTGGTCACGGTGGCCGAAGTGGTTAAAATTGGTAGGTGGCTGTTATGGTCATGGTGGCCGTTGTTGTCGTAACTACAACGGCCACACTTCCGGGTGGCCGTTGTGGTAAGTGGCCGTTTTGGTCATGCCCCAATTAGTTCCGTTCATTTTATTTAGCGACGAGGCGCAATTTACTAGGGATGGAGTGAACAATACACGTAATTCTCATTTGTGGTTATATCAAAATCCACATGGCACAACAGAAACTAACTTTCAGCGCACATATCTGTTAACGTATGGTGTGGTATGATTGACCATCAACTTATTGGACCTTTTTTCTTTGAGGAACGTCTGACAGGAGAAGCATATGCTAACTTTTTGCGGAATGAATTGCTACCGCTTTTGGAACAAGTACCTTTACTAACAAGACAACAAATGTTTCTGCAACATGATGGAGCTCCTCCACATTTTAGTCGGCATGTGACCGAATATCTAAATGTTGCTTACCCCAATAGGTGGATTGGGCGTGGAGGCCCGCATGCTTGGCCACCGAGATCGCCCGATCTCACACCTTTGGACTTCTATCTGTGGGGTCATGTGAAAAGTTTAATATACGAGGTAAAAGTTCTTACCAGAGCTGAACTAATACAGCGTATCCTGGATGTGTGTCAACAAACACGGAACAACCAGCAGTTGCTTCGAGCGGCTACTCGGTTAATTTTAGATCGCAACCGTCGTTGTATTAATGCCGAAGGAGGTCATTTTGAGCATTTGATGTGATTTTTGTTTGTTTGTTTTTTTTAATGTTTGTTTTGTAGTTCGATTTTCTGTTTTCAATAATAATAATTTTCAAAAAATGTGTGAGCATTTATAAACTTTGAACGCTTGTATCTGTGTAACTATGGCGAATTGGACCTATGTTTATAGGACGTTTTGAACATACCATTTCAGTATGTACAGTACCTCGTGGGACACCCTGTATGTGTAGGCAAAAAAATGGGAGAATGCAATCAAAAATGTGACAATTCGGATCTTTGTCCCATCGAGTGAGGCAAGAACCTGCATTCTCGGATCTTTACCGGTTTTAAACAAAAATAGTAAATAAATGAAAACCTACAATTTACATTATTAAACACATATATTATTAAAAAATATTTTTTTAAACTTATAGGACCTAAACAAATTCAACGCTAATGCAACATTTAAATCACTTAAGTCTGTACAAAAACTGGCGATGGCTTCAAGAGTTTTCGGATATCGTCAGCTCTGTTTACAACAAAAGTCTTCGTGGGGTACCAAAAAAACGCATTGTGTTGGGTGCTGTTGCATTTGTAGTTATTCACATTGCGTAAAGTCAAAATAAACCTTTTGTTTTTCCACAAACTTTTGCTACAGCAAAGACCTCTGAAGTAAACTAGTGGAACACTGTTTTTGTCGGTGTTATTTCTTAAAAAAAATTATATTGCTGCTGCTATCATGGAGTGAAAATTGCAACTTTGATTCAGATAATGACGAGGATTCACCAAACACTTTCTTTGTCGTTATTTATTTCTCTTAATACTTTGTCTTAGTTTCTTTCTCTTCAATTTTTTTTCTCATTTTCTGTTTTATATTTTCCAGTTCCACTTTGTTTGTATTGATAAATGTAAAGGAATGATATGGATGTACCGTACCAGACAACTGTTCAGTGTTTTTTTTTGAACATCCAGATTTTTGAGATTCGTATTTTCGAAAACATTTAGAATTCTTTGTATACGGATATGCCAGCAATTTTAGAGTAAGTTCATAGAAACGCAATTCTAACACTTTACAACACTCGACTATTTTCTTTTTTTGTACAATACAGGTCAAAATCGTTCCAAAGAGCTTACGTCACGGCCAGCTTTCACCTCCTTTCAAATGGTAGATTTATTATAGTAAAGAGTTTTTCCTATTTCCCTGAATGATATGCTTTTCTCTCGTAACTCTCTAGCTTGTACGAGTAGATCCTCCGTCAATGGTTTTAAATTCTTTTTTTTTCTGAAAATAATATAATATGTAATTGGTTATTCTTAAGCTGACAGAATCATCACCAAGAGGTGATAAGAGAAGCAAATGACCGTAGCAGGTTTTTACCGCATCAGACATGTAGACGTTTATTTTAAAATGAGTTTTTAGTTTTAGCAATGTAGTTTTGGAAAAATATAACGTTGACTGAGTTTTTGTTTTCTGAAAAATGTCAAAGAATCGAGTTTTTCAGAGGGATAAAAAGAATTTTGAACAAATACTTTAGAGATACGTAATCTTGACTTATATATCTCAAAATATTAGTTAACAACAAGAAAATTTAGTAGTACTTACTTCATAATTATCAAACTTAACTACTCACAAAGCACGTGTTTTTTTTGCTGCCATTTCTGCAATGTACTGACCGAGTCACGCCTTAGTGAATCAATAATAATGAATGTGTCTGTTACTACGCGCGTGAGGACATTTACTTCACACAGATTTTTACCCCCATTTTGCAGTATATTTGTCTCTCTAGAGGGACACTGATGTATTTTTTTCATTTACATTTAGAGTGGAACCATCACGAAATTTCTGCCAAAAGCACTTACTTCTTTCCAGATTGGTCGTCGGCCGTTTTCTTTCCAGTTCAGAAATAGTCTTATTTCGGGATTCTTTTCTTGTTTGCGACGCAACTGCTCACATTCCCACTCGTTATCAACCATAGCTGTTCTTCGGAGACAATCGACCTTTTCTTCAAGTCGCGAACAATGGCTGTAGTCTGTCGGACCTGGTTTTCTGGACAAGGCATCAGCGTTTCGATGACTACTTCCGGCACATTGTCCTGTGTCATAGTTATACTCTTGGAGTCTATCGATTCAGCGGGGTCCGTCTTTAGTAAAATTTTTTATTTATATAAATATTTGTAGAAGTGTTCTATAGACTTGTTGACTGCTAACAGCTCTCTCTTAGTCAAACCATAATTTTTTTAGCCTGGACAATACTAAAACAGGCGATGACTTTTTTTGTCCATCTTGCTCCTCTAGCTGTGAAAGAAGTGTATCTATGGCCAGATTACTTGCATCGGCATCCAAAACAAAATTTCTGTTTTTTCTTAGATAACTTGAAATCGGTGAAGTGATTATAGGGTCTGTTTCAGTTAATCGAAAGCGTTTCCGCAGTCTTCATTCCATCTCTATTCTGGTGTTTCTTCGTCGATTGGTCTTAGCCATGCTTGCACTGCTCGAACTTTGTCTGGGCCAGACTTTACTCCATTTCTAGATACGACGTGGCCAAGTTATTTCACTTCCTTTTTAAATATGTGGCACTTCTTTGGACTCAGTTTTAGATTTGACGCACGTAGTCGTTGGAACACATCATCAGGTTAATCAAATGTTTTTCAAACGACTTTCCAACCACAACCACGTCATTTAGATAAGCAAAGCACGTTTTTTAAGACAGATAAAAAGTTTAAATGTGAGTTCAAATACCGTTTCTTCTGCTTTGGGATTTTCCAAAAGAACAACCACGATATTTTTTCTATTTTATTTAGCCTATCATCAAATGTTTCATTTTGAAGCAGCTGTTGACAAAATGTTTTATCAACTTAAGCTTTATGTGCAAAAGAAATAAATCGATTTGCTGAGGATCATCAAATGAAGCATTGATGACGTGGTTATTGATGTTTGTTTTGGGAGCTTCTTCTTTTCAAAAAGATTTTTTCTATTCCGGTTGACTTTATGTTCATTGCATCCCAATAAATGACCAATGACGTTAAATAAACGTAACTGTTATTCTCTGACAGTAACGTCGCTAAACTTCTGGCATCATTACAGTTTTTTACACTACTACTCTATCTTTTTGTAATTTTCGTATTTTTCTTGTATTTAATTTGTATGACTCCATGCAACTAAAAAATCGTATACACGCAAACCTCTCATTTAAGTTTTAACAAATTACTAATTACACTGGTCTGGATGAAAATCGGCCCTGATATCATTCTTGACGATTCTTATGTAAAATGACCTCCTGAATCCAAAAATGAGCTCCGTTTTTACCCTTCACCACCCAATTTTGGGGGGACCCCATTTTTATTTTATTTTTTGCATTTTTTTTTAGAATTTTATCTTATAGCCGTTAAACATCCCAAAGCAGGTAATAAAATTTATACCAAAGTATATGGCAAAAGTTTGGCTATGAAATGTATATAGAAACAACAATAAAATACAAATATATAAGAATAGTAAAAAATATCAATAAACAGTTAGGAAGATTCACTACACGACGCTGGCGATCTCAATACCACATGCACGTTTGAACAGGAATTTTTGACAGGCTTGAACTTGCATTACTCTTCTCATTATAGTATATTACATTGTTTGCTTAACTGCTTCGATCAGTACATCTATAGCTGTTGCAGAGTTAACTTGTCGACGTTTTAAACGTGCTGGATTTTGTGTTTATTTTTGTTCATTTGTGTAAAACAGTAAAACTACTTTTACTCCGGATTTTTTTAAGTGACTAAGTGTGATTTGTGGTTAATGTCGGGCGTTGAATTACTGTTTAATTATGCCACGCGAGTGTAAAAATCATCCCGATAGCTTCTGCTATGTCTGCGGGGAATTAACTTTAAAAGCGCAACGAAAACCCCTTTCTCCGCTTGTTAAAACAGCTTATAAATTGTACTTTGATTGTCAAGTTGGCGACCAGGACAAGACTTGGGCTCCATAAGTTTGCTGTACGACTTGTTACAGTAGTTTGACCAAATGGCACAAATTAAGGTACCCCTAAATCAATGCCATTTGCTGTGCCCATGGTTTGGCGTGAACCTAGCTGTCATCTTACAGATTGTTACTTTTGTATGACTTCCACCGTCGGGTTTTCGAGCAAAAGTAAGCATACAATTCAGTATCCCAATATTCCGTCAGCTCTAAGACCTGTTCCTCAAAACGATACTTTGCCCAGAGCCCCCAAACACTTATACTGTAGAGCCGGAAATTGATTTAAAAGACTCTGAGCCACAACCTGGGGCTTCGAATGATACGTTCAATGATGATGAAGAGTATTCCGCAGATTTAGTTTCTCGGCAACCTCACCTCCTCACTCAATCGGAATTAAATGATCTTGTCAGGGATTTGCAGTTACCCAAGACTAAATCTCAGCTCCTAGGATCGCGACTTCAACAGTGGAATCTCTTAGAAAAGGGAGTAAAAATATCTTCTTACAGGACCAGACAAGCAACCCTGAAATGTCTTTTCTCAGAAGATAAAGGTTTAGTGTTCTGCCCTAATGCAAATTTATTGATGACAGAGCTACAGATGCCATGTGACCCAGACAAATGGAGACTGTTTATAGACTCATCAAAAACAAGCTTAAAAGTTATCCTGTTGGCAAATGGAAATGACTTCCCATCAGTTCCAGTTGCATACTCTGTTGATATGAAGGAAACGTACGAAAACATCTTCAGAATCCTTGATAAAATTAGTTATCATGATTATAAGTAGAAACTTTGCGTTGACTTAAAAGTTGTTGCTCTACTCACGGGCCTGCAATCAGGATTCACAAAATATTGCTCCTTTGTGAATGGGATAGCCGAGCCCGAGATAAACATTACATCGTACGGGACTGGCCTCTGCGAGAAAATCTTATTCCTGGTCAGAAAAATGTCGCCCACAGTCCTTTGGTTTCAAAGGAAAATATTTACTTACCACCTTTACACATCAAACTTGGATTGATCAAGCAGTTTGTGAAAGCAGCGGACAAAACAGGTTGCGCATTTCAATTTTTGAAAACTAAATTTTCTCGTCTTAGCGAAGCTAAAATCAAATAAGGCGTTTTTGTTGGTCCCCAGATTATACAACTCTTCCAAGATTCGACGTTTATTGAACACCTAAACCGAAAAGAAAAACGAGCTTGGCTTGCATTTCAAAACGTTTGTAAGAACTTCCTGGGTAACCACAAAAGTGAAGATTATGTCGCTCACGTCGAAGAACTGCTTTTAGCGTACAAGGACATAGGATGTAAGATGTCTCTTAAAGTTCACTTCCTTCACTCGCATCTGGACTTTTTCCCTGAAAATTTAGGAGCAGTCTCGGATGAACACGGGGAACGGTTCCATCAAGACATCGCTAAGCTGGAGAAGAGATTTTCAGGGAAGTGGAATGCTAGCATGTTGGCGGAGTACTGCTGGTTTTTGAAACGAGAGAGCTGTATCTCAGGGTATAAAAGGAAAGCAAGCACCAAGTAACGATGAATATCTTTTTATTTATTACTGTTTATAGCTAAAATAGTTCTTTTTCCCATTTAAATTAAATTAATGTCCATATATTTATTATTATAATTATTATTATCGTTCGATAAATAAATTATAATTAATTTATAGAAAAGTGGTAAAATTAGAGATTTGGGGCTCCCTCGAAAATGGTGGGTAATGGAAGACAACGGAAGACACATTTGGATTCAGGGCGTCATTTTACATAAGAATCACCCGGAATAGTCTCAGGGGTCGATAAAAAATATTTTTTTGCAGGCCAGTGTTATATTTACTAGGTTATTGCTGACGTTGAGGATCGCATACTCAAATTCATTACAAAGAAAGTACTCGTGGTTATATGGAATATGTTACAAAGGTACTCTAATAACGTAAAAGTGATGTAATAAAAACGCGATCTGGTTGGCTGGAATACTTCAAAAAAACACAAGAAAACTTATCTTTAGGGTGGAGTAGAACTGTTTTTAAGCTCTTAAGTCATTATAATTTTTAATTGTATGTTTGAATATTGGTGCAAAAGCGATTTTTGAAAAACTGACAACTTTTGATGCGCTCAAATTAGTATAATCGTAAATCGAAAGTTATAACTTTTCTTTCTTTCTTTTTGTATGCTTTAGTAAAAGAATTATGCATAAACATATTGTTCTTTTACAAACTTAAAAATTATTCTTACCGTTTAGAAGATTTTTTTGATTACAGTACAATAAAAACTACTATAAAACTAGAACATTACGCACAAAGAACTTCGTAATGGAGTACTTGAACTAACTATTAATTATACCGTTGAAAAATTCTTCTTGCAATAGTAAGCTACTAATAAACGCAGAAACGAGTTAGAACTAAAAGTTAATGACTAAAACAAATAAGGGCATTATAGAGAAAGCAACATAGTAATCGATTTAACCCGTCATCAATGAAAATTTTATAAAAATAAATGTTAGCGTTGTTTCTATTATCCAATCAAATATTTAAATGTTTAACAATGTACATATATTTAATTTTCGAAGGTAATAACTAGGCAAACAATAAACGATTGCTTTTAAATAAAAGTGGTTTTCTGATTTATTTTTTGCTGAAACAGATGCGGAATTGGTTTACAACTTTCTTTTTTAAACAGTTTTCATATTATTTATTGTTTTGGCACTTTAGACTTAAAAAAAATAAGTCCATGCGAGATATGGTTCAAAAATTATCAAAAGAATTTCCAACGCTGATATGTCAATGCGCAACTTGTTTTTTTACAGAAAACAAACTGTGCTGTTTTTATAAAAATTTCAGTACATTTTCTTGTTATTTTATGATAAAATTGCTAGTATCTTTTGCTTAAACCTGTTGTTGTTGTTGGACTTACAGCTTTACGGTGTCATACAATATGGCAGTCTAAATTTGGTCGATTGCTTCAATATTATTACTTCATTAATATTAACTTCTAAGACGTTTGCTCTTTAACATTTTTCAAATTGCAATTGATCACTACACGTGTTATTAAATCTGTTAATTTAAACAACGCCATTTGTATTTGTTAACAGACGCAAAAAAGAAAAAGGTATAGCATTTGTAGATCTTGACTATGTATTTTTTTCGTCTTTATTTAAAATGGAGAAAAGTACTGATCATCTGTTACTCCATGTTTTTGGAAACACAATTTTGAGAAATCGAGCGGTCTATTCTTATGACCGTAACTAAAGATGTAGGGGAAGGTGGGGTAAGATGACGTTAACAAGAAAAATCATTTTTGGGGAAAGTAACTTTAATAATTTTAAATAAAAGTGGCTACTACATACATTGGTTATCTACCTTTGAATTTAATATGATTTTAAACTAAACGCAAGATCCAATATTAGTTTAAAAAAATATAAACAAAAAGTGGCATTTTAGTCATCTTACCCCATAGTGCGGGTAAGATGACGCTTACAGACACAAATCGCAAATAAATTCTTCTTGCCCATCGTAACTGAAGCAGTCTTCGTGACACCACTCTTGACATTTGCAACACTTTATCCAATTTTTCACTGGTGGTTCTACGTAAAGTTTGTGGCAGATTACACAAAAACAGAATAAAGACTTGGATGTCTGATCAGTCTTTTTGTTAGGCCCTGATTTTCGTGTCTTCTGATTTTTTTTCTACTCCTCTTTTTCTTCTAACTGTTTTAGCTTTTTACGCTTGTTTTGAATAGGACGATTAATAGATGGTAAGGGTTTGATTTTCCAAACTGAGTTGTAACTTTTAGACTGTGATTTTGAACAGCTAGGACCTGGTTGATTTGCGAAGTAAAATAAATTGCATGTTAAAGGTTGAAACGCTGAAATCCTTGATGATTCTCCATCATGTTTTGTAGGTATAACCAAACCAAATGTTCTTATTTGCGTCAACGGACTGTTATCATCTGATGAAAAGTCTGAATTTTCTGGGTTTTCATTAGTAATTTCACTACTAATCACATCAATTCTATCATTAGTATGGTCAGAAACATCCATGCTTGGCTGATACTGTTCTTCGCTTGTAACCGCTGGGGCAAAATCGCTGTTCTCGAAAATATGAGGTTTATAGGGTTCAATTCCACGGGCACGAAATCCTTTGATTGCGTTATTGACTGTTGCTGCTTTCCCATATGCCTCCCCAAACATTGGTCCAAAATTGCGGTCAGTTATCGGAGTACCTGGTTGATTAACCATCATTGAATCACATGCTTGACTATAAAAAGTTTTAAATGGACCAAAAAAGCGACATCAAGAGGTTGGAGCCTATGTGTTGTGTGAAGAGGCAACCCTATTATTACTATGTTGTTGGATTTACAAAAGTAAATGGCATCAAGCGAGATATGAGAACTGTGGTTGTCCACGATGAGTAAATGGTGGTGTGCAAAATGTCTCAAATACTTAACAAAACTCTCAGTTGTCATCCATCCAGAGGGTTGGGCGATGCCGATTGTACTTGGAGGAGTACAATTCAGAAGCTCTGACTTCATTCTCTTTCGAGCAAAAATAAAAAAAACGTGGAATATAGACACCCACTGCACTCATAGCGCATACAACAGTAGTGTTTTGGCCCCTTTCTGATGAAACTATTTTAATAACTCTACGATGACAAGTGGGTGTTAAAATTTTGGGTAGTTTTGTTGGGACAGTGGAGACGCCTGATTCATCTGCGTTGAATATTTGATCTGCAGAAAAATTATATTTCGTCTCTTAAAAGATTGAAAAATTGGCTAACGGCGACTCTGTTGAATCCCATCAATCGGCCGATAGACGTGGTTTCTGCTTCTCGGAGACTGAGTCGGTTTACTTTCGTAAATTCCAGGAACCAGTCCTCGCCAGCAGAATCTATGTTCGATATTGTTTTTTCGTTTTCGTATTCGTAAGCTAATTTTTAAGGTAAGGCCTAGACCCCGGTTGCTAAATTCTTTTACATAAGTTACAAATTCAGTAGTTTGTTGGGGATGAAAGGTTTTGTAATATCTTCCTGAGGGTTCAGGTAAATCTTTGTTCTCTTTCGACTTTTTGATGTAACGCCGAAGTGTTGCTTCAGGTATTTCATAGTTTGCTGCAGCTTCATTACAGGATAGGGTTCCCTCTTCAACTTCGTGCATAGCCGCTATCATTGCGTCTTGAGACCAATTTCCGCGATTGGTCTTCCGTTTATAGCTTCTTGGCATGATTACCTACATATATTAAAAAACTTATTAATAAAAAATAATGCATTTGGTTACTTAGATAAAATTACGGGGTAAGATGACGATCGCCTTCGATTTTGCTGATCAGCTGACAAAACATACGAAATAATTTTTGAATACAATTTTTTCATCTCCAATTTTTCTGTCGGAATCGTGTGCACTATCTATATTCAAATTAAGCTCTTCTGATAGAATTCCGGCAGTCTTTTATCTGTCTTGCAGCACCACAGTTTCTACGCAATCAATGTTCTCGTTAGTTTTTGAAATGGAAGGCCATCTTTCACGCTCTCCCGACCTTCATAAAATCGTTTCACCCACTTAAAAACCCCGGATTATTTAAAAGCATTTTCTTTATAAACTGCATTCTAGTCTTGAAAGATTTGTGGTCCATTTTTAGCAAGTTGCAGACGAGCACTATACGAACGTTAGTTGATAGCTTTCAAGATTTGTGTTTTCTATTTTGCATAGAATTATTACATTGGCATTTTTCCATATTTGGTTTTCAGTATTTTTTAACCAAATGTTAAGTAGCATTATTGTTTTCAATAGTTAATTTTTCCCTTCATCATTTACTGGTATATTGTAATCACCCAGTAGCGACGTTCTATTTGCCTTTGTCAGTTTCCATATCTCCTTTGAACCGTTCATAAAATATTTCTTTATCCTCTTCCGAAGAATTTAAAGTAAGAGCATCTACTTGAGTAGTTTATGTTCTTATTTTAGTACCAGTTTTTCTGCCTTTTCCCTCTTTGTGTTTTTGGCTATCCCGTTCTCTCTTCCTCTTCTTATTTCCTACAACCTAACAATCTCCTATTTACATATATTATAGTACATGTGCTGGCGTGAACGACAATATTATACCTGGGGTCAGAGATAGAAAACCAACGAAACAATAGTATAAACATTAAAGAGAAACTTTGAACAGGAAACTCAACTATAAAAAATATATAAAGAACAACACAATCATCGACCAAATAAATACAATCTTAAGATGAAAAAAGATGAGGTCATAGATAAAAGATAATCTAAAAGCAAAAGGTGTAAGAGTAAGAGTCAGAAGAAAGTAATTATAATCTCTTATCCACTGATGTTATGATTACATCTAGAGCATTAAAAAACCAATCAACTTTGAATTTTAAAGTTTCGTCGTGAATCGGTTCACCGTCACATTCATAAACAAAATGTTTTTTTTTATTTTTCACGGTTTTAGACTTCTTTGTTTTTTGAATTTAGGTTCTATGTCTAAGCTTGATGCTGTTTCTTTAGCATCAATCAATAGATCATTAAAAACTTTATTGGAACGATACGCTTTTAAAAAATATTTAAATGATTACAACACTGAGCAACATCAAAGTTTGGTTTTTGAATAATTTTACTAACAATGTTAACTTTACTTAAAATATTATACCACAATATAAGAATGCAAATGAACTCAAAACTTTGCAATTTTTTGACCAACAATGCAGCCAAATTTTTTACGTAATTTTCAAAGTTTCCTTCGCTTATTTCAAACAGAGCATCATAAACCTCCCTAAGTTGATACCTTAAAAGAGTTATTGCATCTATTCTACTAGACCATCGAGTATGCGATAAAGGTTTTCAAGTTAAATTTGTTACATTAGATAAATTAGATTTCAGAATTGACCAGCGTTTAGTAGAAGCTTAAAAAAAATACAAACAGTTCTTGAACTAATGAAAAAAAATTGATGCTCAAAGTATTCGATTTTGCGGCATCATTGACAACTAAATTTAGGGTATGATTGCAACAAGGAACAAAGAAAGCTCGCGGATTGAAATCCAAATTTTTTTTTGTAGACCATTATGCCTACCACGCATATTTGCCCCATTGTCGTAACCCTGACCCCGCAAATCGTTGATATTTAAGCCTTCTTTCTCTAACGCCGACAAAAGAAATTTTGTGAAGCCTTCACCCGACACATATCTATAGAACAAAAAAGTAAAAAATGTTCATCTATACTAATTCCCGTGCTCTTTAAATTAACAAATCTTATACAAACTGAAATTTGTTCTTGGCGAATAGAGTCAGGAGTGCAGTCTAATAATATGAAATAATATTTTGCCTTTTTAGTTAGTTCTAAAATTTTGGATTTGATATTTTCACCGATCAAGTTGATTACTTCATTTTGTATTTTATTTCCGAAATAGTTTTTGTGATCTTTTATTTGAGAGCGTTTTGTATGTTCTGACATAATCGGGTCGAATTTGGAAATCATTTCTATGCATTTTAAAAAGTTACCATTTTTTTCTCAAACAACTTATTACTACTTCCACGAAAAGCTAAATTTTGCTGATCTATAAACGGAATCACGTAGATAATTCTTTCTATAACAGCTTGCCAGTATTTAGTTTCTCTGTTACATTTTGAATTTCAGAATCAATTATTTCATTTTTATTAAAACGGTTAGAAAGATCTAGTAATTTTAGAACATTTTCGATATGTAACTTGAATCTTTAAATGTTCACTTAAATGCTGCCAGTCATTGTAACTAGATTTATCACTAAGGCGAACAGATTTCAAATCGCTGTCATTAAAAATTCTGCAACAGAAGCAGTAAAGTGAATTTTTTGTTTCGGAATACAACAACCAAAAACGCTCAATTTTTTCTTTGTTCGGTAAAATTCTAAAGAAGTAACTATTGGAAAACTTACGCCGCGACTCGGAACTATCTCTCGGATAAATATCCTTTTGGTTTTAATAATGATCAGGGCCACGTTTTGCTAATTCTTGAATTTTATTAGGACATCATTTCTTTGGCCATAGTGCAGCATCTGTCGAAAGTTGACTCATATTTTCCGTTCTGGTAATTGTTGAAGGTGTTGATTTCTCATTATCAGCGGAACTTGAAGATGTTGATGGATTGCTTTCTAGAAGTTCAGTTCCTTATCTGATGCTGATACTTGTTTCAAGTACAGGTTCAGAATATTGGGATTCAGCTGTATTATTGTTGTTATTAATATGTGGCAAAGTAGACTCGGGTTTTGAAAAAAAATGCGTAATTTTGACATGTTTTTCCAGTTCTTCCTCTCTTTTTCTTTTATTCAGCAAATTTTGGTATCCAGGCAATTTCTTCTTTTTTGTCTGACATCCTGTATACTGTAAAGAAATTAATACGTAAATAAGCAAATTGACAAATTATTCATGAAAAATAGAAATGTTTCGACGTCTCAAACTCAAACTCGAAAATATTTTCTCAACATTACTTAATTCAAGTTATTTCAAAATTTATAAATTTTTATAAATAGTAATATTAGTGCTTATCAATTATTCTGTTTGAATTTACTTCAATTAACCTTTTAAAGACGGAGACGCTAAAAATAGAATTTTCTTCTTGTCCTTTTATGAAGTAGCTCTGCAAATGATTCTAAGTGACCTAGCATTATCAAAAATTTAATATTCTTCTCCGATTACTGAAAAAGGTACGTTCCCATTTTGGGAACGTTGGACAGTATAGACATACAGTAAAGAGTACTAATCGTCATACGCCAAAAATATTTCGCTAAGCTATTTTCCATCATTTTTTACTGATACAACTTACAGGTGAAAAATACAAAAAACAATAGTTCAAAAAGACAATTATTTTGTATGATAAAATTTGAAACATACATTTTTATGTAACCTTCTGTGACACTTGAAGCACTTCAGTCTGGTATTTTTTGGTCACACACAACACCTGCCTTGCGAGCAAGCTTTTATTATGTGGTTGACACCATCATATCTTATGTCACGTGGAATCGGTGCTATTGGGCCTTATTTTCTCGTCATTTCAGTTGACTTTACTTTGATTAGACACATAGCAATTGTACGCCGAAATTCTAAGTGACTTATTCGTTTTTCGTCATTTACGTATTCATAAAAACGATATGCTGCAACAACGGATAAATTTAGAGCATTAGAAAATAGGTTCCACCACCACTTTTTAGATCTCAGTCTTAGGCGATAACTCGAACAAATGCGATCTAGTAGATCAACCCCACCCATCCTTTCATTATATTTTTTTATTAGATGTGGCTGAGTTACTTTCTTTTTATGTTCCCCCTTTACTCTTCTGACAGTCTTTTGGATAATAATTACTTTGTAGAGTCACTACCGAATTATCGTTCCATTTTACACATATTACATTGCCGTCAGATCTATAATCATAAGAGTCTTTATCTTGTTTTTTTAGTATAGAAGATGTTATCAAAGGACACTTGGCAGTTCTATTTTCACGTATAGTACCGCATGCACGAATGTTCTTTTCAGATAACTATTGAAATAGCCCATAGCTCGAAAAGAAGTTGTCAAAGAAAACTACATGTTGTGAAGGCTCTTCAATAATTGACAACATATTTTTACGACACAAGTGCTTAACGGGTCTTTGTGGTCTCCTACAGACTTACCGCAATATATGTCCATATTGTATAAGTAACTATTTGTGTCACACAACATCCATATTTTGAATCGAAAACGGACGGGTTTGTTTTTTATGAACATTTTAGCGGAATGGTGCCCATGATACGAAATCATCGCTTCGTCAATACTTAAATCTTTGTGAAACACTCCAAACTGGTGCAAGTTTTGGTTCAACATTTTATATAATGGTAACACTTTAGCGATTTTCGTATTTTCTAACTTTCTGTTATAAGCTACATGAAAGTAATGCTTTATCAGCTTGAATGTGTCTCGACTCATAGTTTTTGAAAAAATTGGCGCCACCATGTCTTCAGCTATTGACCAGTAATTATTTTCACTTGGAAGACTATGATAACCACTGATTAACAATAAAACCCAGAAACTGGGTGATTGATTTTTCAGTTATAGAAAAATTATGTTGATTATTGTCTCTACGTGCATAAAGGTTTGTTTGTTGTGTCAAATAGGATACAACTTCTTCGGTCCAAAATAACAAAAATATTTCATATTCCGATTTTCCAGCATGCTCCATACCTACTTTTTGAGGCTCAGATGCAACATTCGTGATAGCTACGTTTTCGGTTCGTTTCCAATATGTTTTTTCTTTTTTTGTAGGAGGCTCTGTACTGTCTGATTCTTCTTCCTCGCTTATTTCACTTTCATGTAGCTCTATATTTCCAGATACCTCTTTTGGAGTATCTCTTACTTCCAAATCTTCATCATCATTATCCTCTACGCCACTTTGCATTTCACTCCATCACCCGATTCTGGAGGTAATAACACAATATCACGTATGTTGTTAGACGTAGATGCTTCTACAGCGTCTACGACATCACACAAAAAGCGGAATTGTTTTATAGACGAACCCTTTCTGAACACGTTATAAGTAAATATATAAACTAGTTCTGAAAAATAGATTCATACCCGTAAAAAAATTTTGGATCCATTGAAACAGTACAGTTTGAGTTCACACAATTCAAGTTATCATGTTATGTATTACGCATTCGATCGAATAAATGCTATTATCTCATTTGGAAAATATATTATTTTCGAGAAGTAATTTGGTTCCCTCGTCTCAAAGAGTAAACAATGTAATAGCTATCAATTCCTTACTGGTTTTTTTATCATTATAAATTTTGTTTTGACAATGTTGTTTGTTGCTTTATCTTTTCTTTTGCTTTTGAGTTTTGAGGCGCCTTGGGCGCCTCGGCGCCGTCGTGCACCACACGACTTTGCCCTTATGTACGGCGCGAGACTGGTGTGTAACGATGTACTCACAAAAAAAGTAAAGAACAACCCTAAATGTGTTGAGAAGACGAAGATAAAACACCTGTTTTTATTCTAATATAAGTGAAGCTTTTGAAATAGCTATCACATAGACTGCTTTGAGGTTGTGTATTCAAAACAAAACATGCTTATAAATCACAAAATCGTTAATATTTGATACATTTTTTCATAATTTAAAACGAAAAATAAATAAAATGCAATAAAAATATAATTACCATTTTATTTGAAATAACAGTCGATAGCAACTTTCGGTATTTTCGAAAGTGTCTCTTTATTAAAAACTGTATTATTAAATAAACTTTATTGTCTTATTCTCGTATGTAAGTTTTTAGTAATCGATTACTAATAAATCTTAAATTTTCTAACAAATCACTCTGTACAACATTTGTGATTCTAAATCGTTTCTTTAAGTTATGATCAAAGTGACCATGGAAATATATTACTTTAAAGCAAACGCTGCTTTTGTTTAATGTCGGTTAAAGAATAAAGTTACGGGCGCGTTTTATTAACTGTTTAGTTTGATTTAGTGTTTGTTTATTCAAATATTATATAATTAACTAGTATTTATTTATTTCGGGTTGTTTTTTGAGTGTACGCGTTCGGTTATGGTAATTATGGGTGTCGGATTTTAGCAGGATGATAACTGATAAGGTACGTTTCTTTGTTTATTTCAGCCATTTTGTATCTACCGAATTCATGAAAGATTACAACGCAGTTTTGCGGTTTTTAGTCAGACACAATTAAACACACTTGTAATTTTACAGGGTGAAATGGAGTTTTTATATGGCCCAATTAGTTACTGGTAAGTGTTTCAAATTTCTTATAAATTAAAATCAGCTTATTTCAAATGTATTCTATTATAGAGGATTAAAATAACTATGTCGAGGTAATCTATGTACGTATTTTGATTTTTGCAATTTTTTTACACGCACATGCATATAAAAGTGTCTAAGATCAATCCATATTCTATATATGTATCTTTATTATTGTAAAATATAGGTACATAGTAGGTAAAATTTGTAAAGTTTGTAAGGAATACAAGACGAATTTAATGCTGGTAAAAAAGCTAACTTGTTCATAATTTTGATCTACCCTATTTCGTTTATGATTCTTATGTAAGTTGGCACTACCCTTGGTAAATGGTGTCTTGAACAGCTAGATGATTTGTGTTTTAATTTTTTATCTAATCCTGCTTGACTTATAAAGACTAAAGCTAATTATTCATTAGTTAGGGTAAAACTATACGAGTACTCGGATACTTAGCGCATATTTGTAGTAACGTAGTTTTAATATGTACGCTTCGTTATTGCATTAGAAGGTTGGCAAAGACGTCACATCTACAAACTTTATTAAATAAAAAAAAATTAAATCAAAATATCCACGTAATCATGAAAATTATTACATCAAAAACCGAATGACAAAATTTAATCTCCAGCTGCTCAAACAGCAGTACTCGTCTTACCAAAAATTAGATGGTCGACCACTCCTGCTGAGATGGACCACCGGACCACCCCCCGAAATAAAATGGATTAACACTAAATAAAATTGACTTTTAGGTGGTAACATTCCAAAGATGTTAATCTTTTCAGTATTTTCACCACGCAGCATGTCAACAACGAATTCCCACCCAACTCGCCGTCCCTGTCGCTGCTGCCTATTACCTATCTGTCTTCGCGTGCGACGAGTAAAGACCTGTGTTTCTGTGCAGTGAAATACACGTGATACAATATAGAAAACAACGGTTTTTCATTCATGGTAAGTATAAATTACCTTTTAATCGTCAAAACTTATTTTTTGTCATGGGAAAATTAAAAAGAAATCGACACAAGTCTTCTAGTATGTAATATATTATTATAGTACTTTTTTAGATCATTGATCATCAAGATGTCTAAACGTACTACATTGCAAGCGTCACTGTTTACCTATTTTACAAAGGCTCAAAAGACGAACACCGCAAGTGACTCATCTACATCTGCTAGACCTATTGTCTCTGAGGCAAGCACAGCGAAGTAAGACCTGAAGAAAGCTACTTACTAATTCACCACTTTGATTTGGGAAACTATGTAGGTAACCAATTAGATGATTATTTAAAATTTAAGTTGCTGAGTACTCCGTGGACGCCAGAGAAATATTTCAAATTTCCAGTAAGCGTAAGTGGGAAGAAAAATCTTCGATTTCAAAGGCAGTGGCTTGATAGGTACCCGTGGCTCGTTTATACAAAAAATGACAGCGCACTGTGCAAATATTGTGTAATTTTTTCACATCACACCGTAGGAAAAAGAGGCAATCAGGCTTCCAAATCTCTTGTGACAGTTCCGTATAAGAAATGGAAACACGCAATCGAAGACTTCGAATCCCATCAATCGAAACAATACCATCACGAAGCTGTGGTTAAGGGCTCCAACTTTTTGAAAACTATGCAAAACCAACACTTGGATATCAGGAACGTTATTGACTCAGGGAGAAGAAAGCAAGTATAAGAAAATAGAGAAAAATTATATTCAATTGTGGAAACTATAAAGTTTTGTGGGCGTCAAGAACTGGGTTTGAGAGGAACAAACGATTCTGGCCCTGTTTCTGTGACTGATGAGGAGCCAGTCACAAATGACGGCAATTTCAGAGCCATCTTAATGATGATAATAATAATAATGATGAATGAGGATGAAATGTGGTGATACAAAATTGCTCAAACACTGCAAAAACATTGCTCTGAACGCGACATATATGAGCGCTAAGATCCAAAATGATCTGATATCAATTTGCGGGGAAATAATTCAGAAGGAAATTGTAAAATGTTTAAATGAAGCGAAGGTGTTCTCCGTTTTAGTAGACGAAACTTCTGATATTTCGGAACACGAACAACTTTCACTATGTGTTAGATACACAAAAAAGGTCAAAACTTGTTATGTGGTGAAAGAAGATTTTCTCGGATTTGTAAAGGTCGATAATACAACTGCACAACCATTGGCTGACACGATCATAGCTTCCCTGAAAAACCTTGACATTGACTGCAACAATATGGTGGGACAGGGGTACGATGGTGCAGCTGTGATGAAAGGTGCTTTTAATGGCGTTTAAGCAATAATACGGAAATCTTTTCCTCGAGCTCTGTTTGTCCATTGCAGCTCTCATTCTTTAAACTTGGCCCTTTGTCATTCAAGTAATGTACCTTCTATAAGAAATTGTATAGGAACTGTGAAAGCAATAGGGAAAAATTTTTTGAGAGCATCTCCAAAGCAAACAAGCTTTCTTCAGGCACGCATTAGGGCCAACTTGCCTGATGCAACATGGCAGAAATTAACACCAATGTGTGAAACGCGGTGGGTGGAAAATCACAACGGCTTGTTAAAATTTAAACAAATTTTTAAATCTATTATTGAGACTTTAGAACAATTCAGCACAGACCTGGATATGGAGACCTCAACCAAAGCTTCTTCTTTTCTGAGATCTGCTCTTGCCAGCGAATTCGTGGTATCACTCTATTTTTTATCAAAGGTATTTATTAACAGTATGCAAAGTCCTACAGTCACCTCTGTGTGAATTAATAACAGCTGTCGACCATATTGAGAACGTAATATCGCACTTTCAAGATATTCGATCCAATATTGAAAAATAATTTTCAAATTCATTTACAGAAGCAAAGGATTTAATGGCCAATGTCAATAAAGAGATTAAGCTTCCACGGTTGACATCAGTACAAAAGCATCGCGCTAATCTAAATACTAGTAACCCCGAACAGTATTACCGCATAACTGTTGCAATACCCCTATTTGAAGACTTAACTTCCCAGCTCAAAATAAGATTTATTGACCACAAGAAAGTGATTGCTGCTATGTACCTCTTATACCAACAGTCTGTTTCGAGAAGGAAACGCCATTCCCAAGAAAGGACCTAGTGATGTACGAGGACCTGGTGGAACTAGACGAGGCACAAGGCGAATTTCAACTATGGAAATTGTTATGGCAGGGCAAAAGCCCTTCGGACCGGCTTTCTTGCGCCATTGAAGCTGTCGGAGAGTGCAACAGACAATTGTATCCTAACATTTATATGTTGTTGAACATCTTGTCGACTCTACCAGTAACCACGTGCACCCCGGAAAGGTCATTTTCCACACTTAGGCGCCTAAAAACCTACCTACGGAATTTTTGTGGACAAGAGTGGCTAACCAGGTTGGCCCTAATGGCAATTCACAGAAATGTCATCATTCCAACTAATGATGTTATAACCGAATTTGCTCATAAAAAGTCTAGAAGGCTTGATTTTGTATTGTGAATTTACTGAACTGGAAATTTGAGGTTTTTAGTTTTAAGAACGAATATGTTAGTACAGTTTTTTCAGTGGCGGGCTTTTCCCGTGCCAATGTAATGGTAATTGATTAAATTTGAATTAGCAGATCTGTTTTATTGAGACCCCCTCCGAAACAAAAATCTGGACACGGCGCTGCGATTACTGGCTAGAGTGTCTTAATGATACTACATTGTGCGCCCCTAAAATATATTTGAGCATTCCGGTTTCCAACGCAACAGAAGAGATGAGTTTTTCTTCGCTGGGCAGAATTAAAAACTTCATAAGGAGCACCCTTGGTCAAAAAAAGAGAGATGTCCTATAATTAAAATAAAAGTGTTTTTTTTTGTGTCTAGTTTCCGAAAATTGCAAAGAAAAATGCATTTAATGTGGAATCGATGAAAGCAGCAATTAATGAGGTAAAGAACAATAACATGTCATACAGAAATGCGGCACACAAATACGAAGTACCCAAGTCAACGCTGGAATTCAAAGTAAAAAATCCAGATCACAAAGACACATGTGGCCCATCTCCAATCTTTTTATTAACAGAAGAGTCTGAGCTTACAAGGTAAAATAAGTTCAACTATCTTGCAACCTACGTTTACAAGTTAACTGTCTTTTATTTGGTAGATGGATAGAAGGGCTAGCGTCAATAGGATTTCCCAGGAAAAAGAACGACATTTTAAACAGCGTCCGGAAATTGTTGACAGACAATCTACGTCCTAATCAATTTAAAAATAACAGACCTGGTGACAGTTGGTTAAAGGTAATACATTTGAAGGTTATTTGGAAAATACAGATTATTATAATTGCGTTGTATATTTTAGGCATTCGTGAGAAGACACCCAACAATCGTGCAGAGAACAAGTGAATCAGTAAGTGCTGCCAGCGTTTATGTTTCAGAATCTGATATACGGAAATGATTTAAAGATATAAACGTTTATCTAGTTTCAAAAAATATGAACATTGATGATCCTTCGAGAATTTACAATGGGGATGAAACTGGATTTAAAATTTGCCCAGAAACAGGTAAAGTTTTTGCCGGAAAAGGGACGAAGAATGTTTATTCTGTGGAAAAGGGATCACCTAAGAAGAACATTACTGTAATGTTCTCATTTTCTCCTTCCGGATTAATTTGTCCGCCAATGATAATTTATCTTTATAAGAGAATTCCGGAAAAAATAAGTGCGACTGTTAATCCTGATTACGTCAAAAATATATTCTATCTATTCTTGGTTCAAAATAATATATAGTTTCCTGTTATATTATTTTTGGACGGCCACAAATCTCATTTAACATCTGACTTGAGTCTGCTTTGCAACGAGCTAAACATCGAAGTCATCGCATTATACCCAAATGCCACACGAATTCTCTAACCATGCGATGTAGCGGTATTTAGGCCAATCAAACTGGGATGGAAAAAGGCTGTGAGGAAATTTTATGAGGAAAATCCAGGACAACTCTCAAACAAAATTACATTCGCTCCACTTTTGGAAAAGTAGTCAAAAATAATGTTCACAAAGAGACCTTAATTCATGGATTCCGTGCGTGTGGTTTATTCCCTTTCAATCCAGATGCTGTTAAGTACACAAAGTGTTTGAGAAAGGAAAATACACCTACTGATGATGTAGAAATTCTTTGCCATATGGATCAAACTACATTTGTCAGTTTGGCTGGGGAAGATTTAATAAAAAGATTTAAATTATTCGATGTTCTGATTAGGGAGGGTATTCCTGAAGAGTTTATGACGTTGTACAAAATGTGGAATTATTTTTACAAACCAGTTTCTTTGCTAAATGAGAATAAGGATGATGTGGGCATGTCAGAAGTGACAGTACCATCTGAGCATCAATCTCAGAATGAATCGAAAATTAAGGTCATACCGAATATTGTCTTAAAACAAGCGAATACAGATTATAGCTATAGTTTGCCATCTACTAGTGAAAGCATTGGTGTCTTTTTAGAAGAACCAGAAAAACCAGCAAGAAAGAATAAACGTGATATCGAACGGGTTTCATTTGCTGTAACGACAAGGAATTATCAAGAGAGTTTTGAAAGAAAACGTGCCTTAAAGTTGGAAGAAGAAAATAAAAAATTGGAGAGAAAGCGAAAGAAAGAAGAGAATGCAGCAGCAAAAGCTTTGAAAAAAACTGCACGAATTTCTGACAATAACAATTTATGCATTATATGCAAAGTTCGTTCAATATAGAACAACTACCTAACATGTGATACCTGCAAAAAAAGGATTCACCGTTGATGTGTTCCAAAAACGTATGAAGCACATGTTCCCGATGAGGATGACTTGTTTATGTGTCATAAATGTTATACAGTGGTGTTTCACACAACGAACTTAATTCGTTCCAGAAGCAAGTTTGTTATGCGAAAAGTTCGTTATGTGAAATTCGTTCTGTAGCACAAAATATGCTAAGATGACATAAAAAAAAATAATTTTTTTAGATACATTTAAAAACATAATTTAAAAAAAAACACATTTTTTTAATTTTAAGACAGACTAAGTAGAGTCTACCGAATCTTGCACATCTTCATCCATTTTTTGCTTTTTGGCCGATGGTTTCATGAAAAACCCAAAATCGATTGTTTTTCTCTTTTCTCCAACATCTGTCGGAAATAACTAACAAGAGTATCGGAGTAAAGATCGTTGATCCTGTTTCCTTCAGCTGAATCCGGATAGTGGGCAATGGTAAACTCTTGAACTACTTTCCATTTGACCAGGATGTTCTTGAAGTCAGCAGTTGGGATTGGTTGATTGTTTGATTGTTGCTCCTCGTTATCAGATGACGCTTCCCTTCGAGCATTGTCCTGTTGCTGGACCAGAAGTGCTTGGAGCTCTTCAGTTGTCAGCTCTTCTTCGTGTTCCTCAATAAGCTCCTCTACATCCTCTTTCTCTAATTCCAACGTTTGGGCTACTGTGATGATGTCCTTCACCACTTCTGTGTCATCAACTACTGCTTCTTCCTGGGTCCACAAAGACACAAACATCTTCCAAGCAGAAATGAGAGTCCTTTGTGACACTTTTTCCCAGGCCTTCTGTATAAGTCGTATTGCCATAAGGACATCAAATTTCTCTTTCCAAATCTTTTGGACAGTCATATTGTCTCCACCAAACTCGCATTCTTCAAACACTTTATTAAAAAGGGCTTTAGTATAGAGTTTTTTAAAGTTCGCAATAACTTGCTGATCCATTGGCTGAAAAATGGATGTGGTGTATGGTGGCAAATACTGCACCTTGATAAAAGAATAATTTTCCTGTAATATTTTCTTTAGGTCTTTTGGGTGAGAAGTGACATTGTTAAGTATCAGAAGGGCTTTGAGCAGCAGTACCTTTTCCAGTAAGAATTTCTTCACGGCAGGAGCAAAGGTTTCCAGAATCCATTCGTTGAAGATAATTTGGGTCACCCAAACTTTTTGATTGGACTTCCAATGGACGGGCAGTTTGGACTTAATAACGTTATTTTTCTTGAAAATTCTTGGATTTTTAGAGCGATAAACCAATAGAGGTTTGATCTTGAGGTCTCCGCTGGCATTAGACGAAAACATAAGGGTAAGTCTGTCCTTCATGGCTTTGTATCTTGGCAATTTCTTCTCCTCTTTTGTAATAAAGGTTCTGCTCGGCATTCTTTTCCAGAAAAGACCCGTTTCATCGGCATTGAACACTTGTTGTAGGCAGTATCCTTCATCCTTAATACATTTTTGAAAGTTAATAGAGAACTTTTTTGCTTCTTCCTTGTCAGCACTGCCAGCCTCACCATGCATAGTAACGCTGTGGATTCTACACCTTTTCTTAAATCTAAAAAACCACTCCCTGCTGGCTTTGAATTCTTCTTCATTATCTTGATTGCTGCTACTTCCAGGGACGTTTTTCGTTAGATCGTCATAAATTATCTTTGCTTTGTGACAGATAATATTTTAGGTTGTTACGTCACCTTTCACTTGCCTGTCTTTAATCCAAATCGCTAATAGCCTCTCCATTTCCTCGTGGATTGAAGACCTATGTTTTTCATGAAATAGTTTTGATACTCCTTTGGCTACTTTGGCTGATTTGATTGCATCCTTATTTGTCAAAATGGTGAAAATGGTGGTCTTGCTGAGGCCAAACTCTTTGACGAGGTCACACTGTTTTACCCCACATTCACTCCTTCTAATTATTTCCTGTTTCATTTCAACAGAAATCACCTTCCTGCTTTTTTTAGAAGCCATAATATAAAAAAAAATATTGAGTTTAACTTAAAAGGAGGACTGGATTTGATTCGTAATGAAGAACGATTGCCGCGATACGTGCGTAAGTTAAGCGCACTGACTAACGACTGCCTGCAGTGCCTGCGCGGGAGGATGCAATACATCGGCAGCGATCGTGGAAGCTCGGGCGACTTCGTTGTGTGAAGCGAAGTTCGTTGTATGAATCATGAAATGAACGAACAGGAAATTCGTTGTGTGCAGCGTTCGCTGTGCGAAGCGTTCTTTATGCGAGGCACCACTGTACTGAGGAAAGTGATGAAGATGTCAATTTAGAAATAGAAAGTGAAGAAGATAGTAAAATAGATGATCGAAGAGAAATCGACAGAAAAATAGGTAAAGAATCGAAAGACGTTGACGAACAAAAAGAAAAAGATCTGATGAAGATGGACGTCGACGAGCTATTTACAATGTATAAAAATGAAATGAAAATGTATAATTAGGTAAATAAAAGGTTTTTGAACATGGATTTGAACTTCTTATTACCTAGGTAGGTATAGGCTAATTTAGAATCACTAGTTCCCCATTGTCCAATAACTGAAAATTTTGTGTCCAATAATTAAAATTATTGTCCAATAACTAGTTTTTCCTTACCTTCAAAGGTTTTGTTTAATTTCTAAAGGAACCATATTTATTAGAAGTATTTAATACTCGTTACTTAAAAATATTATATTTGTAATAAGATTTGACAAAGGCAAATTAAGGTAACTTGAAAAATACTTCAACGGTTACAATTTA
The DNA here is from genome assembly GCA_035610365.1 of Aquatica leii. Lineage (NCBI taxonomy): Eukaryota > Metazoa > Arthropoda > Insecta > Coleoptera > Lampyridae > Aquatica > Aquatica leii. Next base: position 41,351,757 of record CM069439.1, read on the forward strand.
AAACCTAAAAAAAGCTTAACTGTCCAATAACTACCTAGTTTACCCTATATCTATATTTTCAATAAGTATTGAAAACTAAAAAAAAACGGATTATTATAAGATTAGTGTTTTTATTATATAAGAAAAAATTGGGTTTATCGTTCATCGTATGATCACGGTCGTGGAACTAAAAGAAAGTCTAACATTAAAGAAACATTAGAGATTACGTTAAACAAAGTTTGTAAACGTGTTTCTTAATATAAGTTGCAAAACTTTAATAATGCTTTTGAAATAACGCAGATTTTAATTATTTAAATCTTTTTGACACGGCAAATAACTGCACGCACCTATAGGCCAATTTCTGCTAACTTTCTAACGAAAAGTTTGTCAAACTTCCGTTTATAATAAAATTATTGACGGAAATATTATCTATACAGGTTTGAAATAGTTGTTGTGCTACATAGACTCTATTTCGAAACATCGTTATTGATAAACATAAATTAGTAATTAGATTAATTTTATAATGGGCTACATTGGTCGTGTCGGTATTTAAGTTTCACGTTAAATTTGGCATTTAGTTGTAATTAGAATTTTATAATATAAAAATATATCTTTTTATTTATAATATAATAACAGTAAATATTGCACAAACTGTCAGTACATTAATAATTTCAACATTAATAATATTTGGTATAGTTACAATAAATATTAGGTGTATGACATCCTTAACATTAATAAGTAAGTACAGATCTCCTCTTTTCTACTCTAAAAAAATTGTTTGCACAAATACTTGTCAGTACTATTACGTGGAATAATGTTCTCGTCTTTCAATTTCAAGTTGAATATCCCCGCACTTAATGCTCTTAAATAATGTTATAGCTTCTTTGTGGGTTAGTCCATCAAATGAGATGCCGTTAATAGATAATATCTTATCCCCTGAAACATTTTTTTAGACACGTTTTTGACATGTAATTTACGTACCTTCATTAAGCGTTCCATCTTCCGCAGCTTGGCCTAACTTAAATATTGTTTTTACGTATAAACCCATTGGTCCCCTAGGCGAATCTTTGCCACCAACAACCGAAAATCCTAAAGACTTCATTCCTGGCCCTTTCCGAAAATTTGCTGCTAAGTAACGAATGTTGTTGTTGCTAACATTATTGCAATTATTTGTACTATGTGTATTACTCCATTTAGACGATTCTTGAGAATATGAAAATTTTCTCATGCCAGTCACTGCTCGTTGCTTCTCTTTGGTTTCTGTTTCGTGACTTTTCTCATCGTCTAACTGCATAATCGAATCTAAACATTTTAAACTTTGTAAATTAGAAAATGTAACTCTCGTTTCCGGAACAGCAACATTTAAGTCTTCGCAGATATTGCCGTTAAACGCATTTTCATTTTTATTATATTTAGAATTGAAAGTTGAGCGAAAAGGATTAATGTAACGCATTTGGTTATCCAAAGGTAAGGGCTTTTCTTCAGTCTTAACAGTTTTATATCGAGAAATCACAACTTCAAGTTCTCCATTTACAGGAGTTAATAAACTGGTTGCAAATGTAAAAGGCATTCCTCTCAATCTTGTCCCATTTACTTTAACAACTTCGTCGCCTATCCATAAATTACCATTTCTGAAAATATTATTAGTATTAAGAAAAACAACCTATTAAAATAACTTACATTTCAGCAACTGATCCAGGTAAAATGTATGTGATCACGTAAATACCAGAATGAACGTTATCATTTTTTATGCCAATTGTAATTCCAGTTGGTTCATTATTTTTAAATTTAAGTCGAACGCATTTAAATTCTTTCTCCACCGACGGAGTTGAGGTATTTTTCATATAAGACTGCAAAGTAGTAGTTGGATAAGCCACTGCAGAATTAAATTGCAAACTTAAATTATCTAACTTTGCATTAAACGATAAATCTTCGTCTAATTGCTTAAAAAAGGCGCTTTGATTTACTTGTCTTGGAACAGTTTTCTTACTTGCGTTAATATTATCTAAACCGGTACTTCTACATTTAGAATTCCTCGCACGACTCGAATATCGAAATTGCGTTAATTTTAGATTACCGTCTTGTAAATTAGAATCAGAAAATTGAGTCGATTTAGTATTATCAAACATTAGCGTTTTGTGTACAGTTACCGATGTGGGTTGGTTGTTTTCACTTTTCGCGTTGGTTATAGTTGTATCTGCTTCTAAAGTAGACCCGTTAGTAGTAACGTCTTCCGATGTATTACTAACGTGAGATTTTATTGATCCTCTAGGCGAATCAGTTCTTGTACCGTCGCTACCGTATCCGCTTTCGTCGGATTTTATTATAGCAGGTTTTGGAATAGGTTGCGGTATTTCCGATAACGAAAACGCCTTCTTCGTATTCGTAAACAATTCACTTAAACTAGTGAGACTACTAGATGAAATACTCCTGTTAGATTTAGAGTTTATTGTCTCTCCTTCGTCGTCAGACTTAGACGAAAATTTAGAAAATAAGTTTTTGACTTTAAATTTGCGCGACGATTTCTCACTGGGTCTATTTTCCGATAATATTTCCATCCGATGCGAAACTTTCTTTTCTTCCGTGGATAATTCGTTAAGAAGTTTTTGAAATTCGTCTTTAGAATTTGGTTTAATCAGTAGTAAATAATCCAAAAATTGTTGTTCGTTTAATTCTAAGTTAGTTGTAATGGATTTAGTTCTTCTTTTACTTCTAATTGTTCTCTCTTCTTGTTTTCTGTTGTTGGCTTCTTTATACACTTCGTAAATTTTTTTAATATCCATTTGTAAAACTTCTGATGTCAAACATTGACTAGTACTTACTTCACTATGCCGATCAGAACGAGAAAACATATTTCGAAGAGAATCCACTCGTGAGATTCGTTTATTGGTAGTAGCCCCATCGTGTGAAGTTTCGCCGCGTAATCGTAACGGAGACCAATGACGCCGACGTCCTGATGATGATAAAATTTCCGAAGAATCGCTACGTTTTATTTGATCCCATTTTTGACCAACTTTTTTGCCCCACGTGGTAAATCCTACAAGTATTTAAATATAATTCTACAAAATATTAAAAAAAATTGTTAATTACCGTTATTAGATTTCGGTTTACTTATAGTTTCTGTAGAATTCAACGAAGTGTTAGATTCTGAAGCAGTTGTGGTAATGTTATCAGAGATCGGAGATAGGCTTACTAATTGAGGATTTGGATCTGAGCATCGTCGTTTAAATAATCGCATTGTAGTATCTAAAAATGTTGTTTAGAATACTCAAAATGTTTAAGTAGTAGCTACGATACCTCACTCAAAAATCAATTCATGATTGTAGTTACATTATTTCAATCGATAAAATTATACCATGTCACAAAAATCTGAAACAGAGAATAACGAATCTATTTAGAAGGTATAACAATAAGTAATTGCTTAAATGAAACCGTTACAAAACAAACGTTAATTACAATTGTAATTAGTTTGTTATAATTATCATAATGCAAATAGAATATTTGTTTTATTTAATTATAGTTTACTCTTACTATAAGGTTATTGCAACAAAATAAAATCGTATTTTGCTCGCGTTTTCTACTATTATTTCTAAATGAGTAGTAATTATATAAATTTGTACTTTCTCTTTAGTTTAGCTGTTACACGATAATTTTAGAAAACCCTTTTAGCGGCGTTGTAGTTTAATAAAATTTACGGAATTTTGTGCGTGGTCTGTACTAACGAATCAATAAAGAGCCTTCGATCATATTTTGTGTGGGATCTATTAATTCTTAGTTTAATTAAAAAGTTGCTCTAGCCTATTACAGATTTTAAAAATAACTCGATTTGTGATTATAATAATGCGGTAATTCATAATTACTACTTAATATGCTGAAAATCCGGTTACTGGTGCCAAAACATTTTTTTTTCTTTATTGAGCGTCTAGTTTGTATAATAATTTCATGCGTTATTGTTATGGCGGTATCAAAGTGTTTATTTAATACCAAAAACATATGTCTTAATTAGGTTACTTATACAAAACAACACTGTTTTTATGTAATTACAGTAGCAAAAAAAACATTTAAGCGCCCACTTATGCAGTTCCTTAATTGGTCGATTAATAAATCCACTGGTTGTCAGTAAACACAACAAAATGATATTTTTGTTGCTCATTTATTGACCAAAAAAAATCACACCAATAGTAATAAAGCATTTGATTTGCAACTAAACATGCTTAATCATTGCAATTTTTTTAAATAACAGTTGTGGTAGAGATCTAACAACTTTTGAAACAAATAAATCGACAAAAATATTGAAAAAGAAACAAATGTATACAATTTTTATTGGAAAAATCGTAGGTAGACACCATGTGGGTGTTTCAAGTATGATAGACTAAGAAGATAAGCATAATAAAATAAACACGAATATACTTCATAATTATTAACATTAATAAGACAATTGCAAAACCTACGTTAAATTATCCCATCGATTTATGCTAGCAAGAATCGTCAAAAAAATTTTCAAATTACTTCTTTAGCGTTGTATAAATCATACAAAAAAGATAGTAAAAATCAAATTTAATTTGACTGTGAGTATTTATGTGACTAGTTATTTATAATATCAACAAATTAAATCTCACTATAGTTTTTAGGCGTAGATCGCTATTTCCGTAGACAACACATTCCATGTCCAAAGATATTTCGATACATTGACTTTTGAGATGTATAACGTACCTATATGTGTAATTTGTTTTTACAAACTGTCGTATGGATCTAGTTCTTTTCTATTGTTTATTTTCTTAATGTCTTCAATTTATCTATTTTATGATTAGTTTCGAACATATCTAGGGCAACACTGAATTTGTCTATCCTCTTATATTTTACATGTGCTAAGTGTTCTTTCTAACGGGTTTCTAAGGGTCTTCGAGTTTGCCCTATATATATATTTGGTTACAGTCTTTAGAACAAATTTTAAATATTCTCGATTTATCGCACATATCGATTGGATTACCTAAAAGATGTTTTATGATATTGTTAGTGGTTGTTATTATTTTGTAATCAAATTTTGAGAAGATTTTTTGAAGTCTTCTACTATATGTAGGATAATACAGAAGTTTTACATATTTATTTTCTTTTTTGCTGTTAACATTTTGTAACCTAGTCACATTTTTATTACCTAATTTATGTTTCTGTTTTCCATTTAGTTTCAAATTTTGAGTTTAAGATTTCAACAAACTCTTGGGGGCTGCAAACACTAGTATCAATGACCGCAAAAATCTCATCCACATACCTAGCTAAGCCAAATTTTCAAGAAATAATTTAAATTTTGTTTTAGATCGGTTTCAAATCTACTCATAAACAAATTAGCTATAAATGAAGACAAGCTGTTGTCCACCGTGGTTCCGTTTTTTTTGGTGGCAAATATTACCGTGAGTTTTCAAGTATGAATGATCCATACATAATTTCGCAAATTTTACAAAATTTTCTACTTCAGAATTGTTAAATAAAAAAAAAGGTTTTTCGGAATTGTTTAACTTAGTGTGAAAATCAGTGAGACGTAATCATAATTATAGTTTTAGTATCAGTTTGCTGAGGATGACAGCATAGCTGTCGAAACACGTATACAACAAATATTCAGAAAAAGTTTTTTTTTCTTTCAGTGACATTTACCACTCTGAAGATGCAAGCTGCAATGTCTTGCAAAACGTCAGTTTGTTTGGGTTCACGAACGACAATACGGCAAAGGCCAATTTTTACTTCTTGTTTTGGCTCTCAAGAAGAGACTAGGGCCAAGCCTAAGTTTGGGTTTTTAACTACGACGCGGTCTAAGCCGGAAGTCGTTTATAATAATAAAGATAACAACCGCGAAAGCTTAAGATTTTATAACAAATATTCAATTTATTCTAGTTGTTCTGAATCAAATATATTTAACGCTACAGTGTTTTGTGTTCTTTTTATTTATGTAAATTGATATTACAAAAGATATTGCCGTTTGATACGTTGTTTAAATTGGTCCCAATAATATCATCTGGTAGCATCTTACTTTTAGAAAAGCGATGTGCTTATGGTTTCAAAATAGGTCCCACGTAAAAAACCAGAAGTTACAACTTAGATAAACAATAAGAAAGTTGTTCCAAAGACAAGAGTTGCTAAAAGACAACAAAAAAAGTTTCAAACCTTGCAGATACGAGTTTACAAGATAAAAAATCAAATTTCTGATAAGTTGAGTTTTTCACTTATAATTTTCAAAATTTATTTCTTAAAACTTAACCAAAAACCTAATGTAATTTATGCACTGTCTAAAAACAATGTTCCGCTCGTAAACTTAAAACTTTAAAAACGAATAATTTTAGTTTGATTATGTATTTGTAATGGAAAATTCTATAAAAACTCAAAAAAAAATTGAATTGATTAGTTTTTTATCTGCAAAGCAAATTGACGGGACAACTTCAAAACCTTAAAGTTGCCTATGGTATTTATTATAATTTCTTCAAGTCCTCTTATCGTGAATTAGGAATCTAATGGTTTATACAAAGGTAACCAGAATTTTTACTTATCAAATTTAGATCAATTTCTTCATTCAACACAAAATAAATAATTTATAAAATTACCTATTATAACTAAAAAAACAAACCATAAACGTTGAATTTTTAATTTTATTAATGTCTAATAAAAACTAGATGGCACTAGTAAAAAAATATCAACCAACTAATTGTATCTACTGAAAGTGATGATACAAATCAATCTAACAGTAAAAAAATGTAAAAAATCACGAAAAGAAAAGATACAAGAGCTAACAGCTAAAGGATCAGCAAACTGGGCAACATCTAAAACTATACTTGCCCTATATATTCGTTCTATTCGTACATCGTCCGTGATATTTATAAACTAGATTTACATATTTTTTATCTGTGATACATATTTGTTCGTTATATCTGTATATTGTTTGACTTGTCTATATATTTTTTTGATATTTAGAACTGTGATATCTATAATATACACGTTTGTACCTAGATTTTTTGTCTTTTATTCTTATATAACCCTTTGTTCATTTTGTTTGATTTTGATGAGAAAAAAATCAATGTTGAAATTCAAACTAAAGAAAAGATTAATATAAAAGAACTCTACTTAAAATAAAAACGATATCAATTGTGATGGCGATTTCTTCTTAGAGAAAGATAAATAGACAAAGTTGCGCAAGCATTTTCTATATAGTGATATTCACTGTGCCAAGTTGAAACGAACCCGATTGTGATATCTAAAACTGGAAAAAACGACACAACGAACAATTAATTTATCAGTAAGCAATTTTGCAGAACAATTTGGTCACTGTGACTACAACACGAACAAATTAAAACAACATCTTTTGATTTTTTGCAAACTTTAAGATTGGCAACAAAATAATTGCCGATTTCACACATACATGTTTTTGGCTATCTTCTTTAATTACTTTTAGCAATGCTATAATTTTTTTTGTTTCGACATTTGTTAGCTGTCACTTCTGTTTTGCTTTAAATAATAAATTACCCATATTTTTACTAAAAGTTGTTTGTTCGACGTCAATTTTAATATGGAGTGCAAAAACGAACATTTTTGTCATATTTTATGTCCCATAAAGGAAAGAACGCAAGCTGCTAAAAGATTACGTAAAGTATATGGCGAAGAAGTCATAAAAAAAAGCCAATGCTAAAATTAGTTTGACAAATTTCGTTTTGGAGATTTTTTCATCAAAGATGACTAACGGTCAGGTCGACCAAGTGTGCTTGATGATCAAATCAAAGCTATAATCGAATCGGATTGTGGTGTATCGGTACGAAAGATAGCTTAAATATGTCCTGCACAGCGCTTAAGCAACGTTTAAAACTTGTTAAGAAGCTTGATATTTAGATTCTAAATGAATTAAGACAAATTAATCTTAAATGCCATGAATTCAATCTTTTTTTTAAACTAATCATCACTGGCAAAAAATAGATGGTTTACAGTAACGTCAATCGAAACCAATCACGGTCAGGAATGATCAGCCAACACAAACCACTTCAAAAGCAGAGCATTCGAGCTGCTTCCAAGGTATTAAACGATCAATTCGGTTGTGTACTGTAAAAAACTGGACAAAAAAAGGTTAGAATTGTTTAACCGTAAAACTAATTTATCCCCACCACGATAAACATAACGCCACAGAAAGTTGAAACTTGTTTCAACAGATTCAGTGTTTATTGTCGTCTACACCGGTGTTCTACAAACATTTTATGTTCAAGCCACACCTACCAAATCAAGAAATAGTAGAGGTACACTAAAGAAAAAACTAAATGTTTATTTAATACATATTTATTATAAAAATTAATATAACATCAAAACATGTTTAATAAGATATATCTTCTCTAGTCGTTTTCTATCCTCTGGATATAGGCCTCTCTCAAATCTTTCCAGGCATCCCTATTCAGTGCAACCTGATACCAGTTTAGTCCTGCTGTACGTTTCATGTCATCGTACCATCGTTGTTGGGGTCTTCCTATGCTTCTTTTTTCTCCCCAAGGTCTCCATCTAGTCACTTTTCCACTCCAGTTATTTCTGCTGTTTCTTGCTACGTGACCAGCCCAGTTCCATTTGAGGGTACATATTCTTTGTGTTATATCTTGGACCTTTGTGGTGTCTGGAGTGTCCTGGAGGAGTAGTACCTTTAACCAAGGTCGGTCGCACCAAGTGTCTTCGACAGGAGGTGGGTCTTGGAGACTGGTCTACACAGGGCACTCAATTCTTACTTATGGCTCCAAGTGCCACACCCCGGCCAACTGCATTGACCTGCAGGCTAAACTAAGTAAGGGTTGCCATGACCGCGTCTGACCCAGATTGGGCGGCGGATGCGGTGTAACACAGCAGCGTCTGATTCAGAATGGGCGGCTGCAAACAGTGTCGGTTCCTCATGTTAGAGGCGGCTGAAATACACACTCAGCAAGACGTAGTACCAACGTGGTGTTTTATGGCAAAACCACTCTCAAATGACAGACAAACAAAAAGAACGGCTTTCAGTCTCCAGCAGCTTGACTAGCCCTGACCAAAGCAGCGGCCAGACCAGCTATCGAACAAGGGGTGCTTAGAATACCTGGAAAAGATCAGGCTGCCAACTGTACATCGGAACAAATAATGCAAGGACACTAGGAGATGAGGATAAGTTGGAAGAACTACACTATGAACTAAATAAAATAAACTGGGATATTGTGGGATTAGCAGAGGTTAGAAAGAAGGGAGAAGACTGCTTAAAACTGAAATCGGGTCAAATCGGGCGTTGGAGTTCTAGTGCACAAAAGAATGGTCCCAAACTTGCAAATACTTAAGGCGAAAACTGACAGGGTGATATATATCACATTAAAAATTAATGAGAATATAACCATAAAAGTTATACAAATTTAAGCACCAACCAGTAATCATAAAAACCAAGAGGTGGAAGTACTCTATGATAAAATAACACAATGCCTAAATGAGAACAAAATAAATAACACACTGGTCATTGGCGACATTAATGCGAAAATAGGGAATGATGACACATACTCAAGATATATAGGCAAGTTTGGCTACGGAACAAGAAATGAAAGAGGCAATATGCTAATAAACTTTTTAGAAAAACAACAACTACACGCAATGAACACAACAAAAAAGATCAAATAAAAAATAGACATGGGTAAGTCCAAATGGAACCACAAAAAATGAAATAGACTTCGTGCTGGCACAACAGAAGCACATAATTAAAAACGTAGATGTTCTAAACTCGTACATATATATGAACAGAAAACTAGAAAGAGCAAAGAAATTTAATACTTCCAAAAAGAATCTAGATGCAAGTACTCTAAAGACACAAAAACCAGAATTCATAACCAAACTAACCCATCGAATAAAGAAGAAGCCGATAAAACCTTGTGAAGATATAAATCAAATAAACAAACGGTTAACAAATGCATTAAAAGAAACGGCTAATAATATCTTGAAACCAAGGGACAAACCTGAAAAGCTAAGCATAGAAACAAAACAAATGCTGGAAAAAAGAAAGAGCTTATTAACAGGTGCGAAAGAGATACAGAAGAATACAGAAATATTAATAGACAGATGGCAAAACAGGATATTATTAAATATCAGGAAGGACAAATCGAAAACTTAATAGAACAACAGAGAGGCTTGAATATCTTTGAAAAGGAAAATACACACAAAAGAGTAATTACTAAGCTAGCTAACAAGCAGGGAATCATCGTAGAAGACAGAGAAAGTTTACTGCGCATAACGGAGAACTACTACAAAGAGCTATATGATATAAGAACAGAGATAAACGCTAATATAGAAAATAAAAACGAAGACAGTAAAATTCTTAATGTCGGCTCAGAAGACCTTCCTGACATAGGAAAAGAAGAAATTACTAAGGCACTTAACCAGTTGAAAAACGGAAAAGCTGCAGGAGAAGATGACATACTGCCAGAAATGCTGAAAGAATCAGGAGAATATTTTGCTGAACAACTAGCAATAGTTTTTAATAAATGTCTTGCAGAAGGAGAGATACCACATGACTGGGAGACAACCGTTGTGGTTCTGATATATAAAAAAGAGGACTCAACGAATCTGGAAAACTATAGACCTATAAGCCTCCTATCCCAGGTATATAAACTGTTTATGAGAATAATAACAAACCGTCTAGAGAAAAAAATTTACGACTATCAGCCCAAAGAACAAGCAGTGCTATAGCACTGTCGAACATATTGACTGAGGAGGCAACTGAATATAACATCAAAGTGTGGCTAGCATTTATTGACTTTTGAAAAGCGTTTGACACCGTCGAATTTTAGGCAATAGAAAGAGCTATGAGAAATGCAAGAATAGACCAAAGGAATATCAATGTCATTAAGAAAATCCAAGGTGTATCAAAAATTAAATTGAGAATGGATGAAGATACTAACGAATTGACCATTAATAGAGGCGTAAGACAAGGTGTTATAATATCACCGAAGTTATTTACTCTGGTTCTTGAAGACGTATTCAAGAAACTACACTGGGAAAAAAGAGGTATAAATATATCAGGAGAAAACCTCAATAACTTAAGATTCGCCGACGATACTGTGATATTCGCCTGGAATGACATAGATTTACAAATAATGCTTACAGAATTACACAAAGAAGCAAAAACGGTTGGATTAGAAATAAACATATGAAAAATGAAGTTCATGACAAACGAGCCTACTGATAGAGACAATATGAGATATATGAGCCTGCTTAACTGAGCATAGGGGACCAAAATTTGTAGCAATTTTAGTTTTAATGTCCGATCTGTTTTTAGCTTCATGAATTCTTCTTGTTTTTCTGCTGTAATGCTATCTGAGAATGGATTTCGTACTCAGTCCATAGATTGCAGTACACACTTAGAAAAATAACTGTTATTTTTTCTGTTAATTACTCCAAGTGTTTTGCTATCAAAGCCTGCACCTTTCTTTCTGAATCGGCAACTATGACATTTGAGAACATGTCACTACTACTATTGGTAGCGTGGTTGACTTTAAAATATTAGAATTCTTGCTTTACATGTGTCCACCAGATATTGCTACCGATTCTTATTTTTTAAACAGATAGAAGCAAAATCTGATCCCCGGGCCTCTAAAAACGCCTGAGTTTAATTTTTTAGTTCGTAAATCCGAGAAAACACTTTTCCGCGAGAAAGTCATTGTACTGCTGTATCAAACAGAAATGACTGATGATCGGCTTCCATTTCCTGACACACTGCAAGAAAACAGACGAGAGTTCAGAGATCGCGTTACTTAAAATATTTCTTCTTGGTAGAACCGAATAGTGACAGAGAAAATAAAAAGTCCTCTTTTATTTCATACTGCACATATGAGATGAGATGTGCGTGACCACTGATATCAGTACACTTTTCGACTTGTAGCGCAAAAACTCCACTAAGCCTAAATTTTTCAACTAACGTTGATTCAATGTCGTAAGCAATGTCATTAATGCAACATGAGATGGTATCTGCTGATGCAGGTATTTTTTCGATTTTGTTGGTGGTTTTTGAGCTAATCATAGGCTTGACAACTTTTTTGCGGATAAGTAAAATTAAAGTTTTAGCGAGAGAATGAAGCTTCTTGGATTTAACTAGCATATTAGCGATCACGTAGCTTACTTTTTGCCCCTTGTCTGATGTTTTAAAAAAGAATCTTATGAGAGATTCCTGTTTCTTAGACTGGTTTTTCAAACGTTGAAAAAAAGCTTTGTCTTTTTGAACTACCGGTTGATGTTTAGTCGTTACATTTCGTAAAAGTTTATTCAAAGTTTCTCCACAAACAAGACATTTTGGGATTAGGCATGATTTGTCTCGGCAATATATAAAGTCATAACTTGTATTATAGCTCTCATCATATTTTTGATTAACAGGCTTAATTTTTTTCTCCGTTGACTCTGCGTCTTGTTGGGAATTATTAGATTCACTTGACAAACTTCGGTACGTTTAATGAATTTATCTAACTTGACATTTTTCTGCAGCACACTGTCTATACATACAAGCTTGTATCGCTTCAATTAATTTTGCACGTATTATAGTTCGTGATATATTTTGGTGCATAATGTTATAAACATTGCATTAGGAAAGTAAACATTTAGTTAATATTCTCAAACGCTTAGTCCAGTTTTATTATTTTACCCAATACAAACGATAACTATACGTTTAGGTTTTTGCTATCCTAACAATTTTATCGTTGTTCCAATATTAGAACACTGAGAAAGAAGAGGTACAGCTATAGAGAAGCTCATCGAATTGATGGAAAATGAGACTTTTTGCACGCCGATATTTTTATAACTCTTCCAAATGATAGACTCGAGTCAGAGGATAATTTCGATGACGACAAAATCCCACATCAGAAATCAATTATTTAAGTGGATGTCAGTTAGTGGCTAAAGTCACTGCAAAGTTCCACAAAATTGATGGTATCATTTATATGAGAAAAGATGATGGCTCTCAAAATCAAAACTAAGATAGGGAGGGTAAAATTCCATTGTCTCAACTTTTACATATGAGACTTATTAAAACTAGCCTACAAAACCTGAGACCAGAACTATATCCTAGCATGCTTCTAGATCTTTTTGGATGAAATGTTTTTGTTATGCGCTGTTCAGAAAGGAAACCATAGCTTCAAAATACCTTATAAAATGCTTCTTAAGAATTATATTCTTTTTTGAGCCTCTGCAGATAAGATGGCGTATGCAAATCAAATACCTATAACCCAGTTGTACGCAATGCGTCAAAATAAATATGATACCATAAAAAAATATGTGCACTGCGTAGACAATGCAAACTTAGTTCCCGACGATAAGTTTGCGAAAATGCGGCCACTATTTGACATGCTTAATAAGCATTTGAGACAATGTTTTTCTGAACAAAAAAATGATTATTGATAAAAGTATGGTATCATAATTTGGTAGGCACAAAACAAAACAATTTATAAGGGAAAAACCAGATTAGATATATACGATCCGTGCGGCTTCTTGATTCAGTTCAATCCATATCAGGGTAGGCAAAACAATAGGCGGTTATATGGAGTTGAGATTAGAAAGATCAGTTGTTCGAACATAGTTTACTCTAAAATGAATCTTTCAAAATATATGATAACAGATACTTTTCATTTTTGAAAATTAGAAAAAAAATAGGGTATGGTTATGCCGGAACAGTAAATCCTAGCCGAACTGAACATTGTCCTTTGTCATCAAATTCTGAAGTGACGTGTATTTGAAAAAAAATACGCCAACCTTTCCATTAGTAGAAGACGACCAAAATCTTCAAAACCTTTTATTGAAAAGACACATGCAAATATCCGACACCAAGGTCTCAACCATTCGATAATTCCAACGGTAAGACAAGAACGATCTGCTATGTGCCACAGAAACACAACAAAAATGAATGAAAAATGCTTAGTAAATTTACAAAAACAATGTTTCAAAAATTTCTATACTGATTAAGTTTGCTTTATTTCTTCATTTTTTCAAAATATTTGATCAAGACTCTGTTTATGTTTCCAAAATTTTATAAATTGTATTGCAAATAGATGTAACCTTTAGTTCCCAGGCACAATTTTTTGAGTAAAATGATTTTGTGTACCAAATTATATATTCTTTTACCGAAATAAATGTAAAAATAGAGTAATTATGTTTTGAAATTCGGACATAATTATTTAGGAAATTTGAGCAAAAACGGGTTAAAGGAAAAAAATCTCCAATTACTCTTAAAAAAATTTTGTATAACCCATACTACAAAGCTTTTGTTAAAAATTTTACAGGACCTAAATTTCAACTTCTAACGAACCAATATCTTCATATTTTTAACCATTCAGTCGCAAAGATGACAATTCCAAAAACATTAAATTACACTAGTAGTAGTTAAAATATTTTTTTTTAATTAAGTGTGGTATTTTTTCTTTTTTCGATTTGAGGAAATTAAATCCCTCGATTAATCGAATTAAGAATACGACCGGATAAGAGTAATAAATAATTCATAGTTTAGTTTAGTAACTGATAGTTACAATGTAATGTTTTTACAAAAATTAGTAATAGTAAAAAGTTAATACAGAAAAGAAAATTATATATATAAATTATATATATATATATATATTATATAATACACTAATTATAATAAAAAAAAAGAAATAAACAATCAATAAGGTATATAACTGTTCACTGTCATAACTTTAATAAGTCACGTGCTTATGCGAATAACAGTAATATAAAAAACATAATGGGCCAATTAACTAATAAAATGGAGACGTAGTAAAGACATATTTGAAAAATATCAACAGAAGCCATAAAGTTTAAACGCATTTTACAGTTAGACTGCAGTTATGTTACCTTTTGTTCTTATAAATTCACAATAAATATGCAGAAATACTAAGACAATTCGATTAAAGTAACAGAAAATATTCAGATTTTTTCTTAACGTTTAAAAATAAAAAAACTGAGAGAATTATCAAATAAAAATTTAAAAAAAATACAGAGAATATAGTTTATACAATGCAATTGAAGTTTACTGGATTATTAAACCATAATTACATATCACTCTTTTGTTCGTGTTTTTAGACTCTCATAACAACGTTACTTGTGTTTTAATTACAAAAGAAAAAATATAATATAGTACCTACATGCAAGAAAACCAAAATAATCAAAACAGAGAATACAAGATGTTCTCATAATTTTACCAAGAAAAATAATTAAAGTAGCTGCGTTATTTATCGTTATAAAAGATCTTTCTGTTGTTTTTTAGAATGACTTACTCAATGTAGTTTCATTATATCATACGCTCAAAAAAAAAGTTTTTGTGTAAGGAATAATCTAACTAGTTTACTAAAAATGCGTTTAATTGTAAAACAATCAAAACAACAAATAAAGAAAAAAGTAACGAAAAATATTATTCCGTATTATGTTTAAACCATGAAATAACAGTTAACTCTTATTTATAACTGTTATTTGAAATCGGAAATAGTTCCTGTGTGGTTTTATTTTCTTTAATTTGCTTCTAAAACATATTTGCAGTTCTTAATTTCTTACAACGCCTACGATTATGCTAATAGTTACGGAAGAACTTAATTTAAGCTTTTTTTATTCTATTTTATACCATTTATTAATTGTTATTTAACCATTTTTAGTCATTAATAGTTATTTATTAATACAGGTACTTTTGTAAATATTTGTGGTTGGTAAATAATTGCCATTAGCATCTTTTCTTCCGATAAAAGACAACTTTTTCACACAGTAGTTAAAGTCAATTTCCTGTAAAATTTTTAAATAAAAACGATACAAATAAAGACGTGAGTGGGTGTTCTATATTACACATAGTAACGTATTCAAAGCCTTTAAAAGGATGCAATTTAATCACATTTTAAGAAATATTCATAAATTTGCTTGATACTCTACAAAAAAAGGCACTAAAATGTGTTAGTTTATAACTGGGTCAATAATCAAATGAAAAACTCAACAAACACATAAAATACGTCAAAAATACAAAAAATGCTATAGTTATTATCAATAGTTGTAAAAAAGTTTAATAAAAAAATATTTGTTGTAGTTTTTTTGGTTAGATGGTTTAATTCTTTTTGAAGATTTTAAAGTTGATTTAGAGAAACAATCATGTGCATAAAATTAACCATAAATAATTTCTGAGAAAAGTTATGTTGGAAAAATTAATTTAAACATCTATCTGTATGATTAGGCTTTTGATGAGTGTGCTAATCTGGGAATCTGCTATAGCATACATAAGGTACACAGTTTGTCATTAGAAAGAAAATGTGTAATAAAAAAACTGCAAAATATTTGTTAGAAAAATCCCAAACTCTTTTGACCCATGGACCCCTTTTCATAATCAAAACTTGCTCACAGACCCCTGACAAGCTACATAAATGCATCATAGAAAAATTACAAATTTAGCTTTGATGTCTTGAATAATAGATGGCGATGGCGTAAAAATAAAATATAAATAAAACATGTTGTTGAAGAAGTATTTATTGAAATTATAACTTTTGTTTTCAAATACAAAAAAATGTTTAATGACTTGAATGAACCTGATGGGATGTTATGAGTGTATTTATATCTGGCTCAATGTTTGCTAGTAGCTTCCGCAAATCTCCACGAGTACTAATTTTTAGTCGGTACTGGTAAAGCCAATCTTAGTCCTCAACTGTTCTCCGTGGGGGAGCGTCCCTGAGTGGCGGATAAGGAAACGCCCAGAAAGGTAGCGGAAGGTGATTTCTGAGTCTTTTCTGGGTAAGAGGATCAATACTTCCGCAGACCAACAAGATAGCAGTATGATCCCGTTTGTAGTGTTGAGGGCAAGGGATTGAGGTAGTTACATCGATGCCAGCTAAACGGCATAATGGTGGCGGCGCTTACACGATAGACTGTTAGATCAAGATTTATGTCTCAGTACCAGTGGGGGATCGCAAAATCCAAGGGGAGATAACCCCATTACACACCGGTAAGCTCTCCCACCTGTTTTGTTGAGGGTAAGGGAATACACGAGCTTAGTCGATGCCTGGGAAAACGCCGTTCTAGCGACGGTGTGTACTCGATAGACCGTTGATTCAAAGTTTTTTGTTTTGGCACTAGTGGGGGATTGCAAGATCCAAGAGAAGACTACCTCGTAACAAAACCAAATCTACGGCGGCAACCGGGTCTAAGGATACGTGGCTGACGGGAAGGTCAGCTGTGCCTGAAAAGAGAGAAATAGAGGGATGCATGTACTGCGACGCGTGAGCAAAACACGTCCTACAGTGTCTTGAGCCAATTGGAAACTAAACTAGAAGAAAGTCTGAAGGTGGACAATTTTGGGAAGTTTATAAAAGAAGGTAAATAGATTAAGATCTGTGAAAGGATTTCAGAAGTTATAAAAAAGTAGGTAGAATAATAAGTGTAGGGTAAAAGTTGTGTAAAGGCCTCAGTGTTTCTTACCCGAAGTAATACTAGAAAGTGTCTACCAGCTAAGGAGAAAAGGCAATAAGAGCGGAAGGAGGTGGTTTTAGTGGGCATTTCCTTATTTTAAGGAAACTTCCACACTACTCTGGTGGTATGTGCCAGAGTGCCTATAAAGAATTTCCATCTTCTGTGAAAAAAAAAGTTCTGAACCGTCCACTTCCACAAAGACTGTAAAGGGTAAAAAATAGCTAGAAACTGTGTACTTTTAGAAACAGGAAGCAAAAAAACTGCGAAAAGTATAGATGTGTGAATGGTTATATATAATGTAAAAACCATAATGTTAGACGTGCACAACAACGTAATATAATACGTGATACTTCTGAGCCAACTTCTTTTGCAAAACAGAGTGTAACGGACTCTCCACTTAGTGCATTTCGTTTATTTATAAACGATTATATTCTAAAGCATTTCAAATCCTAACTAAGCCCAAAAGACAACTTGAGGATAATGATTGGATCATATCTATTCCAAAACTTGAAACCTTTATTGCCGTTTTACTTGCTCGTGGCGCGTATATTGCTTGTGATTAAGAAGTCGATAGACCCTGCTTTTTTAGAGAAACAAAGTCGCGTCAAAGGTTCTGTGACATTATGAGGTTTTTAAGATTTGACACTTGATCCACTAGAAGTGAGTGTTTAAAGAATGACAAATTTTGTTTAGTATCAAAAGTGTGGAACAGGTTCATATTCAATTGCAAAAGCTGCTACAACACTACCATTGATCAACAGCTGCTGCCGTAAAAACAAGATATCGTTTTACTCAATGCATGGTCAACAAATCAATTAAGTTTGATATAAAGTTTTAGATGGCTGTAATGGTAATGTAATGGATGTAAAACTTTAAAGACACGTCACTCGAACGTATTAGAGTAAAGTACTCGAATCTCGAATAGGTTCCTATTTTCGGATACCTGTATTTTTCTAATACCGTACGTAAGCGGAACATGAGACACGTTAGAAAGTATCATTCCTACAAATACCGACATATACTAAAAATTATATTGTGGTTCATCTTCGATAGGTGTCGCTCATCACGTTTTTAGTAAACGAGTTTTTTACAACGTGCGACTCGAAGCCAGTCGATTAATAATTAATAAGTACAGCTATTGGTCAAATATATTATCGTATAGAATGTATTAAGTTGTATTTATTTTTATTAAAAACTGTGTGTAACTTCACAATATAAGTTTCTTAAATACGAGGGAAAAGCAAGCAGTGGGATCCAGAAAGCATGAATCGTGCTATTGAAGTAGTAAGAAGAAAAGAAATAGGATATCTAAAAGCATCTAAATCATCTGGGGTTCCACGGTCAACATTAGAAGATTATGTGAAAACCAATAAAACAACAGATGAACTTGTTAAAATAAAGGCAGGAAGAAAACTTGTTTTTCCCAAAGAGATTGAAGACAATTTGGTTTCTTATTGCTTAGAAATGGATGGACGCTTTTATGGATTAACAATCACTGACATTAAAACACTAGCTTTTCAGCTAGCAACCAAAAATAACTTACCTCATCTTTTCTCACAAAAAATAGTTAAAAGGATTCTTTAAAAAAAACCTAAATTGGCATTAAGAGAACCTAGTTAAAGGGTTTACAAAAGAAAATGTAGAAAAATTACAATTCTTACATAAAGTTTAAACAATTTTGCTAGGGTTTACAATAAGGACTAAACAGACATAACCATTGTTCAATCAAAAGTATCTCGTGTAATTACACTGAGAGGAAAGAAGCAAATTGAAGCTTTAACATCTACTGAGAGAGGTGGTCTTACTACAGTTCTTACCTGCATGAATACAGAAGGAGGATTTGTTCCACCACTTATAGTTTTGCCCCAAAAAAACATGAAGGCCGATTTAATGGATGGAGTTATACCAGGTGCGATTGGAGATTATCGTCCATCTGACTGGATTCAACAATACATCTTTACTCTTTGGTTAAAACATATTTTATAAGTTTTGTTAAGCCTTCTACAGATAATCCAGTAGTGTTAATATTAGATGGTCATTATTTACACACCAGAAATATAGATGTGATTGATATAGGGCGTCAATCTAATATTTCAATCATTTGTCTCTCACCGCATACATCACACAAAATGCAACCGCTTGATTTGGCTTTTATGGAACCTCTTAAGACCTACTATAGCCAGTGATTGAATTTTCGCTTAAAAATTATTCAGGCAGAACTGTTACATCTTATCAAGTAGTACAATTACTTGATCTTGCTTATCAGAAATATGGCAACTGTCGAAATATTAGCAGCCGGTTTTAGAAAATCTGTAATATTTTTATCTAACCGCTACAAATTTACAGATTAGAATTTTCTGATACAACCTCACAGAGAACGAGTTGAATCAAATGAAGAAAGAGAAGAGAAGGGCCAAACTGAGGCCACACAGTAAACCACAAACTATATGTTAGCCGAAGATGTTCAGCCTTTGTCATCATTTAGTGGAATACAGAGCAGAAGAAATACCAAACAAGGAATGACGGCAATTATAACAAGCACTCCATACAAACAAGAAGTCAAGAAGAGTGTTTTAAGACAATTAGTCAAAAGAAATATCGGTAAAAGTTAAAAAAAAAAAAAAGAAAACGTTTACTCGATAGTTCAACTAATAAAAAACAGAACAGCGAGACAACAAAACAGCTTAAAATGGAATCTTCAGTGATTGAGGTGAACACCTGGTTCTAGATGATTATTCAGATATGGATGTCTCAGAGCAGGAGAAGATAATCACACGGAGTGTCTGCATTGCAATGGATTCTACTCTGAAGATGTTAGAGGTAAACATCGATGCGTTTTACTAAATGTTTCGGTTGGGAAGATCAAGAATCCACTGATTTGGCCAGAAAGAAGATTTTTGTTTAAATACCTAAATTGTACAGATTAAATGTTCTGAAAAAAGAGATCTCAGTTTCGGATACCCTATCCTTTTTTTAAACTACAATTTTTTTTTGTTCTTTTTTATTCTACTAAACTGTTAATTTGAAATTAATTTTAATAAAAATATATGAAATAAGAGGGTCTGACATGTTATATGATTGCTTCATAATTAACTTTTTTCTTTTTTTTTCATAAAAAAATATGCGTTAACAAAAAAGTATCCGAAATTAGAGTACTTTACTCTAATAGATAACGGAACAAAAAAAAACCAGAAACGATACTATAATAAAACCAAGTGTGGAGTGAACGTAGTAGACCAAATGGCAAAAAAATACTCCTGTAAAGCAGGTTCGCGTAGATGGCTCGTCCACGTTTTATATAACATACTGAACAGTTGGATCATTTCTAAAGCTGTAATGGGTACAAATATGCCAAAGAGGAAATTTATGTTGGAACTTCACAAAGAGTTCATCGAAAAAAGTTCGAAAGTTCTGAGAGACTCCGACAATACAAACGGTTAATCGAACTCACAAAATCGACACAAGTGTCAAATTTTGTAATGTAAAGGAAACAAAACAAAAGAAATGTGTGTAATATGTACAAATACGTTTGTGGAAAGTGTGTCGGAACTTTAAACAAAATCTTTTACTTGTTTGGCTTGCACAAAACAGTTGATATGTAAAAATGTTTGAATTATTGCATAATTTGTTTAACAGAATTTATAATTTCTATAAACTTAAGTTTGCACTATTTTTAGTATTACATTTTTGAAATAGATGTTCAATAAATAGATTTTTTAAAATAAAGTTTATTTTCGGCTTTAAACTGTTAAATTATAAAAAGTGCCAATTTGACCACAAGTGGCGCTTTCAGGTATTTACATTCAGTGGCGGTTCTAGCGTTAAAAAGTAAAAAAAAGTACACATAATAAACACTAAAAAACAAGAAAATGAAGAAACGTATAAAGTTATAAAAAAACAATGAAATTAAAAAAACAAATATGAGATAAAGCACACCTACATTAAACTTTATTTTATCTATTATTCTTTTTTATTTTTTAAAAAACTCTAAATAGGAAAAAAAAGTTAAAAATAAAAAGACAAACATTATAGTAATTATTACGCAGGTCGTAAATCAATTTATAGCAACTCTACAAAACTTATACGAAAACGCAACACCAAGAATAAAAATAAAAAAATAATTCTCAAACTACTGTCTGTCATTAAGAGATTACATCAACATACTTTATTAAAAAAATATCTACTAAAACAATGCAAAAGAAAATAGAGATTTACTTAGAAAATTCACGAATGATCAGACATAGATAAAGGTAGCACGCACGACAAACAAATTAAAAAATTACAAAAACAAAAACTTTTTGTTTAAATTTTAGCTTTCTTTATTGATGATTACGTTAACTTGTTGTGTAGCTTAAAGTAATTTATCTTATTAGTTTTGCTCTTATTTTTGAAAACTACTGTTTAAATTTTCATAAAACTAAAAAAGTTTTAATTTTAATTTTATTCTTCAACTCTGCGTTTACTTTTTTCTAAATTTAAATTAACAAAAATTTGCATATCATTATAATCTATCAAATAAGATGCACTACGTTCGTTTTTCATCAAAAGCGTAAAAAATTAATTTAAAAAGTGGCCGAGAAAAATCTGAGTCGAGTTATTAAACATAACTAATTTGAATCAGTTTATTAATTCAGTAATACTTAAAATAAATCAAAAGTGAAACTTTTTGGAATATTATAAATAAATTATATATAAAAAGTGGCTGCACATAAACTTGTTAACTATAACAATTCATGCGAATGTAATTACTACCGTCGTCAATCAGTGTGAATCAGTGCTTATCGGGTCTTGAAATTCTATTACGAATAACGGGCAATAAAACTATAAAAGATTTGATTATCTCTTTGACCGCAATTTAAAACATCGTAACTACGCAAAAAATCAAAAAATTTAACAACCAAAAGCTGTACCCAACCTTAATTACACAATTAACAGAACATATTTCTTCAAATATTATGAATTTTATAGAGAAGTGGGTAATTACCGTGACTTAAAACAATAATAATGAGTAACTTCTGTTTTGTTAACTTTTGGTTGCACAAGTGGGTGAACTACGCACTTCAGGATACTTTCATAAAATTTTTTGAGTAAAATTAAATATAAAAAAGAATGTAATTTTTAATCACAACTTACTAATTTTTTTCAATTAAATTTAGACGAAATTAATTTGATAACATCTGCTTTAATAACACGAAAGGAAAGTTACAAAATCTTTTATGTAAGTTGCCGAGCGTAATGATAATAATCTTAACATAAAATTATAAACGTTATTACGTCAAAACGTAAATAATAATTTATATTTATGTCAATAGTAATACCGTTAAGAGATTGCAAAATAAATAAAAATATTAAACATGGTTCAGTTATTGTATAGAAAGCAATCAAACGTACCGAGTAGATATATGTGTAGTTGTCATTTCAACTAACAATTACAGTAAGTTTATTATAATTACATTGATTTTAAATTTAAAAAATTTTTAGCCACCTATAAATATATTTATTTTAAAAATTACATAAAAATTGTCGTATCAAAAAATAAACAATGGAACTATGCGGAGCTTTCCACAAAATTACGTAAAAGTCCCACACGTATACTTTTTCAGACATTACACTAAATCGTGAATTAATTCAAAGTCAAACGTGGTCGTATAATTTAAGCTTTTGGTATCAAAATACATAGATTTCTGAGAACAATGTTTAAAAACTTGGTTTGATTAGTCTAAGATAAGAAAAAGTACAACACTTTTTAGAAAAATACTAAATTTACGAAACTAATTGAGACACAGGTTCAATTCTCTCAAATAGTTAATTGCACAATAGTATTTTTCCGCTACGGCATAGATACGAACTAATTTGTTACAATATTCTAAAAAGGTATCGATGCATAAATTTTAGTGGTTACTTAATACGTTATTATTGTAGCGACTATATATTAACTAACGCAAAATTATTAATTATTTATCTAAATTCTATGACGTACTATATATTTTTATTTTTTTTAAATAGTACAAAACAACTTAAAAATCTGAAAACCAAAAGATATAAAAATTAACATTGACAAAACTAAACCAATAATAACACATAAAAAAAAACATTAAAATTAAAAAAAAACACGACATTAATCGTTTAATGCCCAATAAATAAAAATAAATAATTTTATTAGGGTGTGAACACAGTTTTTTCAGTTTTTGACTATTATATCAATTCTGCAACATCCTGTAGTATGGATTCCAGCCGAAAAAAATTTTATGGTTTCTACATCATTTTGCTACTCAGAACAATTGTTATTTATAATATATTTCAATTTTTTTGACGAAGAAAACTTTTATCTAGACTAAATAACGATTGATGACCAAAACCAAAAGCATACCTTGAGAAACAAAATGCATTCTGAAACATGAAATGGGGATAAAAATAGCACTGATAGTACTGAGAAAAATAAATCAAATGTTAAAAAATAAAAAAACCTTAAAGCACCGAAACCATCCAATTCATCTAAAAATGTACCAAGAATCAACTCCAGTGTGGGAGAAAGATATGTTGCAAAATATGTGCTTTCTACGACAGGTTCACGTCAAAAATTTTTGAATCCGTTTCTTCTAAATTCATAATAAAATTTATTTTTTAAAATGCCAATAGAATATATTATTACTTTGTTTCACAACTATCATTTCAAAACCTTTTTTCATTTTTTTGACTTTTGTCGTGTAAACACTTGGCTACTATATAGACAAGGTTGCAAATACCACAGAAAGCGTGTAAAATTTTAAGCTTTTGACAATTCTGTCGTTTTTCACTATAAAAAAGGTACAAAGACCGAACCAAACTAGTTCTTAATTTCACTGTAGAAAAAGATGACATTCAACACGTCAGCACTTCTAGATAACCGTCAAAGATGTAAAATGACTGATTGCAAAAGCAGTTTAAAGTGTACAAAACATCAAATATTATTACACTAATATTATAAAGAGGTAAAGTTTGTATGTATAAGAGAATTTCCGAAACTACTCATCCAATTTCAAAAATTTTGCCAATGGATTTTCTTCACCTATGTTCAATAGATCATGTATTATCCCGTTAAATTAAAAAGGTTTTTTGTGGCGATTTATTTTATAACTAAACTCGACGAAAAAATAGTCGAACGATACGTGTTTTACAAACGCTACTTTAACGGTAAGAAATATTTACTTTCTATAGGGAAATTGTAGAACTCAAAAAGTTATATACAAAGTTCGTGACAACATATATCTAGATCAAGATATAAACGGTAACAAAGAGCAATACTTTGCAAGTAGTCAAAAGCATCAAAATAGCATCATTTTTGTATTTTTTACGAGCAGATTGAATGTTTTTTTATTTGCAAGTCAGCTTTGACAAACTTTTTGATATTTAGACAGTCTGCAAACAGTTACTGGAAATTTCTGTCCCAACGTTTTATGTAGTATTTGGTTTTTGACAAATCGTAAACTGCTAAGTAATTTTAAATACTGTCAAGTTCATTCTTGACCTTTGAAAATCTTCAACAAAAATGAAGAAATCAATAGAATATTCTAGTCAAAGATAAGACAAAAGTATAAAATGAAATTGTCTCTAGACAGGATTATTCACGCTATACGGTTTGCAATATTGTGACCTAAATACGTGACTCTTAAAACATTTCACTTTTGGGATATGTAAAAGTCTGTTATGGTTACTTTTTAAAACTATTTTCATATTATACACAATGTAAAATCAGTAAAAGTATCAATATCGTGTCTTTTTAAATAAAACCTCTTGTATATTATTGCATTTTTGGATTCTCCGATGAAAATAAATTTGTGTTATAATAACGTTTATGAAGTCTAAACCTTAAGCTTTTTTAAATTATTTGAAATTTGTCAAAATATAACTTAATTTTCATGTTTCAGATCTATCTAAGTTATGGGAGCAAAATTTACAGTGAAGTGTAACAATAGATCATATTTTATATATCAATTATAATAAACTTTATATTTTATACAGGGTGTCCATACATTAAAACTTATCCATTAAGAAATTTAGGTGGCTATAACTTGATTAAATAGAACATATATTTTTTTAATTTATCAGAAAATGTACTTTTTAATTACCTATCGAATAGTATTAGCATGTTCTATAGCTAAGTTTTCTCGTTTTTACACAATACGTCAAATAATCGTTTTCTTGTACCATTTAATGTTTTTTTTAATAAAATTTCTGATGAATCTAGTTGCCTGTTGTATTTAGAGGTATCAGATAGTTATCATGTATAAGAATAATAATGAAAAATATTTTTACAAATGTATAAAAACTTAATTTATAATTTAACAAGCTATAGTAGCAATAATGATAACATACCAACGATAACACAAAACAAAATATTTATAACAGATGTTCGAAATGTCGACCGTTCATTTCCAGACACTTACATATCTTTTTTTGAGAACCACTAATAACTTGGGGCAATATTTGCGAGGTTACGGTTTTAAAAATGTCTCTTATGCGTCTTTTCATATCGGGTAGTGTTGCCGGTAGCGTATTTTATACATTTATTTTTCTGCATCCTAATGAAAAAAATTGGTGTATTTAACTTTGAAGAGTTGAGAGGAAAGAGCTAATTGTGAAATCCATTTCTTCCAATCCACTTGTTTTATTTATTATTTGTCTTTAGTATGTTATTACCATTATTACTGTAATAGTTTGTTGGATTATAAATTGTTATTTGTATAACTGTTAATTATCTGATATTTATAAACACAATAAGCAACTAAATTCATCAGAACTTTTATTGAAAAAACATTAAATAATCAAATGATTATTTGGTGTATTGTGTAAAAACGCGTAGATTTAACTATAGATAATTCTAATACTATTCGATAGGTAATTAAACAATTTATTTTTTGGTAAATCAAAAAACATAAGGTTTTATTTAAATTAACACAAAAAATAGCCACTTAAATTTCTTAATTAATTAGTTATAATTCCTTTAGTGTATTGTATTTCAACTTTAGCAAAACTAGTTACATTTATATTCGTGTAAAATAATTCAAATAAAATAAGTTTTAAAATTAGTTAACTTAAAAGACGTGTAGATAACACTATTCTAAAGGCAGACAACATAGAAACCTAAAAAACAAGATAGAAAATCTGAACAAAAATAGTGGATTAAAACTTAATTTAAATAAAACTACAACTAACTAACTGAACTAACGCAAATGAGTAACACCTAAAAACGAAAATGTTTTAATAATGTGTTTTGCTTGGAATGCCACACGGAACAGATAATTAGACTAAACACAACCTAAAGATTGGGATACCTCAAAAAACTATAGAAAGAACGATGTTGAACATCACAAGAAAATACAAAGTAATAAATGAAAAAATAAAGTCGATAACGAAGATAACAGATGTAGGCATCAGAATAATACAACTAAAATGGAGCTACGCAAGACCTGTCGTTAGACTTAAAAAAAATGGATAAAATCTTAAGATCATAAATTGAAGATTATATGTATTAACATAAAAGAGGAAGTATAGCTATGCGCTGGTACGATGATTTTAAGAGAATGGCTAGATTAAAATGGATTCGAATAGCGTAAGCACTAGAAGAAAAGTTTATATCCAAAAAATAGATTAAAGAAAAGAAACAAAACTAATCGTTATCCAATCACAGTTTTTCATAATTCTTTATTTACTGTATGGTTACGTATACTCGGTGCCAAAAGACTTTAAAATGGGTTCTAAAAAATGTTGCTTTTATTATTTTTTTAAGAAATAAATTGGACAACCTTGGTGAAGAATTAAATTGATTTTACTTTTTGTTTTGGTTTTATTTTAATTGCGGTTAATTCCCCCCATGACGTCAGTCTGAGTACGGCACTGGTACTGTTATTTACAGTGAAAACCGAGGCAAGAACAACTGATTTACTGTTTTTAAGAACTGTTTTTAAAATATATATTTATTGAAAAACTGTTATGTACAAAGACATATGAGGTAACTAAGGTTTTGTCTTCTAAAATTTAATTTAATGCAAATATCTGTGAGAATATTGATTTATTAAAAAGTTTAAATAATAGTAGAATTCAGGTTTCTACGGGTTACATTCGTAATACACTTTTCCATTCTGGATAATTTCTGTGTTGTCAAGCTGAGCTTTTGTCACACGTCGCTGTGAACATCTTTAGAGCCCATAATAAACTGATTGATTCCGCCGTGAAGTCGCGCTTTTGTAGATCGGCCCCCGATCGACAAAACTAGTTTTCGAATTTCAGGTAAAGAAAAACTACAATTTTGTTAAATATTAAAAGGATTTAAATTATTTTAATGAATTCTCCAGTTCTTCGCTGATAGTAACTAGAAGCATCTGCCAAAATTATAGTGTTTTTAAATATAATTTGGTGACTCGTCTCTAGCGCGCGTTCCGCTACCTTTGATGCTCCTTAATACGAATTCTTACGCTTTTACCCGTTTCTCTTAAGTATGCGAGATCACAAGAGCAAGGAATGTTATAAACACCATCAGATTGAAACAGAATAACGTCCGTCACCGAATTTAAGAGTTGTCTGAATTTAGAAAAAGTAGAAAACTGAGTAACAATGTTGTGTTTAAACAACATTCTTCCTATATTGCTTTCAGAATCGTAAACGTTGTAATAGATTGTTTAATACTTTTTCTATTGTAATTGTTTACGACTAACACTATTGTTAGATAGTTTAACTCTTTTTGAAGATTTTGGAGTTGACTTAAAGAAACATCTGTGTACACTAAAGAATTCACCACTGATAATTTCTAAGAAGGGTAATGATGAGACAATCCATTTAAATATCTATCTGTATCGGTAGGTTTTCAATAAATTGAATGTGACAATGACCCATCTTCATTTTAATTAACTAACACTTCCAAAAATGTTAAAGAGGCGTTCCTTTCTAACTCTATAGTAATACGAATATTTTGATGAATTTAGTTTAAATGACAGAAACTTGTTGAGCGTAGAAGGACCATGTTGCCAAATCACAAAGTTATCAACGTTTCTGTACCAGATAAAATGTGGATAAAGCTTTTTTCTTAAATTTTCCATAAATATATTAGCAACTAGTAAAAACAGAAAACCCATGGCTCTGGATGTTTGTGAGTAAAACTTTTCTCGAAAAGTTAAATATGTAGACGTCAAACATTTTTCGATAATAGGCACTGTCGCTTGAAATATTGATCTCGCTGAATAAAGATTTAATAATGTTAAAACTCGACATCAAAACTAACCAGAATTCAATCAGTTGCAAACGAAACTTTATGAACAAAATCCCCCAAATGAAGTAGAAATGATTCAGTCTTCTCTGCTTAAGGTTTTAATGAACTTGCAAAATATTTAGATAATTATAAGTATATGAGTTTATAGCGCTGAGAATAGGTCGAAGAGGAATATTAGACATATGAATTTTAGATAATCCGTAAAATCGAGGAGTTTTAGAATTTAGGTATTAAAAAGTTTTTTATAGGCTTTATTAATTGACGACTATTCTATAAGTTTGGAATCTGCTCTTGCAATAGATAAAGAAGGATCTTTGGAAATTACTTTATAGAGCCCGTCTGCGAGCAGATTGTAAATTTTTTATCATAATTTGATCGATTCATAATAACAGTGGCATTCTCTTTTTGTCAGTTTTAAAAATTTTAATGCAAAGAAATTCCGATTTTGATATGTTACTTTAGGGAATTCTTGATTTCCGAAGAATTTTTGTAATTTCAAAGCCGATTTCTTCAGAAAGCACATTAGAGAACTGTTTGGATAGAAGCTTTTACAACAGATACAATTTCTTCAATAGGAAGTTGTTTTAGAACAAATACAAGGTTAAAATCTTTTGATAAAATAGCTGTTTCTGTAGAGGACAATGAGCGTGAAGATAAATTAATAACAGTCTTGGGTTTTGCTTCTGCATCGACAACACGTTGTAGAGACACTAATTTGTTAAAATTCTTTAGACTTGTAACTATCTCTTTGACTCGTTGGGCTTGTTCAAAAGAAATTTGCTCAAATCAGAAGGCGAAAGGATCCTGGCAAATTCTAGATGAAAGTCAAATAACAATTTATTAACAATCTTTCTTCTAATCGAATGAATATGTTCTCTAATTAACGAAAGACCAGTTTTATCGATCGGGGGCCGGTTAAAAAACCTCTAAATATTTTGCAAGTTTATTAAAATTGTTAGCAAGAAAAACTAAGTCATTTCTACTCAGTTCGGGAGATTTTGTTCAGAAATTTTCGTTTGTAACCGACTGACATTCTGGTTAGTTTTGATGTCGAGTCTTTGTTTATTAACGTGGCGGTACCTGATTTAATTGAGATTATTAGATCTTTATTCAGCGAGAACAATATTTCAAGCAACATAGTACCTATTACTCACAAGCATTAGGAGCCGTCATGGGTTCTCTGCTTTCATCGGTTGTTGCTAATATATTTATGGAAGATTTGAGAAAAAAGCTTTATCTAAAACCCAAGTGCTGATACAGATACATTAATAACACCTTTGCCATTTGACAACATGGTTCTTCTACGCTCAACGAGTTTCTATGTCATTTAAACTCAATTAGTCAAAATATTTGTTTTACTATGAAATTAGAAAGAAACTCCTCTTTACCATTTTTGGACGTTTTAGTTAAACGAAATGAAGATGGTTCATTGTCACTTTTAGTTTATTAAAAACCACCCATACAGTTAGATATTTAAATGGATTGTCTCATCATCACCTTTCTCAGAAATTTTCAGTAGTGAATTTCTTTAAGTCAACACCTAAATCGCCAAAAAGAGTTAAATCATCTAACACAGGTGTTAGTCGCAAACAATTACAATAGAGAAAGTATTAAATAATTTATTACAAAGCTTACGTTTGCGAAACTAGTGTCTATCTCTTATCTAACCTATGTCAAAAGTATAGGAAAAATGTTATCTAAGCACAACATTCTCAATCGGTTTTCTACTCTTCCTAAATTGAACCAACTCTTAAATCCGGTGAAGGACGTTTTTCCTTTTGTAATCTGACGGTGTTTACAGCATTCCTTGCTGTTGTGGTCGTGTATTCAAAGGAGAAACGGGTAGAAGCGTGGGAATTCGTATTAAAGAACATCAAAGATGTAATCGTCTAAAATAATTTTTGAAGTCAGCGGTGCCGGAATACGTGCGAGAAACGGGTGATCAAATTATGTTTGAAAACACTAAAATTTTGGCGAATATTTCTAATTACTATCAGCAAAAATTAGGTCATTTATTGAAATATTAAAAAATCCTTTTAATATCAATCGAGATGTTAGTTTTCTTTTACCAGGAATTTGTAAACCAGTTTTATCGATCGAAGGCTCTTCTATAAAAGTGAGACTACGCGCAATCAATCAGTTCTGAAAATATCCACTGCGACGTGTGACGAAAGCTCAGTTTGTGTAATAACGACAACACAGGAATTATCCAGAATGAAAAAGTTTAAAGAATTTTTTATCGAAAATCTAGATAACATAAGTTAATTATCTCAACATTGGCATTTTGTTACATAAAACTTTTATCTACTCTTTAATTTTAAAAAATACTAAAATAAATTTTATAAGAAATTATAATTTGACAAGAAAATAGTAAAATTGTCATAACTGATAACATATCTTATTATTATCTGTTTTAATGATTTACTCAACAAAAGTTTTTGAAAACTGGTTATTAATTAAATGTCTTACAGAATCACGCGACTGCCTAAAGCTCAGATAATTAAGCTTTATGTAAAAGTGAAAAGTTTGCTAGATACATATAAAAAAAGATACTGTCAAATACAATAAAATTTATGATTTTATTTTTGCAAATATTCTTTTTGGAACGTATTAACGTTTTAGTTTGGAAAACTAAGTTAGTCACAATTAAAATTAGTTTTAGTTTTAATGCGTGTATACTTAAATGTTTAAGTTTAAACCTTTGAGTACAAAATACAATAAAAATATCACAGCTCAATGATCTTTATTGCAAAATATGTTAAAAATATACGTTTTACACAATAATCAGTATAAAAAAAAACATTCTTTATGAACCGTATCAACGTTCACGATTGATAAAATACAATTTAAAGAAATTACGGACATTTAATTTTACGCTCTACAAATAAACATGTTTTTGAACTTGTTCTTTATCTATATCAGTGATGTAGTTATTTGATGCGTGTATGTTAATATTATACCAAAACCGAGCACTTTAACGTTGCTAATTTGTTATGTAACAAGTAAAGGAAGAATAAGATAAATATACACTGCTCGTCCTAATTACATTTGCAAACCAAAACCGAATTTCATTGTTTAAGTGCACTTGAACATGAGCATGAAGATGTAGCAAATGAAAATTTATAGTCGTTATCATCGGGTTACCTTTATATAACTTAATAATAAACTGAAGAATGTAAATTGGAGTTGCAATTTCACTACTTAATTATAATTGATAGTTTAAAAATTGTAATTTATGTGCGTGGTGGATAATTCGCTTCACCTTAAGAAGTAATAAAGTATCTTAGCCTTTCTATATTTTATTAAACATGAACATGTATTGCACTCTATAATCAATCAAGTTTGCATATGGTTGAATCTAAGAAAAAATATGGCCTACTCACGTTGTTTGTTTCATGGTTGCGAGAATTTTACTTTATAATGACGAAATTACAGCAAAAAAAGAGATGTATCTATTTGTAGAAATATATCCCGTTCATCCTACGTGCAAATTTTGAAAAATAAATCTGGTTATTTACCACATTTTATCATTTCATTGGATTAAATATGTGTCGGTGGGCGAAAAACCGTAAATTACTTAATTTACATATATGTAATGATTAACTTCATAAACCCGTTAATGTTCTGTTTATTAAAACATAACTTGCACCAATTGCATTGTTGGTCAATTACTCTAAGTCGCCCAACACATTTTTATATATTAATTATGTACGGATGTTGCAAAATTACAAAAAAAAAAACTCATGGAAATCACGAGAAAAACGAGTAGGCAGATTACACTTGTAATTAGCTATAATTTAATCACGCATTAAGAAGCTAAAATGAGTAAGCCTCCGGTTTCGAGTAACAAAACAGTAAAAACGTTTTTTTTTAATTAGGTAAGATACACAATTTTTATTATTTACACCGGTGTTTAAAATAAAATCATTTATACGAGTTGCGTCGAATTGTGATTAAATAAAAATAGAAATTGTTTAAATACATAAAAATAACGAACCTGTTATAATCGAACGTAATAAAATTTATCAACTCCAACACAGTTATTGATTCACAATAGTATTCGTACTATACTTTAATAAAATAGCTTTGAAGACTGATCTCTTTAAACAGCGCGCGAGTTGGAATGGACATTCTACTTTTCCCCGCCACTCATACTCGGTATTCGCCATTCTAGATAAAGACCTAAATATTTTTTTCTACCAGGCGAAACAGAGATCGTCATAGTTAATTTTTCTAACAAGTTCTGAAAAATTGAATTTTTATAATTTTAGTCCTGACCGAGGAAACTGCAAGTTGACAGATGGTTTAAGTTTAGCCTAGTTTCCAAACGCATCAATTGATTTCCTTATCAAAGACATAACGCCCGTATGTCATTGTACACCTATGTTTGAAAAACTAAGACAAAGGGTAAGTAGGCGTATGGAATAGCACTGCTTGACTAATTTCTATTTTTTTCAATCGCCCTCATACGTTTTGTGCACAAATCTATAATAGTGCATTCCAGGTGAGTCAAAATTTTTACACCCGGCCGTAGTAATATTAAAAAGTCTCGTATATAAATACACGTGAAAACCAAAAATAATCGAGACTAAGTCATTGAACGTTTCGTTCTAAAACGTCACAGTTTTAAAAAAAGTTCATTCATGCTACTGCATTTTTTCGCGCATAAAGCATTAGATTTTTCGCCTTGTTGATTAAGCGAAGTTTATAAACACGAAGCCAAAACTGTCTCCACAAACTTATATTTGGTTATCTTATCGTCTAACCGTATGTTTGTGGTTTATATAAGTAGAAAACAATATGATTTAATTAGATTTTGATAAGACGCGCTGTTTACAAGAATTTAATATTTGGGGTTTTACAAAAAAAGCGCGTAAAAAGGCTTGGTTTTTAAAAAAATGATGGAATAAACTGGCGACAACCTTGTACGTTAGTACTGGCGTCTTTAATTAATGTTTGCTGTCGTAGAAGTTCATCCGTTAACGATATTCTGCTATTGGCAGTCTCCTTTGTACGTTTAAATCCACACGCTTGAATAACTCTTGTGAAAGGCGCACAGCAATGTAGTAAAAGTGGTTTATGCAAAAATTCCTCGGATTAACGTAAACAAAATGTCTAATAGTAATTTTGATTTATTTTCTAAAACAAAATCAAACAACTTTACCATGAATGGAATGTAGTCATTAAAAACACCTGTCTTTTAAATAATTTAAAATTCTGCTTATATTTACTATGCCAGTCAAAGTTGCGTATATAAATTTGTATAATTAAGCAAGAAATTGTCATTAAATTTATATTAGCTAATAAAACTTATTAAATTAGTCTAAAAGTCTTAAGAGCACAATACGATTTTATTGATTTAAAAGACAAAGCGGCGCTTTTTTTATTTTTTGAAATGGACTAAGATTTTTAATTAGGTTCTTTAAATTCGCAAAAAGTTGTATTAATTATTACTAGTTGCTAGTTTATTAATAACATACGAGATGTTTACGAGTTCTAAAATTCTTTGATAGAGCTTGAATAATTATATAAGAAAAATATCTCGGAAGACGTTCTTATCTTATAAGAAACGTATCGTCTATATAGAGTGCTTTAATGTTTTTGTAAAGTACTGAACTTTATTATACTAGGTGGCCAACGTGTCATACTGAACGTAACCGAGTAAAAGACCATCTCAGGGAACGCTTTGAGGTGCCTCTGCATGAGGCGTTTGGTGTGCAGTTTTACGCCAGCGTATAACAGACCCAATTTTCTTTAATATCACTCTCGAGTTTATGTAACAAAGTTGTTACATTCTTAGCGCAGCTGACTGAGAAAGAACAAGAACATGCATTTTGTCAGCAAGATGGCGCTACGGCGCATACTTTACAGTTTTCATTGTCATGTGTCCATGAAGCTTTCGAAGAAGAACGTACAGTTTTCACAGGTTTATGGTCTTCTGCAAACTAATGAGTGTTCTGTATGTTGTTCTTAATATAGATAAGATAGTATTTTTCAAAACTTGCTGTGTGTGTCTTATATAGACTGTCTTCATTTCCTTGAGTTTATAGAGAATGTATTTCCAGATATTATCTTATCACATAACGATTATGTATGTCTTAAAGATGTCAATACGGATCTTCTAGGTCAATCTTCTTATGCTCATCGCTATGTTTCTATTTTAAGTGGGCTGTGATAGCTCATTCAAACCCACACGTGTAATCAGATTCTCTTCTACTTTGATCGATCATGCAATTTCGGCTCCATATTCTTCCGTTATTGAATCTGGAGTGATTGATGGTTTGTCTGACCATTCTCTAGTGTTTGTAACACTTACTGCCAAATAATTTAGACATTTTAATGGTATACAAACAGAATTATTTTTAAATGATTCAAATTCAATCCTTTAAAATGACTTTTATCGCATGAATGACATCGATGGAAAAGTATTGTTTTTTAATATTGCTGTACTTGAACTTTTTAATATATACGCTCCTCTTAAATTATACAAATCTCATAAACCTTCTACTCCCTGACTCACTGATAACGTTAAATTAATGATGAAACTGCGAGATAGGGCTTTGCGCCGATTTAAGCGTGATCGTGTCTCTGCAAACTGGTTTTATTACAAATCGCTTAGAAATCTTGTTAACGCATCTGTTCGCGGAGAAAAGAGGACTTATTTTGATTATATTGTTTCTTGCAACGATAAACTCTAGATCACAATTAAATCTCTCAATGTGCAACAGTCGCTCGCTAGTAATTTTTTGGTGCTTCTTACAATAGTTCAGTTACTGCTTCTGATAACTTAACTTTCCCTCTTTCATAAAAAAATTGATCATTTCTACCAATACCCAAAACAAAGAAGTATGAATGGTCTCCCTCCAATAAACATTATTTCAGCTTTATCAAAAATTTTAGAAAAGATACTTGCAAAGCAAATTAATGCTCATCTTTTTTTTAATATTCTCCCGTCAGTGTATAATTGCGGTGGTTTTAATACTACTTTGATCTTACTTGATTCCTCGAAAGCGTTTGATACTATCAATCATAATCTATTACTTTTTATCATGCATTTCATAAGATTTGGCGTGCCTTCTTTGAACTTCGTTAAACAATTTAGGTAATAGGTCTGAATGTGTCAGAGCTTATGATAAGTTGTTCAAATCTGCTTCAGTTTCTTGTGGCTCTGTCCTTGGACTCTATTTTCCATTTATACGTGTAATATTTACCAATGCCCTAAACTCATATAGCCTTTACTTGTATGCTGATGATTAATAATGATACTTTTCGTTTAAAGCATGTGACTATTTAAGAGTCCAACAGTGCATATATAGTGATCTTTCAAACTTTTTGCGTATGACCTACGACCACTGCCTTAGTAAAAATCCTGCAAATTCTTTTGTTCTTTTGTTCTGTGGCAATGCCGTGAAGAAATTCCTCGAAATTAACATTTCTATCAACTTGGGTTATAATGTCCTTGTATTTCAACATTAACCGAAAAATCTAAAGTTAATTTTGGATGTTAATTGATTTAGGAGTCATATATTTTCAACATTTAATAAAGTATACTCGTCTTTTCGATCGATCTATTCGTATCGACAATCTCTCTGTATGTTCGTAAACTTCTCTGTGATACGTTAGTTTTAAGCCATTTTTACTATTGCGATGTTATTTATAATCCTTGTTTAGATTCGCGTAAAGTTAATCCAAAAAGGCCAAAATTGTTGTTTGCGTTTTATGCACTAAGGTAAACTGCCATCAAAAACTACAACAGAAATATTAACAAAAAACAAACTTTGATTGTGAAGAACCCAGTTATGCCACGAATCTACGGTCTTCCCAAGATACACAAAAAAGGGAGTTCTCCTTCGACCGATAGTGAACAGCGTCAATTCACCAACCCAATCGTTAGCACGATATCTAGCTGCAAAACTCTTGCCGTTGACAGGAAATGCAGGAACTCACATTAAAGATTCTACAGACTTTGTAAAAAAATAGGAACTTGCGTATAACAAAAGAAGATATTCTAGTCAGCTTTGACATCTCTTTTTACTAAACTCCCGGTTGACAACGTGTTGTTTTTGCTCAAGGAGAGAATTACTGAAGAAGAAGTTCTGCTCATCAAACTCTACCTTAAAAACATATATTTTAGTTATAACGCTAACTTGTTTAAACAAGTAGAAGGAGCAGCCATGGGTTCATCGCTCTGTCTAGTTAAAGCCAATATTTACATGGAGTATTTTGAAACTGAAATTATGAGAAATGTTAAATTAAAACCAATAACTTGGTTTAGATATGTTGATGATACATTTGTTGTATGACTTCATGGCAAAAATAAACTAAATCGGTTCTTTCAACATCTGAACTCTGCACATAATAGCATTAAATTTTACTATGGAGTTAGAACATAACAGCAGTTTAGCCTTTCTTGATGTACTGGTGATAAAGAAAAATAACGGAAAATTGGGGCATTCCGTTTATAGAAAGAAAATGCACACTAATACTTCAATCTCACCACCATCCAATACAGAAGAATACTGTTTTGCATACTTTAGCCAAAAGAGCTATACGTGTGTCAGATAATGAAAATCTACAAAAGGAAAAGGAAACATTGTTGGAGTCCGTACAACAAAATGGATACGGGTTCAAAGAGATCCAAAACGCATGGAAAAGAGCAATAAATCCAAACGTCAAAGAAGACTTATCTCTTCCTTCTAGCACCGCTTATTTACCTTACTGTATGGGTTCAACAGACCAAATAAGCAGGGTGGTAAAGAAACATAACATTAAAACTGTCTTTACGACTAAGGATACCTCTAAAACATGCCGGAGTTTACAAAAGTCTTTGTTCCTGTGGATCAAGTTATATAAGACAGACGGGACGCTCTATTGAAGCTAGAGTAAAAGAACATATGGCTGACTCCAAAAACCGCAGAGTTACTAAATCAGCAGTGGCAGAACACGTGTAGAACCAAGGACACACGCTAAACTTTAACCAAACTAAAGTTTTGGCTAGAACTCCTTTTTACTTTCCCAGACTAATCCGCGAAGCTGTGGAAATAGAAAAACATCCATGTAATATGAACCGAGAAGACGGTTTAAGACTCAGCAACTCTTCACTACCTCTAAGACAAAGATCAACCTTTTTGGAAAGGACAGAAACATTTACTCCGAGTAATAACGAAGTCAGCCAAATGGTAACGGAAAGATCCGTTAATTACGCTAATCGCTATTGATATACTAAATATCGTCACTTACACTTTTTTCTTAAGTAACATTTACCACTCTGCAGATGCAAGCTGCAATGTCTTGCAAAACGTCAGTTTGTTTGGGTTTACGAACGACAATACCGCAAAGGCCAAGTTCTACTTCTTGTTTTGACTCTCAAGAAGAGACTAGGACCAAGCCTCTTTAACTACGACGCGGTCTAAGCCAAAAGTCGCTTACAATCATAAACTATGATTTTTTTGCTTGCTCACTTCGTTGCAATTACTAGTTTGTATAATAATTAAGAGATTATATAGTTGCTCTTTTTTTGTTCTTTTTTTCTTTTATATATGCGTATATTTATTTTATTCATATGTAATTGAGATGCGCTAAAACAAAGTGTGTAAAAAAAGGTGTATCAAGCCTGAAAGAAAATCAATGCATCGGCCCAGGTTGGTGACTTCACAGAATGTTTATTAATTTGGTATAATGAGTTATGTGATGAACCACCCCTTAGTTTCACACTCCCGCATTCTTCTTGGCATGGATTTCAGCAGGCGATCAATTTCTTCCTGAGGCATTGCATCCCAAACAATGCGTAATTCATGTCGCTTCTAGCTTGTAGTGTTGTGCTTTGATATACAGTACCACCCCATACCACAACCCCCACAGTGTGATTAGCATACCGCTAAACAGAAAACTGCACATTGCGAGGTCTTCTACGTCTACGTCTGACCATCATGCGACCATTGTGCATTCATAAGCAGAATCGAGATTCGCCACTAAAAACCACCCTATGCGATTCCACGTCTCAATCCAGTCACGAGGTAAACGTTGCTGTCGAAGACGAGCCGTAAGCGGAAGCACAAGATGTAGTTGATAAGAATGCAAACCAAAATATCTAATTCGACGGTTAACTATACAAAGAGTTACAGGACGTCCTTCGTTTCAAAACCATTGATCAGCTATTGTTCTTGTACTCGAGAATCGGTCTCTTAATATCATTTATTTATCTGTCTTGATCGTTCACTTCCTCGTTTATGACGTTCTTGACCTTCTCTAGACCATACTTGATAACACTGTACTAAAGAAGATTCGTTACGCTTAGAACGGTTCTCAATTTCTCTGAATGAAACAGCACTTTCACGTAAGCCAATTATGCGACCTCTGCCGAATTCACTCAGTTGTCGATAATTTTCACGTTGCCGCATTCTAGGATCATCGCAGGCTCAAAACGCAAAGAAGAACAGAAAAACAAAAGAATTGCAACCAAAAACAATACCGAAATGGACTTATCTCTTAAGACATATACCTGATAATTTCGATTGTAACAACAAGTAAAACGTCCTACTTTCGATGGCTACTGGAAATTTTAATTAATTACTGCCTTTCACTAGTTAAACATTTTTGCCCAGTTTGGTCCAAAAATTCTAACGCCTTCTTGGTGTTGCATTTTTTATGTTACAGAGTATATTAGCAATGTTCCGCATCGTACTATTCTGTATTTACTATAAACGAGTGAATGTTCTGTATGTTATTAGTTATTATGTTAGCCACCCAGTATAGTACAAGTAAAGTTAACTAAAAAATAGTATTATTCATGTATTTGAGTTTTTTTGAATTTTGGTAAAACTGTTTTTCTGACATTGAGCGTTTTTTGTGACAATGACTAGTTTTGTTTTTATTATCATTATCAAGCTACGATTAAGAATCAGTCGCAAAGCTATGGTAAAGCAGAGAGCCTGGTTTAAAACTGTTGAGATCATTTGGTTGTTTTTTTGGTTTTAATAAGACTATCATTTGAGTTGAAAATAGTCGAATATATCAAGTAGCTATTTTTGTGTTGCTGGATCAGTTTCTGATTTTGTTCTACATGAAGCTATCTAGATCGGTTAGGTGGTTTTGTTTTAAAAACGAGATGGCTTCATTTAGTTAA